>CM060416.1:111189348-112598196 GCA_030545235.1 Helianthus tuberosus | reverse complement strand
TTGTGTGCATACATGATTATTTTACGAACTAGAGATATATTATTTTTGAGGTAAAAATAATATTACTTGGAAATATATATATTGGGGAATATATTTACGTATTTTTATAACACACCGGAATACAACGCCTATACATGGCAAGATATACCAATACAAGAAATACGGATACACAAGTACGAGATACTCCCATCCTTGGGAAGGAGAGACGAATACGAATACCTGAGAAGTCTTGATACATAAATATCGTATAAACAATTATTCCAAAACCAAACATAATCATTATAACTTGGAATAATACCAGAAACGTAACTCAAAAACATAAATACTAAGACAAGGCACGACCCGTCCGTCTAATAGACGTTAGACCATTGTAGGTAGTCGTGTTTGCTGAGGAGATTTGGGTTACGAGTTACAAGTACCGAATACGCAATACAGTGAGTTCATGCCCCCTTTTCTCTTAATTGTTTTCAGTTTTATACTTCAGGGGTGAAATACATGTTACATTTACTACAAACATTTTATACATGGTATGATTAGCTAAGGAACTTATTACTAGATCACGTGAATGGATAGGCTATTATCGTAAGACCATTAATCCTTGTATAAGGACCGAGAGGCATGAGTGATAGATCTATCGGGTGTTGCGAGCCCCACACATGGGCCAGCGTATGGCTGCATGTGGTGACTATGTCGTTCCGCCGGAAGGACCGGTATGAAATCCGCGTTACAGGTTTGAGTGCTTCCTAGGCCATGTCACTTATTAATGTATTAGCTACACATTAATTGATCTATTTTTCCTTATCGCTACATACCAAGAACATACATTCATACAGACATATTACAAAGGTTTATACATACTCACTTACACATGAACTCGCTCAACTTTATGTTGATTTTTCAAACTACATGTATTTCAGGAAACTAATGGATCTGGCACGGTATGCAAGTATTTTCAAGCTGCGTTTGAATAAAGAAGTCATCCAGGGTTTAGAAGGTGTAACCTCTTCCTGGACGGGTTACATACCCCTAAACCTAGTACTATTTAAAGTCTTTTGCTAAGTCTTTATAAACTCAATTAAATCAAGTTAAGGTTTGTAACTTATTTTGTGATTGTTGAAAATGGGATTTTTCTAACTTTATTAATGGATGAATATCTCATGTTTTTATCATATAGTGTTGGACCGTTTTTCGACCCTGAAAAGTCAGTCAAGGAAGTTCATCTTTGCGTATAAAGGCGGAATCAATGTACACAAAGTAACAACAGCTTTTCCTCTTTAATTCCTTCTCTATTGATGCTTTCTGAATACAATTTGACAGAGTTTCATCACCACAAGCATGAACAGGTTTCGCTCCAAGTTACAGAATGAGATCACATGTGAGGTATATATAGTGTGTCTGATTTCGCTTATATGGACTGCCATATAAGCGAAACCTCATGTGACCATATAAGCGAAGCTACCTTGTAACCCTATAAGCGAAACCTCAAGTTGTCCTAATAAGCGAAACCTATACTAATTGTTCACATAAGCGAAACCTCAACATAAAACCCTAATTCTAACTATCAAGCTCCTATGTTGACCTATCTTGACCTAAGACTTAATGTAGACGTAGTCAACAGACATTCCGTGCACCAACAGACTCCCCCTTGGATGTTGACGAAGTCTTCAGCTCCGAGTCTTCAGTCTTGGTCTTTTCTCCAACTCTGTTTTTACATCATAAACAACTCTATCTTCCTAGATTCACAATCTTGTCCTGGCTTCATCTTCAGAATTCCCTTTGATCGTTGATCCAAACTCCCCCTTTCACAGACTCCCCCTCTCTATATGCTGGAATCTGAGGTCTTGATCTGGTTCAAGCTTTAACAATTTAGCTTCCGTGGGAATGATGAAGTTTACAACCTGGTTAACCTGCACTTCCTCTACCTCAACATAAGTTTCACAAATTTATAATAGTTGAATTTAATAAACTTACTGGTAGACATCATTTATTCAACAATCATACAAGTTACATCAAGTTCAAATGAATGACCTTGATTAACTAAGCACACAATCTTACAAAACATTTGTATATAACATTCAAAGTTTTCAACATATTCTCCCAATCCTGTTCATCATATTTAGCACTCGAATTTTGAATATCAGCTCTTCAACATCAGTTTGTCGAAAATCTTTTTAATTTTTCAAAATTTTAGGCTAAAACACTCCGAAAATCTTTTTGGATTTTTGTTTTTGAATGAAATGCAGTAAACAAATATATACAGATAATATTTTTGTGAGTTTGTGTAAGAGGATCATATCAGTTTATGAGACAAATCACTAGCACCGTTATGCTTTAATCATTTTAAGTTCTAAACGATTCACTTAGATTGTCAGTATACTGGTCCACTTAAATTTTCACACAAAGTTCAATTGCTTCAAGATACAAGTTTAATGTCTTAGATACTTAAACTTAATCGCGTATCCCACCTCAGAATATACTCCCGTATCCAGATCCCAATATTCAGTCTTACAGGTAAGTATAACACCACTGATATCTGTAAGGGGTTAATAATTTATGAAGAATCATGAGAGCTCAGGTCAGAACTACCGTTCAGCAGAGAGATCATTACTCAACTTTTGGGTGTGTCCACTTTAGAGGATTTTTTTTACAACAGCATTGCTAAGCAATTTTATTGTCTTATCATTTATGCTGAGGGTGATGCTATGTTTCAAGCATTTGCAGAAAGTATTATTCGAGGACTAGGTCAGAACTACCGTTCAGCAGAAGTCCCAGAATAATACCCCAGATATCACTGAGTATAAAGACCTAGTATATCAGAAAAAGGAATCTTTCAAACGAGATTTCGGGGGTTACCCATATATCTGAGAGATGTTACCCACGATATAAGCAAGTTTGAATTTAGGTTTATATCTCGATACAATCTACTGAATGTGCAAAAACCTACTGGCATATCATCAGTGAGACCATTTACCACTTTTTAACTTTCCATATCTTTAGCATGCTGTGATCGTTCACTGATTTACTATCATTTCCTCTTTTTCACAACAAGAACTCATTTTTGCTTTTTCAATATTTTTGGCATTTTCAAATTTTCTATTTTTTTTTTTAAATTTTCTCCCTCTAAAATCAAAATATGTTTCAATTTTGATTTTCAAGGAAAATTTGAAAACAAACTGACAACCGATATCGAATTACTTCAATTCGCCATCCTCTTGGCATAAACAATCAGAACTCCCCCTGTCAACAAACTATTTTCCCATTGTGATTTCAAAACACTTAAGTTTGTTTTAATCAAATGTTTCTTTCAGAAAATTAGTTTTGTTGAATTAACAAATCACTTGTTGGTTAGGGGATTACTTCATCACTTTGTTCTCCTTTAACCATTTTGAAAGATTTAACAGTTCAAGATTCTATCAACACAAACACTTGTAGGAAATCAAGTACAACTTAATGTCCCTGATTTACCACATGTAAGGCGAAAAATCACCAGAGTGAAATTTCTCAAGAAATGTGCCGATTCATGTTCCACGCTTACCAACCTGGGAACTTCGGCAAGTCAGGTTTTTCTATTTGAAAAGATTCACCCAAGCCTGACCAGCCTTGGGTGATTTTGAATTCTTGTTCAACAATGATGGAAAATTTGCATCATCCATTGTTAAACCTGAATTCTCAGATTTTACCTCAACACTAGGCTCCTTTGGCTTTGATAAACCAGAATCATTGCCTATACATGGCTTGTCTGACTTTGTCCTGTCAGATTCATTGCCTGATGGTGGCTTGTCTGACTTTGACACATCAGATTCATCGCCAACCATTTTCTTCTTCTTCTTTTCTTCTTTTGTCCTCATATTTGTATCCGATGAATTCGTCTTGCTTAACTTTGCAATCGAGTTAGTTGATTCATCAGAACTCTTATTCAATCTGTCCGGTGAACCCGAAGACAAAATTTTCTCCAGATATTCTCTTGCCTTCTTCCTCTTCTTCCTCAGTCTGTCTTTCTGCCCCTGAGAAAGCTTCACCTTCTTTTCTTGAACTTTAGGTTCTTGAACTTTCTGTTCTTTGGGTTTGACATTGACTGGTTTCTTTGCCATTCTTTGAGATTCAACCCTCGATCTTCCCATTGATCTCCTTGAGCAATCTCTGGCAATATGTCCTCTGATATGACAATTATAGCATCTTCTTGTTTCATAATTCCAATTCTGGCAGTTAACAACAATGTGTCCTCTCACACCACAGGTGTAGCACACTCTGTTATCGTACCATCCATTTCTGTCAGTCCAAACCTTCAGATCATAACATTGTTTGGCTTGGTTATATTCATTTCTCCTCTTCAATGCTGGATTTGGCTTTTGAGCACTGTGGTCAAACCTGCACCACTTATTACCAACATTTTGTGAGTTTTCATTTTTAAATTTTTGTGGTTTTTTATAATGATTGGATGACTTATCTGATGAGCTTTTATTTTCATTTTTAGAATTTTTCAAATTTTTATCTTTTTGTTTCTGTTCTGCATTCTTCTTAACAGGTTTTGCTTTGAGCATTCACCTATTTCAGTAGATTGCAAAACAGTATTTTGAAATTTTTCTTGTAAATCTAAAAATATTTTTCTTTTCTTTTCTTTTTCTTTTTTATCATCAGATATTTCATCACAATTTTCAATTTTGACTTTGTCAAAATTTGTGACATTGTCACTTATTGGAACAGAATTGATCGGTTTTGGACAAACATGTGATGTAGAATTCACAAAACCTTTCAATTTCTTTTCAAGCTCATTAATTTTATTTCGAGCAATTTCAGCTTCATTTTCAAGCCGAATGATTTTCTGAAGATGAGAATTTATTTCAATCTGTTTTTCAAGATTATTTTTAAAAATAACAGATTTTTCATCTTCTAAAACCTTCATTTGACTTTGAAAATCTTTTTCAATCTTTAATTTTTCATTTTCAAAAACATTTTCTTTTTCTTTAAAATTTTTGTTTTCTAATGACAAACTCTCAATGTTCTTCAAAAGTTTGTTGTTTTCATATTTTAGTTTTTCGCAGTTCAAGCGCAACTCCAAAATCTGTTCATCATCAGCTTTCTTCTCATCTTTGAAAGTTTGAATATCTTCAGTCTGTTTCTTCTCCTTCTGAACAATCTCAAAGACTGATGTGTCTTCTGCAATCTCTTTCTTAATCACTGGTTCAAATTTCACAGATACAGACTTTTCAGATTCTTCTTTCTTTGAAATTACTTCTTCAAAAACCTGCTGTTTTTCAGTAACAGCTTCTTTCTCTTTCTCAGTTTTTACTGCTTCCACTTTGACTTCCTCTAAAGCTATCTTCTTCAAATCTTCAACCATCTTTTTCAATTCTTCTTCTTTTCGCTTCTTCATTTCTACCACCTTCGGTAGACTTGCTTCACAAACCTCTCTTATCTTCTTCTCCAAATCAGGCAAATATGCTTTATCGGATAACCTTCTTGTGTTGAAAGTAGCCTGTCTTGGAAGCAAATTTGTTACAGCTTCAAAATCCACCTTTGATGGGTCAACAATTGGATTACCCCGTGGATCCATGTAACATTCCAATTCATCATTCCATCTTTTAGCTCTCTGAGCTTCTTTGAATGGTTCTCTATATTTTTCAATTTCCCATCTCGCATATTTATCATGATCAAAAACTTCTTTACTGCTGCTCGACATCTTCAAACACCTGAGAGCAAACAAACAAACTCAATCAGCTTAAACACTTAGAAAAATTTTCGAAATTTTGGAAAACAGTGACACAAAAGCGAAATCAGCTTTATTGACACAAAAGCGAAATCAGTTGTGTGACTGATAAGCGAAATCAGTTATGTGACTGATAAGCGAAATCATTTATGTGACAGATAAGCGAAATCAGTATGTCACAATTAGCGAAATCAGATATGTTCCATAAAAGCGAAATCAGGTATTGTCCGTATGAGCGAAATATGAATATGTCCCAATAAGCGAAATCTGATTTAATGGACCTTGGAGCGAAACCCTTAGATTATCGTAAAAGCGAAACCCAGTTTTTAGGTAGTTTTTACCATTTTTAAGCCATATTTTAACCTGAATCTTTCTAGGGTTTGTTAATCGTATGTTTTACACGTTATACTCGAATTTCAGGTCATTTCAACCGTAGGAACCAGTTCAAATCGAAAAAATATGAGAGAAAGTGAGTAGAAATAAGAGAATTCTGTAGAATCAATCTGTAGTAGTATGAACTCCTCGTCTTGAGCTCTGATACCACTTGTTGGACTGTTTTGCGACCCTGAAAAGTCAGTCAAGGCAGTTCATCTTTGCGTATAAAGGCGGAATCAATGTACACAAAGTAACAACAACTTTTCCTCTTTAATTTCTTCTTTATTGATGCTTTCTGAATACAATTTGACAGAGTTTCGTCACCACAAGCATGAACAGGTTTCGCTCCAAGTTACAGAATGAGATCACATGTGAGGTATATATAGTGTGTCTGATTTCGCTTATATGGACTGCCATATAAGCGAAACCTCATGTGACCATATAAGCGAAACTACCTTGTAACCCTATAAGTGAAACCTCAAGTTGTCCTAATTAGCGAAACCTATACTAATTGTTCACATAAGCGAAACCTCAACATAAAACCCTAATTCTAACTATCAAGCTCCTATGTTGACCTATCTTGACCTAAGACTTAATGTAGACGTAGTCAACAGACATTCCGTGCACCAACATATAGCATTGTTATGATTGTTGCTATGGTATTAAGAAGTCACACCAAATAAACCCACGCTTCCGCAAAGCCAGGGTGTGATAGGGTGGGTGCCTGTACCCTGAGCTTTCTGTCTAAGGCTAGAGTGTTCGTACAAATCCGCAATATCGGACCAGTCACTCTTACATGGGAACTCTTGGGGTGAGTGTCCACTTATAGGCGATCATGTCTTCGCGATACATTATTTTTGACCCATTTACTTTGATTAATCACCAGGGTTGTTTGTTGCTTTGTAGTAACAAACAAATGACCACCATCCTTGCTTTCATCAGATTTGTTTCATCTCATTCTTTTCTTCTAATTCTCTCACTCGTTTCTTTTCATGTTCCTCTTTTAGAATGCCTCCTCGATGCGACAATCAGATGGCGAATGCCGAACTGGCGGAAATCATCGCACAGCAAATGGCTGTTGCCTTCCCAAATCTTTTTGCTCAAGTGAATCAAGCCCTCAACAACCATAATGCTCCATGCAATTTCAAGAGTTTCAATTCGGCTAAGCCACTCAAGTTTAGTGGTTCTGAAGGAGCAACTGGGCTCCTACAATGGTTCGAGAGCACTGAGAGTACGTTCCGTCACGTTCAGTGTCCTGATAATCGCAAGGTCGAGTTTGCTTCCAGTGTGTTTCAGAAAAGGGCTCTTACATGGTGGAACAGAATTATGAGGGACCGTGGTACTGAGGTCGCATTAGCACAGACTTGGGCTGAACTTAGGGCTCTTATGATGAAGGAGTTTTGTCCTCGTCATGAATTGAGAGCTTTAGAAAGGGAATTCGATAACCTGAAGCAAGACAGTGGAGAACATCGAGCCTATACTGACTGCTATGAGGAATTGAGCCTGTTATGCCCTACTATGGTTACGCATCTGGATAAGGTGATTGAGAAATATATTGATGGTCTTCCTGACGTAGTTCAGGATATCGTTACTGGCAGCAACCCTACTACTGTCAGACAAGCCATCGAATTGTCTGCCACTCTGACTGAATCCCATATCAGGAAGGGTAAGCTGTTTCGGAAGGGCGACCCAAGACCATCCGACAAGACTGCTCAAGATGAACCAAAGGAAAAACAGGCTGAGGTATCCAAGAAGAAGAAGCGCAAAGCCTCTCAAAATTTCGCTGTAACTGCTCAAGACAAACAGGTTGCACCAAACCAGCCAACACAACCTCGCAAAAGGCAAAACTATGTTGGTACCGCACCTTTGTGCAACAAATGCAACCGTCATCATCTAGAGCAAGAGCAGTGTCACAAATGTACCCACTGTGGGCGGTTGGGACATTTGATCAATGTTTGTCGTTATGCAAATCAAGCTGCTGCAAACCCTGCTGCTGTTCAAGCACGGTTTCCACCGGGGTCATGTTATAACTGTGGTGATCTTACTCACTACAGAAACAATTGCCCAAGACTTGTTAACAGACCTCCAGCGCGAGGACGAGCATTTAACATCAATGAGGCAAACGGGAACAATGGTGCAGCAGTGAACAATTAGTGTTTTGTAATTCCTTGGTTGTTATCTTTTGACACTTCAAAACAATTCGGTTGTTACATAAATAAATATTTGTTGTTTTTATTTCTGCAAAATTTATGCGATTGTGTGAATGTTTGATGCAACCTTATGATGTCAACCCAAAGATAAACTACTCGTGTGGTTCTGTCATCTTATGATCACTTGTGATCTCCCCAAGAACCTTAAACACTCGTTTCTTTTAAGAAACAAAGCCAAATTCCTCTTAAGATCCTTCTATCTTTATAGATGGATCCTTGAAAATGATTAAAGTGCCAAATGAAATCCATGGATTGGATTCCTAGTGTGCTTTAAATATCCATACCTAAAGATAACAAATTAAAGAATCAAGTTAGCTAATTTTGTGCTTATGTGTTTTCTTACATGTTTTGTGGTTGTATGGGATCCATCTAAATCCTCGTAGAGTCTTTCATATCTCATATGAGGGATTCATAGTAGGATATCCAAAGTTACTATCTTAAATCCTTAATGGACTTCTACGTTGTAGTCAAGTCCCTTGGGTTTTATAGTACTATTCAAAAATTGGACCCCTTGAGTGGTCTAGATAAACAGATTGATTTGAAAATCTGATTAGAAATATCATGTGATGATATAATTAAAAAGATCCCTTAAGTGGTCTATTTAAGGAGATCGTACGACGGTCTAGTTAAGAAGATCATGTGTTAATCTAGTTAAAAAGATCGTTCGTTGATCTAGTTGAAAAGATCCTTTGGTGGTCTAGTCAAGTCGCTTCATGTTTATTCAATTAATTTTTTCCCCTACGCATTATGAAATGAACTGTGCGGACTGTGCAAGGAATTACGTAATTATGGAGGCCTACATAATTATGGAATTCAGTGCACAGAAACCACAGGAAGTTTTGTCATGTGTTAAGACCTTTAGTGAAAAGAGTAATGATACGGGAGAAGTCTTGAACCTTGACCGATGTCATTTTATCTTACACTCCCCAATTCTGATTTCAAACACACACAAGTTTCCTATGATAAGTCTTCAAGGGAAATGTTCTTTTGTCCGTAATTCAAAATCCCATGTTTTATTACTACAAGGACTTCACTTTGAGGGTTAACAAATTCGCTAAGAATCCTAACATGGCCCAGAGTTTTACTTAAGGGTTCAATGGATTTGTTTGAAAGCGAAACCGTCACAGCTGTCTTCACAAGTTTCCTCTAAAATTAAATTTCGGGACGAAATTTCCTAAAGTAGGGGAGACTGTGACACCTGTGTCAGTTCAAACATCAAACATATACCAAACCAATGAAATATTGTAATTCATACTTAGGATTTGTAAAATTATGTGTATCGTTTGCACATATCAATTCTTGTTCGATTTCAAGCCTTAAATCGCTTTCTGGAAGGTTATACGCGCACTGATGTGTAAATATAACCAGTTTAATGCAACAAGCACTCCGGAATAGTGAAATAGGCTTAACATACCTTAGATAACCTTTACATAACTTATAAATAAGTTTTGAAGGCTTTGGTATGACAAAATCAAGTTTAAATCGCTTACAGGGACTAAATTCGACAAACTGCGAAAGTATGCCGATTCGTACTGTAACAAACATTCTGGAACATGACCATAAGTCAAACACACCCTAAATATTCTTTACATAGCTTAGAAATAGGCTTTGAGGGGTTCGATGTGCTAAAATAAACTTTTGGGTCATTCAGGGACTAAAAGTGTCAAAAAGTGCATAAGTTTGCACTTTCGCGCATAACTTACGTTCTGAATACATCCGGACATCCAAAAATCTATGTAAGCACTAAAATATTTTATTTTAGTGTTTGGCATAAGAAAAATCCATTCGTCGCGCAATTTGGACCGTTTTTCGCACTTATGCGCATTCCGTCGTAATTAACCGAACAACGCAATCGTACGGCCAAACGAACCGACATCCGTGATGTTTTCAAGCATATTTCATGTTCCCTATGTCTTAACATCATTGTGGAGCTTGAAATTGGGTTTGACGGGTGTTAGAAGTGCCGTTACGCAACGAAACAAGGTGCAGGGACTGAAACTGACATTCTGCCAAACTTGATGGCTTACGGACCGTAAGCCATCACCCTTACGGTCCGTAAGCATGGGTCAGATGCAGAAACTCATTTTGACTGCTGATTAACAGCTTTAAAACACTCCAAAGGCTAATGCCACATGTTAATCCCTGACGGTGGGGGCAAATGATGCACCATAACATTTCAACACATGTACGAATGATATTCGATCATGATTTTCAAGAAACGATCCTAACGGTGGTCCAAATACTATAAATACCCATCCATCCCAACCCCAAAAACCCACAAATCCGATCTAAATTCTCTAAGTTGAAGCCATTGCTTCATACCTGAGCTATTTGATCAATATTTACTAGCGGGGACGCTTTGTAAGTGTTCCTTCGTTCTTTTATCGCTTTTCGAGTCCGAAAGTCAAACTATGTTTGACTTTCTGCGTTGACCAGTTTATGGTCAACACGAAGTTCGTTTGAACTTCATAACGTGAGCGTAATCACGATGGTTATAGTCCCTAGTGACTATACCTACTGATTACCACGTTATCTAGGCTCAGTGACGAGTCGTAGTTTCGGCCAAAATACGTATTATTGCGTATTTTGTAACCAAACTACATTTAAGTATCAAAACCGTTTGTTAAACCTGTTTTCTAAACTTAGTTAAGCATGTTTTAACATGCTTAGCTCGTCACTTTTAGTTTAGTGCTTATATAGGGTCGTAAGGTAAGCGATCTAAACAATCGCTTATACTTTCGAACCTGACCCGTTTGGTCGATCATTAGGATCCGACCAAACACATTAGGTGACCATAGTACATAGGGAATAACCTTTCGAGGTTATACCTTATGGTCGCTTCGTTAAGTAGTTGTATGATAGGTAGTTTATATGCCTTAGGTAAATTACCAAAATACTCTTTTCATGTGTAATTGGTAATTAAACATATGTAACATAACTTTTGGTATCTAAACTGATTTTTCAACAATATTAGACATGTTAAGGCATATTTTACTTATCATAGGACTAGTTAGGCATTCCGAACGCGTTTTACGCGAACGACGCGTTAAAGTAGCATAAGCTACCTAAACGGGTCGTAAGCACTTAGGTTAGGTTTCATTTTAGTATGTAGGCTTTGTTAAACCATATTACATGAGTCCCCATACTCATTTGGTTTACGAGCCCTCATTCTATCTGATCCTCCGATTTAGGTCCGGTATATTAATGTAGTTACCTATATTAGGTGCCGTTTGATTTCCGTGATCTCTAGCATTGTTTGGTTGTTACTCAAGGACTACTAAGCAATCTCAAGTGAGTACATAGTTCCCCTATTTTACTGTTTTCCAAACTGTTTTGGGGTGAAGCATGTGTACCTATGTGTTATTTTCATGATTTCAAAGTATAATTGATTATACATGTTATTACTTATCATTTGACAAACTAAATGACTATCTATGGTTTAAACACTGATTTCTCAAAGAACATAAAATAAAATGTTGAATTGTACTTATTTTATGTTCACCAGACCGATTGGTAGTATGATATAGCGCTATAGGACTAGACACCCCATTCCTGTTGTCATGGAATGTCGGAAACCAATTTGTTTCTCCATCCAAATAGGGATTGCCTTTGTGGTGTTCCTATAGTCTCAAAGATGTAGTTTGATGCACTAGGTCTGAATGAATTCTTAAATCACACTTTTATTGTATATTTTGATATACTCCCAAAAGTATAGTTTGATATACTCTCATGTGTGGTATTGTACAGAACCAACATATATATTTTATCAACAAACCAAAACATATTTTGATATGTTATTTATAAAACCCAAAGCATATTTTGATATGTTATTTATGAAACCAAAACATAGTTTAATATGTTATTTACAAATCCAAAGTATACTTTTAATATGCTACTATAAGGTTATTCGTTTAACCTTACATTATTTTACAAAGCATAACTTTTTATTTATTCAAACATTTTGTTTTGTACATTTTTACTTGTGGTTTAAGTAGTTTCATTTTACTTACCATACATAACTTTTGTTTACACATTACATGGTTTACATTTAACTTAAGTTATACAATAACATTAGACTATTGGTTTAAACATGAACATTCTATATTGGTGGTTTGGTTTGAGTAAGTGACTTAAGTAACGAGGCGTGTGTAATATGATACAAGCATGGTGGATACGCCGCTGGTACTTCCTATATATAAATGTTTGTATGGTATTACATATCGTAGCGTTATTTGAATCATTTCAATTTAAGTCATATAACATTTTATACAAATAACATACTTTTCATAAGACATTGTTTTACAACAACTTATCTTATACAAATTCATTTTTACTTGGTTATTCATTTAACCTTACATTATTTTTTTTACGTATCATCTACTTTCTCATCACTTTTTGATGATTTATAAAACAAAACATTTTACAAGGATCATGACTGACTTTTGTTAAACAACTTTTTCTAAACTTATAAGTCATGAATCCTATATTCACAAAACCTATGTATCTCACAGGCATTTTTATGCCGACGTACCTATTTTTACACATGTTTCAGGTGCTGTCTTGAGATGATTGTTGATACATGCTACATTTAGAATGGACTCGTGCCTTAGCGACTTTAAAACTTGGAAGATCATAGTTGTACTTATTTGATTGTATTAAAACAATGAGTTCATTTATTCAATAAAACAAAATTACTTATTCCATGGTTACGAAACAATGATTCTGTTACAACACTCCCCGACGTTTCCGCCACGTCTTGTTGTTTTACGTGGTCGGGGTGTGACAATATTAGGGCTATTTTTTTCACCTATAATTTAGGTTCATAAGTTTGTTAAACTGTGAGAATTGTTCGGAATTTGATCATGTTAAACTATGAGAAATGTTCGGAATTTTTAACAGATCTTTACTTTGTTAAGTTAAAAAACAAACAGTCTTCTTCTTGCAGACTGCAGAGGTTTTGGTCCACCTCTTCAGCTGCAGATGTCTGCAGATTAGCAGATGTGGTCTGCAGACTGCAGACGTTTTACCTCTGAAAAAACAAACAACACCTTTGACTTCTTCTGCATACATGAGGTTGTAAACATCAACAGAAAACTCGTTTAAAGGGGCTCGAGGCCGAAGCATGAGGACCAACCTTTAACACTTAGCTCAGTCTAAATCTCATGAAAATCTCATGTAAGTGTATATGAGAGGAGTAGAGATACATAGGTTAGAATCTTTATGGGTTAGCATGTGTTGGGCCCAAATATGTTGGTCCAGGCAATGTATCATGACTTTTATCATATTAATAATTTAACTTTGAAATTAATTTTGAAGACTACAAGATATATGAATACAGGTTAAGTTATTCTACAAAAGGTTCCTAATAGTAAAAAGTGTAAGAAAGATTTATATAGTGATAAGTCTCCAATAACCTAAAACTTAAACCTACTACATCACTACCCAAAACCTAAACACCCACCCCCACCCCACCACCACCCAAAAACCTAACCCCCCCCCCCCCCCCCCCCCCACATGGATTTTTTTTTAAGTTTTTTTTTTTGTGGGTGATGGGGTGAGGGTGGGGGTTTAGGTTTTTGGGTGGTGGTGGGTGTTTAGGTTTTATTATTATTATTTTTTTATTTATTTTTTTTTTGTGTAGTTGGTTTTTTTGAGGGCATTTGTACCTTTTTTTTACAATTAGAAGCTTTTGTATTTGATCCTAATCCATATGAATACACATTTGCCACTTTAAACCATAATCATTTTAATTTTATTGAAGTGTGTTGGTCAACTCGTGATTATATACGCATATAAATATGTTATAAATTCACTGTTTACTTATTTATTATTTTTTCAGTGGGGGCTCATTGTATCTTCTAAATGAATGTTGATGAAAGAAAGACATATCTTACCTACTAAATTGTAAGAACACAATCCTCATTATGTTGTATTGATGAATTGTAGTGTTATGACATTTTTGCCCTTGCACATAGATGAATGTTTGGCCCATTTAGGGGGTACAGTTAGGGTTTTGGGTACTCTACCCTGAGCTGGCTTCCAATTGATTCTTGTGATGGAAGGTAGATGAGATTATGTTGGGTCAACACTCAACAATAAAGGAGTGGTTTTGATAGGTTCAAATCTTTGTTTGCATGTGCATGTTACCTTTACACCCACATGGGTTTAGGCTTCTTGACTTGTATGGTACAACTCGGTTACAAACCATGGAAGTTTTGACTTGTTTTGTAACATGTCATGTTTTTATCTTATCTGCAAGAAAGAAACCCTCTCTCTAAACCCATGCCTTATGGTATAACAGCCCTTCATGTGGCCGGTGGAGGGGGTTATACACCTTCCCATGGAGTGTGAAAAGGGGCAGTGGTGCAGCTTAGTGGGAACCGAGATGTGCATACCCCCTACCCCACCAATGTTTCGGTTACTAGTGTTTTTTCGTCCGAAAACTTTAAAATTATATAGGATCTCCCCCCTCGCCAATTGTTTTGCCAAAATATTTATACAGTATATAAATTGGGTGCTATGACGAGTTTGAGGATTTTGAAGAACCGCAATAGGTCAAAATATTTAGGATACCCCCGCCAGTTATATTGCCTAAATATTTATACAATAGGTCAAGACAGTCCAAATCAACAACGACTACCGAACCATCCGAGTCCGATGCTCGTACTACTATTAATCTAAACGGCGAGTTCGAAGATTTTGAAGAACCGCAGGAGTTGTAAGAGCTGCCGCAACCGAAGGGTAGGGATAAAAGTAAGGCAGCTGCACGAGACACGTCTTCTTCAACACCATCGGATGGCCCGTCAAGGTTGGACAAGTTTGACCATAGACTCAATAAGTTTCTCTCGATCAAGGAAAAAGAGCAAGAACTTAGAATGGAGAAATAAATCCAGAAAGATATGAAGTTTCTCCAAGAAGACTTTTCGCACCTACTAGAGGAGGACAGAGTTATTTTAGAGGCTCGTAAGGCAACAACCCGAGCGAAAGATATGTAGTCTTTTATTTTTAATTAGTGTATTTTTTAAGTAACTTTGTAGTTTTTTTAAGGACTTTATAATGTTTTATTTATTTTAATAAAATTATGTTTTTTTATTTGTATTAAAAAAATTGGCATATAAATTAAAAAAAATAATTAATTAATGATGATGGGGACTTTAAACCATTGCATGCAAGTTAAAGAAAGAGGCTTTAAAGCCCCCTATGTGACATGGCGCTGAGATGACGCTTATGTGGCATGATAAAGTCCCTAGGGGCTTTATACCACACCCTCTAGCCTAACAAATAATCCAAAATTATTAGATAAATCCATATTTTTTTTGTTGTGGTATAGAATTTATTTATTTTACTTGGTGTTCATGTGAAAAGCATTGTTTACCGGAGCATTTCTTGTAAATGATTAATCAAGTAAAAACTTTGCTTCAAACCATCTTGGATGTAATTAGGGCTGTAAACGAACCGAACGAACACGAACGAGGCCTTGTTCGTGTTCGTTCGTTAAGGAAATAAATGTGTTCACGAACGGTTCACGAACACTTACCGAACGAGATTTTATGTTCGTGTTCGTTCATTAAGGAAATGAGCGTGTTCACGAACGGTTCACGAACACAAATAAATTTGACGAACGCGAAGACGGATAAAGGTGGATGGCCCAGAGAGTAGCACTAGAACTTGAATCCCTTATTTTCGAACGGAGGTAGATCATATTCGTCGATGTAAATAATGAGAAAAGAAAGGAAAATTGTGCATAAACAAGGTGAAAGAGGGTTTCCTAGTTTAATTGTTAGGGTAATGATATAAATAAAAGTTTAATAGTATAAAAGGTATAGATAAAATATATGAAAGTATAAAAATCTTTAATTAAAACACGAACATAAACGAACCCAAATGAACGAATGTTCACGAACACCTTTCCGAACGTTCACGAACACAATTGAACGAACGAGACCTTTGTTCATGTTCGTTCATTTAACTAATCGAACGAAATTTCTTGTTCATGTTCGTTCGTTTATTAAACGAACGAACATAAACGAACTTCCCGCCGAACGGTTCATGAACTGTTCGCTGAACGTTCGGTTCGTTTACAGCCCTAGATGTAATATCTTAAATTTAAATAATATTAACTTTATATTTAGAAAACAGTATTTAAAAAAGTAAAAAAAAAAAAAACTATAGATAATACATATATTTAACTCTAGCCATTTCTATTATGATTTTTCCTAACAAATTTCAGTTCCTAATTGAATATTAAACCGAATAAGATACTATGAATTTGGATTAAGTAACTTTCATTCTTATTAACTAGGAAAATATAACTTTAAAACTGATTACAAACTCATGTTGAATTCATAACTCGAACAGTCTATATATGATAACCAAACTTGCTATCCAAGCTAACTTATTTGAACACATATCAAATAGCTAACTGTTTTTTTTTTTTTAACGGCTATTTTATTAAGAAGCACCGGCAAAAGCTAGAAACCAAAGATTACAGGGTACATACAAATACTTACAGGAAATTAAAATCGCACCATTGATCTGACTCCTGGAAGTTTGGATCTGATTTTTACCCATAAAAATCCTATCGTTTTAATCTCCCCAACCCTCTTAGATGGAATCGCTTTTTTGCTTAAGAATACCGCATCGTTTCGAGTCTTCCATATAAGCCAGAATGATAGCAGAATTATAGTTTGCACAATAGTCTTTCTAACCTCCGATCCAGGAACCTGTTTGTATATTTGGAAGAGATCCATTGTTTGTAAGGCATAGATTTGAGGGATTCTGTACCAACTTGATATTCCATGCCAAACCGCACTTGCTATATAGCAACCGGTAAGGAGGTGATCCAGTGACTCATCGGCCGACCCGCAAAGCTTGCATAATGGTGACTGTATTGCGATCCTGCGACGTTCCAAAGCCATGAGTGTTGGGAGACGATCCATGCTTGGACACCATCATAAGATTTTCACTTTTGGAACCCAAGGAGCCCATTCAAATACATGTTGCGCTGCAACCCATCTCCTATCCGAGAGGAGCCGACGAAGAGATTTTACTGAAAAAATATCGTCCGAAGTTGCTCCCCATTTCTAAACGTCCGCTCTATTTGATAACACAAACTGGAACAAGAGATCACAACACTGAAACAACTCGTTAACCTCTTAAACTGAATCCGGTTCGTGACTCCAGCACCAATTTATTGCTATGTTCGACCCGTAATGCACAATACGGTGTTTTACCCGGGAGCCTTTTATCTTCTCTAAATTATAGATGGCTGGAACATAACTTGGAGAGGGGCTTCACCAATCCATCACTCGGATCAGAAATTAATTTGGTCACCATTACCAACTTCATCTTTAACGATTTTGTTTATAGAGACCTCATCTTTAGCAAGAGATGGAACTGCTTTTGCAATCGAGTTCCATGACCCGGACCAACCATTTCTGACTGGAAGGATCCTGATGTGCTGTCATCATCATCATCATCATCATACTCAGTATATCCCACCAATAGCAAAGCTAAGGTAGGGTCTGAGGAGGGTGAGATGTAGACAGCCTTACCTCTACCCCGTAGGAATAGAGAGGCTGCTTCCAATGAGACCCCCGGCTCGATTGTGGTTTTGCATCAAGCCTTGGACATAAGGCACATAACACTCAGCAATTGAGACAAACGCTGATTAGTGCATGTACCCCCTTGTCTTTTGGCTATCAACGCCACCACATGATGCATGATTAACCATCCCCCTCTTTTAACGTTATTTTCACGAAATTAGTAAAATAACGTTAAAATTAGTGCACTTTCACTTTTGCCCCCCGAGCGCCCACGCATATATACATTATATGAGCATACCGCAAGCGGGGCGTAAGTAGTTCAAATAAAATCAACTAAAATAAACCTAAAATTAGACTCAAGTAATAATAATCTAGACTCTCTAAACTCGACTAACTACTCACCGGCAAGTGAACCGGTCGACTCTAGTAAAGAAAAGCAAGTCCGGATGTCTAACTATAACAACCCTCCAAAATATTTCAACACGTAAAAACCCCCATACGTAAAAACGGACCCCGAATACCTTAATTTTTATTAAATTTAATTAAAAACAAGAAAATAGGGGCCCTAGCGGGCCGCGGAAGACTCCACTTGAGTCTACTCGCGAGCGCCTGGGCAAGTAGCGTAGCCCTCGGCTGCCACGTGGCCTAACATCTGTCGAAGCTACCCAATGACCGGACAAAGCTAGAGCCGTAGACCCCTATGTCGCGGGCCGTGACAGCCACTGCCTTCCTTCGTCGCGGGCCGCGACGGACTTGTCGACCAGCACTATAAAAGGAGGCCTCGGGCCTTCAGTCGAAACTCGTCCCAAATCTTTCTTTCTCTCTAAATTTCTACGTAGTGTACGCTATACTCGGGTATAATACCCCCCTAAATAACGAAGTTCTGCTCCGTTGTAAGTATCATAACCCCTGGATACGTATTAGATACGTTGCCCGATTGATCTAGGGTTCCGTAACGGCTGTCATGGTTCTGCCCGACGTAGTCGTTGGAATGGCGTCCCAGGGAGGGTATTACTAATGTTAAAATGAGTTATTATACTAACACGTGTGCATTTGTGTAATTTATAGATAATTCCCAGGAAACCTTTACAGAAAACCTAAGACAGCAATGTGAGTAATCTCCTTTTTGTAAACAGTTTTTACAAAACCTTAAATATTTTACAATGCAATTTAGCAGTGATTGAGTCTTTGTAATTCTACAATTACTGCCGGTATGTTGGGGTTTTGTATACAAAATGTGGAACACGTTGCCATTGGACGAAGAGTTAGCCAATGTGTAATATGACCCACCAGTCAGGATTGACAGTACTGAACGAGTAATTGGGTAGATGTAAACATTGTAATCGCTCTCAATACTGTTTAAATTAATAAAACTTTTCTTGATTAAACTGGGATTCACTCACCAGTATTTCCCACTGACAAAATGTTTTTAAACGCGTTTCAGGTAACACAATGTGAAAGCAAACTAGAAGCCAGCTGGACAACACTGAAGGCTTGGAAAAGTGGCTATAAAAGTTACCTAAATAAAGAAGGCGTTTTATTTCAATAAAATGGGATTTATCCCTGTAAATCAGTTTATAATGAAAACTTGGGTTTTATCCCAATGTGTTTATTTATATAAAATGTGGTGTTTTACTCTGATAAAATATTTTCTAACTACGGTCCTGATGTAAATTCCGCTGCCAAAATGGATAGAACCTAGATACCACCGAAACTGGCCGCGGCCGCCCGTTCCCGGGTTTGTTAAAAGGGACGGGGGTTGCGACAGAAGGTGGTATCACCAAGCCACTGATTCAGCCACAGAAGTGTTCTGCTGACACCAAAACTTATCTAAAATGTTCGGAAATAAATTACGGAAATAGTGCATAATTGTATTTTATTGTTATGTGTTATTTGACTATTTGTTAGTTTACAGTATGAGCGACCAAGGACCATCTGACGCGTATCGTCAGTTGTCTGGTTCGCCTAGAAGCGAAGGTGCCTCTTCATAGCATGCCCTCTCAGGGTATTCTGCTGATACTGAAGAAGGAATATTCGTGTTTAAGGCTTAGTCTGAAGAGCCATTCCCTCAGAAAAAGAGAGGATTTTTCAGTAAGGGAGCACATGAGCGTAGGAAGCGAATGAAAAGGTTACAAGAACAGAGAGTACTAGCAGCCGCCAAAAGAGAGACAGATGCCCATGCCCAGGATATGATTAATAGGGGTTTAGCCAATTTTCATATCTTAGCAACCACTGCAGCCGACCCTAACCTGGAGCAACTGATAGCACCCCAACCACAACCACCATTTCCTAACCAGCTTATGGAGATAGAAAACCCTGAAAATCAAGTTGAAATGCATGATTTTAACCCGGAGGAGATACCTAGGGTACCAACACCTAATCCCTTAGACCCAAATTACGACCCGTGGTGGGACGACAATAGGGACTATGTGCAACGTTACCCGATTCCAGAAGACATGCCCATGCCGAATCTAGGAGCATACCCAGGTTTGGACCCTCTAGATCCCTACTACGATAGTGATCAGTACATTAGCGAGATCTTGGAGAATCCTTACCCATACCCGCAACCGGAACCCATGCCCCAGATTCCAAACCCAGTCCTAGAACCTGCACCCCCAATGAGTGCAGAAAATGTACAAGAACTCAGGACATTTGGTGAGAAAATCTTAGAAAGTAGTGAAAGGATGCGACAGGTGGGATAGCGACTCGTCTGGAAGTACGACGAGCGCAATATGGATTTTTGGATGAATCCATATCTTTGAAAGTGATGGTGGAGGTGATAATAGTAATAATATTAATTATAATATAATAAAATATAATATGTGTGTATGAAAAAAAAAACTACGGATGCCTACTACTAATAGTATAATTTCCATTCCAGCTGTATTGTAATTTTAATTTCCAGTGTTGGTTTATAGTAGAGGCATATATAGATATAAAAAGAGTAAGTCGCAATGATAGACGTTTTTGATCAACCTGTGTGTTGTGTGATTGGTTGTACTAAATATTATTTTTATGATATTAATATGTGGTAAATGTTTAAAATTCAGATGGATAACGAAGTGAACCAGGAAAACCAGAATGATAATATCCAGAATGACAATAACCCAATTAATGAGAATCCAAACAACAATACCAATGGAAACCAAGTGGATAATAGTGCCATCCAACACATAGTGGCACAAGGAATTATAGATGCAATGCCATTTATTATTCAAACTGTTATGGAAGCTGATAATAAAAGTAAAAATAGCAGTAAGTGACCAACTGAACCAGAACACAACGTGAACAATGGACCTGTACTTCAAGCTCCCATTCCCAAAAGAAGAAGAACCATGCCTTATAGTTGTTCTTATAAAGAATTCTGGTCCTGCAAACCAATAGAATTCTCGGGCAATGAAGGACCCATTGCAACTCTACGCTGGATAGAAAAGACTGAGGCTGTCTTAAAATAAGCAAATGTGCGGAAGAGGATAAGATAATGTTTGCTTCTAATTTGTTTAAGAACTCAGCCTTAGAATGGTGGAACACTATCCTCCAGTCTAGAGGAAGTGACAAGGTTTACAATATGGAATGGGAGGAATTTAAAAATATGGTAGAAAGAAAATTCTGCCCTCCCAATGAAAAGGAACATATAGCAAATAAGTTTCTGAACCTTAGGATGACTGGAGTGGATAATAAGGGATACACTACATTATTCTTTGAATATGCTAGAATAGTGCCAACCCTTGCATCACATGAACCATTATTAATCTCCCGTTACATCTGGGGATTAATCGGGGAAATTAGGCATGTAGTCAAGGCAGCTAGATCTCAAACCATAGAAGAAGCTGTAGAACTAGCAAACACCTTGACTGATGAGTTAGTGCGTACACGAGAAGAAGACCAAAGGAGGAACCTAGCTCAGAGGCTTACCCAGGAATTCCGTTCTGGAAATTCCAACCATGGGAAAAAAATGTAGGTTCCACATCTGCAACTTATTGCAAGTATTGCAAAAGGAAGCATTCTGGAAGATGCTCCATATATTGCAATTTCTGCAAAATATCGGGACACAAGGAAGAAGACTAAAGGAAGAAAGCCAACAACAGGATATGCTACAACTGCGGAGAACAAGGTCATATCAAGCCAAACTGTCCAAAATTAGCTCCAACTATGAACAACAAGAATACCAAAAATGCTAGAGCAATTGTTCTAACTGCAGATGAAGCCAAGATGATTCAAGACGTTATAGCCGGTACGTTTTTAGTTAATGATGTTCTTGCTAAAGTATTATTTGACTCTGGTGCGAACCAAAGTTTTATTAATACTTCATTTTGCAAACTTCTAAATCAATCATTAACTAAACTCCCACAAGAATGTCTAGTAGAGACAATAAATGGAGAAACTGTTAGGATTTCTGAAATATTGCAGGGAGCAAGAATAGAGTTTTTAAATCAAAAGTTTATTGCAAACCTTTACCCAATGAATCTGGCATGATTTGATGTCATTTTAGGAATGGATTGGTTAATAGCCAATAAAGCCAGTATTTTATGTGATTAAAAGTCAATCCAAGTAAATTCACCAAAAGGTGAAAAGATCACAATTAAAGGAGATAAGTCATCTAGATCCACGAAATTCATCTCTGTGATGAAAACAACAAGTTATATAAGAAAAGGGTCATTAGTGTATTTGATTTCTATAATCACTAACACTAAAGGAAAAGAACTAAAAGATATTCCAGTAGTATCTCAGTTTTCAAACGTATTCCCAGAAGAATTACCAGGACTACCACCAGACAGGGAAGTTGAATTCAAAATCCACCTACTGCCAGGAACAACACCGATTGCCAAAACACCCTACCGTTTTGCACCAGCAGAAATGCAGGAACTGAAGAAACAATTAGACGAATTATTGGAGAAAGGATTCATACAGCCAAGCTCATCGCCATGGGGAGCACCGATGTTATTCGTTAAAAAGAAAGACAGATCGATGCGTATGTGCATTGACTACCGTGAATTGAACAAGGTCATGATTAAAAATCGGTATCCATTACCAAGAATCGATGATCTGTTTGATCAATTGCAAGGAGCTCGATTTTTTTCTAAAATTGATTTAAGGTCAGGATATCATCAATTGAAGGTACAGGAAGAGGACATTCCTAAAACTACATTCAGAAAAAGGTACGACCATTATGAATTTACTGTCATGCCATTTGGTTTAACCAATGCCCCAACTGCATTTATGGACATGATGAACCGAATATGTAAGCCATATTTGTATAAATTCATAATTGTCTTCATAGATGATATTCTCATTTAATCTAAAAGTAAGGAGGAACATGCAAAGCATTTGCACGCACTTCTAAGTTTACTAAGAAAGGAAAAGCTTTATGCTAAATTTTCAAAGTGTGAGTTTTGGTTAGAACAAGTACAGTTTCTTGGACATCTAGTCAATCATGAAGGAATCCATGTGGATCCTACCAAGATTGAGGCAATCATTAAATGGAAAACCCCTGAGTCACCAACCGAGGTTAGAAGTTTCTTAGGATTGGCCGGTTATTATAGAAGATTTATTCGAGATTTTTCTAGAATAGCCATTCCCTTAACTAAGTTAACTTGTAAATCTGTTAAGTTTGAATGGGGACCAAAACAAGAGGAAGCCTTTAGAATTCTTTAGCAAAGATTAACCCATGCACCCATACTAGCGTTACTAAAAGGAACTGAAGATTTTGTAGTCTATTGTGACGCTTCTAAGTTAGGTTATGGATGTGTGTTGATGCAACGCCAAAAGGTTATAGCTTACGTATCTAGACAACTTAAGAATCACGAAGAGAATTATTCAACCCATGATTTGGAATTAGGAGCTATAATTTTTGCCCTTAAGATCTGGAGACATTACCTTTATGGTAGTAAATTTACCATTTTCACAGATCATAAGAGTTTAAGGTATGTCTTCGGACAAAAAGAGCTGAATATGAGGCAGAGACGCTAGATGGAAATTCTTAGTGATTATGATTGTAATATCCAATATCATGCAGGAAAGGCAAATATAGTTGCTGATGCTTTAAGCCGAAAGTATCATGAAAAGCCAAAAAGGGTAAGTTCTCTTAAATTAAATCTGCAGGTAGATTTAAATGAACAGATTAGAAAAGCACAAGAATCAGTTATCAAAAATGATACTGAAAAGTTAAAAGGAATGATTAGGGAATTAGAACAAGGAACAAATGGAATTTGGAGATTCCATAAGAAAAGAATGTGGATCCCTAAATTAGGAAACCTACGTCACCATATATTAGAAGAAGCCCATAAGTCTAAGTATACGATGCATCCTGGAAGTGATAAGATGTATCAGGATTTAAGAAAGAATTTTTGGTGGATAGGAATGAAAAAGGATATAGCAGCTTATGTTTCTAAGTGTTTAACTTGTTCACAAGTCAAAGCTGAACATCAGAAACCCTCAGGATTGCTGCAACCATTAGAAATGCCCGTATGGAAATGGGAATTGATAACAATGGATTTTGTTACCAAATTACCCAAAACAAGAAAAGGTAATGATACAATCTGGGTGATTGTAGATAGGCTAACTAAGTCAGCTCATTTCCTACCCATGAAAGAAACGTTCAGTATGGAACAATTAGCCAAGCTATATGTAAATGAAATAGTTTCATTACATGGAATTCCTTTATCAATTGTTTCTGATAGGGACAGTCGTTTTACCTCTCATTTTTGGGCAAGTTTCCAAAAAGAAATGGGAACCAAGTTGAATCTAAGCACAACTTATCATCCTCAAACGGACGAACAAAGTGAAAGGACGATTCAGACGATGGAAGATATACTTAGAGCTTGTGTAATTGATTTCGGAGGTAATTGGGATGAACACTTACCTTTAATAGAATTTTCTTACAATAACAGTTATCACACAAGTATCAATGCTGCACCATTCGAAGCACTTTATGGACGAAAGTGCCAAACTCCAGTCTGTTGGGCAGAGATTGGAGAAAAGCAACTATCCAGACCTGAGATAGTGTAGGAAACAACCGACAAGATCATTCAAGTCAAGGAACGACTGAAAGCAGCACGTGATCGACTAAAGAGCTATGCTGATAACACACGCAAGCCTTTAGAATTTCAGGTATGAGATAAAGTGTTATTAAAAGTCTCTCCTTGGAAAGGAGTAGTAAGATTCATCAAGAGAGGAAAGCTGAGTCCTAGGTATGTTGGACCTTTTGAGATTATTAGAAGAATAGGACCTGTAGCTTATCAGTTACAACTGCCAGAGGAAATGGCAGGAATACATGATGTATTTCATGTATCTAATATCAAGAAATGCTTAGCTGATGAATCACTGGTAGTACATCTTAAGGATATAGAGGTAAATGAACAACTTAATTTTGTAGAAAGACCTCTACAGATTGAGGACAGAAAAATCAAGAACCTCAAGCACAAGAGATTAGTGCTGGTCAAAGTGAAATGGGACTCCAAAAGAGGACCAGAGTATACGTGGGAGCTTGAATCGAAAATGCAAAGGAAATATCCACACTTGTTCCAGTAGATCTCGAGGACGAGCTCCAAAATAAGGTGGGGAGAATATAACAACACTCCAAAATATTTCGACACCCTAATATATTTTAAAATATCCCAATATGTCCTAAAATACCCCCATACGTAAAAACGGACCCTGAATACCTTAATTTTTATTAAATTTAATTAAAAACAAGAAAATAGTGGCCTGGCGGGCCGCAACAGACTCCACTTGAGTCTACGCGGGCCGCGAGCGCCTGGGCAAGTAGCGTAGCCCTCGGCTGCCACGTGGCCTAACATCTGTCGAAGCTACCCAATGACCGGACAAAGCTAGAGCCGTAGACCCCTATGTAGTGGGCCGTGACAGCCACTGCCTTCCTTCGTCGCGGGCCGCGACGGACTTGTCGACCAGCACTATAAAAGGAGGCCTCGGGCCTTCAGTCGAAACTCGTCCCAAATCTTTCTTTCTCTCTAAATTTCTACGTAGTGTACGCTATACTCGGGTATAATACCCCCCCTAAATAACGAAGTTCTGCTCCGTTGTAAGTATCATAACCCTTGGATACGTATTAGATACGCTGCCCGATTGATCTAGGGTTCCGTAACGGCTGTCGTGGTTCTGCCCGACGTAGTCGTTGGAATGCTGTCTCGGGGAGGGTATTACTAATGTTAAAATGGGTTATTATACTAACACGTGTGCATTTGTGTAATTTATAGATAATTCCCAGGAAACCCTTACAGAAAACCTAAGACAGTAATGTGAGTAATCTCCTTTTTGTAAACAGTTTTTACAAAATCTTAAATATTTTACAATGCAATTTAGCAGTGATTGAATCTTTGTAATTCTACAATTACTGCCGGTATGTTGGGGTTTTGTATACAAAATGTGGAACACGTTGCCATTGGACAAAGAGTTAGCCAATGTGTAATATGACCCACCAGTCAGGATTGACAGTACTGAACGAGTAATTGGGTAGATGTAAACATTGTAATCGCTCTCAATACTGTTTAAATTAATAAAACTTTTCTTGATTAAACTGGGATTCACTCACCAGTATTTCCCACTGACAAAATGATTTTAAACGCGTTTCAGGTAACACAATGTGAAAGCCAACTAGAAGCCAGCTGGACAACACTGAAGGCATGGAAAAGTGGCTATAAAAGTTACCTAAATAAAGAAGGCGTTTTATTTCAATAAAATGGGATTTATCCCTATAAATCAGTTTGTAATGAAAACTTGGGTTTTATCCCAATGTGTTTATTTATATAAAATGTGGTGTTTTACTCTGATAAAATATTTCCTAACTACGGTCCTGATGTAAATTCCTCTGCCAAAATGGATAGAACCTAGATACCACCGAAACTAGCCGCGGCCACCCGTTCCCGGGTTTGTTAAAAGGGACGGGGGTTGCGACACGAACCCACAAGGACTCTAATCAACTATGTTAAAGACTTTATTTAGACTGACACTGATGGTGACTAAACTATTTTTCTGTTTTGAGGGGGGGGGGGTTTACTAAAATCCTAGAATTAAATTTAAAATAAAACTAGACTACGACACGAACAAGAACTAAGGTTTAATTCGATAGAGATTAACGACTACCTAGGCTTGAATCCAGTTTAACTTGGAATGGATTTCTAACAGTACTACTGTGGTATGGAACCAGGATCGTTATGTACTAAACCCTAAGGTATCTCTACTAAGACCTCCTGTCCCTACTCAGGAAGAAACCTGTGAGACCCTACAAGGCTATTATGAACACCGGTTATTAGACTTCCTCTCCGTCCTCTAACGTCTCTAAAAGTGCCCTAATAAGACAATCTACCTCTCAGCGCGAAAGTCTAAGGCAACCTGTAACAACTCTCATCAAAAAGTACTATTTATTATTTTAATTATCCAATAGGAAACCCTAATTAAGAAACCCAAGTGATTCTGCATAATCCCTAAAATATTCAGAACATTTTGAATCAGGATTAGGGCCCCTAAAATTCAGGGGGGGTAAACCCTAGTCGGTAAAATCCACACAGTTTGCTGTCAAAAATTAAAAATAACACGAAATCAACTCAGCTGAGCTACCTGGACACGAAGCAAGCCTATAGTAGACTAGGGCCTGTCGCGCCACGCGACAGGAACAAGAGAACCCCTCGCGTGGCGCGGGGGGGGGGGGGGGTGCAATTTTTCAGATATAAATAGGTTGTTGTGGGACTTGATTCTGGGAGTTGATGCGAGGTTTAAATTCCAATTACACTCCGAGTTATTATAGAAATAGTCTAAAAACACACACTGATCACGAAGTGCTGCCACAATTCAGGGTAATAACTCGATCGCTGCTACGATTCAATGTCTGATCGATTAAACTATCTAATGGATGTTTAAGTGCTGCCCACATTAGGGTTTATGCTTTGTCATTCGTCGTTAAATCGATGGATGTTTAAGTATCGCACTTTGTCATTCGTTGTGAAGGTTTCAATCTCGTGAGTTATCGTAAATGCTGTATTAAGTTATTGACCCAGTTTGTGTGCTTGATTATTTAAACTAGGTTATCAAGGCTAATCAGTAAACTAAGCTCTGTTAAATCTGCAATGTGAGTCATTCTCTTTTTATCAAATTACTTTCCAAAAGCATGTTTATTTTCAAAGGTTATAATTACAGGGATTAAGTCTATGTAATCTGAAATTACTGCCAGTATGTGGGGGGATGTGCACATAGCTACTAATTATTTATCATTTGTGGGTGAACGGACCCAACAAGTGATATGTCCACAGTCACAAGTCCAGTCAAGTGACAGCTGGGTCAGTTAATTAAAAAGATAGAGACATTGTAATCGCTCTTAATACTGTAAATTATAACAAACAGGTCGTTTTGGTAAATAGAATGATTCACTCAGTATTTCCCGCTGACAAAACCTTTTTCAAACATGTTTCAGGTGATCTGTTGTGATCCTGGAAAAGTGTCGTGAAGCACTATCAGCTTAAGGAAGTGGCTCAAAATAAAAATAAAGAAACATGTTTTGTAAAATAAAAGATTTCCTGATGAAATCTCAAGATTGTAAATTATCGGGTTTTATCCCGAATTGTGAAATAAAATAATCGGGAAATATTTCAGTTTTAAAAAGATCCTGAAGAAACTTCCGCTGTTAATTAAAATACAACGGGATTTCTGTCCCGCGGCTCCTGAAACGGGTCAAACCGGGTCGGGGGCCGTGACAGAAATAAGGTGGTATCAGAGCCACTGATTTAAGCCTATTAAGTCTTTAGAAATACTTAATTTTACTGATTGCAATTATGTGATTATGTGTTTTATTAACTGATTATTTGTTAATTACAGTATGGGTAAACAAAAGCTGTCAAATATCTATCTTAAACTAGATAGGTCATCCAATGAGAAGGAAGTTCATCTCAAACAAAACCTTATGTAATTCCTGAAGAAGGAATATTTGTTCGTAAGGCACATTACGAGGAACCACTTTCTCATAATAAAAGAAGTTTAATTATTAAGAAAATTCAGGAGGAAATAAGGAAAAACAGAGAGAAGAAAGTTAAACAAGAAACCCAGGATTTAATCAATAAATCACATTGGGAGGACAAATTAGATGAGAAATGGGCAAATCTTTATATGCTAGCCACAGTAGCAGAAAATGCAAATCTCTAAATACTCAAAAGTTTTAGCACTTTTATTTCCAGAAACCTTATTTAGTAAATAAATAAGTTACAGTAAATTGTAGTATAATTTACTTCTCAGTTGTTTTATGTATGCAATAATATTTCTGGGTTATCTATAAAATTTTGTTATTTTAACATTTGGTATGTATTTTGCATATATCCTAAACAGCATGAATGAGATATCTGAAGGTTTAGAAAATCTTAACCTCTATCCCGTTAAGATAGAAGTTTCCAAGGAATTCACTGGTTACTTCGCTGATAAAGAAGAACCCATGGAATTTCAATCCAAACCACTGGCAAAACCTAAACCCAAGAAAAGAAGCAGACAAAGGAAAAAGCCAGCAACAAGAAAGGTTACCAAAACTGAAGAACCAAAAGACAAAGGAAAAGGAGTAGAAATTGAGGAAAATGTTAATCAAGTAGAGATAGAAGCTGAGAAAAGTTTTAAGCAAACAGAAATAGAGGTCGGAGAAAGTTCTAGACAGAAACAGAAAATGACTCCTTGGGAAGTTTTAGATCATCAATTTGTAATGAGTGACCTCATCGGACCTGCCGATGGAAACCTTGAAGCAGCTAATCCAAACCTTATATTTACTGAAGAAGATCTTTTCAGTTACCCACTAGAAGCTCCAATCCCAATCAATCTGGAACCTGCTATTCCAGATCCTATTGTCCAACCTCAACCATTACCAGTAGAATTAGATGAATGGTGGACAACTGATTGGCAATACCAAAATCTTTTAAACTGTAGGATCGATTTCGACCTAAACGAGTCGTTTGGAAGAGCTCAACTCCGTTTCAGAGGCGGAAACAAGGAAACGGATGCGTACACAGCTTGTAGCACACTTTAATCCTCTTGTATATTGATTTTACAACGTTTCGATTACAAGGAAAAACCGGCAATACCTCGGTATCAGATCTGAACTACGTTCCAAATGAATTGACATTCAACCTATTTATACTAATTTTGGTCCGCTCATATGACATGACAAATGAGCGGTCCAGAAGTCTTGACACATGAGCGATCCACATATATGCCGTATAAGCGAACCACCATGTTGCATAAAAGTGAACTTCACATATTGACTTTTGTCTTCACCTAAACTCTTTCATTGGACCTTTTCATAAGACTTCTCATTTGACCTTATATTGAACCAAGACTTCTCATTGGACCTCCTAATGGTCCAATCAAAACCAACATATGAATTTGTCTTTTGTGTATGATAATGTAAACGGTTATCTCTTGTATCATGACATCACTTGTGATGTCACCTTGGTGATGTCACTCGTGATGTCATACCCGATCGGACCCGCAACGAGATCGAGACTCGATATTAAGATGTAGTCGACAGATGACTGCACCAACAGACTCCCCCTCAGATGTTGACGGAGTCTTAAGTGTCGAGTCTTTGACAATGTCGTATCTTTAATTCTTCAGTCTTGATCAGTCTTCGAGCTGCCTTCACTCTAACCGGCTCTATCCTATCTCCAATTCTCTTTCAGAATCTCTGGCTCCTAGCTCTAGCATCTTCAGACTCTCTTTCTCTAACAGACTCCCCCTCAACTTGTGCTGGGATCGTAGTCTGGCTTTCACAGGTTCAGGTATCGTAACCTGATTCACCTGCATATTCTCTACCCAAAAGTAAGTTTCATAAAAAATAAGATATAACAAATTTAGAAACTACTTATAGATATTTTCAAATCAACTCAAACACTTGACATCATTCTTAACAACTTATGTTTTGGGTATTTATATTTTTTAACAATTTTAGATTCTGATGAACCACTTTCATGAATATCAATCTCATTTCAAACATCTTTTAAACAAAACTTTCCCAAACCTGTTCATCATGCTTAGCACTCGGAATTTTGAAAATCAGCTTTTCAACATCAGTTGTCTAAAATATTTTTGAATTTTTCAAAACTTATGCTAAAACACACCGAAAATCTTTTTGGATTTTTTTTTTAAAAATAACCGAAATGAAATGCAGAAATGAAATATTTACAGACCATCTTTTTTGTGAGTTTGCGTAAGAGGATCATATCAGTTTTGAGACAAATCACCAACACCGTTAAGCTTTAAACATTTTAAGTTCTAAACAATTCACCTAGATTGTCAGTATACTTGTCCACTTAAATTTTCACACAAAGTTCAACTCCTTCGAGATACGAATTAGTGTTTTAGGACTTAAACATCTACATGTGTCCCACCTCAGTATATACTCCCGTATCCAGACCCCAGTATTCAGTCTTACAGGTGAGTATACCTAGATGATATCTGTAAGGGATTAATTGCGAGGGCCGTGAGAGCTCAGGTCGATCTTTCGATACGCAGAGAGATGACGGCTTCGACTTTTGGTGGGTCCACTTTGGGGATCTTCTTTTCAACAGCACATGATTAACCATTTTGCAATGTGTTATCATTTTTTATGCTGAGGGGAGGCTTATATTTCAAAGCAGTGTAAAGTATTCTCCGGGGACTAGGCCATTGCTTCCGCAAAATCAGAAGTCCCGGGATAATACCCCAGATATCACTAAGCATAAAGACCTAGTATCTCAGAATACGGGACCTTTCAAACAAGATTTCAGGGGTTACCTATATATCCTGGAGGTGTTCCCCACGTAGACGCAAGTAAATTTTATGTTTATATCTCGTCACACTTTACTAAATGTGCAAAAACCTACTGGCATATCCACAGTGAGATTGTTTATCACATTTTTCTTTTCATTTCTTTAGCATGCCGTGATCGTCCACTGATGTACTATCATTTCCTCTTTTATACAACAAAACACATTTTTCATTTTATCATGTTTTTGGCTTTTCAAATTTTCAAATGTTTTTGGATTTTCTGAAAATTTTTACTCCCCCTAAAATGCAAACACATTTTAGGAAATTTGAAAATAAACTGTACAATAAAATGACAACTGATATCAAATCACTTCAAATCGCCATCCACTTGGCATAAACAATCAGAACTCCCCCTTCCAACAAACTATTTTCCCATTGTGATTTCAAAACACTTAAGTTTGTTTTAATCAAATGGTTTTTCCGGAAAATTAGTTTTGTTGATTTTACCACTTGTAAAGTTAGGGGTTCATCATGTTGTTTTTCCAAACAATCATTTGTAAATATGGTCCAATCAAGTTCAACTAAATGACCTTGATTAACCACTTATCAGTGAAAACCTTCAACAACTACTAGCAGGTTCACTTTACCAACCATAACCACTTGCACATCAAAATATAACAATTCAAAAATACCACTTGTACTTTACCAATTGTACCAATTGTAGAATCATTTGCTAAGAAAGATGCCGATTCCTGCTCCACTCTTACCAACCTGGGAGCTCTGGCAAGTCAGGTTTTTACTCAAACATTACATCCACCCAAGCCTCACCAGCCTTGGGTGATTTTGGTGGCAAACATCTGTCCCACCAACATTTTGATTTGTAAAATTCTTTGGCATCCTTTACCTTCCTGTCTACCATCTTACCAAAAATATGCTTGACTTTACCGTTGAAAGCCTTCTCAACATCAAATTCTCCCTCATCAGCGAAGAATTGATTTGAGATCTCTATCTTTCCCACTTTTTTCATCAAATTTTCTTTTGACAATTTAGGAAAATTCTCATCGTTCACTTCTGGAACGGAATTCTCAATCTTTTTCTCAACAGATGACTCCTCTGATTTTATGGAATCAGATTCATTGTCAGAATTACCCTCAGATTTAATCACCCATTTTTGTTTACTCAAATCACCTTTTCTTTTGTAAAACCGTTTTGAACTTTCTCCTTCCTCAGAAGTAGAATTTTCAAACTTTTTAACAATTTTTACAGGTTGTTCTTTCTTATCAACACAAGTCTTTCTCAAAACAGAGTTAGAAGAAACTTCCTGTTTTTGGTAGTTGGTCTTGGAGCAATTCCAAGCTATGTGTCCAACTTCCTGACATTTAAAACTTGTTCTTCTATCAACTTTTTCAGCAAACCTTCTCACATTCTTCTTCACTTCAGCAAGAAACTCCTAGTTTGACTGCTTCCAGAACGGTTTCTTCTGTTCATCCTCTGAACTTCCTCCTGAAACAAATTTTGTTTTTGGTTTATAAGTTTTCTGATTTTTATAATTTTCTGAAGAATTAAAACCAAGACCTTGTTTTTTGAAATTACGGTTGTGGTTTGGTTTCTTTCGATAACCTGAACCATAACTGTAACCCTTTTTCTTGTTCAATCTCTGTTGAACTCTTGAAGTGTACTTTTTAGGTTTTTCAGCAAGATTTAAATCTTTTATTTCAGAAATATTAATTTCTGTTAATTTGAAAACCTGTTTAATCATTTCAGTTTTGACACTTCTTATTGGGAATTCCTCATCAGAATATAATTTGTCTGAATCATTCAATGTATACACTACTTTGATTGATTCGTCATTCAAATTAGATTTTGATAACAAGAATTCTTTATTGTAAACCCTGTTAACCGGTAAACTCGGACTCTTCTCAGACGAACTCGGACTATCTGTCTTAGACTCTGACTTTGACTCTTCATCCGTATCTAACACCTGATCGACAACTTTCTTTACTAACTCAGACTCATGATCAGTGTCAGACGCTGTGAATGTAAAATCAATATTGTCTGGTAATTCATCAATGATTTCAGACTTTAACTTGATGTTGACTGCCTTTTTTAGACGCTCTTCATTTGGATTCCTGGGAGAATAAGTTTCATGGATCGGGGGCGGACATCTGTTATACTTGACACTTGGTTTCTTACCAGTATCAGTATCTTCAGTCTTTTTATCCATGAACGCTTCCAGACCTGCAACAGTAGGATAAACACGATCAATCAAATAATCACAAGTAGTATAGCTTAACAACAATCGTTTAATCCTTTCACTCTCAATCTTCTCAAGTTCCACTTCTTTCTTTAGCTTTGCACAATCTTCGATGTACTCATTGATGACTTTCTGCTTTGTCATTAATGTTGCACTCATTTTATCCATTGCGTTTTCGGTTTCTGTATTCGTCTTCTTCAAACTATCAACTGTCCTGTTCAGTACATCGTACGATTCCTTCACATACTTCACATCAGACAATAAATCTTCTTTCATCTTCTCTAAATCAACAATCTTCTTGTCTTTTTCCTCACAAGCTTTGCAAGACTCTGAACACTTCACACATGGTTTTTCAACTTGAACCATTTTTTCAACTATCTTTTCAACCTCGACAGTCTTTTCAACTTCAACGAGTTTCTCTATTTCAACAATTTTCTCAACTTCTACCAGTTTTTCAACTTCAACTATTTTTTCAATTTCAACTAGCTTTTCAACCACTTTCTCCACTTCAACGATTTTCTCAACTACTTTCTCAGTTACTGGTTCAACATTTGCTTCTCCAGCTTCTGTCTTTGTCTTTTCATCAGCTTGCCTTTTTGTTGCTTCCAGCTCTTTCCTCAATCTTGCCATCTTCTTCTGATACAGCATCTCCATTTTATCTGCAAAAAACAAATTAAAACTAGTAGGATCAATGCCTTTTCTGGCTCTGTTGAGATGTTCTTCCTCATCATCAGTATCCACATCACTTCCAAGATCTGGAAAAATTGGGATTCTTTTCTGATTAACCTCATCTTCACCTAGAATTCGAGCAACAAAGCCTGATTCTGATGGAATGTATTTATCCCAACTAAATCCCTCGGCAACTTTTTCGTCATCTTGATGAATAAGTAAAGCTTTCTTCTTTCCATCACCAGTAGCATGAGCATGTGTAATTTGAGGTTGTTGAGAAGTCTGATGGAAGATTGATTTCTGATAATAATTGTTTCTATCTTGATTCCCGGTAGCTTCTTTACTTTTGCACTCTCGTTTAAAATGACCTTTTCCTTTACAACGGAAACAGGTAACCTTTGATTTATCAAATCCCAATGGAGAGGTAGCCATTCCTCGAAATTCATCCCTACCAGTAATCTCTTGAAACTTTTCAGCTCTTCTCCAAGCACTTGCTAAGCACCATTTGATATCCAACACTTCAAGTTCTTCAGCATCAATTTGGTCATAATCTTCTTTGGTAAGCATCGGATTGCCAATTTTCCCACCGATCAAACTTTCGTAAGACTCTAACATAGTAACCAATGATGCCATGTGCTGCTTGGCAACTTCTGGAGACAAATTCTGGCCATTTTGAATGTTTAATGTAACATTGCATTGAAGATTTGTTGAATTCGATTGTTGAGGACTTGATGTTGTAAAGTTTGGATCAAAACTTGAGAATGATGAAGATCCACCACTTTGAGTAACATTACTCTTTGTTCCGGATGAACCATCTACACTGAAACCAGTTTGAATCTTTGGGCTAGGGCTGGGGGTAGCCTCAAACTTGTTCCCTCGGTAGTACAAACTGACGTCTTGTTTGGCATTTGGATTCGTCATGATAGCTGTTTTCTGAATATCCAACTCATGCTCTTCAATCTTTTGGATAAACTTTGCTAGACTCATATTCTCAGATTTTCTCATGTGTTTGATAATCAACAAATAAGTTCCCCATTTCTGTTGTGGTAATGCCTCAGCAAGTTTATCCACCCATTCCTCATCATCCTTCTTTATATCCAATCTCCCCATTTCCAAGACAAGATGACAATATCTGTCAATTGTCTGTTTTGTTGATTCATAATCAAAAGCTACAAACATATCGAATGATTTCTTTAGCAACGCCTTTCTGTTTTTAATCATATCCGCGCTTCCTTTGAATTTCTGAATCAATTCTCCCCAAATTGACTTAGCTGTATTGTCGTGTTGAAGCAAAACAAATATATCTTCTTTGATTACCTGTTGAAGAATACTGATCATCATTTTCTCACTAGTATACTTCAATTTGTCAGCTTCCGTAAAGTCACTGAAATCCTTTACAAGCCCACGTTCGTTTTTCAGTTTCTCATAGTCTTTCTCCAACGAACACCATGCATCAAATTTGTAAGCTTGCACCCAGTTCTCAAATCGATTTTGCCATCCTTTGAAGTCTTCAATGTACATGAGCTTTGGCGGCTTTTGATGAGTGCCTGTCTCATTCTCATTATATAAATTTTCAGCAGCAGTAACCGGAGCGACTGGTGTGGCAAACGCATTGTAGAAATCCTCTTCCATGTCTTTGGCAAATACCTTTACAATCACAAAAAAACACAATCAGTTTAAAGATTTTTTCAATTAACTGAAACAAACTGGTACTCAGACTGGCGATTTTTTGAGCGGACTGAACGTTGACCAACTGTGCGGACTTCTAGGACCCGAATCGAAATCAAGTGACTTGACCCTTTGAAATCTTTGAACTCCAAACCGTATGACCTGGACCTGACTTGAACTTTGTGTGAACTGACTGTTTAAACCACACGACTTTTACAACACTTAACCAGACAATATTAATTGTCAAATCAATAAGCTCGGGCTCAAGCCCACTATGTCGACAATTTTAAAACAACACAAACTGATTGGACTTCTATGTGTATCAAATGTATACGATGGTAATAATAAGATCACATGCAAAGTCTAATGAGCTGACACCTTGTAATACACTAAACTGACACCTTGTCACCTTCATTAAACATAATCACATGCTCACATGATTGACCTGACTCTGTTACACATTACATGATATCAATCATTCAATTAACACATGCACAACAATTTTTTTTAAAAAATTTGTGGCTGGCAACTATTAGAATTTTATATTCACTAAAGATGGGTGGCCGACACTTTTGATTAGGCTGCAAAACTTTAAGTCACATGCGAACTACCTTGTGACAAACAAATACACATGTATTGACAATTATCAAACTGAATAAAGCATATTCACGTGCTAAGGATCACTTTCCAACGATAAAAAATATGATTTCTTATCCCAACAGACTGACAGACTTTGATGGTCACAAGAGCGAACCAGATGATGTCTTATAAGCGGACCTCAATTGTTACTAAGAGCGGACCTCAAATGTCACTAAAAGCGGACCAGATAATGTCCGGATGAGCGGACCAGGTATTGTCCGAATGAGCGGACCAGATATTGTCCGAATGAGCGGACCAGCTATTGTCTGAATGAGCGGACCAGGTATTTTCCGAATGAGCGGACCAGATATTGTCCGGATGAGCGGACCAGATGTTAATTTTTGGAGCGGATCTATGTGACGTCAGCAAAACACGAACCGAATGCAAGCGAAAACTCAATTTGAACCAATTTTAGGCCGATTTAAGTTCTGAAAACTTCCAGGTTTTGTTAATTCATGATTACGCATACACTGTGTGAATTTTAAGCGATTTTGACCGTAAAAAGTTCTGTTTTTTAAAAAAAGAAAGGTGTAGAAGCAGAAAAAATGATGAAAACGAGCTGTATATGCGAGATCTCCTCCTCCTTGGCTCTGATACCAGTTGTAGGATCGATTTCGACCTAAACGAGTCGTTTGGAAGAGCTCAACTCCGTTTCAGAGGCGGAAACAAGGAAACGGATGCGTACACAGCTTGTATCACACTTTAATCCTCTTGTATATTGATTTTACAACGTTTCGATTACAAGGAAAAACCGGCAATACCTCGGTATCAGATCTGAACTACGTTCCAAATGAATTGACATTCAACCTATTTATACTAATTCTGGTCCGCTCATATGACATGACAAATGAGCGGTCCAGAAGTCTTGACACATGAGCGATCCACATATATGCCGTATAAGCGAACCACCATGTTGCATAAAAGTGAACTTCACATATTGACTTTTGTCTTCACCTAAACTCTTTCATTGGACCTTTTCATAAGACTTCTCATTTGACCTTATATTGAACCAAGACTTCTCATTGGACCTCCTAATGGTCCAATCAAAACCAACATATGAATTTGTCTTTTGTGTATGATAATGTAAACGGTTATCTCTTGTATCATGACATCACTTGTGATGTCACCTTGGTGATGTCACTCGTGATGTCATACCCGATCGGACCCGCAACGAGATCGAGACTCGATATTAAGATGTAGTCGACAGATGACTGCACCAACATAAACAACCCTGATACATTTTTCCCACAAGTTGACCCAAAACCTCCACTATACCCAACCATGAGCCCTGAGAATCTGACTGAACTTCGCCTCTGGGGCGAAGAGTTAATTGATGCAGGAAATCGGATTAGGAATGTGGGAGAAAGAGTTACTTGGAAGTATGACGAAAGGGAGCGTCGTTTTTAAAAAATTAGCTGACCAGATAATGGGAGTTTGCAGGAATATGTGTTAATAAATAATCATAATAACCAAAATGTGTAATAACTTAACAATAAAACGTTGTATGATAATCATGTGTACGAGGCATAATATAATATATAGAAATGAAACTTGTGAAATCAATATTTTTTTATTATACATGTTAATGTGGTTATGTGCAAACTGTTTTATTATATTTATACTAATTATTTACATAAAATTTATTATCAGATGTCAAACATTGGTAACGAACCAGTAAATGAGGTTAATCAGTCTGAGCAACATCCAGGAGATCAATATATGACTCGGCAAGATATTGAAAATATTGTTGCTCAAGGGATAGCCAATGCTATTCCAGCATTCGTTGCTGCTATAAAGAATCCAATCGAACCGCAACAAATTGTTCCTAGTAAACGTATTTCTGAAGATAACTTCAGTAATAGTGTAAACGGAGGCAATGATAATGTTAATCATAATGGGGAACCACATCAAGCTCCATTTCCTAAGAAAATGAAAACTGCAACGCCTAGTTGCACTTTCAAAGAATTACTCGCTTGTAAACCCACTGAATTTGCAGGCAATGAAGGAGCAACTGCATCACTGCGATGGTTAGAGAAAACCGAAGCAGTAATTGCAATAAGTAAATGTGCTAAAGATGATCAGGTCATGTACGCATCAAATCTCTTCAAGGAAGGAGCACTCGAATGGTGGAACACTGTGTTACAATCAAAAGGAAGAATTATAGCTTATGCTATGACTTGGGAAGAATTTAAGGGTTATGTAGAAAGAAAATTCTGTCCCGAGTATGAAAAGGAACAGATGACGAATAAGTTTCTAAATCATCGGATGATGGGTGTAGACTGTCGCGGTTATACTTCGACATTCTTTGAATATGCTAGAGTGGTACCAACACTGGCTTCGCCAGAACCGGTACTCATTTCTCGCTACATTTGGGGACTGATTAGTGAAATCCGCAACATCGTTAAAGCTGCGAGACCTCGCACTATTGATGATGCTGTGGAATTAGCTAATACCCTAACCGATGAACTAGTACGCACCCAAGATGAGAATAGGAAGAAGGAATTAGCTCAGAAAATTTTCCAAGGATTTCGTACGGGTAATAATAACAGCTTCAAGAGAAGAGGAACAGGGCAATCTTCAACTTTGCCGTTCTGTCAAAATTGCAAAAAGAAACATTTTGGAAAATGTAAAGTATATTGCAATTTTTGCAAAACGGTAGGGCATCGTGAATAAAATTGCAGGAAGAAATCCATAATTTGTTACAATTGTGGAGAGGCAGGACATTTCAAAACAGAATGTCCTAAATTAATTAAACCAGCAGACAACAAAACCAAGGCGACTGATGGAACTATTAAGAAGAATGCCAGGGCATTTCAGCTGACCACTCAAGAAGCAGAACTCATCCCAGATGTGATAGCGGGTACGTTCTTAGTTCACAACATTTATGCCAAAGTATTATTTGACTCTGGTGCAAACCAAAGTTTTATAAATACTTCATTCTGTCAAGCTCTTAATTTACCTTTAACCAATATTAGGCAGATTTTTACAGTTGAAACGGCAGACGGAAATTCAGTTAAAATAGATAAAGTTTTGCAAGAAGAAAACATAGAACTTTTAGGACATAAATTCTCTGCAAAACTATTGCCGATGAAGTTAGCTGAATTTGATGTTGTATTAGGAATAGATTGGTTAATAGCCAACCATGCTCGAATATTTTGTGATCAGAATTCCATAGAAATTCAATCACCCACTGGAGAAGTGATTAGGATTACCGGAGATAAACCACGTAAGCCCATGAAGTTCATATCAGTAATGAAAGTTGCTAATTATGAACGAAAACAAGGAATAGTATATATGATTTCAGTAATCATTAGTACTAAGGGTAAAGAACTTAAGGAAATTCCTGTAGTCTCAGAATATCCAGATATATTCCCAGAAGATTTACGGGGATTACCTCCAGATAGGGAAGTAGAATTTAGGATTCATCTAATTCCAGGAACTACACCGATAGCCAATGCACCTTATCGGTTAGCACCTACAGATATGTTAGAACTAAAAACGCAATTAGATGAATTACTAAGTAAAGGATTCATACAACCTAGCTCATCCCCTTGGGGAGCGCCAGTATTATTTGTTAAGAAAAAGGATGGTTCAATGAGAATGTGTATCGATTATAGAGAATTGAATAAGGTTACAATTAAGAATCGATACCCATTACCTAGGATTGATGATCTATTTGATCAACTTCAGGGGGCTAGATATTTCTCTAAGATAGACTTACGCTCCGGATATCATCAATTGAAGGTACAAGAAGAGGACATACCTAAAACTGCTTTCAGAACTAGGTATGGTCATTACGAGTTTACAGTCATGCCCTTTGGGTTAACGAATGCACCTGCAGCATTCATGGACATGATGAATAGGATCTGTAAACCATATTTGGATAAATTTGTAATTGTTTTTATAGACGATATACTTATTTATTCCAAAAGTCGGACAGGGCATTATGAACACCTTCATGCACTCTTAACTTTGTTAAGAAAAGAAAAGCTTTATGCCAAATTCTCAAAGTGTGAATTTTGGTTACAAGAAGTGCAATTCTTAGGACACATGGTGAATCACGAAGGTATTCACGTAGATCCTGCTAAGATAGAGGCAATTACCAAATGGAAGGTTCCACAAACAGCAATGGAAATAAGAAGTTTTATAGGTTTAGCTGGGTATTATAGACGGTTTATTAAGGATTTTTCCAAGATAGCCGTACCATTAACTAAGTTAACCTGTAAAGCCATTAAGTTTGAATGGGGACCTAAGCAAGAAGAAGCCTTTAGAATATTGAAGCAGAAATTAACAAATGCACCAATCTTAGCCTTACCAGAAGGAACTGAAGATTTTGAAGTATATTGTGATGCTTCAAAACTAGGATATGGATGTGTGCTTATGCAACGCAAAAAGGTGATTGCATATGCTTCAAGGCAATTGAAAAAGCACGAAGAAAACTATACGACTCATGATTTAGAATTAGGAGCCGTAATTTTTGCCCTTAAGATTTGGAGACATTATCTTTACGGAAGTAAATTTACTGTCTACACAGACCACAAAAGTTTAAGATATATATTTGGGCAAAAAGAATTAAACATGAGGCAAAGGAGATGGATGGAAATCCTAAGTGACTACGACTGTGATATTCAGTATCACGAAGGAAAGGCAAATGTAGTTGCAGATGCTTTAAGTCGTAAGTATTATGAGAAACAACGACGAGTTCGTGCTCTCAGATTAAATCTACAAATAGATTTAATAGAACAATTGAAGAATGTTCAAACTACAGCAATCAAGGATGATGCTGAAGGAATGAAAGGACGAATCAAGGAATTAGAACAAGGAGCAGATAAAATTTGGAGATTCCACAAAAGTAGAATTTGGGTACCTAAGCAGGGAGACTTAAGACCTAAGATTTTAGAAGAAGCTCATAAATCTAGGTATACTATGCACCCAGGAAACAATAAGATGTACCAAGATTTAAGGAAAAACTTTTGGTGGATAGGAATGAAAAAGGACATAGCACGATATGTTTCTAAATGTCTCACTTGTTCACAAGTTAAGGTAGAACATCAGAAACCTTCGGGGTTACTACAACAATTAGAAATACCAGTATGGAAATGGGAACTTATAACAATGGATTTTGTTGCTAAGTTACCCAAAACCAGAAAAGGTAATGATGCGATTTGGGTAGTTGTGAATCGATTAACCAAATCAGCTCACTTTTTACCTATGAAAGAAACCTTTAGCATGGAAAGACTGGCTAAATTGTATGTAGATGAAGTTGTATCCCTACATGGATTTCCACTCTCCATTTTTTCAGATAGGGATAGTCGTTTTACTTCTCATTTCTGGAAAAGTTTCCAGCAAGCTATGGGAACTCGATTAAATCTGAGCACTGCATATCATCCCCAAACAGACGGACAAAGTGAAACGACGATCCAAACTCTAGAAGACATGCTCCGAGCATGTGTAATAGATTTTGGTGGAAATTGGGATGATCATTTACCATTAATTGAATTCTCCTATAACAATAGCTATCATTCAAGTATTGAAACCGCCCCATTTGAAGCACTGTATGGAAGAAAGTGCAGAACTCCAGTTTGTTGGGCAGAAATAGGAGAAAATCAATTATCAGGTCCTGAAATAGTGCAAGAGACGACTGATAAGATTACTCAAATCAAGGAAATACTAAAGACGACTCGAGATCGCCAGAAAAGTTATGCAGACAATAGATGCAAGCAGTTAGATTTTCAAGTTGGAGACAAAGTACTATTGAAAGTTTCTCCTTGGAAAGGAGTAGTCAGATTCGGAAAGAAAGGAAAGCTAAGTCCAAGATACGTAGGACCATTTTCAGTGATCCAATGTATAGGACCAGTTGCTTATCCTTTACAACTACCAGAAGAATTAGCAGGAGTACATGATGTATTTCATGTATCCAATCTCAAGAAATGCTTATCAGATGAATCACTGGTAGTACCTATTCGAGATATAGAGGTAAATGAAAAGTTGAAATTTGTTGAGAAACCTCTTCAAATTGAGGATCGAAAGATCAAGTTTCTTAAACATAAACGACTAGTTTTAGTCAAAGTTAGATGGGATTCAAAGGGAGGAGCTGAATACACTTGGGAGCTAGAATCAGAAATGAAGCGAAAGTATCCTCACTTATTCCAATAAATCTCGAGGATGAGATTTTTATTAAGGTAGGGAGAATGTAACAACTCTCATCAAAAAGTACTATTTATTATTTTAATTATCCAATAGGAAACCCTAATTAAGAAACCCAAGTGATTCTGCATAATCCCTAAAATTTTCAGAACATTTGGAATCAGGATTAGGGCCCCTAAAATTCAGGGGGGGTAAACCCTAGTCGGTAAAATCCACACAGTTTGCTGTCAAAAATTAAAAATAACACGAAATCAACTCAGCTGAGCTACCTGGACACGAAGCAAGCCTATAGTAGACTAGGGCCTGTCGCGCCACGCGACAGGAATAAGAGAACCCCTCGCGTGGCGCGAGGGGGGTGATTTTTCAGATATAAATAGGTTGTTGTGGGACTTGATTCTGGGAGTTGATGCAACGTTTAAATTCCAATTACACTCCGAGTTATTATAGAAATAGTCTAAAAACACACACTGATCACGAAGTGCTGCCACAATTCAGGGTAATAACTCGATCGCTGCTACGATTCAATGTCCGATCGATTAAACTATCCAATGGATGTTTAAGTGCTGCCCACATTAGGGTTTATGCTTTGTCATTCGTCGTTAAATCGATGGATGTTTAAGTATCGCACTTTGTCATTCGTTGTGAAGGTTTCAATCTCGTGAGTTATCGTAAATGTTGTATTAAGTTACTGACCCAGTTTGTGTGCTTGATTATTTAAACTAGGTTATCAAGGCTAATCAGTAAACTAAGCAATGTGAGTCATTCTCTTTTTATCAAATTACTTTCCAAAAGCATGTTTATTTTCAAAGGTTATAATTACAGGGATTAAGTCTATGTAATCTGAAATTACTGCCAGTATGTGGGGGGATGTGCACATAGCTACTAATTATTTATCATTTGTGGGTGAACGGACCCAACAAGTGATATGTCCACAGTCACAAGTCCGGTCAAGTGACAACTGGGTCAGTTAATTAAAAAGATAGAGACATTGTAATCGCTCTTAATACTGTAAATTATAACAAACAGGTCGTTTTAGTAAATAGAACGATTCACTCAGTATTTCCCGCTGACAAAACCTTTTTCAAACATGTTTCAGGTGATCTGTTGTGATCCAGGAAAAGTGCCGTGAAGCACTATCAGCTTAAGGAAGTGGCTCAGAATAAAAATAAAGAAACATGTTTTGTAAAATAAAAGATTTCCTGATGAAATCTCAAGATTGTAAATTATCGGGTTTTATCCCGAATTGTGAAATAAAATAATCGGGAAATATTTCAGTTTTTAAAAGATCCTGAAGAAACTTCCGCTGTTAATTAAAATACCACGGGATTTCTGTCCCGCGGCTCCTGAAACGGGTCAAACCGGGTCGGGGGCCGTGACACAACCCTAGATTCTAACTTGGTTAAATAGACACAGGTGCGATTAGGGGACTAAGACCGACTTCTCTTAAAACCTATCTTAGCTATATATCGTACCGAGACCTACTAACAAACTCGAGCCTCTCAGCGACAAGTTAAGCAGAATACCTAGTTCTAATTGTATTTTAATTACTGTTTCTAAGGCTATCGGCCAATTTACCCAAAGATCACCCGAACCCGCAAAGATACGAACAATCAACACAAATTCATTATGTGAAAGACATCCACCAAAATTTATGTGAAACAACAAATAATCAATAATCAAATCTAAATACACATGCGCACCAAATTAGAGGTTCTAAAATCATTTACTTTCAAAGATTAATCCATAACCAAACAATAGAAAACCGTTAAAAATCCAAACTTCGTTAAACTTTCATCTTACCTTGGTAGTAACAAAGGTCTTAGCCATAAAACATAGTTTCTAAAATCAAAACACAAGTTTCAAAACAAGAATTGATAATCAAAGTATTGAAAACAAGAAAATAATGAAAACCGGGAGATAAGACCCGAATGATCTCCTTTCCTATGCTCCAAGCTTCAACCGGATGATTCTTGCATGCCAAAACACTTCGAAAAACGTGAAAACTGCTCTTGAAATCGCATATGGTTTCTTGAATTCATAACTTAGGGTTTTAAAATGATTTTATATGAAACCCCGATTGCAAAACAAATGATTGCCGTCATATAGACCCGTCGCGTCGCGCGACGGGTATGGGGCTTTGAGGTCGCGTGGCGCGACGCCAAAATCTGCCAAAAAATATTAATAAATTGCTAGCGGGGCGCGACCTCAAAGCCCCATACCCGTCGCGCGACACGAGCACCCATTTTTCACAGAATGATTATTCTAACTCTTTTCCACTCGTTTCCCAGCCTTTAACACTTCGTTTTTCAATGTTTTTAACACCAACAACCTGGAAACACAAGATTCGATCAAAGTAACGAAATTCTAAACAAAACTAAACTAATGAATACGAAAAAAATGCACAAACTTTACACGATAAATGGATGTATTTTGCAATACATCAAATATTTTGTTAAAATCAAAGCTTCCGTTAGCCGCGATTGCGAATATATTTGTCCCTTTAAACCCAAATCTAGTCTTAAGCCCTTATCATGCGATTTTAGTTTAAGTGCGGTCAATCTACCTAAGGTCTCACACTAGAAGCTATAGTCCACCTAATCCCGCCTCAAGCTTATAGAACACAAGGAACAATCACTAGACCAATTCCTAACCGTCTTATATAAAAAACAAGAGAATTTAAAATCAAATTTTTTTCATTTTTCATCATTTTTCTTTCTTTTCATTTTTTTCTTTTCTTTTAATTAGCTTAGACGTTGCTTTACCTAACCCAGAGGCATTCCGGCTGTAGAGTCGCTATCCCCAACTCGGATTACATAGGTGTCGGTAAATTTTTTTTTGCAACCTAGATTTCACACATCCTAGAGATATTCCGATTGTAAAGTCACTATCCCCAACCAAGATTACATAGGCCTGCGCTACTTTCATTCAGTTTCTAGCTCATTTTTTCTATTTCTCCCTTTTTCTTTTTCATGATTAAAAATTCTAACGGTTTTGACTTATAACAGCATTCTTTATACTCTTATTGGCGGTTTCAATTTCTCATTTTTCCCAGATGAAAACCCACTAGTAGACCGACAATTACGGTAATATTAACTCAAAGGGACCTAAAACTAAACTGGGCCTATTCACATATCTCTAACTAGACACAAGCTCGACTTAATTAAATCTCATATTATTATTTTTTGAACCCGAACAAAAATTCATCTTTTCTATCATTTTCTATATTAATTTTCAAACTTCTTTATTCGAAAGACATTTTTTGATTTTTTCAAGTTTTTTTGGATTTTTAAAATTTTTAAATTTTTTTATGTTTTTCATATTTATGACTTGAATACTACTACTATTTACATGCATCCCATCCCCACACTTAAAGATTGCATTGTCCCTAATGCAAGAACGGAAATTCGACTCAAAACTACCTAAAAATAAAAACTAAAAAAGAAATAAATAATTAAAAGAATACAAGGGAAACGACTTAGCTGAATATGCGAGACTGTCGAAGTGTCAGTCGTTTCCACATCTGCCCTCCAATTCGAAACGCGCTCAACAAACAGTTCCTAATCTCGGACATGCGAACGAAAGCGACAACTAACATCAACCTATCAACCAACATCAACAAACTACCAAAGTATAATAATATATATCATCATAAATATCAATTCCAAACACAAACCAAGACCAACCCTCCCAACCAACCTGTTCAACGTATTCAAAGTATAAGTACAAGCCAAAATATGAGGATAAAAAACAACATAAAAATAAAAACAAAAGATATCAAATAAGCTCTAGCTGCGTCCTCATCATCCCCACACTAATCATCATCATGCTCGCTCGCACTCTCCTCACTGCTATCCTCTCGTCCACCTGCTCCAGAACTACCCTCTCCAAACACATGAAACGGGGGAGTCGGATCAAACCTCTCTCCAGCACCAGCCGAGGCACCCTGCTCTTTCGGATGAAAGTAATCGGGTATCCCCATGCTGTGCCTACTCATGATGTACCTCAGAGCCTCCTCCTGTCTCTCCTGCCCAGTCTGAATGAGGTGCTCCAACCTGTTGAATCTCTGCTCCACATAGCCAGATAACGACTCTAAAGTAAGCTGCTCAGGTGGTGGCTGCCTACGCGGATACCGCGGCGCCGGCCTCTCATGTCGCTGTGGCGGCCGCTGGCGGTGAGTAGTATCAATCTGCATCATAACATCCTCAGCTGGATGTCCCTCGGGCGGCTGCACCTGCGGGCCCTGCCTAATCGGCTCCCAGCCGTAAGGCTTAGTATACGACACAATCCCAGCTTGCTGTAGCTCCTTAATACCAAAAGTCATCGTCTTCGACCCTTCATGTAGGAATCTGGGGATATACTTGTCAAACACCCCCAAATTCAATGCAATACGAGTGATATATGGGCCCATATCCAACGCAGCTCGATGACCACCTCTACGCCCCCTGCTGAATGAATCAGCCAACACTGTAGCTAAATTCATCTCCTGGTTCTCCACCCGACACATCAGAATGAACAACTCAATCCAGGTCGCTTTATTTTCACCCGATTTCCGCCCCACCAAAGTAGTCGATAATATCTTCAAAACATACCGCTATACTAGATTACGAACCGAAGTAATCAGGTTCGTAACTGCAAATGGGTGGTCAGAAATCGTCCTCCAAAAACGGCGTAGGTCAGCCCCTCCAACATTGTGCTCTCTATTAGTAGTGTACGCCCCTCTTAGACTAATCACAAAACCGGGCTGCTTCACCTCTTCCTCCGTATAAAAACCAGACACAATCGCAAACCTTACCATGTTTATCTCAAACACTTGCTTCCCAAGACTAAAAGATATCGCTTTATCATTTCCAAACTTCCCTTCTTTATGTTTCCACGTACTGTGGAACTCCAACACTAGCTCCTCATATTGTTCCACAACATAATTTAGCATCTCCATCAACTTTGGACCCAGGAGATCTGACACCTCCTGCCGAGCCTATCTCATCCAACCAGCCCCAGTCTATGCCCCTATGCTTAAATAGGTCTGTATCCTTTGACTTATCGTATTTCTCCCATTCATGTGTACCTAGCTCGAACTGTAGTGTCGGGTGGTCAACTCTATTAACTTTACATGTCGGAATCCTTTCAGTAGATGTATGATAAATGATTTTTCTCAACCTCGGATCCTTAACACCTATTTGTAAAATCGGAGTATCCTGTGATATCTGATCTGAACCCCTCTTCCGGGTCCTACCACTACCTCCTCTACTACAACCCGCAACTGCCATGTCTACAAAACAAATATTTAACAAGACAAAACACGCAGATAACCAGTAATCACAAACTTTTTTTGGTATTTTTAATTTTTAATTTTTTTTGAATTTTTAGAATTTTTAGAATTTTTATATTTTTTTTGGATTTTTATAAAATTTTTTCTAAAAATTAGAATACCCGTATAGCATTTCATTAGTGGCTAAATTTTGAAAATAAAGTTGAATTAAAAGCAAACGGGTTACCTTTTTACAATTGCTAAGTAATAATTAAACTCGCCCGAATGGAGATTGAGTACGGGCGAGCCTAATTAACTTGTACGTGCAAGTAAACCCAAAACCGACAAAATTAGAATTGAACTAAACTAAAACGACTAAAAAGACAAAAAAGACACGCTAACTTGGACTCAATGTACACTACCCCATTTCGGCACTTTAATTGTCCGCAATTAAATTTCAGTGCCTAACCAAGACGACATTGAAGTCCAACCTTGCTTATAATCAGCCGTGTATGAGTTTTAAAACAAAATTTTTAGCGTTTGAAAAAGTCCGCCTAGTTAAAGGAGAGTTTATCATTTGCAAAAATTCCGATTCAATGTTGCAAGGTTGAAACTTTATATGTCGGTGTACTACATACCCACCAATATTCAGCAAAGCAATGGCAATAATCCCAACCCGACACCATCCGCACCCATGTACAATACTCAAACATCATAACTCAAGACCTGAAACTTGTGATATGATAAACAAAAATTCGACCTCAAAAGTTCCAAATCCATATTTCGTTGCTCCCAAACCATCAATCCGCACCCAAATAAACAACTTAAACCAAATGCTAAGCTTGACACGGATTCGACTTGATATGACTGACTCGACATAGACTCACGACTGACTTGACCTAACCAAAACTAGGGACCACAAGACTGAAACAAACCGGACTCGCTATTGAGTCGACAAACATTATCACCAAACGACTTGTCTGAACTCAATACTGTAAACAAATAACGTAAACAGAACTCGACAATGACTAAAAAACAAATATAAGAGTATAAGAGAAAACACATACCTGAGTGATGAACTGAGCAAGAAAAATCAAAAATTTCGTGAATTTGGGGGTCCCAAATCGGGGTTACAGGGCGGGTAGAAGCGAGTTTTCTTTGATGGGGATTGTTCACGACTTGATTCCGGTCAGGTAGGGGGTTAAATGGTGGAAAACGATGGTAAATCAGCTGAGATATGGTGGAAGAAGGGGTGTTCGACGGTGGGTATCGATAGGTTAGGGTTTTGGTGAATTTTGGGAAGAAAGGAACTGATGAAAGGGGTTTAAACGATTCATTATGTCATCACGTAGCGCCACGAATGGGTAGGCAAGTCGTGGTGTGACGCCACGAGTTGGTGCAAAAGATAGGGTTCAGTTGGGGGGGGGGGTCGCGTGACGCGAAGGATAAGGGTCAATGTTGTCGCGTGACACCACAAAGGGGTTCAAACTGATTTTATGACCTGAGGGGCTGCGTAGCGAGACAAAAAGGTCTCTTTGTGGTGGCGGCACGCGAGGGGTCGTTTTTCACAATAGGTTTCGCCAAAATTCAATGCCTTAGAAAAATTTCTAACTTTTAACCAACCTTCCCCAAACCATCCCAGTTTTTTTTTCTAAGTGTTGGGACTTACCTGGAATGTCGTTTTCTTTGCAAATTCAGCTCCTCGTTGGACGTGATTCCTGCTAAATACTCAAACACACAAAACAAAGACATGACACACTACGAAAAATTAACGAAATTACAAACGGTACATACTCTACAAACGAAGCTTTTCTCAATTCACTGTTCAGTGAAGGTGGGCGGGTCCTCTAGAGGAATTTCTTCTTCCTCGGTGGTATCTATGGGACCTCCCAAGTAGTGTTTCAATCGATGACCATTTACCTTCCCCACACCTTTATCAACTTCGTCATACAACTCGACAGTACCGTATGGAAACACCTCTTTTACCACATACGGTCTGGTCCATCTTGATTTCAGCTTCCCGGCTATCAATTTCAATCTCGAATTAAACAAAAGCACTTTATCACCTACCTTAAACTCCTTCAAGCGTCGCAACCTCCTATCATGCAATGCCTTAGTCTTTTCCTTGATACTCCAAGATCGTTCATGTATTTGAAAGAATCTCCTCCTTGCGGCTTCGGTATGGTCAAGGTTAACAGTTTTCAAAACCCATAGTGCTCGATGTTCTAACTCTACCGGAAGATGGCATGCTTTGGCATACACAATCATGAAGGGTGTGGTTCCTATCGGTGTTTTGTAAGTTGTACGGAATGCCCACAATGCATCATCGAGCTTTTCCGACCAATCCTTCCGACTTTTTCCTACCGTTTTTCTAGAATTCTCTTCACCCCTCGGTTTGCATTCTCTACTTGGCCACTAGTTTGCGGGTGGTATGCGGTAGAATGACGGTGAGTGACCCCATAGCATGCAAATGCCTTTTCCATGACGGAATTGCAAAAATGCGTACCACAGTCACTTATAATAGCTTTAGGAACTCCGAAGCGTGTGAATAACTTCTTTAGAAACCTTACCACCACTTGGGCATCATTAGTAGGCAACTTGAGCTTCCACCCACTTTGAGACATAGTCAATGGCCTCGAGGATGTACCTATTCCAACTCGATGAGGGGAAAGGTCCCATGAAATCAATACTCCAAACGTCGAAGACTACAAGAACTTGGATGGGATTTTGGGGCATTTCATCCTTGGATGAGATGTTGCTGGTACCTTGGTAACGGTCACATGCCCTAACGAACTCTATGGCATCTCTAAATACTGTTGGCTAATAGAAGCCACTATCAAAAACCTTTTGTGCGGTGACATTTGGCCCGTGATGGCCTCCTGTTAAACCCTCATGCACATGTCGAAGGATGTCCATCCCATCCTCTTTTGAAACACACCTCCTAAGCACTTGATCACCACTTGTTAGGAAACTTTATTTGTAAGTATTGAAGAAAATCACAATCAACTGGATCAATGAAGAGATAACAGTCCTGAAGATCACAAGAAGAAGAAGAAGATCGGATAGGATAACTGAAATGCACAGCATCTACTTCAAAGAATCACAAGTTGACCAAGAGCTAAGTTGGATTATCAGAGAAGGTCATTTCTGATGGATCTGATGATATTTCTGATGAAATATCATAAGTTTCTGACGATTCTGATCATCAAAATTTTCTGATGATTTGTTCACCAGAATTTCTGATGAAGTGGTTTATCAGAAATTCTAATGAAAACCCCACTTGTCTGAAATCAGCTCTATCCTGCCACACTTACCGAAGCAAGTTGACATTATTGGATATCATGATGAAAAAGGCAACTTGAACGTTGGATTCAATGAATATGCAGGACTTAACCAGCAGGACTTATTGCAGGAATAAACTATTGTTTATTCATGCACCCAGCCTTCTATAAATAGAAGGCTCAACCAGCAGAAGTCAATTGAGTTTGAAGCTTAGCATTCACACATACATCAAAACTCCATTGCCCTCTCACCCACAGAATTCAAGATTCATTTGTACTAGATAATAATCTTACAATCACCTTGTAAACCATTTTGTTTCAAAGTGATATAAACTTGATAATTCTGTAGGTCTTGTTTCTGAAAGTCTGATTTCCATTTCCGCATATCTTTTTCACATCTACTGAAATCACTTGCCATATTACGTGAAAAGAAGTTGTTCAGGCCATACTGGGTCCAACAATTGGTATCAGAGCAGATTGAATAAATTATTTTCAAACGATTAATCGCTTATCTTCTTTTGTCTAAATATGGCCTGCTTTCAATCATGGAATAATGCTTTTAACATTGGTTCTATGTCCAAACCTCCGACTCTGGTCAAAGAGGAATACCCACAATGGAAAATCAGGATGGTCAATTTCCTTAATGGTCATGACCGAGCTCTATTTCAATCCATTGAAAGGGGTCCACATATACCAATGACTGAAATACCAGCTATTCCAGCAACTGACCAATCACCTGCTATCCCTGCCTCCCGAGCTCCTAAAAGTGAAATACTTTGGAGTGAGGAAGACAAGGAAAAGGTGGCTGGGGATGAAAGGGCAACGTCACTTTTAATAACGGCCATCCCCAATGACATATTTTCACAAGTTGATGCATGTGCATCAGCCAAGGAAATATGGGATTAGTTAGAAAATCTTTGTGAAGGAGGAGAAAGGATGAGAAGAAACAAAAGAACAAACAATGTCTCATCTTATGAGAGGTTTAAAAGTTTGCCAAATGAAAGATTAAATGATACATATCTAAGATTCACAAAACTTTTAAACGAGCTAAAGAAATTTGGAATAACAAAGTCAAATGATGAAAGAAACATAAAATTTCTTAATGCCCTTCCTAGAGAATGGAGAAGTCTAACCATGACTTTGTCCTCAACCTTAGAACTAGGAACCATGAGTCTCCATGACTTATACAGCATCTTAATCCCAAGAGAGGAAGAAATATTTGAAGAAACCATTCAAAGAGGGGGATCTTTAGCTCTAATCTCAAACTCACAAAGATCAACACCTACAAATGATTCACAACCATCAAACAGCCAAAGTTCTGAAATTTCTGATACTTCATCAGACTTTTCAGCTTTTGCTGAAGCAATAGCACTGCTCACCAAAACATTGGAGCATAGGTTGAGGGGAGGAAGCCAGAGATACCAGAGAAGTGACAGAGGAAGGATGGATGGGAGATCTAAAGAGGAAGTTAGATCTAAGGATAAAGGGAAGGCTGAAGTTGTGTGTTACAAGTGCAAGTAGAGAGGTCACTATGCATCAGAATTCAAGACCAAGAAGCTCAAGGATGTTGCTTATTATGAGAAAAAGCTTGAAGAAGCAGCAACAAGTTAGCTTAATTGCAGGAACCGATACATGGTTATCTGATGATTCTTCTGATGATGAAGAAGAAGTGGCAAATTTCTGGCTCATGGCACTTTCTGAAGGTCTACTAGAAACTTCAGAACAAAAGGTAAAGTTAGACAATCTTGATCTTGAACACAAGCTAGACAAGCTAATGTCAGATTTTCTAAATCTGCAAGAAAAACATCAATCAGATATTAGAAAATCTGATGAGTTGCAAAGGATATTGAATAAAATCATTCTTGAAAACCAACTTTTTATAGAGGAAAGTTTAGATCAAAGAGATAAAATTGAGTTTTATGAAAATGAAAGAAAAGATCTTTACAAGAAAATCAATGTTAAAGAAATCAATGTAAGAGGTTTTCAACAAGCCAAAGAATTCATAAATTTCATTAAGTCCACACCAAAGAACAAAGGAGAGGGTTTAGGATATAAAAACTCAAGAGGAAGTAAACCCACTGTCTTTGTAAAAGCAACTCATCAGATCTCTGATAAAATTACATCAGAATCTGATTCTGAATCTTGCAAGTCAACCTGTTCTGAATACTCTTTTGAAAAACCAAAATTAAAATCAAACATAAGTGAATGTAGTCAAGAATCTGTAAAGACTCCAGAAGCAGTTCACTCATCTTTTCAAAATTATCCACTCATTCCATCACAAGAAAAAATATCAGAAAATTCTGATAAATCTTGTATGTGTGTTGACATACTGAAGCTTGTTCAACACCATCTTCAAAAGAAAAATGTAAAATATGTTTATGGCTCAGCATATAACAGAATTTCTGATGAAAAACCAACAAGAAAAATTAATTTGATTAGGATCCCATCAGAAAAAGTACCCAAGCATGCCTGGGTACTAAAAACCCTCTAATCATTCCATTTCAGGACCATCATGTGCAGCAGATCTGGTACTGCGATTCAGGAAGCTCCAAGCACATGACTGGGGATAGGAGCTTACTCAGGAACTTTGTTTCAAAGCTGGGTAGAATGGTAAATTTTGGAAATGGAGTAAAAGGGAGGATAATGGGATATGGATGCATACGGTATGGATGTTTGACCATAGAGAAAGTAGCCTATGTTGAAGGCTTAAAGTATAATTTGCTAAGTTATGGTCAGTTCTGTGATAAAAATCTCTCAGGTAATCTTATCACCAGAAAAATGCTTGAAAAGTTATTTTAGTGATAATCAAAGAAAAATCATATATCTGATAAGTCACCAGAAAATCTGATAAGTTGTAACAACCCTCGGGAAAACCAAAACCCTCATAATATTTCCGACCCTCTAATATGTCTCAATATGTTTATATTACACCCCGTATGTGAAAACCGAGCCCGAATAATGTTTTAACATATAAAATAAATCAAAAACAAGAAAAATGGAGTTTAGGCGGGCCGCGTAGACCCACCCCAAACTCTCACGCGGGCCGTATCAAGACTGGACTTTGACTCCGCTGACTTCTTTAGTTCAAGCGGGCCGTGTAAGACCTCGTCTAAGTTGACACGGGCCGCGACAGATCATGAAACGCGGAGACATCAGGTGATGACACGTGTCATCATCGTGGCGGACCTACGTATCGAATCAGCTAAGCTATACGTTGACCGCGTGGTGACGCGGGCCGCGTAAGGCTTAGCCTTACCTTACGCGGGCCGCCTGAGAGTCAATATCAGCAACTATATAAGAAAGCCATCAGTCTACGTTTTTCGTCGCTCACAATCTCAATTCTCAATCTAAATTCTGTAGAGAAGCTATAATACACGGGTATTATACCCCTAATTAGCGAGGTTCTGCTCCGTTGTAAGTATTATAACCCCAGTTTCGTAATAGTTACGCTGCCCGATTGATTTAGGGTTCCGTAACAACTGTCGTGGCTCTGCCCGACGTAGTTATTGGAATGCCGTCTCGGGGAGGGTATCATTAATAATTTCAAAGGGTTATGGTACTAACCAATGTACATTTGTATAAATTATAGATTATATCCAGGAAACCCTTACGAAAAGCCTAAGACAACAATGTGAGTTTATCCTCTTTTTGTTAACCTTAAATGTGAGTACATTTGGAATGTTTTACAAAACCTTAAATGTTTTACAATATGATTAAGCGGTGATTGAGTCTTTGTAGTTCTTCAATTACTGCCGGTATTATGGGGTTTTGTATACAAAATTTATTACTACGAGTAGTAGTAGTATGTCGGAATGACAGTGCATTACCATTGGACGGCGAGTTAGCCAATGGGTAATTTGACCATAGCCATAGATCCGGTCGAGTGGCAAATACTGAATGAGTAATTGTGTAGACATAAACAATGTGATCGCTCTCAATACTGTTTTAATTGATAAAATGTTTTCTTGATTAAACTGGGATTCACTCACCAGTATTTCCAACTGACAAATGTTTTTAAAACGCGTTACAGGTAACACAATGTGAACAGCCAATTAATGGAAGCCAGCTGTAGAGCACTAAAGGCTTGGGGAAAATGTGGCTATAAAAGTTACCTAATAAACGATGTTTTAAATTCAATAAAATAGGGTTTGTCCCTATAAAAGTATTGTAATAAGAAAATTGGGTTTTGCCCATGTTATTATTAATATCAAATATGGTGGTTTTACTCTGATAAACATTTCTTAACTACGGTCCTGCTGTAAATTCCGCTGCGATATTAAATAACCTGATACCACCGAAACTCTGAGCTCGCGTCCGCCCATTCCCGGGGATCAGGGATCGGGGGTTGCGACAGAAGGTGGTATCAGAGCCTAGCCACTGGCCTGAGCCAAAGAAGTGTTTTGCTGACACTTAAATTTTAAATTTTGTTAGGAAATAAATTATGAAAGTATATGCATAACTGTATTTATTTGTTATGTGTTATTTGACTATCTGTTAATTTACAGCATGAGTGATCAAGGACCATCAGACATGAATCGTCTGTTGTCTGAATCACCTAAGAGTGAAAGTACTTCGCCACAGCCTGCCCTTTCTGGGTATTCTGCTGACCAGGAAGAGGGAGTGTTTGCTTTTAGAGCTCAGTCAAAAGAGCCATTCCCTAATAAGAAACGAGGATGGTTCAGTAAGGAAGCTTTTGCTCGTAGGAAGAGAATGCGAAAGTTGCAACAGCAAAGAGTTCTAGCAGCTGCTAAGCGTAGAACCGAAGATCATACACATGATATGCTTAATAGAAGCCTAGCTAATTTCCATATTTTAGCTACAACTACTGCTGACCCGAGTCTGGAACAACTAGTAGCCCCACAACCACAAAACCCAGAACAACCCATGGAAATAGAAAACCAGGAAAACCAAGTGGAGATGCATGACTTTAACCCAGAAGAAATCCCTAGGGTGCCTGCACCAAACCCTCTAGACCCGAATTACGACCCCTGGTGGGACGACAATAGGGATTTTGTGCAACGTTACCCTATTCAGGAATATCCACCCATACAGAATATAGAAGCCTACCCAGGTATGGACCCTTTAGATCCCTATTACCAAGATGAATATATTAGGGAAATTTTAGAGGATCCTTACCGATTTCAGGAATTATCACCCCCATATCAGGAACCAGCACCCCAGATTCCAAACCCAGTCCTAGAACCTGCACCCACAATGAGTGTAGAAAACGTCCAAGAACTTAGGACTTTTGGGGAGGAAATTTAAAAAGCAGTGAGAGGATGCGTCAGGTGGGAGAGCGTCTCGTATGGAAATACGATGAGCGCAATATGGATTTTTGGATGAATCCATATCCATGAATGTTAGAATGGAGGAAGCGGTAGTAATAATAATATAATAAAATAAAATAAGATATGTGTGTACGGATGCATATTACTATTTTATTTCTGTTGGTATTGTAATCTTTATTTCTGTACTAGTGTGTAATAGACGCATAGTATACGAAAAAGAGTATAGTCGCAATGATCGACGGTTTTTGGCTAGATTATGTGTTATGTGATTAACTATATTAAAATATTATTTGTGATATTAATATGGGGTAAATGTTTAAAATTCAGATGGCCGACGAAGGAAATCAAGAAAATTTGAATAATGATAACCAGAGTAACATTAACGTGGTTAATGAAATCCGAGCATCCATAACAACGAAAACCAAATGGATAATAGTGCTGTTCAACATATAGTGGCACAAGGAATCATAGATGCCATGCCATTTATTATTCAAACTATTCAAGAAGTGAATAATAAAAGTAAACATAGCAGTAAGCGACCAGTTGAACCAGAAAACAGCGTGAACAATGGACCAGTACTTCAAATGCCTATTCCCAAAAGAAGAAGAACCGTGCCTAACGGTTGTTCTTATAAAGAATTCTGGTCCTGTAAACCAATGGAATTCTCGGGCAATGAAGGGGCCATTGCAACCTTACGCTGGATAGAAAAGACTGAGGCAGTCTTAAGGATAAGCAAGTATGCTGAAGAAGATAAGATACTGTTTTCTTCTAATCTGTTTAAGAATGCAGCACTAGAATGGTGGAACACTATCCTCCAAACAAAAGGAAGTGATAGAACCTATAATATGGAATGGGAAGAGTTTAAGGACAAGGTAGAAAGGAAATTCTGCCCTCCAAATGAAAAAGAACAGATAGCAAACAAATTCCTAAACCTTAGGATGACTAGTGTGGATAGCAAGGGGTACACAAAGTTATTCTTCGAATACGCTAGGATAGTGCCAACTCTTGCTTCACCAGAACCAGTATTAATCTCTCGTTATATTTGGGGATTAATTGGGGAGATAAGACACGTAGTTAAGGCAGCTAGACCTCAAACAATAGAAGAAGCTGTAGAACTAGCCAATACCTTGACTGATGAGTTAGTCCGTACCAGAGAAGAGGATCAAAGGAGAAACCTAACCCAGAAATTGACCCAAGAATTCCGTTCTAGAAATTCTAACCGTGGAAAAAATATAGGTTCTACCTCTGCACCCTACTGTAGGTATTGCAAAAGAAAGCATTCAGGGAGATGCTCCATATATTGTAACTTTTGCAAAATATCGGGACACAAGGAAGAAAACTGCAGGAAGAAAGCTAACAGCAAGGTATGTTACAATTGCGAAGAACAAGGTCATATCAAGCTAAATTGTCCAAAATTAGTTCCAGCTCCAGATAACAAGAATACTAAAAATGCTAGAGCATTTGTTTTGACTGCAGAAGAAGCCAAAATGATTCCAGATGTCATTGTTGGTACGTTTTTAGTTAATGATGTTTTTGCTAAAGTATTATTTGACTCTGGTGCAAATCAAAGTTTTATTAATACATCGTTTTGCAAATTTCTAAATCAGTCATTAACTAAACTACCACAAGAATGCATAGTAGAGACAGCTAATGGAGAAACCGTTAGGATTTCTGAAGTCTTGCAGGGAGTAAGCATAGAAATTTTAAATCAGAAGTTTATTGCAAACCTATATCCCATGAATCTGGTAGGAGTTGATGTTGTTTTAGGAATGGATTGGTTAATAGCCAATAAAGCCAATATTTTATGTGATCAAAAGTCAATTCAAGTAAATTCACCAAAAGGTAAAATGATCACAATTAAAGGAGATAAAACCTCTAAATCCAATAAATTTATCTCTGTAATGAAAACTGCAAGTTGTATGAGAAAAGGTTCTATAGTGTATTTGATTTCTATAATCATTAACACTAAAGGAAAGGATTTAAAAGATATTCCCGTAGTATCTCAGTTTTCAGATGTATTTCCAGAAGAATTTCCAGGACAACCTCCAGACAGAGAAGTTGAATTTAGGATTCATCTAATACCCGGAACAGCACCGATTGCCAAAGCACCTTATCGGTTGGCACCTGCAGAAATGCAAGAATTAAAGAAACAATTAGATGAATTGTTGGAGAAAGGATTTATACAACCGAGTTCGTCGCCATGGGGAGCACCGATACTGTTTGTTAAAAAGAAGGACGGATCAATGCGTATGTGCATTGACTACCGTGAATTAAACAAGGTCACAATTAAGAATCGATACCCATTACCGAGAATCGATGATCTGTTTGATCAACTGCTAGGAGCTCGATTTTTCTCTAAAATCGATTTAAGGTTAGGATATCATCAATTAAAGGTACAGGAAGAGGACATTCCTAAGACCGCATTTAGAACAAGGTATGGTCATTATGAATTTACTGTCATGCCATTTGGTTTAACCAATGCCCCAGCTGCATTTATGGACATGATGAACCAAATATGTAAGCCATATTTGGATAAATTCATAATTGTTTTCATAGATGGTATTCTAATTTACTCCAAGAGTAAAGAGGATCATGCAAGACATTTGCATGCACTCTTAAGTTTATTAAGAAAGGAAAAGCTTTATGCTAAGTTTTCAAAGTGCGAGTTTTGGATAGAACAGGTGCAATTCCTTGGACACCTAGTCAATCATGAAGGAATTCATGTAGATCCAACAAAGATTGAGGTAATTACCAAATGGAAAACCCCTGAATCACCAACCGAGGTTAGAAATTTCTTAGGATTGGCAGGTTATTATAGAAGATTTATTAAAGATTTCTCTAGAATAGCCATTCCCTTAACTAAGTTAACTTGTAAATCTGTTAAGTTTGAATGGGGATTTAAACAAGAAGAGGCATTTAGAATCCTTAAGCCAAGATTAACCCATACACCCATACTAGCATTACCAGAAGGAACTGAAGACTTTGTAGTCTATTGTGATGCTTCTAGACTAGGTTATGGATGTGTTTTGATGCAACGCCAAATGGTTATAGCTTACGCATCTAGACAACTTAAGAATCATGAAGAGAATTATTCAACCCATGATTTAGAATTATGAGCTATAATTTTTGCTCTTAAGATTTGGAGACATTACCTTTATGGTAGTAAGTTTACCATATTCACTGATCATAAGAGTTTAAGGTATATCTTCAAGCAAAAAGAGTTGAATATGAGACAAAGACGTTGGATGGAATTTCTTAGTGATTATGATTGTAATATCCAGTATCATGAAGGAAAAGCCAATATAGTGGCAGATGCTTTAAGCCGAAAGTATCATGAAAAGCCAAAAAGGGTACGTTCTCTTAAATTAAATATGCAAGTAGATTTAAATGATCAGATAAGAGAAGCACACGAATCAGTAATCAAGAATGATTCTTAAAAATTAAAAGGTATGCTAAAAGAATTGGAACAAGGAACAGATGGAATTTGGAGATTCCATAAAAAGAGAATGTGGATACCTAAATTAGGAAATCTACGTCATTGTATATTAGAAGAAGCCCATAAGTCTAAGTATACAATGCATCCAGGAAGTGATAAAATGTACCAGGATTTAAGGAAAAATTTCTGGTGGATAGGAATGAAGAAGGACATAGCAGCCTATGTTTCTAAATGTTTAACTTGTTTACAAGTTAAAGCTGAACATCAGAAACCCTCAGGTTTGTTACAGCAATTAGAAATGCCAGTTTGGAAATGGGAATTTATAACAATGGATTTTGTTACTAAATTACCGAAAACAAGGAAAGGAAATGATACAATCTGGGTGATTGTAGATAGGCTAACCAAGTCAGCTCATTTTCTACCAATGAAGGAAACAATTAGTATGGAACAATTATCTAAACTGTATGTAAATGAAATTGTTTCTTTACATGGTATTCCTTTATCAATTGTTTCTGATAGGGATAGTCGATTTACCTCTCATTTTTGGTCAAGTTTCCAAAAGGCAATGGGAACCAAGTTAAAATTGAGCACCGCTTATCATCCTCAAAAAGACGGACAAAGCGAAAGAACAATTCAGACAATGGAAGACATGCTTAGAGCTTGTGTAATCGATTTTGGAGGTAATTGGGATGATCACTTACCTTTAATAGAATTTTCTTATAATAATAGTTATCACACAAGTATCAATGCTGCACCATTTGAAGCACTTTATGGACGAAAGTGTCGAACCCCATTCTGTTGGGCAGAAATTGGGGAAAAACAACTATCTGGACCTGAGATAGTACAAGAAACAACTGAAAAGATTATTCAAGTCAAGGAACGACTGAAATCAGCACGTGATAGACAGAAAAGTTATGCTAATAATAGGCGAAAACCATTGGAATTTCAAGTAGGAGATAAAGTATTATTGAAAGTCTCTCCTTGGAAAGGAGTGGTAAGATTCATCAAACGAGGAAAGTTAAGTCCTAGGTATGTTGGACCTTTCAAGATTATTAGAAAAATATGACCTGTAGCCTATCAGCTACAACTGCTAGAGGAAAAGGCAGGAATACATGATGTGTTTCATATATCTAATCTTAAAAAGTGTTTAGCTGATGAATCATTGATAGTACCTCTTAAGGATATAGAGGTAAATGAACAACTCAAGTTTGTAGAAAGACCTCTACAAATTGAAGACAAGAAAGTCAAGAATCTCAAGCATAAGAGACTAGTTCTAGTCAAAGTAAAGTGGGACTCCAAAAGAGGACCTGAATACACATGGGAACTTGAATCTGAAATGAAAAGAAAATATCCGCACTTGTTTCAGTAGATCTCGAGGATGAGCTCTAAAACAAGGTGGGGAGAATGTAGAAACCCTCGGTAAAACCAAAACCCTCATAATATTTCCGACCCTCTAATATGTCTCAATATGTTTTATATTACACCCCGTATGTGAAAACCGAGCCCGAATAATGTTTTAACATATAAAATAAATCAAAAACAAGAAAAATGGAGTTGTGGCGGGCCACGTAGACCCACCCCAAACTCTCACGCGGGCCGTATCAAGACTGGACTTTGACTCCGCTGACTTCTTTAGTTCAAGCGGGCCGCGTAAGACCTCGTCTAAGTTGACGCAGGCCGCGACAGATCATGAAACACGGAGACATCAGGTGATGACACGTGTCATCAACGTGGCGGACCTACGTATCGAATCAGCTAAGCTATATGTTGACCGCGTGTTGACGCGGGCCGCGTAAGGCTTAGCCTTACCTTACGCGGGCCGCCTGAGAGTCAATATCAGCAACTATATAAGAAAGCCATCAGTCTACGTTTTTCGTCGCTCACAATCTCAATTCTCAATCTAAATTCTGTAGAGAAGCTATAATACACGGGTATTATAACCCTAATTAGCGAGGTTCTGCTCCGTTGTAAGTATTATAACCCCAGTTTCGTAATAGTTACGCTGCCCGATTGATTTAGGGTTCCGTAACAACTGTCATGGCTCTGCCCGACGTAGTTGTTGGAATGCCGTCTCGGGGAGGGTATCATTAATAATTTCAAAGGGTTATGGTACTAACCAATGTACATTTGTATAAATTATAGATTATATCCAGGAAACCCTTACGAAAAGCCTAAGACAGCAATGTGAGTTTATCCTCTTTTTGTTAACCTTAAATGTGAGTACATTTGGAATGTTTTACAAAACCTTAAATGTTTTACAATATTATTAAGCGGTGATTGAGTCTTTGTAGTTCTTCAATTTTTGCCGGTATTATGGGGTTTTGTATACAAAATTTCTTACTACGAGTAGTAGTAGTATGTCGGAATGACAGTGAATTACCATTGGACGACGAGTTTGCCAATGGGTAATTTGACCATAGCCATAGATCCGGTCAAGTGGCAAATACTGAATGAGTAATTGTGTAGACATAAACAATGTGATCGCTCTCAATACTGTTTTAATTGATAAAATGTTTCTTGATTAAACTGGGATTCACTCACCAGTATTTCCGACTGACAAATGTTTTTAAAACGCGTTACAGGTAACACAATGTGAACAGCCAATTAATGGAAGCCAGCTGTAGAGCACTAAAGGCTTGGGGAAAATGTGGCTATAAAAGTTACCTAATAAACGATGTTTTAAATTCAATAAAATAGGGTTTGTCCCTATAAAAGTATTGTAATAAGAAACTTGGGTTTTGCCCATGTTATTATTAATATCAAATATGGTGGTTTTACTTTGATAAAGATTTCCTAACTACGGTCCTGATGTAAATTCCGCTGCGAGATTAAATAACCTGATACCACCGAAACTCTGAGCTCGCGTCCGCCCATTCCCGGGGATCAGGGATCGGGGGTTGCGACATAAGTTATCGGAAAATCTGATGAAATCATCAGAAAATCTGATACAACATCAGAACACCTGATAAATCATCAGAAATTCTGGTGAATCATCAGAAAAATATGTTGAATAATCAAAATTATCATAGTTCATTAAAACAAATTCCTGCATGTCATCATCCTTATTCATATCTCTTGACAGCATATTCATAAACTGTACATAGGCATTTTTTTTATTTAAAAAATTTTTTTGTTAGTGCTGATAACGTCATTTAACAGAAAATTTCTGGGAACTCGTTAAATATGAAACTTTCTCTCTCCTTCATTAATTACACCCCATCATGTATTAAGGAGATTGAAGTGACATATTGGTAGGCAATCATGATACATTACCAGAAATTGGCCACCTAAATCATTTAATTCAAGTGAAGTGGAGAAGAAACTTATCTCTGTTATACTTTCTGTCCTCTGATAATCATTAAATAATAGAGATTTCGGTGAAGAAAATCTATAAGTTGGTAGATTCCATTTATGGCAAATATTAAGTTTACTATAAATAATCACCATTTTGAGTTAAAAACTGTCATCTTCACACTTCTCCTTCACCTCATACTCTCTCTCACACACAAAATGAATACCATCAAAGATGAATGCTTCCCACTTACTTTGTATACATATCATAATCTCAGATTGAGGACCAATCTGGAAGGTCCTCAATGGGAAGGATGTCAAGTTGTGCTTAAAATGCCCATGGGTAGTAACCTGAACTATGCCCTCACTGCTCATATAACTGTTCATCTAGAGATTCTTCAAATCTTCTGAAAAAATGCAACATTATCTGAGTACGAGAACAGAGAACAGATGGCCATCGAGAGTGTGGTGCTAAATCAAAAAATTCTGTTAAATGAAGCCACCATCAGGACAGCTCTTCAACTCGATGATAATAATGATGTCCTGGCATTCACAAGGGCTTAAAAGGATAATGTCTTGAGGCAAATGGGTTACCATACGGAAACCCAACAACGAGCAATCAACAAACATGGCTTTATCAAGCCATGGCAATATCTGGTCACACAGATGGGTGCATGCTTTTTAAGGAAGGTCATCAATCACCATGAAGTATCTCTTAGATTGATGGAGCCTATACGGGCACTTGTACTCAAAGTACCTTACAACTTCTCTTATTATCTAATGAGAGATTTTGCAAGTAACATGTGGGTTGGCAAGCTGTTCTTGATTTATCCTCGTTTTCTGACGAAGATAATCACGAGCCAGCTAGACTTTGCAGGTATTCCTGCAAGTTATCCAAGAGCAGATATGAGACTTCAAGAAAACGTGGGTCTCAGCATGCTTGTTCCCACCAACCAGAACTTTGGGTTGATAACTGATCTGTTATTGCTCCTTGAAATGGAACATGGTGAAGGCATATATATCGATTAGGTTTTTTTTTTGTTTAAATCTTGGTTGTGTAAAAATTTTTCTCATGTTGATATGTTTATATTATGTACTTCCTTTATAGCTTTGTTATCTGGCTTATGGTTTATGGTTTGGGAAATGGGTAAAGTAAATGTGAAACATAATCATCAGAAATAAAAAATTTGACACAAAACTCTAAGTTTCTGATGACAGGAGACAAAATCTGGTAATTCAAAAATGGATCTAAATTTTTTTTCCTGGTAAAAGTTCAATAATAAAATGTTTTAGAAAATATCAGAAAAAGCCAAGAGACATGGATGCCACCAGAAAAACAAATGTGAGTCTTCTGATCTTATCTCATTCCCTCTCATCTCAAAAAAAAAAAAAAAAAAAAAAAACTGTTGAAGAGGATCACAAGTTTAGGGGGAAAACTCAACCAAGAAATTCTGTTGAAAATTGTTGACTTCTGTTGACCACATCTAAAAGGTCAACAGAAGATAGAACAAAAGGCAACACATACTTTCAACAGAATTTATGTTGAATTTCTGATGACATCATCAGAATGGGACTTTGACTTACAAAGAAAAGAGGATGCATATGAATGAAGGTGATTTGACCTCTTATCTAATGGGGTCCACAAAGATGAAAAGGTGTCATAGAACCGATAGCTTTCTCCAATAAAAAATCAGTGTAACACTTTTGTGAAGGAATGATTGAAGAAACTACAAATTGAAGGGACAAGTTGAAAGGGCATAACCACGATTACATGTTAAACCATTTCATTAATGTCTTGATACCCACGATCCAACGGTTACATTCTGAACCAAAAACTCACGATACACGATCTAACGGTTATAAAGACAATTAATGATCTCTTAACCACCATTACATGCCACGTTCTATACCCCTTCAACTACATACACCCACAATCCTCTGCTGCAACACTCCTATATAACACACACTTAGCAGAAATTCAAAAATCAATCACCTTCCTCACAAAAACTTCAACCCTGAAAATCCCCTGTTTCTCACTAATAATTCAAAAATCCCTAAATTTCAAACCCTAATTCACAAAGATCAATAATGGTAGAAGTAAACCTCAACATCCCAATTGTTCAACATGAAGTACCTTTTGCTGAAGATGCAGAATTTCTACCAATGAAGGAAAACAATCTGCTGATGGATACAGAACATTCGGAGTATGATGTAAGATGTCAACTTCTGGTAGAATATATCACAAAATGTCCAATCTCAGAAGCACTAACAAAAGGAAGAGAGGTACCAGAAAGGCTACTACAACAATTTGTTCACACTTTTAATGAAGTTGAAGAAATCAGGTCTCTGCTCATGTATGGGGAAGTGTTTATGTAACATTAACCCCTGCAAGAGTAAGAGAATGGCTTGAACTGCCTATTCTTGATAGTTACATTGAAGCTCTAAACAGAGAAGAATTAATAAGCTTCATCATTGGGCTTGGCTACAAGAAAAAGGATATCAACAAAATTGGAGCAATTAGAAGAAGTGAACTGCCAGCCATCTGGCAAGTGATGATGGAAGTGCTAAACAAATGTCTCACCCCAAAGATAGGAGGAACTGATCAAATCAGTCAAGCTATTCTAACAATCATGTATGGACTCATAACTGGGTTCAAAATTGATTATGGGTCAGAAATTTTCAACCTACTCAAAAGGTCAATCATCACCAGAAATGGAAGAATAACCTCACATCTGCCATATCCAAGGTTAATCTCTATTTTCATCTCTGAAACATTTGCTGCAAGGAACATAGAAATTCCAATTTTGGAAGATGTTTGGAGTTCAAATACCATGAAGGCCTGGAGTTCCAATCATGGATGGGAATCAGACAAAGATATCCCTGTGTTGCCAGAAAGCATGTTATGCCTCATTGCACCAGACTCACAATACAGAATATAACTTGAAGAACTTCTGACCAAATCAGATTCTCCAACAGAAGAGCCCAGCAGAGAAGTTGTGAACTGTTCTTCATCAACAGAAGAAGGAGATGATGAGAAGTCCTCGCCATCAGAAACAGAGGGTGCAGGAGGAGAAAGAATTCTGAAGATAGCTAACTCACAAGAAAACAAGACACAGCATGCTGAAAGTCAACAGATTCATGAAGTAGGAATTCATCAAGAATTTGAGATTCATCAAAAAGAAGTACATGAACATTATGCAGAATCACATGTTGCTGGAGGAACTCATGAAAATGCTGAAAAACAACATTATGAAGAAGCTCACTTTGATGCTGCTACAATTGAAGCCACTGAAGTCATACATTATGATGAATCTCAGATTGCTGGTACATCTCTTTTAAACACTGTCTTAGTTGACTCTCACACAAAAGAAACAAAATCAGAAAGTTCAGTTAATGTTTCTTACAAGTTAGAATACAGAACAACTAATGTTGATGAGGAGGTTACTAGTTCCATTAATCTCAACTCTGAATCAGAAAATGAGGAAGAGGATGAGATCCCAATAGATAGAGATCAGGAAACTGATCAAGGAAATCTGGCTAAAGGTAATCTGTTTACCTCAAAAACTTATGGAGAATCATATGTTGATATGGTTCAAGGACATAAGGAAATCCAGAATGAAAATGAGTTTTTCATCACTGGTGGAGATGATTGTAGTAAACTTAAAGCTACACCAAAATCTGGTAAAGCCAAAAGTGACCATATCATTTCCAAAACAGCAGAAAATGTGTTTTCAGCTGGAATGTTACAAGGAACATCTGTTGTTCCAAATATCCCTGAAACACCCATGAACCAAGAAAATTTAGAAACAGTGCTGGAAAATGTTTACAAAGTCTGCAAAAGAAATCCAGTAGAAGAAAAACTTGATACGTTGCTGTCAGAAATACAAGGTCAAAGGAATGATATGAAGACTTTATCAGAATCAGTGGAGGCAATAAAGAAACACTGAAGAAAACACTGAAGCACTAAAGTCTCTTCAAAAGATGAAAGAAAAGGCACCAGATTCCAACATCTCTGCATCATAAATCCAGTTGATTCTCACATAAATAGAAAAGATCAAGGCACAAGTTGCAAATGCGGTGGAATCAAGGCAGTCAAGCAGTTCAAACAGAGTTTTGGAGGAAGTTACCATACTAAGGGCAAGCAATAACAGTATCACAGATGCCCTTGAGAAGCTTTCAAAAGAATGGGCTGTAATTCAGACGAAAGCTCAAACTGAATTCACCAAAGTTCAGAAAAACATGACAAGCAACTCAAAACAGGTAAAAGAGGTGCAACAACAGATGGATAAGATGCAATTCAACATTGCAAAATTGGCCAAAGTGGATCCCCAAGAACTCATGAAAGAAATTCATGCTGAAAGTTCACATCAAGAAGCTCCAAAGTCAACTCCACAACAATCATCAACCACACCAATCACCAAAGCTGGAACCACAATGATGGGTCCACCTCCAAGTTTTCCAAGAGATGAAATACTGAAAAGGTTAGCAACTGCAAAACCTCAAGTTATTAAAAATTTGAAATTGCTAGCATCTGTCCCAAAGCCAACATTGTCTGATGACTCAGCCCTAAGTAAATTTATGAACATGCAAACAATGAATGAATGGGAACAAGAAGGTGATTCACCAAGAAAATCAAAGATTGTTAAAAGAAAAATCTCTGAAACCAAGTCTGTCATGGTTAAAGAGATTGCCGGGGATGTAATGATATTCCATGAGTACAATCTGGTGAGTTATTATTTAACAAAAGAAGATGAACCATCAAGATCATTGTCTCCTGTCAGACTGGCTTTAAGAGATGAAAGGATTAAAAGAGGTTCAAGTAGCATTCACCCCAATAATGAGAATCCAGTAAAGAGAGTTTTAATGGTGGATGAAGTGAAAACTGCAACCGATGATGTTGGAGAAACTCGTGTGCAAAACAGATACACACTTCTGAGAGAAAATGGGGAAGAACAAAAGGTGACTGATGAAGAAATAGCTGACCAATTGCATCCTTTAGACATTCTGTTTATGAAGGATCACTATGAAAAGGAAAAGAAAAATAACCAAGAAGTCAGAAGGGCATTAAATGGCATATCAAAGGCTGGAATAGTGCTATTTGAAAGAATGGCTTTTTCAGACTTTGATCTATGCATCAACTATGAACATGTGCATAACAAAAAGGTGTATGTCAGATCACCAAAGACAAAAGTTCCCTCATAAATATTGGAAGATGCAAGATCTGGAGACATCATTGTGCTGACAAGTAAAAATGAAGAACATAACTATGGTGTAATCTTCAGAGATCATGATAATAACAAAGCTCTGTTCAGAAGTGTTGACATCTGTAAGTACTCAAATCAAACTCTGAAGTATATCATGAAAACCATGAACAAAAAACAAGAACATCTTCAGAAGATAGAAAAGAACTTGGAGGGACACAGGAAAGAAATTGAGCAAATGATTGAAGGTGGTATCAACAGCCACTGATTCAGCCACAGAAGTGTTCCGCTGACACCAAAATATTGTTCAATTTGTTAGGAAATAATTTACATGGATATGTGCATGTCTGTATATTATTGTTTTGTGTTATTTGACTATTTGTTAGTTTACAGTATGAGCGACCAAGGACCTTCGAACGCTTACCGTCAGTTGTCCAGCTCACCTAGGGATGAAGGCACCTCTTCACAGCCTACCCCCTTGGGGTATTCGACTGACACCGAAGAAGGGATTTTCGTGTTCAAAGCACAATCTGAAGAGCCATTCCCTCCCAAGAAGAGAGGATGGTTCAGCAGAGGAGCTCATGAACGTAGAAAAAGGATGAGAAAACTTCAGCAGCAGCGAGCTTTAGCAGCCACTAATAGAGAAATGAACTCACAAACACAGGATATAATTAACAGGAGACTGGCAAACTTCCACATACTAGCAACCACAGCCGCTGATCCGAATCTACAATAACTCATAGCACCCCAGCCGTTACCGCTATTTCCCAGACAACCTATGGAAATCGAAGCCAACCAAGAAAACCAAATTCCAATGCCTGCTTTTGACCCAGCTGAGATTCCTAGAGTACCAGCACCCCATCCCCCAGACTATGACCCATGGTTTGACGACCATAGGGATTATGAACAACGCTACCCAATACCAGACGAACCCATGCAAAACCCAATAGCACCCTACCCAGACCTTGACCCTCTAGACCCCTATTTTGACAATGACCAATACATTAGGGAGATTCTAGAGAACCCTTACCCACACGAAGAACTGATGCCCTAGTTCCCAGACCCAATACCAACACCCGCACCACCCATGAGCACTGAGAATGTGCAAGAACTTCGAACCTTTGGTGAGGAGATTTTAGAAGGAAGTGAAAGGATGAGACATATAGGGGAAAGACTCGTCTGAAAATATGACGAGTGTAACATGCAATTTTGGATGAACCCCTATCAGTAGTAGTAGTAGCAGTAGTAGTAGTAGTAGTAGGTGTGTGAAAAAAAATGGATAGATAATCATATAGCTACTGATGCATTATTGTATTTTCAATTCCAGTTGTATTTCTAATAGATATAGATGCATAATATAAAATAGAGTAAAGGTCGCAATGTTCGATGATTTTGATCAATATGCTTGTTGTGTAATTATTTGCCTTAAATATTGTTTTGTAATATTAATATGTGATAAATGTTTAAAATTCAGATGGATAACGAAGTGAATCAAGAAAACCAGAATAACGATAATAATGGAAACCAAGTAGATAACAGTGCCATCCAACACATAGTGGCACAAGGGATTATAGATGCAATGCCATATATTATCAAAACAGTTAAGGAAACAAATAATAAAAGTAATAATGGCAGTAAACGACCACCTACTGAACCTGATCATAGTGTAAACAATGGACCAATACTTCAAGTGCCCATTCCGAAAAGAAGAAGAACCATGTCTTATGGTTGTTCTTATAAAGAATTCTGGTCCAGTAAACCAATAGAATTCTCGGGTAATGAAGGGGCCATTGCAGCTCTATGCTGGATAGAAAAGACTGAGGCAGTCTTGAAAATAAGCAAGTGTGCAGAAGAAGATAAGATAATGTTTGCCTCCAATCTGTTTAAGAACTTAGCTTTAGAATGGTGGAACAATATCCTACAATCTAGGGGAAGTGACAGAGTTTATAATATGGAATGGGAAGAATTTAAGAACATGGTTGAAAGGAAATTATGTCCCCCTAATGAAAAGGAGCATATAGCAAATAAGTTCTTAAACCTTAGAATGACTGGAGTAGATAGTAACGGTTACACTACTACATTCTTTGAATATGCTAGAATAGTGCCAACCCTTGCATCACCAGAACCAGTATTAATCTCCCGTGACATCTGGGGATTAATCAGTGAGATTAGGCATGTAGTCAAGGCAGCTAGACCAAAAACCATAGAAGAAGCTGTAGAACTAGCAAATACCTTGACTGATGAATTGATACGTACCCAAGAAGAAAACCAAAGGAAGAACCTAGCTCAAAGGCTTACCCAAGAGTTTCGCTATGGAAATTCCAACCGTGAGAACAACGTAGGTTCTACCTTTGCACCTTACTGTAAAGCCTGTAAGAAAAAGCATTTAGGAAGATGCTCCACCTACTGCAACTTCTACAAGATACCAGGACACAAGGAAGAAAATTGTAGGAAAAACCTAGTAATGGAGTGTGCTTTAACTATGGAGAAAAAGGTCACATCAAGCCGAATTGTCTGAAACTAGCTCCAGCCATGAACAACAAGACTACTAAAAATGCTAGAGCATTTGTTCTGACTGTAGAAGAAGCAAAGATGATCCCGGATGTGATCACCGGTACGTTTTTAGTTAATGATGTTTTTGCTAAAGTATTATTTAACTCTGGTGCGAACCAAAGTTTTATTAATACTTCATTTTGCAAACTTCTCAACCAACCATTAACTAAACTCCCACAAGAATGTCTAGTAGAGACAGCAAATGGGGAAACCATTAAGATCACTGAAATCTTGCAGGGAGCAAGAATAGAATTTTTTAATCAAAAGTTTATTACAAACCTTTATCTAATGAATCTGGCAGGATTTGATGTTGTACTAGGAATGGATTGGTTAATAGCCAACAAAGCTAGTATTCTATGTGATCAAAAGTCAATCCAAGTAAATTCACCAAAGGGTGAAAACATCACAATTAAAGGAGATAGGCCATCAAGATCCACGAAATTCATCTCTATGATGAAAACGGCTAGTTATGTAAGAAAAGGATCGTTAGTGTATTTGATTTACAAAATCATTAACACTAAAGGAAAAGAACTGAAAGATATTCCTGTCACACCCCGACCACGTGGAACATACAAAACGTGGCGGAAACATCGGGGAGTGTTGTAACAGAATTAATGTTTCACAACCATGGAAATTTAAGTTTCGTTTTATTGATTAAAAGTGTTACAATGTCTTAACAAACAAGGAAATACAACATAATTAACTAGTCTTGCATCTTTTATTGTCACTAAAGCCCAAGTCTGCCTATGTGTATCTTGATCATCTTATGCAACAGTTCCTGAAAAACACATGTGAAAATAGGTACGTCAGCATAAAAATGCCTGTGAGATACATAGGTTTTGTGAAAATAAGATTCATGACTTATGTTTGAGAAAATGTTTAGTCATGAACCTTGTTATTTGCTTTGTCTTTTAAATCATTTGAAAAACGATAAGATCAGATGATAAGTCTAAATAAATGTAAGGTTAAATGAATAACCAAGTAAAATATGTTTGCATAAGATAAGTTGTTTATGAATCAATGTCTTGTGAAAAGTATGTTATTTGTATGAAATGTTCTATGTCTCAAACTGAAATGATTCAAATAACGTTACGACATGTAATACCATACAAACACTTATATATAGGAAGTACCAGCGGCGTATCCACCATGCTTGTATCATATTACACACGCATCGTTACTTAATCACTTAATCAAACCAAACAATGTAAAATGTTCATGTCAAGATGTAAATCATGTCAAAATGTCTATGTCAAATATCCAAGTCAAATGTCTATGTCAAATATCCATGTCAAATGTCTATGTCAAATATCCATGTCAAATGTCTATGTCAAATATCCATGTCAAATGTTGATAGTCCAAAAGTAGTCAAGTAATGTATAACCAAAATGATATGTATGGTAAGTAAAATTTAGACTACTTAAACCATAAGTAAAAATGTACAAAACAAAGTATTGAAGTAAAACTTGGTTTAAATCAAAGTTATGTTTTGTAAGATATATGCATGCTATACTGAATATGAACATTTATGCGGTATTGTGAAAATTCATACATCCAAGCCTTGAGACAGACGGATAACTATGTAAAAGTGAGTTATCAAGAGAATATGTATTCGGATTCGGTCATTCCTTTCATCCCCTTTCCCTGGGATGTCCGGAACGGGATTTGTCAAGTCCTATGGTACCACTACCTACTACCGAGCGGCATGATCGGTGTTAATGAATGTATAGTATAGTTTAAACAAACCAAATGTCATACCAAAATGTAAGCATGTGATGAAGATAATGTACCTAGTATGCTAGAGTAAACATACAAGGTAGAGCTGTAAAACAATGTGTCCATATGTTACTGGAACATATGCAACAGAGATGCAATGTAAAATGAAGTACTAAGTATGCTAAGTCAACATACCTAGCAGAAATGTAATGAAATCATGTACTATAATGTACTAACGAACATAGCATGTATATGATGTGAAAACAGGAAAGCATGAAAGTAACAAGTAGGCACATGTGTTTCACCCCAAAACAGTTTGGAAAACAGTAAAAGAGGGGTCTATGTACTCACTTGAGATTGCTCAGAAGTCCTAGGATAACCACCAAGCAAAGCTAGAGATCACGGAATCAAACGGCACCTACTATAGATAACTACGTTAATTAACCGGACCTAGATCGGAAGATCGGGTAGCATTAGGGTTTGTAAACCAAACGAGTGTAGAGACTCGTGTCATTTGGTTTAACAAAGCCTACATACTAAATGAAACTTAACCTAAGTGTTTACGACCCATTACGACCCGTTTAGGTAGCTTATGCTACTTTAACGCGTCGTTCGCGTGAAACGCGTTCGGACCGCCTAACTAGTCCTATGACAAGTGTTATATGCCTAAACATGTTACATAATCAGTTATGTGACAAAAGTTTAGGTTACATATGCTTAATTACCAATTATACATGAAAAGGGTATTCTGGTAATTTACCTAAGGCATATAAACTACCTATCATACAACTACTTAAACGATGTGACCATAGGGTATAACCTCGGAAGGTTATTCCCTACCTACTATGGTCACCTAATGTGTTTGGTCGGATCCTAATGATCGACCAAATGGGTCGGGTTCGAGGGTATAGGCGATTTATTAGATCGCCTACCCTACGACCCTAGACAACGTGGTAATCAGTGGGCATAGTCCCAAGGGACTATGACCAACGTGATTACACTCACGTTGCGAAGTTCAAACGAACTTCGCATTGACCATAACTGGTCAATGTAGAAAGTCAAACAAAGTTTGACTTTCAGACTCGAAAGACTCGAAAAGCAATAAAAGAACGAAAGAATACTTACGAAGGGTCCCCGAATGCTAATCTAGATCAGTATAGTTCAGGTATGAAACAAGGTTTCAACTTAGAACACAACTAATAAGATTCTAGTGCCTTAAAACAATGAAAGGCATGGGGTATATATAGTTTTCGGGTAACCGTTAGGATCGTTTCTTGAATAACGTGATCGAATCTCGTGCGTACACTTGTCGGAATGTTATGGAACCACATATGCTCCTTAACTTAGTGACACATCAACTTAAAACATGTGGTTAAGAATCAATTAGTTGCAACTTGTAATTAGAAACATTGAATCTGCCCAGATAGTCAGTCGCGTAGCGCGACAGGTAGCCCCTTAGGCGTCGCGCTACGCTAGCACCCCATCTGAATCAGAAAGTTTCAATTTTGGCAGCAATGGTCCCTGCACGTGTTTAAGGCCTTTTTCGATGCGTTTGAACCCCGTTAACCTCATTTCAAGGCTCTAAAATGAAGTTAAAGTATAGGGAACTCAAAACATACTCAAAAATATGCCGGATGATGGTTCGTTTGGTCGTACGAACGCGATGTTCGCTTAATTACGACGGAATGCGCATAAGCGCGAAAAACGATCCAAATGACGCGACGAATGGATTTTTCTTAAGGCGAACACTAAAATATAATGTAGTGATGCTTACATAAATTTTTGGATGTCCAGATGTATTCAGAACGTAAGTTATGCGCGAAAATGCAAACTTGTGCACTTTTTGACACTTTTAGTCCCTGAGTGACACAAAAGTTTATTTTAGCATACCGAACACCTCAAAGCCTATTTCTAAGCTATGTGAAGGATATTTATGGTATGTTTAACTTATGGTCATGTTCCGGAATGTCTGTTACAGTTCAAATTGGCATACTTTCGCAGTTTGTCAACTTTAGTCCCTGTAAGCGAATTAACTTGGTTTTGCCATACCAAAGCCTTCAAAACTTATTTCTAAGTTATTTAAAGGTTATTTAAGGTATGTTAAGCCTATTCCACTATTCCGGAGTGTTTGTTGCATTAAACTGGTTATATCTACGCATCGGTGCGCGTATAACCTTCTAGAAAGTGAATTTAGAGTTTGGATTTGAACGAGAATTGATATGTGCAAAATGATACACATGTTTTTACAAATCCCAAGTATGAAATATAATATTTCATTGGTTCGGTATTTGTTTAATGGCCGTGAAGGCACAGGTGTTACAGTCTCTCCTACTTTAGGAAATTTCGTCCCGAAATTTATTTAGAGGAAACTTGTGAGAGTCTAAAACATGAAGTTGAAAAGATCAAACAACTTTGGTTAGGGTTCTTGAACTTCTAGTAACCTTAATAACATTATGTTTGCAATGTAAGAGGGACACTTATATACAAGTATATGAAGCGTCATTGGTGCGTCCACCATGCCTCCATTACATCGTTCTCATTTTGTTATTGTTGTCACTATCGGTTCCTTCACATAATAAATCTTACTGGATTTCTGTGCACTAAATTTCATAATTATGTGCGCATCCATAATTAGAGAATTCCTTGCACAGTTCACACAGTCTATTTTATAATGTGTAGGGTAAAACCAGATGAACAATCCTGTGATGAGCGTGACTTAGACCGCCATAGAGTCCTTTAGACTAAATCAATAAATGATTTAAATAGACTATCAAGGAGTCTGTCCAGCTACATCACTAGATGTCATTCTTTAACCAGATTGCGAATCAATCTTTTGACTAGACCACTAAAAAGGGTCTGGAGTGGTACTATATAATCCAAGGGTCTTAACTATTACATAGAAGCCCATTAAGGATTTAAGGTAGTACCTTTGAATATCCTTCTACGAATCCCTCATATGAAGATATGAAAGATTCTACGAGGATTTTGATAACGAATATCCAGAGTATACCAAAAACACAAAAATGCATAAAAGAAAACATAAGATGAATAAACACATAGTCACATAACCACAAAATTGTTTAACTAGAAGTTTGTTCTGCTAACAGAGTACATGTATTTAAAGCACACTAGGAATCCATCTCGTGGATTTCATTTGGTACTTTAAACATTATCAAGAATCTAACTATAAAGATAGAAAGGTCTTTAAAAGAAAAATTCGATTTCGATTATAAGGAACCGAAATGTTCGAATTCAGGTACATAAGGAATCCAATTAAGGACTCTGATTTGAATGATGATTATCCACAAGGGTCTAATTGTGGAGATAAAAAGATCCCATATGAATTTTTTTGAAGTTGAAGATGTTTTGAAATCTTGCACTGGATGTGCTTATGTCAAAACATGAAGTAAGAATGCTTATGAAGTTGAGATGCTTGATATGTCAAGGCGACATATGAAGCAGATTTTGAAGGTTATGTCAATGTACGAGGAAAATATTTTTGAAAACTATGCATGGGGTTCTTTTAAGAAAAAATGTGTTTAACGTTTTTGAAACCTTATATATAATACTTTTTGAAATCATAATGTAGGTGTATTAGGTAGATATATTTACAAAAATGTTTTAAAATCATGCGAGATGAATTTTGAAATTATGTATAAGGTTTTTGAAAGACATGAATGATGCTTTTCGAAATCATGCACTTGATAAGAAAATGTATTGTGTTAATATTGTCTTCAGACTATATGAAATATTTTGAAATTAGGAAGGTTGGTTTTGATAACATGGTCTATGTTCTTGAAATAACATAGACAATGCATTTAGAAAAATTGTTTTCAAACTATATGAAATGTTTTGAAATCATGAAGATTGTTTTTGAAATACTTGTACTGTATATATAAAAAAAATTCAAAACGTAATGGGTATGAGATTTGAAAATACCCTTAGTTATTTAACCAAGGATTTCAAAGGCACTGATGTGCAGAAGCATGATTACTCATAATTTCACTTTATTTTCTGTTCTTCGTATCTTAGAATGAAACGAGTACTTAAAATTTTCGAAGGAATCATGAGCGATCATTTGAAAGAGAGAATCACAAGAGTAGTTTGTAAGGAACATAGTTCCTTGATGTAGGTATCATAGGAAAAGTCATACACACATGTAATTATACTTGTATATCAGAATTGTGAACAACGATTTATTTATAAACAAAATAGATTGTTTCACATTACAAGGAAACAAAAGAACAAAAGCGTAAGACAGCAACATCCTTTGTTCAGCTGAATGCTCATCCGTGGGTCGGATTTGCATTAGCAAGCTTTGGGCATCGGTTTCTGTAGTGGGTCAGATCCCCACAATTGTAACAGGCACCAGGTGGGTAGTGTGGTCGTGCAGCTTGACCCTGTTGCTGAGCAAGAGGCTGAGCGACTTGTTGAGCCGGGTTCTGAACTGGCCGATTCGGATTTGCAGGGATGCGGCAGGTGTTAGCAAGATGACCGGATCTTCCGCAGTTGGTGCACTGACGACACTGGAGGTGTGGTTGATGATGGCCGTTACACCTGTTGCACAAAGGTGCATTGCCAAAATAAGGCTTCTTGGCTAGTGGTTGCGCAGGCTGATTTGATGCAGCTTGGGCCTGTGCAGTAATGGCATTGTTTTGGGAAACCTTACGCTTCCTTGCCCTCTTGGATGCACTAGAATCCTTCCCATTCTTGTTCTGACCTTTCTTGCTATCCTCCTTGTCAGGCGACTATTTCTCGCCCTTGTCACCCTTCCTGTGTAATTTATTCTTCCGAATCTGCGACTCAGTCAATGTCGCTGATAACTCGATCGCCTGACGGAGTGTGGCAGGGTTACTACCAGTAAGGATGTCTTGTACCGAGTCAGGTAGGCCGTCGATGTACCTTTCGATAGCTATGTCAAGTGGGGTAACCATTGTCGGGCAAAGCAGACTCAACTCCTCAAACCTATCAGTATACGCCCTGTGCTCACCACTATCTTGCTTCAACTCATCAAATTCCTTCTCCAAAGCTCGCTGCTCATGACGAGGACAGAATTCCCTCATCATAAGAGCCCTAAGTTCAGCCCAGGTTTGCGCAAGAGCAATTTCTGCACCTCGGTCCCTCATAACCCCGTTCCACCATGTGAGAGCCCTCTTCTGGAACACACTTGAAGAAAACTCGACCTTGCGATTATCCGGACACTGAACGTGGCGGAAAGTATTCTCAATGCTCTCGAACCACTGAAGAAGCCCAGTTGCTCCCTCAGAGCCACTAAACTTGAGTGGTTTAGCCTGATTAAAGTCCTTGTATTTGCATAGGGCATTGTTGTTGTTGTTGGCTTGTTGCCATTGAGCAAAGAGATTTGGAAATTGGGCAGCCATCTGCTGCGCAATAATTTCTGCCAGTTCGGCAGTCTCTATCTGGTTCTCGCGTCGAGGAGGCATTCTAAAAGAGGAAACATGAAAGGAAACGAGTGAGAGAATTAGACGAAAAGAATAAGATGAACAAATCTGATGAAAGCAAGGATAATGGTCATTTGTTTGTTACTACAAAGCAACAAACGACTTCGGTGATTAATCAAAGTAATTAGGTCAAAAATAATGTATCACGGAGACATGCTCGCCTATAAGTGAACACTCATCCCAAGAATTCCCAGGTAAGCACAACTGGTCTCGCGTCTGATGAGATGTATACGAAGTGCTTGCCTAGACAGAAAACCCAGAATACAGGCATTCACCCTTCCAGTTTGCACGTGTTCACATTATTTAAAACCCAAAACCTTGTCGAGATTTTGAAAACTCAAAGGGGTTCAAAACCATATAACAGAGAGTTCGAAACCTAGTAATCAATCATCCTAGAACAGATGATTAGTTTTCAAAGCGGTTCGGAAATTTATGTTCTTGTTGTGATCGTCGCCTAAGGATAGGTGACGGTATTGTTTTATGACTAAACGCAAGTAAACTCGCGTTAGGGTCCTAAGAAGGTTATAGACTAGGTCAAAGCATTACTAATAACCTAATTCCCTATAACCATTAGCTCTGATACCATCTTTTCTGTCACACCCCGACCACGTGGAACATACAAAACGTGGCGGAAACATCGGGGAGTGTTGTAACAGAATTAATGTTTCACAACCATGGAAATTTAAGTTTCGTTTTATTGATTAAAAGTGTTACAATGTCTTAACAAACAAGGAAATACAACATAATTAACTAGTCTTGCATCTTTTATTGTCACTAAAGCCCAAGTCTGCCTATGTGTATCTTGATCATCTTATGCAACAGTTCCTGAAAAACACATGTGAAAATAGGTACGTCAGCATAAAAATGCCTGTGAGATACATAGGTTTTGTGAAAATAAGATTCATGACTTATGTTTGAGAAAATGTTTAGTCATGAACCTTGTTATTTGCTTTGTCTTTTAAATCATTTGAAAAACGATAAGATCAGATGATAAGTCTAAATAAATGTAAGGTTAAATGAATAACCAAGTAAAATATGTTTGCATAAGATAAGTTGTTTATGAATCAATGTCTTGTGAAAAGTATGTTATTTGTATGAAATGTTCTATGTCTCAAACTGAAATGATTCAAATAACGTTACGACATGTAATACCATACAAACACTTATATATAGGAAGTACCAGCGGCGTATCCACCATGCTTGTATCATATTACACACGCATCGTTACTTAATCACTTAATCAAACCAAACAATGTAAAATGTTCATGTCAAGATGTAAATCATGTCAAAATGTCTATGTCAAATATCCAAGTCAAATGTCTATGTCAAATATCCATGTCAAATGTCTATGTCAAATATCCATGTCAAATGTTGATAGTCCAAAAGTAGTCAAGTAATGTATAACCAAAATGATATGTATGGTAAGTAAAATTTAGACTACTTAAACCATAAGTAAAAATGTACAAAACAAAGTATTGAAGTAAAACTTGGTTTAAATCAAAGTTATGTTTTGTAAGATATATGCATGCTATACTGAATATGAACATTTATGCGGTATTGTGAAAATTCATACATCCAAGCCTTGAGACAGACGGATAACTATGTAAAAGTGAGTTATCAAGAGAATATGTATTCGGATTCGGTCATTCCTTTCATCCCCTTTTCCTGGGATGTCCGAAACGGGATTTGTCAAGTCCTATGGTACCACTACCTACTACCGAGCGGCATGATCGGTGTTAATGAATGTATAGTATAGTTTAAACAAACCAAATGTCATACCAAAATGTAAGCATGTGATGAAGATAATGTACCTAGTATGCTAGAGTAAACATACAAGGTAGAGCTGTAAAACAATGTGTCCATATGTTACTGGAACATATGCAACAGAGATGCAATGTAAAATGATGTACTAAGTATGCTAAGTCAACATACCTAGCAGAAATGTAATGAAATCATGTACTATAATGTACTAACGAACATAGCATGTATATGATGTGAAAACAGGAAAGCATGAAAGTAACAAGTAGGCACATGTGTTTCACCCCAAAACAGTTTGGAAAACAGTAAAAGAGGGGTCTATGTACTCACTTGAGATTGCTCAGAAGTCCTAGGATAACCACCAAGCAAAGCTAGAGATCACGGAATCAAACGGCACCTACTATAGATAACTACGTTAATTAACCGGACCTAGATCGGAAGATCGGGTAGCATTAGGGTTTGTAAACCAAACGAGTGTAGAGACTCGTGTCATTTGGTTTAACAAAGCCTACATACTAAATGAAACTTAACCTAAGTGTTTACGACCCATTACGACCCGTTTAGGTAGCTTATGCTACTTTAACGCGCCGTTCGCGTGAAACGCGTTCGGACCGCCTAACTAGTCCTATGACAAGTGTTATATGCCTAAACATGTTACATAATCAGTTATGTGACAAAAGTTTAGGTTACATATGCTTAATTACCAATTATACATGAAAAGGGTATTCTGGTAATTTACCTAAGGCATATAAACTACCTATCATACAACTACTTAAACGATGTGACCATAGGGTATAACCTCGGAAGGTTATTCCCTACCTACTATGGTCACCTAATGTGTTTGGTCGGATCCTAATGATCGACCAAATGGGTCGGGTTCGAGGGTATAGGCGATTTATTAGATCGCCTACCCTACGACCCTAGACAACGTGGTAATCAGTGGGCATAGTCCCAAGGGACTATGACCAACGTGATTACACTCACGTTGCGAAGTTCAAACGAACTTCGCATTGACCATAACTGGTCAATGTAGAAAGTCAAACAAAGTTTGACTTTCAGACTCGAAAGACTCGAAAAGCAATAAAAGAACGAAAGAATACTTACGAAGGGTCCCCGAATGCTAATCTAGATCAGTATAGTTCAGGTATGAAACAAGGTTTCAACTTAGAACACAACTAATAAGATTCTAGTGCCTTAAAACAATGAAAGGCATGGGGTATATATAGTTTTCGGGTAACCGTTAGGATCGTTTCTTGAATAACGTGATCGAATCTCGTGCGTACACTTGTCGGAATGTTATGGAACCACATATGCTCCTTAACTTAGTGACACATCAACTTAAAACATGTGGTTAAGAATCAATTAGTTGCAACTTGTAATTAGAAACATTGAATCTGCCCAGATAGTCAGTCGCGTAGCGCGACAGGTAGCCCCTTAGGCGTCGCGCTACGCTAGCACCCCATCTGAATCAGAAAGTTTCAATTTTGGCAGCAATGGTCCCTGCACGTGTTTAAGGCCTTTTTCGATGCGTTTGAACCCCGTTAACCTCATTTTAAGGCTCTAAAATGAAGTTAAAGTATAGGGAACTCAAAACATACTCAAAAATATGCCGGATGATGGTTCGTTTGGTCGTACGAACGCGATGTTCGCTTAATTACGACGGAATGCGCATAAGCGCGAAAAACGATCCAAATGACGCGACGAATGGATTTTTCTTAAGCCAAACACTAAAGCATAATATAGTCATGCTTACATAAATTTTTGGATGTCCAGATGTATTCAGAACGTAAGTTATGCGCGAAAATGCAAACTTGTGCACTTTTTGACACTTTTAGTCCCTGAGTGACACAAAAGTTTATTTTAGCATACCGAACACCTCAAAGCCTATTTCTAAGCTATGTGAAGGATATTTATGGTATGTTTAACTTATGGTCATGTTCCGGAATGTCTGTTACAGTTCAAATTGGCATACTTTCGCAGTTTGTCAACTTTAGTCCCTGTAAGCGAATTAACTTGGTTTTGCCATACCAAAGCCTTCAAAACTTATTTCTAAGTTATTTAAAGGTTATTTAAGGTATGTTAAGCCTATTCCACTATTCCGGAGTGTTTGTTGCATTAAACTGGTTATATCTACGCATCGGTGCGCGTATAACCTTCTAGAAAGTGAATTTAGAGTTTGGATTTGAACGAGAATTGATATGTGCAAAATGATACACATGTTTTTACAAATCCCAAGTATGAAATATAATATTTCATTGGTTCGGTATTTGTTTAATGGCCGTGAAGGCACAGGTGTTACAATTCCCGTAATATCTGAGTTTCTAGATGTATTTCCAGAAAAATTACCAGGACTACTGCCAGATAGGGAAGTTGAATTCAGAATCCATCTGCTACCAAGGACAACACCATTTACAAAAGCACCCTACCATTTGGCACCAGCATAAATGCAAGAGTTAAAGAAACAGTTAGACGAACTGTTAGAAAAAGGATTCATACAACCAAGTTCATCACCATGGGGAGCACCAATATTGTTTGTCAAGAAGAAAGATGGGTCGATGCGTATGTGCATTGATTACCGTGAATTGAACAAGGTCATGATTAAAAATCGGTACCCATTACCGAGAATTGGTGATTTGTTTGATCAATTGCAAGGAGCTCGATTTTTCTCTAAAATCGATTTACACTCAGGATATCATCAATTAAAGGTACAGGAAGAGGACATTCCTAAGACCGCTTTCAGAACAAGGTATGGCCATTATGAATTCACTGTCATGCCATTTGGTTTAACCAATGCCTCAGCCGCATTTATGGACATGATGAACCGAATATGTAAGCCATATTTGGATAAATTCATAATTGCATTTATAGATGATATTCTCATTACTCTAAGAGTAAAGAGGAACATGCAGCGCATCTGTATGCACTCCTAAGTTTATTGAGAAAAGAAAGGCTTTATGCCAAGTTTTCGAAGTGTGAATTTTGGTTAGAAGAAGTACAGTTTCTTGGACATTTAGTCAATCATGAAGGAATTCATGTGGATCCCGCAAAGATTGAGGCAATTACTAAATGGAAAACCCCTTAGTTACCAACCGAGGTTATAAGTTTCCTAGGATTGGCCAATTATTATAGATGATTTATCCGAGATTTTTCTAGAATAGTCATTCCCTTAACTAAGCTAACCTGTAAATCTGTTAAGTTTGAATGGGGACCAAGACAAGAAGAAGCCTTTAGAATTCTTAAGCAAAGACTAACCAACGCACCCATACTAGCGTTACCCGAAGGAACCAAAGACTTTGTAGTCTACTGTGATGCTTCTAAATTAGGTTATGGATGTGTGTTGATGCAACATCAAAAGGTTATAGCCTACGCCTCTAGACAACTTAAGAATCAAGAAGAGAATTATTCAACCCATGATTTAGAATTAGGAGCTATAATTTTTTCCCTTAAGATTTGGAGACATTACCTTTACGGTAGTAAGTTTACCATTTTTACCGATCATAAGAGTTTAAGGTATGTTTTCGGAAAAAAAGAGTTAAACATGAGACAAAGACGCTGGATGGAAATACTTAGTGATTATGATTGTAATATCCAGTATCATGCAGGAAAGGCAAATGTAGTTGCTGATGCTTTAAGTTGAAAGTATCACGAAAAACCAAAAAAAGTATGTTCTCTTAAATTAAATCTGCAAGTAGATTTAAATGACGAGTTTAGAAAAGCACAAGAATCAGTAATCAAGGATGATACTGAAAAATTGAAAGGAATGATTAAAGAAGTAGAACAAGGAACATATGGATTTTGGAGATTCCATAAGAAAAGAATGTGGATACCCAAACTAGGAAACCTACGCCACCGTATATTAGAGGAAGCCCATAAGTCTAAGTACACGATGCATCCTGGAAGTGATAAGATGTATCAAGATTTAAGAAAGAATTTCTGGTGGATAGGAATGAAAAAGTATATAGCAGCTTATGTTGCCAAGTGTCTAACTTGTTCACAAGTTAAAGTTGAACATCAGAAACCCTCAGGTTTGTTGCAGCAGTTAGAAATGCCGGTTTGGAAGTGGGAATTGATAACAATGGATTTTGTTACCAAATTACCCAAAACAAGAAAAAGTAATGATTCAATCTGGGTGATTGTAGACAGGCTAACTAAGTCAGCTCATTTCCTACCAATGAAGGAAACTCTCAGTATGGAACAGTTAGCCAAGTTATATGTAAATGAAATAGTTTCATTACATGGAATTCCTTTATCAATTGTTTCTGATAAAGATAGCTGTTTTACCTCTCATTTTTGGACAAGTTTCCAAAAAGCAATGGGAACCAAACTAAATCTAAGCACTGCTTATCATCCTCAAACGGACGAACAAAGCGAAAGGAGAATTCAGACGATGGAGGACATGCTTAGAGCTTGTGTAATCGATTTCGGATGTAATTGGGACGATCACTTACCATTAATAGAATTTTCTTACAATAATAACTATCAAACTAGCATCAATGCTGCGCCATTCGAAGCACTTTCTGGATGAAAGTGCCGAACTCCAGTCTGTTGGGCAGAAATTGGAGAAAAACAACTATCTAGACCTGAAATAGTACAAGAAACAACGGACAAGATTGTTCAAGTCAAGGAATGACTGAAAGCAGCACGCGATCGACAGAAGAGTTATGCTGATAACAGGCGAAAGCCGTTGGAATTTCAAGTAGGAGACAAGGTGTTATTGAAAGTTTCTCCTTGGAAAGGAGTGGTTAGAGGGGAAAGCTAAGCCCCAGGTATGTTGGACCTTTTGAGATTATTAGAAGAATAGGACCTGCAGCCTATCAGCTCTAACTGCCAGAGGAGATGACATGAATACATGATGTATTTCATGTATGTAATCTCAAAAAGTGCTTAGCCGATGAATCACTAGTAGTGCCTCTTAAGGATATAGAGGTAAATGAAAAGCTTAAGTTTGTAGAAAGGCCTCTAGAAATTGAAGACAGGAAAGTCAAGAATCTCAAGCACAAGAGACTGGTTCTAGTCAAAGTAAAATGGGACTCCAAGAGAGGACTAGAATATACATGGGAGCTTGAATCAAAAATGCGAAGGAAATACCCACACCTATTCCAGTAAGACCTAGAGGACGAGTTCTAAAACAAGGTGGGGGAGGATATAACAACCCTCCTAAAATTATTTCTGACACCCTAAAAATATTTAGAACATCCCTATACACCTTAAAATACACCCCGTACACGTAAAATGGCTCTAAATACCTTTAATTTTATAAAAATAAAATAAAACCAGAAAATAGGGCGCTCGCGGGCTGCGAAGACCTTGTCTTCGGGCTACGCGGGGCGCGACAGCTAGTCTATCAGGCGAGTCCCGGAGCTGCCACGTGGCAGCATCGTGTCGAGTCTAGTCCCATGACCAGGTCAAGCTAGGCCCTACATAGTCTATGTCACTGGCCGTGAAGGCCTTGCCTTCGGTTTACGTGAGCCGCGAGGAAGTCAATGATCAGCCCTATAAATACTTTCAATCGGCCTCAGTCCCAACTCGCTCAACTTTTCAATTCTCTCTCTAATTTTTGTAGTATAAGCATAATATCCGGGCATTATACCCCCTAAATAACGAAGTTCTGCCTCATTGTAAGTATCATAACCCCCGGTTACGTATTAGATACGCTGCCCGATTGATCTAGTGCTCCGTAACGGCTGTTGAGGCTCTGCCCGACATATTCGTTGGAGTTCTGTCTCGGGGAGGGTATAACTAATGTAAATATTGGGTTATTATACTAACGCGTGTGCATTGTGCAATTAATAGATAATCACCAGGAAATCACAAAGGAAAACCCTAAGTTAGCAATGTGAGTAATCCTCCTTTCTGCAAACTGTTTTTACAAAACCTCAAATGTTTTACATTATATTAAACAGTGATTGAGTATTTCTATTCTACAATTATCGTCGGTATGTTGGGGTTTTGTATACAAAATTTGTTACTACACTGTGAGTAGTAACATGACCAAAAGTCGGGTTGACAATACCGTGGGTGGTAATTAAAGTAGAAAAATAAACAAATGTAATTGCGAGATCGCCCTCAATGCTGTAAACGGTTTTACCTGTCTTTATTAAATGGGGATTCACTCACCAGTATTTCCCACTAATGTAATGTTTTTAAACGCGTTTCAGATAACAAAATGTGAAAGCCAAATAGCAGCCAGCTGGACAGCACTGAAGGCTTAGAAAAATGGTTATAAAGTTACCTAAAATAAAGAAGATGTTTTTATTAAAATAAAATAGGGTTTATCCCTATAAAAATGTGTGTACTGGAAACTTGGGAATTTCCCATGTGTTTAATAATATAAAAGTGTGGTATTTTACTCTGATAAAATATTTCCTAACTACGGTCCTGATGTAATTTCTGTTGCCAAATTGATAAACACCGATACCAGTAATACTGGTCGCGGCCGCTAGTTTCCGGGTAATTAGGGGACGGGGGTTACGACAATTTTCGAGTCCTATTCGAGACGGTTTCGACACTACCTCATCCCACTATCCAGTGAACGAAATATATGTCATTTTAGGTCCGTTTTAGTGTGAAAATCAAGTTTAAAAGGGTTTTAAAGAGTTTTTACCTAGATCTAACACTTGGTGAGTGCGAAATCTGCAGATCTCTAACTTGGGAAGCTGAAGCTAGGCCCAATACACTCGGTTAAGTGTAGATCCGTGATAAAATAAGAAGATTTGATGAAAAAGATGAAGGTTTGTCATGAAAAGGACTGAGTTTAGATGAAATAGATGAAGTTTTAAGTAAAAAGATGAAGTTTTGATGAAAATAAAGAAGTTTTGATTAAATCCGAGTGAATCTTGTGTAAAATCGTAGTGGAAACGTTGTGTAATCGTGTAAAAATGATAGATCTTACTTGAAAATGGTCGGACAACAATTCGGTAGAGTTTCAGTGCGATTTCAGCAAGTTAGAATGAAAAAGGAGGGCTTGGGTATTATAGGAGATGGCTGGTGGTCTTGTGCGAAGGCCCTTCCTTCGTACGAAGCCAGTGGCTTCGTACGAAGCCAGGTGTCTTCGTACGAAGCCAGGTGTCTTCGTACGAGGCTACCAGTTTGGTGAGGAGATTCTCCGTTTCACGTTTAGGATGCTCGTTAGGTGCGTTGGGTTGCGTTAGTTATTGTAAGTACCTTAAGTATTTTAGCAAGGTATTAGGTATCAAATTACGTTGCGTTTTAGAGTCTCGATTCACATAGATAATAACATAAGTATAGCTAATAGTATAATATGTATATAGATAAGTAACTGCGTTTTGAGTTTGCGTTGAGTTTATGCGAGAGCGAGCGAGTAGTTTAAATACTCACTTGATGTAGTAGTGTAAGCGTAAGCGTTATAAGCGTATTCGTTGTGAGGTGCGATATAGCGTGTTGTAATAAGCGATGAAGTGCGAAAATATGCGAAGTAGCATAGTAAGTGATATAGTTTACATTATGATCCGAAACTCGGTGCTAGGTGTAACGAGAGTAATGTGACACCCAGCCTTCACAATGTAAACACAAACCACGTCCACTTAGATATTCACTTGGATATCTCGTTTAAGTTCAGGTAAACCAAGGGTCTCAGAATTTCACAAACACTCATGGAACCATATCACAAATGAATAATTAATTATGTGAAATGCTATGCTATGAGAAAAGAGTATAGACCATGTGAATCTGTATGTTATGTGAATCTACGTGCTACATGACTTTATGTGCTAGGTGACTTGCATGTTCGTTTTGTGAACTTCCGTGTAATTACGTATAACAATAAGTTATTAACAAATTTAAAAATAAGCGCGTATCGTACGACTTAGCTTAAATTTCGAGGACAAAATTCCTGTAACATAGGGAGAATGTGACAATCCGCACTCTCGATCCCGATCATCGAGAGAAGGGTGTTTTATGAATGTTCGAATCCACTATATTATATTATTGTTATTATTATTATTATTATTATTATTATTATTATTATTATTATTATTATTATTATTATTATGGTTTACTAAAATAATAATAACGCGACGAAAGATTTATCTATTTACGTAGTTAGTAACTGTTGTATTTTAATATAATCGGACATGTCCGTTAAGCGAGACACGTAAAAACTCAACGGGTTCACTCACTTGGGCTAGGCCCAAGCCCAACCCAATTCACCTAAACCCTAAAAAAACCTACTATACATATATAATAAACCTTCATTATCCTTATTTTTACACAAAAACCCTAATCCCTAAACAATCCAGCTGCACCCACATTCCCTGCCTTCTCCCTCACTTCAAAACACCGGCGACCGGAACCAGGTTATGGCGAACTCCGACGCAGATCTATCTCCGTCAAAAACCCCAACACCCTCTTATATCTCTCACACAACCCACCTGTTTCTCCCCTCCCTAGTTCATCTGACGGCTACCACCATCACCTGGTGGTGGCGGATAGCAGCTGTAACGCACAACAACCTAAAGTTTTAGAGAGAGAGAGAGAGAGAGGGTGACCGAAGAATAGAGCTATGGGCTGTGATGTTGATGATGACTGACGAAGACGGAGGCGTCAGCTCGAGTAGTGACGGCAGTGGGGCCAGGGGTTATGGTGGTGACAAGGTGATGGTGGTGCAATGCGAAGAATGTGCGGAGGAATAAGCGCCGGAGTTAACAACGGAAGCGACGGTGGTGTTTTGACGTGGGCGCGACTATACACATGTATTTACAGTATTTACAATCGCACCGGGCGTAACTTGGTGTTTTAAATTTATAAAAATGGTTTATACCTTAACATTAAAACACACACAACAAAGGACAAGTGTATCCCGTCATATATGCAGTAAAGTATTGGTTAGAGCCAGATATCGATCCATGGAACACGGGCATTATAATGTACTAAATCTTTGTCATTAATTTACCAGATAAAAAGATAGGTGAATGATTGTTTAACTAAGTTATCTAAAATTATATATAAAACATAAATATACTATTATCTTGTTTCACGAACAACCTAAACATGTTATGTATCAGATATGTCACAAAAGCACTTAATCAATTTTCCAATTTCGAGACAGTTAGTCATCTGCTAGGAGTTTTCTGACATGATTCTTCGAAAAGTTAATGCGATAAACACACGTTAACCACCTAAACTCATTCTATAGCGAGCTATTGATATTCATTCATGTAAACATTTAAAGATAGATTAGTCATCCGCTAGGAGTTTTCTAACCTCACTTATCAAAGAAAGCAATACCGATGGTCACCTTACAGCCACGAGGATAAGCATTTAAGTAGATCATATAACAACATATTTCACCTTTACAAGTCTTGAATACAAATCTAACATGTCAGCAATTTCAGACCAAAACTACTAAACAAGGATCATAAACCGCATGCAAGAACATGTAATCAACACCATATAATTCGTTAGAACCCTCACGTGCAAGAAAGCATTCCTAATAAAAATAAGATATATCTTAGATAAAACCAATACCCTTCTCGAGTCTAACGGTGTAAACAAGTTTACAAGCAAGTGATTAATCAAGAAATAGTTACCATCCCACTAACCACAGATTCATTATCCAAGATAATCAAACATAATCAGGAACTCAACGTCAATGAAACGTTCATTATATAATCATGAAGATTCAAACATGAAAAAGTACTTAACTTTCATAGAAACAAGATTACAACATAAAGATTATTCAAGAAATAAGTATATAACTACTTATTACACAAACTACATTAAATATAAACTAACATCGGCTCATAACTTGCAAAATGATCGGAATACATGTTCAAGATCAAGGAATCGAACCATAAACAAGCAAGGAATTGATGGGTTAGATCGGTTATGCTTCCATTCGATCTTTAAGCTTCAAATGGGTCTGATCAGGACTGCTTCGTGTCACACCCCGACCACGTAAAACAACAATTCGTGGCGGAAAAGTCAGGGAGTGTCATAACAGAATCATTGTTTCACAACCCTGGATTAAATAGTTTCGTTTTATTGAATTATTGAACTCATTGTTTTATTACAAATCAGATAAATACAAATATTGTCTTTCAAGTTTTAAAGTCGTTAAGGCACGAGTCCATCCTATGTGTAGCATGCATATCGACAATCATCATGTAGTAACACCTGAAACATATGTAAAAATAGGTACGTCAGCATAAAAATGCCTGTGAGTAACATAGGTTTTGCGAATTAGGTTCATGGCTTTGATTAACACAAGATAAAAAGGTTTTAAGTTTACAAAAATAGCCATGAATCCTTGTAAATAGTTTTGTTTCTAAACACATTGTTTTGATAAAAAGGTTTGTAGTATATACAAAAAAATATACCTTGGCTTTGATAAAGTCGGATATATATTAAAATATATTTTAGTTTCAAAATACTTAAACAGATAGTATTTCAAATATACTTTAGTTGTTAAATAATAGTCTTCGGTAGTATATCATAAGTATACTTTGATTTTGTAAATAACATATCAAATTATGCTTTGGTTTTGTAAATAACATATCAATTATGTTTTGGTTTGAAAATAGCATATCAACTATGCTTTAGTAAATAACAAGGCCAGTAGTATATTAAAATATATGTTGGTTTTGTACATAGTATATCAAATTATACTTTGGTAAATAATATCACATTTGGGAGCACATCAAACTATACTTTGGTAGTATATCGAAATATACAAAAGAAAACGTGATTTGGTATTACATTCAAACCTTAGTGCATCAAACTACACCTTAGAGACTATAGAAATACCACAAAGGCAATTTCTATTTGGTTAAAATTTGGTTTCTAACATTCCATGCAACAGGAATGGGGTGTCTAGTCCTATAGCGCTATATCATACTACCAATCGGCTTGATGAATGTATAAAATAAGTACAATCCAACAATTAGTTTTATAATCTTTGAAAAATTAGTGTTTAAACCATAGATAATCATTCAATTTGTCAAAAGATAAGTACTAGCATGTATGATGATATAGTTGAAATCATGAAAATAACGAATAAGCACATATGTTTCACCCCAAAATATTAGAAAACAGTAAAAGAGGGGACTATGTACTCACTTGAGGATGCTTAGAAGTCTTGAATAACAACCAAGCAAAGCTAGAAGGATCACGGAAATCAATCGGCACCTAATATAGATAACTACATTAATAACCAGACCTAAATCAGAAGATCGGATAGGATGAGGTTTCGTAAACCAAATGAGTATTGGAACTCATATGATATGGTTTAACAAAGCCTACATACTAAATCGAAACCTAACCTAAGTGCTTATGACCCATTACGATCCGTTTAGGTAGCTTACGCTACTTTAACGCCTCGTTCGCGTAAAATGCGTTCGGACAGCCTAACTAGTCATGTGACAAGTATTATATGCCTTAACATGTCTAATAATGTTACCTAATCAGTTTAGATGTAAAAATTTTGGTTATATATGCTTAAAAAGAATTTATGCGCAAAAAGGGCATTTTGGTCATTTTCCTAAGGCATATAAACTACCTATCATACAACTAACTAAACGATGTGACCATAAGGTATAACCTCGTAAGGTTATTCCCTATACAAATATGGTCACAAAACATGTTAGGTCGGATCCTAATGATCGACTAAACGGGTCAGATTCCTAAGTCTAAGTGGTTGTTTAGACTGCTTATCTTACGACCCTATATAAGCACTAAACTAAAAGTGATGAGTTAAACATGTTAGAACATGTTTAACGAAGTTAGAAACCAAGTTTGATATCAAAACAAAGGGTTTTGATACCCAAGAATAGTTTCGTTGCAAAATACGCATAAACACGTATTTTGACCGAAACTGTGACTCGTCACTATGCCTAAATAACGTGGTAATCAGTAGGTATAGTCACAAGGGACTATGACCATCGTGATTACGCTCACATTGCGAAGTTTAAAAGAACTTCGTGTTGACCATTGACTGGTCAAAGCAGTAAGTCAAACATTGTTTGACTTTCACGCTTAAAAACGCAACAAAGAGTCCAAGCTAGGAAGTCTTGATTAAAATTTCTCAGGTAAGAAGTGATAAACCTCAACTTAGAGCAAAAATGAATCAAGTGTGAGCAGAAATGAAATGAAAGCTTGGGTTTATATAGATTTTGGAGAACCGTTAGGATCGTTTCTCGTATTTCGTGCCTTGATCTTGACCTTACATGTGGGCACAAGGTTTACAATACCATGGGAATACTAAAAACAATCAAAATCCATCAAATGGTATTGAAAAACCATGAACAAAACCATAAAAAAACAGCTGGAATTGACAGATTCAATGTTTCTGTACTGGGCAGTACTCGCGCCCCATGTAAGAGCCATACAAGGCTTACGCGCCCCGCCTAAGAAGTTTGGCAGACTTACAAGTTTAGTCCCTTCAGGCCTAAAACTTGGTTTTCGATTCATTTTTGACACATTTAAGACCCGTTAACCCCATTTCAAGGCTCTAAAATGAAGTTAAAGTATAGGGAACTTAAAATATGCTAAAAACATCTCGGATGTCGGTTCGTTTGGTCGTACGGTTGCGTTGTTCGGTTAATTACGACGAAACACGAACGGACGCGAAAAACGATCCAAATTACGCGACGAATGGAATTTATCATGCCAATCACTAAAATGAAATATTTTAATGTTTACAAAAATTTTTGGATGTCCGGATATATTCAGAACGTAAGATATGCGCGAAAATGTAAACTTATGCACTTTTTGACGCTTTTAGTCCCTATTGATCAAATAAGTTTATTTTTGCGCACCAAACACCTCAAAGCCTATTTCTTAGCTATGTAAAGGATATTTAGGGCGTGTTTAACTTATGATCAAGTTCCGGAATGTTCGTTACGACATGAACCAGTAGACTTTTGAAGTTTGACACAATTAGTCCCTATGATCGAATAAATTTGATTTCGACTCACCAAACCCTCCAAAACTTATTTCTAAGTTATGTAAAGGTTATTTAAGGTATGATAAGCCCATGTCACTATTCCGAAGTGTTTGTTGCGTTAAACTGATTACATTTACCTATCAGTTCGCGTATAACTTTCTAGAAAGCGATTTAGAGCTCGAAATCGAACCAGAATTGATATGTGCAAATGATACACATATTTATACAAATCCCAAGTATAAAACACAATATTTCATTAGTTTGGTATTTTTTTGATGGTCGTAGTGACACAGGTGTCACAGTCTCCCCTACTTTAGGAAATTTTGTCCCGAAATTTAATTTTAGAGGAAACCTGTGAAGACAACTGTGATTGTTTTGCTTTCAAATGAATCCTTCATACCCTAAGTAAAACTCTGGGCCACTTTTAGATTCTTAGCGAATTTTTCAACTGTCCAAGTGATGTTCTTGCAGTAACAAAACATGGAGTTTCGAACAACGGTTAGAAGAATGTTTCCTATGAAGACTATTATAGGAAACTTGTGGGTGCTCGAAAATCGGAGTCGGAGATTGTAAGATAAAATAACATTGGTCAAGGTCCAGGACTTCTAGTAACTTAAATAACGCTACGTTCACAATGTAATAAGGAACACTTATATATAGGAAGTACCATCGGCGTATCCACCATGCCCCTTTCTACATTGTTCCCGTTTCGTTATTCTCATGACTATAGGTCTTAATACATGACAAAACTTGTTGTGGTTTCTGTGCACTGAATTCCATAATTATGTATGCATCCATAATTACGTAATTCCTTGCACAGTCCGCACAGTTCATTTCATAATGCGTAGGGGAAAAATCAATCGAGTAAACATGAAGTGACTTGACTAGACCACCAAAGGATCTTTTTAACTAGATCAAAGAACGATCTTTTTAACTAGATCAACACATGATCTCCTTAACTAGATCTTCGTACGATCTCCTTAAATAGACCACTTAAGGGATCTTTGTAACTCTGAACCAAATAATCGCTTTGAAATAGCACTTTGGAATTCAAGTTTCTTACTATTTGCATAGAAAAGCCCCTTAAGGAATTTAAGATAGTACTTAGAGTATCTTTCTGAGAATCTAACATATGAAGATACGGAAGATTCTACCAGGACTTAGATAGCGAGCTTTAGAATTACACATAACCATATAATCACATAAACGCGTATTCGTTAGTTTAGTTATTGGCTCATTTGTTAATTTAAATTATTGTATTTAGAGTACACCAGAAATCCAACCAAGGTCGACAATTGATACTCAAAAACATCCCTAAGAATCTAGCTATGAAGATAGGAAGATCTTATAAGGATTTGGCTTTGTTTTTGTCGTATCGTAACACTCGCATTAGAGCACACAAGGAATTCAATTAAAGACTCACGATAGTACCTTTAGATATCAAATCAAGGATTTGAAATGGTACTTCAAGTATCTGTTTTAGGAATTTGTAACTTGTACATTGTACTTTGTTTCTTAAAAGAAACGAGTACTTTAGATTTTTGGGAAGATCACAAGTGATTATAAAATGAAAGATTCGCACGAGTAGTTTGTTTTGTAAGGAACACAGTTCCTTAGCTCGGCATCGTAGGGGTATGTCAGACATACGCACAATCGTATCAATTTCGAAAAAATAAAATTGGTACAACAAATTTTTATTTATATAACAGTTGAATTGTTTCAAACGTCAAAAGATAACAAACAAGGAAATACAAAAGACTAATTATTCATTGCTGCATTGTCATTTGCGTTTGCCTCGTTTATGTTAAACACTCGTCCACGCGCTGGATTTACGTTAACAAGTCTTGGGCAAATGTTTCGGTAGTGAGTAAGATCACCACAGTTATAGCACGACCCATGTGGAAACTGTGCTTGAGCAGCAGCAGGATTTGCAGCAGCTAGGTTTTGGTTAGCATAATGGCAGGGATTGACCAAATGTCCCAATCGCCCACAGTGGGTACATTTGTGACACTGTACTTGCTCCAGATGATTACGGTTGCATTTGTTGCACAAAGGTGCGGTACCAACATAGTTTTTCCTTGTACGAGGTTGTGCTGGATGGTTTGGTGCAACCTTATTGTTTAGAGAAACTACAACAAAGTTTTGTGAAGCCTTTCGCTTCTTCGACTTTTTGGAGGACTCAGTCTGTTTATCCTTCGGTTTTTCTTGTGTAGATTCATCAGATGGTTTTGGGTTGCCCTTTCGAAAAAGCTTACCTTTCCTGATCTGGGATTCAATCAGGGTAGCAGACAATTCAATGGCCTGTCTGACGGTAGTAGGGTTGCTACCAGTAACGATATCCTGAACTGGGTCAGGGAGACCATCAATGTACTTTTCGATCGCTTTTTTCCAAAGGCGTAACCATGGCAGGACATAACAGGCTCAGTTCCTCATAACGGTCAGTGTAGGCTCGATGTTCACCGCTGTCTTGCTTTAGATCGTCGAATTCCCTTTCCAACACCCTAAGCTCATGACGAGGACAGAACTCCTTCATCATTAGAGCTTGAAGCTCTTCCCAAGTTTTACCCAGTGCCACATTGGCACCCCTATCTCTCATCACGCCATTCCACCATGTTAAAGCTCGTTTCTCAAAAACACTAGATGCAAATTCAACCTTTCGCTCGTTTGGACACTGAACATGTCTGAAGGTGCTTTCTAGACTCTCAAACCATTGCAGGAGTGCAGTTGCTCCTTGAGACCCAGAAAATTTTAATGGCTTAGCTGAGTTGAACGTTTTGAAGTCACACGAAGAATTGTTATTGTTGTATGCTTGGTTTACTTGGGCAATGATGTTTGGGAGTGCAGCTGCCATTTGCTGTTTAATGATAGCTGCGAGTTTGGCATTAGGTATCTGATTGTCACGTCGCGGAGGCATTCTAAAAGAGGAAGCATGAGAGAAAACAAGTGAAATGGCATTGGGTAAGAATAGGATGTTACAATTACCGACCAAAAAGCATGGATGAGGGTCATTTGTTCATACAACGAAGTCAACAAACGACACACAAAAGCTGAACAAAGTAATTAGGTCCTCATAATGTACCGCGAAGACATGCTTTAGATAAGTGGACACTCACCCCAAGAGTTCCCAGGTAAGAGTGACTGGTCCGATTATGTGGATTTGTACGAATACTCTAGCCTTAGACAGAAAACTCAGGATACAGGCACCCACCCTTCCAGATTGCACGTGTTCAAATTAATAAGACCCAAACATTGACTAGATTTTGAAAACTTTGAAGGTTCAAAACCTTATAATAAATCATCCTAGAACAGATGATTGGTTTTCAAAGTGGATTTGAAATTTGTGTTCTCGTTGTGGTTTTCGCCTAAAGATAGGCAACGGTATTGTTTTATGACAAAACGCAAGTAAACTTACGTTAGGGTCCTAGGAAGGTTATAGACTAGGTCAAAGCATTAGTAATAACCTAATTCCCTATAACCATGAGCTCTGATACCCTGTCACACCCCCACCACGTAAAACAACAATTTGTGGCGGAAACGTCGGGGGGTGTCGTAACAGAATCATTGTTTCACAACCATGGATTAAATAGTTTCGTTTTATCGAATTATTGAACTCATTGTTTTATTACAAATCAGATAAATACAAATATTGTCTTTCAAGTTTTAAAGTAGCTAAGGTACGAGTCCATCCTATGTGTAGCATGCATCGACAATCATCATGTAGTAACACCTGAAACATATGTAAAAATAGGTACGTCAGCATAAAAATGCCTGTGAGTAACATAGGTTTTGTGAATTAGGTTCATGGCTTTGATTAACACAAGAAAAAAAGGTTTTATGTGTCACACCCCTTTCTAAGGCGGAAGCACGAGGTGTGATCATGAAAGGTTTTCATTGCATACGATTGGTAAACAAACTACATGCTCATAAAATAACTTCAAATGCCAAACATTATATAACTGAAATCATAGTTTAAGTGTTTACATCACGAAACAACATATTGTCTGAAAAGTTTACAACTTTATTCAACGATAAACATAAACGACATCCAAGAGCATGAGTTAGACCGCGCGCACATCCACTTTAGTTACCTGAAATACATGTGAGTTTTTGGAAAAACGTCAACATAATGTTGGTGTGAATTCATGCAGTTCTTGTATTGAACGTTTGTATACTTTGTATGAAAACATGGTATGTATCTTGTATAAATCAAGTATTCTTGTATAAATCAAGTATTTCTGTATGTATCATGTTGTTAATGGGTTGTAATGCCAGTAACATGTGACACGACATAGGAAGCAACCAAACCATAGGCATTTTTCTAGTTGTCGATTCACGACGGAGACACAAAAGCACTACTCGGTACTAGTTTTCACCAAGAGTGTGGCTGCCCGAAAACCCATTAGATCAAACCTTTTGTTCTGCGGTCTAAGTATGTACACGATTAATGGTGCTTATGGTACCCTATTCGTGACACGATTTCTCGTATCATTCCTTAAAACGCATCATACTTGGTACTAGTTATCACCAAGAGTGCTTCGTGTTTTTGTATCCATCATACCATTTGTAAACAATGTAACATTCGTAACATGTATTTCACCCCCGAAGTTATAAAACTGAAAACAATTAAAAGAAAAGGGGGAGCATGAACTCACAACTTTGCGTTCCTTACACCGTAAACTTCACCGGTTTTTGCTTATCTAGCGTGATGACCTAAATGTGTTTTATTAACGTTAGTCACTAGACTTGTATCGCACAAGTAGAAGTCACCATCTTTTTTGTGTTTGTTCTTGTGTTAAAAATAATTTATATTTTTAACTATGTGTCTTACTTATATTATTTTCTCAAAAATAAATATAAGTATCTTGTATTTTTCACCCGAATTATGTATTTTGTCCAAAACTTTGTTTCATTTCATAACTTGTCCAAGTTATTTATTCTATCAAGTAATATATTTTCATAAATATATTTTCTTGTATTTGTCTAAGTATGTTGTATGTGTATTTTTGTATTTTTACTCCTTAGGAGTATTTAGTGTATTTTCAAGTCCTAATACACTATTACATGTAATACATACTACATACACTTAGCACAAAATTTGGTGATCAATAAATATATATATTTTTCTCAAAAATATACATACTTAATATCAATTTTAATCTTGAAGAAATCATCATTTCTTAACATAAAAATTAGGGAAACCTTGGTGAATATATTGAGATACACTTTTAGGGAATAAGTTTCTCAAAAACTTATATTTTCTAAGTGTCAAAATTTATAAAAATTTTGACATAGTTTCCCCTAAAAATGGAGGTTTCCCATGTTTTAAATCATGAGTTTATTTTGTTTTAAAATCATCACAACATCAACAACACAATCAAGTCTTACCATAAGCCTAGATCATGTAAATCATACTACATTATGAACTTGAAGTTCTTGTAAAAACTTGTAGTAACTTACCATGTTATTTAGTAGGTTTAGTTACCCTTAAAAACATGGTTGTTTGTTTGTAAATCTCATTCTTGAAGGAGTTAGTCATTTACAACTTGTAAGATGATTTTTATAAAAATACTTCTTTTGTATTTTTCTTGTTTCATAAGTGTTAATACACTTGTTTTTCTAATAAAAATAGTGTAGGTTTAAGTGAAAGTCATGATCTTTCAAAAATCGTCGTTTGAACTTGGTTTGTTTGGAAACATCATTTGTAAATCTCGGATCCATAAGATCATCAACTCACTTTGTTTACTATTTTACAAGAAATCATTTTTATTCATCAAGTTCATGTTTTTACAAGAAGATGATTATTCTAGGTTGTTACATAATCATCCTCCCACTTGCTAGATTATGTGTTTAATCACCATCTAGCAAGCTTCATGTGATGATTAACATCATCATCTCTAGTAATCAACAAACAAATATCATTCATATTTCACCTTATGTTTCAAGATTCATGTGTATGTATTTTAGTGTTCTTATGATAATCAACATGTTATATCTTTTAACCACCAAAAATACGAAGTAAACAAGATCAAGAGAGCCTTACCACTAGCTTCAAGCTAGGGAAGAATACTAGAACTTGAAGATGACAAAATGGTTGGATAAAAGCAAACGAAGAAGGTCCTTCAAGTTCCGTGAGCACCGAGCCTCCTAAACCACCTTGTATCACCTTGAGATACACTTGGAATGCTTGAAGCTTGAATGAAAATGGGTGGTGTGTGGACAAGGGGGGTTGGCCGAGAACAAGCCAAGGGGAAGGGAGTTAGTGTGTGTGTCGAAGTGATGAAGAGTTTAGTCCATCTTATAATCCCTATTAGCTTTTAACCAAAGGATTTTGTGTCCCTTATAGTACATGCCATATCTTACACAATCCAAAGAAAGATTAAGTGAAGATTTAGTGAAATCTCATGGGGATTTTGGTGGGGTCCCCATGTCCGGCCACTCTTGGGCGGGGGGGGGGGGGGTAAAATGAAACTTCCAATCTCTAATTACATTAATAAGTTAAGTTCCAAGTATAAAGTTTAGGGATTTAGTGTGTTATTATGTTATACGGGGTGTTATGGTGTTCGGGGACCATAACTAGCTCAGAAACAATAAAACAATGCTTCTAATAATATTTTGATGTTCCGGGTAATGTTCGGTTGTTCGGTTAAATACCGGTTCGTTAAAGTGCTAAATTGCACCGTTTAGTGTCCTTTATGTATCCTTTCCTTTTGTGACACTTTCAATTCCCAGCACTTAGGGAAGTATTTTGGATCAATTTGTCATATTTTTACATGCCACAATCTTGTTATAATGCTGAATTTTGCTTAAATATGTAAAATTCAGTATTTAAAGTGTATTTCGGGTGCTTTTCAGTGCGTATTTTAGCTTCCGGGAAGTCTATATGTTAACCCTTGTATGTACTCTTGGGTTTTAATGTATTCTTGTCGTTGGACCTACACCTAGGCTCCAATTCTATTGTCTAACTGCTTTCTGCAGAATTGTTGACACAATGTGTCTTACCGGTGAGTTTACCAGTATTTCTGACGCAACGCTATTCATTAACGCATAAAGTAATTCTTGTAGTATAAAACGTGCATGAATTCACTTGTATAGTATGTAATCAGACATTGTTGACATTTAAGCACATAATTGCAGTCATTAAATAATAATTAAAGTGTACGGAAATTACCAGTTTGGTGTCAGTTGTCACAGTCTCCCCCCGTTAAAAGAATTCCGTCCCGAAATTCAGGCTGAGCTGACTCTTGCAAGAGTCTTCTTGAACAGGTGGGGATACTTTTCTTTGAACTGGTCTTCACGTTCCCACGTGTACTCGGGTCCGTGCTTAGAGTTCCAACGTACTTTGACAAGTTTCACACTGCTCCTCCTGGTCTTGTTGACTTTCCAGTCGGTAACCTCAACGGGTCGTTCTGTAAATCGGAGGGTATCATCAATATGCACTTCATCCGCAGGGATGATCACGTTTTCTTGTGTTGGACTCTTCTTGAGGTTGGATACATGGAATATATCATGTACTCCATTAAGTTCTTCCGGTAATTTCAACTTGTATGCCACGGTACCAATTCTTTCCAAAATCTTGAATGGTCCGATGTATCGTGGATTCAGCTTTCCATGTTTTCCAAATCTTACTACGCCCTTCCAAGGTGAGACCTTTAACAAAACTTTGTCTCCCACCTCGAATTCTAATGGTTTTCGTCTTCGATCAGCATAGCTCTTTTTTTGATCTCGAGCCGCCTTAATGCGCTCTCGGATCTGCATAATCTTGTAGGTTGTCTCTTGTACAAGTTCATGACCAACCATTCGTTTGTCTCCAGCGTCTGCCTAACATAAAGGCGAGCGCTACTTGCAGCCATACAGAGCTTCGAATGGTGCGGCTTTTATGCTTGTATCATAACTGTTATTATAGGAAAACTCAACTAAAGGTAGGTGAGTATCCCAGCTGCCGCCTAGGTCCATAACACATGCGCGAAGCATATCTTCTAGAGTTTGTATGGTTCGTTCGCTCTGGCCGTCTGTTTGTGAATGGAAGGTCGTGCTTAGATCTAATTGAGATCCAAAGGCTTCCTGAAAGGATTGCCAGATCCTTGAGACAAAACGTCCATCTCTGTCTGAAATAATTGAGACTGGTACTCCATGACGTGCCACGATTTCCTTTAAGTATATCTCAGCAAGCTTTCCAATGCTATCCTTCTCTAGGATCGGTAGGAAATGCACAAATTTCGTCAAGTGATCAACTATCACCCGTATCATATCGTGCCCTCTAGGGGTCTTGGGTAATTTCGTTATGAAGTCCATCGAGATATGCTCCCACTTCCACATGGGAATCTTTGGTTGTTGTAGTAGGCCAGACGGTTTCTGATATTCAGCCTTAACCTTAGCACAAGTTAGGCATTTTCCAACATAGACAGCAACGTCGCTCTTGAGTCTCGGCCACCAATAATATTCCTTTAAGTCTTGATACATTTTGTCCGATCCTGGATGGATCGAGTATCTCGACTTGTGTGCTTCGTCAAGGATGACTTCTCGAATACCGCCATAGAGCGGAACCCAAATACGCTTCTTAAAGTATAAGGCTCCCTATTTATTTGGCACCATATATTTCAACATACCCCGGAGGTATTCAACTTTACGGTTTTCTCCCTTAAGAGCTTCTTGTTGTGCGTCACGAATGCGCGCAGTGAGGTTCGTTCGAATAGTCATTTCCAATGCTCGAACCCTTAGGGTCTTAACCCTTTCCTTTTGGCTTAAAGCGTCTACTACAACGTTTGCCTTTCCAGGATGGTACTTAATCTCACAGTCATAATCGTTTAGCAGCTCGACCCATCATCGCTGACGCATGTTTAATTCCTTCTGGTCAAATATGTGTTGTAGGCTTTTGTGATCTGTGAAGATTGTACATCGAGTACCATATAAATAGTGTCGCCAGATCTTCAAGGCTAATACCACCGCGCTGAGTTCCAAGTCGTGCGTGGTGTAATTTCTTTCATGTACCTTCAACTGTCTGGAAGCGTATGCGATGACTTTTTGGCGTTGCATGAGCATCCAACCCAAACCTTGTCGTGAAGTGTCGCAGTATACCACGAAGTCTTTTGTGCCTTTGGGTAAGGATAGTATTGGTGCATCGCATAGCTTATTTTTAAGCAGTTGGAAGGCTTCTTCCTGCTTGTCACCCCAGTCATACTTCTTGTCTTTCTGCGTAAGGGTAGTTAGCGGTTGAGCTATCTTTGAGAAATTCTCAATAAACCGTCGGTAATAGCCCGCTAAGCCAAAAAATTGTCGAACTTCAGTTGGGGTTTTGGGGGCTTCCCAATTCTTTATTGCTTCTATCTTGGATGGGTCTACATGAATGCCCTTCTCATTCACAACGTGACCAAGAAATTGTACTTCGCGAATCCAGAATTCGCACTTTGAAAACTGTGCATAAAGTTTTTCTTTCTTCAGTAGTTCTAGAATGGTTCTGAGATGTTGCTCGTGTTCTTCTTTCGTTCGCGAGTAAATCGGGATATCATCGATAAATACAATCAGGAATTTATCGAGATATGGTTTGCATACGCGGTTAATCAGATCCATAAATACCGCTGGCGCGTTTGTCAGTCCGAATGGCATCATAAGGAATTCGTAATGCCCATAACATGTTCTGAATGCAGTCTTTGGTACGCTTTCCTCTTGTATCCTTAACTGATGGTATCCAGATCGAAGGTCGATCTTGGAATAGTAGCTTGATCCTTGCAATTGATCAAATAAGTCATCAATCCTCGGTAACGGGTACCGATTCTTGATTGTGAGCTTGTTCAATTCTCTGTAATCGATACACATCCGCAGTGTGCCATCCTTCTTTTTCACGAACAATACCGGAGCTCCCCAAGGCGAGAAGCTTGGCCTTATGAATCCTTTATCCAACAACTCCTGGAGTTGTGTAGATAATTCTTGCATTTCGGATGGTGCAAGCCGATAGGGTGCCTTGGCTACAGGAGCGGCTCCTGGAACCAAGTCTATATGAAATTTGACTTGTCGTTGCGGAGGTAGTCCTGGCAGATCTTCAGGAAAAACATCAGGGAATTCCTTCACCACAGGAATGTCTTTGAGTTTCGGCTCCTCAGCCTTCTTATCTACAACGTGTGCCAGGAAAGCAACACATCCTTTCCTTAAGCACTTCTGTGCCTTCATACAACTGATGATTCGCAGAGGTTCGTCTCGTTTTTTTCCATGTACGACGAGAGTTTCATCATTCGCCAGAGGGATGCGAATGATTTTCTCCTGACAAACAACTTCAGCTTTGTTCTTGGACAACCTGTCAATTCCGACCACTACGTCGAAGCTACCCAATTAAATAGGTAAGAGGTCGATGCTAAATCTTTGCTTACCAAGCTCTAATGTGCAACCTCTAACAACTTCGCCCGATTCAATAAGTTTGCCATTGGCTAGTTCTATGGAATAAGGAATATCTAATCTACTAGATTCTATCCCAAGCATACGTTTAAATTCCACAGACATGAAGCTATAGTCGGCACCAGTGTCAAATAGTATGGATGCAAAGTGATTGTTAACGAGAAACGTACCGGTGACCACATTAGGGTCCTCGTGTGCGTTCCTTGCTCCAATCACAAACGCTCGAACCTGAGCATTGTTTCCCTTTGGACAGTCTTTTATGAAATGATCCTTGCTTCCACAACTGAAGCATCCTTGGTTCTGCCCAGCTCCATTACCATTCCGGTTGCCATTGCCATTGCCATTTCCACCATTGTTTCTATTGTAGGATCGAATTCGGACCTAAACGAGTCGCTTAGAAGAGTTTATCTTAGTTTGAACGGCGGAAACAGAAAAACCGAGTACAATTCAGCGAGAATTCACTTTAAACTGTTGTTGTATTGATCAATAATGCGAGTGTACGTTCAGACAACACTTCGACAGCACTTCGTGGCTAACCGGAAGAACACACCTCTAACCTCTATGACTGATTTCGTTTATGTGGCTATATATAGAAGGCATGATTTCGCTTATATGTACATGACATATAAACGAAATCACACATATGCCATAAAAACGAAATTACATGTTGACACAAAAATGAAATCAAGTCTTGACAAATGAACGAAATCAGATTTTGACACTAAAGCGAAATCACCTCTAACATTCTAAACCTTTTGTCTTTTGTGTAATGATGTCATGATGATGTCACTATGATGATGTCATCATGCTTGAACATCTTCGCAACGAACCGAGACTCGACATAAGACGAAGGCGACATATGAATGCACCAACATCTATTACCAGCACCGTTGTGGTTTCCATTTCCGTTTATATTCCCTTTTCCCCAACAATCCTCAGTATGGTGACCCAGTTTTCCACACTTGTCGGATTTTGGAATGCGACAAACTCCTTCGTGATGACGCTTGCAATTGTTGCAAATGGGCAGAGTGCCCAAGTATCTCTTGGTGGGAGCGTCATTCATGGTTGCAAGAGTTTTCGCCTCCTGAGGCGGGTTAGTGTCACGCTTCTTATTGTTTGAACCTTTGTTGTTGTTGTGGGTTGCTTGATTCAGGTTTGCATGTTTCCTTTTCTTGTCACTGGACGACTCAGCATGCGTCTCGGTCTTTTCTGTTGGGTTCAATGATAACTTCTTCATGCGAACAACATCTTCAGTAAGGCTGACAGCCAGAGTTACAGCCTCAGTGATCGTTTGAGGTTTGGCCGAAGTTACCATGCTATGAAATTCTGAGGCCAATCCCCAAATGTAGCATTCAATGCGCTTAAATTCAGGTGTCACCATGTAGGGGATCACCCTTGACAAATCGTGGAACCTTCGGGTATAACCAGTAATATCAACACCTTCCATGGTTAAGTGCCAGAATTCAGTCTCCAACCTTTGGAGTTCAGCACGTGAGCAATACTCTCATTCTTTCCTTTAGTTCATCCCAAGTCAGGCCATAAGCGGCATCATCACCCAGGGTTTGGACTTGCAAGTTCCACCAAGTCAACGCTTCATCAACAAACAACCCAGTAGCAAAAGCGACTTGCTGATCCGCGGTACACTTGCTCATACGAATAGTGGCTTCAGTCTTCTTCGTCCAGGGTACAAACGCCACTGCACCTCCAGTGCCGTCGTAGTTCAGCGGTTTGCAATCGAGAAACTGTTTGAAAGTGCAGCCATGAGCTGCATTTCCTCCAGATGAATCTCCATTCCCATTACTCCTGGCATTGCTTGGTCCTCCACTTTGTTAAGTATGGTTCTCCTCATACTGAGCGATAGCTGCGGAGATCCTTTCTTCCAGTAGAGCGTTAAGCTCTTCAGCAGTCCTTGGCAGTGGGGGAGGAGGAGGTTGATCACGAGCGTTCACAGCTCTCTTTGGTGCCATGTTCTGACAGAACCCAACACAATAGGGTTAGACATTTGTTTGATATCGTCATGCGAGACAGTAGTAGTATATATATACAGACATATACCACATAAGTGACATCAAACAATTATTACTTCAGCAGTGTACTTAATAGGCTGGGGAGGGGTGTTCACGTTTGTCCTTTTCTTGTACTGAAGGGATCTATACGTGACAAGACTTGCTATGGTTTCTGTGCACTGAATTCCATAATTATGTATGCATCCATAATTACGTAACTCCTTGCACAGTCCGCACAGTTTGTTTCATCCTCGTATCACTTCCTTCAGATGGGCCATTGTTTTCAAACGAAGTCACGTATACCTGTGACATTCTTCTTCTAGTATATGTATATATCAATTATCACACATAATTGCAAGTAATTCTTAATCACAGACAAGTGCTACTCCAGTGCACCCTAAGTCTTGTAGTGTCTTTTCTTGACTCTTCGTAAACAGTTTCAGGTAGTGGATGTCGCGGAAAGTTTTATGCAATGAAAACTTTTTGAAAAATTGTTTTCGTGAAATGATCCTAGAGATTGTAGACTAGACTCGAGAAGGAATCTTGGTTCACTACAATCGCAGCTCTGATACCAATCTGTCACACCCCTTTCTATGGCGGAAGCACGAGGTGTGATCATGAAAGGTTTTCATTGCATACGATTAGTAAACATACTACAGGCTCATAAAATAACTTCAAATGCCAAACATTATATACCTGAAATCAAAGTTTAAGTGTTTACATCACGAGACAGCATATTGTCTGAAAAGTTTACAACTTTATTCAACGATAAACATAAACGACATCCAAGAGCATGAGTAAGACCGCGCGCACATCCACTTTAGTTACCTGAAATACATGTGAGTTTTTGGAAAAACGTCAACATAATGTTGGTGTGAATTCATGCAGTTCTTGTATTGAACGTTTGTATACTTTGCATGAAAACATGGTATGTATCTTATATAAATCAAGTATTCTTGTATAAATCAAGTATTCTTGTATAAATCAAGTATTTCTGTATGTATCATGTTGTTAAAGGGTTGCAAAACCATTAACATGTGACACGACATAGGAAGGAACCAAACCATAGGCATTTTTCTAGTTGTCGATTCACGACAGAGACACAAAAGCACTACTCGGTACTAGTTTTCACCAAGAGTGTGGCTGCCCGAAAACCCATTAGATCTAACCTTTTGTTCTGCGATCTAAGTATGTACATGATTAATGGTGCTTATGGTACCCTATTCGTGACACGATTTCTCGTATCATTCCTTAAAACGCATCATACTTGGTACTAGTTATCACCAAGAGTGCTTCTTGTTTTTGTATCCATCATACCATTTGTAAACATTGTAACATTCGTAACATGTATTTCACCCCCGAAGTTATAAAACTGAAAACAGTTAAAAGAAAAGGGGGATCATGAACTCACAACTTTGCGTTCCTTGCGCCGTAAACTTCACCAGTTTTTTCTTATCTAGCGTCGTGACCTAAACGTGTTTTATTAACGTTAGTCACTAGACTTGTATCGCACAAGTACAAGTCACCATCTTTTATGTGTTTGTTCTTGTGTTAAAAATAATTTATATTTTTAACTATGTGTCTTACTTATATTATTTTCTCAAAAATAAATATAAGTATCTTGTATTTTTCACCCGAATTATGTATTTTGTCCAAAACTTCATTTCATGTTCATAATTTGTCCAAGTTATTTATTCTATCAAGTAATATATTTTCATAAATATATTTTCTTGTATTTGTCTAAGTATGTTGTATGTGTATTTTTGTATTTTTACTCCTTAGGAGTATTTAGTGTATTTTCAAGTCCTAATACACTATTACATGTAATACATACTACATACACTTAGCACAAAATTTGGTGATCAATAAATATATATATTTTTCTCAAAAATATACATACTTAATATCAATTTTAATCTTGAAGAAATCATCATTTCTAAACACAAAAATTAGGGAAACCTTGGTAAATATTTTGAGATACACTTTTAGGGAATAAGTTTCTCAAAAACTTATATTTTCTAAGTGTCAAAATTTATAAAATTTTTGACATAGTTTCCCCTAAAAATGGAGGTTTCCCATGTTTTCAAAACATGTGTTTGTTTTCTTTTAAAATCATCACAACATCAAGAACACAATCAAGTCTTACCATAAGCCTAGATCATGTAAATCATACTACATTATGAACTTGAAGTTCTTGTAAAAACTTGTATTAACTTACCATGTTATTTAGTAGGTTTAGTTACCCTTAAAAACATGGTTGTTTGTTTGTAAATCTCATTCTTGAAGGAGTTAGTCATTTACAACTTGTAAGATGATTTTTCTAAAAATACTTCTTTTACAAGAAAAATAGTGTAGGTTTAAGTGAAAGTCATGATCTTTCAAAAATCGTCTTTTGAACTTGGTTTGTTTGGAAACATCATTTGTAAATCTCGGATCCATAAGATCATCAACTCACTTTGTTTACTATTTTACAAGAAATCATTTTTATTCATCAAGTTCATGTTTTTACAAGAAGATGATTATTCTAGGTTGTTACATAATCATCCTCCCACTTGCTAGATTATGTGTTTAATCACCATCTAGCAAGCTTCATGTCATGATTGACATCATCATCTCTAGTAATCAACAAACAAATATCATTCATATTTCACCTTATGTTTCAAGATTCATGTGTATGTCTTTTAGAGTTCTTACGATAATCAACATGTTATGTCTTTTAACCACCAAAAATACGAAGTAAACAAGATCAAGAGAGCCTTACCACTAGCTTCAAGCTAGGGAAGAATACTAGAACTTGAAGACGATTTTGTGTATGTCTTTTAGTGTTCTTGAGATAATCAACATGCTATGAAGAGTTTAGTCCATCTTATAATCCCTATTAGCTTTTAACCAAAGGATTTTGTGTCCCTTATAGTACATGCCATATCTTACACAATCCAAAGAAAGATTAAGTGAAGATTTTGTGAAATCTCATGGGGATTTTGGTGGGGTCCCCATGACCGGCCACTCTTATGGGGGGGCGGGGGGGGGGGGTAAAATGAAACTTCCAATCTCTAATTACATTAATAAGTTAAGTTCCAAGTATAAAGTTTAGGGATTTAGTGTGTTATTATGTTATAAAGGGTGTTATGGTGTTCGGGGACCATAACTAGCTCAGAAACATTAAAACAATGCTTCTAATAATAATTTGATGTTCCGAGTAATGTCCGGTTGTTCGGTTAAATACCGGTTCGTTAAAGTGTTAAATTGCACTGTTTAGTGTCCTTTATGTATCCTTTTGTGACACTTTCAATTCCCAGAACTTTGGGAAGTATTTTGGATCAATTTGTCATATTTTTTACATGCCACAATCTTGTTATAATGCATAATTTTGCTGAAATATGTAAAATTCAGTATTTAAAGTGTATTTCGGGTGCTTTTCAGTGCGTATTTTAGCTTCCGGGAAGTCTATATGTTAACCCTTGTATGTACTCTTGGGTTTTAATGTATTCTTGTCGTTGGACCTACACCTAGGCTCCAATTCTATTGTCTAACTGCTTTCTGCAGAATTGTTGAGACAATGTGTCTTACCGGTGAGTTTACTAGTATTTCTGAGGCAACGCTGTTCATTAATGCATAAAGTAATTCTTGTAGTATAAAACGTGCATGAATTCACTTGTATAGTATGTAATCAGACATTGTTGACATTTAAGCACATAATTGCAGTCATTAAATAATAATTAAAGTGTACGGAAATTGCCGGTTTGGTGGCAGTTGTCACATTGTGTTTACCAAAATAGCCATTGATTCCTTGTAAATAGTTTTGTTTCTAAACACATTGTTTTGATAAAAAGGTTTGTAGTATATACAAAAAAATATACCTTGGTTTTGAGAAAGTCGGATATATATTAAAATATATTTTAGTTTCAAAATAATTAAACAGATAGTATATCAAATATACTTTAGTTGTTAAATAATAGTCTTCGGTAGTATATCATAAGTATACTTTGGTTTTGTAAATAAAATATCAAATTATGCTTTGGTTTTGTAAATAACATATCAATTATGTTTTGGTTTGAAAATAGCATATCAACTATGCTTTAGTAAATAACAAGGCCTGTAGTATATTAAAATATATGTTGGTTTTGTACATAGTATATCAAATTATACTTTGGTAAATAATATCACATTTGGGAGCACATCAAACTATACTTTGGTAGTATATCGAAATATGCAAAAGAAAACGTGATTTGGTATTACATTCAAACCTTAGTGCATCAAACTACACCTTAGAGACAATAGAAATACCACAAAGGCAATTTCTATTTGGTTAAAATTTGGTTTTTGACATTCCATACAACAGGAATGGGGTGTCTAGTCCTATAGCGCTATATCGTACTACCAATCGGCTTGATGAATGTATAAAATAAGTACAATCCAACAATTAGTTTTATAATCTTTGAAAAATTAGTGTTTAAACCATAGATAATCATTCAATTTGTCAAAAGATAAGTACTAGCATGTATGATCATATAGTTGAAATCATGAAAATAACGAATAAGCACATATGTTTCACCCCAAAATATTAGAAAACAGTAAAAGGGGAGAATATGTACTCACTTGGGGATGCTTAGAAGTCTTGAATAACAACCAAGCAAAGCTAGAAGGATCACGGAAATCAATCGGCACCTAATATAGATAACTACATTAATAACCGGACCGAAATCGGAAGATCGGATAGGATGAGGTTTCGTAAACCAAATGAGTATTGGAACTCATATGATATGGTTTAACAAAGCCTACATACTAAATCGAAACCTAACCTAAATGCTTATGACCCATTACGATCCGTTTAGGTAGCTTACCCTACTTTAACGCGTCGTTCACGTAAAACGCGTTCGGACCGCCTAAATAGTCCTATGACAAGTATTATATGCCTTAACATGTCTAATAATATTACCTAATCAGTTTAGATGTAAAAATTTTGGTTACATATGCTTAAAATGAATTTATGCGCAAAAAGGGCATTTTGGTCATTTTCCTAAGGCATATAAACTACCTATCATACAATTAACTAAACGATGTGACCATAAGGTATAACCTCGGAAGGTTATTCCCTATACAACTATGGTCACAAAACATGTTTGGTCGGATCCAAATGATCGACCAAACGGGTCGGATTCGTAAGTCTTAGTGGTTGTTTAGACCGCGTATCTTACGACCCTATATAAGCACTAAACTAAAAGTGACTAGTTAAACATGTTAGAACATGTTTAGCGAAGTTAGAAAACAAGTTTGATATCAAAACAAGGGACTATAACCATCGTGATTACGCTCACGTTGCGAAGTTCAACCGAACTTCGTGTTGACCATTGATTGGTCAAAGCAGAAAGTCAAACATTGTTTGACTTTCACGCTTAAAAACGCAATAAAAGCACGAAAGAAACTTACAAAGGGTCCAAGCTAGGAAGTGTTGATTCAAATTGCTCAGGTATGAAGTGATAAACCTCAACTTAGAGCAAAAATGAATCAAGTGTGAGCAAAAATGAAATGAAAGCTTGGGTTTATATAGATTTCGGAGAACCGTTAGGATCGTTTCTCATATTTCGTGCCTTGATCTTGACCTTACATGTGGGCACAAGGTTTACAATACCATGGGAATACTAAAAACAATCAAAATCCATCAAATGGTGTTGAAAAACCATGAACAAAACCATAAAAAACAGCTGGAATTGACAGATTCAATGTTTCTGTATTGGGCAGTGCTCGCGCCCCATGTAAGAGCCATACAAGGCTTACGCGCCCCGCCTAAGAAGTTTGGCAGAGTTACAAGTTTAGTCCCTGCAGGCCTAAAACTTGGTTTTCGATTCATTTTTTGACACGTTTAAGCCCCGTTAACCCCATTTCAAGGATATAAAATGAAGTTAAAGTATAGGGAACTTAAAATATGCTCAAAAACATCTCGGATGTCGGTTCGCTTGGTCGTACGGTTGCGTTGTTCGGTTAATTACGACGAAACACGAACGGACGCGAAAAACGATCCAAATTACGCGACGAATGGAATTTATCATGCCAATCACTAAAATGAAATATTTTACTGATTACAAAAATTTTTGGATGTCCGGATATATTCAGAACGTAAGATATGCGCTAAAATGCAAACTTATGCACTTTTTGACGCTTTCAGTCCCTATTGATCAAATAAGTTTATTTTTGCGCACCAAACACCTCAAAGCCTATTTCTTTGCTTTGTAAAGGATATTTAGGGCGTGTTTAACTTATGATCAAGTTCCGGAATGTTCGTTACGACATGAACCAATAGACTTTTGCAGTTTGACACAATTAGTCCCTGTGATCGAATAAACTTGATTTCGACACACCAAACCCTCCAAAACTTATTTCTAAGTTATGTAAAAGTTATTTAAGGTATGATAAGCCCATGTCACTGTTCCGGAGTGTTTGTTGTGTTGTACTGATTACGTTTACCTATCAGTTCTGTTATGGGTGAAATTCTGAGCCCATATCCTGACTTTGTATCTTGATTTTCTATTAGTTGTATATGATCAGGATACCGGACCAGGATATTGGTAACATCCTGAGGCAGTATCCTGACTATTACTAACAATTTGCCTGTAAACGTTGGCTACAAGGGACTAACGTTCATGAAGACCAAGTCATCCTGAAGACCCGCTCAAATTGGTTAGGATAAGGACGTTGATGGCGGAAAAATAGCTCTTATAACGGTCAGCAGTGAAGATTGACGTGTTTTATGGAAAGTTACGAAGATTGGTCAAAGATATTAATGTTATAACGGTTATGGAAGCTTAAATCCCAGAGTTATAGTTGGAATGCGCGTGGAAAACAAGTTGATACAGCCTGGCAACGTTCAGAAAGGAAATAATCTCAGTATCCCGGATTTTTAGCATAATATCCTGGATTTTTAGCATAGTTAGTTGTTTCCTTTTACTATATAAAGGGGTGATCGGATCATAATAGACACAACTTTCACACACACAATTTCTCGTACACTTTTGCTCTCTACCACTTGTAACCACTCACAAACACTCACACTTGTACTCAAATCGTATTGTAACACTTAGTCGATCCGTATCATATCCTGCACTGTATCCTGTTATTCAAGCAATAAGAAGAACAAGGCAGCCGACGATTGTCAGCTCCCGAGGTTTTATGTCGGAGATCTAGATTGATCAAGGGCTTTCCTCGTACATCACGTGTCAACCTTTACACTTTTGCTCATTGTTTGATTATAGATACAGCTCAATATCCTGAGCCGTATCCTGAAACTGTTTTCGCAAACTAACAAACCAACATATTTTTTACAAAGTATAACTAGCACACTACCTCAAAAAAAACTAATTTGATCACTTTATTGCTTAGGTAATTTTTTACCAAAACAATTTGGCGCCCACCGTGGGGCAAGTGGTGCTATTTCTACTAAAATCTTTTGTTAAATCGTTAATCGGTTTTATATTTTTAAAACTTTTTACTACACTATTTTCAATGGCCTCGAGATCAAACATGAGCTCTTCCACCGTGTCTGCTACAACCTCTGCAACAATTGGTTCGATGCTTCTACCACCTCCTCCGAGAACCCAAGCCTCTTCACTGCCTCAAGATGTTATCCCCGCTCGCAACATTCAGGGATCTGCTCCTGTTTTGGCCTCTAATGAAGAAATTCTAACTTTATTTGGTAGTGTACAGGAACAAATGAGGCAGCAGCAGGAGACCAACCGAATGCTGATAAGAGATATACAACTCTTGAAATCTAGCTCAAGCAGGCCCCCTGAGGATATTGTCACTCCCTTGCAACCAAGAGCTTTAAACTTCAGTTCTGCAATATATACTGAGGATAACAGGGGGAATATTGTGCCTAGCCATTCCCAGAGTCATATTCCTGAAATACCCTCTTCGGTCAGGGTGTCAACTGTGAGAAATCCAGGATATGCTCCAGGATGTGCTCCAGGATATGGCCAGAATCACCAAGCTGGTAACTTGTCTGTTAACACCAGTATCCCTGTTACTAATAATCTTGGATCATTGCAGGATGCAGGCGTGACATCAGCGATAACCAGAGAGCTTCAAAAGTTGAAGGATATGATATCAAGTGTGCCTGGAATAGTGCAGCCTATACCGGAAGTATCCCGGGATAGTCACAACATATCCCGCTTTGCTCACCCCATTTGTGATGCAGAAATCCCAAAGAGATTCCAGACTCCTAACTTGAAGTTGTATGATGGGACGACGGATCCTGAGGAGCATATTGCCCAGTATAGGGAGAGGATGGAGATTAACCCTATCCCGCCAGAACTTAAGGAAGCATGCTTGTGCAAGGGCTTCAGCTCTACTCTAACAGGATCAGCCTTGAAATGGCTTCTAAATGTTCCACCTTATTCAATTATGTAGGTCCCATTTTCGTATGGATCTTTCACAGAATTGTCAATCCAATCAAGAGTGCGGAATCCTCTTGATCAGAATATCACAGAAACAAGTAGAAAACAGAAACAACAAATCACTTTCAAACCGGGTTTACTATTGATTATCCAACTTGCAGTTTACAATCAATTAAAACCCTAACCAACACAATTTCGTCCAAGCCTATTGCCTTTCAAGAAATTACTCTCTCTCTAAAACTGTTTTGGCTGATTAACTGATTAACCTAAACCCTAAAGCCTAACCTTGTTTATATAACACAAGGTTGCAACATTAGGCTGGGTTTGCTACATGGGCTAGGCCCAAATCGTCCCCCATCACCCAATGTGGGTTTTGTTTAACCCAAACTCTATTAACTCACTAATACAAAGCTAAACCCGCTAACTGTTTATCGTTTAACTAATTACAAGATATCCAAAGACCAAATCTAAGCTGTTGTTGTAGGTCCCCTTTTCGTATGGATCTTTCACAGAATTGTCAATCCAATCAAGAGTGTGGAATCCTCTTGATCAGAATATCACAGAAACAAGTACAAAACAGAAACAACAAATCACTTTCAAACCGGGTTTACTATTGATTATCCAACTTGCAGTTTACAATCAATTAAAACCCTAACCAACACAATTTCGAATTTTGTTGGTTGTTTTGATCTTCTGCATTGTTTTGTTTTTCAACCCTAATTCGAATTGTATATAAATTCAAATTGTATAGAACACTATCACAGCTCTGATCAAAAATCGAAGTTCCAAAAAAAAAAAAACGCTTTTAGACACACTATCACAGCTCTGATACCATGTTGTCTAGTATAGAACAAACATTGTGATTGGGGTTGAATTGTATTGAGATTTTATTGATAAAATGTTTGTACTAAAAATGGGGTTACACAAAGATGGAGTTTATATAGAACCTCATATTACACATTAGCCCCTACACTATATTTCCTTCTTTCCGACACTCCCCCTCAAGTTAAGTATTGGTGACCCCACTACACAACTTGAGGGGGAGTGTCGGAAAGAAGGAAACACAGTGATTGGGGTTGAATTGTATTGAGATTTTATTGATAAAATGTTTGTACTAAAAATAGGGTTACACAAAGATGGAGTTTATATAGAACCCCATATTACACATTAGCCCCTACACTATATTTCCTTCTTTCCGACACTCCCCCTCAAGTTGAGTAGTGGGGTCACCAATACTTAACTTGCTCAAACAGCTACTAAAAGCGTTTTCGTTGACTGCTTTTGTGAGAATATCTGCGAGTTGATCTTTTGTTGATATATACGGGAGCTCTATGATTCTTTCCTCCAGTTTTTCCTTGATGAAATGTCGATCTACCTCCACGTGTTTTGTTCGATCATGCTGAACTGGGTTTTCTGAGATTTGTATTGCAGCTGTATTGTCGCACATAATTTTACTGGGTTTTGCCCTTTGGGAGAAACCAATGTCTTCTAGGAGCTTCCTGATCCAAAGAACTTCACTTAGCCCTCGAGCTATACCTCTGAACTCAGCTTCTGCACTCGACAGAGCGACCACCTTCTGTTTCTTACTTCTCCAGGTAACGAGGTTTCCACCAACCAAAGAAAAATATCCTGATGTTGACCTTCGGTTTCCCTTATCTCCTGCCCAGTCTGCGTCAGTATAGAGCTCAACATTTAAATGTCCATTTGTTTTGAACAAAACTCCATGGCCTGGAGTTCCTTTGAGATATCTTAAAATTCTCTGAGCAGCTTCCATGTGGGCAACTTGAGGTTGATGCATGAACTGACTCACCACTCCAACAGCATAAGCTATATCAGGGCGAGTGTGAGAGAGATAAATTAACTTGCCCACGAGCCGTTGATACCTTTCTTTGCCTGCAAGTTCTCCATTGAGTTCCATGTGAAGATTGTGGTTCACTACCATTGGAGTATCTGCTGGTTTACAATCAACCAACCCAGTTTCTGCTAGGAGATCAAGGACATACTTCTTTTGGCAGATGAAAATCCCCCGTTTAGACCTGAGAACTTCTATCCCGAGGAAATACTTGAGATTCCCAAGGTCTTTCATTTCAAACTTTGAAAACAGATTTCTTTTCAGCCGTGCTATTTCTTCTATATCATCTCCGGTAATAATCATGTCGTCCACATATATGATCAAGCAAGTTACAAGACCGTTTCTTCTCTTGAGGAACAGAGTATGATCAGCGTTACTTTGGTGATACCCATACTCTTTCATGGCCAAGGTGAACTTTCCAAACCATGCCCGAGGAGATTGCTTTAGCCCATAAAGGGACTTTTTCAACCGACAAACTTCTCCTTCTTTAAAACCCCCTGAGAACCCTGGAGGTGCTTCCATGTAGACTTCTTCAAATAGGTCTCCATGAAGAAAGGCGTTTGTAACATCAAACTGGTGAAGAGGCCACTCCTTATTGGCTGCTACCGAAAAAAGAACTCTGATGGTATGCATTTTTGCAACTGGAGAAAATGTCTCAGAATAATCGATCCTATACGTCTGAGTGTAACCCTTGGCTACAAGCCGAGCTTTGTATCGTCCAATAGAACCATCTGGCTTATACTTGATTGAATATACCCACCGGCATCCAACTGTTTTCTTTTCTTTAGGAAGAATGCACTTCTCCCATGTGTTGTTTTTCACAAGAGCATGCATCTCCACTTCCATTGCTTCTTCCCAGTTCTTCTTACCTTGAGCTTCCTTTACCGAATTAGGTATTTGTTCAGAGTATAGTGAAGTAACAAATGCTTTCGCACTGTTAGATAAGTTCCCGTTGACCATATTAGCTACAGGATACCTTGAATTTCTGGTTTCCCTCTCTGGGGAGTACCATTTTGGAGGAACCCCTCTATTGGCTCTAGGAGGAAGAGAGTATATTCCGGTAGTCTCTGCTGCACCTGGTGCAACCTGTTCAACAACTGGTTCAACCTGCTCAACAATTGGTTCAACCTGTTCAACAACTGGATCAACATGTTCTGTAGTTGTCGGTTCTATGTGTTCCCCTGTTGTCTCATAGTTATAAGACGTAGAACATTCAGGGTTCTCAGTATTTCTTACCTCAGGCATCACGTTGGATGGACTTTCTTCAGTGGTACTGTGCTCCGCGGATTGTGTGTCTGTGTTTGAAGGACTCACAGTACTGTGATAGTTTTCTATGTTGACTTCTTCAGATGAGGGAATTTGGGTTAACCAGCTCAAAGTGTCTATACTGTCATTCTCCCCCTGACCACTAAGTTGGGTGTTATAAAAGTATTTTGTTTCAAGAAAGTCAACATTCATTGTGGTGAACATTTGACGAGTTGTTGGATTATAATATCGGTAACCTATTTGATCTATCCCATAGCCGACAAATACACATTTTTCAGCACATGGGCCAAGCTTGTTTCGATTGGTTTTGGGTATATGAACAAATGCGGTACACCCGAAGATTTGAGGTTCAAGTGTAAGAGGATGAGGAATACTGGCAGACTTAGACAGACAATCTTAGGGAGTCTTAAACTTAAGAGCTTTTGTGGGAAGCCGATTCAGCAGATACACGGATGTTGCAACTGCCTCCGGCCAGAAAGATTTAGGGACCTGAGATTCGATCAAAAGGGCTCGAGTCATTTCAAGAATAATACGGTTTTTCCATTCGGAAACACCGTTTTGTTCGGGGGTATGAGAACAAGACGTTTGATGAACTAATCCTTTGGTTTTAAAGAACTGTTTCATGGATGTATTGACAAATTCCCCCCCATTGTCGGATCTAAGGATTTGGATTTGAGTTTGGAATTGAGTTTGAATCATAGCATAAAACGTGATATATTTTTCATAGACTTCGGCTTTGTTTTTCAAAAAATATACCCATGTCATGCGAGTGCAATCATCCACGAATAGTATAAAGTACCGAAGACCCTGCCCCCCCATCACTGGAGCAGGACTCCACACATCAAAATGGATTAGTGAAAAAGGTGAAGCAACTTTCGTATTGCTAGGTTTAAATGGTTGTCGATGGCTTTTAGCACAAAGACACGTTTCACAATCTATTTTCCCATTTGAAGGGAAGAGTTTTGGAAATAAAAGGTGCGAATAGCCATGGGATGGATGCCCCAAACGTCTATGCCATAGCCAGGCTTCCCGGTTTTTAGTTCCATGAGTCAACATCACAGTACCCTGTTGAGCCACTTCATCCACATAGTATAATCCTTGGCGCTCAGTACCACGTCCAATAATCACACCCGTCCTGATATCCTGTAGAAGGCAAAAAGTAGGGTGCATTAGTACTGTGCAGTTCAGCTCTTTGGTAACATGGTATCAGAGCAGTGTTGTTGATCCATTACTCTGTTCGTCAATCTCAGAATCAAAATCATTCAACCTATCTCAACAAAATCAATCCGATCTCAAACCAATCTCAAACCAGGAAAAACAAAACCAAAATCAAAAATCAAAGTTCCAAAAAAAAATAGGGTTGAATTGTATAGAACACTATCACAGCTCTGATCAAAAAACAAAACAGCATAAGCATAAGCTCTGATCAAAAATCGAAGTTCCAAAAAAATAGGACAAATTCGAATTGTATAGAACACTATCACAGCTCTGATTTATAAATTCGAAATAGGGTATGGGTATCACCAACAGCATAAGCATAAGTAATTTTTTGGAACTTCGAATTTTGTTGGCTCTGATCAAAAAAATAGGATATTCTGACCAACAGCATAAGCTATATTCAGGGGGTTTTAAAGAAGGGGAAGTTTGTCGGTTGAAAAAATCCCTTTATGGGCTAAAGCAGTCTCCTCGGGCATGGTTTGGGAAGTTCACTTTGGCCATGAAAGAGTATGGGTATCACCAAAGTAACACTGATCATACTCTGTTCCTCAAGAGAAGAAACGACCTTGTAACTTGCTTGATCATATATGTAGACGACATGATTATTACCGGAGATGATACAAAAGAAATAGCACGGCTGAAAAGGAATCTGTTTTCAAAGTTTGAAATGAAAGACCTTGGGAATCTTAAGTATTTCCTCGGGATAGAAGTTCTCAGGTCTAATCAGGGGATTTTCATCTGCCAAAAGAAGTATGTCCTTGATCTCCTAGCAGAAACTAGGTTGATTGATTGTAAACCAGCAGATACTCCAATAGTGGTGAATCACAATCTTCACATGGAACTCAATGGAGAACTTGCAGACAAAGAAAGGTATCAACGGCTTGTGGGCAAGTTAATTTATCTCTCTCACACTCGCCCTGATATAGCTTATGCTGTTGGAGTGGTGAGTCAGTTCATGCATCAACCTCAAGTTGCCCACATGGAAGCTGCTCAGAGAATTTTAAGATATCTCAAGGGAACGACAGGCCATGGAGTGTTGTTCAACCGACAAACTTCCCCTTCTTTAAAACCCCCTGAAAAACCTGGAGGTGCTTCCATGTAGACTTCTTCTGTTAGGTCTCCATGGAGAAAGGCATTTGTAACATCAAACTTGTGAAGAGGCCACTCCTTATTGGCTGCTACGGAGAAGAGAACTCTAATGGTATCCATTTTTGCAACCGGAGAAAAAGTCTCAGAGTAATCGATCCCATACGTCTGAGTGTAACCCTTGGCTACAAGCCGAGCTTTGTATCGCCCAATGGAACCATCTGGTTTATATTTAACCAAATACACCCACCTGCATCCAACTGTTTTCTTTCCTTTAGGAAGAACGCACTTCTCCCACGTGTTGTTTTTCATGAGAGCACGCATCTCCACTTCCATTGCTTCTTCCCAGTTCTTCTTACCTTGAGCTTCCTTTACGAAATTAGGTATTTGTTCAGTGTATTGAGAAGTAACAAACGCTTTCGCACTGTTAGATAAGTTCCCGTTGACCATATTAGCTACAAGATATCTTGAATTTCTAGTCTCCCTCTCTGGGGAATACCGTTTTGGAGGAACCCCTCTATTGGCTCTGGGTGGAAGAGAGTATCTTCCGTTTGTCTCTGCTGCACCTGGTGGTTCAACATGTTCAACCACTACTGGTTCATTTTCAACCTGTTCAACATTTGGATCAACATGTTCTGTATTTGTCGGTTCTATGTTTTCCCCTGTTGTCTCATAGTTATAAGACGTAGAACATTCAGGGTTCTCAATATTTCTTACCTCAGGCATCACGTTGGATGGACTTTCTTCAGTGGTACTGTGCTCCGCGGATTGTGTGTCTGTGTTTGAAGTACTCGCAGTACTGTGATAGTTTTCTGTTGTGACTTCTTCAGATGAGGGAATTTGGGTTAACCAACTCAGAGTGTCTATACTGTTATTCTCCCCCTGACCACTGAGTTGGGTGTTATAAAAGTATTTTGTTTCAAGAAAGTCAACACTCATTGTGGTGAACAATTGACGAGTTGTTGGATTATAACACCGGTAACCTATTTGATCGATTCCATAGCCGACAAATACACATTTTTCAGCGCATGGGCAAAGCTTGTTTCGATTGGTTTTGGGTATATGAACAAATGCGGTACACCCGGAGATTCGGGGTTCAAGGGTAAGAGGATGAGGAATACTGGCAGACTTAGACAAACAATCTAAGGGGGTCTTAAATTTAAGAGCTTTTGTGGGAAGGCGATTCAGCAGATACACAGAAGTTGCAACTGCCTCCGGCCAGAAGGATTTAGGGACCTGAGATTTGATCAAAAGGGCTCGAGTCATTTCAAGGATAATACGGGTTTTTCGTTCGGAAACACCGTTTTGTTCGGGGGTATGGGAACAAGAGGTTTGATGAATTAATCCTTTGGTTTTAAAGAATTGTTTCATAGATGTATTGACAAATTCCCCCTATTGTCGGATCGAAGGATTTGGATTTGAGTTTGAAATTGGGTTTGAATCATAGCATAAAATGTGACAATTTTTTCGTAAACTTCGGCTTTGGTTTTTAAAAAATATACCCATGTCATGCGAGTGCAATCATCCACGAACAGTATAAAGTACCGAAGACCCTGCCCCCCCATCACAGGGGCAGGACCCCACACATCAGAATGGATTAGTGAAAACGGTGAAGCAACTTTCGTATTGCTAGGTTTGAATGGTTGTCGATGGCTTTTAGCACGAAGACAGGTTTCACAATATGTTTTTCCATTTGAAGGGAAAAGTTTTGGAAACAAAAGGTGCGAATAACCACTGGATGGGTGTCCCAAACGTCTATGCCATATCCAGGCTTCCCGGTTTTCTGTTCCATGTGCCAACATCACAGTACCCTGTTGAGCCACTTCATCCACATAGTACAATCCGTGTCGCTCAGTACCACGTCCGATAATCACACCCGTCCTGATATCCTGTAGGAGGCAGAAAGTAGGGTGCATTAGTATCGTGCAATTTAATTCTTTGGTAATATGACTAATTGAGAGCAATTTGTGTGATAATGACGGAACATAGAGGCAATTTGATAATTTCATAGTTGGTGAAATTTCAATTACTCCTCCTCTTTTCACTTGCATCGTTCCATTGTTTGCTGTGTGAATTTTAGTTTTTTGAGGTTGGCTCATTGATCGTATGTCCAATGGTTCAAACGTCATGGTGTCCGTAGCACCAGAATCAAATATCCAAGCACTATTTTTTCCATGATTGATTTCCATTTTTTCAATTTTTTTCCTTTTTTTTTAACTTCGCTGGAAGCCTGTAAACTCGCGTTCAAGACTTATCAAATTCACCGGTAACCGAGCTGAGCGACTTAAATCCGCCAACAAAACGACGCCAGAGAATGACGTTCTCTTACCTGCGTATTTATTAAATACACCGGTAACTTGAACTCGCGTTCAAGGTTTAAAGTGGACCCCGAATAATTTCGCCCGAACACCTTCGCTGGTTCAAAAACAAATCCGCTATCTTGCTGACTTGTCTAACTTCGCTGACTTCCGGATTGAACACCTTCGCTGGTTCAAGACAAATTAGGTTCGCTGACTCCAAATCTCCGCCGCCACCACCGCTGTGACTTCTTGTCGGCCCTTTGAAACAAAAAAGGACAACCGCCACGTGATGTTCTGAACAGTCGGTGCACAATGAGAATAAAAGAAGCACACTTTTGCTTCTTTGTCAAAAAAGTCAACAAGCAGGAACGATCAAAAGAAGGAATTAATTTCCTTTAGTAAGTGGGGGCGGCAATAAGACAAAAAAACACAAGGGATTGACGGCAGCAAGGTAAAAAGAAAAAATATTGTAGGTTGATGTCTAGGTTTTGATGTTGATTTGTTGGATTTTTTCTGGTTTGAGTTTGGATTGAATGGGTTTTTGAGTTTTTGGTTTTGAGATTGACGAACAGAGTTTTCAAGGATCATAACTCTGCTCTGATACCATGTTGTTTGGCATAGAGAATGATGTCTGAATAGGGTTGGAATTGTATTGAGAAAATTGTATTGAAGTTGTACAAGAAAATAGGGTTACAAGAATGGTGTTTATATAGGACACCACTTTACACACTAGCCCCTACACTATCTATTATTCTCATTTTCGACTGTTGTTTGGCATAGAGAATGATGTCTGAATAGGGTTGGAATTGTATTGAGAAAATTGTATTGAAGTTGTACAAGAAAATAGGGTTACAAGAATGGTGTTTATATAGGACACCACTTTACACACTAGCCCCTACACTATCTATTATTCTCATTTCCGACACTCCCCCTCAAGTTGAGTAGTGGGGTCACCAATACTCAACTTGCTCAAACAGCTACTAAACGTGTTCCCGTTGACTTCCTTTGTGAGTATATCTGCGAGTTGATCTTTTGACGAAACATGAGGGAGTTCTATGATTCTTGCTTCCAACTTTTCTTTGATGAAATGTCGATCTACTTCCACGTGTTTTGTTCGATCATGTTGAACTGGGTTTTCTGAGATTTGTATTGCAGCTGTATTGTCACACATGACTTTACTAGGAGCCTTTTGGGAAAAACCAATGTCTTCTAGCAGCTTCCTGATCCACAGAAATTCGCTTAACCCTCGAGCTATACCTCTAAATTCCGCTTCTGCGCTCGATAGAGCGACTACTTTCTGTTTCTTACTCCTCCAGGTAACGAGGTTCCCACCAACCAAGGAAAAATATCCTGATGTTGATCTTCGGTTTCCCTTATCCCCTGCCCAGTCTGCGTCAGTGTAGAGTTCAACATTTAAATGTCCATTTGTTTTGAACAACACTCCATGGCCTGCCGTTCCCTTGAGATATCTTAAAATTCTCTGAACAGCTTCCATGTGGGCAACTTGAGGTTGATGCATGAACTGACTCACCACTCCAATAGCATAAGCTATATCAGGGCGAGTGTGAGAGAGATAAATTAACTTGCCCACAAGCCGTTGAAAAAAGGGTAGGTCCCCTTTTCCTATGGATCTTTCACAGAATTGTCAATCCAATCAAGAGTGCGGAATCCTCTTGATCAGAATATCACAGAAACAAGTAGAAAACAGAAACAACAAATCACTTTCAAACCGGGTTTACTATTGATTATCCAACTTGCAGTTTACAATCAATTAAAACCTTAACCAACACAATTTCGTCCAAGCCTATTGCCTTTCACGAAATTACTCTCTCTCTAAAACTGTTTTGGCTGATTAACTGATTAACCTAAACCCTAAAGCCTAACCTTGTTTATATAACACAAGGTTGCAACATTAGGCTGGGTTTGCTACATGGGCTAGGCCCAAATCGTCCCCCATCACCCAATGTGGGTTTTGTTTAACCCAAACTCTATTAACTCACTAATACAAAGCTAAACCCGCTAACTGTTTATCGTTTAACTAATTACAAGATATCCAAAGACCAAATCTAAGCTGTTGTCACAAACATGCACCAACAAATTACATCATTTGCTCATTTAGTTAATTTGTTTAATAGTCAGTTTTCTTGTAGTAGAAGCTTTGAAAAACTAACAAGTGACCTCTACAGGATAACACAGGGGCCTCAAGAATCCCTAAGGGATTATGTGAACAAATTCAGCAGGGAATCCTTGGATATCCCACACCTTGATGTTGCTACAGCAGTCTAGGCATTCAAGATGGGACTTCAAAAGGATTCCCAGTTTTATCAGGATCTTGTGATGAATCCTTGCAGGAACTTGGACGAAGCTCGAAACAGGGCCTTGAGATATATCAGGCTTGAAGATGATAAGAAAATGCAAGAGAGGATGAATGCATCCTCAACATATGAACCAACTAACAAGAAGTCAGAATCCTCATACAAACCATATCGTTCTAAGCCGTATGACAGGAATGATAGCAAAAAAGTGAACGCTGTTGAAAATGAGGATCCTGAGGAGTATCCTGAATTGTCAGAATATTGTTTTTCTGTTAATATACCTGAACTAATATATGCTATTTATGGTTTGGGAGATAAAGCCAGGTGGCCTCGGAAGAATCAACAAAAAGCTGATTGGAAGGATAAGTCCAAATGGTGTGCCTTCCATGAGGATTTCGGACATGTTACTGAGGATTGCATTTCCCTGAGGAAAGAAATAAGCTACCTACTAAGCAAAGGACATCTGAAGGATCTTCTAGGTAGAAAGAAGAATAAGGGTCAGGATATTGAGAAGGATCCTGAACGAGCAGCATTACCTCCCGCCGACGCCAAGATAATTAACTTTATCTCAGGAGGGTCCGATATCTGCGGAACTTCTTATTCTGCAGCCAAAAGACATGCAAAGGAGGCTAAGGCCGAAAGGGGGAATAAGCCAACCAGGATATCGACCCTCACGACTGATAAAATGATCACGTTCGATAGTGATAACAGGGATACTGTCCAGGATCCTCATCATGATGCTCTGGTAATAACTTTATATGTTGCTAATCACTTTGTACGCAGGATACTGGTGGATAATGGCAGCTCAGTCAACATCATCCAATTGGAAACCTTGAAGAGAATGAACATCCCCGAGATAGAGATTACCTCAAAGTCCACTGTGCTTGTAGGGTTTAGTGGAGAAGCAAAGAATACCGTAGGGGAGATAAAGTTGCCCGTGTATGTTGAAGGGGTCAACTCAATACAACGCTTCTGTGTCATGGACTCCTTATCCTGCTATAATATTATATTGGGCAGGCCATGGATTCACGATATGAAAGTTGTACCTTCCACTTATCATCAATGTATCAAGATCCCTACCCCTTGGGGAGTAGTTAAGGTGGAAAGTGATCAACAGGAAGCGAAGGAGTGTTATTATTCTTCGATGAAATCCTCGACAAAGCCTAGTGCAGCATAGCAATTAAAGATGCGAGGCCAGGATTTCATGGAGGCTTCAGAACAGGATGTGAAGAAAGTTATCCTGGACCAGAATAATCCAGATATCTCAGTGCTCGTGGGAGCCAATATCCCTCAGGATATTGAAAATCAGTTAACTAACTTTTTGAAATGCAGGATGTCAACATTCGCATGGAAGCATGAGGATATGACAGGTATTTCTAAGGATATTATAACTCACAAGCTTGGAATTGACAGGTCTTTCAAGCCTGTCCAGCAAAGGAGAAGGAAGTTTGCTCCAGAACGAAACGTAATTATTCAAGAAGAGGTTGAAAGACTATTGAAGTCCAAGATGATCAGGGAAGTCAAATTTCCCAAGTGGCTAGCAAATGTGGTCGTGGTTCAAAAGAAGAATGGGAAATGGAGAGTTTGTGTAGATTACACAGACTTGAACAAAGCATGTCCTAAAGACCCATTCCCTCTACCTCATATAGACTCGATGGTGGATGCCACTGCTGGTCATGAGATGTTAACCTTCATGGATGCATCCTCAGGATTCTAGCAGTTCCAAATGGAACCTTCAGACCAGGAGGATACTGCTTTCATGACACCAACAGGTATTTACTGTTATACTGCTATGCCTTTTGGTTTGAAAAATGCAGGAGCAACGTACCAGAGATTGGTGAACATGATGTTTAAAGACAAACTGGGGGACACCATGGAGGTGTACATTGACGATATGGTAGTCAAATCCAAGAAGGCTGAGGATCATCTCCAGGATATTAAAGGAGCATTTGATATCCTGGACCAGTACAATATGAAACTAAATCCTGCCAAGTGCCATTTTGGAGTGGGGGCAGGAAAGTTCTTAGGGTACATGGTGACTAAAAGGGGTATAGAAGCAAGCCCGGAATTCTACGATATCCTGAAGAAGAATAAAAGGTTCGAATGGGGAGAAAAGCAGGAAGCAGCCTTACAGGAATTAAGGCAATATCTTTCAACCGCGCCTCTGATGATGAAGCCCGAGGATGGTGAACCATTATCCCTGTATCTTGCAGTATCAGGGAATGCAATAAGTGCTGTTTAGGTCAAGGATCACGAAGGTCAGCAGTATCCTGTCTATTATGTTAGTAGAAGTTTGTTAGATGCTGAAACTAGATACTCTCATCTAGAAAAAATGATATTAGCCCTAGTTATGGCATCAACGAAACTTAGACATTATTTTGAAACACATAGGATTCATGTTAAAACCAACTATCCTGTTAAAAATGTGCTTAGGAAACCCGAGATGTCAGGTAGGATGGCTAAGTGGTCAGTAAAATTAAGTGCTTATGATCTAGTATATGAACCTAGAAATGCCATAAAGTCTCAGGCCTTAGCTGACTTTGTGGCTGATTTCAGTAGTGATATTCAAAATGAAGTAGACCTAGAAGTGCAACAACTAGGAGAAAATATAGAATCTTGGACACTATATACTGATGGTGCATCTAATGTAAAAGGTGTAGGTTTGGGTATACTACTAAAATCGCCACAGGGGGACATATTACCCCAGGCCATTAGATGTGAGTTTACTGCCACTAATAATGAAGCAGAATATGAAGCTCTGATAGTAGAATTAGAATTAGCTAAAAATATGAATATTAGATGTTTACAAGTATATGTTGATTCCCTATTGATTACTAACCATTTCAATGGGTCTTATGCAGTAAAAGGTGAAAAGTTAGCTGAATATCTTGAAATTGTTAAGAAATTAGCAGGATATTTCGAAATTTTTACACTTGAACAGGTACCAAGAGAAAAGAATGCTGAAGCTGACGCTCTAGCAAACTTAGGATCTACTATCAGGATACCGGAGGGAACTCAGATACCAATAGTGCACATCTTGTATCCTGCAATAGAACATTTTAAATCTCAGGATAAAGAAGTAGCATGTATCCAGGATCCTGGTGACGGATATCCTGAGAAGGATCCTGAATCCTGGATGACTCCAATTGTGAAGTATCTTCAAGAAGGAGATATCCCAAAAGATGCAAATCCTAAGGCTTTTAGGATGAAGGTATCTCGTTTTACTATTATAAATAATATTTTGTATAAGAAATCCCTTGCAGGTCCGTACGTAAGGTGCTTGGAAGGTCCTGAAACCAAGGAGGTACTTCAGGATATACACGAAGGAGACTGTGGCAACCATACTGGGGGCAGATCTCTGTTCTCGAAGGTGTTGAGAACAGGATATTACTGGCCGACCATGAGAAAGGATGCCGCAGAGTATGCTCAGAAATGCGATGCATGTCAAAGACACGGCAACATCCTGCATCGGCCTGCGGAACCATTATATCCTATCGTATCCCCTTGGCCGTTTATGAAATGGGGGATGGACATAGTGGGAAAGCTACCTAAGGCTCCAGGAGGAAAGGTTTTTATGCTGGAAATGACAGATTATTTCTCCAAGTGGGTTGAAGCCGAGGCATTTGTCCAAGTCAGGGATCAAGAAGTGGTATCCTTCATAAAGAGAAATATCCTGACCAGATTTGGGGTACCAGCTGAGATAGTTTGTGATAATGGCTCTCAATTCATCAGCAAAAGAACTACTGATTTTTGAAAAAGTTGGGGAATTAAGATGATCACGTCAATACCAGTACATCCTCATGCAAATGGACAGGCAGAATCCTCAAACAAGATAATTGTCAACAATCTGAAGAAAAGATTAGGTGCTAAAAAAGGAAGATGGGCAGAAGAACTACCATTTGTCCTATGGGCTGATAGGACAACTGTGAAGAATGCTACTGGGAAAACCCCATTTTCATTGGTATTTGGGGCAGAAGCAGTGATCCCGACAGAAATGGTGATACCGACAGCTAGATCAAGCCTACGGGATCCTGAATCAAATCCTGAAATCTTATGTCAAGAACTGGATACTGTTGATGAAACAAGAGATGCAGCAAAGCTAAGGATGGCGGCATACCAGCAGAGGATATCCAAAGCATATAACAAGAATATAAGGACTAGAAGGTTCCAAGTCAGAGATTGGGTGTTAAGGAAAGCTTTTCAGAATACTACGAATCCTGCTGATGGAAAGTTGGCTCCAAAGTGGGAAGGACCCTATGAGATTGAATCAGAATCCAGAAAAGGAGCATACCAGCTTAAGAATATGGAGGGGGATATACTACCAAGATCCTGGAATGCTATACATCTCAAAGCCTATTTCAAGTGAGTTTAGAATTTAATTTCTAACTCAAGATGGTATGAATTCTGTCTCTTTTAAATATAATTTATTTTATTTGAACCCAATACTAACTTAGGCATCGGAGGGGTGTTAGCCAAGCTAACACCCACCTTAGTTTAAGGTTGTTTTGCAGAATATGCTTCGGGATATAGCTCCAGGCTACACACTCAGGATACTTCGAAAGATTAGAGGATTGGCCCCCTCTCTCACGTTTAAGGGATCCTGATCCCTTCACAGGTTTAAAGGTATTCACCTTTCTCACGAATTGGGTTTAAACACCCCGCCTGGAGCGCAAGTTATCCAGGGATAGTTCAAGGTGGCGGGACCAGTTCATGTAAAAGTGGCTGACAATTTCGTTACTGTTGGCTATACCCTGGATCCTTAAGGTATATGAGGATTGATCACCCTCTCTCGCGAAAGGGTATTTTCATACTCTCTAAGGTTTAAAGGTTTTCACCTTTCTAAGTCTTGGAGTTTATACACTCCCGCCTGTAGCGCACGAAAATTTGGGATTTTCCCCAGGATACTAAGGGTTTATCCCCAGTACATTAAGGGTTTATCCCCAGTAAAACTAAAGTTTTTAACAAGATTGCAAAAATATGACAAGCTGTGATTAAACACGTTCTTTTGTGGATAAGAAGCTACGAAGTTTAATCACTAAGTGAAGAAATACTCAAGTATGTCATGCACTGATGCAATATCCTGCACAGACATGGGACATCCATGCCGGGGACATTGCAAAGGATTCAAAGGTTAAGGTTGGAAATCATTGCCTAAGTGTTTCTGGTATGATTTATTATTCTTCAAGTCTTGAAAACGTTATCCAAATGATCTAAGTTTTCTAAAAAGTCATATTCAACCAAGTTTTGTCTAACATTTTGAAGACATTTCATCAGTATCCTGACCAGGATATTCAAAACATACCTTTCAAAATAAAAACATAATAAATAAGACTAAAAGGTCGGTTTATTATTATTAGTCCAAAAGATTGTATTCTTGGTTTCGTCTCAAAAAGAGACCCATCCACCAAGAACACAATTAAGTTTTTAAAGCATATTTACATAAACAGTTGAAGGCTTCGTCCTGAAAACACAGGATCCCTCCACCTTCAACTGTCAAACTATTCTACTTGCAGGAAATTAAAATTGTTTTATGTGCAGGACGACCAGATGATTTAGACCCTACAAAATACAAGTATCATTAAAGACAGACTAACCAGGATACAGGTTCAGTATATGTGTACGGGATACAAGATCTGGATACTTACCTTATTAGGGAAAGAGGTCATGGGCTCGATAGATTCCGTGAAGCCAAGGTCATCATAAGAGAAACCTTTGGCAGCAGCAACGGACGGCTCCTCTTTCACCAGAACAGGCTTGGGATAGCTGTCAAGCTTCTCAAGATCGAAGAAAACATATATCCTTACCAGACATGTTGGAATGACTAAAAAATATACCCGTTGGAATCAGGATATCCAACAGTTATATTTTTGGGGACAAATGTTATGGGTGAAATTCTGAGCCCATATCCTGACTTTGTATCTTCATTTTCTATTAGTTATATATGATCAGGATACCGGATCAGGATACCGGATCAGGATACCGGACCAGGATATTGGTAACATCCTGAGGCAGTATCCTGACTATTACTAACAATTTGCTTGTAAACGTTGGCTACAAGGGACTAACGTTCATGAAGACCAAGTCATCCTGAAGACCCGCTCAAATTGGTTAGGATAAGGACGTTGATGGCGGAAAAATAGCTCTTATAATGGTCAGCAGTGAAGATTGACGTGTTTTATGGAAAGTTACGAAGATTGGTCAAAGATATTAATGTTATAGCGGTTATGGAAGCTTAAATCCCGGAGTTATAGTTGGAATGCGCGTGGAAAACGAGTTGATACAGCCTGGCAACGTTCAGAAAGGAAATAATCTCAGTATCCCGGATTTTTAGCATAATATCCCGGATTTTTAGCATAGTTAGTTGTTTCATTTTACTATATAAAGGGGTGATCGGATCATAGGTAGACACAACTTTCACACACACAATTTCTCGTACACTTTTGCTCTCTACCACCTGTAACCACTCACAAACACTCACACTTGTACCCAAATCGCATTGTAACACTTAGTCGATCCGTATCATATCCTGCACTGTATCCTGTTATTCAAGCAATAAGAAGAACAAGGCAGCCGACGATTGTCAGCTCCCGAGGTTTTATGCCGGAGATCTAGATTGATCAAGGGCTTTCCTCGTACATCACGTGTAAACCTTTACACTTTTGTTCATTGTTTGATTATAGATACAACTCGATATCCTGAGCCGTATCCTGAAACTGTTTTCACAAACTAACAAACCAACATATTTTTTGCAAAGTATAACTAGCACACTACCTCACAAAACTAATTTGATCACTTAATTGCTTAGGTAATTTTTGACCAAAACAAGTTCGCGTATAACTTTCTAGAAAGCGATTTAGAGCTCGAAATCGAACCAGAATTGATATGTGCAAATGATACACATATTTATACAAACCCCAAGTATGAAACACAATGTTTCATTGGTTTGGTATTTTTTTGATGGTCGTAGTGACACAGATGTCACACTTTGGAACCCAGAAATCGCCCAGAAACATGGAGAAAAACCCAATATTTGAACCAGTAGCGAATGCTGCTATTTATAGGGAATTTTTTGATCGGCACGGTCGTGCCACTGGTCGCACGGTCATGCCACTGGTGTTGTCGGGTGTCGTCAGTTTCTCCGATCCCAAGTCAGCCAAGTGGACAAGTTGTCTCGGTCACCAAATTGGCACGGTAGTGCCGTTGGTCGCACGGTAGTGCGATGTCATCAGAATGGTGATCAGAAGTCATGGTCTAGCCTTGGCACGGTTATGCGGCGGGTCGTATGGTAGTGCGACCTGAGAAAAAGTTGGCACTATCCTTTGCACTGGCAGTGCTTCCGAGATCGGAGGATCGGCACGGTAGTGCCGATGGATGGCACGGTCGTGCCTCACCTGACAGTCATCATAATTTTGTTCGTTTTATCAGAAATGCATCAGAAATTGTCCGTTTTCATCAGAATTTTCTTTTGTTCTCTGTTTAAGGCCTTGAAATATAAAAGTACCGAATTTGGTACCTAAACGTCATGTTTTCGGTCAAAAATGCTTAAAACGGAAGTGTTTTGGGGTGTAAAAACATGTATAATTTAACGTATATCAAACATCCCTACACTTGAACTTTGTTTGTCCTCAAGCAAACTTAAAATAAAACACGGAATCAAATCTGAATATTTACAAGGTTCACCAATCTGTTTGGTGGTCAAAATTGGTTTTCAAAAAGTTATCATCAAAGATTTAAAACAAACAAGCTTTGTTAGATGTTTGAAAGGATAACCATAAAGCAATGATTCTACGTTGGATTGACTTAGAATGCAAATCTTTATATTTCTCACAATGATTCTAAGTTCGATTGACTTAGCATGCAATATTATAAGCTTGTCAAAAGATCTAATCTCCACCAATTAATATGTGAAAAGCATAAATCAAGAGGTCTTTGATGGGTTGTAATGTTAGGCTATGGTTAAGGGTATGGAATGGATATTTGAAAGTGGCAAGAAAGGTTAAAACTTGGCCAAAAACTTGGTGCTTTATTTTCTAGGATTCTGAACACGTTGCTAAGCTACTTGTGTAGGTCTTCAGAGTTTATTCTTTTTACACTTCTACTCTCTATTTTCTTTCTTGACAGTTTTTCCTTAATTCCCTTAGAGAGTTTTGTAGGTCTTCAGAGTTTTTTTTTTTAATAAATCTAGAAAGCTTCGGTTGAATTTTAACGAAAAAGGGGGAGATATGAAAAGGTTATATTTTGGTTGAATGGGTTTTAATATTTGGGTAAAGTTAGAAGAAATACGAAAAATAGGCTCAACATGGCGAACTAATGGATAATGATGGGTGCGGGATATAAACAAAAAAAAGGTTGACAAAAGGGGTATCCTAAATGCCTCTATCATTTCTATGTAATTTCACATATTCATGGTTTCGGAAAGTATACAAATGATAAGTTCTAAATTACATAAAACATCCGGCTCACTCATTTTTCCGCAAAAACAAAGAAGTATTTGACAAGAAAGCTGTAAAGGCTCAAAAATATGCTCACGTAAACGGAAGGAATGGGTATAAATATAAAGATAAACATGCAAGTCTTTCGTTTTGTTTTATCACGCTTTTCAGTTATCTTTTTCAAAAATTAATTTGGCTTGTTGATTTTTATCAAATTTGATGCTTTATAAAGAACACAAATTGACCATTTTTGTTTTATTTTAAGAAAATATATACAAAAATGAGAACAATTAAGGACAAACAAAGTTTAAAACCTTTTAAACCCCTCCCCACACTTGAACTTCACATTGTCCAATGTGAAATACATATTAATTAAGCAATTATGAAGAGCTAAACTAATAATGTGAAAAAGGGAAAGAGGTACTCCCTCAGAGTTGGAGTTGACTTGTTTGAGTAGACTTTGATTGAAGTCGTCTCAACTCTGTGTGCATTTATTTATGAATCTGCCAAGTATGTCACTTGCTAAAGCGGTCAACATTACCATTGATCAAAATGTTAGATAACCAAACCACATCCATTATTCTAACAAAGCAAACACACTACTTAAATATTTAAAAACAGACATAAAGTTTTGAAAATCCCAAAGACAATGAAGTACTAAAATAAGATAAAACATTAGCTTCTGAACTGTTCCGCCGTACCTCCTCCTACTCCTCCTCATCATCATCATCCTCATGGTGGCGTGTTCCAGATGAACCCGCCCCATAGTTACTTGTGTTTCCAAACGGAAAAACCCGCATACATTTCCTCCCTCATTGTGTGTTGAGATGCCCATATAGCTTCCTGTTCGGCTCTCATAGCATCTTGAGTTGTCCGCATAGCCTCTTGGTTGGCTCTCATAGTGTCTTGAGAAACCTGCATGTGCTGGAACTACTGGTACAACTCAGGGTAGGAAGGTATACCTGGAGGCCAGTTTGGCTGATATCGATACTGGTGCTGGTGCTCTTCATGATGTGGCTGATCGTGTGGTGGCTGGTTGTGTGGCAGTGGCTCGAGTACCTGATGCTCCTCCATGTTGACGTCTTCGTCCTGTGGTGGTAGCGGGTCCCATATTTCTCCATTCAAACCCCTCAATCTTGGGCCATTATCTGTATCTACTACCAGACCCATCGCTCTCAAAGATCTCATATCTATGTCTCCTCCTGCATGAACCATCGTGATACCACTGACTACTTCATCCTTCATAATACCCAAATTGTATCCCAACTAAGTTGTAACATCTGTGTCTGAAATCATTGTAAACAATTCAGTTATCAATAAAACAAAGTTATTTGATCCCAATGTTTGTTTGGTTGTGTTTTACATTTTTCATGTTTTGACTTTTATTCAATTTCAAACTCTATATCGCTTTCTGGAGAGTTATACGCAAACTGGTGCGTAAACGTAATCAGTTTAATGCGACAAATACTCCGGAACATCAACATATACTTGACATACCTTAAATAACCTTTACATAACTTAGAAATAAGTTTTGAAGGCTTTGGTATGTAAAAAAAAAAACAAGTTAATTCGCTTACAGGGACTAAACTTGACAAACTGCGAAAGTATGCCAATTTAAACTGTAACGAACATTCCGGAACATGACCATAAGTTAAACACACCTTAAATATCCTTTATATATCTTAGAAATAGGCTTTGAGGGGTTCGGTGTGCTAAAATAAACTTTTGGGTCATTCGGGGACTAAAAGCGTCAAAAAGTGCACAAGTTTGCATTTTCGCGCATAACTTATGTTCTGAATACATCCGGACATCCAAAAATTTATGTAAGCACTAAAATCCATTCGTCACACATTTTGGATTGTTTTTCGCGCTTGTGTGCATTCCGTCGTAATTAAGCGAACATCGCGTTCGTACGACCAAACGAACCAACATCCGACATATTTTTGAGCATGTTTCATGTCCAAAATGTTTAGGCATCATTTTAGGGCCTTAACGTTGGCTTAACGGGCCTTAAACGTGTCAGAAATGGCCTTAAACCACAACAGGGACCTAAACTGTCATTTCTGAAAGTTGTTTCTGATCAGGACACCCAGGCGGCCCGCGTAAGCCCAGGGTGATCCTTTACGCGGCCCGCGTCAGGCTCCCAGACCAGATTCAATGTATTAACAGCCTGTTAACAGCCCTTCAAACACCCCAAAGGCCAATGCCATGTGTCAAACTCTTGTGGTGGGGGCAAAATGAGTTACCACAACATTCCGACAAGTGTACGAGCGAGATTAAGGCACGTTATCCAAGAAACGATCCTAACGGTGAACCGAAATCTATAAATACCCATCCATCCCCATTGCAAAACCCACAAGAATCTGATTTGAGAAGCTCTAAGTTGAAACCATTGTTTCATACCTGAGCTACTTGAATCAAGATTAGCATTCGGGGACCCTTTGTAAGTATTCCTTCGTTCTTTTATTGCTTTTCGAGTCTGAAAATCAAACCTTGTTTGACTTTCTGCATTGACCAGTTTATGGTCAATGCGAAGTTCGTTTGAACTTCGCAACGTGAGCGTAGTCACGATGGTTATAGTCCCTTGTGACTATGCCTACTGATTACCACGTTGTCTAGGGTCGTAAGGGTAAGCGATCTGATAAATCGCTTATACCTTCGAACCCGACCCATTTGGTCGATCATTAGGATCCAACCAAACACATTAGGTGACCATAGTATATAGGGAATAACCTTCCGAGGTTATACCTTATGGTCGCTTCGTTTAAGTAGTTGTATGATAGGTAGTTTATATGCCTTAGGTAAATTACCAAAATACCCCTTTGATGCCAAAATTCATTTTAAGCATATGTAACATAACTTTTGACATCTAAACTGATTTGACAACAATATTAGACATGTTAAGGCATATGTTACTTGTCATAGGACTAGTTAAGCGGTCCGAACGCGTTTCACGCGAACGACGCGTTAAAGTAGCATAAGCTACCTAAACGGGTCGTAATGGGTCGTAAGCACTTAGGTTAGGTTTCATTTAGTATGTAGGCTTTGTTAAACCATATTACACGAGTCTCCATACTCATTTGGTTTACGAACCCTCATTCTATCCGATCCTCCGATATAGGTCCGGTTTATTAACATAGTTACCTATATTAGGTGCCGTTTGATTCCGAGATCTCTAGCATTGCTTAGTGGTTATCTTAGGACTTCTGAGAAATCTCAAGTGAGTACATAGAACCCCCCTCTTTTAAATGTTTTCAAGGTGTTTATGTGAGTACATAGACCCCTCTTTTACTGTTTTCAAACTGTTTGGGGGTGAAACACATGTGCCTACTTGTTACTTTCATGCTTTCCCGTTTTCACATCATATACCTGCTATGTTTGTTAGTACATTATAGTACATGATTTCATTACATTACATTTCATGCTATGTATGCCCATTGTGTGCGTACTTAGTACATCGTTTTACATTAGATTTCATGCTATGTATGTCCATTGTGTGCATACTTAGTACATTGTTTTACTTTACATTTCTGCTATGTATGTTGACTGATAGCATGCTAGCACATTGATTTACATGACTTTTCTGCTTTGTATGTTAACTTAGCATACTTAGTACATTGTTTTCATATGACATGTATACAACTGCTATAACATTTGGTTTGCACAAACGAGACTTATATACGTTCATTAACATTAGCTAGGCCGCTCGGTAGTAAGTACTGGTACCATAGGACTTGACAAATCCCATTCCTGACATCTCGGGTTTGTATGGATGTAAGGAATGACTGAATCCGAAAACATTTCTTTTTGATAACCTTGACTAAAAGGGTTATCCGACTGTCTCAAGGCTTGAATGTATGCGTTAACTTACCACTTAAATGTTTGTATCAATGTAACATGCATTACTTTGCAAAACATAACTTTTTGATATATTCAAAATACTTTGTTTTGTACATTACTACATTTGGATTATGTGACAATACTTTACTTATAATACATAACATTTGTTACACATTACTTGACTACTTTTGGACTTCTTAACATTTGACATGGGTTATACAAGGACTCTTTGACAATTGGTCTAAACATAGACTTTATACATTGGTGGTTTGCTTAAGTGACTTAAGTAACGAGATGTGAGTAATATGATACAAGCATGGTGGATACGCCGTCGGTACTTCCTATATATAAGTGTTTGTATTATATTACATATCATAGCGTTATTTAAATCATTCAATTTGGACTTATACATTTTACACAAGTAACACGATTTTCACAAGACTTTGGTTTACAAACAATTTATTTTATACAACTCATTTTACTTGGTTATTCATTTAACCATGTATTATTCTTTTATGTATACATATCATCTGATCTTATCGCTTTTTGTTGGTGCACACATCTGTCGTTTTCGTCTTGTATCGAGTCTCGTGTTTGGTGCGGATCTAATCAAGCATGACATCACTAGTGACATCATCATGTGACATCACAAGTGACATCACATCACTAGAAGACAAAATAGAAATGAAAGTTATGCATGGAATCAGAATGCATGGTTTCGCTTCAAGACAAATTTCAAAGTCAACATGAAGATTTCGCTTCAAATAAATTTGTGGATTTCGCTTCAAGTGTTTCAAGCGAAATCTCATCTATATATATAGGCATTTTGTCATTTCATTTGTAACATTTGCCAGAACAAGATACCGAGGTGCTGCCGGTTTTCCTTTCGATTGTAAACTGTGTCAAATCAATATATAAGGAGATTAAAGTGTGAAACAAGCTGTTTACAGATCCGTTTCTCTGTTTCCGCCTTTGAAACGGACTAGAACTCTTCCAAACGACTCGTTTAGGTCGGAATCCGATCCTACAATTGGTATCAGAGCACAGGAGGAGGAGTTCTGCAAAATTCAGCCGAAATCGATCAAAATCTCTTACTTCTACACCTTCTTGTAACAGTTCAGAAACTTTTCACGGTCAAAATCGATTCAATTTCTCACCAATTGTGTAAAAGTGCATACTAATCAACCCTTGAAAGTTTCATAGCAAAATTCGACCTAAAAGTGATCAAAATCGACCTTCGAATGGATTTCGCTTGAAGAACAAAGCTTCATTGGACGATTTCGCTTGAAATTTCAAGCGACACTTAACATTTCGCTTCAAACAGGTTTCGTTTTTGCTTGAAGGATTTCGCTTCAGGATTTCGCTTCAGAAAGTGTTTACTTGAAAGTTTCGCTTGAACCATTTCGCTTCAAGAATTTTGCTTAAAGCATTTCGCTTCAAGGATTTGGCTTCAACCAGTTTGACAATTTCGCTTCAAAGACTGTTCATTTGACCAGTTCGCTTGAAAGACACAAAGTGACCAGTTCGCTTGAAAGAATCTGTTATTGAGTAACGTGCTATTGAAACATGGATAACGAGTTCCACAATGCATTTGCAACACCGTCTAGTTCATCTTCTATTGCTCAGAACATGAATTCAGAAAATGAAACGGGGACTACTCAGAAACCCCCGAAGCTAATGGGCATTGAGGAATACTATGGTTGGAAAGATCGTTTCGAAAACTGGGTGCAAGAAAATCATCTGAGATCATGGGAATGTATTCTGAAAAAGTATGTGCTACCACGTACTGAAATGCAGACAATAAAACAACTTTCAGATTTTGGTAATGAAGAACGGGAAATGTACCGAGCTGAAAAAATGATGATCAGTTTGCTTCAACAAGCTATCAAAGAAGACATCTTTATACTACTTCAGCATGACAAAACATCAAAGTCAATCTGGGATGCTTTGAAAATCAAGGTTGAAGGTAGTGCATTGATAATAGATCAAGATGATGAAAAACTACCAGAGGGTTTTAGCTGGGAAAATTTTAATTGGGATAACTATACTCCTGATCAAGCCAAAGCTTACACAGCTTTTGTTGCCAAAGTTGAAGAAGATAGTGATGATGATCGTGAGTATTGGGCGAAAAAATTCGCAGCTGATATGAAACTGATTGCTGAAAGTGACAGTGAAGATGAAAAGGTTAAAAAGAAGAAGAAAAAGATTAAGACTCCAGTGAGTAGTGATGACGAAGAAATTCCAGTAATCAAAAGGAAAGTAAAAGTTGAAGTTGCAAAGTTCAAAGTTGAAGTTGATGCAAAGAAGATTCCAGTGAAGTGTGAAAACTGTGAAGCTGTGAAGAAGCAGAACAGTACACTGATCTATAACTTGAATAGTTTGAAGGAATCTTATGATGTACTGAACAAAGCAATGAACCAATACAATTTAACTAGTGAAGAACAAGCAACAGCGATGAAAACACTTCAAGGAGCTTTTATGACGAAGCAAAAAGTGGTGAACAATTACATTGAGAAATGTGCTGCTCTTGAACAGAAACTGGAACTGCAAAGAATCGAAACTGAAAGAGTTAATCGTTTGTTGAAAAGTTATTCATGTACTTCTTATGTCATTGACAGGATTTATCCAACTATTGAAGGCATGAAGGCATTTGAAGAAGATGAAGTAACTGAAGAAAAGAAGGATGATGGAAAAGAGACTTAAGAAAAGACTCCAGAAAAGAAGAACAAGAAGAAGAATGATACAAAGAAAAAGACTGACAAGAAGGATTCTAGTAAGAAACAAGAAGTCAGTTATAACAAATGTCCACCCCCGCTAGAAAATGGATATTTGCCCAGGAATCCAAATCAGGAAAGAGTCGAAAAAGCAACAAATTTACAATGGGAGTCGGAGTCGTCAGTCAATTTGCCAGAAAATATTGATGTCGTGTTTACATCATCTGACACTGATCATGAGTCCGAGTTAATTAAGAAAGTCATCGATCAGGTGTTGGATAAAGATGAAACTGAGGAGTCAAAGTCAGAGTCAGAGTCAAAGTCTGGTTCTGAAAGTTTGAGTTCGACGGTCAACAGACAAAATTCTTCAGTTAAAAGGGTTTACAACAAAGAATTCCTGTTATCAAAATCTAATTTGAGTGACGAAACATTCAAAGTTGCATATACATTGAATGATTCCGACAAATTATATTCTGATGAGGAATTTCCACTAAGAGGTGTAAAAACTGAGATGATCAAAAAGATTTTCAAACTAACAGAAATCAATTTTTCTGAATTACAAGATGTAAATCTTATTGATAAACCTAAAAAATACACCTCAAGAGTACAACAAAGATTAAACAAGAAAAAAGGTTACAGTTCTGGTTCTGGTTTTCACAAGAAACCAAACCCTAACCGTAATTTCAAAAAGGAAGGTCTTGGTTTTACTCCAACAGAAAAACAGAAAAATGAAACATATGTTCGTGATTTTAAAGCAAAGATGACATTTGTTTCAGGTACATCAAGAGATGAGGAAGAAAAGGAAAGGTTTTGAAGGCAGTCGAATAGTAAATTTCTTGCAAAGAAGCAAGAAGAGATGAAAGAAACGAGAACCTGTTTCCAATGCAACACTGTTGGACACATTGCCAGAGATTGTTCTAAGGCAATATCATCGAAACAGGGAGTTTTTCATAAACAAAGAGAGAAAGTGGTTAAGTTTGAACCGCCAATTGACCGAACCAAATTATTCAAAAATTCTACTTTTGAAATTGGTGAAAGTTCAAACAGATTTTACAAAAAGAAAGCAAATCTTGACACTCAGAAATGGGTTATTAAGAAATTGGTTGATAGTTCTGGCGATGAATCTGATTCCATAAAATCAGAAGAGCCACAGGTTGAGTTAAAATTGAAAACTTCAGTTCCTCCAATGGATGATGTTCATTTTCCATCATTGAAGGATGAAAATTTTAAGAAGAAAATTGGTAAAGTTGAAATATCAAACCAATTTTATGATGATAACAAGGTTTTTGATGTTGAAAAAGCCTTTAACCCCACTGTGAAACACATTTTTGGTAAAATGATTGATCGAAAAGTCAAATGGGTTAAAGAATTTTATGAGAACAAGATACAGAAGGAGAAAATTGAACCATCCCTAGTTCGTGACTGGGATGGTTCATACTACGAACAGTAAGTCTGTGGACTTGCCGGAGATCCCAAGTTGGTAATCGTGGATCAGGAATCGGCATCATTCTTTGTGTTTGATTATGTTGTTTGTACAAGTGGTAAATCAGGGACATTAAGTTGTATCTGATTTTCTACAAGTGGTTGGTAGACAAAGTGATGAACCACATCCCCAACTTTACAAGTGGTAAAATCAAACTTATTTTCCGGAAAAACCATTTGATTAAAACAAACTTAAGTGTTTTGAAATCTAAATGGGAAAATAGTTTGAGGGGGAGTTCTGATTGTTTATGCCAAGTGAATGGCGAATTGAAGCAATTCGATATCGGTTGTCAATTTTATTGTATAGTTTGTTTTCAAATTTCCTAAAATGTGTTTGCATTTTAGGGGGAGTAAGAAATTTTAGAAAATCCAAAAACATTTGAAAATTTGAAAAAGTCAAAAACATGATAAATGAAAAAATGAGTTTTGTTGCATAAAAGAGGAAATGATAGTACATCAGTGGACTATCGCAACATGCTAAAGAATTGGAAAGTCAAATGTGATAAACGATCTCACTGTGGATGTGTGAGTAGGTTTTTGCACATTTAGTAGATTGTGACGAGATATAAACCTAAATTCAAACTTGCTTATATCGTGGGGAAACATCTCTCGGATATATGGGTAACCCCCGAAATCTCGTTTGAAAGGTCTCTTAATCTGATATACTAGGTTTTTATACTCAATGATGTCTGGGGTATTATTCCAGGACTTCTGCTGAACGGTAGTTCTGACCTAGTCCTCGAATAATACTTTCTGCAAATGCTTGAAACATAGCATCACCCTCAGCATATATGATAAGACAATAAAATTGCTTAGCAATGCTGTTGTAAAAAAGATCCTCTAAAGGGGACACACCCACAAGATGAGTCATGATCTCTCTGCTGAACGGTAGTTCTGACCTGAGCTCTCATGATTCTTCATAATTTATTTACCCCTACAGATATCATTGATGTCATAATTACCTGTAAGACTGATTATTGGGATCTGGATACGGGAGTATATTCTGAGGTGGGACACATGATTGAGTTTAAGTACTTAAAACATTAATATCGTATCTCGAAGCAATTGAACTTTGTGTGAAAATTTAAGTGGACAAGTATACTGACAATCTAAGTGAATCGTTTAAAACTTAAAATGAAATGAAGCTTAACAGTGTTGGTGATATGTCTCAAAAACTGATATGATCCTCTTTCACAAACTCACAAAAATATTGTATGTAAATATTTCTTTACTGCATTTCATTTTATTGAAAAATTCCAAAAAGATTTTAGTGTGTTTTAGCATAAATTTTGAAAAATTCAAAAAGATTTTCGACAACTGATATTGGAGAGCTGATTTTCAAAGTTCCGAGTGCTAAACATGATAAGTATGATTTGAGGGGGAGTTTGTGTTTAGAACTGATTATTTTTGTCAAAACTTCAAGTGGTTCATCAGATTGAAAGATCATTTTGATTAGGTTTTTAGAGAAGAGTTTGAATTAGTGAAAGTTTATATGTTTGAAATGAGTAAATTGTAAAATTTATTGTGAGGTAGAGTTTATACAGGTTTAAAGCTTGAGAAGTGATGATTCTGAAAAGCCAAAATTGTGAAAGTCAGACAACGATTCTGAAGCAAATGATGCTGAAGAACTGAAGGAATACCAGCACATTGCAAGGGGGAGTCTATTGATGCTGATAGAAAGAGTGAAGCACAAAGACTGATAAAGACTGAAGATGCACAGACTCGACTCGTAAGACTCGTCAACATCTGAGGGGGAGTCTGTTGGTGCACACATCTATCGTTTTCGTCTTGTATCGAGTCTCGTGTTTGGTGCGGATCTAATCAAGCATGACATCACTAGTGACATCATCATGTGACATCACAAGTGACATCACATCACTAGAAGACAAAATAGAAATGAAAGTTATGCATGGAATCAGAATGCATGGTTTCGCTTCAAGACAAATTTCAAAGTCAACATGAAGATTTCGCTTCAAAGCAATTTGTGGATTTCGCTTCAAGTGTTTCAAGCGAAATCTCATCTATATATATAGGCATTTTGTCATTTCATTTGTAACATTTGCCAGAACAAGATACCGAGGTGCTGCCGGTTTTCCTTTCGATTGTAAACTGTGTCAAATCAATATATAAGGAGATTAAAGTGTGAAACAAGCTGTTTACAGATCCGTTTCTCTGTTTCCGCCTTTGAAACGGACTAGAACTCTTCCAAACGACTCGTTTAGGTCGGAATCCGATCCTACACTTTTTAAATGATTTACAAAACAAAACAACTTACAAGGTTCATGACTAAATTTTATTAAACATTTTCTTAAACTTACAAGTCATGAATCCTATTTTCACAAAACCTATGTATCTCACAGGCATTTTTATGCTGACGTACCTATTTTCACATGTGTTTTCAGGAGCTTTTGCATAGGATGATGATCGTGACACTAGGGCGGACCTGTGCCTTAGAGACTTAAAATGAAGATAGACTTAGTTTAATTATGTTATAAACTCTTTAATTCCTGTTTAAAACAATGTAACTCTTATGTTGATAAATAAAATACAACTTTGTATGCCATGGTTATGAAACAATTAATTATGTTACAACACTCCCCAACGTTTTCCGCCACGTTTTGTATGTTATACGTGTTCGGGGTGTGACAGAAGAGTTGGTATCAGAGCCAATGGTTATAGGGAATTAGGTTATTAGTAATGCTTTGACCTAGACTATAACCTTTCTAGGACCCCAACACAAGTTATCTTGTGTTTAGATTTTAAAACATGCACTTCACCTATCCTTAGGTGATAACCACAACGGGAACATCAAGTTCGAATCCGCTTTGAAAATTAATCATCTGTTTTTGGATGATTGATTACTAGGTTTTGAACCCTCTGTTGTAAGGTTTTGAACCTTTCCAGTTTGATTTTTGGCCTTGTGCCTTTCAAATTTTCAAAATCTCGTCAAAGTTTTGGGTTATAAATAGTGTGAACACGTGCAAACTGGAAGAGTGAATGCCTGTACCCTGGGTTTTCTGTCTAAGGCTAGAGTGTTCGTACAAATCCACATAATCGGACCAGTCACTCTTACCTGGGAACTCTTGGGGTGAGTGTTCACTTATAGGCGAGCATGTCTTCGCGATACATTATTTTTGACCCATTTACTTTGATTAGTCACTGTGTGTCGTTGTTTGCTTTGTGATGCGGACGAATGACCACCATCTTTGCTTTTGTTGATTTTGTTTCATCTCATTCTCTTCATCCAATCATCTCACTCGTTTCCTTTCATGTTTCCTCTTTTAGAATGCATCCTCGACGCGAAAACCAGATAGCGACTGCCGAACTGGCAGAAATCATTGCGCAACAAATGGCTGCTCAATTCCTAAACCTCTTTGCTCAATGGAACCAAGCCAACAACAACAACAATGCTCCATGCAAATTCAAGGATTTTAACTCGGCTAAACCACTCAAGTTTAGTGGTTCTGAGGGAGCGACTGGGCTTCTTCAATGGTTCGAGAGCATTGAGAATACTTTCCGCCACGTGCAGTGTCCTGACAATCGCAAGGTCGAGTTTTCTTCGAGTGTGTTTCAGAAGAGGGCTCTCACATAGTGGAACGGGGTTATGAGAGACCGTGGTGCAGAAGTTGCTCTAGCACAAACTTGGGCTGAACTTAGGGCCCTTATGATGAGGGAGTTTTGTCCTCGTCATGAACAACGAGCTTTGGAGAGAGAGTTCGATGACTTGAAACAAGATAGTGGTGAGCACGGGGCATATACTAACAGGTTTGAGGAGTTGAGTCTGCTTTGCCTAACAATGGTTACCCCACTCGACAAGGCTATCGAAAGATACATCGATAGCCTACCTGACTCAGTGCAAGACATCATTACTGGTAGTAACCCTGCCACACTCCGTCAGGCTATCGAGTTAGCAGCGACATTGACTGAGTCGCAGGTTCGAAAGGGAAAGCTGCATAAAAAGGGTGACAAGGGTAAGAAGCAGGCGTCTGACAAGGGGGATAGCAAGAAAGGTCAAAACAAGAATGGAAAAAATTCTGGTTCCTCAAAGGGTTCTAGGAAGCGAAAGGCTTCCCAAAACTATGCCGTTACTGCACAGGCCCAAGCTGCACCAAATCAGCCTGCGCAACCACTAGCCAAGAAGCCATATCTTGGCACCGCGCCTTTGTGCAACAGGTGTAACGGCCATCATCAACCACACCTCCAGTGTCGTCAGTGCACCAACTGCGGAAGATCTGGTAATCTTGCTGACACCTGCCGCATCCCTGCCAATCAGAATCGGGCAGTTCAGAACCCGGCTCAACAAGTTGCTCAGCCTCTTGCTCAGCAACAAGGTCAAGCTGCATGACCTCATTTTCCTCCTGGTTCGTGCTACAATTGTGGGGATCTGACCCACTACAGAAACCGGTGCCCAAGGCTAGCCAACCAGAATCAGAATCAGGCTCAGGATCGAGGTCGAGTCTTCAACATGAATGCACAAGAGGCACAAGCAGACAATGAAGTGGTGAACGGTACGTTCTTTATTAATAATCAGCCTGCATCTGTTCTCTTTGATTTGGGTGCCGATAAGAGTTTTGTTTCTTTATCTTTTGAGCCATTGCTTCGCGTGTCTAGAACGAAACTAGGTAAACCTTTGACAGTAGAGGTTGCTAGTGGTGAACCCATTGTTCTTGATTCTGTTCTTCGCAACTGCTAGTTGAACCTTAATGACCATCTTTTTCCTATTGACCTCACGCCTATGCAACTTGGAAGCTTCGACGTTATTGTGGGTATGGATTGGTTAGCCAAGCATCGCGCAGAGGTAGTTTGTTTTGAGAAGATTGTTCGTGTGCCACTTTCAACAGGAGAGATCCTACAGGTGCATGGTGAGAAACCTACCGGTGGTCTCAAACTCATGTCTTGTTTTAAAGCTAGGAAGTATCTACGAAAGAACTATGTGGCCTTTTTGGCACATGCCACAGCAGATAAAGGCAAAGGTAAGTCTATTCAAGATATTCCTGTTGTTCGGGATTATTCTGAAGTATTTCCTGAAGAGTTACCTGGTCTACCCCCAGCACGCCAAGTCGAGTTCCGTATTGATCTCGTACCTGGTGCAAATCCCATTGCCAGATCTCCATATCGTCTTTCACCATCTGAGATGCAAGAGTTGGCTAAGCAGCTTCAGGAGCTCTCTGACAAAGGTTTTATCCGTCCTAGCTTTTCACCTTGGGGTGCTCCCGTTCTTTTTGTCAAAAAGAAGGATGGATCTTTTAGGATGTGTATCGATTATCGTGAGCTTAACAAGCTTACCATCAAGAATCGATATCCCCTACCTCGCATCGATGATCTCTTTGATCAGTTACAAGGTGCTTCTTATTTTTCAAAGATTGATCTGCGATCTGGATATCACCAACTTCGTGTGCATGAAGAAGACATTCCCAAGACAGCGTTCCGTACTCGTTATGGGCATTATGAGTTCACAGTCATGCCATTTGGGTTGACTAATGCTCCTGTTGTTTTCATGGACTTAATGAATAGGGTCTGCAAGCCTTATTTGGATCAGTTCGTCATTGTTTTTATTGATGACATCTTGATATACTCTAAGACGCGAGCTGATCACGAGCAACATCTTCGTCTTACTCTGGAACTCCTAAAGAAAGAGCAACTTTTCGCCAAATTATCCAAGTGTGAATTCTGGCTTAAAGAAGTTCAATTCTTGGGACATATTGTCAACGAACGAGGTATTCATGTAGATCCCTCCAAGATCAGTGCGATTAAGGATTGGGATACGCCTACTACTCCTACTGAGGTTCGTTCTTTTCTTGGTCTGTCGGGTTATTACCGCCGCTTCATTGAAAACTTCTCAAAGATTGCAGTTCCTCTAACTGCTCTAACTCAGAAGAACAAGCCCTTTGATTGGGGATTCAAACAAGAGGAAGCTTTTCAAAACTTGAAACAAAAACTTTGCGACGCGCATGTTCTAACTTTGCCTGAGGGCAATGATGATTTCGTCGTTTATTGCGATGCATCTAAATTGGGTCTTGGTTGTGTTCTGATGCAAAGGAACAAAGTCATAGCATATGCATCGAGGCAGTTGAAGATACATGAGAAAAACTACACCACTCATGACCTTGAGTTAGGTGCAGTTGTCTTCGCTCTTAAGATCTGGAGACACTATTTGTACGGAACAAAATGTGTGGTTTTTCATGGACCACAAAAGTCTTCAGCATATCTTCAATCAGAAAGAACTCAACATAAGGCAATGACGTTGTGTGGAGCTTCTAAACGACTATGACTGTGAAATTCGCTACCATCCTGGTAAGGCGAATGTCGTAGCCGATGCATTGAGTCGTAAGGAACGTACTAAGCTTCATTGTGTTCGTTTTCAGTCTGTTATTCAAGCTCGATCTGATATCCAAGCCCGCATTTCTCAGGCTCAACAATCTTGTGTTTCACAAGGTTTAATGGATAAGGAATTTCCCTATCACATAACACATGATCTGGAACTAAAGGACAATGGATCGTATTACTTCATGGGCCGTTTGTGGGTCCCAAGCCAAGATAACCTTTGCACCGTGCTTATGGATGAAGCCCATAAGTCTCGTTATTCTGTTCATCCTGGTTCAGATAAGATGTATAAGGATCTTCGTATTCAGTATTGGTGGCCTGGTATGAAGAAAGACATTGCCTTATATGTATCAAAATGCCTTACTTGTCTTAAGGTTAAGGCTGAACATCAGCGTCCTTCTGGTTTTTTGGTGCAACGAGAGATCCCAGTTTGGAAATGGGAAAACATTACTATGGATCTCATTACTAAACTTCCACGCACAAAGAAAGGTCATGATGCCATCTGGGTAGTTGTTGATTGTCTTACTAAGTCAGCGCATTTCTTGCCAATCCGTGAGGATTTTTCTGCTGACAAACTTGCTAAAATCTATGTGGATGAAATTGTAGCTCGACATGGTGTTCCTTTGAACATCATTTCTGACAGAGATGCTCGTTTCACTTATCATTTTTGGAGAACCATGCAATCTGCTATGGGAACCCAACTTAATCTGAGCACAGCTTATCATCCGCAAACGGATGGTCAATTTGAGAGAACAATCCAGACTCTGGAGGATATGCTTAGAGCTTGTGTGATCAATTTTGGTGGTAGTTGGGATTCACATCTTTCGTTGATTGAATTCTCCTACAACAACAGTTATCACACCAGCATCAAAATGGCTCCTTTCGAAGCTCTCTATGGTCGAAAATGTCGTTCACCAGTCTGCTGGAATGAGATCGGCGAGGCTCAGCTTACTGGACCTGCCCTCATTTTAGAGACAACTGATAAGATTAAGAAAGTTCGTGATAACCATCAGACAGCTAGAAGCCATCAAAAGAGTTACGCGGACCCAAAACGAAAGCCCTTGGAATTTCAAGTGGGTTATCGAGTATTACTTAAGGTCTCACCTTGGAAAGGTGTGATCAGATTTGGAAAGAAAGGAAAACTTGCACCTAGATACGTTGGACCATTCAAGATCGTCAAAAGAATCGGTAAGGTAGCCTACAGACTTGAGTTACCTCCTGAACTTGGAAATGTTCATCCAACTTTTCACGTGTCCAATCTCAAGAGGTGTTTAGCTGATGAGAACCTCCACATACCGCTTGACGAAATTCGTGTTGACAAAACACTGAAATTTGTTGAGAAGCCAGTGGAAATCATGGAACGTGAAATCAAGTGGCTTAAACGCAAGCGCATTCCTTTGGTCAAAGTTCGCTGGGTAGCTAAACGTGGCCCTGAGTTTACTTGGGAACGCGAAGATCAAATGAAGGCAAAATATTCGCATCTTTTCCCACGAGTTTCCTCTAAATAAATTTCGGGATGAAATTTCCACAAGTAGGGGAGACTGTAACATCTGTGTCTGAAATCATAGTAAACAATTCAGTTATCAATAAAACAAAGTTATTTGATCCCAATGTTTGTTTGGTTGTGTTTTACATTTTTCATGTTTTGACTTTTATTCAATTTCAAACTCTATATCGCTTTCTGGAGAGTTATACGCAAACTGGTGCGTAAACGTAATCAGTTTAATGCGAAAAATACTCCGGAACATCAACATATACTTGACATACCTTAAATAACATTTACATAACTTAGAAATAAGTTTTGAAGGCTTTGGTATGTCAAAAAAAACAAGTTAATTCGCTTACAGGGACTAAACTTGACAAACTGTGAAAGTATGCCAATTGAAACTGTAACGAAAATTCCGGAACATGACCATAAGTTAAACACACCTTAAATATCCTTTATATAGCTTAGAAATAGGCTTTGAGGGGTTCGGTGTGCTAAAATAAACTTTTGGGTCATTCAGGGACTAAAAGCGTCAAAAAGTGCACAAGTTTGCATTTTCGCGCATAACTTACGTTCTGAATACATCCGGACATCCAAAAATTTATGTAAGCACTAAAATATTTTATTTTAGTGTTTGGCATAAGAAAAATCCATTCGTCACACATTTTGGATCGTTTTTCGCGCTTGTGCGCATTCCGTCGTAATTAATCGAACATCGCGTTCATACGACCAAACGAACCAACATCCGACATATTTTTAAGCATTTTTCATGTCCACAATGTTTAGGCATCATTTTAGGGCCTTAACGTTGGCTTAACGGGCCTTAAACGTGTCGGAAATGGCCTTAAACCACAACAGGGACCTAAACTGTCATTTCTGAAAGTTGTTTCTGATCAGGACACCCAGGCGGCCCGCGTAAGCCCAGGGTGATCCTTTACGCGGCCCACGTCAGGCTCCCAGACCAGATTCAATGTATTAACAGCCTGTTAATAGCCCTTCAAACACCCCAAAGGCCAATGCCATGTGTCAAACTCTTGTGGTGGGGGCAAAATGAGTTACCACAACATTCCGACAAGTGTACGGGCGAGATCAAGGCACGTTATCCAAGAAACGATCCTTATGGTGAACCGAAATCTATAAATACCCATCCATCCCCATTGCAAAACCCACAAGAATCTGATTTGAGAAGCTCTAAGTTGAAACCATTGGTTCATACCTGAGCTACTTGAATCAAGATTAGCATTCGGGGACCCTTCGTAAGTATTCCTTCGTTCTTTTATTGCTTTTCGAGTCCGAAAGTCAAACCTTGTTTGACTTTATGCATTGACCAGTTTATGGTCAATGCGAAGTTCGTTTGAACTTGGCAACGTGAGCGTAATCACGATGGTTATAGTCCCTTGTGACTATGCCTACTGATTACCACGTTGTCTAGGGTCGTAAGGGTAAGCGATCTGATAAATCGCTTATACCTTTGAACCCGACCCATTTGGTCGATCATTAGGATCCGACCAAACACATTAGGTGACCATAGTATATAGGGAATAACCTTCTGAGGTTATACCTTATGGTCGCTTCGTTTAAGTAGTTGTATGATAGGTAGTTTATATGCCTTAGGTAAATTACCAAAATACCCCTTTGATGCCAAAATTCATTTTAAGCATATGTAACATAACTTTTGACATCTAAACTGATTTGACAACAATATTAGACATGTTAAGGCATATGTTACTTGTCATAGGACTAGTTAAGCGGTCCGAACGCGTTTCACGCGAACGACGTGTTAAAGTAGCATAAGCTACCTAAACGGGTCGTAATGGGTCGTAAGCACTTAGGTTAGGTTTCATTTAGTATGTAGGCTTTGTTAAACCATATTACACGAGTCTCCATACTCGTTTGGTTTATGAACCCTCATTCTATCCGATCCTCCGATATAGGTCCGGTTTATTAAGATAGTTACCTATATTAGGTGTCGTTTGATTCCGAGATCTCTAGCATTGCTTGGTGGTTATCTTAGGACTTCTGAGCAATCTCAAGTGAGTACATAGAACCCCCTCTTTTAAATGTTTTCAAGGTGTTTATGTGAGTACATAGACCCCTCTTTTACTGTTTTCAAACTGTTTTGGGGTGAAACACATGTGCCTACTTGTTACTTTCATGCTTTCCTGTTATCACATCATATACCTGCTATGTTTGTTAGTACATTATAGTACATGATTTCATTATATTTCATGCTATGTATGCCCATTGTGTGCGTACTTAGTACATCATTTTACATTACATTTCATGCTATGTATGTCCATTGTGTGCATACTTAGTACATTGTTTTACTTTACATTTCTGCTATGTATGTTGACTGATAGCATGCTAGCACATTGATTTACATGACTTTTCTGCTTTGTATGTTAACTTAGCATACTTAGTACATTGTTTTCATATGACATGTATACAACTGCTATAACATTTGGTTTGCACAAACGAGACTTATATACGTTCATTAACATTAGCTACGCCGCTCGGTAGTAAGTACTGGTACCATAGGACTTGACAAATCCCATTCCTGACATCTCGGGTTTGTTTGGATGTAAGGAATGACTGAATCCGAAAACATTTCTTTTTGATAACCTTGACTAAAAGGGTTATCCGACTGTCTCAAGGCTTGAATGTATGCGTTAACTTACCACTTAAATGTTTGTATCAATGTAACATGCATTATTTTGCAAAACATAACTTTTTGATATATTCAAAATATTTTGTTTTGTACATTACTACATTTGGATTATGTGACAATACTTTACTTACAATACATAACATTTGTTACACATTACTTGACTACTTTTGGACTTCTTAACATTTGACATGGGTTATACAAGGACTCTTTGACAATTGGTCTAAACATAGACTTTATACATTGGTGGTTTGCTTAAGTGACTTAAGTTACGAGATGTGAGTAATATGATACAAGCATGGTGGATACGCCGTCGGTACTTCCTATATATAACTGTTTGTATTATATTACATATCATAGCGTTATTTAAATCATTCAATTTGGACTTATACATTTTACACAAGTAACACGATTTTCACAAGACTTTGGTTTACAAACAATTTATTTTATACAACTCATTTTACTTGGTTATTCATTTAACCATGTATTATTCTTTTATGTATACATATCATCTGATCTTATCACTTTTTAAATGATTTACAAAACAAAACAACTTACAAGGTTCATGACTAAATTTTATTAAACATTTTCTTAAACTTACAAGTCATGAATCCTATTTTCACAAAACCTATGTATCTCACAGGCATTTTTATGCTGACGTACCTATTTTCACATGTGTTTTCAGGAGCTTTTGCATAGGATGATGATCGTGACACTAGGGCGGACATGTGCCTTAGAGACTTAAAATGAAGATAGACTTAGTTTAATTATGTTATAAACTCTTTGATTCCTGTTTAAAACAATGTAACTCTTATGTTGATAAATAAAATACAACTTTGTATGCCATGGTTATGAAACAATTAATTCTGTTACAACACTCCCCGACGTTTTCCGCCACGTTTTGTATGTTATACGTGGTCGGAGTTGGACAGTTTCCTACACTGTCCATGCACCCACAGATGGTGTGACTCATGACCTGATGAATGACTCTAAGAAGCGGTTCTCGTAGTCGTGAAGCTTTAGCTTTTCTGGCTTCATAGGGTGGTTCAACTGCCACTTGTGCCCAAAAGTTAGCCCGTTGCTGATCATTATCAAACTTGTAGATATTGGTGAAAAGTTCTGAATCAATTTCTTCAGCTGAGTATATACCCAATCTTCTTCCAAGTCTAGCAACTGACCACTTATGCCACTTTCTTCCCAACCTGAACTGTATTGTCTCCCTGTTTTTAAAGTCTGGATTTTTGCTTCTCGGCTTTTCATAAGTGTACGAAGCGAAAAATTCCAACGTAAGCTCAAGATAAACTGGTCGTGTAATGTTGTACAACCTTGACATGGGATGCGACATCATGTCGGATAGCCTTTCTTCTTGGTTTAGGGTTGGTAAAGTGTCCCAGTTGATCCTTCTCGGTTCACCGATTTGTCCCCGTCTATTCCATAAAGCTTCTAATCTAGCAATACAGGGTTGTTCTTTCATTTTGTTTTCGCTGAACTAGAGGAATCTGTGTTTCATCTCCATATAGGAATACAACAAAATAAGAGCAGAATGTAAAAATTTCATCGCCGCCGCCGGAACAGGCTGTTTACGACGTTCTGTCGTTGTTTCAGCAAACGCACGGTCGTGCGTCTGGTGGCACGATCGTGCCATTCCGGATCGGTCAACAGCTTGTTTCCGGTAACTCATGTTGCAATGCTGTGCCGATTTGGCACTGCCGTGCTACTCGGCATCGCAGTTCTGAATCGGTGATCTGATCTTGATTTCCGACCAGCACTGTCATGCCGTTTCAACGGCGTGACCGTGCGACTGCTAATTTCATCATAAAACAGTTTATTTTACTGATTTGAACCTTTATCTTTCAAATGTTAACTTGTAATCGGTGAATAAACTTTAAATCAAGGATCAGAACTACCGATTTAGCACCAAACATTCAAGAACAAGGGTTTATTTGATTTTTATGAAGAAAACCCCAAAATTTCATGATTCAAACATCAGATCTACATTAGAAACTAAGTTTAATCTGCAAAACAAGTAGGAAACATACCTTGGAAGATGATTGAAGTGAAAGCTAGGCAAAAATCGGTTGATTTTTAGGTGTAGGTGACCTGGAACTCCCTTGCGGCGACTAGGGTTTCGAAAAAGTGATTAGTTTTTACTGCAGAATCGCTTAAATACCCCGTTTTTACTGTTCAGTTTTTGACTCGCACGGTCGTGCGTCCGGCCGCACGATCGTGCCATCCCGGATCGCGTTCCTGGTTTCAATGATATTACCGGGTTTCACGATAGTGCATTGGGCCGCACGGTAGTGCGATCCGATGACTGCCCTGTGTATGAGTTCTTGGTCTGTTTTGATCACGGAGTGCACGATCGTGCCGATTTGGCACTACCGTGCGGCACCTAGTCCTTTTTGTGTTATTTTTCACAGTAAGCTTTTAACTCCGAATTTCACCCATTTTTTCAATTTTTGCACTATTTCATATATTTTAACAATTAATCAACTTCAAAATTCCAAAAGTTATGATCAAGCTTGTATGTACCTACGTTTAGAACCGAAAAATTAACGAACTAGGAAGTAAATATAAGAAAATAATATTTACAAGGTTACCGTTAGCGCGTAAAAACATGCTCGCTAAATTTGTCAGTGAGTCGATAGCTAGACTCATGTTCCCCACACTTGTTTTAAGTGTGTGGGATGTAGAGTTTGAGAATTTCCTCCACCGAGTCAACCGGTCCGTTGATGTAACTTTTGAGTCTATGACCCTTGACTTTGAATGTCTCCCTGCTTAAACTTTCGATGACGACGAATCCGTATGGGAATACTTCTTTGACCGTATATGGACCCGTCCATCGGGATCTCAACTTCCTGGGGAATAAATGCTGTCGCGAGGAATACAATAACACAAGATCTCCAACGCGGAAATCTTTATGTTCTCTCAATCTTTTGTCATGAAACCTCTTGACTCGTTCTTTGTATCTGCTAGAACTTCATAGGCATGGTTTCTTAGCTATTCGAGCTCGTGAATTTGCAGAAAACGGGCTTCACCTCCGCTTTTCAAATTCGTATTTGCCGTTTTCAAGGCCCAGAATGCCCTGTGTTCTATCTCGACAGGTAGATGACAGGCTTTCCCGTAAATCAATCTAAAGGGAGTGGTTCCGATATGTGTCTTGAATGTTGTTCTAAAAGCCCACAAAGCATCATCTAACTTGTCTGACCAATCCTTGCGGTTATTATTAATGGACCGCTCAAGGATTATTTTCAAACCCCGATTCGTGACCTCTACTTGCCCGCTCGTTTGAGGGTGGTATGGCGTAGCTAATCTATGATGAATACCATAACGGGACAAGGCTCGTTTTAACTGCGCATTACAAAAATGCATTCCACGGTCACTGATAAGTGCTTTTGGAGCACTAAATCGGGCAAATAAACTTTTTAAGAACCTCACAACCACCCTAGCATCGTTTGTGGGCAAAGCTTGAGCTTCGGCCCATTTTGAGACATAGTCTACAACAACTAGGATATATTTGTTACCTCGTGAGGCTGCAAATGGTCCCATGAAGTCGATACCCCATATATCAAAGACTTCACAGACTTGCATTGGATGTTGAGGCATTTCGTTATGTGCGGAGATATTTGTTGCCCTTTGGCAAGCATCACACGCTCTAACCCATTCATGCGCATCACGAAAGATTGTGGGCTAGTAAAACCCAGAGTCTAACACTTTCTTTGTAGTGTAGTTTGCTCCATGATGACCTCCGGTCGGCCCTTCGTGACAGTGGCACAGAATGCTAGTTGCTTCTTCTCTAAATACACATCTTCGGATCACCTGATCGGCTCCGAATCTAAACAAGTATGGTTCATCCCAGATATAATATTTCAAATCTGCAAAGAACTTCCTCTTTTGCTGATATGTTAATCATTTGATGAGGATTCCACATGCGAGGTAGTTTGCAAAGTCGGCGAACCAAGGTGACTCGTCATTCATCTCGATACACAAAAGGAATTCGTGGGGGAAATTGTCGTTTATTGGTTCTTCCAACGAATTTTTAGATCCATCTGATAAGACGCGTTTTTGCGACCTGTTTGCTTAAAAGGTATTTGATTGCTGCATGATTCGTATACACAATTGTTTTGGACAACACAAGGTACGACCTGAATTTGTCGAAAGTGTATACTACTGCCAAAAGCTCTTTCTCTGTAGTCTTGTAATTCTCTTGAGCATCATGTAGAGTCTTGCTGGCATAGTAAATAGGATGAAAATGCTTCTCCCTTCTTTGTCCTAAGACTGCTCCTATTGCGTAATCTCTGGTGTCGCACATTATCTCAAATGGCAATGCCCAATCTGGTGCAACTAAAATAGGGGCTTCGATAAGCCTTTGTTTCAGCTGTTTGAAAGCTTTCATGCATTCCTCTGAAAAAACAAATGGAGCATCTTTTTTCTAAAAAACGGGTTATAGGTCTTGCGATTTTTGAAAAGTATTTTATGAATCGCCTATAGAACCTTGCATGACCTAGGAAACTTCTAATCACTCTGACCGAGGTAGGGGGAGGAAGTTTAGAAATTATATCCACTTTTGCTGGATCAACTTCCAACCCGGCTTCAGAGACTTTGTGTCCAAGAACTACCCCTTCTTTCACCATGAAGTGGCATTTCTCCCAGTTAAGCACAAGATTAGTTTCCTCACATCTCATTAACATTCTTTTCAGATTTCCAAGACACTGATCGAAAGAACTCCCGAAAACAGATAAATCATCCATGAATACTTCCATGGAGTCTTCAATCATGTCATGAAAAATGGCTACCATGCAACGCTAAAATGTGGCTGGTGCATTACACAATCCAAAAAGCATACGCCGGTAGGCGAATGTGCCGAAAAGACATGTAAAGGTAGTCTTTTCCTGGTCTTCAGGAGCGATAGGAATTTGAAAATATCCAGAGAACCCATCCAGAAAACAGAAAAATGACTTCCCTGACAGACGTTCCAACATCTGGTCGATGAATGGAAGCGGGAAGTGGTCCTTATGGGTGGCATCATTGAGCTTGCGGTAATCGATGCAAACTCGCCATCCGGTGACGGTACGGGTAGGAATAAGTTCATTCCTATCGTTTGGAACTACAGTAATACCACCTTTCTTGGGTACTACTTGCACTGGACTCACCCAAACAGAATCAGATATAGGATAAATCAGCCCTGCATCTAACAACTTAATTACCTCTTTCTTCACCACGTCTTGCATATTAGGATTCAAACGCCTTTGATGTTGTGCACAAGGCTTGTAATCGTCTTCCATGAGAATCTTATGAGTACAAAAAGAAGGATTAATGCCTTTAATATCCATAATCTTCCACGCCATGGCTTTTTTGTGAAGCTTTAGAACTTCGAGAAGATGTATCTTTTCCTCTTTTGCTAAAGATGCTGAAATGATGACTGGCAAGTGACACTCCTCATCTAGAAATGCATATTCGAGATGCGATGGGAGTTCTTTTAACTCCAAAGACGGTGGATCTTCAACCGATGGTTTTGACTTTTCTTCAGCTTCACGGTTAATCTCCACAAATTGATCTGGACTTTGGGAATCATCATCGCTGATTTGGAAAACCGGTTGCTCAACTTCGTGGCCCTCCTACGAAATGCCATTTTGGTTCTCACACAAAAGATGTGTGTCCGTATCAATATCTTCAATCGTGCCTTGGAAATGAGAGCTTACACAAGTATCGACAATGTCGACATAGTAAAGCATGTCATCATGACTTTGCGGATGTTGCATTGATCTTTTAATATCAAAAGTCACGTGCTCGTCATTCACTCAGAGCGTGATTTGGCCAGCTGCCATATCAACAATCGTCCTTGAGGTATTTAGGAATGGGTGTTCAAGTATTAATGGCACTTTTGAGTCTTCGTCCATGTCAAGAATTACAAAACCCATGGGAAAAACGAATTTATCAATTTTAACAAGCATGTTTTCAACGAATCCATGCGGATACTTGATTGAACGATCTGCAAGTTGAATGCTCATTCTAGTGGGTGAAGGTTCACCCAGCTCTAATTTAGCAAAAACCTTATATGGCATAAGGTTTATGCTAGCTCCTAAATCGGCTAATGCGTGACTGACAGACATGCTGCCAATGAGACAGGGAAGAGTAAAACTGCCCGGATCTCCCATCTTTTCAGGTAGACGGTTTTGGAGAAGGGCTGAAAAGTTTTCATTCATCAACACACAAGACAATCTTTCGAGTTTCTGCTTGTTCGTGAGGATGTCTTTTAAGAATCTAGCGTATTTAGGCATTTGAGCCAACGCCTCAACGAATGGTATGTTTATGTGTAATTACTTAAACATTTCTAAAAACTTACGATGTTGTTCATTGTCCATTTGTTTCTTCAGTCTGCTTGGATATGGAATTGGAGGAATGAAATCTGCTACTGGCTCCTGGAGCTGTGTTGTACTTGTTGGGACTCGCCTAGCGTTCACCTCGTCTGAAGCGTTAGTTGGCCGTGTCAGTGATCGGTGGTGAGTCCGATTTGTCAGGTCCCGTGGCTTTTCCACTCCTCGTCATTACTGCATTAACGTGCCCTCTCGGGTTTGGTTCTGTGTTACCCGGGAGACTACCTTGGGGTCTTTCAGACAACATCTTGGCCAATTGGCCGACTTGATTCTCAATGGTTTGTATTGATGCCTTCTGTCTCCGCATTTCCCTTTCCTGTGCCATTAAACGCTCCTCATGTTGTGGATTTCCTTTCTCAGATATTTGGTTTGCATTGTTGGAGTTGTTTAACAGTTGCGCCATCATTTCCTATAGTTTTGAGTTGTTGTGTGAGGTTTGCGGCTGGGAAGTGTTTCATGAACCTAAATTATTGTAACGTGGTTGAAAGGTTTGCCCTGGTGGCTGAAAAGATTGTCCCTGGGGCTGTTGTGGCGCGGGAGCGCGTTGAGCGTATCCGAGTGGGTTTTGGTTATTGGAATTAGCTTTCCACCCAAAGTTTGGGTGATTCCTCCAACCCAGATTGTACGTGTTGCTATAGGGGTTATTTTGGGGCCTAATTTGATTTGTAACCATAACACTTTGCTCACATGTACCTGGCTCGTGTGACACTCCACGCAGCTCACATGATGATTGTACTTTTGAAACGTTCTGAGCTTGATCAAATCTTGCTGCCAAAGCTCCAATCTGTGCTGCAAGAGCCGTATATGTATCTACTTGATGAACTCCAGGAATAGATAAAGCTTTACTTCGTACTCCACTTTGACGAGAACTCGTCTTCAAGGTATCTTTCTCTATAATTGCATAGGCTTCATTGGGTGTTTTTGTTCCAAGATCGCCTCCTGCATATACATCTAAACGTTCTTGTGAGTCGTAGTTAAGTCCTTGGTAGAAGTTCAACAAAAGTTGTCTTTTGGACAACCCATGATGTGGAACATCGATCAGAAGATCTTTGAACCTCTCCCAAGCTGCGTGTAGAGATTCTCCTTCGTCCTGTTTGAATGTCATAATACGATTCTTCAACTTGGCTGTCTTTTCCGGCGAAAAATATTTTTGCATAAAAAGATTTGCCATCTCGTTCCAAGTCGTGATGGACCCTGCTGGAAGTGACAAATGCCAAGATCGGGCTTTGTCTTGCAAAGAAAATGGAAAGAGTCGCAAACGAATTGCGTCTTCAGAAACGTCTCTAATTTTGAAAGTCGAGCACACCTCGAGAAATGATGTGATGTGCCGACCTGGATCTTCGTGATCCTTCCCATCAAACTGCACATAATTTTGCAACATGTTAATAATACTAGATTTAATTTCAAAACTCGGTGCTGCTATCGTAGGTCGGGCAATGCTCGGTAGCAAGCCCTCTCCTCCGGGATGGCTGGTCTCATTCAAAGCCTGGTCGTCCTCTGCCATAATGCTTCCTGTGTCGTCCTCTAAACTCTCGTTGTCAAAAAGTATCACTGGTTCGTTGATTGCAACCACAATCCTTTGTGCAATAACAAGCAATCTTTCGCGAAGCCGCCTACTTCTTCTTAGGTTATTTTCTGGTTCGTTGGCTAGCTCATCATTAGCGAGTGCAGGGGGCGTGGACTCCTGCACGTAAAAAGGAAGGCATTATACAGAAAAAAGAACATAATAATAATATACGAAATAAGTATAAATAACAATACTAAAATATAATATACAAATATATACAAGTAACGAAACAAATATATTTAAATATTTACTGGTTTATTTACTTATTTATATCCGAGAGCTGTTTTTGTTTGTTTACTAAAAATTCTGATGACATTATCAGAAATCTGAGGAAACTTTTTAGATTTTTTTATATCAGAAAAATCTGATAAGATCTGATAAAAATCTGATGAAAATTTCCGTTTCATCAGAATTTCTAATAAATCCATCAGAATTACTAGAAAATCAGGTAAATGCATCAGAAATGAAAATTGTTGTTTTAGACTATCTGATGGGTTTATCAGAATCCATCAGAAAATCTGATAAATTCATTGGAATTCATCAGAAAATCTGATGATTTTATCAGAAAGTTATTATATTATTTTTATGAAGGAAATAAATAAACAATGAGTGAATTACAAGGATTGTCCTTTATCTTTATACCCATTTACAGGCGCTGTCCTTTATGTTTAAAACTAGTTGACGTTAACCCGCGCGTTGCGGCGGGACGTTGATAAAGACTAACATCTTTTAAGCTATTATTTTATAATTATAATTGCAAAACATATTATTAAGACCAAGTTGATCTAATTATAAATGAGGAGTTTTAAAACATCAATCAATTTAGATAACATCCAAAAATACAAAGTAAAATTTCATGCATTATGGTGTTAAATTTGTAATAGTGAACGGTAAAACATGTGAGGGCGTGTTTAAAAAAAAAGTAAAATCTGTGAGTGACACCCTCAATTCCAAGTTAATTATACTCGCAACCAGTTTTAAAGAAAATTTATAATAAGTCGTAAATAAAAAAATAAAGAATTCAATAAGTCACACTCACATTTTGTTAAAAAGTTTGAGAAAACAAAACGTAACCAAAATTATGTAACCATAACTTTAGTAGTATCGTATTTTTAGCAATAGATTGGTCTTCCTGAACATGAAAAATCAAACCATTAACATGTTTCTTTTTCTTGTTATATATTTTCAAACAAAATAGATATATAGTAAATTTAAAAAAAAATGATAGTAACCAAAGAAAGTTATGAATTTTTGGAAAATAAATTAAAATTGAATGCAAGGGAGAAAATCAAGTGATTTACACCGTAGTTGATAGTTGATGATGATACTAAATTAAAAAAAACAATAATAATTTAAATGTAAAATTAGAAAAAAGTTACACGTCTTTGAAAAATAAATTAAAATTGAACGCAAAGGAGAAAATCAAGTGATTTACATCGTAGCTGATCATACTAAATTTATAAAAACAATAATAATTTAAAGAGTAAATTACGTTTTTGGCCCCTGTGGTTATATCAGTTTTACTATATTGGCCCAAAATAAGATTTTTTAACAGATTTGCCCCCATGGTCCCTATAACTAACCGTTTTGGCCCCTAAATCTAACCAACCCCTAACTCAGGTTAGTTATTTGTTACATGGGTTGCACATGCAAGGGTAATATGGTAATTTCACCTCCCTCTTTTAATGATTTTGTAAAAAAATCCCAGATCTTCAAGAACAATCATCATGTGGAAGCTTTAACCCAAATCAACAGTTCATTCGAAGTGTTCTTGAAGATGATGAAACCTCGAATCAAACAGTTCATACAAATTAAATCCAGATCATACAAACACTTCAACACTTCGACACTTCAAACACTTCATACAAACACTTCAACACTTCGAATCAAACCCTTATCTTCAAGAACAATCATCATCTTCAAGAACACTTCAAACCCAGATCTTCAAGGACATGACCACCTTCAACAATCATCATCATCCCCTAACCAAAACCCAAATTCAAGAACAAGAACAAATCAACAGTTCGAATGAAACCTCAACACAAGCATTCAATTCCAGCATCAAACATTAACAGATCAGTGTTTGTGTTCGAATGAAACCCACCAAATCTGATTTGAATCAAACATTAACAAATCTGGGTGATTCAGATTCGTTAAACCACCACCATTCATCCCCAAATCCGATTCGAATCTTTGCACATTCAAATTCGCATCAGTGATTAAGATAAGAGCAACTTCCCTGTTTTGGTGGGTTGTAGAATCGGAAAGTAAAAATGTCTCTGATGTTGGAATCGGACAAGAACCGGATGCTGAAAAAGAATAGCCTTCAAGAACATCTTCAAACCACTTTCAAACCCAGATCTTCAAGAACATCTTCGTCTTCTTACCCAGATCTTCAAGAACATATCATCATCAAACCCAGATCTTCAAATACATAACCATCATCATCATTCCCTGAGTTTATGTGGGGCCACCGCTGTGCACCACCGTGCGCCGCCACCTGCGGCTGCCATGGGTGGCTAGAAATCCACTAGTTTCATCTCTCTCTCTCTCGATCTCTCTGGTGTGAGTGTTGTAGAAAAAAATGGGAAGTTGGGGTTAGGGTTTTGAGAAAGTGGAGGGGAAGGAAAGAGATGAAGATGATGATGTCTGGTTGGTTAGGGTTTTGAGAAAGTGGAGAGAGATCTCTCTCTCTCTCTCGATCTCTCTCTGGATTTTTTTACAAAATTATTAAAAGAGGGAGGTGAAATTACCATATTACCCTTGCATGTGCAACCCATGTGACAAATAACTAACCTGAGTTAGGGGTTGGTTAGATTTAGGGGCCAAAACGGTTAGTTATAGGGACCATGGGGGAAAATCTGTTAAAAAATCTTATTTTGGGCCAATATAGTAAAACTGATATAACCACAGGGGCCAAAAACGTAATTTACTCTAATTTAAATAAAACAGAAAAATGGTTTCTGATATTTGGAAAGCTATATTAAATTGAATTAGGTTATTTACAATTTTAGTTTTTTACTATTGATAAATTTCAATTACATAAAATACAAAGTAAAGAATACGATTTATATACAAAGTGACGAATAAAATATGGATATGAAACTGAATCAATGATAACTCTCTAGGAAAAGCATCCTGTGATATTCTATATTTGGTTTTGGTGTGTGATATTTTATAAGGTTCAAAAACTATACATGAATTTCACGTTCTTTTTCTATTACATATCAAAGAACTTGTAAATTTCTTTATTCAAAACCTTATTGTTATCAAATAATATATTACCAGGCAAATTGCCCACAGTAAAAACCAAAACCACGACTCTTTTATCTTCTCTCTTTCTGTATAGCATCATGCCCTCATCCATCCTCTCAGCAATCTCCATCCTCCGATGTCGATGCAATGCCTTATGCCGTTTCGCCCATCACCCCGTTTTATGCACCATTCGCCCAAAACTTATCCCAACCCCCTAAAACACTACACCCATCAACATCCGTTTCTTCTTGTTGAACCCTGACGGTTGAGGACTTGAAGATCGGTTCCGCGGCACCGAAAGCGTTGGTGTTTTGAGTGTGGTGCGGCCGCTGGAGTCATCGATTTGTTGGAACGATGAGCCGGAGACGGAAACGGACGATAAACGTGAAACGATGACTGTAGACGGAAGAGAAGACGTTGCGTTAAAGGGAACTTTAAGTTGCAAATGGGAAATAAAGTGAAAGGGAACGGCTCTGTTTTATAGTGCTCAAGAATCCTTTCTTGAACCATCACCACTGTTCGTGAAATTCAACACCCGTTCCTAATTTTTCCATTTGCGAACCGGGGTGTTTTCGTTTGACCGCCGCACCGTTGCCTTTTGTGACACTATTTTCGGGGAGGCGTGTGATGGGGTGATGTAATTGGGTGGAAGTTATTGGTGAATCGGTGTTTTAGAAAAAGAACAGTTATATCTATATATATATAGAAGTTTTGCCGTTCAAAAAAAAAAGAAAAAGAACAGTCGCACCTGTGCGTCAAAAGTTATATGTTAAAGAAACGACGCAAGTTGCTTTTTGTATAAGAGTGTAATTGATGAGTTTTGTACTTTATGTTTTCAAATCATACACGCTTTGTCCTTTAGACCTAACCCAGTTAGATTTTTCTGTCAAATCTGGTCATGTGCAATGCACATGGGGTAAAGTTGTCTTTTCACCCTATTCTTTAAAAATACATAAAAAAAGAAAAAAAAATATTATATATCCCTCTTCTTCCCCAAATCAATCCCATTTCAAAACCCTATTTATTTTCTAGAACCCTCCCTCCTTTCTTCTTGATCCATCTTCTTCACCAGCACCCCTTCACCTACAATCAGAGCTCAAGTTTCAAGATAAAAACAATCACTCAACATTCAACATCTTCACTGAATTCAAAAGCCACAAAATAGTATATCCAACCACAATTTTAATATTTTAAATTAGTTCTAATAGAATAACCGTTTCTTTAGCGAATTTTTGAGATCTATCGACTTTTTCCGTTTAGTGAAGTTTCACTCCGGCAAGTTCTATGGTTTAGATCTGTTTTGGTTGGAGCTTGGAGTACTTGACTGGAGACGATGTGATCTGAGGTTTAATTTGGTGATTACTACTGAAATTTGTGTTCGTTTTGGTTGTGTCTAATAAGGAACGAAGGAAGGAAGATAAGAAGCTTGTCTCAAAAAGAAGAAAAGTATATTGTGTTGGTGGAGTGGTTGCAATAGCAGATCTTCCACCCTAATTCAATTCGATTATTGAAGAAGATGGATCAAGAAGAAAGGAGGGAGAGTTCTAGAAAATAGATAGGGTTTTGAAATGGGATTGATTTGGGGAAGAAGAGGGATATATAATAATTTTTTTCTTTTTTATGTATTTTTAAAGAATAGGGTGAAAAGACAATTTTACCCTCATGTGCATTGCACATGATCAGATTTGACAGAAAAATCTAACTGGGTTAGGGCTAAAGGACAAAACGTGTATGATTTGAAAACATAAAGTACAAAACTCGTCAATTTTAAACATAAAGGACAGCGCCTGCAAATGGGTAGAAAGATAAAGGACAATCCTTGCAATTCACTTATAAACAATTGAGTACAATAATTAAATGAATAAGCTGTTAATTTAAATAATTAAATGGACAGAAATGAAATAATTGAAAAACTGAACGTAAATACTTAAATGCAGAAATAAATATAAATATAAACATAAATGAAATAACTGAAATGAGAGAATAAAAGAAAATGGTTCGATTCCGAACACATTAATTGAATTAAATAAATAAACGGAATAAATGTTAGTCAAAAAGTAATTAAAAAGTTAGTAGGTTAGTATGGTTAGAGGTTAGTAAAGTTAGTCAGTTAGTTGGTAGTTAGTTGGTTAGTTGTTAGTAAGTCAGAAAAAGAAAAGTTAGTCAAAAGTTAGTCCTACTGGGCGTGCCAGACTAGGTATTCACAATTTAATAAATAAAATAAAATAAATAGATACAAAAATGTACAAGTATTCACAGTTCGTACACCGGTAAAATAATGACTCAGATTGTTCCATAAATTCGCTGTCTCCCCGGCAACGACGCCAAAAACTTGACGTGGGCGCGACTATACACATTTATTTACAGTATTTACAATCGCACCCGGCGTAACTTGGTGTTTTAAATTTATAAAAATGGTTTATACCTTAACATTAAAACGCACACAACAAAGGACAAGTGTATCCCGTCATATATGCAGTAAAGTATTGGTAAGAGCCAGATATCGATCCATGGAACACGGGCTTTATAATGTACTAAATCTTTTTCATTAATTTACTTGATAAAAAGATAAGTGAATGGTTGTTTAACTAAGTTATCTAAAATTATATCTAAAACATAAATATACTATTATCTTGTTTCACGAACAACCTAAACATGTTATCTATCAGATATGTCACAAAAGCACTTAATCAATTTTCCAATTTCTATACAGTTAGTCATCCGCTAGGAGTTTTCTAACATGATGATTCTTCGGAAAGTTAACGCGATAAACACACGTTAACTACCTAAACTCATTCTTTAGCGAGCTATTGATATTCATTCATGTAAACCTTTAAAGATAGATTAGTCATCCGCTGGGAGTTTTCTAACCTCACTTATCAAAGAAAGCAATACCGATGGTCACAATACAACCACGAGGATAAGCATTTAAGTAGATCATATAACAACATATTTCACCTTTACAAGTCTTGAATACAAATCTACCATGTCAGCAATTTCAGACCAAAATTACTAAACAAGGATCATAAACCGCATGCAAGAACATGTAATCAACACCATATAATTCGTTAGAACCCTTACGTGTAAGAAAGCATTCCTAATCAAAATAAGATATATCTTAGATAAAACCAATACCCCTCTCGAGTCTCATGGTGTAAACAAGTTTACAAACAAGTGATTAATCAAGAAATAGTTACCATCCCACTAACCACAGATTCATTATCCAAGATAATGAAACATAATCAGGAACTCAATATCAATGAAACGTTCATTATATAATCATGAAGATTCAAACATGAAAAAGTACTTAAGTTTCATACAAACAAGATTACAACATAAAGATTACTCAAGAAACAAGTTTATAACTACTTATTACACAAACTACATTAAACATAAACTAACATCAGATCATAACTTGCAAAATGATCAGAATACATGTTCAAGAACAAGGAATCGAACCCTAAACAAGCAAGGAATTGATGGGTTGGATCGGTTATGCTTCCATTCGATCTTTAAGCTTCAAATGGGTCTGACCAGGACTGCTTCGGAACCCAGAAATCACTTAGAAACATGGAGAAAAACCCAACATTTGAACCAGTAGCGAATGATGCTATTTATACGGAATTTTCTGATCGGCACGGTCGTGCGACTGGTGTTGTCGGGTGACGTCAGTTTCTCCGATCCCAAGTCAGCCAAGTGGACTAGTGGACAAGTTGTCTCGGTCACCAAATTGGCACGGTAGTGCCGTTGGTCGCACGATAGTGCGATGTCATCAGAATGGTGATCAGAAGTCATGGTCAAGCCTTGGAACGGTCATGCGGCGGGTCGCATGGTTGTGCGACCCGAGAAAAAGTTGGCACTATCCTTTGCACTGGCAGTGCTTCCGAGATCGGAGGATCGGCACGGTAGTGCCGTTGGATGGCACGGTCGTGCCACACCTGGCAGTCATCAAAATTTTGTTCTTTTTATTAGAAATGCATCAGAATTTGTTCGTTTTCATTAGAATTTTCTTTTGTGCTTTGTTTAAGACCTGAAAATATAAAAGTGCCGAATTTGGTACCTAAACGTCGTGTTTTCAGTCAAAAATGCTTAAAACGGAAGTGTTTTGGGGTGTAAAAACATGTATAATTTAACGTATATCATGTTTCGTCGGGAAGAACGATGTTGGTGGATAATGGGGATAACGGTAGCCGCACACCGGTGACATGGAGGCGGATTCTCTTTAGGCTCGGGTTACGGGTTCAAGTCTCGGGCCAGAAAGGGAGCAATGACATTGCACACACACCCCCTCGTTCCATGATCTTTAAGGTTAGTAATTGGTCTTTCTTTATGTCCTTGAGATTCCTGAAGTTGTAAACTATCAGATTGTTTGAATGTTTGTGCTTGTTGTGAGTCTTTGTTTAATAGTCATGTAGGTGAACTAGTATGGTTAAAAGAATGATATATCTTGATCTAACTGTTGTCAATTTAGGGATATTATTTGATAATAGTTGTTAAATGTTTGGTGTTTCTAAAAAAATGTTTATGAATGTGCGACCATGGAATGGTTAATAATTACTCTATGAATGTATGATAAGGGTTTTTGATGTATTGGTGATAATAAGAACCGTTAGAATACCCATGTTCGTTGTGAATCTTGACTCCATATATGTGTGTTTATTGTGTTTGAATGACAATAAAGTATGAACTTGCTGCAAATGGATTTGAATGCCTGTTGAAATTGTTTGATATATTTGGTGCTTTTAACTTAGTATATATGAAGTAAATTAGAGGGTGCTCTTGTGTGATTTACTATGTAGATTATGAATTTGAGTAATGACATACTTGGCTGCACCTCCTTGTAATTAACTATGGAGCTTGTTGAATAGGAATGAATACGACTAACTGTTATGGTGATGTGTGACAAATGGTTAGGGCCAACTGCTTGTCTTGATTTTGAAATGAAAATACACATGCTTTTGATAAACTCTTTTGGGATAAAAGAGAATATTAGAAATCATTGTATTGGGCTTTGATCAAATAAAATTAACAAAAAAAATTATTGTTTGACTAAATTGAATTGTCGCACACTCTTGTGGACCACACATTCACTTGGTACAGTGTAAAGCACCATGTACAACCATTATTGCATGACCGCACACTACCCATGTCACACCCCAACCGATGGCGGAAACATCGGGGTATGGCACTGAGCGAAACAGATTATCCAGAAGTTTGCATAACAATTATCATTACCAATTAATTTAAAGTAACATGTCCCATACCATGTCTTAAAAGGCAAACAAATTATTACAGACAAAATCTAGTCAAGTAGTTCTGTTCCGACAACTCAGATTTATACATAGATAGTTTATTTATTGGTTTCTAGGACCTCATTTCCTAGCTTCGATTTCATCACAGCACAAAGAGCATCCTAGACATTTCCTTGCCTCAAGTTCACAGCAAGCTAAGCATATAAACAACTTAAGCACCTGTCACATATGTTAAAGTAACAATCAATACACATAGTGTAAAGGTTAGCATACAAGTTTGATAATAGCATAATAGAGTTCGAAATCGTTTATGCATAACCAGCACGTACGCATAGTGAAATGAAGCACGTTAGTTATCGACATAGATCTATCGATAACAATGACTGCGGGTTGACTGCCCAAGGTAGTTCGTAATACATGATCTCCACTGTAATCCATGCAAATAATTGTCTTTAATAACCCTCGAGTGAACGGGTGCTGAGTCCAAACTATAGTACTATCGTTGCTAAGGCAGGTAGACAGCATTCCATGTGTAAACATAAGAAACAAGCATTCATTAATCCACGTATAACATGTATGAATGGTTAGCGTTTAAATAGTATTGAGTAGTGTGTTCGATGTGATTTCAATATTCGTAACGTATGTAACACCCAAAAATGCATAAAGAAAAAGGGATCGAGTATACTCAATGCGATTGATGGATTGAAGGGAGCGCTAGAGAGTAGGATTAGCCTGATCAGAACGATAGCATAACGATAAGCGACGCGTAAAACGATGCAAGGTACAAGTGAGTCAGACAGCAGTTCGATCGGATGGTAATCCGATCGGACGGCCAGTCGTGCGGGTGGTAGTCCGTTCGGACGGTCATCCGGTTGGATGACTGTTCGAGTGGATTATTTCTTCCTTTAGATAGGATGTGTTTGTGTATGATGGCTTGACTTTTGAAGTTTTCGTTGTAGCATTTTGAAAACATTGAAATATCTCTACCTTTCAGTTCGGTCAATCGGACGGTCGTTCGATCGGGCGGCAACCCGTTTGGTTGGGCACTTCAGTGAGGACAAGTTCACAGCAGGGTGTCACTCGATCGGACGGTCGTTCGGTCGGGTGGCATCCTTGGTGCATTGAACATGTTAAAAATTGTTTAAGTGTGGAAGTTTAAATGTCTAATGATTCGGTTGGCAGTTTGATCGGATGGTAGTCCGATCGGACAACAATTCGTTCAACATTCAGACTTCAAATGTTGGCAAAAATAGTTAAGTGTGGGACCAAGGTGCAAGTCGTACGAGTGGCTGTCCGTTCAGACAGCAGTCCGATCAGACGGCACTCCATCCTGGTTGACCTGTTCGTCTTACACTTGGTTGTTTTGATAGTTTGTCATTTTATCGAGATGTGTTGATCTCGTGCTAACCAACAGAAATCCATCCTAAGCTCTAGTGACCCGATCGAACAGGAATCACCCAAGTTCGGTCAGTTCACCGGTTTCGGGATGATTGTTCTTGGTTAACCCGGAATCGATAATCTCGTGGATGGAATACGGATCTTGAACCAACATAACCACAACGATGAGTAGTAAATCGGCACAAGCTCTGATTCTATCGGTTTTGAGTGCATTGAGTGTAAAAGAGTTGAAAGAAAGTTGGAAAACCTCCTCTCAATCCTTTTCACCGTGAATACGTTTAGATCTATGAAAGATCTTTGTTTGTTTATGTGGAAATCGGTTAGATCTAAGTTGTTCTTGGTGGATTCAGGCCAAAACATGAAGTTCTTCAAGAACACATGATGACGTCATCCTAGAACACCTTGAATCTTGATGATTTCACGGTTAAAAGTTAAGATTCAAAAGATAGAAAGGTGTAGGAGTGCATGTAGATTAAGGAAGTACAAGATTTAGGACGAGATCTTACCGGAATTGCGAGAAATCGGAGAAAAAGCAAGGTTGGTGTGCTGGTTGGACGTCAGTTGCCAAAAGTAGAAAGAATGAAAGTGATAAGGGGTATTTATAGGATTCCCAAAATGGAAAGGGCTGGTCGGTCGGACGGATTGCATCCCGCCCGAGTGGCAGCCCAGCCAAGTGGCACTTCGATCGGATGGCACCTCGCTCGGGTGGCAGCCCGGCCGGGTGGCAGTTCGGTCGGCTGGCACCTGGTTCGAGTGCTCGGCGCGACGAGTTTTGCTGTTTCGATTTGTGTGTAGCGCGTTGCGATGTGATTCGAGTGAGCGATACGATAGAGTTTCTTATCAAATTACTTTTAATCCCAACTACTCATATCTTGCACTATCTCTTCTCTACCAATTACCATACCATTTCGATTGCGATTGAGTTTCGATTGCGTTTCGATTGATTACCACACATAACATAAATAAACATGCACAAGTAACACATAAGGCACACGCACACGTATAACAATAGCCAAAATGCGTATTTCGAGTTGCGAGTGCGATTACCATTCGATGTCGATTCGATTAGCATAGTTCGAGTATCGTTTTAGTTAACTTTATCGCATTGTTACTTCCTATAGTTCACAGTCGTAAGTCGATTAAATAGAGAATAACACACGTCGATTACTGCGATTATTGACACTTACTCCGCATAATACAACTAAAGTTAAACACATAAAAGAAATTCACTATCAGTCAAGTTTCGCGATCGGTCGTTGACTTTGACCTTGACTTTGACTTGACTTTGACCTTGACTTTCGAAACACGGGGTGTTACAGCATCCCCTAGTTGAGGGAATTTCGTCCCGAAATTAGGCCGAAGCCGTAACAAACAACTACGAGTACTTCGCCTTCATGTCGCTTTCGAGTTCCCAAGTGAACTCTGCGCCTCGTTTGCCTTCCCATCGGACTTTCACAATAGGAATGCACGAGCGTCTGAGCTGCTTGGTTTGGCGATCCATGATTTCGACAGGGTTTTCCACGAAGTGTAGTGTTTCATTTACTTGAAGGTCATCGAGAGGTACAATTAGATCTTGCTTAGCTAGGCACTTTCGGAGGTTTGACACATGGAAAGTCGAGTGGACGTTACTAAGTTCCTCCGGTAGTTCGAGTCTGTAGGCGACTTTTCTGATTTTTCCAGAATCTTAAAAGGTCCAACATATCGAGGCGCTAGTTTCCCTTTCTTGCCGAATATGACCACACCCTTCCAAGGTGATACCTTTAGGAGTACGTAGTCGCCAACGTCAAATTCAAGGGGCTTGCGTCGTCTATCGGCGTAACTTTTCTGTCGACTTCGAGCTTTCAACAAGTTGTCTCGAATTTGGAGGACTTTGTCAGTCATTTCTTGTAATAGCTCAGGACCGGTTAAATGCGAGTGACCGATCTCATGCCATACAATAGGCGATCGACATTTTCTTCCGTATAAAACCTCGAATTGTGCCATTTGAATGCTGGAATGATAGCTGTTGTTGTACGAGAATTCGACTAACGACAGGTATGCATCCTAATTACCACCGAAATCTATGACACACGAACGGAGCATGTCTTAAAGAGTACAGATCATTCTTTCAGTCTGACCGTCGGTTTGAGAGTGGAATGTGGTACTCAGATTAAGCGTAGTACCAAGAGCCACTTGAAACGTTTCCCACATTCGTGAGGTAAACCGAGCATCACGATCAGAAATGATGTCGCGAGGCGTCCCATGATTACAAATGATCTCGTTGGTGTAGATTCGGGCTAATCGTTCTACCTTGTAGTCTTCGCGTATTGGCAAAAAGTGAGCTGATTTGGTCGTCAGGGAACACATTAGGAAATTCACGAACCACGGGAACGTCCTTCACTTATGTCTTTCCTTTCTTTCCCTTCTCCGCTACTACAATATTAGCCAAGAAAGCTCTGTATTCCTTGTGGAGATACTTGCTAGCTTGGACATAAGACATGAGTTTGAGGCCTTTCGAAGTAGTTTCACCATAGACAGACAATAAATAACCATTCGCGAGCGAGAATCGAATCATCTTATCGAAACACACAACTTCAGCATGGTTTTCGTGAAGAAAGTCCATGCCTACTATGATGTCAAAACTTCCAAGTTGCATCGGGATGAGGTCGATTGGGAAGATGTGATTGTTGAGCTCAAGTGTGCAATCACGAAGAACAGAATTAACGGCGATGGTTCTTCCGGTAGCGACTTCAACATCGAACGTCGAGGAGAGTCGGGAGCGCTTACGACTAAGGAGCTTCTCGAATTCGAACGACACAAAGCAATTATCGGCTCCAGTATCAAACAAACATGATGCATAAATACCATTCACAAGGAACGTACCATTGACCACGTTGTTGTCAGTCTGGGCTTGGCGCACATTGATGTTGAAGCTTCTGGGGCGTGCGGCTTGTTGCTGCTGCTGATGTTGTTGCTGCTGCTGATGTTGCTGCTGCTGGGGCTCTTGTTTCACAACCTTGTTCGGGCACATGTTCGCAAAGTGGTTGGGATCACCACATGCGAAGCAGACTCGGGCGTTGACCGCGAGTGCCTGAGCCTCTTGTGGGCCTTGTGGGGCTGGGAGCAGAGCTTGATGAGCAGTGGCTTGAGCTGGTGCTTGACGAGTACCAGTACGGCAATTAGCAGTGAAGTGGCTGTACATGTTGTAGTGAGCGCAGAAACGACAGGCGAGACCCATCGGGTGATGATAAGAGCATGTCGGGCAAGCAGGGTGGGGGCATGTGTATGCGCGCTTTGCTGGCGGTGCATAAGTAACTGGTGTTGGACAGTGATGGTGCTGCTGCTGTACGGCTTGGAGTGGAGCAGCAGTGGTGGTGACAGCACAGTTCTTGTGGCTGGAGCTGCTGTTGTTGTTCTTCTTCTTGCGGCGTGAGGGTTTTGACGATTGAGCAGTGGCGGTTTCAGCAGTTGGTGCGGCGGTGACTTGATGCAGGTGCTTTGAAGTTTTATCCCAGACACCAGCCTTGACCCGCTTGTCATTGATTTCAGCGGCCAGTAGTTAAGTTTCCTCGATCGTTGTGGTCTTGGCCGCTTGCACGAAATCTGCAACACAGTCAGGCAGGGCTTGGATATACTTCTTGATTGCGATCTTCGGAGTCTTGACTTGATCAGGACAGATAATACTGAGCTGCTTGAAGCGATCGGTGAGAGCAGCGTTTTCACCATCCTTCTGCTTTATGTGCCAGAATTCCTCTTCTAACTTTTGGCGCTCATGAGGAGGGCAAAATTCTTCCAGCATGACTTCCTTGAGCTCATCCCACGACAGACCGTAGGCTGCATCGTTCCCCCGCTTGTTCCTCTCAGTCGTCCACCAGTCTAAGGTTCGGGACTGGAAGACGCCAGTTGCGTTGAGAGTGCGTAGGTTATCTGGGCAACCGCTCTGTCGTAGTGTGACCTCGATGGAGTCAAACCATTGAAACAAAGCTGTATGGCCTTCTTCTCTGGTGAACTCTTTCGGTCCACATGCCTTGAACTGTTTGAGGCTGAAAGCAGCTTTGGGAGTCTCAGTTCGGGATTCCTCAGACGATTTGCTCATGTTTTCGTACAGCTCGCTGACGACTTGGGGTACAACCTTTTCCATTTGCTTAGTGATCATGGCAGCAAGGCATTTGTCTGCTTGCTTTCGGCGAGCGTCTCGGGTAGTGCGAGATCCAGATGATGACATTGTATGCAACAAACATCGTCACAGGACTCAACATGACATATTCGAATCTCACCTCACAATCCTACTACTACTAAAGCTTTGGAACACAATGAATCATGTATCACATACTCACAGATTCACATAAGCATAGAGGCACATAACCACATAACCACATAAGCACGTAGAGCACAGAAACATAGAAGCACATACGTATTTAATCACCAGGGGGTACATAGGAGCATATAGAGACACGTAGAGCATTCTGACTACCTCAGAACACAAAACCTATCATTCAAAGTTTGCGAGTGTTCGATAATAGCGGTCGCGAATAACTTGTCGAGTAGTGTTAGTGCATACGTTTGTCGACTTCGTCTTGTATCGAGTCTTATACTAGAATTGATAGATCAGGGCATGTTATACAAGAAATAGGGTAGGTTTTAGATGTATTTGAGGCCATTCCGTTTGAGGCGTGCCAGTCCGTTTGAAGAGTGCCAGTCCGTTTGAAGAGTACCGTCCGTTTGAAGAGTGCCAACAGTTTGAAGCATGCCAATCCGTTTAAAGCATGTCATGCCACTTTCAAACGGAAGGGCTTGGCCTATAAATACTCTTCAAACGAATTCATTTGTAAGGTTCTTGATTCTGACACCGAGGTGCTGTCGAAGTGTCTCTAGCTTGTAAATTGTTCAAAGATCAATATACGAGACATTTAATAGTGAATCCAAGCTAAACGAAGACCGAATCAATGAATTCCGCCTCTGATTCTGTCTGAGCACTATTCTGGTCGACTCGTTAGGTCGTTTCACGATCCTACAAGTGGTATCAGAGCTCAGGAGGAAGAGTTCTTACCGTTTAGCTCGTTTTCGCTAGCAAATTCTGATTTTCTACACCTTCTTTCACAAAATTGATACTTTTCACAGTTAAAAACGGCTGATTTTCAAATATAATATACATAACTGCGTTTTAATCAATCCTTGAAAGTTTTGGACTTTAAATATGTATGTCCGTTTGAAATTGTTCGACAAATGATGACGTCATAGACCATTCCGTTTGAAAATCATGGGTCATCACGTTTGAAGTTGACCTATTACGTTTGAAACTGACCCTTCCGTTTGAAAATCTGATCGTTCCGTTTGAACAACATCATCTCGTTTGAAAGCAGCCATCCCGTTTGAAAACGACGACCGCTTGAATTGTATTTCACGTGATAAGTGCATCGAATTGTGTGATACTTTAATCGAGAAGGTGTCAGATTCATTAAAATCATTAATAAAAAATACAAGGTCCAATCAATGTGATTTGAATTGAAAAACCCAATGAATTTTTGAAAATGTCGATTATTTTTAATTGAAGTGTCATTTAGTTGTCAGCCCATGCATGTTTGTCGACCACTAAGATTGTGAGGCCCAATCAAATTTGCATTAGAAATTGAATCAGATCTTGTGACATCATACTTTCTCTTGGCCCAAGTAATCAACTTAAATAAGTGATCATGTGATTCATTCTCTCAGCCCAATGAGAATTTAGAAGACATTAATGTTGTCGGGGTTGTGAATTCAGTTTGCATGTGAGTTTGATTTCATCGAGAAGTGTCAGTCCATTAATAGATCGGCCCAATCAGATTGTTTTGAACAGGTTGTTTTTAAAATATGGAAGTGATGTTTGATGAAAAAGAAAACTATTATTTTGAGAAATTTAATGATTGGAATCGAGGGTTTATAGATGATAGTTATAGAGATGTGAAAAAGGATGGTTGGGTCAAAAGGTTTAAATATTTTGTGTGTTTGAAAAATGAAACCTTAGATGATCTAGTAGACCGATATAATGTTTTACTTGGTTATCTAAAAGATCATGAGATATTCTTGACAGATGCTAAAAAAATAGCAAAGTTTGCAGATGCATTACCTATTGAATGGAGTGAATGTTTGAAAAATTTAAGAAAGGATTCAAATTTTTCAAAATCTATATACTATATATAAGCATTTCATATGGACATAAAAGTAATTTAACATCCAATTTTTAAGATGCCATACTAAAAGTCTCAAATAAAACCTATATTTTTTCATTTTTCTTCCCATTTTACCCTCCTCTCCTTACATCTATATGAAATCCTCCGATACGTTTCATACCATCAATTATTTAACATCGAACCCATGAAACCATTCATCAATGAAATTTTTATTGCAGGTAGGTCAAAAGTCCACAGTTATTGAATTGAATGGTAATGTGAAACCCTCTATATTGATTAAATTTTTATTGCTTGGTGTTCTCTAACGTTGATTCATCGCGGCAATCCTTCAATCGCTTCACCTCTCTCTTCATGAAAACATCAATCTCCGGTTTGTATTTGCTTTTGTTACTTCAGTTCATTCACTGAAGAGTAGATGAGTGGGGCGAGTTTGTGTTCATTATTAGGCGAATAAGGGTACGAAGGTCACCAAACACTTTATCCCGGCAGTTTCGAATGGCCTTTTCTGTATACTCATTGATGAGCTTCAGACACAGTTGCGTATGATCTTTTATTATCCTGTTTTGTAGGTTGATTTTGAAATTTATGTTGTGGATATGTGTTTTGTGAAATCTAGGGTTTATTAAGGGGTTTGTTGGTTTGTGCGTGTTGCAGAATTGAGATTTGTTGTGGAATTGAGGGTTTTTACGCTCTATTGTTTGTGTAAGTAGTTGAATTTTGAGTATGGTGTGTTTGTGTTCTCTGTGGATTTTGATTATAAATTGTTGCTTTAAACCCTAAATTGATCACGAATTTGTTTTTTTTTTTCTTTTTTTTTGTTTTACTTCAAATTTTATAGCCACAAATTTATGTTGTTTGTATGTAACAAGTTTTAGCTGCCAGTATATACAAAAAAATGATTTAGTTTCTTTTAAAACGGTTTTATCATTTTGTGTGTTTTGTGAAATCGACACCTGTGGCGGAACCATGTAATCTGTCATCTTGATAGGGTGTGTCAGTCATGGCGGGTTGAATTGTTCAAACATCAACACTAACTTGCAGATGCTTAAAATCGTGTAACCTGAGCATAATCCGTTTAACTCGTTTATTTGAACGTGTCAAACGGGCTGGCAGGCGGTAATCAAGTTGCAAACATGTTAATTGGGTAGGTCGGTTTTAAAAAAATGTGTTAAATGGGTTACACATGTTGACTCCTATTGCCAACAACACATTGATTGCACCTCTTGAAGAACTGTAGAATCTTGCTGGTGGGAATGACATAAAGGTGCATAGTTTCTTATTCTTTAAAATCTCACTATGTGAACATATGTTTTATATGCTATTCGATCAGTCAACGCAATAATGGTTGTCGTTTTTTGTTTCACAGGGCTTGGAGGCAGCTATCGACAAGGCTGTACAGCTTGACGATGATGGAAAGATTAGGTATATACTATACAGTAATATGATATAATGTTACCATAATTTTTTTGTTACAATAATAGCATATTGTCTTTTACTTTGTTCTTAAGTGGGGTTGATCCAGAGAGCATAAGTATAGCAGAACGTGATGCAATGCTCGAACAAATTCCTAAAAATATAATTTGGGGATTTCCGAAAGAAAAAGTATTACTTTTCCGAAAGAAAAAAGTATTACTTTTCAGCATAGTAAACACATTTGGTGGTTTCGAATTGCGATTATTATATAAATGACTAAACGAAAGCGTACATTTTGATTTGCAGGATTCAGGAAAACCATCCACAATGGCAAGAATACGGTGCATTCTACGCGGGTTGGAGTTAAAAACGATCATCTGTGTTCTAATAATGGTCCCAATCATCATAGTCGTTCGTATGTTCACGGCCAAAAAGTGTCTTACTTTTTGCGGCCCTTATGGGAATCACCACCAAAACCGTTCAACGAGATCCCACATTATTATTACGAAAACGTGTTGATGGAGAATCTCTGCAAGCTTCACGGTTGGGGGATCCGCGAGTTCCCAAGGCGCGTGTTTGATGCAGTTCTATTCAGTAACGAAGTTGACCTTTTAACAATTAGGTGGCATGAGTTGTACCCTTACGTTACTGAGTTTGTACTCCTTGAGTCAAACTCGACGTTCACAGGGTTACAAACTTGGTTTCGGTTCTGAGTAGCAGGCCACAGTTTCAGGCTTCTTATATTGATTTCGTCCAGAACCATAGGTGTATATAGTTTATAAGTGATCTTATATGATTTTTAAAAATTATCAGCAACAAACAATATCCAGATTATGAACCATTGTGACCCGGCATTCTTAATAATAAACTAACGTGTTTTTTGTGTATTCATCTACCAGATGATTAGCCAACGTGAGGATAATTTGGAAGGGGAAGCGAGACCCCTGGTCCAGCCAACAGTCCAGCCAGTGGTCCGTCCGGCCCGCTTGTATTGGCAGGGTCAAGAAGTAAGAGGCCTGATGTTCTTAACCACCTCAAACGGTATCGAGGTGGATGGGATATTACCAATAAACACTACTGGGCAGTAAGTTTCTCTAAATAAAACTGGTTATTTAACTTTCAAGAAGCCTGAATTTATGTAATTGTTGTCTTTGTCGATGGTTTAATGACATTATCTACAGTAGGTTGCATTCATAGCGGTGTTGCTCTGTTTATTCTTGCAATATTATCTACAGTCGGTTGCGTTCATAAGAAGCATTGTAAGGCTTAACTAGGCTAATTTCAAGTGTGTTCATGAATAGTTGAGGTGTACAGGTACTTACCTGCATATATTATTTAGTAATAATCAATAATCGAGTTGCTTTCCATGCAGGGGTACTGGATATCCTGATCTTTGGCCTTCATCTTCATGTAGAGAACCTCTGGATGTTTCAAAAAACTTCACTTTGAGGTGCTTTCTGGGATTTTACAAGGTTAAACTCTATAACTGGTTACTTGCCAAACTGTCAAACTCAATACTCATTTGATATCACATTCTCAATCTTGTAGACATGCGCGATATATTTCCTTTTGAGCTCTTTCATCTAGGAGGTGATGAAGTCAATACTGGTTAGTAAATGATGATGATACAATTAAATATAAATAATTCATTTCTTGACTTACACAATGTGCATTGGTGCAGATTGTTGGAAATACACCCCACATGTGAAGCAATGGTAAAACCGTTATTTCCAATTTTCAAATTCCTGTCTTCCCACATGTTATATTAATGTCTTTACTACCTTTTCTTAAATCGGTGCACATATATTTTATTGATTATATATAGGCTTCAAGAGAGGAACATGACAGAAAAGGATGCGCATCAGTACTTTGTTATCAAAGGTCAAGAGATAGCTATATCTAAAAACTGAACCCCTGTAAAGACTGGTTTGATACCTAACCCGTTTGAAAAACCGGTTTCAAACCGACTCGACCCAATTGTTCGGATACCAATTTATTATCTCAATCTTTGAAACCGGTTAAAGACTGGTTCGTTTGTAAAAAAACGGTTTAAACCGAAAAAAATACGGTGTTTTTAATCCCAAACCGGTTGTTACCAGTTCAGGTTCACATCTCCTTAAACCAGTTTACAGTATGAACCGGTTTTTTTGCCTAAAAAATAGCTCGGTTAAAAATCCGGACCGGTTTTCTAAAAAAAGCGACTTGTCCACCTCTGGTTGGGCCGGGATTGGGCAACAGGTGAAAAAACGGGTTCAGGACAAGATGGGTATTTTTAGCATGTGTTGAAATGGACCGATCGGATATGGCAGCTGGAAATACACTTTGTGCAACTTCGAACGCGTTTATTTTTTATCTTAAATTCAGCGTTTTTTGTTTTTCCAAAATATTACCAACGTACATCCACTCCTGTCCCCTTTTGGTCAGTTTTTTGTAGATCCTAGGTATTAATACATGGGTTTTTTTTGTCATGTGTGGGTCACTATGTAGACTTTTTGTATCATTCGGGTCATTATCAACTGTAAAAAAAACTTGTTCCGTTTGTAAAATCATTACATATGTGTTTGACCCATTAAAGATCAAACATAACTCGTATTAACCAATTCATAAGTAAACGGGTCGTCATTGTTCTCTACTTTTGCAATATTATATTGTTCAATTTGATAACATGTCTAAACAGGTCCATGGGTAGGTTAGACAAGTCAAAACTGGTGAGTTCAGGAATAAGGTGTGCTCAAAACATCTTTCTTGCATATAAAAATCCCGATTAGTCGCCGATTTTTGCATATAAAAATCCCGACTTGCCTCCGATTAGTGCAGTTGTTAAAGGCGCTTAAAAAACGACGGCCTTTTTTAAGTGGGGCGCACAATCTAAAAACGGCATCCTTTGTCCCGCTTGGCTTGTTTCTTTTAAGCTATTTGTTTTACGTGTTTGACACATTTGCTTTATAACTTAACCAGAAACAACACATTCATAAGTATATGGGTTGAAGTTGCCACCTCTAAATTAAATCACATTCTGTTTCAGTGTTCTTTGGATCCTTTGTTGGCAGTTGCAACATTGCTTTGTGGTGTACTCAACATTGCTTTGTGGTGTACTCATTCCTTTGTTGGCAGTTGCCACCTCTATTGTTTTTTTATAATTTTTTTTCTTAAAAATAGAGTATTGTAGATAGTAAGTGCTGGTGATAAGTTGGTGATTTGTTCATGTCTCGTGTTATTGACTCCGCCGCAAAGCGCGGGTCTCCCACTAGTTACATCTAAAAGGATTCATCAGCAAACTTAAAACTCATGATTATGAAAGTGAAAAGAAAAGGAAAGAATTGATAAAAGTCTTGGAAACACATTTGGTGGATATGAGTTTAGATGTGATTGACGAAATGAACAAAAGGATTGTTAAATGTGTTAGGGAAAAATATGTTATGAAATACGATAACAAGAGGGGTTGTTATATTGATGAAAATGCGAATCCTCTTAATTTCGTTAAAAATTTTTGTGCAGGATCATTCAAGACAAGAACAAAGGAAGTTCCAAAAAATGAAGAAGTTGTGAAGAATGAATCTTCAAATTCTGCATCAGTGTGCTCTAAATGTGATAAACTTGAAGCTGACAATGGCAAACTCTTGAAAGATGCGGAAAGTTTAACATTGGAAGTCAAAAAGTTGAAGGATGAGAAGCAAGCTGATGTTAAACAGATTCTTATTTTGCAGGAAATTTGTGAGAAGCAAAAATCTGAAAATGTTAAACTGTTAAATGACTTGAACAGTTTGACATCAGAAAACAAGAAGTTGAAAGAAAATGGAAAAATTTTTGAAGATAAAATTAAAAGTTTTGGAAATGAAAAATCAAAAATTGAAAAAGAATTTCAAAGTCAAATAAAAATTCTTGAAGATGGGAGATCTATTTTTAGCAAAAATAATATTGAAAAACAAAAAGTAATAAACTCTCATCTTCAGACGATTATTCGACTTGAAAAAGAAACTGAAAAAGCTCGAATTAAAATTGACGAGCTTGAGAAGAAATTGAAAGGTTTTGAGACTTCGTCATCAATACCAGATTATCCATGTCCAAAACCGATCAATTCTGTTCCAATAAGTGACAATGTCACAAACTTTGACAAAGTCAAAGTTGAAGATTGTGATGAGAAAATTGATGATGAAAATGAAAAAAGAAAAATATTTTTGAAATTAAATGAAATGTTTCAAGAAACTGTTCTACATTCTACTGAAAAAGGTGAATGCTCAACGCAAAAACCTATAAAGAAGAATGTGGAACAAAAACAAAAAGATAAAAAGCCGAAAATTGTTCAAAAAGAAAATAAAAGCTCATCAGTTCAATCATCCAATCGCAATAAAAAATCACAAAAATTAGAAAATCAAAACTCAAAAATTGTTGGTAATAAGTGGTGCAGGTTTGACCACAGTGCTTCAAAGCCAAATCCAGCTTTCAGGAGGAGCGATAATTACCACAAAGCCAGACAATGCTATGATCTGAGTGTTTGGTGTGAAAGTGGTGAATGGTTGTTAGTCCAGTGAAACGGATCTTTCAATGATATCAAACCTAATCTTGTGAAAGTGCGGAATCCAATCACAAGATGATTCAAGAAAACCGAAAAATATGAAAAACGAAGAACACAATGAATCACCTTTAAACACTTGCACACGATTCTATTACTTGAAAAGCAAAACCGTCTAGTACAAGTGTTCACAACTTCAATCGCCTCTCTCTCTAACTCTAGAGGAATTTTGTAACTATGAAGTTCCAACCTAAAAACAAGTTGAAAACTTGTTTATATACATGGACAAGCCCACTTCCCTACATGGGCTTCCCTTGGGCCTGCTTGGCCCACATGGCCTAAAGCTTGGCCCAAATGACCTATAAAGGTCCACAACCTAACATAAACTAACCCGGTAAGACCCAGTTCATAACCATAGCTCGTTGTATTAATTTGATGCGTCAGTCTCACACTTTAGGGCCTAACAATCTCCCCCTAGACTGATGCCATCAAATTGTCTTCATAACATGAAATCAGCAACGTCTTTAACGAAGTCTATGGTTGTCACTATGTTGTGGAAGTTCTTGACTTCTGAACTCTCAGCACTGGGTCTCTTTCTTCAGCTCTTGTGGTTAGCTTCATATCAGGATCTCGATCAGCATCTTCTTGAAAGTCTTTGTTAAAAAGAATGTGAGAGGAGGATTCTCAGCAGCTCTTGTCTTCTTCAATCTTTGTCTTTCAAACAGGTTCATGGTACTTCTTCAAATGTACTTTCATTGTCAGACGGCGTTGCGTATCCGATTCTTCTGACTCAGGTACATCTTGTTGTTGTGCTGCTCCATGCTTCGTCAACAGCTAACAACATCTCAGTCTTCAACAACCCCTGTTCTTGATTGAAATCAAGTTCTGCACATACTCACAAACTCATAAGCAAACATTTCTTATGCAACAGGGAGAGTACCACATGAACACTAGGTACATGAAATTTCACAATTTAAATTCTTTTAACTTTTGATGATCAGTCAAATCTTCAAGAACGGTTATATTTTTTTTTAATTTTAAGAAAAACAAATAAGCACTCTATTTTTTGGTTTTTTTTTATTTTATAGAAAAACAAGACACTATTTTTGTGTTTTTGAATTTTTTAAGAACTAAAAACAAATAAAAACTCAAAATATAAACAACTACCATAATATACAATTACAATTGCAATGGGATCAAAATTCGTTCTCAGGCAGACTAAGGAACACTTTTCAGTACGAGCCTAATCAAACTGGTCTATGCGATTGCCAATATGTTTGTCCACCTAAACTTTAACGCTCAACTTTCAATTTTTCAACTTCGTGATATGCTTTAGGTAATATTATACTATTATACCCGTGTGTCCCATTCCAAGGCATACCCCCGCGATCAAGGTAAGCACAACGATTCATCGTAGCAGGTGAGTATACTGATGTCATCCTTTAAGATATCCTGACTGTAACTAGGTCTGCATATAATCTATTTTATCATGTTTTGATTTCTTAACAATGAACACCCAAATAAATACTAATCAAATCCTGGAAATATAAACAGCACACTCTATCATGCAAGTATCTTCCCTACCACATATTTCACAAGTCCAATCCAGATTTCTGAAATCTTAACTGGGAATAGGTTGAGAAGAGAACAGAATAGATCTTAAGTAGAGATGGTATAATATACAAGATCAAATGAGTTTTTCTCAATTTGATATAGGTTTCTTGGGTTTCTTTTGGGCACTTGAGGGCCTCTTTCGGGTGTATTAGATCTATAGCGCGACAACGTACAGCTAGGTCAGCATGTATCTGGATGCAGCAGAAGCTGTCGTTGCCTAGCACCTCCAGGTCAGCATATATCTGGATGCAGCAGAGGAGGTACACGATTTTTTTCAGAGAAGATTTCATAATCAGATCAAAATTGTGTGTATCGGGACAACATACAGACATTCAAATAGAAATGAGCTAATTCCAAGTGACTTTCTTTCCTGGGGTCATGTACAATTTTAGTTCTGAACAGAAGGACAGCCAAGATATCCCCGGATGATTCAACAATATAAAGACCCGAAACCTCAGATGTTGGCTATCTATCAACGCAAGATTTAAGACCATAAAATCATACGCCGTTGGTATGTTACCCACATGGTACATAGTTCGTTATGTTTATATCACTTAGTATCTTTTATCATGTTGAGCGTCAAGCCTATCGACATATCGCAGTAGATCCTAGTCTTTTCAGCTATGGCACCTTACATGTGTTAGACAAAACCCTTTAACACGAACAATTATTTCACTTCCCATATCGTGCAATCTCTCTTTTTGGCTTTTTCATTCTTCAAATGTTTTTGTATTTTTCTCATTTTCTCCCCCTAAAACAATACATATTTACAGCAAACTCTTTTTGTATTTTCTGAGTTTTCTCCCCCTAAACTCTATATCTATCTATATGTTCCTCTCCCCCCCCCCCCTAAATTTGTGCATAAATCTTGTATTTTTGCGCAAATTTACCATTTACTAGAGAAAGGACACATTATGTACAAAGTTATAAACTAAGAAAAAGAGAGAAATTTTTTTTTAAACCGTTCTGTCATCAGATTGAAGACTAATCAAAATTCAAATCAAAGTACTGAATTTAAACGGTACCTTTTGCTGATCATTGCTTACTTCTTTTATCTCCTCCAAAGGAAACATATCATCTGTAAAAAAAATTGAACTTTTTGCAACAGTGAAATGTTACCCGTTCTATCTCTGGAACAACCGCTATCAACAATCCAGAGATTGTCAACAACTCCTCCTTGGTTGTTCCTGAAAAGTAAGGAGGTTAGTAAGACATGGGTACCCAGGCCATTGTGGTCCTGGGATTTCCTGAAGCATCAAAATAAGACACTTCTTTTAAACACAAGTCCCCTTTCGTTTCAAGGATTGGAGACGTTGCTGCCTTGGATTTGGGTTTCCAAATCTGTTTCGGTTTAACAAACGTGTTTGTTGCCGTCGGTTGAGCAACTTTAGCTGTTTCAGATTTGTTAGTTTTAGAAGCACATTTTTGTTCCTGAAAAGCTTTGTGTTTGTTTTTGGCAGCGTTCCAATCCCCATCAGAAGGTTTAACCTTGGGATTCACATTCTTCATTGCCTTAGGTGATGATACCTTCATAGGCTTAGAATGATTGTTATCCTTTGGTGTAACCCTCTGATTTTGCATATAGTAGGGTACATAGGGACGATGTGTGCAATTTCGAGCAATGTGACCAGCAATGCCGCAATTAAAGCATGTCTGTCTCTTCATGTAGAAAGCATTCTGATCAGTTGGATTTGCTCTTGTAGGCCCTGAAGGACGAACCGGTCCTCTCTGTGCTTGTTTGTGTTGCACATTTCCTGCAGACGAAGATGAATTTGGGTGCCTGTACTTGTCGTTTGCAGGGGCCTTCTGTGGTGGAGATTTCCTATGATTCTTCTTGGTTTCCTTAGACTGCATGTCTTGTTCAGAAATCTCACCGGTCTTTCTGAAACCTTTGTTAGCACAGTCAAATGCATATTTCTCACATTTGCCATTACAGACTGGCTTAACAAAGACATTTTTCACATTACGGGCCTTTTGAGGACTATTACTGCCCGTTGAGGACTGTGGAGAGCCTGCTTGTCTTTGATGTTTAGGCCTCTTCTTTCGACGTCCTTTACTTGCTTGCTTTGGCTCTTGTTGCTTGATCTGAACCTTTTCATCACTAACCGAAGGTTCAGATTGTTCAGCTTGCGCACTTGGAGCCTTTTTCACATTAGTCTTCACTTCTTCCTTCATGTCGTCAGCCTTGACAGAATCGGAGGACTCTGATTTATCAGATGAAACACCAGAAACTTTAGCAGAAACTTCATCTGAAACATTTGACTAATTTTCAGCACAAAACGGTTCTGCACATGACGCCTTTGAGTTGAATCCACTAGAATCAACTGATTCCAATTTCTCAGAATCAGTTGCTTCAGATGATTCACATTTGGAATCAGATGGTTCAACTGGCTCATTCGTTTCATTTGTCGTTTCAGTCTTTGTTTCACAAGCATCAACATTTTCGCCCAAACCGTCAGGCCTGAAATTAATCACAGAGCGAAAAACCGAGTTAAAAATATCACATGACGAAATAGAGTCTTGATTAAGTTCATTTATTAAATTTTCATAAGAACCAGACTCTGATGCTTGTTCATCCCTAACTACATTTTCAACTGTTACTTCATCTGCAAAAGAAGACGAAGCATTAGTATCATTTGCACAATTAGCAATAAACGTAATCGACTGTGTTGCTCGACTCTCAACATGTTCACTGTTGATTGATGACTTATCAGTTTTTGGGCCATAAGTCATCTTGTCCTCATTCATCAATTCCTCCTCAGTCATGGGTAAATATGTGTAATTGTCATTATAAGGAGGAGGAGCCTTATTAAAACCCAAACCACACCCTTTCTTTTCCTTGTATGCGAGCTGTTGATCACACAAATTTTTGACTAATTTACTGGAAGAATCAAATTTCTTAATATTAAGCTCATTTATTTTATATCTATCTCTGATATCTTCCAGTTCCTTAGTCAAAATGCATACTTTCTCCTGAGCTTCTAAGAAATTAGCTGTTTTTACACTTACATCATCTTTGAGTTTGATGATGTCTTTTCGCTGAGCCTCAATTTTTTCTTTATAAAGCTTTTCATTTTTTGATAAAGTAAAATTTTTATTTTTTATGTCTTGATAATCTTGTATTAGCTCAGCGTTGTGTATTCTATAAGCTTCAACCCTTTCTCTACACTCAGGAGTGCAGAAAACAGAAAGTACATCTTCAACAGTCATTTCTTGAACCACGGGTTTGTGAAATATGAATGCCATAATTTCAGCGGGTGGTTGATACTTTTGTTCTTCTCCTCAAAACACAAACCAAATAAGAACCCGTGTACTCGCAAACCCTTTGCACGCGATTGAACCCGATTTCTGAACTGCACCTCGAAAACCTTTCAAACCGATATCACAAACAAACAAACCCCTTTTTTTTATTAAAAAATCTAAACAATATTATAATAGTTATTACTTATTATTAATATTATTATTATTAAAACCTAATGAATACGTAATGATTAACAAATGATTATTAATATTAAAAAAACGTCAACTTCAGTTTGTCACTACTTTCTTTCCCGACCCCAAGTGTCACTAAAACTTCTTTTTCTCTAAATCCTCAACGACAACAGCAACTATTTCTTTCTTGCTTACACAATACTAACAGTCCACGAGAAGATGATTTCAAGTTGCAGGTGTGACCCGGAGAAGATGAAGTTGCAGGTTGTGAGTGGTAATACGTGGAGGTTGTTCAACGGTGGAATGATGAACGTCTACGAATCGGAGAAGTTGACGGTGTCGGAGGTGAGTGATGGGAGAAGTTGAATGGAGATGGTGAACACTGCACGGTGATCGGAGTTGAACGGAGATCGGAGTTGAACGGAGATGATGAGCTCGAGACCGGAGATAATGATAATGATCAAACTCGAAACCAAAAACTCGAAAACACAACTCGAAATCTCGACGGAGATGATGGGTGATGACAGAAACGGATGATGAAATGGTGTCTGTCGGAGATGTGGAGATGACAATGAACGACGGCCGGAGTTGCATGTTTCCGGCGACTCAAAGATCCGTGACTCGAGACCTTTGATGATTGCGACTCGAAAACAAAACAACATGAATCGAGATCTCGGTTGCGACTCGGAACCGTGGTTGCGACTCGAGACTGTGAAATGAGTGAGTCGAGACCTCTGTGAAAGTTGATGACTCGAGAATGATAACTGTGAACTCGAAATCTTGTGAGTCGAGACCGGTTCTTTGAAAAAGATTGAGTCGAGACCAGTTGTGACGAATATGTGATTGCAAACTCAATCTGGATGAGTCGAGACCGTGGAGATAGGACTCTCTATTGAGATTGTTGAGTCGAGACCTTGAAGATAAAATTGATGATATGGATGAAGCTTTGGTGATGAGTCGAGACCGTGAAACTGTGGAAGTTGAGAGTCGAGACCACAAACTGCTGTTTCCTAAGAATTGGGAAGATGGGAGTCGAAACCAGATGCACTGTGCTGTTGATAACTAAATATTTAAGAAACTTTCAAAAGTCAAACAAAGAGTTCGAAATTTGAGGGATTCGTATAACTTTTGAAAGATTAGTGAGTTCTTAAAAAAATATATTTGACCCTTCCCTTTTTAATAAGGAAACAAATAATTTTCAAAACAAATAATCACCAGATTTTTCGAAATTGTTGGAAATTTTTTAAATCTTTTCAAAAACTTAGCAAAAATTTAGAAAATTTCAAATCTTAACAACTTTCAAAAATCAAAAACCACCAAAATATACCAATTTTTTAAGAAACCCGATGAATATTACGAAGAACGCGAAGAACACTAACCCAAAAACAACAAAAATCTTGAATCTTTGATATCACACCGAGCCTAGAAACAGGTTCTAATGGCTCTGATACCACTTGTAAGTCCCGTGAAACGGATCTTTCAATGATATCAAACCTAATCTTGTGAAAGTGCGGAATCCAATCACAAGATGATTCAAGAAAACCGAAAAATATGAAAAACGAAGAACACAATGAATCACCTTTAAACACTTGCACACGATTCTATTACTTGAAAAGCAAAACCGTCTAGTACAAGTGTTCACAACTTCAATCGCCTCTCTCTCTAACTCTAGAGGAATTTTGTAACTATGAAGTTCCAACCTAAAAACAAGTTGAAAACTTGTTTATATACATGGACAAGCCCACTTCCCTACATGGGCTTCCCTTGGGCCTGCTTGGCCCACATGGCCTAAAGCTTGGCCCAAATGACCTATAAAGGTCCACAACCTAACATAAACTAACCCGGTAAGACCCAGTTCATAACCATAGCTCGTTGTATTAATTTGATGCGTCAGTCTCACACTTTAGGGCCTAACAATGGTACGATAACAGAGTGTGTTACTCTTGTGGTGTTCGAGGACACATTGCTGTTAACTGCCAGAGTTGGAGTTTTGAGACGAGAAGATGCTATAACTGCCAAATTAGAGGTCACATTGCCAGAGATTGCCCAATGAGATCAAAGGGAAGATCGATGGCTGAATCTCAGAAATTGGCAAAGAAACCAGTCAATGTCAAGCCCAAAGAACAGAAAGTTCAAGAACCTAAAGTTCAAGAACAGAAAGTTCATGAACAGAAAGTGAAGCTTTCACAGGGGCAGAAAGACAGACTGAGGAAAAAGAGGAAGAAAGCGAGGAATATCTTGAAAGGATTTTGTCCTCGGATACAACTGGTAAAACAGATAAAAGTTCTGATAAATCGTCTTGCTCTCAAAAGAATGACAAATCAAGCAAAACAGATTCATCAGATACAAATCTGAGGACGAAAGGGAAATCAAAGAAAGTTGAGGATTCACTTCCTGGCAATGAATCTGTTTCTTCGGAAACAAAGGAGCCACATGTCGGCGATGAATCTGGCTTATCAAAGTTAGACAAGCCACATTCAGGCAATGATTCTGGTTCGTTAAAACCAGAGGAGCCATTTGTTGAGGTAAAAGTTGAGAATTCTGGTCTAACAATGGATGATTCAAATTTTCCACCATTGTTGAACAAGAATTCAAAATCACCCAAGGACCGTCAGGCTTGGGTGAATCTGTTTAAATGAAAAACCTAACTTGCCGGAGCTCCCAGGTTGGTAAGAGTGGAGCAGGTATCGACACATTTCTTGAGAAATTCACGAATGTGATATTTTGACTTAAAAGTGGTAAATCAGGGACATTAAGTTGTACTTGATTTTCTACAAGTGATGTTTGTGGATTGATCTTAAAAATGTTAGTTTTTACAAGTGGTTAAAGAAAACAAGGTGATGAAAGATCCCCATGTTTGAGAAATGACTCACAAAACTAATTTTCCGGAAAAACCATTTTGATTAAAACAAGCTTAAGTGTTTTGAAATCACTATCGGAAAATGTTTTGTTGTCAGGGGGAATTCTGATTGTTCAAGCCAAGTGAATGGAGAATTGAAGTAATTCTCATCATGTTGTCATTTATTTTGTACAGCTTGTTTTCAAATTTTCCCAGAAAATCAAAATTGAGACATATTTTGATTTTAGGGGGAGTAAAAATAAAAAAAAAAATAGAAAATTTGAAAATTACAAAAACATTGAAAAATGAAAAAATGAGTTTTGTTGTAAAAAGAGGAAATGATAGTAGATCAGTGCGACTGTCACAGCATGCTAAAGAAATGGAGAGATAAAATGTGATAAACGATTTTACTAAAGATGTGACGATAGGCTCAGCTAGACTAGTAGATTTGCGATAACGATACAAACCTAAATGAAAAAGCCTAGTTCTAGTGGGAAACATGGTTGAAAGCATAGTACTTAGTTTTGTCCTTCTTGATTGTGTGCCTACTCAGTAATCGCTGATTGTCGAAAGACATAAAACTGGTTAAGTTTGTGAACTTTCACAACTTTGCTAAAAAGTCGCTGTGATTGTGCATTTTATTTTGCAAAGATTTAAACTTGTCTTATTTATTTATTTTGTTTAAACATTGGACTTTCTCTGCGTATACGGAAGCATCGACCTGATTGTTAATGTTTAAACATTCTGCTTTGTTTTCGCACAATTCACGGTTGATAAAAGTTTAAAGACATTACTTGAGATAGTGTATTGCATGATGAGGGGATATGTTGAGATCGTGGGGTCCATAAGAGTTTAGTGCAAATTTAATATACCTTAACGTATCGGTAAGCATTTCGAAAGTTTTTAGTTTGAGTTTAAGTGGACAACAATATCGTCAATCTACGTGAATCGTTTAGAACTGAAAATGTTTAAAGCTTAACGGTGCTAGTGATTGGTCAAAAACTGATATGATCCTCTTATGCAAACACACAGAAATATTGTTTGTATATATTTCTTTAATGCATTCTTTTGTTATAAAAAATTCAAAAATATTTTAGAGTGTTTTAGCATAAATTTTTTAAAAATACAAAAAGATTTTCGACAACTGATGTTGGAAAGCTGATATTCAAAATCAAGTGCTGAACATGATGAACAGGTTTGGGAGTGTGTGTGCTGAATTGAAAAATTTTGATTTAAGAAAGTAGTTGAGATTAGTTAATCGAGTTCATTAATTTGAACTTGATGTAACTATTATTAGTAAGTTTTTCTTATTGATTTAAGTGAAAACTTATGTTTTGGTGAGCAATGTGCAGGAGATGTGCTGAACAAGAGTTAAAGCCAGGATGCAATCTCAAGGTGATAGCTAATTCCAGACGACGATCCTAGCATGATGAAAGGGAGAGTCTGACGAGGTTAGAGCCAAAGAGAAGATACTGGTACATGATAAGAAAGAAAGAAGACCGATCAAGATTGAAGAATCGTCATGTTGAAGACTCTCACTGAAGATTCCATAAACATTCAAGGGGGAGTCTGTTGGTGCAGTTGTCTGTCGACTTCGTCTTCGTTCGTGTCTCAGATTGTGAAAGAGCCCGAAGACCGGTAAAGACTGAAGAATGAGAAGACTCGATACTTCAGACTCGTCAACATCTGAGGGGGAGTCTGTTAGTGCATACGTTTATCGACTTCGTCTTGTATCGAGTCTTATACTAGAATTGATAGATCAGGGCATGTTATACGAGAAATAGGGTAGGTTTTAGATGTATTTGAGGCCATTCCGTTTGAGGAGTGCCAGTCCGTTTGAAGAGTATCGTCCGTTTGAAGAGTGCAAAAGTTTGAAGCATGCCATTACGTTTGAAGCATGTAATGCCACTTTCAAACGGAAGGGCTTGGCCTATAAATACTCTTCAAACGAATTCATTTGTAAGGTTCTTGATTCCGACACCGAGGTGCTGTCGAAGTGTCTCTAGCTTGTAAATTGTTTAAAGATCAATATACGAGACATTTAATAGTGAATCCAAGCTAAACGAAGACCGAATCAATGAATTCCGCCTCTGATTCTGTCTGAGCACTCTTCTGATCGACTCGTTAGGTCGTTTCACGATCCTACAAGTAGTATAGTATAAGCGTATATCATAGCATAAGGTCGTCCGTAATTTAGCGAGTTGTCAGCGTTTTGAGATAGAAATGCAGTGCGTGTCATGCATGTCGATCGAAGTGAGAGCAATAATCGTATAAATCCCCAAACATTAAAACATATAAGCAGGTAAATACACATACAACACGTAAAATCGACGGATCAACAGAGTCAGCAGTTGCGGGCTCAGAATCAAACACATAAAAATCGAGAAATAGATCGTCTGCGGCTATTAGACATTGACTATCCAAAGTGGTTCAACTATTCACAAGGACTTGTTGTGCACATTTTGACCTTCAGGACTGTGCTTCTGCCTCGATTCTTGGGCGTTTGGCACACATCCCGTTAGTCATGCCGTGACTTCAGGTCGTTGGAGTCCGTCGAGACTTTGGTGAGAGTTTTGTAAAACCAAGTAAAAGTCGGAACAAGTTGTCAAGGTTAGGGTGTCACACCCCGACCGCATAAAACAACATATCGCGGCGGAATCGTCGGGGAGTGTTGTAACAGAATCATTGTTTCAAAACACACGGAAATTTGAAGTTTCGTTTTATTAAACATTAAATATTCACATCGTCTGGAAATCTAAATAAACAAGTTAAACATAGTCTATCATTGTTATTAAGTCACTAAGGTCTCGTCCAGTCCTATGTGAGCATGCATCCTAGCAATCAACATCATTCAACAACACCTGAAACATATGTGAAAACAAAGTCAGCAAAGAAATGTTGGCGAGTACATAGGTTTTTGAGAGTGTCAGATTCATGGCTAGTTTACATGTTGCAATACTTAATTAAAACCCTTGTTTTGAAAACTATAGTATTGCGACATAATTAACCAACTCAAATCAAGTTGGTTATAATTTATAAAATCTCGTAGCCATGATTCTTAACCCAAAACATTTATTTAATTAAATCAAATTGTAAAACATCTCGTAAAAACATCTCGTTAATAAAATTCGTTAATAAAACTCGTTAATAAATCTCGTTAATAAAACTCGTATGGTTTATATCATTTCGAAAACCTCTTTTGTGTGACATCGTTTCAAAATCGTTTACCCAAGTGAACTAAATAACGCCACGATATGTAATACGATGAAAACACTTATATATAGGAAGTACCAGCGGCGTATCCACCATGCTTTCATTACATTATACCCGTCCCGTTATCTAAACACTAACCACCAAACCTTCAAAACTCGCCTATCGCTTCTCGCATTAATATACCACCAAAGGGTAAATTAACAATCACAGATTCAGTCGTTACCCACCTAACCCACACATAACCATGGGTGCAGTCTGATAACGGGATTTGTCAGATCCAATGGTACCATAACCTAATACTGGTCGGTTCGGCCAAAACTAATGAATGTTATTCGTTATGTAAATACAACCAACAAGTTTGTTTACTTTATCGAAATCGTTATAAATTTTGTATAAACCATATCATTTATTTTTGAAACCATCGTTAAAACCTCGAAAACATTTAGCACATATGAATCACCCCAAAACAATTGAAAACAGTAAAATAGGGGAACTATGTACTCACCTGAGAATACTTAGAGGTCTTGAACAACAACCAAGCAAAGCTAGAGGGAGCACGGAATCAATCGGCAACCTAATAACTATATAAATAAACCGGACCTAAGTCGGAAGATCGGATAGGATGAGACTTTATAAACCAATTGAGTATTGGAACTCATATGACAAGGTTTAACAAAGTCTACATTCTAAATCGAAACCTAACCTAAGTGCTTTTGACCCATTGCAACCCATTAAAGTAGCTTACGCTACTTTAGCGCGTCGTTCGCGCAAAGCGCGTTCGAGACGTCTAACTAGTCCTATGACAAGTATTATATGCCTACACATGTTTAAATATGTTGCATAATCAGTTATGTGACAAAAGTTTATGTTACATATGCTTAATTATCAATTATGCATGAAAAGGGCATTTTCGTCATTTACCTAAGGCATATAAACTACCTATCATACAACTAATTAACCTAAGTGACCATAAGGTATAACCTTGGAAGGTTATTCCCTATGCAACTATGGTCACTAATCATGTTTGGTCAGATCCTAATGATCGACCAAACGGGTCGAGTTCGAAAGTCTAAGCAGGTGTTTAGTCCGCTTAACTTACGACTCTACAGAAGCACTAATCTAAAAAGTGACGAGCTAAACATGTCGAAACATGTTTAACTAAGTTAGAAAACAAGTTTGGTATCAAAACAAACGGTTTTGATACCTATAAGTAGTTTGGTTACAAAATACGCAAGAATGCGCATCTTGGCCGAAACTATGACTCGTCACTACACCTAGATAACGTGGTAATCAGTAGGTATAGTCACTAGGGACTATAACCATCGTGATTACGCTCACATTCTGAATTTTAAATGAAGTTCGCATTGACCATAAACTGGTCAATGCAGAAAGTCAAACGCAGTTTGACTTTCAGACTCAAAAAGCGATAAAAGAACGAAAGAATACTTACAAAAGGTCCCCGCAAGCTATGATCCGATTTACCCTCAGGTATGAAGTGTTCACTCCAACTTAGAGGGCCAAAATCAGATCAATTGTGCTTTGGGAGCGAAATGGGGGTGAGTATATATAGGAAATCTAGAGCCGTTAGGATCGTTTATCGGGAAACGAGCTTCGATCTAAGCCGTACAAGTGGGCACATAGTATTTGAATACCATGGGCACTTGAAAAACATCCAATTTTGCCCCTGGATTGATCAAAACCATGTCCCAAAACAAAGAAACCCAGCTGCTGTTTTCAGAAAATAGTTTGCTGATACTGGGCCTCTCACGCGGCCTGCGTAGCCATACACAAATACTCACGCGGCAAGCCTGGGCAATGTTTCCAGAATTGACAGAATTGGCCCCTGCACTTCAGAAACTTGGATTTGATGCTCAAACCCCGTTAACCTCATTTCAAGGCTCTAAAATGAAGTTAAAGTGTAGGGAACTCAAAATATGCTCAAAAATATCTCGGATGTCGGTTCATTCGGTCGTACGATCGCGTTATTCGCTTAACTACGACGGAAGTCGTAACGAACACAAAAACGATCCAAATTAAGCGACGAATGGATTTTTATGAATCCAATCACTAAAATAAAATATTTTAATGATTACATAAATTTTTGGATGTCCAGATATATTCAGAACGTAAGATATGCGCGAAAATGCAAACTTGTTCACTTTTTGACGCTTTTAGTCCCTGATGTCCAGATATATTCAGAACGTAAGATATACCGAACCCCTCAAAGCCTATTTCTAAGCTATGTAAAGGATATTTAGGGTATGTTTAACTTATGATCAAGTTCTGGAATGTTCGTTACAGTACGAATCGGCATACTTTCGCAGTTTGTCGAAATTAGTCCCTGTAAGCGAATAAACTTGATTTCGACACACCAAACCCTCCAAAACTTATTTCTAAGTTATGTAACGGATATTTAAGGTATGTTAAGCCTATGTCACTATTACGGAGTGTTCGTCGCATTAAACTGATTAAGTTTACGCACCAGTTCACGTATAACTTTCCAGAAAGCGATTTAGAGCTCGAAATCGAACAGGAATTGATATGTGCAAACGACACACATATTTATACAAATCCCAAGTATAAAACACAACATTTCATTTATTTGGGATTTGTTCGATGGCCGTGGAGGCACAGATGTCACATAGGGTTTCACCCCTGGCTTAACAACTTTGTTCCTGTTTTTGATGATTTCACGGTTAAAAGTTAAGATTCAAAAGATAGAAAGGTGTAGCAGTGCGTGTAGATTAAGGAAGTACAAGATTTAGGACGAGATCTTACCGGAATTGTGAGAAATCGGAGAAAAAGCAAGGTTAGCGTGCTGGTCGGACGTCAGTTGCCAAAAGTAGAAAGAATGAAAGTGACAAGGGGTATTTATAGGATTCCCAAAATGGAAAGGGTTGGTCGGTCAGATAGCATCTCGCCCGGGTGGCAGCCCGGCCGAGTGGAACTTCGGTCGGATGGCACCTCGCTCGGGTGGCAGCCCGGCCGGGTGGCAGTTCGGTCGGCTGGCACCTGGTTCGAGTGCTCGGCGCGACGAGTTTTGCTATTTCGATTTATGTGTAGCGTGTTGCGATGTGATTCAAGTGAGCGATATGATAGAGTTGCTTATCAAATTACTTTTAATCCCAACTAATCATATATTGCACTATCTCTTCTCTACCAATTGCCATACCATTTTGATTGCAATTGAGTTCGATTCCGATTGAGTTTCGATTGCGTTTCGATCGATTACCACACATAACATAAATAAACATGCACAAGTAACACATAAGGCACACACACGTATAACAATAGCCAAAATGCGTATTTCGAGTTGCGAGTGCGATTACCATTCGATGTCGATTCGAATAGCATAGTTCGAGTATCGTTTTAGTTAACTTTATCGCATTGTTACTTCCTATAGTTCACAGTCGTAAGTCAATTAAATAGCGAATAACACACGTCGATTACTGCGATTATTGACACTTACTCCACATAATACAGTAGAAACTCGATAAATTAATACTCTATTATTTAATAAACTCTCTAAGATAATATTTTTTGCCGGTCCCGACTCGGGGATAGGGTGCTAAATTAATAATTCGCTAAAATTATAAGATAATACATTTTTGATAATTTCTTTAGACCCCATATAAAATATAAATTAATAATTCCTTATATATAGCATATTACATGAATGATTTATGAAGGTTTCTTGAAAAATGACTCAATTGTCTTTTGTTTTTTGTTGAAATCAATTTCCCCTTGAATCTCGTCTCTAATTTTCCTTAGCATGGTAAGAACTTCTGTTGTTGTTTTCTCATAGCTCAACAAGAAATTGTTCAATGTGATTGCTGCTGCAAACCATAGTTACTATGAACCCATTTTTGCAATTGCTTTTGAGTGAGACTTGGATTATCCTTGTGCTTGCATAATGCTCTTCGAATCTCGTCTGTCATTATTGTTTTTTTCACACCTTTAAGATGGGAAGCCATGTTGTGTGTATGATTTGTTTGTGTTAACCTATTTTGATCTTGTATTTATATAGAAAAAAAATTTAATGTCCATAAAGTGATACATTGAACACAAGAAGCAAAATAAGGTGGGAGATTGAAGGTTTCTTTCAAATTGGGACATTCATTTGATATACATGCATTGTATACAATAATTAAGTGGAAGCTTGAAAGGTGTTTGTAAACTAAGTATTCTACTATAAATTAATAAAATATTAATTAATATATAAATTAATAATTATTAATTTATCGATTAATTAATAACTCTTTTAATTAATAAATTTTGGTGGTCCCAAGTGTATTATTTTATAGAGTTTCTACTGTACAACTAAATTTAAACACATAAAAGAAATTCACTATCAGTCAAGTTTCGTGATCGGTCGTTGACTTTGACCTTGACTTTGACCTTGACTTTTGAAACACGGGGTGTTACAACCCAGTGGTCGCACACTCCCGTGTGGAGCGCACACTGGGTAGTGAGCCGCACAGTTTCATTGGGCCAGACATAGTATTGGGCCGCATACTCCAGTGGGCCGCACACTAGTAAATGGCCTACATCTTTTACTGGTCTCACACATATGACTGATCGCACACTCCTAACTGTCGCACAATTAATATATGACCGCACACTTATCATTGGTCGCACACTTCTGTGTGGACCGCACACTGATAAGTGGGCCGCACACTTCAACATCACTGATGTGTAACGGCATTGAACACTACTAGATAGGTCGCACACCCACTTATTATACTACAAGACCTACTGCGCCACACAAAGATATCGGGCCTTCCGTGTTACTGTTCATTTGACGGTAGGCTTATCTATGACCGTATAGTTTGTGTATAATACGTGAAGATTATGTGTTACTTGTTACATGTATAAGTACGTGTTATACTTGCATACAAACCTGACTATTATCGATAACCATAATAGTACATGGTTGACCGACTGTTAAAACAAGTAAACTATCTGCCGAGCAATCCAAGGTGAGTTTACACTAACTAAAAGCATGCATTCCTGGTGGGTTGGGAACTTCATACATTCCCAGGGTTGGGAACTTCTCATATATATATTCCCCATGGTCGGGAACTTCATTTATTCCCAGTAGAGGGGAACTACATGCACTAAACGAAACTCTACCATGAAAATCCCCTTACGTATATAGGTTGACAAACCTCACACCGTGCTGGGAGCCGGGAGTGAACTATTATCTGGAATCTGGTCAATGATGGCAGAACATTGATCTGGGGCAAACAACAATTACGTCAAGGTTTCGGTATCTTCACAGTTTAGTAGCTCATTATGGGATGGGATTCCCATAACATGTTCTGGATAACATGGTAACTCATATAACAAATGTTTTTGGGAAAAACAAGAAAAACATTTTCGAAAACCGTGAACTCGCCAACTTTATGTTGACACCCTACTGCATGCTTGCAGGTTTTTTTTTAGGTACAACTACGAACGGACATTGCAAACGGATGGAGTGTGTAAGTGGCACGTTGTGAACATGCGTCTAAATTGTGGGTTCTAACTGTGATAAACCTATCTTACATTTCCGCTGCAACTTAAACTATTTTTTTGAAAAATTTAAATTAGGTCACTAATTGTACTATTATTTGTAACTCTATACACTTTTCATAAACCGTTCAAAATAATTAGTGGCTGGATCCTGGGCAGTCGCACGCCCCGCAGTATTACTGCGCATGTGGAATTTGAGGGTGTGACAGATTGGTATCAGAGCCATTGGTTATAGTGAACTAGGTTTAAGATATAAAATGTTTTGGTTTGAGCAATAAAATATTTTATATGGACGCCAGTCTATAACCGTTTCTTTAAAAAGAAACCACAACATCACACTCCGGATTTGCAAGGTTTGTCGAACTTAGCTGCTTACTTGGTAATTGTACCCTTCGACTTTTACTTGTGTATGATATATGTATAAACGTGTGTACATGCGTATATTTAGCATCTAACAGCGTTACACGTGCGTAAACAAAATTTGCAAAAACGATATATCTTAGAAAAACACGAATTCTCCTAACCTTAATTCGATATCACAACACGCTAGGTATGATAGATCAGTTATTCATGACATTCGTCCACACCTTTTCCCCGATCTCATTTCTGGATTAGGACGAACCGACGCGATAAACGTCTAGGAGCCTGCTACAGACCCTAAAAGAAAGCCTCACGACGAAGGAGAGCCAATCCTGAGTCATGTGTTATCAGGGGAACAAGCTGTTATGGCGTGACAGCGCAACGATACGGTCCCATGTGTGGAACTACTGGCAAGGATTAGTAGGAACGACGACGTTATTCACGTCTTTTATTCACGCATTTCTTTTCCCGACTTGAGTATTGAGGGCTCATTCACTCATCCGAAATATGATCTGGATTCTTGATAATTGTCTGAGTAAACCCTAGTATGTCTAGACTACTCTATTTTCTGTTTGCGTGCTTCGAATACAAGAAAGCGTACACAGTGTATACTTCTAATGGCAGTACTAATGATTGCATCAATTACGAAGTTATTTCTTCTGATTCTCTGTTACGTGGAATTCTTCTTAGTCGAACCTAACTTTATACCTCTGCGTACTTCAAACTCAGTAATTGGATTACCTTCTGATGGACCGACGGACTTGGACATAGATTTGTCAACTCCTGGACAAGTATGATTATCTAAACGTTTACCTTATCCTTTGTTTGAAAGGACCGTTATTTCATGATAACCTTCCTGGCTATGTGAATCTTTTCACGGGTCTTCTTACGAACCGACGTTTTGTTAAGCATGCGTCCCCGGTTTGGGACAACACACTATTTCCCGGGTTTGGGAAATACACACGGTAACCCTGGCTTAGGGGTACATGCGCGTTCTTAGAATAGTACACATTCCTGGGTGTTGGGAACCACTACTATCCCTGGATTGGGACTGCTTTATATTCCTGGATTTGAATACTACTATCCCTGGATAAGGACTGCTTTAAATTCCCGGACTAGAGTACTACTATCCCTAAATAGGGGATAATACTTTTCAAATTAATATTCCTGGGAGGAATACCCTTTTTCAAAACTACTATTCCTGAGAGGAATACTCTTCCATGTTTTGGTTTAAATTTCAATGTTAATTAATAAACTCAAACTTATCACTTCATTGAGGAAATGGTTGGGACCATAGCCATCAACCGTTGTAAGATACTTATAGAACTAGTTTGTTGGAACTCACGTCGCGGCCCGGGGGTCTAATCGAGAACAAAAAAACCAGATGATACGCACGTATCCCCCGTCGTTTAAAAACCAACTTCAAGCTATCGTTTTAGAACAATTTCCGGGACGAAATTTTTTCAACTAGGGGATGATGTGTCACACCCCCAAAATCCACCTGCGGAATATCACCGCTTGGGAGCGTGACTGACCAGGATCAAGCCACCAATCATATAGAACAATGTATAAAGTGAAAGTAATTGCAATTTAATCAAACCAATCCATATGAGAGGTGTTCCAAAACATAAGTATGTTATCACTGTTTAGCGGAAGCGTATAAATAAACCCAACACAATAAAGTGTGAAATGTTATAATGTCTAATCAAGTATTCACGATCCTTGTCCACAACGACTGCGCCTCCCGTGCAAGCTCCATAAGTACCTAAGGTCCTGCAAGGCATGTAACAGAGGATCAACAACTAGTTGAGCGAGTTCACAGAATGTAAATGCGTGATAGTAAGTTCGTATGTAACATGTGGCTCTACTGGGCCGATAGTACGTTCTATTGGTGGGGGCTTCCCATGTTATATATATCCCCTAGACTATTCGTAATCATAAGTATCCTTCCCCATCCGAGGATAGTAGTAAGTATAGGTTTACGCAGGTTTTATGTAAGTGCCCTTCCCAACCGAGGACAGTACGTAGCGAGTACGTAGGTTTAGCGCTGGCGTCCTTCCCAATCCGAGGACGGTAGTACGTAGGTTTAGCACTGGCGTCCTTCCCAATACGAGGACGGTAGTACGTAGGTTTTACGTAGATTTAGTGCTGGTGTCCTTCCCAATCCGAGGACAGTACGTAGGCTTTGCGTAGAATTTGGCACAGGCATCCTTCCCAATCCGAGGACCGTGGTAAATAGTCTAGTGTTAATGTAAGTGCAGATAATCATTCATTCCCATTCCCAACCCAACCGGGGAATCCCATGCCTTGGTAAGAGTGTGAACTCACCTTGGTTTGCTCGGTATGCTAAGTATGTGCTCAAGGTAAATCAATCACGTCCTAAAGTATGTACGTATGTGAAATCAGTTTGTGTTCAAGTTGTGCACGTAAAAACATGTAATCACGTAATCACAATCATATACATGATGGCTACACTTAACAGCAGTTAAATATTCCAGTTAACACTTAACAGAATTAACTCAGTTTACTGCACAGTTCGGCGAAACACATATATGGCGAAACACATAAGTTGGCGAAAACACACCTAGTGGCGAAACACATATAGTGACGAAACACACTCTGTTTCGTCGTGGCTTTGCTTGGCGAAACAGGATTCTAATTCGTCGACGACTCTTGGAGAAACACATTCTGTTTCGCCGAGATTCCTGTTTCGTCGAATGTCTGATTCGTAGACACCGTTACAGCAGTTACGAAATACACAGAAACCCTAATCATAATAGCAGCCGACATCAATATTATCAATCATGCAGTAATCATTCAACACAGAATCATAGTAACCTCATCATAGTATAATCATCGGATCACTTTAACGTCTAGCATGAACCCTAGTTTACGTATACAACATATCGATTATAACATCACATCATCAAACCCTATCAAGATGCTAACTTGCATTCAGAATCATATCATAATAACAACATCCAGAACCGAATATTCGATCATGTTAGGTTTCGCATATAGTTACGTATCCGATTAACCATGCATATCAAAATCTATATCATCATCATCATAACAAGAACCCTAATATTTAACATGTGTCAGTTACAATTATACATCAACATAGCAGAATCACATGGCACAGAAACACATACATGGATGAGAGATCAATCAAGACACATAGGATTACTAACCGAGATGATGGTTTTGATCGCACAAGAGTTTCTAGTGGGTTCTAGCTTGCCGTCACAGTAAGAGAGCTCTAGGGTTTCGGTTGTGTTGATAGAAAGTGAAATATGATGATGTTTTACGTAAATAAACTCAGAATAACGTTTTGGGCCCAAACTGGGCTTCGTGAATCTGGGCCGGCGAAACAGACTTCTGTTTCGTCGGAGTGTTCATGGCGAAACAACCTTGTGTTTCGTCGGGTTCTTAACAGTTTAAGTTCTACAGACAGTACACATGTTATACAATTACACATAACCATGCAAACACACTAGGTTTTATCATAACACATCCATATAGTCAAAGTCAACGTGCATTAAATGCGAATAAAGAATGTCGGAAATTCGAGTTGTCACATGATGTGACACCCGGTCTTCATAGTGTAAACATAAACCACGTCCGATATTCACTTGGATATCTCGTTTAAGTTCAGGTAAACCAAGGGTCTCAGAATTTCACAAACACTCACGGAACCATATCACAAATGAATGAATAATTAATTATGTGAAATGTTATGCTAAGACAAAAGAGTATAGACCATGTGAATCTGTATGTTATGTGAATCTACGTCCTACATAACTTTATGTGCTAGGTGACTTGCATGTTCATTTTGTTAACTTCCATGTAATTACGTATAACAATAAGTTATTAACAAATTTAAAAATAAGCGTGTATCGTATGACTTAGCTTAAATTTAGAGGACGAAATTCCTGTAACATGGGGAGAATGTGACAATCCGCACTCTCGATCCCGATCATCGAGAGAAGGGTGTTTTATGAATGTTCGAATCCACTATATTATATTATTGTTATTGTTAATGTTATTGTTATTGTTATTATTATTATTAAGGTTTACTAAAATAATAATAACGCGACAAAAGATTTATCTATTTACGTAGTTAGTTACTGTTGTATTTTAATATAATCGGACTTGTCCGTTAAGCGAGACACGTAAAAACTCAACGGGTTCACTCACTTGGGCTAGGCCCAAGCCCATCCCAATTCACCCAAACCCTAAAAAAACCTACTATACATACATAATAAACCTTCATTATCCTCATTTTTACACAAAACCCCTAATCCCTAAACAATCCAGCCGCACCCACATTCCCTGCCTTCTCCCTCACTCTCGTTCAAAACACCGGCGAACGGAACGGGGTTATGGCGAACTCCGACGCCGATCGATCTCCGTTAAAACCCCCAACACCCTCTTATATCTCTAAACGAAACTCTACCATGAAAGTCCCCTTACGTATATACTGATTAATCGCTGGGAGCGAACGGGATATTAGTTGATAGCGCTATTAGGTTTGACAAACCTCACACCATGCTGGGAGCCGGGAGTGAACTATTATCTTGAATCTGGTCAATGATGGTAGAACATTGATCTGGGGCAAACAACAATTACATCAAGGTTTCGGTATCTTCAAAGTTTAGTAGCTCATTATGGGATGGGATTCCCACAACATGTTCTGGATAACATGGTAACTCATATAATAAATGTTTTTAGGAAAAACAAGAAAAAACGTTTTTGAAAACCGTGAACTTGCCAACTTTATGTTATAGGCTAAAGCATGTCTTCTCAAAACATTATGAAAACTCATCTACCTTGATTAATCAGTCGTTTTCAAACATTACAACCTTTGTGTCATTACTCCACCATACTACCTTCGGTAATATGTTTTTATTCAAAACCTTCGGAACGGATTACAATTTCACCTCACAACTCTTTGTAATTATATTATATTCTCAAATACACTCCTTTGTTTTCTTCTCACTTATATATATCACATTTTTATCAATCGGATGGAAAATTTAAAATCTATTATCTACATATTTTTCTCTATTTTAAAAGATTCATTTTTTTTAAACAAAAGTTTTTTTTTCTTGTGATTGTATTTTTTTCCCATTCCAATCAACAAGTCAAATTTACATAAGGATAGCAAGTAGACGGGCAACAAACTGCGCCGCCATCCCCTTTTGAATAGAAAACAAACCATTAAAAAAATTTCTAAAAAGATAAAAAAAAATTATAAAACAAACCATTAACTTGGTTTGTATTTTCTCATCCAAAAATCTTATAAAAACTCATCTTTTAAGCATTTCTTATTTCAAAACAAATTTGCAACCCTGTTTTCCTAAATCCAAAAAACGAGATTTTTGAACAGATACCAAATCAAAATTTTCACTTTATAGTACTTCATTTTAAATTTATGATTTTTCCTATAAATCTCACTCGTCTGTTTATCACTTATATCTATTTTCTTCAAAAGATGCCTCCTCGACGCAAGAATACTCAAATGTTGGAATTGGCTGCTATAATCGCCCAACAAATAGCTGCAATACTCCCAAGTCTTTTGACCCAGGTCAACCAAGCTAATGCAGGCAATAATAACAACAACAATCCACCCACACCTTGTAATTACAAGCAGTTTAACTCGGCTAAACCCAATCTATGGTTCTGAAGGAGCCAATGGACTCCTGCAATGGTTTGAAAGTATCGAAAGCACTTTTCTCCATTTTCAGTGTTCCAATGACCGAAAGGTAGAATTTTCTTCAATTTCAAAAGAGAGCACTCACATGGTGGAATGGAATTATGAGGGATCGCGGGGCGGAAGAAGCCTTGGCGTTAACTTGGGAAGAATTTAGGAATCTTATGATGAAAGAATTCTATCCACGAAATGAAAATGAAGGCTCTTGAAACTGAATTCTATTACCTTAAACAAGATAGTGGTGAAAATTGTGCGTACACTGATCGGTACGAAGAGTTGAGGCTACTCTGTCCCACTATGGTCACACCCCACTATGGTCACGCCCTTAGATCGGGCCATTCTAAAATATATTGATGGACTACCTGATCCGGTCCAAGATATTGTCACTGGCAGCAAACCAGCTACTGTTAGGTAGACTATCGAACTAGCCGCAACCTTAACTGACTCACAAGTCAGGAAAGGAATGCTTTTTTGCAAGGATGGTAAGAAACAACCTCATAAGGCTGCTGTAACATCCCGAAAATATAAAACATTATGTCAGAATTATAAAGCCTAAATAAATGGGAGTTTACTAACTAAGAGTTTTAACCTAGTTAGTTAACTAGTCTAGAAATAGCTTATAGAGTGATTAGAAGCTATCAAACTATATCTTGAACAAAATAGAGGGACCATAGTTGTTAACTCTAAAAACTTAATTAAAATGGGACAAATAAAATAAACCAAACACCCTAAACATGGGTGTTGGTCGACCAGAAAGAGGCAGGGGGCGACACCCCCAATCCAAGAACCCTAAATCTCACAAAACTCTTAAATTGAAGATGAAATTCTAATCCAAAACGAAATCCGAGTTTAGATTATCGATCCTCATCACAAGAGGATCATAAGGTATGTAAAAATTCTTGTTAAATCCTTTGTTGAAATTCTCATGATTTTGGAAATCTGAAATTAGATGCTTGCATGTGTGTAATTTGGTTAGATTGAAGTTAAATAGGTGTTTAGAAGTAAAACCTAGTTAACTACTTGAGGAATCATGCCCAAATTCAGGGAATTCTATGAATCCATGGAAGCTAGGTTATGGGTTTTATAAGATAATGATGATCACTAGGATTTGAATGATAATTCTAGTATAAATTTCATTATAGGAGATAATTCCTGTGATATTGATGCTAAAATGTGTGCAAAGTTTACTAATTAAAGTGAAATTGAGGTTTTATTTGCAAGTCATGAACTTGGAGATGATGGTAGGAAAATCTGACCCGTTAGGTGTTTGTAGAAATGCCTAAGTGAGGATTTTCATGTTAAATTTGATGAGAACGCAGATTTGATCATGTTTCACAATGATATGAATATGGTCATGGAAAGAGTTCTAAACAAGTTGTAAAACTGAATTTTCTAGGCAAAGAGTCCAGATCATCAAGCGGACAAGCCGAAGGGAATTCACGGGGGAAAGGCGTGCTCTAAAGGTACGAATTTACCATTTCGTTACATTATGAATTAATTAATAGTATTATGTTGTAGTCTCGAAAACATGGTAAACAATATAGTTCAATATATCACGGAAGTGACCTTCGTCTTAGTCAAGCGAGACGGGTCAAGACGATTGTTAGAAAATTTGACGTATGTATTACATTATTGATAATTGACTCTTGGTATCTAAACGGGTCAAATAATCGAGTAAAACATAAATTACACTCCGGAATATTTTGGATTGTGCTATGATAGTTGATTGATAATTATCACATCATTAGAATATTAGAATTGATGAATATGTTGATTTAAGGTGAATTACAAGAGTTGGTTCGTATGAGGTGAACTAAATAAACAAGACATAAAATTTCCAGTTCTCACCGTAAATTACGGTAATACCGTAATTTACGGTAAGGAACAAACATGTTACGGTGTAGGTCTACTGATTTACGGTGACCAGAAATATTCAGGATTCACCGTAAATTACGGTGATACCGTAATTTACGGTGGAGTCAGAATAATTGTTTTGTTTTTATTATTTGAAATGTGATGTTCGAACTCGTTATTTAATTATTCGAGATCATTAAAACTAATGTTTCTAATGGTTTTTTTTAAATTTTAGGTAAATTGACAAATCTTACGGATGGCGATCAAGTGATAATTGAAGAACCGAACACTCTATTTTGAAGCTTCCGCAACGTTTTAGATCTTTTGTAGTTTTTGTGTATGGTTGTTAATACAATTTTAAACAGTTGAAAAACCTTTGTATCTTAGTCATTACTCGACTAAGTCATGGTTATTCCTTAATTTTGTAAATGAAAGTCATGTACTTAACTATATTTTATTTAAATCAAGGGTTTAAATTCTAGGGTGTTACAAGTTGGTATCAGAGCTCAAGGTTGTCAATAAGTGTTCGGTTCAAGCTTGATCGATCGTCCGGTAAGAATTAACTTGTTTTGTTAATAAATTATGTACTATGTATAGAATGAGAAATGAACAATATGCATGAAAAGAGCGTGTAAGCTCATTCAGAAACAAGAAATGCATGAAACAAGAATGATCAAATCAAGTTACGGACTTGATTAAATAGAAACAAGAATAATCAAATCAAGTTACGGACTTGATTAAATAGAAACAAGAATAATCAAATCAAGTTACGGACTTGATTAAATAGAAACAAGAATGATCAAATCAAGTTACGGACTTGATTAAATAGAAACAAGAATGATCAAATCAAGTTACGAACTTGATTAAATCAAAACAAGTAAAGCATGTGTTATAAATGGAATGTTTAACAATCTATGTAAACATTTCAGAAATCGAGATGGCGGATGAAGACAATGATAATGCGGTGCCAAGAGTCACCGAACAAGTGAGGGAAGTGATTGCCGAAGAGGTTGGAAAGGCGATCGAAAACAGTTTGTCGGGCTTTATTGATAAAATCCAAAATACGGTTTTATCAATAGTAGAAGATAGAATCAAGAAACTAGAAGAAGATTCAAACGTAGCAAAGGAAAAGCGAGGAGGACGAAAGCCTTGTTCATACAAGGAATTCATGGCTTGTAAACCACCGATATATAATGGGGAGGTTGACCCGATAGTGTGCCAACGATGGCTAAGTGACATCGAAGGGGTATTCGAGAGAACCCACTGTGATGAAGAAGACTACGTAGCCTATGGTACGGGTCAATTAAGGAGTCAAGCGAAAGATTGGTGGGATAACAAAAAGAAGGAGATTGGAAGCGAAGCGGCTAAGGCCATGACTTGGGAGGAGTTTAAGACGCCGTTTCTTAAACACCATAGTCCCAAGGCGGTCGTAAATAAAATCAAGGAAGAGTTCATGCAACTCAGACACAAAGGTGAATCCATAGACAAGATCACGGGGATGTTTATGGACAAGATGAAGTTCTGTGACGAATTGATAACGAATGAAGAGCAAAAGGTCTATTATTACCATAACATGCTAAGCGCGGAATATAGAGAGTTCATAACCCCTTCGAAGTACGAGACCCTTACCGAGATTGTCAATGCTGCTCGGGAAAGGGAGATCGAATTGAAAAAGAGTATAGAACGGGGTGAACGAAGGGCACTAGATGTGAATCCAAGCCCTACCAAGAAAGCAAGAACGAATGAAACAGCAAAGAGATCAGATGCTAAAGGTAGTACACCGGGTTGCAAAATTTGTGGGAAAAGTCATAAGGGTGAATGCCGTTACAAGGATAAGCCTTGTCCTATATGCAAGAAAACGGGACATATGGCCATGTCATGCCCGGAGAAAGTGACGGTTTGTTATAACTGTTATCGAACGGGTCACAAGAAGTCTGAATGCCCGGAACTGGTTGGAAAAAAGGATGGGCAAGAACCGAAAGGTGAAGCCCCGAAAGCAAAGGCGAGATCTTTCCAACTAACTGCTGCAGAAGCGAAGATTGAACCTGACGTGGTCTCAGGTATATTTGCTGTAAATTCAATTCCCGCACACGTGTTATTTGATACGGGTGCGAATAAATCCTTTGTTTCATATGGGTTTATTCGACATCCTTCCTTTATTCTAACAAAATTACCTATGCCTTTAGAAGTAGAGATAGGTAATAACAAAAGCTTTATTGTTTGTGATGTATGTGAAAATTGTAAACTGAGCATCAACGATGAAGAATATTTGATAAATCTAATCCCAATGTCGATGGGAGAATTCCAAGTAGTCGTGGGGATGGATTGGCTATCGCAATACCATGCAAAGGTCGTGTGTTTTCGCAAAGAGAAAAAACTAAAATCTCCGAGCGGAAAACACGTCACCATTTATGGCGAAAAACGAGGCAACCCCATAGTATGTTCGATGTTGAAAGCTCACAAGCTCATGAAGCGAGGATGCAAAGCATTCATAATTTATGCAAATGAGACCGAGAAAGAATCACGGAAGATTGAAGAAGTACCGGTAGTACGGGATTATGAAGATGTTTTTCCGGAAGATTTACCGGGGATACCGCCTGAACGGGAAGTAGAGTTCGGAATCGAATTGATTCCGGGCGCGAAACCTGTGGCAAAAGCCCCGTACCGACTTGCACCGTCGGAATTACAAGAGTTGATGTCCCAAATTCAAGATTTGCTTGATAAAGGATTCATTAGGCCGAGTGTGTCTCCTTGGGGCGCACCGGTGTTGTTTGTGAGAAAGAAGGACGGGAGTATGCGCATGTGTATCGATTATCGGGAGTTAAACAAACTCACGGTAAAGAACCGATACCCGCTCCCGAGGATAGACGACTTATTTGACCAACTACAAGGCGCGAGTTGGTTTTCAAAAATTGACCTTAGGTCAGGGTATCACCAACTAAAGGTCAAAGAAGAAGATGTGCCGAAGACGGCTTTTCGCACAAGATACGGACATTACGAATTTCTCGTGATGTCATTTGGGCTAACAAATGCGCCCGCGGCTTTCATGGACCTCATGAACCGGGTTTGCAAGCCAATGTTGGATAAGTCGGTCATCGTGTTTATCGATGATATCTTAGTGTATTCGAAAAGTGAAGCCGAACATGCACGCCACTTACAAGAAGTGTTAGAGACACTTAGACGAGAGAAGCTTTATGCGAAATTTTCCAAATGTGCCTTTTGGTTACGAGAGGTACAATTTCTCGGTCATGTCATAAATGCCGATGGGGTTTTGGTGGATCCGTCAAAAATAGAGGCGGTGTCAAAATGGAATCCCCCGAAGAACCCTTCCGAGATTAGAAGCTTTTTGGGGCTTGCTGGATATTACAGGAGATTCATTCAAGATTTCTCCAAGATTGCATCGCCGCTAACAAAGTTAACCCAAAAGAAAGCAAAGTTTGTTTGGGGAGTCGATCAAGAAAAAGCGTTTTGGACGCTAAAAGAAAGGCTAACTCAAGCTCCGGTACTGACATTGCCGGACGGAGTCGAAGACATGGTGGTTTATTCGGATGCTTCGTTATCAGGACTCGGTTGCGTGTTGATGCAACGAGGCAAGGTAATAGCCTATGCCTCGAGACAATTGAAGATACACGAGAAGAAATACCCCACGCACGATCTCGAACTGGCAGCGGTGGTATTTGCATTAAAAATATGGAGGCATTACTTGTACGGGGTAAAATGCACCATATTCACCGACCACAAGAGCTTGAAATACTTCTTCGATCAGAAGGAGTTAAATATGCGACAAAGGTGATGGTTGGAAACGGTGAAAGACTATGATTGTGAGATACATTATCACCCCGGAAAGGCAAATGTGGTAGCGGACGCTCTAAGCAGAAAAGCGGATTATGTCCCGATACGAGTACGATCGATGCAACTCGTGGTAACCTCGGGTATACTTGAACGTATTCGAGAGGCGCAATTAGAAGCGGTAAAGGAAGAGAATTGGAAGAAGGAAAGAATAATTGGTCAGTTGAAAGACTTGTCGGATGGGAATCACGGGTTAAAGACTCGATCCGGAAGGGTATGGGTCCCACATACCTGTGGAGTAAAGGCGCTTCTACTTGATGAAGCTCATAAATCCCGTTATTCAATTCATCCGGGTGCGACCAAGATGTACAATGATTTGAAACAAAATTATTGGTGGCCCGGAATGAAGAGGGATGTGGCGAAGTATGTGGAAAAATGCTTGACATGTTTACAAGTCAAGGCGGAGCATCAGAAACCCTATGGCAAACTCCAACCGTTGGAAATTCCGGTTTGGAAATGGGAACATATTACAATGGACCTGTTAACGAAACTGCCTAGAACAAATCGTAGTTTTGATGCCATATGGGTAGTGGTGGATAGATTGACGAAAAGTGCTCACTTCATTCCGATTCGTGAGACATATACGTCAGAAAAGATGTCAGAAGTCTATACCAATGAAATCATAGCACGTCATGGAGTGCCGGTGTCCATCGTGTCCGATACGGATACCCGGTTTACCTCGAAATTCGGGCGTGAATTCCAAGAACAAATGGGGACCAAATTGTTCATTAGCACTGCGTACCATCCTCAAACGGATGGACAAAGTGAAAGAACGATACAAATATTGGGAGACATGCTACGGGCGTGTATAATCGACTTTGGAGGCAGTTGGGATGTTCACCTACCGTTAGTCGAGTTTTCGTATAACAACAGATACCAGTCTAGTATTAAAATGGCACCATACGAACTGCTTTACGGTAGGAAGTGTCGAACCCCGGTTTGTTGGGGTGAAGTGGGTCCACGTGAACTCGCCCACCAAGACATAGTACGAGCCACGAACGAAAAGATCGATAAAGTTCGGGCACACTTGAAAGCGGCCCAAGACAGACAAAAGGCGTATGTTGATAAAAGGAAAAAGCCAATTGAATTTCAAGTCGGTGACATGGTCATGCTAAAAGTGTCCCCATGGAAGGGTGTTATTAGATTTAGAAAGAAGGGGAAGTTAAGCCCGAGGTTTATCGGGCCATTTAAGATTATCGGAAGAGCTGGCAAGGTAGCTTACCGTCTTGAACTACCGGAGGAGCTGAGTGGGATCCATGGCACGTTTCATGTATCGCAATTAAGAAAGTGCCTAGCAGACGAAAAGACATATATCCATTACGACGATATCGAAGTGGATAATAGTCTAAATTATGTGGTGAGACCGGTTGAAATTTTAGACAGAAAGGTCAAACGTTTACGAAATAAACAAATTGACCAAGTCAAAGTCAAATGGGAGCATAGGAAAGGTTCGGACACTACATGGGAGTCCGAAGAGGAGATGCGACGTCTTCACCCTACATTATTTGGTACGTACTTTGGTTTCGGGGACGAAACCCTTTTAAGGGGGATGGACTTGTAACATCCCGAAAATATAAAACATTATGTCAGAATTATAAAGCCTAAATAAATGGGAGTTTACTAACTAAGAGTTTTAACCTAGTTAGTTAACTAGTCTAGAAATAGCTTATAGAGTGATTAGAAGCTATCAAACTATATCTTGAACAAAATAGAGGGACCATAGTTGTTAACTCTAAAAACTTAATTAAAATGGGACAAATAAAATAAACCAAACACCCCAAACATGGGTGTTGGTCGACCAGAAAGAGGCAGGGGGCGACACCCCCAATCCAAGAACCCTAAATCTCACAAAACTCTTAAATTGAAGATGAAATTCTAATCCAAAACGAAATCCGAGTTTAGATTATCGATCCTCATCACAAGAGGATCATAAGGTATGTAAAAATTCTTGTTAAATCCTTTGTTGAAATTCTCATGATTTTGGAAATCTGAAATTAGATGCTTGCATGTGTGTAATTTGGTTAGATTGAAGTTAAATAGGTGTTTAGAAGTAAAACCTAGTTAACTACTTGAGGAATCATGCCCAAATTCAGGGAATTCTATGAATCCATGGAAGCTAGGTTATGGGTTTTATAAGATAATGATGATCACTAGGATTTGAATGATAATTCTAGTATAAATTTCATTATAGGAGATAATTCCTGTGATATTGATGCTAAAATGTGTGCAAAGTTTACTAATTAAAGTGAAATTGAGGTTTTATTTGCAAGTCATGAACTTGGAGATGATGGTAGGAAAATCTGACCCGTTAGGTGTTTGTAGAAATGCCTAAGTGAGGATTTTCATGTTAAATTTGATGAGAACGCAGATTTGATCATGTTTCACAATGATATGAATATGGTCATGGAAAGAGTTCTAAACAAGTTGTAAAACTGAATTTTCTAGGAAAAGAGTCCAGATCATCAAGCGGACAAGCCGAAGGGAATTCACGGGGGAAAGGCGTGCTCTAAAGGTACGAATTTACCATTTCGTTACATTATGAATTAATTAATAGTATTATGTTGTAGTCTCGAAAACATGGTAAACAATATAGTTCAATATATCACGGAAGTGACCTTCGTCTTAGTCAAGCGAGACGGGTCAAGACGATTGTTAGAAAATTTGACGTATGTATTACATTATTGATAATTGACTCTTGGTATCTAAACGGGTCAAATAATCGAGTAAAACATAAATTACACTCCGGAATATTTTGGATTGTGCTATGATAGTTGATTGATAATTATCACATCATTAGAATATTAGAATTGATGAATATGTTGATTTAAGGTGAATTACAAGAGTTGGTTCGTATGAGGTGAACTAAATAAACAAGACATAAAATTTCCAGTTCTCACCGTAAATTACGGTAATACCGTAATTTACGGTAAGGAACAAACATGTTACGGTGTAGGTCTACTGATTTACGGTGACCAGAAATATTCAGGATTCACCGTAAATTACGGTGATACCGTAATTTACGGTGGAGTCAGAATAATTGTTTTGTTTTTATTATTTGAAATGTGATGTTCGAACTCGTTATTTAATTATTCGAGATCATTAAAACTAATGTTTCTAATGGTTTTTTTTAAATTTTAGGTAAATTGACAAATCTTACGGATGGCGATCAAGTGATAATTGAAGAACCGAACACTCTATTTTGAAGCTTCCGCAACGTTTTAGATCTTTTGTAGTTTTTGTGTATGGTTGTTAATACAATTTTAAACAGTTGAAAAACCTTTGTATCTTAGTCATTACTCGACTAAGTCATGGTTATTCCTTAATTTTGTAAATGAAAGTCATGTACTTAACTATATTTTATTTAAATCAAGGGTTTAAATTCTAGGGTGTTACAGCTGCCCAAAGGAAACCTACAGAAGTGAAAGCCGAACCCTCCAAAAATTCTATGAAACATAAAGCTTCAAAGAATGTTACAGTTATTGCACCAATTCCACTAAATCAAGTGGCTCCTAACCAGGTAGCTCCACCACCCGCTAGGAGATTTTATTTTGGAAAACCACCTTTGTGCAATCGTTGCAACTATTACCACTAAGCTAACTCTCCATGTCGTCGGTGTCCAATTTATGGTCTTCTATGCCATCTAGCCGCGACTTGTCGCATCCAAAACTAAGCTACCCCTACTCAAATTCGCCATCTGTACCCAGCTAGATCATGTTTCAATTGCAATGATCCAATTCATTTCAAACGAATATGCCCTTGGCTTGCTAATGCTGACTTAGCTCATGAACGCGCGTTCAACGTTAATGAGCCTCAAGCCGATGACAAAGCACTTATAATCATTTAAACCTTTACATTTTCTGTTTGTCATCCAAAAACCATAAACGTCTCTCAATTGTTTTGTAATGACATATCTATTTCAAGAAATTTTCCTCACTCTTGTTATTCGTATTTCATTTACAAATTCCAATATGATTACACGTATGTGTAATATACAACTATATACCGACTTCGAGGATTCTGTTCTTTACAAATTTGTACTAAACTCGTAGTTTCTCCCATAGTGATCGCACCTAGTGCGTCCACATAATCTCTTCAAATACTATGAACTTGTTTATATGCAAAACACGTATTACAATTCGTGCTAGTATGAAATGCATACTACCAATTTGGCTAGTGTGAAACAAATGATGCCATTATTGATAGTGTGAGTCACGTATTGCTTCAATTATTGATGTATCATTGAGGAACTTATTTAATTCAAACGTTTTCTTCGACCCTATTGTTTGTTTTTCCCACTTAACAAGATGAGCTATGTGGACCATGCGATAAAATGAGTAATAGTGGGTCCACACATAATTTTGAAATTCGATGCATGGAAATCATAGTAAGCCTTGTTAGGTATGGTGACATAAAATGTAGAGTGATTAGATAACGAGACGAGTATAATACAATAAGGACATGGTGGTTACGCCGCTGGTACTTCCTATATATAAGTGTTCTTATTGTATTATCCATCGGAACATTATGCAAATCACTTGAAGTTTTTTTGTTATCTTGGACCCATGTTTTATATTTGCTTACTTGTGTGTGCAATGAAAGCAATATCCAAAACAAGTACATTCATTAATTCTAATCGAGCCGATCGAGAGTATATTATAGCGTTAAAGGTGACAACCTATAACGCTATAGGTGTGACGACCCGTCCCCCCTTGCATGGGATGCTCATGGTACATGGGATGTACCTCGTGGGACAATAGAAACCGAGCGTATATGTCAAATTAGGCGTGAATGTAGACCTATCATTCTTGTTTTCACATAAGTTGTGAAACTGGAAGACACTAGTAGAATAATAAAGTCATCAAGGAAATCCTTAATAAGCCTTTCTATGCACCATAGTTGGAACCCTGGATTTCCATGCAAGACAGTTGTTTGTTTAAGATTAACACTAATTACCTTAGTATAACATAATGCCATAGAAAACATTTTTTTTTTTTTTTGCACTTGACAACACCCTTCAAATTCATAAGCTCTAAAGGTAGAATACCTTGAGATATTTAGTATATCATTACTCATACTTTGAATCCCCAAATTCGAGTACCAAATGATGCTCCGCATCTTTGAATTTAAAGCTATGCATACCTTTCAATCATTCCAACCTTAGTCTACAGTCTCCTACGAATAAATTTCGGGACGAAATTCCTTAAAGGAGGGGAGACTATAACCCCCGCAAAAATTTTGAGCTTTCAAAAACTTTTCTATTTCTTTCCGAAGTATTTCGTTAACCAATATCTAAACATAATCAATTTAACGTAGCATACATTCCGAGACATAGATATAAGTTACACATACCCTAAGTACCCTTCATATAGCTTAAATATTAGGTTACAAGGGTTAAAATGGAAAAATGTGATAATACAAGTCAAGGGGCCAAATCTGCCAAAAATGGAAATTTTATTTATCAGAAGGCCTTATGGACCGTAAGACCTAAAGCCATACGGTCCGTAAGGCATGCGCAGATGCGAAAATTTTGCCTGATCACCAAGTATTGCCACCTATCATCAATCTTTGACACCTAGCATGTAATTTGCTGCATTCAACCTGGTTAGAACACTTGTTAGGACACTAATCAACATCCTAACACCTCATCAAACACTTTTCAAGCTCTCATGAATCCAAGATTACTATAAATAGCCTTGAGTTCTTGATTTTCAAACACACCTTTCTTTCTTTATCACTTAAAAACTCTCATGGAGCTTGCTTCTGCATTTGAGGCCTCCTATCTTGAGTTTTAATCTTTCCTAGAACACAAGTAGGTGTTCTCCTTAGTCTTTTTTTCATTATTTTGGCTAGTTATAAGCCAAAAGTCAAGCAAATTGACTTTTGCTTTGACTTTCGATTCTGACCATTTTGGTCAAGTCAAAGTTCAAACTGAACTTTGCTGCGTGATCGTAATAATGAAGGTGTTAATCCCTCGCGATTACACCCTCTGATCATCACGTATAGTAGGTGAAATGACGAGTCAAACTTTTACGAAATAAAAGTCAAAAATGCATTTTTACGAAGAAAGAGTTTTCGGGTCTTAAAACTCAAATTTTTTACACCAAATCAGTTTTATAACATAATTAGACATGTTCTAACATGTCTAGCTCGTCATTTCTATTTTAGCACTTATTCCTTAGTCAAAGTCGAGCAGTTTGACTTGCACTTTGACTTTCGAATTTGACCTGTTTGGTCAACTTTAGGATCCAACCAAGCCCATTTATATGACCATAGTAATACAGGAAATAACCCTCTGAGGTTATACCTTATGGTCATGTCGTTTGGTTAGTCAAATGACGAGTCAATTATATATACTTTTAAAATGTTGAAAATACCCTTTTGGCCCAAAATTAGTTTTTAAACATAAATGACCATTGTTTTGACTTGTAAACTGATCATGTAACATAGGTAAACATGTTTTGACATGTCGAACTCGTCATGGGACCCATTCGACCATCCAAACCCGTAGTTACGCATACGACCCGTTAAAGTGGCGTAAACCACTTTAAGAAGTCTTAACGGGTCAAGACACCTTTTAATACTTACAAATCAGAATGTAAGGTTTAATAAACCATATTATACGAGATCCTTCACTCGTTTGGTTAATAAACCACATTCTATCTGAGCTTCCATTTAAGTCGCGATACACACTAACCTTAATTATCCAACGAAATTAGGAAACACTTGAATCACTTGAGCTTTACATACACATTTGAATGAGACATCTACGCAAACCTGTGAGTACATAGTTCCCCTCATTTACGTTTCCAAATGTTTTGGGGTGATTCATATGTGCTAACTGTTTTCTCAAATAATATGTATGGCATATGTGTTTACTAAGTGATTTTGTGTATATTACTTATGAAACAAAACAAGAAACAAAAGCCAAATCCTTGTAGGATCTTCATGTTTTAATAGTTAGATTCTTAAAGGATAGTTAAAGTACTAATTTAAATCCTTGATTGGATTTCTAAGAGTACTTTTCAACCTATGAGACAAGACAATGAAACAAAAGCCAAATCCTTGTAGGATCTTCATATCTTAATAGTTAGATTCTTAAAGGATACTTAAAGTACTATTTTAAATCCTTGATTGGATTTCTAAGAGTACTTTTCAACGTATGAAACAAAATGATGAACGCGTATTTATGTGTAGAGTTGTGTAAGTGATTTAGATAACGAAACGAGTGTAATATAATAAGAGCATGGTGGATACGCTACTGGTACTTCCTATATATAAGTGTTCTTATTGTATTACTCATCGTAGCATTATCCAAATCACTTCAGGATTTTATGTTTTGATGAAACAATGTAGAATTGCCAAATCCTTGTAGAATCTTCCCATTTTAAATAGTTAGATTCTTAAAGGATACTAAAAGTACTATTATAAATCCTTGATTGGATTTCTAAGAGTACTCCCACAAGTACTTGACCAAATTCTATGTTATGTGTTTATGTGTTGTGTGGTATTAAAACATAGAATCTAGAGTGATCTAGGATAACGAGGCGAGTGTAATACAATAAGAGCATGGTGGATACGCCGCTGGTACTTCCTATATATAAGTGCTCTTATCATATTACCCTTCGCAACGTTATCCAAAATCACTTGATGATTTTGTGTTATAACGAGACAAAGTACAAGAGAAACAAAGAACAAAGTACACTTTCCAATAACATAAAAATTACTTAGTATTAATCATATTGCCATTTACAAAACAGGTTTGTCACAAGTTTTATTATCAAAACAATGTATTTCAATACTAAACTTTTTGCCATATTTTGGCAACAAAAATCTATTTTTCACTCTAAATTTGGCTAACAAAACCTATGTCACTCACCAACTTTATTGCTGACCTTTTATTTTTACTTAGAGTAAACTGCCATTTTGGTCCCTGTGGTTTGGCCAGTTTTGCCACTTTAGTCCAAATCTCAAACTTATTACATCCAGGGCCCTGTGGTTTTCATTTTATTGCCATTTTAGTCCAAAAGTGAAATTTGACCAGATTACCCACTTTTGACCCTGCTATTTTGTCTTCACCCTCAGGGGCATTTTGGTCATTTTAGGTTTATTATAACCTCCACCACTATATTGTCTTCAATTGTCTTCAAAATAGCAGGTCCATTGTCTTCAATCTAGGGTTTCAATCACCACCACCACCGTCACCTCACCGCCTCCACCATCACCGCCGCCACCCCGACACCCTCACCTCCTCCACCTTCACCTCTCTCCTCCGAATACTCTCTCTCTCTCCTCCTGCCGCCACAAACCACCACCACCGTCTCCAGATTCAATCGATTGATTATCAGAGGAATCGAACCAGTCATCTGTACCGGAATCACCCACCACCACCGTCTCCCCTCCACCACGGATCGGGTTGGGGATCCTGTGAGTCCTCTGTTTCTTTGAGCCATCAAATTCAAGAACATTTGGCCAGTGAAGTTATCAAGAATCTCAATCGGTGTTTGCTTTAGTGCTGGAATCACCTTCAGATCTGCACTTTTTCCGACGAAAACAACCTGCAACGCCTCCTCAGTCCTCACCGTCGCTCAATGGCTGGTTGTGGTTGGAACCAGCGACGGCGGAGACGCCTCCTCAGTCCTCACTGTCGGTAAATGGCTGGTTGTGGTTGGAACCAGCGACGGCAGAGAAAGGGGTGGTTACTTGAATCTGCATTAGGTAATTTATCTTGTGTTTTATTGTTCAGAAATCGAATCGGTGGAGGAGGAGGTGGTGGTGCTTCTTGTTGTTGTTCTGGCAGTGGCTTTATATGTTGTTGTTCATCTTTTTCTTTCAACAATTTTCGTTAACAATCAAGATTTTGTTGTTGTTTTGGCAGTGGCTTTATTATGTTGCTTCTTGTTGTTGTTCTTTCAACAATTTTCGTTAACAATCAAGTTCAGGTCAAATTTGACCATATTTCCCAGATTTGAACGGTGGATTGATTCAAGTGAGAAAGAGGAGAGAGAAAGGGGGTGTTGAGAGAGAGAGAGAGAGAGAGTGCAGAGTTTAGGGGGTGTTTGGGATTTATAATCAGATTAGGGGGTGTTTGGATTAATAATCATTTACAATAAAACCAAAATGACAAAAATACCCCTAGAGATAAGGACAAAACAGGGAGGTTGCAACAGGGAAATCTGGTCAAATTTGAAATTTGGACCAAAATGGCAATAAAATGCAAACCACAGGGCCCTGGATGTAATAAGTTTGAGATTTGGACTAAAGTGGCAAAACTGGCCAAACCACAGGGACCAAAATGGCAGTTTACTCTTTTACTTATGTTTCATGTGTTATTTTGCGCAAATGATTATTCAAGTATACTACACATAGAAACGGATTTGGGACTTAGACTTCTAAATTTTAAAATAATTACTTGTATTCTTTGTGTTGTAAAACGATGTTATTAATATAATGAAACTTTTTAGTACCATGTGTTGTGAGCAATTTGTAACGTGACTCTCCAACGATTCCGCCGCGAGTTGTTTTATACGCGGTCGAGGTGTTACACTTATTCACAATTAAACACTTCAAAATATATCATACATTAATATTTGATAACCTCTGTATTCTTATTCATAATTTAACATTTCAAATATCATACATTAACTTAAGAGTGAATTGCAAGTTTTGTCCTTTATCTTTAGGCCACTTTGCAGGCGGTGTCCTTTATGTTTAAAGTTGACGAGTTTTGCCCTTTATGTATAAAAATCAAGCACGTTTTACCCTTTGGACCTAACCCAGACTGTTTTCCCAGTTAAAGTTGATCACGTGCATGTCATGTGAGGGGTAGTTGTGTCATTTAATGTGCACCCTAAGCATTTACCCCCAATTTAAAAAACCCCAAACCCTAATTCTTCCCATTCCTCCAAATCGTTCATCATCAAGAACTGCAAGCATCGATCTTTCCCCAAATTGAAGATGGTCACTTTACTTTTCTCTCACCAAAGCTACAACCCAAACCCTAATATCCTTTCATAGTTTCATCATAAACCAGCTGCCACCCTATTCTCTTCTCTCTCTCTCTCTCTCTCTCTCTCTCTCTCTCTCTCTCTCTCTTATCAACACAATACCAATACCAATACCAAAACCTAAATTTTGAAAAGATGCAGCGACTGGTTTCACACTTCCAGCTGTTGTCTCTTTTATCTTTATCAGATGTCTCTCTCTCTACGATCTAACAAACAAAAATCATCAAACACACTGGAGATGGTGGTACGACTGGTAGTTGGTAGGTGGTTGTTATGTGTGTGTGGTGGTGAAAGAGGTGACTCGGAGAAATGGTGAAGAGTGATGGGTGTTGGCAGATCGGCGGTTGAAATTGGTGGTGGCTGGTGGTCCGTTTGTGACGGTGTTATGTGGTGATGGATGGTGCAAACGGAGGTGGTGGTCGGGTTTGAGATCGGGAGTTGACGGTGGTTAGTGGTGACGGCGAACAAAGATGTCATCCTGGGACACTGGTCTTAGAAGGTTTGCCAGGCGGCGGTGCCGGAGTTGCTTGCCGGAGACGATGAACTGAAACTTTTGAAGGTGGTGGTGGAATGATGCAGTTGGTGCGCGGTTCAGTGATATTGGTTCGTCTGACGTTGGTGAATGAAGACGGGAGGTGGTGGTTCAAGAAGATAGGAGTTTTATGTTGTTGTTTTGTGGTTGTAGGTGGTGGATTAAAGTGGTGGTTTACTGAAGAGATAGGGTTTATATTTGGGGGAATCTTGTGCATTTGTGAATGTGCACATTAAGTGACACAACTACCCCTCACATGACATGCACGTGATCAACTTTAAAAGGGAAACAGACTGGGTTAGGCCCAAAGGGTAAAACGTGCTTGATTTTTATACATAAAGGACAAAACTCGTCAATTTTAAACATAAAGGACACCGCCTGCAAAGTGGCCTAAAGATAAAGGACAAAACTTGCAATTCACTCTTAACTTAACTTTTGATAACCTGTATATACTTATTCATAATTAAACATTTTAAAATATATCATACATTAACTTTTGATAAATCCAATTACAATGTGTAAATTTAACTGATCTTGTTGTTTCAGTTGTGTAGGACGAATAATTTATCAATTAAAAAAGATACGCAATACATAAAAAACAAATACAGTAGAAACTCGATTATTTAATAAACTCTCTAAGATAATATTTTTTGCCGGTCCCGACTCGGGGATAGGGTGCTAAATTAATAATTCGCTAAAATTATAAGATAATACATTTTTGATAATTTCTTTAGACCTCATTTAAAATATAAATTAATAATTCCTTATATATAGCATATTACATGAATGATTTATGAAGGTTTCTTGAAAAATGACTCAATTGTCTTTTGTTTTTTGTTGAAATCAATTTCCCCTTGAATCTCGTCCCTAATTTTCCTTAGCATGGTAAGAACTTCTGGTGTTGTTTTCTCATAGCTCAACAAGAAATTGTTCAATGTGATTGCCGCTGCAAACCATAGTTACAGTAGAAACTCGAAATTAATACTCGATTATTTAATAAACTCTCTAAGATAATATTTTTTGCCGGTCCCGACTCGGGGATAGGATGCTAAATTAATAATTTGCTAAAATTATAAGATAATACATTTTTTATAATTTCTTTAGACCCCATATAAAATAAAAATTAATAATTCTTTATATATAGCATATTACATGAATGATTTATGAAGGTTTCTTGAAAAATGACTCAATTGTCTTTTCTTTTTTGTTGAAATCAATTTCCCCTTGAATCCCGTCTCTAATTTTCCTTAGCATGGTAAGAACTTATGGTGTTGTTTTCTCATAGCTCAACAAGAAATTGTTAAATGTGATTGCCGCTGCAAACCATAGTTACTGTACTATGAACCCATTCTTGCAATTGCTTTTGAGTGAGACTTGGATTATCCTTGTTGTGCTTGCATAATGCTCTTCGAATCTCGTCTGTCATTGTTGTTTTTTTTCATACCTTTAATGTTGATACATGGAATGTCTGTTGACTGCGTCTACAAGAAGTCTGAAGTCAAGATTAGTCAACAGGAGGTCAAAATGTAAATATTATGAAATATAGAAGTAGGTTCGCTTATGTGTCATTGTCTTAAGTCTGGACCGCTCATATGTCAGTATGTGGTTCGCTTATGTGTCTTAGTCTGGTTAGCTCATGTGTCTTAGTCTGGATCGCTCATTTGGCATGTCATATGAGTGGACCAGAAACTCTATAAATAGGTCCAGCATGTTCATTAGTCTGTAACGTGTATGTGTGTGCTTGGGAGCCGAAACTCTGTCAAAATTTTATCAGAAAGCAATAAAAAGATAGGAATTGGAAGGATATGCTGGTGTAACTTCATATATGTTGATTCCGCCTTCATACATGAAGATGAGCTACTCTAACTAACTTTTCGGGTCAAAGAACGGTCCAACAAGTGGTATCAGAGCTTCAGGACGAGAAGTTCATACTACATCAGCTGATTCGACACTTTTCTCATCTTTTTATTCTATTTTTTTTTTATTTTTCGGATTATACGAGTTCCTACGGACAAAATGATTTGAAAGTCAAGTATATTGAGCGAAACTAGTTGTTAAACAATCCGTAAAAGTTTCAGCCTTTAAAACAAAGTAAAACTAATTCAATTTTATCAAAATATCAATCAGTTCACGAACATAAACTTCATTTTCAGATCTGGAACGATTTTGCGGTCGAAATTGAACAATAATCATATCATTGTGATCGGAATTAAGAGTAGTACAACCCTTGAAAGTATCAGATTGTAATTCGGACTAAAAATGGTAAAAACAGGCTAAAAACTGTGGTCCGCTTTTTCGGACATCGCGAGTTTTGGTTTGCTCTTTCAGACAATCTTACTGTCAGGTTCGCTTGAACGGACACAGTTGGTTCGCTTATCTGGCATTTGACTGGTCCGCTCAAACGGACACTATCTGGTCCGCTCGAACGATCATTACTTGGTTCGCTCGAACGAACAAGTCTGGTCCGCTCGAACGAACAAGTCTGGTCCGCTCGAACAGACATTGTCTGGTTCGCTCATTAGTACACTTTCTGGTTCGCTTATCTGAACCTGTTTGGACCGCTTATCTGTCACGTGCACAGATTGGTTCACTTTTGTGGTTATTTGTCTAAGTGTCATCGGTAATTCACTGTTACGTATTCAGTTCGTTTGAACTAATTGTTTGTTTGTATTGCAGGTGATTCGAGGTGATTTACAAGGCACAAATACCAAGAATTCAAAATGTTTGACGAAAAGGAAAACATGAATCTTGAAAATTTAAATGATTGGCATTGTGAATCTTAGTGTGGGAGATTAGGTGATAAGGATGTTTATGTTAAACGATTCGAAAATTTTTTATGTAAGAAGAATGAATCTGTGGAAGAGTTGAAAGAAAGGTTTTATGATCTAATCATCAAGTTAGAAAGACATAAGATATATCATTCAAATGATGAAAGAATCTAAAAATTTGTTGATGCTTTACCTTTGGAATGGGAGAAATTCGTGAATGGACTGAGACGGGATTCTTTTATCATGCTTTGATTTAAGAAGTTTCATCAATTCAATAACAAATCATAGGAGTCATAAAGATTCAAGAAAAAGGGAGTTATTGGATGAAATAAAAGGAGAATCAGGAAAGATAGATTTGGATGTGATCATTGAAATGAGAAAACGAATCACTGTGTGTCTTGCAGCAAAAAATGTTATGAAATACGATATTAAGAGGGGTTGCTATATTGATGAAAATATGAATCCTCTTGATTTTGTTAAAATTTTCTGTGCAGGAACATACAAGATGGAAACAAAGAAAGAAGCTGATAATGGAGAGATGAATGAAAAATGCTTGAAATGCGAAAAATCCGAAGCAGAAAAAATCAATCTCTTGAAAGATATGGAGAATTTGACATTGGAAAACAAAGCTTTGAAAGACGAGAAGAAATCTGATGATGAACAGATTTTGGATTTGCGCTTGAACTGCGAAAAACTAAAATCTGAAAATGACAAACTTTTGGATAATGTTGAGAGTTTGTCATTAGAAAACAAAAATTTTAAAGAAAAAGAAAATGTTGTTGAAAATGAAAAATTAAAGATTGAAAAAGATTTTCAAAGTCAAATAAAGATTTTAGAAGACGAAAAATCTGTTATTTTTAAAAATAATCTTGAAAAACAGATTGAAATAAATTCTCATCTTGATAAAATCATTCGACTTGAGCATGAAGCTGAAGATGCTCGAAAGAAAATTTCTGAGTTAGAGAATAAATTGAAAGGTTTTGTGACTTCGGCACCATATTTGTGTCCAAAACCGATCAATTCTGTTCCAATAAGTGACAATGTCACAAATTTTGACAAAGTCAAAGTCAAAATTGAAGATTGTGATGAAATATCTGATGATGAAAAAGAAAAGAAAAGAAAAGAAAAATATTTTTAGATTTACAAGAAAAATTTAAAAATATTGTTTTGGAATCTACTGAAACAGGTGAATGTTCTAAACGAAAACCTGTTAAGAAGAGTGTAGAACAGAAACAAAAAGATAAAAATTTGAAAAATCCCAAAAATGAAAATAAAAGCTCATCAGATAAGTCATCCAATCATTTTGAAAAATCACAAAAATCTAAAAATGAAAACTCACAAAATGTTGGTAATAAGTGGTGCAGGTTTGACCACAGTGCTCAAAAGCCAAATCCAGCATTGAAAATGAGAAATGACTATAACCAAGCCAAACAATGTTATGATCTGAAGGTTTGGACTGATAAAAGAGGATGGTACGATAACAGAGTGTGCTACACTTGTGGTGTGAGAGGACACATTGCTGTTAACTGCCAAAATTGGAGTTATGAGACAAGAAGATGCTATAATTGTCAAATCAGAGGACATATTGCCAGAGATTGCCCAAGGAGATCAAATGAAAGATTGAGGGTTAATTCTCAAAGAATGGCAAAGAAGCCAGTTAACGTCAAGCCCCATGAACAGAAGGTTCTAAAACCTAAAGTTCAGGATCAGAAAATTCAAGAAAAGAAAGTTAAACTTTCACAGGGGCAGAAAGACAGACTGCGAAAGAAAAGGAAGAAGGCGAGAGAGTATCTCGAGAAAATTTTGTCTTCGGGTTCACCGGACAGATTGAATAAAAGTTCTGATGAATCAACTCACTCGACTGCAAAGCCAAGTAAATTGAATTCTTCAGATACAAATCTGAGGACTAAAGAAGAGAAGAAGAAGAAGAAGAAGAAGAAGAAGAAGAAGAAAATGGTTGGCGATGAATCTGATGTGTCCAAGTCAGACAAGCCATCATCAGGCAATGAATCTGACAAGTTAAAGTCAGACAAGCCATGTGCAAGCAATGATTCTGGTTCATCAAAGCCAGAGGAGCCTAGTGTTGAGGTAAAAACTGTCAAACCCAAGGCTGGTCAGGCTTGGGTGAATCTTTTCAAATAGAAAAACCTGACTTGCCGGAGTTCCCAGGTTGGTAAGCGTGGAACATGAATCGGCACATTTCTTGAGAAATTTCACTCTGGTGATTTTTCGTCTTACATGTGGTAAATCAGGGACATTAAGTTGTACTTGATTTTCTACAAGTGTTTGTGTTGATAGAATCTTGAACTGATTAATCTTTCAAAATGGTTAAAGGAGAACAAAGTGATGAAATAATCCCCTAACCAACAAGTGGTTTGTTAGTTCAACAAAACTAATTTTCTGGAATAACCATTTGATTAAAACAAACTTAAGTGTTTTGAAATCACAATGGGAAAATAGTTTGTTGTCAGGGGGAGTTCTGATTGTTAAGCCAAGTGAATGGCGAATTGAAGCGATTTGATATCAGTTTGTCATGTTTCTTGTATAGTTTGTTTTCAAATTTTCCTTGAAAAATCAAAATTGTAACATATTTTGATTTTAGGGGGAGAAAAATTTTAAAAAAAATTTGAAAATTTGAAAATTTCAAAAACATTGAAAAAGCAAAAATGAGTTTTGTTGTGAAAAAGAGGAAATGATAGTAAATCAGTGAACTATCACAGCATGCTAAGGATATGAAATGTCAAATGTGATAAATGGTCTCACTGATGATATGTCAGTAGGATTTTGCACATTTAGTAGATTGTAACGAGATATAAACCTAAATTTCAAACTTGCTTATATCATGGGTAACATCTCTCGGATATATGGGTAACCCCCGAAATCTTGTTTGAAAGGTCTCGTATTCTGATATACTAGGTTTTATACTCAGTTGATATCTGGGGTATTATTCCGGGACTTCTGCTGAACGGTAGTTCTGACCTAGTCCTCGAATAATACTTTCTGCAAATGCTTGAAACATAGCATCACCCTCAGCATAAATGATAAGACAATAAAATTGCTTAGCAATGCTGTTGTAAAAAAGATCCTCTAAAGGGGACACACCCAAAAGTTGAGTCATGATCTCTCTGCTGAACGGTAGTTCTGACCTGAGCTCTCATGATTCTTCATAAGTTATTAACCCCTTACAGATATCATTTGTGTTATAACTATCTGTAAGACTGAATATTGGGATCCGGATACAGGAGTATATTCTGAGGTGGGACACGTGATTAAGTTTAAGTATCTAAGACATTAAAATCATATCTCGAAGCAATTGAACTTTGTGTGAAAATTTAAATGGATCAGTATACTGACAATCAAGGTGAATTGTTTAGAACTTAAAATGATTAAAGCTTAACGGTGCTTGTGATTTGTCTCATAAACTGATATGATCATCTTACTCAAACTCACAAAAATATTATTTGTATATATTTCCTTACTGCATTTCTTTAAAACTCAAAATCCGAAAAGATTTTAGTGTGTTTTAGCATAAAGTTTTGAAAAATACAAAAAGATTTTCGACAACTGATGTTGAAGGACTGATATTCAAAATTCCAAGTGCTAAACTTGATGAACTAGAGGATTGGGAGAATATGTTGAAAACTTTGAATGTCATATAAAAATGTTTTGAAAAGATTGTGTGTTTAGTTAATCAAGGTCATTCATTTGAACTTGATGTAACTAATATGTTTGTTGAATAAATGATTTCTACCAGTAAGTTTATTAAATTCAATTGTTATAAATTTGTGAAACTTATGTTGAGGTAGAGGATGTGCAGAGTAACAGGTTTTGATCTTCATTATTCCCAAAGAAAGCTATTTGTCAAAGCTTGAACCAGATACCTCAGATTCTAGCATATTGAGAGGGGGAGTCTGTGAAAGGGGGAGTCTGGATTAATAGTCAAAGGGGAGTTTGAAGATGGAGCAAGATTGTGAACTTGTGAAGAATGCTTGTGAGAATAGACAGAGTTAAGAAAAAGACTAAGACTGAAGACTACGGATCTGAAGATACGTAAAGACTACGTCAACATCCAAGGGGGAGTCTGTTGATACATGGAATGTCTGTTGACTGCGTCTACAAGAAGTCTGAAGTCAAGATTAGTCAACAGGAGGTCAAAATGTAAATATTAAGAAATATAGAAGTAGGTTCGCTTATGTGTCATTGTCTTAAGTCTGGACCGCTCATATGTCAGTATGTGGTTCGCTTATGTGTCTTAGTCTGGTTAGCTCATGTGTCTTAGTCTGGATCGCTCATTTGGCATGTCATATGAGTGGACCAGAAACTCTATAAATAGGTCCAGCATGTTCATTAGTCTGTAACGTGTATGTGTGTGCTTGGGAGCCGAAACTCTGTCAAAATTTTATCAGAAAGCAATAAAATGATAGGAATTGGAAGGATATGCTGGTGTAACTTCATATATGTTGATTCCGCCTTCATACATGAAGATGAGCTACTCTAACTGACTTTTCGGGTCAAAGAACGGTCCAACATTTAAGATGGGAAGCCATGTTGTGTGTATGATTTGTTTGTGTTAACCTATTTTGATCTTGTATTTATATTGAAAATATTTTTAATGTCCATAAAGTGATACCTATTTTGATCTTGATACATTGAACACAAGAAGCATAATAAGGTGGGAGATTGGAGGTTTCTTTCAAATTGGGCCGTTCATTTGATATACATGCATTGTATACAATAATTAAGTGGAAGCTTGAAAGGTGTTTGTAAACTAAGTATTCTACTATAAATTAATAAAATATTAATTAATATATAAATTAATAATTATTAATTTATCGATTAATTAATAACTCTTTTAATTAATAAATTTTGGTGGTTTCAAGAGTATTATTTTATAGAGTTTCTACTGTAGAAAGAATAATTTATCAATTAGAAAAGTAGAAAATCATAGTTTATAGAGTAAACTTTCAAAATGGTCTCGAGTTTTTATATTTTTGTAACTTTATTTTAAAACTCAAATCTTTTAAATTTGGGTCCATGTGATTTCAATTTTGTTTTAACCTTCTAAACCTGTCATTTAGAACCTTAAGTAATTAAGTAACGAAGATTAGGTTAAGAATTTGTCTTGTTTAGGCCTTAAGAGGCATATTTGATATAAGAACGAGACAACAAAGAGTCAAAGACGAATACGATAATTTGTCACCAACGAGTACAATTTTTTAATGAATGTCTTACATCCAATAACTACATCTAATAGTGTGGCCATTACTATTACTATATAGCATTAAAATCGATAGAAAATAAACAGCTAAATAATAATAATAATAATAATAATAATAATAATAATAATAAACAACTTGTTTATATAATTTAATTTTTCTTTCATTTATTTTTTTATTACTTGTTAACTTTGAATACACGGAGCTGCTTAATTATTTTCGACGTTTCGATATAAATTTTGTTGTAACAAGCTTGCATTCAAAATAGAATGTTTTTTAGTATCGTAGGCTATACGAATGTCCGCACCATGCTGGTACCTTGACAAACCGAACATCGGTACTTGTATTTGCTTTAATTGTTTTTATAGACGTAAACCATGTGATATGTGTCGATATTATGTTTGGCATATTACGACTTTATCTTTTTCGGTTTAACACTTTTGGTTGTTATAAGGAGTGCGGGTATTGTAACAAATCGAATTGGTATCGTCCAAATTCCCACCATGTAGTAGGGTAAATTATAAAATAAAGCATTAATTTCTAAATAAGAGGGATAAATATTTTTGAATTTAAACTTTTACCAAAAACAAAGAAGAGAGATTTAAAAACAATATTCCACGTTCTTGTTTGCACTTGAAATTTATATAAATATTAATAAGAAAAGATTCCACGTTCTTGTTTTACACTTGAAACTTTTTTCTCGTACATTGTTAACTGACAATCTTATTTATATTTAATTAACCTAGTTATCTAAACATTTAAAAATAATAATCAAATTAAGGGGTAAGATCAAATAAAAAGTTTATTTTGCCTAGAGTAAAATGAACGGATAGTCCATGTGGTTTTGCAAAGTTTCAGCTATAGTCCCCAGATGTTGAAAATTACACTCATAGTCCCTGTGGTTTGACAGTTTGTTACGCGGATAGTCCCTGGAGTGGATGGGGGTTAGTTTTCTCAGTTAAGTTGGTGTAAAATGACTAAAATACCCTTAGGATTAAATTAAAACATTAACCCTTTAAACCCTTGTATCTCTTTCATCTCACGCACACACAAACACTCACTCACCAGTCACCACCATCTGCCGCCACCACTTACACCAGCCGTCACCACCTGCCACTCCACCACCATCAACATCTCTACCACCTTAATTCCCTCCTCCATTTCAGAACTCACTGTCAACCACATTTAAAGAGAGAAACGACAAGAGAGGGAGACAAATCAATTAGGAGAGAGAGAAACAGATCAATCAGAGAGAGAGAGAGACACGCATAAAAGGCCCTAGAAGATGGTTGGAGACGGTGGTAACTGTAGCAGTGGTCGGATCTATCTGCAGCAGCGATGGATGGATCTGATTTGTTCATAGGGTTTCCAGTATTGGTGAACAGGAAGGTGATGATGGGTGCTAATGTTAACATAAAAGGTAAATTCAGTCGATTAACAGGTTAAGGGTTGAATCGGACAAGGGTTGATGGAGGTGAGTGGCTATGCGTGTAATCGTGTTGTGAATCGGACAAGTTTCGATCGATTACGTACTGAATTGATTGTTTTTTCGGTGAGATCGGATCAGTTTTGGTAGATTTTCAGTTTGTTTCGAATAGAGTTTTGAACATTTTGATCTGTTTCAGACTGATTTGATCAAGTTTCCAATTGTTTCAATGTATTGTTTGTGAATGTTAGACACGTTTCATTGATATTCAGTTTGTTTTGACAAGTTTCGATTTGAATCGGTAAAGTTTTGAAATTTTCTATTGATTTCGAACAAGATCAGATTTGAAAAGAATTCATAAATGAGTCAATTGTTTCAGATCTGAAAATAAACATGATAAGGATGAGTTTCAGATCTAAAAGTAAGTGTGTGTATATACATATATGTTTTATATATTTAATACTTGATTTGTTTATTTTATTTTATATTAAGGGTATTTTAGTCATTTCACACTAACTTAACTGAGAAAACTAACCCCCCATCCACTCCAGGGACTATCCACGTAACAAACTGTCAAACCACAAGGACTATGAGTGTAATTTCCAAAATATGGGGACTATAGCTGAAACTTTGCAAAACCACAGGGACTATCCGTGCATTTTACTCTTTTGCCTAAGTAGGATGAGAAGGAATCTTTGTGACAACCGCCACTTTTCCGTACATTCCGTACACTAGATGAACAGTAATTTGTGCTTTAATGACTGTACATGATCTAGTTTACCACAAAAATAAATTTCTAAAATTCCATACAAGTGAATTCATGCATGATATATGCTACAAGAATTACGTTATGATAGCGTTGCGTCAAAAATACTAAGTAAACTCACCGGTAAGACACTATGTGTCAACGGAACTGCAGAAAGCAGTCAGACAATAGAATTAAGGCCTAGGTGTAGGTCCGACGACAAAAGTACATTAAAACCCAAGAGTACAGGCAAGGGTTTAATATATAGACATTGCGAAAGCAAAAATAAGCACTAAAAAGCACCCGAAACGCACTTTAAGTGCAGAATTTATTTAAATTCAGCAATAATCAGCATTATGACAATGAAATACTGTGCAGAAATGTCGTTTTATCATGCAGAATATTTCCCCTAAGTGACGGGAATCGAAAGTATTACAAAAAGGTACTTAACGACACTTTAAATGCTTATTTAGCGCTTTAACGAATCGGTACCTAACCGAACAACCGGACTTTACCCGGAGCACAAAAAAAAATATATTGTCTATGACATTATTTTTTTTTCTGAGCTAGTTAGGGCCCCCGAATACCCTAACACCCGTTATTATACATAACACTCTAGTAACTAAATTAAATCTCTAAACTAATCAACTAAATACTTAACTTATTAGTTGGTAGTCAACCATTTTGCAACCCCCCACCACCGTTCAGTTCCCTTAGGGGGGCACACTCTTACAATGTTGACTATTAAATTAGGGGTTGTCTAATATCTTTCATACATATTATACTTTGGGCAATTAGAAATTGTGGATGATAAATGGGACCAAGAGATCACCATTATTTCAATTCAAAACACTTAGCAAAATTTACTTTCTTTCCCTTGGCTACTCTCGGCCGGACTTACACCCACATCCAACATCACTTTCAAAATTTGATCAAGCCATTTTACATACTCACTAGTATATTAGAGTTCATTCAAGGAGACTCGGTGCATACGGAATCGCTAGGACCTCTCTACAACGCTTTTAACTACCCATTTTTCGTCTAGTTTCTTCCCTAGCCACGAGCTAGTAGTAAGTGACTCTAAACACCCTATTGATCTTGTCTAAAGTGGTTAATAAGAGATTTAACGGGAAAAAATCATAAACACTAGAGATCAAAGTTTAAAGTCTACTAAAAATAATGAACAAAGTGGTTAATGAGTAAATATTAGTGTAAAACTTATGAAACTTGTTTTGTTATGGTTATTTATTATTGTTGAATGCTAGTAGGGGAACGGATCGCCATCTAACCACGCTAGGTCATGTTCATGGAACATGAACTAGCGCTATGTTTAGTAAAAAAAATAACTAGATGACGAACCCTTTCACTCACAAACATGAACTTGTGTAAAAACGATTTTTCTTATGAAATGGAGGTCTAAACTAGTAGATCTAAAGATCTACAAGTGGTATTTTCGAAGGACCAAGTAAAATATATACAAGTCTTATTTTAAGTCGGGTCTTTCATGAACTAGAGGTGTTTTTGTGAACAAACAAGTGTGTGGACACTTGTGTAACAAAAGTTTTAACAAAGAAATAATTTTCATAAAAACCGACTAGAAGTTGTAAAACTTCATGTTCTTTAAAAATAAGATTTCCAAGGAACCGACTTTATTTTTAGAGATGGAAAAACCTACTAAATGTGTTGAAGAGTTACTACACATTTTTACACAACTTGCAAGTTCATGTAATTGCGATATATGTTTATGTTGGACTAGTTTGATGACGATTGGAAATTGATTGGTTGAATTTTTTTTAAAAGAAAATGATACGCTAGTAAGCGTGGCCACCTCCAGTTACAGAGGAAACTCTGGCGAAATTTTTCCAGAAAATAACACTTAGAATATTTTTGGTGACAAGTGTTATGAATATGTTTTTGACTTGTTTTCCAAACAAACTTCGCCATGATTTTTATTACAAAATTACCAAATACCGGAGGTGGATTTTCCTAGATGGAACTTGTTAAATATATATTTAGAATATATATTTATCGCTTGTGTGAATATGTGATTATTTTGTGAACTAGGTATATATTATTTTTAGAGCAAAAATAATATGAATTGGAGATACTCGTAACGAGTAAAAATATAAAATACACATACAACATACAAGATACGTAATTCGGGTGCAAAGTGCAAGATACAAAAAGCTTATATTTATTTTTGAGAAAATAATATAAGTAAGACATTTAGTTAAAAATATAGAATATTTTTAACACAAGAATATATACAAAAGAGAGTGACTGTACTTGTGCGACGCAAGTCTAGTGACTAACGTTAAGAAAACGCGTATAGGTTACCACGTTAATTAAGCAAATCCGGTGAAGTTTACGACGCACAGGAACGCAAAGTTGTGAGTTCATGCTCCCCCTTTTCTTTAACTGTTTTTGGTTTTATAACTCTCGGGGGTGAAATACATGTTACAAATATTATAATTTTTACAAAGGGTAAAAATACAAGAAGCACTCTTGGTGAGAACGAGAACCGAGTGCAATATGATTTGAGAATACGAGAAGCACTCGTGGTGAGTGCAATATGATGAGCATTAATAAATGCCTAGAAAATACTAGATCATGTGAGCATAGACTAATACAAAAGATGCCATAAAGTCTTGGTGAATACTAGTACCAAGCCATTAAAAACATTCATTAATTAGGGACGAGGGTTAGATCTAACGGGTACGGCCGAGCCCCACTCATGGTCCTTATGTGACCTCTTGAGTGCTTCAGTGTCCCAGTCGAGGGAAATCAACACAGTCGAGGTTAATCGATACAGTCGAGGGAAATCGACACAGTCAAGGGAAATTGACGCAGTCGAGGTTAATCGACACAGTCGAGGGTAATCGACACAGTTAAAGGAGAAAATACTAATGCTCCTATGTCCTCACATGCCTTAAGGGAGAAAACACTAATGCTCCCTATGTCCTCACATGCCTTGAAGGGAGAAAATACTAATGCTCCCTATGTCCTCACGTGCCTTAATGTCCTTGTATAAACAATCATTTAAAACGTGGGGTACACAAGAAAACTAGAATGATACTTGAGTACGTGGGGTACTCAAGAAAACGTGAATTATACTTGAGTACGTGGGGTACTCAAGAAAGACTTGAATTATACATGACACATACTATGTTTTCATACAAAGTATAAAAATGTGAAATACAAAAACGCATGAACTCGCTCAACTTTATGTTGATGTTTTCCAAAATTACATGTATTTCAGGTGACAGGATGGATCTTGGGCGCAAGTGTCGTAACTAGAAGTAGACTACAAGTTTAGATGTCATCCACTTTTGTTGAATTGTAACCTTGTTAAAGGTCGTGTTTTGAAAACTTAAATAACAAGTGTTTGTAATACTCAAATTTTCATAAATGGATGAACATCGTTTTGATCATGTAGTCATTTATTACGATTGAATGCAATGATAACAAGCTAGTCACACATCATACGCTTCCGCAAAAGACAGGGTGTGACAGTTTGGTATCAGAGCTTCGATTGTAGTGAACTAGGATTCTTTCTCGAGTCTAGACTACAATCACTAGAGTTCTCTCGCGAAAACATTTTACAAAAAGGTTTTCATTGCATTCACGAAAGCGCCAAGATCCACAAGTCAGACACTTTTCAAAAAGTGACAAGGCAAGGACATTAGTGAGGAATACCTTTAAAATAAGGTGCCAAACAAAGCATAGTCTACACGAGTTAGACTTGCCAAAAACAAAATGACCCCCCAAAAACGAGAGTTATACGTGATATAATGCATTAAAATGCTTGATTATGCTAAGTAGCATATATGTTATTGATATACATACATACAAATAAGTGTACGGAATGATTATTGACGTGAATAAGATACTTTCGACTCCGACTCCTATTACTATACGTGACTCGCACGATGAAGCTACCGACCTCGCATCCTTTGCAAAGCTCATGGCTGGGAGTGATTACCAAACAAGATGCTGAGCTTGCTTCCGTAGGAGATGGCTGCTCTTCCCTCTCGATCGTGAAGGTGCCTAACTACGGTGATGATGACGAGGCAGAGGCGGCAACCTTGATCGAATTCTTGATCAATGGGACGAGATCCCTGCGGCTTATGAGAAGCAAGATTGACGTCATACTTAACCAGAAAAGGAAGATGAAGTATTCATCTCGAAGGTGCCCCTCCAACTACTAGGAATTCTCTCTATTCCTATTCCATCTAATCATCGTGCCTATTCGCGCGTAACAACAACGAAAGTTAGCGCGTGGACCACTGCAATGGTCCTTTCCATGACAAGAGGTATAAGGACAGTAGTGTCCCCTCTTTGATTGATCATCTGCTTGGACGAGAGAAAATTTGGGTAACTGTGCAAGACAATTTATTATTACGGGGGCCCACGTAATAATGACTTGTAGTGCACAGAAATCTTGGTGGACTCTGCGGGTCGAGCTAATGAAAACCATACAAATTTAATCTATAGGTGTCCTCACCTTCATCTGGTAGAACAACACACAGATCAGTGCTTTAGCACGTTAGAAAGTAGGAAGCCTGTCTTAGCCTACTTCGTGACTGACACTTCTACCTGCATACGAGACGTTTGTGAAGACGATGTTTAAGCAAGAGAGGTGGAATGACATTCGGAAAGAGTCAGCGACGATACCCTCCCTATCACCTCTACACAAACAACCCCATCAAAGGGGAAATATACGCACCAGTAAAGCTAAAGACCTAAGAAAACCAATGTAGCAGGAAATAACTGAAACTTGAATGACCAAGGCGATGTAGCCTCGGGATCATTTCAAACAATATGCCAAGTTGGCAAGCCTATGTGAAGGCTCAATAACTGTTTCCTTGCTTATACACTGGTTATTTATATGTGTGAAATTGGGTGGCTTATGGTGCCATGTATATCATAGATAATTGAAATGTTGTCTAACCTACTTCATACCATTTTGGCAGAAGAGAATGCCGCCCAGGCGAGACACAAACACCAGTACGCTGCCAAGGACAGAAGCCGAGCTGCAAGAACGCATCTCGCAGGCAATTGCGCGACATGAAGCCCTCCGCTCTAAGCACAGCGATGGCACTACTGAAAATAACCCTCCAACTGGCTGCACCTATAAACAATTCCTGGACTGCAAGCCATTGAATTTTGATGGCACAGGAGGTGCCGTTGCATTTGTTCGTTGGGCAGAAAAGACTGACTCCATTCTAAGAATGAGTAACTGTTCGCCCCGACAGAGTGTTACTTATATCTCAGGGTTATTCGTAGATGGCGCACTCTCCTGGTGGAACCTTCAGGTTCAGACCCTTGGTGCAGATGCTGCTTATGCACTGAGCTGGGACGAGCTCAAGGAAATGATGGAAAAGAAATACTGTTCTAGGGCTGAAATCCAGAAGATTGAGGTGGAGTTCTGGAACTTGAAAATGGATGGACCGAAGATTCCTGAATACGTCCAACGATTTCACGACTTGTCTAGGGTCGTCCCCTACTTAGTCAAACCGGAATTCAAAAGGGTTGAACGATTCATTTGGGGACTTGCACCTCAGATCAGGAGCTTGGTTACTACCTCAAGGCCTCCAACTATCGCGGAGGCTATCGATTTAAGCGTTACGCTTACTGAAGAAGCTCTACGTGCTGGAAAATTTTCGGAACCTGAGGATAACAAGAAAGAGACTCATGTAGAGTTATCAGGAAATAAGAAAAGGAAGTCTTCGAACCTAAAGGTGGGCACACTAGTCAACTATGGAAGCTCTAAAGCAAACAAAAGAAAGAAAGGGAATCCGCCATGTGACAGGAAAACTGATGGAGCCACTAATAAGGCCGGTGGTAGAATATACTCGGGGACTAAACCGAAGTGCGGAGAATGCAATTTTCACCATGAAGGTCGATGTCTGAGGCCTAAGTGTGGAAAGTGTGGAAAAGAAGGGCACATCAAGGACGCCTGTTGGGCGAAGGACCCAGATGGAAGAAATAAGAGAATACCAGGCTGCTACAAATGTGGAGAAGCAGGGCACTTTAGGAAAGATTGCCCTAGGAAGAAACAAGCAAGGAAGGGTTTTCACGATTGAGACTCGTGAAGCACGCCAGGATCCAGATGCGGTTACGGGTGCGTTCCCTATTAACCAACCTAATGCATCTGCTTTTAATTAATACTGGCATCCACTTTAACCTTGCATGCTTAGAACTTAAGAAACCGCTTGACCTAGTAAAATAGACGTCCCGTATTCCTTATATATGGGCATATAGAAGGCTAGTTTAAACAGTCGAAGCGAGTAAGGATTGTATTTAGGGACTCGGAAGGCCGGAACCTTCTGTTACCATTGACTCGCGAAGTCATAAAATGATAGTCAGCATGGATCAGAAATCCAAGTACAGCTGAAGTCGTTCGACATGAGAAAATCAGACGCAACCCTCTTGGTGATGATGAAACCCAACTTTCCTGCAATAGGTGTAAGGATGCTAGACCCCACAAGGCGGCAGATCTACGACATCCCTCATTGGTCGAAGAGGCATAGAAACACCTCCGAATAGACTGCAGAGCCTGAGAACATCCCCGTAACGGAAAAAGTCCCAGTAGCCTTTTCGGAAGACTTGCCAGGAACGCCTCTCCGTAGCGACGAGAGGACTTCAGGATAAATCGCGTGCCAGGAGAAACACCAGTGTCGAATGACGCCATACCAACTAGCTTCACCAGCGAAGCATGAACCTCTGATATAACTGCAAGAGCTGCTAGACAGAGGAAATTAAGGACATAACATCCTTAGTGAAGGAGACAAGGAGAAAGTTGGTAGTCTCCACTTTACATAAACTTCAGAAAATTGAGAATCAGGATCCTTTGCCAAGGACTGGTGACACAAATGAGCAAATCGTAAGGTTCCAGTTACCACTCAAAGATTAACTTGAGGACAAGAGGTCCTCCACTGTGAATACAAGAGGAAATATCCCTAAAACGACCGTTAGGACTTGCTTCGAGCATTGCGAGATCCTTGTCGTATCTTTTGGCTTGACACATGCATCGACAATATTCATGGACATCATGAATCGAACGTGTGAGCCATACCTGGATAAGTCATATACTTATTGACTACATTCTTATATGGCCAACGAAAAGGAAGGTCGTCAGCAACAGCTGCAATTTACCTTGCAACTCTTGAGAAAGCACAATTATGTGCAATGATGACGAAAAGCGGATTTCGAGTTCGCGGAGGGAGAACTGAAGATACATGGTGGATAAGAACGAAATTCATGCCAACCCTGCAACCAAGAGCTAAGGAGCTAGAGTTGCAATTATGTGACGTCTCTCGACAAAGTCTCGATTGTACGTCGATGCAACGAGACCTCAACATTGCGTACGCGGCACATTGATTAAGGAATCATGAGAAAAGACCTTGAGATAAATACAGTAATTGCACGCCGTAAACTGGACGTCATTACCTGAAAGAAAACGCTGCACGATCTTTACTGATCACAAAGGTTGCAGCACACCGATGATCGTATGAACTCGAATACGAACTGAGCTGTTGAACGGTGCAGACTGTATGAACATGATATGTGCTGTGTGATAAACTTTAATGAAAATTCGGAACACTCACTTGCCCTTAGTGGAGTTTTCCTACAACGGTACCTATCACACCGCCGTCTAAACCGCTTCGTGTAAAGCTTTAGACGGAACATAACGAGTCAATTCCCGTCATGATTGAACGAATACAGAAATAAACAATCAACTAGCCCGAGATGGCCCAGGAAAACTAGAGGCAAGATCGCTCAGATATGTGATCATATCAGGACAGCCCGCAGAATACGGAAAGATTACGCCGATGAGCGGCAGAAATCGTATGAATTTGAGACAAGAAGTATGACTAAAATGAGAGCCTCGCTTAGAGAAGACATAGTGTGTTTTGGAAAACGAAAAGGTTGAATCCCCGGTGTAGGGATCAGAACCATTGCTCACAAGATGAAGCTCCTGGAAAAAGATCAGTAGTGATCGCGACACATTCATGTGTCTAGTCTGTAGAGGAGTCTGACTTAAGGAACAGTCGTTGTTCCCACAAATAAGATTCACGTCAATGACGAACGACAAGAATTACTATAGAAACCTGTTGAGGTTTTGGACCTAGAGTCCGTGATACTATAGAAACCTGTTGAGGTTTTGGACCTAGAGTCCGTAATACAATAGAAACCTGTTGAGGTTTTGGACCTAGAGTCCGTGATACTATAGAAACCTGCTGAGGTTATGGACCAAGAGTCCACAAGATACAGAAAAAGTCATGATCGACTTACTTGAGTATGATAGAATTCATGACATGACCTAGAGATTTCATGGGAACATGAAGACAAATCATGAATCTAAGTGACCATATTGGTTTCACAACTCCCCTGCGACCGATGGCATCGCTTGAATTTCGGGACGAAATTCTTTTAACGGGGGGAGACTGTGACAACCGTCACTTTTCCGTACATTCCATACACTAGATGAACAGTAATTTGTGCTTTAATGACTGTACATGATCTAGTTTACCACAAAAATAAATTTCTAAAATTCCATACAAGTGAATTCATGCATGATATATGCTACAAGAATTACGTTATGATAGCGTTGCGTCAAAAATACTAAGTAAACTCACCGGTAAGACACTATGTGTCAACGGAACTGCAGAAAGCAGTCAGGCAATAGAATTAAGGCCTAGGTGTAGGTCCGACGACAAAAGTACATTAAAACCCAAGAGTACAGGCAAGGGTTTAATATATAGACATTGCGAAAGCAAAAATAAGCACTAAAAAGCACCCGAAACGCACTTTAAGTGCAGAATTTATTTAAATTCAGCAATAATCAGCATTATGACAATGAAATACTGTGCAGAAATGTCGTTTTATCATCCAGAATATTTCCCCTAAGTGACGGGAATCGAAAGTATTACAAAAAGGTACTTAACGACACTTTAAATGCTTATTTAGCGCTTTAACGAATCGGTACCTAACCGAACAACCGGACTTTACCCGGAGCACAAAAAAAAATATATTGTCTATGACATTATTTTTTTTTTCTGAGCTAGTTAGGGCCCCCGAATACCCTAACACCCGTTATTATACATAACACTCTAGTAACTAAATTAAATCTCTAAACTAATCAACTAAATACTTAACTTATTAGTTGGTAGTCAACCATTTTGCAACCCCCCACCACCGTTCAGTTCCCTTAGGGGGGCACACTCTTACAATGTTGACTATTAAATTAGGGGTTGTCTAATATCTTTCATACATATTATACTTTGGGCAATTAGAAATTGTGGATGATAAATGGGACCAAGAGATCACCATTATTTCAATTCAAAACACTTAGCAAAATTTACTTTCTTTCCCTTGGCTACTCTTGGCCGGACTTACACCCACATCCAACATCACTTTCAAAATTTGATCAAGCCATTTTACATACTCACTAGTATATTAGAGTTCATTCAAGGAGACTCGGTGCATACGGAATCGCTAGGACCTCTCTACAACGCTTTTAACCACCCATTTTTCGTCTAGTTTCTTCCCTAGCCACGAGCTAGTAGTAAGTGACTCTAAACACCCTATTGATCTTGTCTAAAGTGGTTAATAAGAGATTTAACGGGTAAAAATCATAAACACTAGAGATCAAAGTTTAAAGTCTACTAAAAATAATGAACAAAGTGGTTAATGAGTAAATATTAGTGTAAAACTTATGAAACTTGGTTTGTTATGGTTATTTATTATTGTTGAATGCTAGTAGGGGAACGGATTGCCATCTAACCACGCTAGGTCATGTTCATGGAACATGAAATAGCGCTATGTTTAGTAAAAAAAATAACTAGATGACGAACCCTTTCACTCACAAACATGAACTTGTGTAAAAACGATTTTTCTTATGAAATGGAGTTCTAAACTAGTAGATCTAAAGATCTACAAGTGGTATTTTCGAAGGACCAAGTAAAATATATACAAGTCTTATTTTAAGTCGGGTCTTTCATGAACTAGAGGTGTTTTTGTGAACAAACAAGTGTGTGGACACTTGTGTAACAAAAGTTTTAACAAAGAAATAATTTTCATAAAAACCGACTAGAAGTTGTAAAACTTCATGTTCTTTAAAAATAAGATTTCCAAGGAACCGACTTTATTTTTAGAGATGGAAAAACCTACTAAATGTGTTGAAGAGTTACTACACATTTTTACACAACTTGCAAGTTCATGTGATTGCGATATATGTTTATGTTGGACTAGTTTGATGACGATTGGAAATTGATTGGTTGAATTTTTTTTAAAAGAAAATGATACGCTAGTAAGCGTGGCCACCTCCAGTTACAGAGGAAACTCTGGCGAAATTTTTCCAGAAAATAACACTTAGAATATTTTTGGTGACAAGTGTTATGAATATGTTTTTGACTTGTTTTCCAAACAAACTTCGCCATGATTTTTATTACAAAATTACCAAATACCGGAGGTGGATTTTCCTAGATGGAACTTGTTAAATATATATTTAGAATATATATTTATCGCTTGTGTGAATATGTGATTATTTTGTGAACTAGGTATATATTATTTTTAGAGCAAAAATAATATGAATTGGAGATACTCGTAACGAGTAAAAATATAAAATACACATACAACATACAAGATACGTAATTCGGGTGCAAAGTGCAAGATACAAAAAGCTTATATTTATTTTTAAGAAAATAATATAAGTAAGACATTTAGTTAAAAATATAGAATATTTTTAACACAAGAATATATACAAAAGAGAGTGACTGTACTTGTGCGACGCAAGTCTAGTGACTAACGTTAAGAAAACGCGTATAGGTTACGACGTTAATTAAGCAAATCCGGTGAAGTTTACGACGCACAGGAACGCAAAGTTGTGAGTTCATGCTCCCCCTTTTCTTTAACTGTTTTTGGTTTTATAACTCTCGGGGGTGAAATACATGTTACAAATATTATAATTTTTACAAAGGGTAAAAATACAAGAAGCACTCTTGGTGAGAACGAGAACCGAGTGCAATATGATTTGAGAATACGAGAAGCACTCGTGGTGAGTGCAATATGATGAGCATTAATAAATGCCTAGAAAATACTAGATCATGTGAGCATAGACTAATACAAAAGATGCCATAAAGTCTTGGTGAATACTAGTACCAAGCCATTAAAAACATTCATTAATTAGGGACGAGGGTTAGATCTAACGGGTACGGCCGAGCCCCACTCATGGTCCTTATGTGACCTCTTGAGTGCTTCGGTGTCCCAGTCGAGGGAAATCGACACAGTCGAGGTTAATCGATACAGTCGAGGGAAATCGACACAGTCAAGGGAAATTGACGCAGTCGAGGTTAATCGACACAGTCGAGGGTAATCGACACAGTTAAAGGAGAAAATACTAATGCTCCTATGTCCTCACATGCCTTGAGGGAGAAAACACTAATGCTCCCTATGTCCTCACATGCCTTGAAGGGAGAAAATACTAAGGCTCCCTATGTCCTCACGTGCCTTAATGTCCTTGTATAAACAATCATTTAAAACGTGGGGTACACAAGAAAACTAGAATGATACTTGAGTACGTGGGGTACTCAAGAAAACGTGAATTATACTTGAGTACGTGGGGTACTCAATAAAGACTTGAATTATACATGACACATACTATGTTTTCATACAAAGTATAAAAATGTGAAATACAAAAACGCATGAACTCGCTCAACTTTATGTTGATGTTTTCCAAAATTACATGTATTTCAGGTGACAGGATGGATCTTGGGCGCAAGTGTCGTAACTAGAAGTAGACTACAAGTTTAGATGTCATCCACTTTTGTTGAATTGTATCCTTGTCAAAGGTCGTGTTTTGAAAACTTAAATAACAAGTGTTTGTAATACTCAAATTTTCATAAATGGATGAACATCGTTTTGATCATGTAGTCGTTTATTACGATTGAATGCAATGATAACAAGCTAGTCACACATCATACGCTTCCGCAAAAGACAGGGTGTGACAGTCTTAACCATTCATTTTTTAAATAAATGGTTAAGATGAAAGTGTAGGAGAAAGGAGGAGTGAAGGGTATCTTGGGAAAATCATATTTATGGACTTTCTATCTCCACATGCAAGGCACATGCATATTACACTCCCGTTTTTTAAACGTTCATAACTTTTTTATACGACATTATTTTTTCATAAAAATTTCACCTTAAAATCGAGCGTCTTTTTATCTTTAATTTGAGTACCATATTGCTATATAAAATATGAAGACTAAAAAAGCCCACTAAAATGTGTTGTATTTCTATGTTGTATAACATTTGTTTGTGCTAGATTTTTGTACTGGGAATGGAATTTCTTTTTTGTCTTTCACGGATTAGCCTTTCGACTGCCTCCTATCGTAAGCAAGTCTTGAAGGTCGATCGATAACGAGAGAAGATTTTTCAAGAGAGTTGCAAAGAAAATGATGAACTAAAGTAGAAGGCTCAAAGAGCAATCAATCTAAGTAAACGAGATAGAGTTGATCCAAGTAGGAAGATAGCTTGTGCCAGATCAATCAATTCCCTCGGTAAGGCCTAAGATATGCTATATAGAATATATCATACCTTAGCAGCTACTATCAGTCCTAAAGAGCCAGTATCCGTCCTTCACTCTTAACTTAAGGAAAGGATAGACCTTAGCGCTTCCTCTTGATCACAGTAATGCGGGAAGCCTGGCTAAAGGAAGATAGGATCATAAAGAGATGAAAAAAAAAAAGAAAAATAAAGGCGTCAGCGAGGGACCTCTATAAAGTCATTATCTGATAGCTTTCACAGGGCTTCTTGCTAAAGATAAATTGACATAGAGAGCGACTGATTCCAGGCTTAGTGTCTTCGGTTTCATCTTATAGGCTGACTTGCATCACTCTAATAGGATTCCTTGCTTGCATCATATCGTACAAATAAGGCATTAGAGAGCCCTTTCTCTTCCTTTATTCGCCGCAGGAAGAAATTCCAACTATGTTGCCTTCTAACGATAGGACTGGAATCCGAGCTCCTAGGCAAAAGCTTGAAGCTTGAAGACAGAAAGAGAAGAGATTAACGGGATGCTTTATAGTCGAAGTTGTGGTTGCGCCTAATGCTTAATCTAACTATTAGGTACTATATTAGAGAAAGACTCAATCTGCCCAATACTATACGCTAGGAAGAACTTGATTAGGGTAGTAGCCCAGCTCTTGAAGGGGGAAGCACATTAGGGTATAATAGATTTTTTTATGCTATATTTTTTTGTACTACATTTTTTGTGCTATATTTTTTGTATTAGATTTTTCGTGCTAAATTTTTTTGTACTGTATTTTTTTGTTGTATTTTTAAAAAACAAAAGGGGTGCCACATGTCCTTTTTACTCCTATTTATAAGGACCAAAATGCCCTTCATTCCTACTTATTAGGAGTGCCACATGTCATCATCACAATCTTTTTTAGGCTACTTAAGCAAAATCCACTTTTTAGTGGATCCTTCCCCCATCAAATTAATAACCAACTGATATCATGAAATAATGCTAACATTACGCTTTAAGCATATGTTTCGTACCAAATTTCCATGATAAATTAATGGCCATATATTTATTAGAGGTGAGTAACAAGTAGTCCACAATCTTGAGAGTAGCAAGTGTAAATCTTAAAGGTTAAAGACCAGTGGCGGATCCAGGAACTTCTTTCAATGGGTTTGTTTTGGTAGATTCTCACTATTTTTTCCAAATCATACAAAGTTCTTACTAGTTTTTTTTCCGAACCGAGTGGGTACATGTGAACCGACAAAACAGGGTTGGATCCGCCACTAGTAAAGACATAATTACTAATGTTTCATTGTCACGGTCTTTTTTTCGATCCTTGAAGGGATTTTCCCGATTTGATCAATAAAGATTGTGTTATACATCTTTGTGTTGAGTGATAGTTGTATCTTTGATTTCCAATGAGTTGTATAAAAGGCTTCATTGGGGTTGGGATAGGGGAGGAACTGAAATTAGATCATGTGATAGCGCCGACGAATTTTGATCTCAAGAAATTTGTCGGCCACGTTAGCATAGATAGAAAGTTCAGGAGGCGATTGTTAAGTCAAAGATCTTTGGAACTACTAGATACAAAACTATGTAGTTTGCTACAGATAGAAAATTCATACTAACAAGGTAACTTTCCGCTACTGATTACTATTTCGGTTGATATGGATTTAGTGTTTATTTGAAAAAGGTCATACTAGGAAGGTAACTTATTACTAATGATTACTAATTTGGTTGATAAGGATTAATTGCTAGGGAACATGATTTCACTAATATAAGATGTTACCCCTGATGAAGGCAGAACTTTCTATACATGGTAAGTTCTAACCTTACTTACAAAAATACTTACTACCGATGAAGAAGTAAAAACCCAAGTTAGTACGACTTGTAATCAAATACTAAAGAAGGTCAAGTTGCTAGTGATAAGCAACTTGTTATTGACGAAGACACTTCCTCCTGATGAGGAACTTACTACCATGGGTGAAAAGGCTTAAATACGAGGAAGAGCAACCTATATATTCGAAGAAGACTATATTTCCTTGTAGTTACTTTTGTAACCTTTATAATTATCTTTAGAGATTATTTTAAGAACCTTAGCTAATTTTAACTTAATAATCACGTTATATGTTCAGTGTAACATCCCTAATGTACTATATTCAAAGTTGTCTAATCGAATTGGCATTCTTAATTTTGTTGTTCTTGATCTAACACACAATTGATTAGTTAACCTAAAGAACTTTGTTTTTAATCAAGTTTTTTTTCTAGAAAGGAAAGAGGTTGTTATAAGGTAATTTGTGATCCAACAAAACTACATTCCTTAGAAAGAAGTTTGCTTGACATGAGAGGTTGCTTAGAGGGCTGGAATCGAAATTGAAATAGAAAAATGCAAGAGTGTGTTCCCTGTAATGTTGAACGTAGAATGTTAATGGTTAAAAATTCATAATTGCTTAAAAAATTATTAATTTTAGTCCCCTTTTTCCCAATTTGATTGTATAAAAGATTTTTAATTCATTTTCTTATTATGCTATGCGGTGTGGTCATATAGGACCATCACCCTCTACGACAGTGTTACGTCGCTTCACTCTCATCCACCACTCTATATGGTGTGGTCATAACCTAAAACACTATTGAACGAGCTTGCAATATTAGCTTAGGGTGGTTCGGGGATCTCGAGGGGCGGTTTGGTGGAAATCTAAAGTCGAAGGACTAAATGAGTAAAATAATAATTAAACAATTTAATTATTATTTTAATTATTTGTTAGTTTAAGGTTTTGATTTGTTTCCTATTGTTTAGATAATTATCAATTTACGTTTTAGAGTTGTAGTAGGATTAGGTAGTTATGGTATTTAAGTATTCCATGTGTTATGTATTTTTATTATTCACAATCAATAATAAAGAGTAGATCAAATTTGTTTCTGATAGTGCGTCTGAGTTTTTATCAAGTGGTATAAGAGTTATTTGATCGACTCTCAATTGAAACCAGCAAAACCCAGATTCCCACCTTGATTTGATCTCGGAAGTCACTCGCAGAACCGTAGCCGGAAACCAGATCGAAGAAACCCACAACCGCAAGACGTCATGGCCGATTTACAGTATGTCGTCGGAATCAAGAAGCTTAATCACTCTAACTATAACACGTGGTCCACTTGTATAACAACCCTCCTAGAACCCTTAACGTAACCCTAAAATGTTCCTAATATACCCCGTATGCAAGAAACGAACCCAGAATACCCTTGTCCACGTGTGTCGTGGGGCGCGAGGCCTAGTAACTTGCCGGACAAACAAGAGCGCCACTTGTCGACAGGTGTCAAGTCTATACTCGATGACCCATCAACCCTAAAATCTAGTCTATTCTCTCGCGGGCCGCGAGAGAGTTAGCTTATGCTTACGAGGGCTCGAGCCGACCTCCGATCAGCCTATAAAAGGGGTGGTCAAGCTCAGTTGTTCCTCGTTCAAATTTCTTTCTTTTCTCTGATCACTAGTAAGCTAAAACTCTCGGGAAATAATACCCTATAAAGCGAAGCTCTACCTCGTTGTAAGTATTATAACCCTGCTGTTACCCTACACGATCGATCTAGGGCTCCGTAATGCATGTCAAGGCTCTGCCGGACTCAGTCATTAGAGTTCTGTCTCGTGTTACAGTCGATTGATTTAGGGCTCCGTAATGCATGTCAAGGCTCTGCCTGACTCAGTTATTGGAGTTCTGTCTCGAGTTGTACGGTTAATGTGATTTAGGTTATTTTAACTAACACGTGTGCTTTGTTTAATTTTAATAGATAATATCCAGGAGATACACCAGGAAGCTATAATAGTATCACTGATGTGCGGTAAAGTGTTATATATATTAGGTGTATATTTTAAGCCCTTTTTAACACTTATTTTAGCCAAGTTTTAAATTTATAAAACACGATATTTCACTAACACTAAACACACATATGGGCAAGTGCACCCATCGTTGAGTGTAGTATAGCGTTGGTAAGATACCGAGGTCGTCCAAGGACACAAGAGCTTTTAGTACCGGTTTATCCTCAACGTCTAACCAAAATAAAAGTTTAAAAAAATGTTTTAAACTAAGAAAAGTAAAACTAACTAAAATGCTGAAAATAAAAATAAAATAAAAATAGATAGACAAGATGAATCACTTGGTTCCGACTCGTATCTAGTATAACCTTTGATTATTTCCGCACTTTTGCACATAATTAAGAGATTATCTTAGTTATTGTAGTAGGCCCCTCTTTTGAAGGCGACGTTACCCTCACCCCAGTAGTTTGAGTCAGCAGGGATACAATCCTAAAAGGGTGGATTATTGGAAGATAATGAATTAAGTTATTAATGCAGTATTGTGGTAGGCCCCGCTTTTGGCGGTGACGTTACCCTCGGCTAAGTAGTCTGAGTCAGCAGGGATACAGTCCTAAATAGCCGGGTTATAGTATTAATAGTAGTTAACTTATGAGGGGATCAAAGAGTTTGGACCCCCGCCATCCAATACCGTGAAGTATTGAAGGAGGTCCTACTAAATTTGACCCAGGTCCATTGCAGGACCTCTAAACGCTGAACAATGGCAAGACCTTTACCAAACCGTTCCCTTAACCCCCTACCAGGTAGCCAACATATCTCCATATAGAACGTGGAGATATGAATGGTGAAAATCCTTTATTTTATATAGACAGTAAAATAATGCCAAGACACCACGGACAAACGATAAGGAAAGATCACCTTCAACATAAGTAACTAGTTATTAAAGTCATTAATACAAAACCAAATAAAAAGTGCAAAAGATTAGAAATAAAAAGTATTATACTAGACACTCTGTCTTCACCAAGTGATGTAAGAGACTTAGGCAAACATGGCCTTGATTGTCAAGAACTCTTACGATCAATCTTGGATCCCGAGACGACTCACACACTCTACGATGGACAATGGATGATGGTGGTGGGTGGTGGATGAAGTGTGAGAGAGGTGGTGTGCCAAGGGATGAGATGAAATGAATCCAAGCACTCCTATTTATAGGCTGAACAGAGAGCTGGACACGGCCCCGTGTCCGCTGGGCACGGCCCTGTGTCCGTCTGACAATCTCTATCCTCATTAATTGTAATTCGCAATTACAATAAATGCGCCTGCTGTACTTTCGACACGCCCCCGTGTCCGCTGAGCACGGCCCCGTGATGGGCAATAGAAGCTTCTATGGATTTGTCTTTTCTGCTGCTTCTTGGGCACGGCCCCGTGCTGGCTGAGCACGAGGCGTGTTCAGCCTTCTGTCTTCTCCTTTTTGCTTTGGAAGGTGCCGTTGAGGGGTCGGGCAGTCCACTAATGTTCCTTTCCTTGTATTTATGTTGGATTTAGCTGTCTTTTTGCTTCTTTTGCGTTTTTGAGCTCATTTAATCCTGAAAATACAAAAGGAAGACAAAAACACTCTTTTTCCAATATTAGTACTTAAAAATGGTTAGTTTTATGCCTCATTTGATGTAATTTATATGTTGCATTTTACACACATCAATCATCTAAGTCAACGATGTGAGTACATTCACTTTTTTCTCACTATTTGTTAGAACAACTTACTTTTTGTCACCTTTTTCACCAAAACCTTAAATGTTTTAATAATACTTAAACAGTGATTGAGTTTTTGTATTCTACAATTACTGCCGGTATGTTGGGGTTTTGTATACAAAATGTGAAAGACGTTACCATTGGACAAAGAGTTAGCCAATTAGTAATATGACCCACAAGTCTGGTGTGGATAGTACTGAATGAGTAATTGTGTAGATATAAATATTGTAATCACCCTAAATACTGTGAAAGTGTTTTAAACGGTTTTGATTAAACTGGAATGCACTCACCAGTATTTCTTGCTGATAAAACCTTTTTAAAACGCGTTTCAGGTAACAAAATATGAAAGCCAATAGAAGCCAACTGGAGAGCACTGAAGGCTTGGAAAAGTGGCTATAAAAGTTACCTAAATAAAGAGGAGTTTTTGTTTTCAATAATTAGGGTTTATCCCTACAAATGTATTGTCAAATGAACTTGGGGTTTTATCCCAATGATTTATTATTATAAAAAGTTTGGTGTTTAACTCCGATACAAATAGTTCCTAACTATGGTCCTGATGTATTCCGCTGCTAAATTAATAAACACCGATACCACCATCTATCTGATCTCGCGGCACCCACTCCCGAGCAGGGGTTGGGGGTTGCGACAGGAGGTGGTATCAGAGCGACAACCACTGGTTTAAGCCAAAGAAGTGTTCTACTGACACTTAAATTCTGTTTTAGGAAATAATTCTGTGTAAATATGTATATTATGTGTTTTGTGTTATTTGACTATTTGTTAGTTTACAGTATCAGTGAGCAATGAACTTCGGATGCTTATCATCATATAGCTAGTTCACCAAAAGATGAAGGAACGTCATCTGAACCCAATCCCTCAAGATACTCAGCCGATACTGATGAGGGGATATTTATTTTTAAGGCACAGTCTGAGGAACCCTTCACTACTAACAAGAGAGGTTGGTTTAATAGAGGAGCACATGAGAGAAGAAAGAGAATGAAGAAGTTACAACAACAGAGAGCGATAGTAAGAGCCAATAGGGAAGTAAATGCACAAACTCAGGAAATAGTTATTAGGCCACCGTGGGAAGAAGAACTAGATAGACAGTTGGCAGATTTCCATATGCTAGCCACTACAACAGTAGATGCGAACCTAAACCAAATAGCTGAACCGTCACTGTTACCTTTATTCCCAGACCAACAAATGCTAGAACCAAACCAAGAAAACCAATTCCCGATACCTGCATTTAACCCCAATGAGTTACCAAGAATCCCAACCCCAATGCCTTTACAATGTGATCCGTGGTGGGATGACGATAGAACATTTTTTGAAATGAATAGCGTAGACCTTTATGAGAAACTCGCACCCCATAACCCTGACCCAACAAACCCACCAATGAGTCAAGAATGTGTGTAGGAACTCTATCAGTATGGAGAAAGTTTAGTAAATGAAGGGAATAGAATTCGACAGATAGGGGAGAAATTAGTTTGGAAGTATGATGAGAACGAGATGCAGTACTGGAGGAACGGCACTTAGAAAATACCTAGATATATGTGTAATTTTGTATTTTGATTAAAAAAACTAGAATATATAGACTAAAATAGATACGGATGCATAACTACTAGTATATTTGATTTCCAGTTGTAGTATGTAACTGATGCATATATATAGAAAGAGTAAAAGTCGCAATGATCGACGTTTTTTATCAATCTGTTTGTGTGATTGTGTATAAATATTTATACTAAATTTATTTTGTGATAATTAATACTTGATAAATGTTTATAATTCAGATGGACAACGAAGTAAATCAGGAAAACCAGGATAATGAAAATAACGAAAACCAAATAGATAACAGTGTCATCCAACACATAGTAGCACAAGGAATTATAGATACTATGCCTTATATTATCAAGACTATTAAGGAAGCAGAAAATAATAAATCTGCAAATGGAAGTAAACGCCAACACACTGAACCAAGTCACGGTGTGAACGATAACAAACCTATAATCAAAGCTCCAATTCCTAAAAGAAAAAGAACCGCTTCTTACGGTTGTTCTTATAAAGAATTCTTAGCCTGCAAACCAATAGAATTCTCAGGAAATGAAGGAGCCATTGCAGCCTTACGTTGGATAGGAAAGACAAAAGCAGTCATAAAAATAAGTAAATTTGCAGACGAAGATAAGATTATGTTTGCTTCTAATCTTTTAAAAAATGCAGCCTTAGAATGGTGGAATACTATTCTCCAGTCTAGGGGAAGTGACAGAGTTCATAATATGGAATGGATCAACTTTAAGGAAATGGTTGAAAGAAAATTTTGTCCTCATAATGAAAAGGAACAAATCGCCAATAAGTTCCTAAATCTCAAAATGACTGGGATAGACTGCAAAGGTTACACTGGCATATTCTTCGAATATGCTAGGATAGTGCCAACCTTAGACTCACCTGAACCAGTGTTAATCTCCTATTATATTTGGGGATTAATTAGAAAGATTAGACACGTAGTCAAGGAAGCTAGACCACAAACCATAGAAGAAGCAGTAGAACTAGCCAATACCCTGACTGACGAATTGGTATGCACTCAAGAGGAAAACCAGAGAAAGAACTTAGCTCAAAAGCTTACCCAGGAATTTTGCTACGGTAATTCCAACCGTGGGAAAGGTACGGGTTTTTCCTCTACACCCTACTGTAAGTATTGCAAAAGGAAGCACTCTGGAAGATGCTCCCTATATTGCAACTTTTGCAAAATGTCTGGACACAAGGAAGAAGACTGTAGGAGGAAACCTAGCAATAAAATATGTTTCAATTGTGTAGAGGCTGGTCACATCAAACCGAACTGTCCGAAACTAGCTCTAGCAACAACTAACAAGGCTAAGACAATTGAAGCACCTAAGAAGAATGCTAGAGCATTTGTTCTGGCAGCTGAAGAAGCCAAGATGATTCTGGATGTGATTGCCGGTACATTCTTAGTTAATAATATATTTGCCAAAGTATTATTTGACTCTGGTGCAAACCAAAGTTTTATCAATACTTCTTTTTACAAACTTCTCGACCAACCCTTAACCAAACTTCAACAAGATTGTCTAGTAGAGACAACAAACGAAGAATCCATTAAGATAAGTGAAATCTTGCAGGAAGCAAGAATAGAAATCTTGAACCATCATTTCTTTGTTGACCTTTACCCAATGAATCTAGCCGGATTCGATGTTGTATTAGGAATGGATTGGTTGGTATCCAATCGTGCCAGTATTTTATGTGATCAAAAGTTAGTACAAGTAAGTACACCAAGTGGTGAAAAGATCACAATCAAAGGAGATAAGCCAACCAGATCGACAATATTCATCTCTGTGATGAAAGTTGCAAGTTATGAAAAGAAAGGGGGAGTAATATATATGATTTCTGTAATCATCAATACTAAAGGAAAAGAGCTTAAAAGATATTCCCATAATATCTAAATTTTCGGACGTCTTTCCAGAAGAGTTACCTGGATTACTGCCTGATAGAGAGGTTGAATTTAGGATTCACCTGATACCAGGAACGGCACCGATTGCCAAAGCACCATATCGATTAGCACCAACGGAGATGCAGGAACTGAAGAAATGATTGGACAAACTTCTTGACAAAGGCTTTATACAACCAAGTTCATCACTGTCCGAAAAATGATTTTTTATAAAATATTGGTGATGAATTGGATCCCGATATTTTTACACAATAATATTTGATCGTTTAAGACATTCTGTAAAAATTTGGGAATTTTTGGAATAAGTTAACTATTTTATTAAAATGCCTGAAAACAGCCCGGTTTTGAATATTAAAGCTGAAACGACATAAGTAGTAATTTGTGTGCCTAAATGTTGAGTATGTTATCTGAGGATGATCTAACATGTTATATGTCAATGAAAGTAATATGTGCAATATCGTATGCTTGTTCTTGAGTAGCTATAGGTGGAATGTTTATATGAGCGTGAACTATTGAAGTGAATGCATGTTATGTGGTAGATACGTGTAGGAACTTTGTGCTCTATTTGAAACCACTAAATGACTAACTGGTAATCGTATTAGGACGTGATTGACCGACCTTGACTGTTAGCTATATTTGAGAGTCAAATCGAGCAACCAAAGGTGAGTTCACACACACTTTCTAAGGCATAGGATTCCCGGTGGTTGGGAATGGGTTAAAGAAATTAAAATGGGATCTACATATCCTCCTTGGGTAGGATATGTACGTCCATCCTCCATAGGTAGGATTCCAATAATAAATTATGCGTATTCTCCTTGGGTAGAATACGTATGTTCGTCCTCCTTGGGTAGGACAACACCCTTAAAACTTACTAGACAAAACTCTATCATTAAGTCCCTCATTATATATCGACTTAATCGCCGAGGCCGATGGCGAGCGGGTCATTAGTTAATAGCGCTATTAGGTTTAACAAACCTCACACCGTGTCGTCCGAACGGGCGTGTACTAATGGACTATGGCAAATTGTCAGTGATGATAGACACTGATGTAGGACACAACTATCGTTCGTAGTAGTCGATATCATACCGTCTAGTAGTTTACATGGGGAAGCCCCCACTGATTATGGATATGGTTTGGGTAATAAAAGGAGCTGGTTAAACATACTTTCAACTATGGGGTAACCCCCACGGCAAATAAGCCAACGAAAGTCAAACCACGTTTTCAGAAACAACTTAAAACAAATCAACCAAATGTGACTCACTCAACTTTGTTGTTGACTCGTTGTTACATGCCTTACAGGTCGCTAGATGCTTATGGAGCTTGCACGAGGAGGAGGTTGTTGTGGGATGCGGACTGTTATGTCCCATGCTTATTAATTAAACTTTATAAACTTATGGAACTTATGTTTTGGGTCTTAAAACTTATGAACTATGAACTTATGTTTTGAACTTACGTTTTATGCTTCCGCTATTAACTTAAAACTGGTCACTGTCTTATGGTCACCAATTGTATTGTGGTTGGTTATACTTACTTAATTTCGTTGTTCAATATGATTGGTGGCTCGATTCTGGTCATGTCACGCCTCCAAGCGGTGATACCCCGCATGGTGGATTTTGGGGGTGTGACAAAAGGGGGACATGAACTCACAGTTTTGTGTCCGAGTAAAGTGCGTACTCAAGTTCGGTTTCCTTGGTTCGTTTTGCAACCTACAAACATGCTAGGTTTTGTTAGACCCTTCGGTCTTGTAACGGTTCTTGGTCTTAAATATATGTTAAGACTTGTTTTGTAATTGTTTTTGTTTTGAGTTGCAGTTTCAGTGTATGATGTCTTTATATAATTTCTCATGATTATATAAAATTCAAAGTTCTATATATTAGTTAAAATATTATATTTTAACTTATATTATTTGCATACGTTGCATGTATATTATTTGTGATTACAAGAGTTTCGTTAAAAAAAATATTTTTAACTTGTTTTGATATATACATACATATATATATATATATATACATACATATATATATATATATATTCTTTCCATATACTCTCTTGGGATAGGGACAATTAACGCGTTGGAAACTTGGGTTTAATCATATAGTACACTGTTTCAACATACTTGTAAACTTGCATATTATGATTCATATTGGATATGAGACTTTAAACAATTTTATTTTATATTATGCTATGTAACAAAACTTGTATACTCACCAACTTTTTGTTGATATATTTTAATACATGTTGCAGGTTGATAGACTTGATGATAATATGAGAAGAAACAAGATTTAGATGGACTTAGATACACATCTAAATTTATTTGTCATTTTGATGTTATGTTATGAAACAATGTTGTTTTAATTGAATCCTTGTATGACATTTTTAGTCTTGATATGAAATTTGAATTTAATTTATATTGTCACATAGTGTTATGAAGTTTTGAGCAATTTGTTCGTCTCATCCCGATGTTTTCGCTGGGGTGTGACATCTACATTATCATTTTATAAGGGAGAAAGTTTTAGAGGGAGAAATCGATTCACGATATGTTAATACTGATAATCAGAAAGATGATGTGTTTACTAAAGGGTTAACGAGTGTGAAGATGTTGAAGTTTTGCAAATGAATGAATATGAAGATATCTAATACTGAGATGGAGTATTGAATAAGCATGCATATTAGCTAAGATTGCTTCGGGGACCTCGAGGGGCGGTTTGATAGAGATCTAAAGTTGAAGGACTAAATAAGTAAAATAATAATTAAACAATTTAATTATTATTTGAATTATCTGTTAGTTTAGGTTTTGATTTGTTTCCTATTGTTTAGATAATTATCAATTACATTTTAGAGTTGTAGTAGGATTAGGTAGTTCTGGGTATTTAAGTATTCCATGTGTTATGTATTTTTATTAGGGGAAAGTGAATATAGGGCTGTTAGGCATGTAACTTGCATGTGAAACCAGTCAAAACTACCTCGTTTTGATTATTTTCCAATGTAAATTTAATTATAACAAAACCATTTTCCTAAATTATCTTTATCTCTCTCCTCCTATCGATACCTCCAACCAATTTTATGGAAATAATTTTCATCTTGTATTCTCGTAATTAACCATTTCCGAAAGAACAGATACCAACAAAACCAAAGTTTCAAAGTAGCATATGATTTCATTGATTGATTTTAATCAACATAGGATTTCATTGATTATTATATTTACATAATGAATTAATGCTTTGATATTTATCATATTTAAAAAGCTAGGTAGAGAATGTATATCGGCAATTTCAAAACTTTTAGTTGATGATTGGAGTATTCTGCAATGATTTATGCACCGCTTCTGCAATGATTTATCCACCGCCACTTGTATTGAAGTATGTGAAAAAGCATATTATTTTATGGATTAATTTTAATCAATATATTTACAGCAAATTCTCTTATGGTACCACTATTGTGGGCAACGAGTATTAGAGATTTGGTAAAAAAAGAAAAGATATGAAATCAGATGTAGCCGTGAAATCAAGTTTAGCCGTGTAGTTTAGCAATTGTGTTAGAGATCTGGTAAAAGAAAACGAAATCAGTTGGAGGCTTAGAGACGAGGAAGAAGATGAGATAATTTAGGAAACAGTTTTGTGACAGTGAATTATTAATAAAAAATAATGAAAACCACGTAGTTTTGATGGTTTCGCATCTAAGTTACATGCATAACAGCCCCATATTCACTTTCCCCTTTTTATTATTCACAATCAATAATAAAGAGTCGATCAAATTTGTTTCTGATCAAACTTTGTTTGTGCGTCTAAGTTTTTATCAAACACTATCCACTTTGTATTTTTTAATTTATTTATTTTTGTCTCATTCATCAAATTCAAGAAGAGGGGGCTCGTGGTCTCCGTGGAAATATCCCCGTGAACCATCGTGGATTGAATAGGGGGCGATGTTTCACGACAATCATGTCCTATGTGGCAATTGATGATCCAAATCATGTTCTGCATACCCTTCAACTATGTCTAGTAAACTCTCTCTTTTCTCCCAGTTAGGCATGTAAACATATTAAACATTCATGAACTGTTTGACGAAAGTTCATTTACTAATAAAAGGATGATGAATATGGACAAAAGTTCATTTAATTAGCATGAACACATATTTTGTTCGATTATTTATGTTCCGAACGTTTGTCATGTTCATTCATTTAAGCTCATTTATGTTCGTTTATGTTGTTTTTTAACATAAACTTCATTAGAAATACACCAACCCACAAAAAGGGTGATCAAAAATTCAAACCAAAACTTTGGCCACAAGTTTTATAAATATAACTAGTTAGATGTTGGATTTCTAATAATACAAAAATGAGTCTTTCCACTGGAACTTATCATAATCGATCACTCATTTGTATAAAAGAAAATTACTTATTTGGATGTGTTTCTGAATTAATTGTGATATATGAGACTTGTTAGTTTGTGTTCCTTACTTATTGTTAATTTAATAATCGATCATTCATTTATATAAAAGAAAATTTTGGATGTGTTTCTGAATGAATTGTGATATATGAGACTTGTTAGTTTGTGTTCATTATTGTTAATTTATGTTTGTTTTTGTTCGTTACGTTTGTTCAATTATCTTCATTTGTGTTCCTTTATGTTCGTTAATTTTTGTTCTATTATGTTCGTTCAAGTCTATTTGTTTATATTCAATTATGTTATTTACACTCGTAAACTGTTTGATTAGATTTTAAACAAATACAAACATTTTCATTATCTTAATTATCTTAATGCACGCACATAAACAAAATACTTCGTTCAACTATATGCATGTTAACATTCATTCGGTGAATTTACAAATTACTCACCTACTTCTAATATTTTATTCTCAAAATGAATAAAAAACGATTCATAAATTAGGGGTTTTTTGTTTACTTCTTAATGAGACTATTAATGTTTCAGACCATTTACTGGTTTAACACTTAATAGTTCAGACTTTTTGTTTCGCGAGCAAATGTCTGAATGGTTTAGACATTTGCCTCTGAATGGTTAGGCACTATATTGAGTCTGAATGGTCAAGTCCTCTAATCTGAATTGGTCAGACATTTGCCTCTGAACGATTAAACATTATACTAGCTCTTAATAGTTCATAGCTCTTACTTGTTCAACACTTAATAGTTCAAATCTTTTACTGATTTAACACTTAATCATTCAGATGATACCAAATACTGTAGCACTTTAGCTGGATAAAGGAAAAAAGAAATAGATAACAAGGAAAGGTCAAAGCTTAAAAAAGTGTGAGCAAGTATACAATAAATGCACACCATAGGCCCCACAAATGTCACGTACTATTTGGTCCAGGTCACCGCTAATTTCCCTGAGCTGTCACCCGAACCTCCCATGTAGGCCTGGACAACCGTTGGTCCCCCAAACCTAACCTCAAAATCCACATTAAAATTTAATAATCCCTCAAACAAAACAAATCTCAAATGTAACAACATTTGCAGTCATTGCATCTTCCCCCACAAGCCATATCCAGTTTGCCTTCTTCACAAGCCATTATCATCACCACCCTTATTATCATTTTCTCTCTCTCTCTCTCTCTAGAAAACTTTCACATTTTGCTGTCTTCAATATTAAAGCTTTCACAGGCCACATTTTCCCACCTGTACAAAAGGCGAATCATCACTACCTTCACGGTAAAGCATTATCAAACAAACCTCTTTCGTTTGCTTTTCTTTATATATATTGGTTTCTATATCTTCATGATCTTTTATTAACTCTCTCCCTCGATTATGTTAAACTTTATGCGGGAGTTGGTGGTGATTCTCCTTTGGTTCATCTTTCTTTTGCGGATTCAGCATTGCTCTGCAATGCTGAATCCTATGGATTTTCTCGCATTGCAAGCGATTCGAAAGTCGCTTGAGGATATGCCGGGTTCGAGGTATTTTTCGTCTTGGGATTTCACTTCGGATCCGTGTAATTTCGCGGGTGTGTACTGCGAGGGTGAACGCGTTGTCGCGTTGAACCTCGGAGATCCACGGGCGGGTGCGCCCGGGCTTTCCGGACGGATACATCCGTCTATTGGAAAATTAACCGCTCTCGCGGAGTTTACGGTTGTTCCGGGGCGGATAATGGGAGCATTGCCCGCGACAATGTCACAGCTGAAGAATTTAAGGTTTTTAGCTGTAAGCCGGAATTTCATCTTCCATGAAATTCCGGCTTTAGGGGAGCTCCGGAAGCTGAGAACACTCGATTTGAGTTATAATCAGCTTTCCGGAGGCATCCCTTGGTCACTGGGGAAATTACCCCAATTAACCAACTTAATCCTTTGTCATAACCGGCTCTCGGGTTCGATACCTCCTTTCGTGTCTCGATCCCTGACCCGGTTGGACCTAAAACACAACGAGTTATCCGGCCCGATCGGGCCGTATTCACTCCCTCCCTCATTAAACTACCTTTCTCTCTCCTGGAACCGGTTTTCGGGTCGGGTCGACCGGGTGTTACCCCGGTTGAACCGGTTACACTACCTAGACCTAAGCCTGAACCGGTTCAGTGGTCCAATCCCGGGCTGCATCTTCGGGTTCCCAATCAACAACCTCCAACTCGAGCGAAACCAGTTTTCGGGCCCGGTCCAACCGAGAACCTCAGTTACGATCCCGACCGTTGATCTTAGCCACAACATGTTGTACGGACCGATTTCGCCACTTTTCGCAACCGTTCAGAATCTTTACTTGAACAATAACCGGTTCACGGGTTCGGTTCCGCGGGTTTTCGTGGACCGGTTATTGGCTGGCAGCATAAGACTATTGTACCTTCAGCATAATTATTTAACCGGAATGCCTATTAAACCAAGGTCTTCAATACCTATGAGTAGTTCATTGTGTTTGATGTATAATTGTATGGTTCCACCGGTTCAAAGCCCATGCCCGATTAGTGCGGGTAGAATGAAGACCCGACCCACTTCAGAATGCAGTGAATGGAAAGGGTAAAATAGGTAATTTACTTGTTTAATTTTGGTATTTAGTTGGTATAAAAAGGATGATCATAAAAAAGCAGTAAGTATAGTTTTTTTGGAGGGTGGTTATTTAATTGATTTTTTATGTCAAAAAGTTGGAAAACATGAGATTAGCAACATGATGAATATATATATTTCTTGTGCATACTTTTGTTTGTTTGTTAGTTAGTTTGTTGCATATATTCTAGATTTGATTGTGAAGTATTTGGAAGTAACTTATTTGTTCTTGGTTCGATACCCATATGTGACATGAGTGTCAATTCCTGACACGAGTGTGATTCCCTGACCCGGCGCATCAAAATGTGAACACGACACAAAGATATCAAATTTTTGGTTGTTATACATATAAAGTTCAATAAATAAGTCTCGAGTCCGGTACATGTTTAACCTATTTGAATGTACATCTTATAGGGCTGGCAATTCTGACACGAAACGATAAAACGACATGAACCTACACGAAGTTATCATGTTTCGTATTTGACCTTAACAGGTTTTGTGTCTAAAACAGGTCGACACGATAAGACCTTATCGGGTTCCGTGTCTAAACAGGTTAAAACCTGTTAAGACCCGTTAAGTACATGTTAATAATTAAAAAGAGTGAATTGCAAGTTGTGTCATTTATCTTTAGGCCACTTTGCAAGTTTTGTCCTTTATGTTTAAAGTTGACGAGTTTTGTCCTTTATGTTAAAAATCAAGCACGTTTTACCCTTTGGGTCTTAAAAATCAAGCACGTTTTGTCATTTATGTTTAAAAATCAAGCATGTTTTGTTCTTTATGTTTAAAAAATCAAGCACGTTTTGTCCTTAAAAATCAGGCACGTTTTGCCCAAAAGGGTAAAACGTGCTTGATTTTTAAACATAAAGGACAAAACTCGTCAACTTTAAACATAAAGGACAAAACTTGCAAAGTGGCCTAAAGATAAAGGACAAAACTTGCAATTCACTCTAATTAAAAATTAAAAAATATTATATGTGGGTGTGGATATGGGGTCATTAGTCGTGGAACGTGGGATGAATTATACACAAACAAACGTGGTTCTTTTTCCACAATTCAAACCCTAATTTTTAAATCTCTCTCACAAACACCACCATTCTCAATTCAGTTCACAGCTTTCCCAGTTTGGTCGTGTTCGTGTCTTAAACAGGTCGTATGATACGTTGGTAATTTTTTCGTGTCTTAACAGGTCATATCGTGTAACCTGTTTATTAATAGGTTCGTGTTTCGAAAATCTGACACGATAAGATTTCGTGTCGTGTTCATGTTTACGTGTTTCGGTTTCGTGTCTTAACAGATCGGGTTGACACGTTATGCCAGCCCTAACATCTTTTGTTTTGTTTGGCATGTTTTAATTAATAGATCGTTATGCCAACTTGTTAAAAAATTCAACAGAAAAATGAAAAGAAAAATATATACATTCTATTGTTAAAAAATACCACAAAAAAATGAAAAGAAAAATATGTACGTTTTATGAGGTAAATTTGCTAACCTTTGTGACTTGTTTAACTCATTTATTACAACTCATCAACCCGTTTATAACTTGATTACAACTTATTTACAACTCGTAGATCATTTACATCTATCCAACACGATTGCCAACTGATGCCTCATTGTATGTGTATACTGGATGTAGCTTTTATATTTTATTTAAAGGCTCAATTTCATATATTTTCTTACAAAGTTGTGAAGTTATATATTTCCCCAAATAATGCTTAAAAATGTATTAAACTTTTGTTTTGAAAAAAAACATGTAAAGTTTCAAGTGGGATGTATGACGTTCTCCTCATAAAATTACAAAATATATTTATTTAAATGAAACTTTGTTCAAAATAGTCAATGGCGAAGCAATTAACCATTTATCATCTTAAACTACAAGATAGAATGTAATGAATTCGGAATAAAATTAGAATGCAGATTCCATTGATTATATTGTTCATTAAAAAAAAGTATCGGATAGTTACGTCATTTTACACACTTTATATTTCATTTTATTAAGGGGAAATGGACTGTATCACCCTTAACTATACAAAATTGGCCAATAGCACGCCCAACTTTCAACTTGGCTCCCACCACCCTCTACTCGACAACTTGGTGTCACTGTCACCCCTTCGTTAACTAAACACTAACTCAGTTAGTTTTTTATCCTACGTGGCTAAATTTTGATGATGTGGCTTGTTTTTTATGACGTGTCATGCTGAGGTGGCCAATTATTTTTAAAGAAATCTATATTTTAATTATAATTAATATATAAATCTCATTTTAAAAGATCCAAGACAGCTCTTCTTCTTCTTCCTAAAGACGCACAAACCTTCAAACCCTAATTCCTCTTAAAACTCCAAATCCCCCCAACCAATTCCTCGTCAATCTCTGCAATTTTGACCAAAGAACAACAGTCAAACCCACCGATTCTACTGACGAGAGCAATAGAGAGAAACAGACCGAGCATGATCGATTACGACACCTCAACGTCTCCATCTTCATCGTTTGATGATCACAGATCTGCCATCACTTGATATTTCGACGTTATCGGACCGAATGAACTTCTGAATTGAAGGAACTGAAGGTGAATGTGACACGATTTGCAGGTTGTTGCAGCGGCTCGAGGTGGGAGTGGTTGCCGGAGGTTGTTGCAGAGCAAAATCAATCGGAGATTTGAATTGATTGAAATCTGAGTATTTTGTTCATGATGTTTGAGTTCAGATCTGAACTTGATTCTTGTTTGATTGAATTACAAATTATTTGAGCATGATGTTTGAGTTCAGATCTGAATTGATTGAAATCTGAGTATTTTGTTCATGATGTTTGAGTTCAGATCTGAACTTGATTCTTGTTTGATTGAATTACAAATTATTTGAGCATGATGTTTGAGTTCAGATCTGAACTTGATTCTTGTTTGATTGAGAGAACAGATGGCGAAAAGAAAAGATTTTGAAGTGTTCATAGATTGTTTGATTTAGTTCAGATCTGAACTTGATTCTTGTTTGAATTGAATTGAATTACAAATTATTTGAGCATGATGTTTGAGTTCAGATCTGAACTTGATTCTTGTTTGATTGAGAGAACAGATGGCGAAAAGAAAAGATTTTGAAGTGTTCATAGATTGTTTGATTTAGTTCAGATCTGATTCTTGTTTGATTGAGTTCAGATCTGAACTGATTCTTGTCTGATTCTTGTTTGTTTGAGGTCAGATCTGAACTGATTCTTGTTTGATAATCTGTTTTGGTTTAGCAATCAAAAGAAAAGATTTTGAAGTGTTGATTATCATAAACAGAACATCCATATGTGTATCAGTTTGTATTGGATTAGGTTTTTATATTATGTTTACAGAGATGTTAAATGGTAAGTCCACGTAGGCTGTCCACCTCATCATCCCCATGACACGTAGGATTAAAAACCTAACTGAGTTAGTGATTTTTTAACGAAGGGGTGACAGTGACACCAAGTTGTCGAGTAGAGGGTGGTGGGAGCCAAGTTGAAAGTTGGGCGTGCTATTGGCCAATTTTGCATAGTTTAGGGTGATACAGTCCATTTCCCCTTTTATTAATAATTATACCAACCAAACACATTGTGGGGTTTCAAAGAAATTTTTGAAAATCGTATTCCAATTTCATTACATTCTATGAAACATACATCTATATCTATACTATATAATAAAAGAAACCTGTTTTGGGACACTTGTCATTCTCTCATTTAATTGATTAAAATTATTAATAATACTAATAATACTAATAATATTTAATCTAAATTAATTCAAATTCTTATTATTGCAAGCTTTTTAAAATGTTATAGAAATTTACATATCAATATTTTTTTTTAAACGGCGAATTTGGATCACTGACGGACCATTGGAGTATCATCGTGCCTATACACCAATTCAGGAGGAAACCCAATAAATCTGGGAAAACCCCCTTTGTGGGAATCGAACCCATGACCTAATGGTCATAAGCCTTATCTCACCCCCAAGATACCACTAGGCTATAATGCCATGGGTTACATATCGATATTATCACATGTTTTTATGTATACGGGTTTTTATCCATTTCAATAGTATGTTTATTGAGTTAATTCCTAATTTTTCTCATTTTGGATCTATATAAATCGAAGATAATGAGAATAAGTTTATATGTGTTTTTTAATCAAATCTAAAATCTAATCTAATACAAATTTTTATTATCAATAATATTTAATCAAATCTAATAAAAATTCATACAAAATCCAAAGTTGATATTAACTTTAAAATAATTAAAAAAAATCCACCTAACATCACAAATGTTTATGTTAAATTCGATTAATTAATTTGTTCAACAATCACTATTATCTTTATCATTGAGTACGGTTAACCGATTTATCATCATACAACCTCCCACCTATTCAATCATATGATTTTTCAATCTTATATTAACTAAATAAATAAAGATTAATATTCAATCTTATCCTACTTTAAATATAAGATAAAAAAAATCCGTTAATTCATATTAATATTCAATCTTATCCTACTTTAAATATAAAAAAATCCGTTAGTTTTTTTAAATATATATTTTTTTTATTATTTGGTATATAAAATCATATTTATTCAACTCATGTAATACACGGGTGTTTTTAAAAATATAAATTTTTTTATTATTTGGTAAACAATATTACATCTATTCAACCCGTGTAATACAATGATTTTAAAGATATAATTTTTTTTATTATTTGGTATATAATATTACATTTATTCAACCCGTACAATACATATGTTTCTTATAGATATAACTTATTTTATTATTTAATATATAAAATTACTTTTCTTCAACCCGTGCAATAAAGGAGGCTTTTAAAAAGATAATGTTTTATTATTTGGTATATAAAATTCATTTATTTAACCCGTGTAATACACGGGGTTATAACCTAGTTACCTATATATTAAATTTCGAGTTGAATGAACAGTAAGTAATATATATATTAAAATTAGAAATGGAAACTAATAGTTGAGCAAATGGTATTGGGTACTCGTACCGGTAGTAAATTTATCAAACCCGTGTATTTTCGGTATGAGGGTTTTGAACAGTAACCAGCCGGGCTGGTTTGGTTTTTTTTTTTTAAGTAATTTAAAGATACTATCATCATTTTGTTTGTGGAAAGGTGATCATACATAGTAAAAGTAATAAAAGTATATCAATGTGAAACAAATTACCTATATATTAAATTACCTATAAATAGTAAAATCACTAACAAATGAGCAAATGGTACCGTTACCTGATTTACCAAACCGGTGTATTTTCGGTACCAGTTTGGCACAGGTATTCGCTGGTTTTTACCCTCAAATACCGGTGTCGTACCAGTACTGACCGGTACCGAACCGTACCAGGTATATTTGGTACCGGTACCCACTTTTGGGGATTTCGGTAACGCTATTTTCAGTACCGGTTGGTACCGAGCTCATCAAATCCTATAGCAACGTAACAATGCAAGTAATTGCACCGTTTAGATTACTTTTCATACACACAGTAAGTAAACTGTATTTCGTTTGAATAAGGTTTTAAATACACAACAACTTATTTTGCTTTTTTTGTCTTTTTCTGTAATAAATGAATTGTAGCATGTAAAATTAACTTAGATATTTAGAATATTGATGAGCAAATCATATCAAATCCTGTAATCAAACCGGTATCGTATCGGTACCAAATTTACTATACCAAATCATTTCCGGTACCAATTTGGTACCCACCTTTTGTCGTTTTCAGAATCGTTAGTCTCGGTTCAACACAGGTCTAGCACCATACCTGTATTTATTGATTTTTACCTTCAAATACCATACCGTATTGTACCGAGCATTTTCGGTGCCGGTACCTAATTTCGATGATTTTCCGGATCGGTATTTTCGGTGCCGTTACCGGTACCGAGCTCATCCATATTTTAACGTGTTAGCACCGTAATAACTGAACCGAAAACAACCGAATTTCCAACATGTAGGACGTGTGGGTCCTATTATTATATATTAGGTTATTTAAAATCGTTTTTTGGACGGAGTGACTATCCTTACCACGTCTTTTTTATTTATGTTTTGATATCCGGTATCTGCTTGCCGTTGCTGACTCGCCTTTTGTAGTCATTAGGTCCTGCCGCAACGCGCGAGGTGAAAATCAACTAGTTAACTTAGAATTCTACTTATGACTAACTCGAAAAACTTATTAACTAATTTAGAAGTAGTAATTATTTTAAAAATAACTAAAATAAGAATTAATGCTAATTTGGAGACAGTTGAAGTCATCATCCATACGAGTTATAACAGGATGTTTTTATATTTAAAATTCTTTTTTCGGTCACACTACTACAAGAATCCAGTGAGAGAAGAAGCCATTGAATTCGACATCTTTGTCAAGATCATCTGGTTCCTCCTTAGGGTGCAAACTAATGATGGTGATGATGAAAACCGAAAGGGTATCGGTTATGGAGAAGAGGCCGATTTTTGATGTTATTAGAATTAGGTTATGTGTCTAACCTTAGAACATCTCCTTATATATGCACCCAAGAGTAAAACCTAATTAGTTAATAAAGGTAATATGGTCCATCAACAATTACCAACTAATTATTTAATAGGTTATTATATATTTTGATCTATATAATGTAAATAATTATAATAACTACTAGATTAAATATTAAATCATAATATCTTTAATCTTACAAAAAACCGTAAAAACCGAAACAAAAAAAACCCGAAACTGAACCGTTTTAAAAGCCAAAAACCGACATTTCAGTTTCGGTTTTGATTTTACCCAAAAACCGAACCGAACCGTGCACACCCCTACCTAAAATTGTAATTACAAGGAAATCGGAAAACTTATAAGTTTTATCGTAAATTTAAGAGTATTTAGAAGTAAATTACTATATTAGAAGTAGGTAAAGGATCAAATAAAAATAATATTAACGTACGAAACGTACGCATTGAGGGAAAAAGCAAAAAGTGGCGGTGTCATTTTGGTAATTATCAGCAACTTCAAAATTACTGGGGAAAAAGCAAAAATTGTGTCTTGTAGAGTAATTTTGAGCATCTGTAGAGTAATTTTGGAAATGTAGGGTAATTATCAAATTACTCTAGTAGAGTAATTTTGACTTCTGTAGAGTAATTTTGGAAAATGTCTTGTAGAGTAATTTTGTTAGCATTTAGTTATGAGGTTTAGCTTTATGGTTTAGTTTTTAGCTTTTAGTTGGGGGGGGGGGGGGTGTTTAGGTTTTTTTTGGTGGGGGGGGGGGGGGGGGTTAGTGTAATTTTGATAATTACCCTACAATTTTGATAATTACCCTACACGACCAAAATTACTCTACATGAACATTTACAATGGTTTAGGTTTTTTTTAGGTTTTTGGGGGGTGGGGGGGTTAGTGTAATTTTGATAATTACCCTACAATTTTGATAATTACCATACACGACCAAAATTACTCTACATGAACATTTACAAAATTACTCTACAGAAGCTCAAAATTACTCTAGTAAAGTAATTTTGAAGTTGCTGATAATTACCAAAATGACACCGCCATTTTTTTTACTTTTCTTTCAATTCGTACGTTTCGTACGTTTATTTTATTTTCACGAGAACTTAACTCATTAGAAGTAAATAAAATCAAGAAAATATTGATGATAATTTGGAGATAGATAAAGTAATCCATCCATATGAACGTTAAAGCAATTGAATTGAGTGATGTGGTGTATTGTTGGATCATATAAACGTCTATATGTGGAAAATAATATGCTAAATAGTGTAATTATATTTATGTGAATATTTGTGAAGGCACATGCTGAGCGTGTCCACCTTTTCCAGCTTTCAATATGCATTGTGTTGAAACGACATCATTGGCTTTATTATTTTGGTCTCTTTCTCTTTAGCTATACAATTTATGTTCTTTGTCTTTGCTTTTTATATAATATATAATCTTTTTTGGTTAAATGAAATGAATAAACATATGACAATGATATATGAGGTCTATAGAGAAAAAAAATGTGGTCTAGAGAAAATATAAACTACATTTTTTTTGGGTAAATATGTTAATAAGCAAAGGAAAATGAATAGTAGAAATAGATGGTGGCATTAAATCATTGGACCATTCAATTAAAAAAATAGGTAGTATTATTAGATTGGACCTCTTAATTTACAAGGTTTTGATGCAAGAAAAGTACAAGTGAGGCATGGATATTCATGATCTAACTCTCTATGCAATACTAACTCTTTCAGATGCAACTACATGTCATTTACATTCAAATTCCTAAAATACTCTAAAAACAAAATTAGAAGACAATTATTATCGCTTAAAATAGTGTTCGAGTTTCTTTTATTTGTTATTTATCAATTGGGGATATCTATAATGCATGTGATGGAATAATGAAAACTCCATTCTTTATATTCTTTTATATTTATCAATTGATGCCTATGCAAATAATTTTGCAAAATTACAAAGAAATAATAATAATAATAATAATCCAAGTTTGATAATGGTTATATATTTGTTATTTATATCATAATTTCTCTATATTTCAAAGCTTTAATCCCTTAAATCCCTATTAGAACATAAAATTTATGAAGTAAGAGTGTCAGATGTGTTGCAAAGATGATGTAAAAAATAGAGTAAACTACAATTTGAGTATATAAGGTTTATACTAGATTATACGCTTTTCTAATTTGAACAATCAAGTCCCCAACGTTGCTCAATTGCAACAATTAAGACCTTTTTAACAAAATGGATTAATTGAGCATTAGTTGACTGATGAAATGTCTAGAATACCCTCATCTTCAACCTCACTTCATCTTTAACCTTCAATTTCACTTCCTTTGATGCAAACACTGTTTTGTTTAAGGCCAGCCGGGGTGGCATGAATTTTGTGCGTGATGAAAGAGTTTCATCCATGGAACAAGACCAAACACCACCGCCACCCCTCATATTCAACGCGTTAACTTTAAAACGTGTTATAAAAGCAACGCTTTGAATTTTCAAATATCTGACCGTTGCATGTTTTGACCGTTTTTTTGAACATTATTTTAATTTAAAAAAAAAACTTTAAACAATCTATATATACTTCACAATTTTTATACCATTTCACCCACACCAAAACACAAACGCATATCACACATTCTACATAATTCACAAATGGATTTTCCTACGGATTCGATGTTTCCGATGGACAGCGATAGCGATAGCCAATCGTCTTCCGACAATGAGACACTTAAATTTTTTCGTGTCGGTGTATAACGATCTTGAAGGAAGTTCGAACTACCCAAAGAAGAAAATGGTGGATCGTGATCGTATACATGCCAACGAAGTGTTAATGAACGATTATTTTGTGGAGAATCCGGTCTACAATGCCGAAACGTTTAGAGATCGGTTTCGTTTACCAAAAGAATTATTTTTAAAGATTGTTGGAGACATCGAAGCAACTGAAGAATGGTTTCAAGAAGGTTACGACGCGTAGGGCAAACCAAGTTTCACGCCGGTACAAAAATGCACGTCCGTCATTCGTCAACTAGCGACAGGTAACCCTCCCGATCAATTTGATGAATACCTAGCTATGACGGACAGAACTTTGCGTGAATGTCTGCAATTTTTTTGTAACGCGGTCATTAAATTGTATGGTAAAGAGTTTTTACGTAAACCGACGAGACAAGACATCTCACGTATTTACGCCGCACATGAGGCCAGATGGCATTTTCCTAGGATGCTCGGTAGCGTCGATTGTACACATATCGAGTGGAGAAAATTGTCCAAGAGAGTTGCGAGGGGCGCATGTTAGGGGTGACGTCAAAAGACCAACCATCATACTTGAAGCGGTAGCGTCGAATGATTTATGGTTTTGGCATTCATATTTTGGTGTTCCAGTTTCAAACAACGACATCAATGTTTTGCGCACGTTGCCATTGTTCCAAACCGTAACGGATGGTACCGCACTCTTATGTCCATTCTATGTTAATGGACGATACTACAGATGAGGCTTTCTTCTTGTGGATGGTATCTACCCATCATGGCCTGTTTTTTGTGAAAGCCCCTTCGTTTCCTGTCGAGGCTAAAGAAAAGACGTTCAAAAAGTTGCAAGAATCGGCAAGAAAAGATGTTGAGAGGGCTTTTGGTGTTTTAAAGGGTAGATGGGGCATTCTAAGCCGATCGGTTCATGGGATGAATAAGAAATCAATACATAGCATAGAATATGCATGTATCATATTGTACAATATGTTAATCAAACAAGACGGACGTGCAATATCTCCAGATTGGCTGTCGGATCCTCCTACACAAGTTCACGTTCCCGAAAATATCCAACAACAGTTGCGTGATGAAGAAACTCACTTTCGGTTGAGATACGATTTAATCGAGCTAGTAGGTTCTTTAGGTTTGGAATTTCTTAATTCGGACGAGGAGTAGAGTTTCTGTATGTATGTTTTTTTTAATTGTAGTCTAAAATATTTCTAGCATGTTTAATTGAACTAGTATGTTTTAATTTAAATGAAATTTATAATTTATAATTTTAGTGTTTTATTGTTAATTTATAATTTTAAAAAAATAAAAAAGGTTGTGAGTGATGGAATTCCATCACAAGTGATAACCATCTCCACTAAAAAGGTTGTGAGTGATGGAATAATGATTGTTGACATAGCGAAACTTGATTGAATGTTGTGAGTGATGGAATTTGTACAAATGATGACCACCCGTACCACTTAATTTCATAAAAATGATAAACCCAATACATAAACTAAAAACAAACCCCTAAATCATCCTTTATGAAAAATGTTATAAAAAATCAGATGAATTAGCAAACGCCACCCACACAAAATTCTTCACATCATAATAATCCCCATCGTCATAAATATTACCATATTACAAATTAGGAACATGTTAGTGTTTTATAAAGTTGAACAATAAGCATGGGGAGTTTTCTAATTTTTTTTAGTTTTCATTTCTAATCTTATGCAGTTAATAGCGGCGCTATAGCGGTTAGCGGAGGTCTGGGCTTGTAGCGGTCCAAATAGCGGTTGCTCATAGCGGTTCCGCTATTAGCGGCGCTATAGCCCGCTATTTGGCCGATATTTGAAGACCTGTATAGCGGCTACAACAGCGCTTTTAGCGGTCAGCCCAAACATAAGGAAAAGCCCACTTTTTTTAATTAAACCCATTAGAGTAAAAGGCCCAGATGTTTGATAAAACCTAGATACGACCAATTAAACCTAAATTTATTATGTTCGGCGACCAATGACGACCAATGTCTGGAGCGCACACTGGTTTGAGGTCACTGGAAGCAGTTCGTCATCATCAGGAAGCTGTTCAAAGCTGATAAAAATCCGAATCAAAGATGTTCGTCATCTTTCAATTGCTGGTCTGATACTCAGAGTTCATCTTGAATGCGAAACTATGAATTTTGATATTACTATTAATATTTTTAAAAGACATATATATATATATATATATATATATATATATAGTGGAGGGTTCAAATGAGAAGAAATTCTTTGTAAGAAGAAAAAAGAAGAAATTTCAACCAATATGAATGCTTCATTAGACTTCATTTAATATTTGTACTTAATGTAACTATAAGGGTATATAAGTAAACTTACATACATCATTAATTGATAGTTTCATCTTTAATAACTAACTATATTAAATTTGTAACTTATTTTTAAGATATATATTTTTCACAAAAAAAAATTCATTTAAAGTGTAGGATAAATACGAGGCGTGTAAGATAAATTACGAGTTGTGTAGGATAAATTTCAACATGTGTAGGATAAATTTCGAAATGTGTAGGATAACTTTTGATATGCGTAGGCAAAAATATTTAGTGTGGAGGATTATAGTCTTAATGACTAATTAATTAGTCAGACATAATAATAAATGAGATGAGAAAAAAAAAACTATTTAATGTTTTACAATTATACCTTTTTATTTTTTTTCTTCTCAATAAAATTTTCTTCTCAAATGAACCTTCCCCTGTATATATATATATATATATATATATATATATATATATATATATATATATATATATATATATATATATATATATATATATATGTACTTATATATATATATATATAAGTACATAAATTATGCATGGTATAAAAATTACCGCTATATCACCGCTATAACCTATATATCATATAGCGGACCTTGACCGCTATCCGATATTTTACCGCTTTAACTGCTTAGTTCTAATCCAAATGTTTTTATTTTTTTACCCTTTAACCTCTTTGTTTTTTTAGTTTTAACCTAAAAAATTCATTTTTTGCAATTTAACTCAAAACATTTTTATTTTAAACTTTGATCCCCATATTTTTCATCTTTTATAAATTATTCGTTATACGTTTCGTTCTAATTTTGCAAGTGAACACGCCGCAATGTGCGTGTGGGTTTCAACATTTTTCGTCTATTTTTTTCCCGTTTGACAGGACCGTCACAACGCGTCTACTTTTCCTTGTTTGATAGGTTTGTCGCAACGTGCATGGTCTTAGATCGACTTAGTTTTTCTTTTCTATTTTTATGTTTCAGTCTAATTTCTTCGCATTAAAATGCCGCAACATGCATGCATGGTTCAACGATTTACATATGCTTTTCGTTCGGTATTATTTTTTCCTTTTTGTGTATTTTGTTTTTATGAACTTTTCCGGTTTTACTGGTCACTGGTAGTTGTGTAGCATTAGTGCTACTTGACAAGGTTTATGCCCCCGCCGCACCGCAGGGGGACTTAATATAGTTCGCAACAAAACCCAACCCTTCAATTTTAATTTCTTTTTGTGTTTTTCCCTCGAGCTGTTTCTAAGATATATACAATTCGACACAAAATAAAAAAGAAAACCACTGCGAGTGTACCGGTCAGGTATGCATTTTATGAAGCGGTTGTCGTAGGTTCAAATCTTTGTGGGTGAGTTTTGTCTGATGTTTTTCCCTTTTTTGCAGATTTTTTTGCTAGCCGCTTAAGCCTAATTTACTGGGCTTAGTTGTTAATAGACTTTGTTTAATTAATTTGTTAAATATGTTGGGTTTGGCTGTTAATAAGTTTTTTAATTAATTTTTTAATTCCTTTGTTTCTTATTGGGCTTTGAAACCTATATCGGGTTTCGCTTTTATAGTTTTCTATCTATGCAAAACACGTGTCGATATCCTCTTAGGTATGTTTCTTTCGGTTGTTATACCAAGTTCAATCATCGTACCAGTATTGTAATGAACAGAATCGATGTCAACCGAATGTCCGTTGCAACGCGTGGGGAATCCCACAAGCATGTGTCATATATAAATAAAAGGCTTTACTTTTATATTCTGAAAAATCTTCATAAATGACATCTGCTACAACTAATAGCAAACAAAGACGGTAAACATATTATTTATAGAGACAATTTTACCAAACTGCCTCATAGGGCGTAAGTTCAACCGTATGCTTCGGGCGGGAGTGAAAACCTAGGTGACGAACATCAAATCTAGACGCCTCATTGGAGTGTTCATGGGCGTTCGGAAATCCAAACTCAACGAGATAGAATGGTGGTGGTTTCCCCTCACGGACAACAAGATAATTTTATATGTAATTTGGTTTTTTAAGAAGGGTGGGTGTTTGAAAGCGAGAGAAAACGGTTATGTTTAAAGAATGTGTGAAAATCTAATGTAGTAACTGAAATGACACATTTATGAATGTTTCAAATTGGATGCATCTAAGATGCTCTCATATAAACTAACTACATAACTTTATTTTTCGGTTAATATTTCTCAAAATATAATAACTAGATTCTAAACCTTTAAATGATAAAGAAAACGGTTGTTTCGGTATTTCTTTAAGTTATTTGGGAGGCTTGTCCATGCTCCTAAAATTCGATGACGATGTTCTGTGCTCTAAATTCTTGCTGGAATACCAAGGTTGGAAGGATTGGTTCAGCAGTTTAGAACTATGGGAAGGTCAATCCCTCCCATTCGAGAGATTGGCATGGGTTAAAATTCAGGGGGTTCCTCTGCAGTTAGCGGATAACGATGTTCTAAACAACATTGCTGAACATTTTGGCAAAATAGTTCATGGTTCTAACATGGAGGTGGAGGACGATAATCTGTCGGTCGGATGGATAGGCTTGCTTGTAGGAGAAGGTGGCAGGATCCACGAAGAAGTATCTCTGAGATGGAAAAACAAGTTGTTTAAAGTGTGGATCGAGGAAGAAATTAACGATTGGGCTCCGGATTGTGTCGGGAGGGTGTCTCAATCTTCACCGGAGTCTCAACACACGGAGGAGGAAGGTGATAGGCCTAAGATTCCGGTGGAAGTTGAAAAGGTGACAGAAGAGGAAGTTCATTTCGTAGGTCTCGAGGAGGTAGCGGGTTTCACGAAGAAAGACGGTTCAACTCTTTTGCATGGGGAACCTAGTATTAATGACGTTGATATGCCCAACATCATAAATAATGGCGGCCCTTCTAGATTGTCTGAAGGAATTAGAAGTATAAACAGGGACCACAATAATTGTCATGATGGGACCCGGGTGGACATTGAAGTGCTGGATTCTTATTTTCCTGTTAATGTGGCAGAAAATAGTGGGGCCCTTGATGGTTCTAATCAAGACTCCATTAATAAGTCTTCTATCTTTTACTTTGGTGGGCCAAATCCCCCTAAGAGGCCCATCGCTAAAGCTGGCAGATTAAGGCCTAAAAAATCTCGACATGCTCGTCTTGGATCATCAAGCCCATCCTCCGACTTTAGACCCAAGAAAAGAAGTAGGGAAGAGGGGGTTTTCTCTTTTGATTTGAACAAACAGGCAACAGCGGATCACTCGACACAGGACCAGAGCACCCAGTCCCTTGGTGAACTGGTTCCGGAGATGATGCAATCGAGGCAAAATTCTAAGGAGGGTGGTGGCGGTCAGGATGACGCTGGTGGAAGTGGGTCGGGGTCACCCAGTGTGGGGGATCCAGTGATTCCCAGTTTTCCGGGTCGTAGTGTAGAAGGCGAGAAGAATCAAGAGGAAGAGGAAATCAGGGCTACGATCGACATTGGGAAGTTTGTGGGTGTCGATCTTAGCAACTACAACGATTTAGTCAGTGACTTGGTGAGAGATAAAGGTAATAATGTGGTCGATCAATGAATATGATGTCGTTTAATGTCAGAGGTATTTTTGGGGATTCTAAAGCTTCGTGGATTAGAGACTTAAAGGTTGCCAACAAAATCAGCGTTTTGGGTTTGCAAGAAACTAAGGTGTCTGCCATTCAGTCTTCGGTGTTGTCCAAGATCTGGGGCAACAGGAATTTCGAATTTGCTTTCGTGGAATCGACAGGTCTCTCTGGGGGTCTTGTTTGGATCTGGGATCCAAAAATTTTTAAGCTTTCAGCTGTGATCAAAAACAGATATTTCCTCATTATCAGTGGCCAGGTGATTGGCAGTGGTGATTTTATTAATTTGGTCAATGTGTATGCCCCGCAAAATACGTCGGACAAGTTACGGTTGTGGAACGAGTTATCTAATCATATTGATCCTCAATCTGGGATGTGGGTTTTAGCTGGAGATTTCAACGCGGTTCGTTCCCAACTTGAGCGGAAACGTTCGAAGTTTAAACCGGCTTGCTCGAATAATTTTAACAACTTTATTTACAACAATGGCCTTCTTGAATACCCTATGCAGGGTAAAAATTTCACTTGCGTAAGGGATAATGGGAAAAAGCTCAGTAAACTGGATAGATTTCTGGTTTGCTCGGATTTTTTTAATAAATGGCCGGGTGCTTGCGTTAGGGCTCTTTCCTTTCGTTTCTCTGATCATTGCCCGATCATTATGGAAGTGGCCAATCTCAATTACGGGCCTCGTCCTTTCAGAGTCTTCAATTCTTGGATTGGTAAGGAAGGTTTTGATGAAGCGGTTTTAAAAGCAGTGGAAGGTTTTGTGCATTTTGATCCTCCAGACTTGTGTCTTACTGCTAAATTCGCGGCTATTAGATCCTCTATTAAGAATTGGAGAGATAGTTTCCTGTGCAAAGAAAACGAAGCGGAGAATTTGGCTTTAGCGGAGCTTGAAAAATTGGAGATAGAAATGGAATCGAGGGATCTCTCCGAGGAAGAAGAGTGGATCATGGCTGAAAACAAGAAGATCGTTAAAGAAATTGGGGATAGAAAAACCTTGGACGCTAAACAAAGGGCGAAAGTCAAGTGGGCTATAGACGGGGATGAAAACTCAAAATTTTTTCATGCCATGGTCAATAATAGGAAAGCGGTTAACAGCATTCACGGCCTCTCAATTAATGGGGAATGGTGCTCTAAGCCTAACCGAATCAAAAAAGAGGTGTTCTCCTTTTTCCGCGACAAATTCAAAGAACAATACACGTCGAGACCGCCATTATCTTGCTATAATATTAAAAAGATCTCGGCTGATGAAGGTAGTATGCTAACCGAACCTTTTACTGAATCCGAGATTAAGGTTGCTGTTTTCGACTGTGGAGACGATCGTTCACCTGGTCCTGATGGCTTTAGTTTTAAATTTGTTAAACATTTCTGGGACTTACTCAAGGTTGATTTTATCAGAATTCTTGAGGCATTTCATAGCAGCGGTAAGATTAATATTGGAAGTGGGTCCTCTTTCATAGCGCTTGTCCCCAAAATCCCTGACCCGGTGTCGTTAAACAATTACAGGCCCATCAATCTAGTTGGAGTCATTAGTAAGGTAATTTCGAAGGTCGTGGCTAATCGGTTGAGGTCGATTTTAGGTGGTGTGATTTCCGAATCCCAGTCGGCTTTTCTTAAAGACAGGTACATTTTGGATGGGCCCCTCATTGTTAATGAGCTTATTGCATGGATCAAAAAGATGAAATCGAAAGCCTTCTTTCTTAAAATTGATTTTGAGAAGGCCTACGATAACGTGAATTGGAACTTTGTGATCAGTGTGCTCTATCAAATGGGTTTTCCGTCTAGATGGTGTGATTGGATCAAGGGTATTCTGGAATCGGCAAGTTCTTCTATTTTGGTGAATGGGGCTCCTACTTTCAGATTCGGTTGTGGAAAAGGTATGAGACAAGGGGACCCGCTCTCCCCTTTTTTATTCCTTATAGTGATGGAAGCTTTGTCCTGTATGCTAAACCGGGCAAGTAATTCGGGTTTGATAAAAGGTATTGCCCTTCCTAATAATGGCCCGGTAATTTCCCACTTGTTGTATGCGGACGACGCCATTGTTATGGGCGAATGGTCTAAAAACGAAGTGATTAATGTAGTGAGAATTCTCCGATGCTTCTATGCATGTTCGGGCCTCAAGATTAACTTAGATAAATCCAATCTGTACGGAATCGGAGTCGGCATCGAAGAAACTGGGACCATGGCTCTAGAGGTGGGGTGTAAACCGGATTCTACTCCCTTTAAATATCTTGGTCTTATGGTTGGAGCAAACATGAACCGCATCTGCAATTGGAAACCGGTCTATGATACTTTTAGAGCGAGATTAGCAAGTTGGAAGTCTCACCTCCTCTCGATAGGAGGTAGGGTGGTCATCATTAGAGCAGTTTTGGAGAGCCTCCCCTGTTATTATTTTTCTTTATATAAAGCGCCAAAAAAGGTTATTTCAGATTTGGAGGCCCTGATAAAAAAATTTTTGTGGGGAGGTTCGTCGGAAGTAAGGAAAATGCATTGGGTTAATTGGGACCGGGTGTCACGTCAAGTGAAAGATGGAGGGTTAGGTTTGAATAAGCTCAATGAGGTTAACATTTCGCTCTTGTCTAAATGGGGGTGGCGTTACAAAACTGAGAAAGATAACCTTTGGAAACGAGTAATCAATGCTTTTCACAATAGTCGGGTCGGATGGGAATGTATTCCTTTGAAGAAATCTTTTTTCGGCGTTTGGAACAACATTGCGAAAGTGTTTATCAAATCGAAAGTTGGGGATAACTTCCTTGGAAATTTTCTGGTGGGAGAAGTCGGGGACGGCAACGATATAGCGTTTTGGCTAGATCGTTGGGCTGCGTCGGAGCCCTTAAAATTAGTTTTCCCGGAGTTATTTAGAATGGAATCGGAGAAAAGATGTCGTGTGGCGGATCGGCTCATTTTCTCGGGTGGTATCCAGACTTTTTTATGGCAATGGAGATCGGAATTGGCTGACTCAGGGCTGTCAAGTAACATCGTGCAGCTGGAATCTCTTCTCAGTAACTTTCAGTTTGCTGGAGGGCGGGATAAGTGGAAATGGGTCTCTGACCCGGCAGGTTTGTTCTCGGTTAAAGCTGTCAAATCCCTTTTTCGTGTGTATTCGTCGAGTTTTAACGACTACAAAATGGAATGGTGCAAATGGATTCCCCCCAAAATAAATATACACGCGTGGAGATCGGAACTTGATAGTATCGCCACTGCCGTTGCGCTGAAAAACAGAAATGTTCAGGTTGCTGATCCGGTGTGTCGATTGTGTGGCTCGGTTGACGAATCTGTTGGTCATTTGTTCATCGGTTGTTTTGTCGCAGCTAACGTTTGGAACGGCATCAGCTCCTGGTGCAGCATCCCTAGTATCTACGCATTTTCTATCAAAGATCTGTTGGACTTTCATTCGGGGGTCCCCGGGTCGGTCAAAAAGAAGGTTGCGGTCCAAGGCATTATAAGGATTGCGATATGGAGTATTTGGAAAGCTAGAAACAGCTTGGTTTTTTCCAGCAAACCGGTAAAAATAGACGGTATAGTGAGCGAGATTAAGGCGTTGAGTTTTTTGTGGTGGTCATATAGATCGAAGTTTAAAGGTTCGGAGTGGAGGGAGTGGTGTGCGTTTGTAAATATGTAATTGTTTTTCGGTTGTAGTTCGGTTGTAGTGTTTTGGTCGGCCCGGTTTGGGTCGGCTGGTTGTGAATGAAGTTTACCTTTCAAAAAAAAAAAAAAAAACGAAAGAAAAATAAGAAGTGTTGACAATGGTTAAATCAGACAACTTTTGCTTTTCTAAACACTTTTGTTTTGTTATCTTTTATATAATAATCATGACAACATTAAGAGACCAGAAACTGTCTCATGATAAATGGAAGATTTACCCTTTAAAACATATGATTAGAGAATCTCACTTCGAAGCATACTGTGATTTTAGATACCATTAACGTAGGCAAAGTAAAAACGGTGAGAGGCAAGGTCCCACAAACTATGTGTCCATTCATCAATTATCAAATCATATCAGATATATATAGGTGAGAGTTGGTTACAAAATCTATTTTTCCTATAAAGTGTAAACTCATAAAACACCATAATATCATCTATAAAACAGACTCAAATCCCACAAATAACAAAGTGAAGGTTACTAAAATGCCATATTTGTGGGTTTTGTGTTCTGTTTTGGATGATAATGCTTTGATTATCGAATAACTAACATTAGTGTGTTTTATGTTGATTATCATGTTGTGTTTTATATTCATAGTTCTATAATGGTGTGTTTGAAGTTTGTATAGACTTGTTGGGTTTTGCTATTGTGTTTTAGTGATATTTACTCTGTTATTTGTGGGTTTTGAGTGTATTTTATGTCTGAAATTGTGGTGTTTTATGACTTTATACACTTTGTAGAAAAAATAGACTTTGTAAGGATCATTTCAGAACTCTTATAGATATTTTTATATTTAGGGTACTTTTATCATTTATTACACGTATTTTTATGATTACATACATGTTAACTCGACTTTACAAATCCAGTGTTTTCGTAATTGGATTGGAAAATAAACGGATTGTTTTATTGGTTTGCTGGTCGATTTTAGAAACAGGATTGCGTCATAAAGAATGTATGTGTATGAAATTTAAAACAAAATATGAAAATGTATAAATCTTCAATTTTAATAAACTGTGAGAACTTAAATAAACTAGGGTTAAGATCCGCCCACGTTGCGACGCGGGTACATCATAAACATTGAATGGATTAGTCCAAACGTTATATGATGCATTAACCATATGAAAACACACATTTCGACGTATCCAGATGAACTCAATGTAACCTGTGTAAGCATTGTGATTGGATCAAACGTAAAGTAAATCAAATTCATATCGAACAATCATAACGTATTATATGTGACCCAACTCAAACATAGAAAACGTAACGGGTATGAAGGAAAATATGCACATGTAATCGAAAGGGATTAATTAGAGCTTTCGAAAAAATGGGAGAAAAAGAAACCATAATTTAACTTCACTCGGTTCGAAACAAACTTTACGACATAAATATAATAAACACGAAAACATATTATATTTGACATGCTGAAAACATTGTAACCTGTGTAAGCATTGTGACATTTCGGCGACGGCCTCCCGTTTGCTGAAACGCTGCTGAATTTCTTTTGAGTGTTCCGACCATTTACCGGGTCCGTTTTCAGCTACACGGGTCCCGGGACTTCTTAGTTTACACGCCTTATCACCCATAACCTACTTGAACCTTAAAGCTTATACCGTAACACACTATACATACTTATATTAATCGAAAATTTAAAATTTTACCTCATTGGCGATCTCGGAGCGAGCACACTTTTGCACGAGCCATCGGTTTGAGTTCAAGCAGTGATACTCTTGCTCGAATCCCTCAAACCTAGGCTCTGATACCAACTTGTTACGCCCAAAATTTCATCTTCCTAAATGTGATTTTATCATACTATAATTTAACAAAAATCGGGCATGACCCGTCCATAAAATGAGCATACCCCTGTTTTAAACATAATCAAACTAGATACAATTCTACAATTCATTTGACAAAATACTACTAAGAACCAATACAACAAATTTTGGACCAAAAACATTTGAACAAACTAGCGGAAGCGTTTGGTATGACATAACATGAACACGTGCTCGCTCCAATTCTCCAAGTCGCCTGAATTGAGGATTTACCTACATTCCACAACAAAGCTTTAAAAAGTTAGTCATTATACTTATTTGCTTATAAAGCCGTCACTTTAGTTCCATTCGTGTATATACTTTCATTTCTCTCACGCATTTGATTACCCAATTAAATGGGTATGACATATATTTTCATACAACTAACCCGTTTGTAAATGATGATGACCAAACATAAAATGTTGTGTAAACTAAAACATCCATAGCATATTCTAACCGCATAAGTTACTTCAACACTTCGAAAGTCCGACATTCATAAACCTGCACTTTCAACATACTCAATAATAACTTGGTTAGCAAACCTGTAATCTCAACATATTCAAGTACTACATCTTCGTAAAAAGGACGTTAACCATTTAAATGCATCTCATTAACTTACATTCCAAACCCAAGGATATTATTAGTAACGCTAATTCTCAAACGCATCCAATTCATGCATTCGCACATACTTGCACACATACATACTTACAATCATGCACATCTACATACCTAATATACATTCAATCATACCTACAATCATGTATTCATACCTACGTGTTCCGTACGCATTCTTGTATACCATTTACATGTAATACATGTCCAACTTCATTACATACATCTATCATACTCTTATATAAATTACATGAAGCTTAGACATGGGTTTACAACCTATAATCGTCAAGGGAACACTCGAAATCACGTTTGGGAGATCCATCGTAGTCCACGGATAATATACCGAAGCCTACGATGCATAAATCACATAAGTAATATTTTGGACAGAACCTTCACCCGGCCGTGTCAGCTCACCACCCGGCCGGGTCAACTCTGCACTTTTCCTAGACATTAATTCTTACCGAAACGGACATAACTCTCTCATTTTTCATCCGTTTTGCGTCACGTTTCTTCCTACATGATTGTAAATTAATATTCTATCATGTGAACTTGAAATCCAACATCCGAGTTAAGGAATTTCTTAACTTAAACGTGTTCGGCTTGTTACTCATCTACGAACTATTCGACCCGTTCGTGCATTTATCAAAATAATCTATTGATTTGACCTCAACTTCATATGAACTTAATAATTTAAAACATTATATTACTTAAACAAACTAAGAAGTGATTACGGAAATCACTTACCTCGTGCGTCCAAGTTTGTGCATAACTTCCTGATTTCCTCTTAATCCGATAGCCTTCCATACTTGAGTCCATGTAAATTTTGGTTTCCTATCCTTTCAAATCATTATACCCATTTCATAGTTAGCACGTGTGATCATTCATATCGCATCCATTTTCAACTCTTAGCTACATAAACTTTTAGTAGTCAAACTTTATCACGCATAAAACATGAACTGACAACTACGTTGTTCAACATTCATTTAGTCAAACTTATTATCATAGATACGTACACAACATAACTCCGACATCATTACTTATTAATAAACTATTCGTTTCACATTCGTACACATTCACTTTTGATTACTATAAATCAAGCGCATTAAATACATGGTGAGCATCACACCATTTATACACAAGGTACAAGTCCCTAATGCATGATTTTACCAAATCATTCATTCAAATCCGAAATTTCGTATGGACTCCATCTAAAGCATACTTCACCTATTATCTTGTTAATGACTACACCATAAACACTTTCTATACATACCTACCCACAACTTTCATACAATTTCACAAATTTGTTCTCTTAGGCATTTCATCAAACACCTTGGAAGCGTCATAATCATGGTATTCGGTACAAAACTATAAGGCACATTCTTACTAGTTTATCATCATACAACATTCATATTCATTCGCGTTTGCATAACTACTCCATCCTACATAAATTTTATTCATCATTCATGTATCACATCAAGCTCATAATCAAAGTTCTAGTTATATGATCTCATTCCATCATCCTACAATTACTAGCTTCTTAACAAGTGGGTTTTTGCTAAAATCACAACAACCATCCCAATTCAAACATAATTCTTGCTATAATTCTTATCCTAATCCTTAATCCTAACCAAATTTCACAAATCCTATGCCATGCATTCATGCTTGGGTTAAGACCCACTTCATACAATTTAGAAAATCACAAAATTGAACTTACCACTTCAAAGAACAGGTGTAGGAGCTTAGAATTTGATGATTATTCTTTCGATTTCCTTAAGATTTCTAGTAATTCTTGTGGATTTTGTGAAGTTAGGGTTTCACCCCTCCTTGCTCCTCTCTGTCGATCGTCCAGAACCCCACACACGAGTTGTGTGTGGGTTTTAATCATTTAACATTTTATTATCTAAACTTTTGGGCATTTACATCTTTAGTCCCTCCATATTTACCACTTAATTAACTTAAATTACTCCCCTTTTATAACATTTTAACTTATGTCTAGCAAATATTTTTGGGGTGTTACAAGTCTACCCCCCTTAAAAGAGGTTTCGTCCCCGAAACCTTTCTCATTCCAACTGGACTAGTTCTATTCCTACTTTTTTTTTCCATCTTTTCATTCACAATGCTTACTACCACATGGATGCATTTGAGATATTGGCAAGAGTTTTATTCATTCATAAGCGTCTTTGTACGCATTGTCCCTCCGTTCTCAAATCAAGTAAATTACTTTCATAATCGCATTAAAGTCAGAATCTGATCCAGAGCTCTTATTAGTGTCGTCTTCACTTTATAATGCTAGCTCCTAGCACATACCATCACCATCGCTTCATTCATCGAATTTATTCCAAGTGTATACAGTTATTAATCATACAAACCAAGTCTATGGCTTGTTTCTAACATCCTAATTAAGCATATTACATTCATATATTTACTAAACAAAATAAATCGGTTTAATTTCATACTGCTCATACATCCTATGCTATCTTTCATGTTGTTCACCACGAATCATCCAAACATTCCATTTCTATCATCACTTTTGATTACCTTTAAACTCATGGGGGGGGGGGGGGTCAATACATTATCATATGCATACTATAATCATTCAAAGACTTATTATTTAAATCAAAGTCACCCTTCTTCAACTTACTTATCCGTACTTAATTCAAAAACTAAGTATTATTTCCAAGGTTACTATTGTTATACATGCCATGCGTATCTTTTCTACAATATTTTGTTCAAATGAACATGGCCAACAAGCCGAGCATCAAAGTTAGCATTTCTTAACGATACTTGCCGTCTCTTATATTCTATCAGAATTTCCACAGTTATGTGCATTCAGGTTCAATACCACCCGACGATCATTACGAACATTTAGAAGTTCATTTCACATTTTTCATCACGGTTTGTATATACATATTCTACTCTGACGCATCCCTCTCTAGTTGAGTCATAACCTCATACTACAGTTACAACCCTTTTTATACGTACCTGACGGAAGTGAATTCCATTGATTCGTCATCCATACCTTTCGGTAATCGTTCCTTTCCGATTAATGACATTGCGCGTCTATTCATCAAGCTTACCTATGAGTATAAAACTTAACAATCAAAACATTAGCTACCGAGTTCAAATGGCAATCGCCATTTGACCCGTATGACCCATTTGTCCTATCGACCATTCTTGTACGAAACGCATTTGCATAATATATTCATATGTATATATATAGAAGTTCAATCATAAATTGAATCATATCACTAAAGGAACATTTATTTGTTTGGTATGTAATCACTTCACATTCGAATATCTACCTTCTTATCATTCCTTTGTTCATTTGCATTACATTTACTTATATGACTTGTTTGACGCAATCATGGTCAAACTATTTGTCACACCCTGGCTTTGCGGAAGCGTGGTTAATTTTGGTGTGACTTCTTAATACCATAGCTTAATCATACCAAAGCTATATGAGTTAAAAACATGCAAGATCATCCATTAAGTTTTGAAAACCAAACACAATACCATTGTTTTAACCAACAACCATAACCTTGTCCAACAGACGTTACAACTTGAAACATAACATAAACATGGTTTAAGGACTGTGTCTTGTCCAGGAAAGAGACACATCCCCTAAACCCCGGATGACCTTGGAAACTAGTGCAACGGAAAACATGCCATACCGTGCCAGATCTCGTTAATTTCCTGAAATACATGTAAGTTGAAAAATCAACAATAATGTTGAGCGAGTTCATGTGCAAGTGAGTAAGTAAAAACACTTGTAAGTATAAAAGTTCCCTGGTATGTAGCAGTGTAAGAGGACTTGTGATCACCAATGGTTTGCAAGGCCATTAGCATGTTGTGAAATGCAAGTAGGAAGATACAAACCTAGCGTATTTGGCGTTGGGGCACAAAGTCACCACCTGGTCCATTATGCGGGCTCAGGGGTTGGGCTCGCTACACCCAGATAGATCTACCGCTTAAGTCCCTCGGTGTTCTAATTACCCATTCACATGATCTAAAACCTCCTTACGTTAATCATACCGTGTATAATAGTACTTGTAAACAAAGTAACATGTATTTCACCCCCGCAGTTAAGAAAACTGAAAACAGTTAGAGAAAAGGGGGACATGAACTCACAGTGAATGCGCGTCTCTACCAAGTGTCTCCAATACAGTAAGCTGTGCAACGACCTACAAGTGCTAATTCTATTAGACGGACGGCCGTGCTTTAGCTTTATAGTTTAAGTCTTTAGGAAATAGTTAGACAACTATTTCGTGTTTATGTTCTGCATACACTTGGTAGTTATACTTCTTCCCAAGGATGGGGGATACAATACATGTGCGTAAGTTACGTTTTAATAATCGAGTGGTAATATAATTACCGGTGTAACTTATATGTTAATGTGGAAGCGTTCGTAAAGTTTTGGAATCATTAACGCTTGTAAATATTATTTTTACTCTAAAATAATATTTATGTATTTTCACAAAATAATCATAAACAGTGTGGTGACAAAATATGTTTATCACGTTAACTCTTGTGAAAATCCCACCTCCGAATATTTAGTAAAACATAGTTCTGGCGAAATTTATGTTTCGAAAATATGTCGAAAATAGTTCTAACACTTGTTGTGTAAATAAGCCTAAGTGTTAGGTTTTTAGAAAATTTCGCCAGAGTTTCCTCTGTAACTGGAGGTGGCCACGCTTCCAAGCGTATCATTTTCTTTTTGAAAACAACCCATGATTATCAACAATCAACTCTTACGTTTTAACACGCGAAACGCTACCCTTGTCGTTTCAGTTTCAATATGTGGAAACTGGACTGTTTTCGGACGACTAAATAAAATACTTAACCCTTTCCAAAAATTCCCAAATTTTTACGGGTCGTCCTAATCGACCCAAAAATGATTGTATAAAAATATCGGGGTCCAGTTTCTTATCAATAATTTATAGAAAATCGTTTACCGAACCGTGATCAGATTTGTCACATTCTGATCACAGTTTGTGGAAAAATTCGTCAAAAATTCCTCGTATGTCCGTTTATCGAAATTCCAGTTTGAGGGTCACAAATACATCCGTGACCATCTTAGATAAAAGTTTCAGGGGCTGGTTCGGTTCGGGTTTCAAGTTGTGATCGAAAACGCACAGCCCAATTTACTGCAGTAACAAACAGCCTTAGCTGCTGTCACGAAAACAGGTTTTTAAAATAGTAACCGACATCAGAAAAATACGATTCCAGCGCCATTTTCTTCGTTTTTCGAAATGACACGATTTAGGCTTTTGAAATTCCGTTTTTCGAGTTTTTAAAGTCCGTTTACAGCCTGATGAAGGCGGCTGAAACAGTGACTCAGCTTGCTGTTTTATGGTTTAGATGTTATTAAATCGTGTTATAAGTGTCCGATTAGCGAGTTAAACAAGAAAACAACTTTTATACAAGTTAAAACATTTTTACACAAGTTCATGTCTCGTGTGTGGTAGAGTTTCACCTTTTAACCCTTGTGGTTACCAAAAACGAGCTTATGTGAAGATCCATGATCTTACAAAGTCGGGTTAAACGGAGATCCGAGCTACCACATCATAGATCGGGTCGAGATAAACACAAATCTCAAATACTACAACTTTTACACAAGTTATATGTCTTTAACCACCATTTTAAGTATTTTTAGTAGACTTTTGATCATCATCTTTCATTTTAACGAGATTCAACCGACATAATTTCTTTTAACCACTTTAGATACGTTCAAGAACAAGTTTTAAACAATATACCTCTAGCTCGGGGCTAGGGAAGATTCTTGATGAAAAACGCGTGGATAAAAGCTAACGAAAGAGGTCCTTCGTGTTCCGCTTGCTCCAAGCTTCCTAATATGCGACTTGTGAAGTGTGTATGATCTTGGAATGATGAGATCAAGAGCCGAAAATATGATGGGTGTGGTGAGGAGTTCGGCCGAGAGTGGGAGGGCAAGAGGGAGAGAGTTTTGATGAGTGGTGTTTAGTGAAAATTATGGTGTGTAATCTCTAGTATTTATAAGTAAATCAAGTGTTATTACCCAATGGGTTTTATGTCTTCATGATATTAAACAAACCTAGATTATGATAATCCATCTTGTACTTGCATGTTCCCTTCTAGTTACCAAGGGACCGAAATCGGTCATGGGGGGTGGGGGGTCTTGGTTCAATTATAACCAAGTGATTAGGAGGGTAGTTATGTTAAATAGGTTAACTAAGTATTTAACTTAGTTAGTTGTCCGTTATGTGTTATGACGGGTGTTAGGGTAATCAGAGACCCTAACTGGCTCAGAAAAATATAAATAGTGAAAATATTAATATTTTCATGTTTCGGGTAAAGTCCGGGTGTCCGGTTGGATAGTAATCCGTTAAAGCGTTACAAAAGCTTTAAAGTGTCGTTATTGTTATTTTTAGTGACACGATTTGTTTTCCCGCCACTTTAGAAAGTGTCTAGTGTTATTTTCCCATATTTTGGCACTTTACTAGTCAGCTAGAAGCTAGATTATTTATTAAAGTGCTGTGTTTGGTACTTAAAGTACGTTTTTGGCACATCCGAATCAGTGTATCTTATCCCTAGAGACGCGGTACCACAACCCTTATATCCCTACACTCACTACCAGTGTAGCCAAAATATATGAGGCTCTTAACAGGCCTTAGAGGCAGTGTCTGCCTGATGCTGGTTATATCAGCATGTTCACTGTGTATCCGTTTAGTGCTACTGTGCTTTTTGTGCATCATGTTTGTCACTAGGGTCCAGTATGTAAATAATGTAGTGACAGCAAATAGAGTATGATGCAAGTAAGTGCATGTATCAGTATGCAGGTAGCAGTTTATCAGCTAGTTCAAACAAGCACAGTAATCAAGTAGTAATTAATCATTAATTAAGTTGTACGAATACCTGGTTTAGTGCGGGTTGTCACATTCTCCCCCCGTTAAATAAATTTCGTCCCGAAATTTAAGTTCTGCTTGTAGATGCAGAGTTCTTAGGAAATAGGTGGGGGTATTTCTCTTTCATCCGGTCCTCACGTTCCCAGGTAAATTCAGGACCATGTCTGGCATTCCAACGTACTTTGACGAGTTTGACACTGCTCCGGCGGGTCTTGTTAACTTTCCAATCCGTGACCTCAACAGGTTTTTCAACGAAGTGGAGCGTGTCGTCAATATGAATCTCGTCGATGGGAATGGCAACGTCAATTTGAGTTGGACTTTTCTTCAGATTGGATACATGAAATGTATCGTGAACACCATTCAGTTCAGCAGGTTGGTCCAACTTGTATGCTACTGTTCCAATTCTTTCCAGAATTCTGAAGGGACCAATGTAGCGCGGATTTAACTTCCCATGCTTTCCAAAGCGTGCCACCCCTTTCCTGGGTGAAACTTTCAATAACACCATTTCTCCAACTTGGAAAATCCACATGCTTCCGGTTTGGATCCGCGTAGGCCTTTTGCCTGTGGCGAGCAGCTTCGATGCGTTTAAGTATTTGCGCAATCTTGTCTGTCGTCTCTTGGACGATCTCGGGACCAGCAAGCTGCCTATCACCTGCGTCAGACCAACATAGTGGTGATCGGCACTTGCGTCCGTATAGGGCCTCAAATGGCGCGACACCAATACTGGTGTGGTAGCTGTTGTTGTATGAAAATTCGACCAAAGGTAAGTGTTTATCCCAGCTACCGCCCAAATCCATAACACATGCCCTCAGCATGTCTTCCAAAGTCTGTATCGTTCGCTCGCTCTGGCCATCAGTTTGCGGATGAAACGCAGTGCTCAGATTCAATTGTGAGCCAAAGGCTTCTTGGAAAGATTGCCATATTCTTGACACGAATCTTCCGTCTCTATCAGAGATGATCGAGAGAGGTACTCCATGACGTGCTACGATCTCTCTCCTGTATATTTCCGCAAGTTTACTAGTACTGTCTTTCTCCTTGATTGGCAGAAAGTGTGCGGACTTTGTTAGGCGGTCAACAATCACCCAAATCATATCATGGCCTCTTGGCGTTCTTGACAGTTTTGTAATAAAATCCATTGAGATTTGTTCCCATTTCCACTTGGGAATCTCAGGTTGTTGCAGTAGCCCTGAAGGCTTCTGGTATTCCGCTTTAACCTTAGCGCACGTTAAACATTTGCTCATGTAAACAGCAACATCGCCTTTCATTCTAGGCCACCAATAATATTCCTTGAGATCCTGGTACATCTTATCCGATTCAGGGTGGATAGAGTACCGTGACTTGTGCGCTTCGTCGAAAATAACTTCCCTTAATCCACCAAACAGAGGAACCCAAGTCCTTTTCTCAAAACATAACGTTCCTTACTCGTTTGGTACCAAAAGCTTCTCCATTCCACGGAGATATTCTTCCTCAAGGTTTCCCTCCTTGAGAGCTTCCTTTTGTGCAGCACGAATGCGCAAGGAAAGATCGGTTCGTATGATCATTTCTAGAGCCCTAACCCTTATGGGCTTGATTCTCTCTTTACGACTTAGGGCATCGGCGACTACATTCGCCTTCCCTGGATGATACTTTATCTCGCAGTCGTAGTAGTTTAGCAATTCAACCCATCGTCTTTGCCTCATATTCAACTCCTTCTGGTTGAATATATGCTGTAGGCTTTTATGATCTGTGAAGATTGTACACTTCGTACCATAAAGGTAGTGTCTCCAAATCTTTAGTGCAAATATCACTGCGCCGAGCTCCAAATCGTGTGTGGTATAGTTCTTTTCGTGCACTTTTAGTTGACGCGATGCGTAAGCAATGACCTTTTGGCGTTGCATCAACACGCAACCCAATCCTTGGCGCGATGCGTCGCAGTATACCACAAAATCGTCAGTACCTTCTGGTAGAGCTAAGATTGGCGCGTTACAAAGCTTATCCTTTAGTATCTGGAATGCTTCATCCTGTTTGATTCCCCAATCAAACGACTTATCCTTCTGCGTGAGGAACGTCAAAGGTTGAGCGATCTTTGGAAAGTCCTCAATGAACCTTCGATAGTAGCCAGCCAAACCCAAGAATTGTCGAATCTCGGTTGGCGTCTTTGGCGTTTCCCAATCCTTGATCGCCTCGATCTTTGTTGGGTCCACGTGGATTCCATCTCCGTTTACCACGTGCCCAAGGAATTGGACCTCTTGTAGCCAAAACTCGCACTTGGAGAATTTGGCGTACAGTTGTTCCAGCTCCAAAATGGCTCTAAGATGTTGTTCGTGTTCAGCCTTCGTCTTTGAGTAAATCAAAATGTCATCGATGAATACCATCACGAACTTGTCCAAGTATGGCTTGCAAACTCTATTCATTAGATCCATGAATACTGCAGGTGCGTTTGTCAAACCAAACGGCATAACAAGGAACTCGTAGTGTCCATACGAGTTCGGAAGGCTGTTTTCGGGATACTTTCTTCCTGTATCCTTAGTTGATGGTATCCAGATCGTGAGTCGATCTTTGAATAAAAGCTTGAGCCTTGCAGTTGATCAAACAGATCATTGATTCTTGGCAGAGGGTATCTATTCTTAATCGTCAGCTTGTTCAATTCTCTGTAGTTGATGTTTATTTGAAAATCATCATCCTTCCTTTTGACGAGTAGAAATGGGGTTACCCCAAAAGGAAATTTTGGTCTGTTATCTTCCTTCTCTAACCATTGCCAACACTTCTCTGTCAATCCTTGCATCTCCGAAAATGTAAGTTGCTATGATGCATCGACTACGGGTGCAGTGCCCGGAATTAAATCGACGCGGGATTCGACTAATCGTGAGGAGATGATTTCGGCAAGTCTTCGAGGAAGACTTCAGGGTATTCTCCAATCACAAGGATATCTTCGAGTTTTGGTTCTTCGACTTCCTTTTCCATAACATGAGCCAAGAATGCAACACATCCTTTGTGCGAGAATTTTTGGGTCTTCTTAGTCTGATAATCCGTAGGAGCGTATCCTGCTCCATGAGTCACGATCATTCCTTCGTTCATTGTCGGGGCGCGGATGACAATCCCCGCATGGTTGTTCGTCAACCAGTCCATCCCAATCATCACGTCAAAGCTTCCAAACTCAACTGGCAATAGATCTAGCGTAAACTTACGCTCTCCGGGTTCTATTGTGCCGATTCCAGTTACTGCGTCGGCTTCCACTAGCTTCCCCTAAGCTAGTTCTAATGGGTACTGGAATAACTACTCACTCACTACGTAAACCAATTATGTCCTTGAATACTAGAATTGTGAATCGTAAAATTTGCAACAGTAGTTGGCAATACAGACGCATAATATTGAGTAATGTGGGACGTACCGCTATCCATGCTTGGATCTCTGGCGTGCCTCCCTAGCTCCGATGGGGAGCTTTCATCCTTGCGCCTGATTGCTTTTCGGGCAATATCTTCTGAAATGCTTTTTGCTTCCACAGTTTAAACATCCTCGAGCACGCTTCTGTTTATCACTCATTCTGCCTTGACAATTATCATTGTCGTTGTCCCCTTCGTGATTCTCACTACCGTCTTGGCCCCTATTACTAAGTTCAGTATTTTGCCAACAAGTTTCCTTGACATGTCCCACCTTGCCACAGTTACCACAATTTCCATATTTGCATCGCCCGATATGATAACGTAAACAATTGTCGCACTTAGGTAGGATACCCTTGTAATCTTTTCCCTTTTTGGTCTTCTTCTTGTTACTTACCCGAGTAACCATCTTGAAATTTGCAAGCTTCCTCTTGTTATCCCCAGATGCCTTTATAGCAGTCTCCTTTTTCTCCTCCGCAGGGGAAAATTTTCCTTGTCTAACTGCTTCTTCCGTGAGTGCTATGCTTATGTTGATAGCCTCGGTGATCGTTGAGGGTTTTGATGCTGTTACCAGGCTTAGAATCTGAGGTGCCAATCCCCTTATGAACTGTTCAATTCTTTTAAACTCTGGTGTCCCCAGGAGTATGGCAACTTGTGATAATTCGTTAAATCTCTGCACATACTCTGCTATCTTTGGTCCTTTCATTTTCAAGTTCCACAGTTCTGTTTCCAATTTCTGGACTTCTGCCCTCGAGCAATATCTTTCACGCATCATGTTTTTCAGTTCGTCCCACGTCATAGCATGCGCAGCAGTCTCGCCCATCGTCCGTATTTGATGGTTCCACCATGACAGAGCCTCATCTACCAATAGTCCAGTTATATGCTTGACTTGATGTTCGTGGTCACATTTGCTCAATCGTAAAACAGAATCTGTCTTTTCAACCCAGCGTACGAAGGCTAAGGCACCCCCGGTGTCGTCGAACTCTCGAGGTTTGTGGTCTAAGAACTGCTTGTAGGTGCAGCCGTTGGGTGGGTTATTTCCTGAGGTACCTCCGTTGCGCTCGGAGTGATGGGCCTCGTATTGTGCGATGACTGCAGTAATGATTCCCTGAAGTTCCACCTCGTTGGTGGGTATGCGTACACCCCGTTTTGGAGGCATTTCCTAAAAGATGTTTCACGTAGGTTAGGTCATCGCAACCAAAATGCACGTATGCATTAACAATATCAACACATAACATCTCATGCTATCAATAATTCATCCACATAACACCTCATGTTATAAATAAATTAGCCTCTGCAATGGTCGAGGCTTCGAGGTAGTAACCATACCCCTGATCTGGGGTGCAAGTGTCCAAGTGAATCGTTCAATCCTTTTGAACTCCGGTTTGACTAAGTAGGGGACGACCCTAGACAAGTCGTGAGATTGCTGGATGTATTCCGGAATCTCTGGTCCGTCCATTTTCAATTCCGGAACTCTACCTCAAGCTTCTGAATTCCAGTCTTAAAGCAACCTTTCTTCTCAATCGTTCCCTTGAGCTCGTCCCAGCTCAGTGCATAAGTAGCATCTTGTACCAGGGATCTAATCCTGGAGGTTCCATTAAGAGAGTGTGCCATCTAGAAATATCCCTGAGATGTAGGTAACACTCTGTTGGGGCGAACAGTTACTTATTCTTAGAATGGAGTCGGTCTTTTCGGACCAACGAACAAATGCAACGGTGCCTCCTGCTCCATCAAAGTCCAAAGGCTTGCGGTTCAGGAACTGTTTATAGGTGCAGCCAGTTGGAGGGTTATTTCCAGTAATACCATCGTTGTGCTTAAACCGGAGGGCTTCAGGTCGTGCATTTGCCTGTGAGATGCGTTCTTGCAGCTCGGCTTCTGTCCTTGACAACGTACTGGTGTTCGTGTCACGTCCGGGTGACATTCCGTCTTGTCGGAATAATGCGGGCTAGACAACGTGTCAATTGTCTTATGAGATACATAGCACCATAAGCCATCATGAAATCGCCCAATTTTACACGTAAATATACTCACTGTATGAGTGGGGAAGTAAATTCCCGAGCCTTCACATAGGCTGGCCAATTTGGCTTGTTGCTTGTAATAGAATGAACTCGAGGCTACATCGCCTTGGTCATTCGTGTTTAGGTTATTCCCTGCTGCATGGGTTATCATTAGCTCGACCCGCAGAGTCCACCAGGATTCCTGTGCACTACAAGTCGTTATTACGTGGGCCCCCGTAATAATAAATTGTCTTGCACAGTTACCCCAAATTTTCTCTCGTCCACGCAGATGATCAATCAAGGAGCAACAGCAGGTGCATCGGCATGAACAGGGTCATGCTCCAATGCGGGGTCAGGAGCAACACCTGGCTCAGGGGCCACGGCTAGCTTCGAATCAAAAACTCTATCTCAAAATCAGCTGGATCAACAAACACAGGGGTCGACAGGGGCTACAGGATCCCCCAAGGGCTGGTCTAAGTGCATGAACTCAATGTCATGGTCTGGATCAACACCAGGCGGAAAAACAGAATCGTCCTCATTATCGCGATCAAACTCAAATCTGCGTGCGGGATCCGGTGCAGCTGGTGATGCCATATCAGGGTCGGCGTCGTGTAAGTAGTGCAGCATTCCCTGTATGTGCGAAGATGCGGATGTCAGAGACTCAAATGAGTCTGGGATAGGGAAATGAGTTTTCCCCTACAGGAGTGTCCGCATGCAGTAGTCTAATGCCAGCAGCAATAGGGCCTTGCCCTCAAGTGGGTCCTCCTCTTAATAGTTCGACATCGTCTTCAGAGACAACGTCGGGGGCATATCAACAACGAGATAAGCGGCAAGGGGCACAGGAGCAGGGATCACTGCCAGTGGCAAATTCCCAACAAGATGGCCATCAGTAGGCTCTGCTACGACTTCAGGCAGTGCACAAAGGGCTGAAAGTCGTCATTGTCTGTGCCGGTAGTATCAGAAATGCACACCTCGTGCCCTGTTGAACTATGTCGTCTGATACTATGGTCATGGGGTTCGTAGTGCCCATCTTTCTAGTACTTGATGAAAGCATAACGTTTGTAACACAAACACATATACGTATAATAATCAATCATATAATCAGTTAATCACATAAGTCACCAAGTAAGGTATCACATACTTCTCCTAGTCTTACTAGCCAATTTCGTCCAGTCTACAAGACTGCTCTGTCCTTCACTTAAACCAAACCTCGATCCTCCAGATCGATCCTATAACAAACCAACGTGCTCGACTACCTTGATCACCTCGATCCTCCAGATCGATCCTCAGCCCTCCAAGCTGAGCCTATAATTAATAAAATGTGCTCAACATTCGTTTGTAAAAAGTTTTGGATCTGGACTTAAGTGGTATGCAGAAAAATGTTTTCGTGAGAGCCCTAGTGATCATAGTCTAGACTCGAGAAAGAATCCTAGTTCGCTATGATCAGAGCTCTGATACCAAGCTGTCACACCCTGGCTTTGCGGAAGCGTGGTTAATTTTGGTGTGACTTCTTAATACCATAGCTTAATCATACCAAAGCTATATGAGTTAAAAACATGCAAGATCATCCATTAAGTTTTGAAAACCAAACACAATACCATTGTTTTAACCAACAACCATAACCTTGTCCAACAGACGTTACAACTTGAAACATAACATAAACATGGTTTAAGGACTGTGTCTTGTCCAGGAAAGAGACACATCCCCTAAACCCCGGATGACCTTGGAAACTAGTGCAACGGAAAACATACCATACCGTGCCAGATCTCGTTAATTTCCTGAAATACATGTAAGTTGAAAAATCAACAATAATGTTGAGCGAGTTCATGTGCAAGTGAGTAAGTAAAAACACTTGTAAGTATAAAAGTTCCCTGGTATGTAGCAGTGTAAGAGGACTTGTGATCACCAATGGTTTGCAAGGCCATTAGCATGTTGTGAAATGCAAGTAGGAAGATACAAACCTAGCGTATTTGGCGTTGGGGCACAAAGTCACCACCTGGTCCATTATGCGGGCTCAGGGGTTGGGCTCGCTACACCCAGATAGATCTACCGCTTAAGTCCCTCGGTGTTCTAATTACCCATTCACATGATCTAAAACCTCCTTACGTTAATCATACCGTGTATAATAGTACTTGTAAACAAAGTAACATGTATTTCACCCCCGCAGTTAAGAAAACTGAAAACAGTTAGAGAAAAGGGGGACATGAACTCACAGTGAATGCGCGTCTCTACCAAGTGTCTCCAATACAGTAAGCTGTGCAACGACCTACAAGTGCTAATTCTATTAGACGGACGGCCGTGCTTTAGCTTTATAGTTTAAGTCTTTAGGAAATAGTTAGACAACTATTTCGTGTTTATGTTCTGCATACACTTGGTAGTTATACTTCTTCCCAAGGATGGGGGATACAATACATGTGCGTAAGTTACGTTTTAATAATCGAGTGGTAATATAATTACCGGTGTAACTTATATGTTAATGTGGAAGCGTTCGTAAAGTTTTGGAATCATTAACGCTTGTAAATATTATTTTTACTCTAAAATAATATTTATGTATTTTCACAAAATAATCATAAACAGTGTGGTGACAAAATATGTTTATCACGTTAACTCTTGTGAAAATCCCACCTCCGAATATTTAGTAAAACATAGTTCTGGCGAAATTTATGTTTCGAAAATATGTCGAAAATAGTTCTAACACTTGTTGTGTAAATAAGCCTAAGTGTTAGGTTTTTAGAAAATTTCGCCAGAGTTTCCTCTGTAACTGGAGGTGGCCACGCTTCCAAGCGTATCATTTTCTTTTTGAAAACAACCCATGATTATCAACAATCAACTCTTACGTTTTAACACGCGAAACGCTACCCTTGTCGTTTCAGTTTCAATATGTGGAAACTGGACTGTTTTCGGACGACTAAATAAAATACTTAACCCTTTCCAAAAATTCCCAAATTTTTACGGGTCGTCCTAATCGACCCAAAAATGATTGTATAAAAATATCGGGGTCCAGTTTCTTATCAATAATTTATAGAAAATCGTTTACCGAACCGTGATCAGATTTGTCACATTCTGATCACAGTTTGTGGAAAAATTCGTCAAAAATTCCTCGTATGTCCGTTTATCGAAATTCCAGTTTGAGGGTCACAAATACATCCGTGACCATCTTAGATAAAAGTTTCAGGGGCTGGTTCGGTTCGGGTTTCAAGTTGTGATCGAAAACGCACAGCCCAATTTACTGCAGTAACAAACAGCCTTAGCTGCTGTCACGAAAACAGGTTTTTAAAATAGTAACCGACATCAGAAAAATACGATTCCAGCGCCATTTTCTTCGTTTTTCGAAATGACACGATTTAGGCTTTTGAAATTCCGTTTTTCGAGTTTTTAAAGTCCGTTTACAGCCTGATGAAGGCGGCTGAAACAGTGACTCAGCTTGCTGTTTTATGGTTTAGATGTTATTAAATCGTGTTATAAGTGTCCGATTAGCGAGTTAAACAAGAAAACAACTTTTATACAAGTTAAAACATTTTTACACAAGTTCATGTCTCGTGTGTGGTAGAGTTTCACCTTTTAACCCTTGTGGTTACCAAAAACGAGCTTATGTGAAGATCCATGATCTTACAAAGTCGGGTTAAACGGAGATCCGAGCTACCACATCATAGATCGGGTCGAGATAAACACAAATCTCAAATACTACAACTTTTACACAAGTTATATGTCTTTAACCACCATTTTAAGTATTTTTAGTAGACTTTTGATCATCATCTTTCATTTTAACGAGATTCAACCGACATAATTTCTTTTAACCACTTTAGATACGTTCAAGAACAAGTTTTAAACAATATACCTCTAGCTCGGGGCTAGGGAAGATTCTTGATGAAAAACGCGTGGATAAAAGCTAACGAAAGAGGTCCTTCGTGTTCCGCTTGCTCCAAGCTTCCTAATATGCGACTTGTGAAGTGTGTATGATCTTGGAATGATGAGATCAAGAGCCGAAAATATGATGGGTGTGGTGAGGAGTTCGGCCGAGAGTGGGAGGGCAAGAGGGAGAGAGTTTTGATGAGTGGTGTTTAGTGAAAATTATGGTGTGTAATCTCTAGTATTTATAAGTAAATCAAGTGTTATTACCCAATGGGTTTTATGTCTTCATGATATTAAACAAACCTAGATTATGATAATCCATCTTGTACTTGCATGTTCCCTTCTAGTTACCAAGGGACCGAAATCGGTCATGGGGGGTGGGGGGTCTTGGTTCGATTATAACCAAGTGATTAGGAGGGTAGTTATGTTAAATAGGTTAACTAAGTATTTAACTTAGTTAGTTGTCCGTTATGTGTTATGACGGGTGTTAGGGTAATCAGAGACCCTAACTGGCTCAGAAAAATATAAATAGTGAAAATATTAATATTTTCATGTTTCGGGTAAAGTCCGGGTGTCCGGTTGGATAGTAATCCGTTAAAGCGTTACAAAAGCTTTAAAGTGTCGTTATTGTTATTTTTAGTGACACGATTTGTTTTCCCGCCACTTTAGAAAGTGTCTAGTGTTATTTTCCCATATTTTGGCACTTTACTAGTCAGCTAGAAGCTAGATTATTTATTAAAGTGCTGTGTTTGGTACTTAAAGTACGTTTTTGGCACATCCGAATCAGTGTATCTTATCCCTAGAGACGCGGTACCACAACCCTTATATCCCTACACTCACTACCAGTGTAGCCAAAATATATGAGGCTCTTAACAGGCCTTAGAGGCAGTGTCTGCCTGATGCTGGTTATATCAGCATGTTCACTGTGTATCCGTTTAGTGCTACTGTGCTTTTTGTGCATCATGTTTGTCACTAGGGTCCAGTATGTAAATAATGTAGTGACAGCAAATAAAGTATGATGCAAGTAAGTGCATGTATCAGTATGCAGGTAGCAGTTTATCAGCTAGTTCAAACAAGCACAGTAATCAAGTAGTAATTAATCATTAATTAAGTTGTACGGATACCTGGTTTAGTGCGGGTTGTCACACTATTGACTCTTATTATGTAGACTAGTTTTCTCCTTTTTATACCTTAAGTCCGCTTCGCGGATTTGAACATTGCATTCATGCCCTTCATTCCTTGAATCCGTCTCGCGGATTCAAGCATTGCATCCATATCTTTCATTCTTTGAATCCGTCTCGCGGATTCAAGCATTGCATTCGTATCTTTCATTCCTTGAATCCGTCTCGCGGATTCAAGCATTGCATTCGTATCTTTCATTCCTTGAATCCGTCTCGCGGATTCAAGCATTGCATTCGTATCTTTCATTCCTTGAATCCGTCTCACGGATTCAAGCATTGCATTCATATCTTTCATTCCTTGAATCCGTCTCGCGGATTCAAGCATTGCATTCGTATCTTTCATTCCTTGAATCCGTCTCGCGGATTCAAGCATTGCATTCTTACACTGTTGGTCCGTACTTCTCACGGATTCAACATTTTATTCCTATCACTTGTACTTTTTACTCTTACGTAGTACTCTCAATCTCCCGAGAGTCTTACTACTCATTTCACCCGTACGCCCACCTGCTACCCAATTCTAACGGACATACATGTAACAATTATCGCGGTCTCACGAACGTCATACGTTTCTTGTGTGCTGGCCAGGTACACAATCCACGTACTAGTTTCGTGTCTTCGCGTAATCGCCACATTATGCCCGAAGAATTAAGTTTCGGCACGTGTTACATTTTAAAAACTCCTTTACCATGTCGTTGTTATATTCATTTAGATTTTTCTTTCACTTGCATAATTATACTATTTCATACATCAACGCGTTGAGTATACGTACCAGGGATCAATTCGTCTTATTACTTGCCTTGATGCCGGTCCTAGACCGCATTCACGGATCATTCCTTCCGAACAATTGCGCTTACCCTTCACATAACCCGCGTGCATCTTGGCCTTATAAATAGCATATAAATAAATGATTAGCATATTCCGTCTATCTTATCCACTAATCGTGGTCACATATGTAGTACTAGGCCTTATATAGATCTTACACGAACATTCATTAAGCTTTTAGACAATTTAGAAACTCAAAGTACGAAAACAAGGTCTTTACAAGTTTCTTTCCATCGTAACCACTAATTGTGGTTAGATACATCTTATTAGGCATTATTTGGACCCTACATAAACATTTAAATGGACTTTCGGACAGCCCGGTAACTCGGAACGCGAAAATAATACTAAAATAAAAATTTCAGCAGATTTTTACTCCACAAGCCGTCGGCGACGGCCTTACACCCGTCGGCGACGGGTCCTGGAATGTGGCGTTGGCCACTTTTGCCCGTCGACAGACACTTAGGGCGTCGGGACTAAGGGGGCGTCGGCGACGGCCAGGAGCCCGTCGGCGACGGCCTCCCGTTTGCTGAAACGCTGCTGAATTTCTTTTGAGTGTTCCGACCATTTACCGGGTCCGTTTTCAGCTACACGGGTCCCGGGACTTCTTAGTTTACACGCCTTATCACCCATAACCTACTTGAACCTTAAAGCTTATACCGTAACACACTATACATACTTATATTAATCGAAAATTTAAAATTTTACCTCATTGGCGATCTCGGAGCGAGCACACTTTTGCACGAGCCATCGGTTTGAGTTCAAGCAGTGATACTCTTGCTCAAATCCCTCAAACCTAGGCTCTGATACCAACTTGTTACGCCCAAAATTTCATCTTCCTAAATGTGATTTTATCATACTATAATTTAACAAAAATCGGGCATGACCCGTCCATAAAATGAGCATACCCCTGTTTTAAACATAATCAAACTAGATACAATTCTACAATTCATTTGACAAAATACTACTAAGAACCAATACAACAAATTTTGGACCAAAAACATTTGAACAAACTAGCGGAAGCGTTTGGTATGACATAACATGAACACGTGCTCGCTCCAATTCTCCAAGTCGCCTGAATTGAGGATTTACCTACATTCCACAACAAAGCTTTAAAAAGTTAGTCATTATACTTATTTGCTTATAAAGCCGTCACTTTAGTTCCATTCGTGTATATACTTTCATTTCTCTCACGCATTTGATTACCCAATTAAATGGGTATGACATATATTTTCATACAACTAACCCGTTTGTAAATGATGATGACCAAACATAAAATGTTGTGTAAACTAAAACATCCATAGCATATTCTAACCGCATAAGTTACTTCAACACTTCGAAAGTCCGACATTCATAAACCTGCACTTTCAACATACTCAATAATAACTTGGTTAGCAAACCTGTAATCTCAACATATTCAAGTACTACATCTTCGTAAAAAGGACGTTAACCATTTAAATGCATCTCATTAACTTACATTCCAAACCCAAGGATATTATTAGTAACGCTAATTCTCAAACGCATTCAATTCATGCATTCGCACATACTTGCACACATACATACTTACAATCATGCACATCTACATACCTAATATACATTCAATCATACCTACAATCATGTATTCATACCTACGTGTTCCGTACGCATTCTTGTATACCATTTACATGTAATACATGTCCAACTTCATTACATACATCTATCATACTCTTATATAAATTACATGAAGCTTAGACATGGGTTTACAACCTATAATCGTCAAGGGAACACTCGAAATCACGTTTGGGAGATCCATCGTAGTCCACGGATAATATACCGAAGCCTACGATGCATAAATCACATAAGTAATATTTTGGACAGAACCTTCACCCGGCCGTGTCAGCTCACCACCCGGCCGGGTCAACTCTGCACTTTTCCTAGACATTAATTCTTACCGAAACGGACATAACTCTCTCATTTTTCATCCGTTTTGCGTCACGTTTCTTCCTACATGATTGTAAATTAATATTCTATCATGTGAACTTGAAATCCAACATCCGAGTTAAGGAATTTCTTAACTTAAACGTGTTCGGCTTGTTACTCATCTACGAACTATTCGACCCGTTCGTGCATTTATCAAAATAATCTATTGATTTGACCTCAACTTCATATGAACTTAATAATTTAAAACATTATATTACTTAAAAAAACTAAGAAGTGATTACGGAAATCACTTACCTCGTGCGTCCAAGTTTGTGCATAACTTCCTGATTTCCTCTTAATCCGATAGCCTTCCATACTTGAGTCCATGTAAATTTTGGTTTCCTATCCTTTCAAATCATTATACCCATTTCATAGTTAGCACGTGTGATCATTCATATCGCATCCATTTTCAACTCTTAGCTACATAAACTTTTAGTAGTCAAACTTTATCACGCATAAAACATGAACTGACAACTACGTTGTTCAACATTCATTTAGTCAAACTTATTATCATAGATACGTACACAACATAACTCCGACATCATTACTTATTAATAAACTATTCGTTTCACATTCGTACACATTCACTTTTGATTACTATAAATCAAGCGCATTAAATACATGGTGAGCATCACACCATTTATACACAAGGTACAAGTCCCTAATGCATGATTTTACCAAATCATTCATTCAAATCCGAAATTTCGTATGGACTCCATCTAAAGCATACTTCACCTATTATCTTGTTAACGACTACACCATAAACACTTTCTATACATACCTACCCACAACTTTCATACAATTTCACAAATTTGTTCTCTTAGGCATTTCATCAAACACCTTGGAAGCGTCATAATCATGGTATTCGGTACAAAACTATAAGGCACATTCTTACTAGTTTATCATCATACAACATTCATATTCATTCGGGTTTGCATAACTACTCCATCCTACATAAATTTTATTCATCATTCATGTATCACATCAAGCTCATAATCAAAGTTCTAGTTATATGATCTCATTCCATCATCCTACAATTACTAGCTTCTTAACAAGTGGGTTTTTGCTAAAATCACAACAACCATCCCAATTCAAACATAATTCTTGCTATAATTCTTATCCTAATCCTTAATCCTAACCAAATTTCACAAATCCTATGCCATGCATTCATGCTTGGGTTAAGACCCACTTCATACAATTTAGAAAATCACAAAATTGAACTTACCACTTCAAAGAACAGGTGTAGGAGCTTAGAATTTGATGATTATTCTTTCGATTTCCTTAAGATTTCTAGTAATTCTTGTGGATTTTGTGAAGTTAGGGTTTCACCCCTCCTTGCTCCTCTCTGTCGATCGTCCAGAACCCCACACACGAGTTGTGTGTGGGTTTTAATCATTTAACATTTTATTATCTAAACTTTTGGGCATTTACATCTTTAGTCCCTCCATATTTACCACTTAATTAACTTAAATTACTCCCCTTTTATAACATTTTAACTTATGTCTAGCAAATATTTTTGGGGGTGTTACACATGTTAACTCGACTTTACAAATCCAGTGTTTTCGTAATTGGATTGGAAAATAAACGGATTGTTTTATTGGTTTGCTGGTCGATTTTAGAAACAGGATTGCGTCATAAAGAATGTATGTGTATGAAATTTAAAACAAAATATGAAAATGTATAAATCTTCGATTTTAATAAACTGTGAGAACTTAAATAAACTAGGGTTAAGACCCGCCCACGTTGCGACGCGGGTACATCATAAACATTGAATGGATTAGTCCAAACGTTATATGATGCATTAACCATATGAAAACACACATTTCGACGTATCCAGATGAACTCAATGTAACCTGTGTAAGCATTGTGATTGGATCAAACGTAAAGTAAATCAAATTCATATCGAACAATCATAACGTATTATATGTGACCCAACTCAAACATAGAAAACGTAACGGGTATGAAGGAAAATATGCACATGTAATCGAAAGGGATTAATTAGAGCTTTCGAAAAAATGGGAGAAAAAGAAACCATAATTTAACTTCACTCGGTTCGAAACAAACTTTACGACATAAATATAATAAACACGAAAACATATTATATTTGACATGAATCATTTCCCAAAAAAGTTTACGTCGAAACGTAGAACAACTTGAATTTATACGAAAACGTACATAAAAATATGCACGTAAAAATGGTTTCTTTAAACGAAAACGTATTATATTTGACCTGACTCGTCTATTAAAAAAGTTTACATCGGGATGTAGAACAAATCATATTTATACATACCCGTACATAAAATATGCACGTAAAAAGTAGTTTTTAAGTAAAGGAAGTATAGGGGTAAACAGAAACAAAATATTAGTAAAAAATTTAATAGGTTAAAAACGTTCGTAAAACCGTGCCAAGTAGCAACAATGCCACAACCACATCGACTCTCAACATCTTAAAAATAAAATAGATAAAATGGTAAAAAAATACACTAAACGAAAAGCAGACTAAAATCGTTGAACCACACACACCCGTTACAGTGTGTTAATGCGAAGAAATTAACCAGGAACGTAAAGGGTAGAAAATAATAACCTAGTCGATCTAGGACCCGCCCATTCTTTTCAAAATGGAAAAATGGACGCGTTGTAACGGGTTTGTCAAATATGAAAAAATAGAGCAAAAAACGTTGAACCTCACATGCACGCTACGACATGTTAATTGCAAAATTTAGAACGAAATGTAAAACGAGAAACTTGCGAAAGATAAAAAGTATGAGGGACCAAAGCTGTAAATAATAAAGTGTTGTGTTAAATTACAAAAGATGAAAAACTTTGAGTTAAAAGTAAAAATTTCAAATGGGTTAAAATGTAAAAGATAAAACTTTTAGGTTGAAAGTGAAATATCAAAGTCTTTTTAAAAAAAAAAATCTCCCCAAGTTTGGAGTACAACTACTAATGCACAAAAAAGTTTCTAATTTATATATGGAATAATATAATAGAGAGCACGGAGTAATAAATGTATCAAGTGAGAATTTAACGAAAAAATGGGAATCCTGTCCGACCATTCGATCCGGTTCACCGGTTTGGCTGGTTCAAAGAGCATAATAAATAAACTATATAATATACATATCACAAATATAGGGTTAAGTTATTTTACAAAAACTCCTAATTGTAAGAAGTGTAAGAATGATTTATAGAGTGAGAATTGTCCAATAACCTAAACGGTTAAGTTATTCTATAAAAACCCCTAATTGTAAGAAGTGTGTAAGAAGGATTTATAGAGTGACAATTGTCCAATAACCTTGGGGATACGTAATTTGCAATTAATGCATGTCACTCACTCACTTCTGTCAATCATTTTCTTATATAAAAGTTTTTTTTTCTCATTTCTCTCTTCATATTTACACTCTCGTGGTCTCTGCTTTTGTATTTTCAAACCACACTTCCAATGTATCTCTCCCTCAAATCTCTTCTTCTCAATACTCGACATTTGTTCATAAAGGAAAAGAGAAAACCGAAGCTCTCTCTGACCCACTTTTAGAACAAATTTTGGGGATATGTCGTTTGCCTTGATGATGGTAATGTCATATATAATTATGTTTATTTTTGTTTTTGATTTTTCGTGATTGTTTTTTATCTGAGTTATGATGATTGTGAATGATTTGAGCAGATGATGATGATGATTGTTCTATAGTTGTTCCTACCAAATGCAAGAAACTCTCTGCTTCTGCTGCAAGAAACTCTCCGATTACAGATCTTTGTGCTTCACATAATTGTTCCAGCATCATTGTTCCAACAACGTTGAAAGTATGTTTTTTTTGTAATTTTGAAATTTGAACTGATCTACTCTAATTCTCGCTTTATATTTTGTAAGATCCGTCTCAAAGTAAACGATTTTAATACTAAATACGCATTTCATATAAAAATACGACCATTCAAAAACTTTGTTAAGTTAACGTTCATACATGATAAAAGAATTCAAGTTAACATCCATACTAGTTTAAAACATTCAAAATGTGACATCAAGTGATTACATGTGTCATATTTAACCAAAACAAAATGATATCATTGCGGAAGCTTCAAAAGACTTGTGTTCGGTTCTTGATATTTGCTTGATCGCCATCTGGAAGCTTACTAACATCACCTAAGATCAAAAACCAACTTAAAAGTTAGTTTTGACAGCATAGAAACAAGCATAAACAAGTTCCAACATCAAACAAACAAAATAAATTTTTTTGCCAGTATCAGTGTCTCTCGCGGGCCGCGAGAGACTAGACTCCATGTCTTCGCGGGCCGTAAGAGCGTTAATTCGCCAGACAACTTTGTTGTTTCAGTTACATTTGCCCAGCAATGATTTTAACCAAACTACTAAATTTAAAATCTCATAACTTTCGTTCTACAAGTCCGTTTTACGTAATTCTTTTTCCTACGTGTCTGTAATTAAATACGGACCCGTTTAGCGTCATTAATTGCATAAAAATTTGGTTTATAAGCTGATAGCCTATAAATACCCTTTTTATTTATTCGACCCATTTTAGTTATATGCCATACTTTGCATTATTCATCTTTATTGGTTTCTAAACATAGTTACCCATTTCCCGGGATTGTCAACATTGGCGTTTCACTTCCATCCCATAGTTTACACACGCAATGTGTCACACTTGTTATCGATGTTTCAAGCATGTCCATTTATGCACTTTCGATAAGTTATGATTCTAAACTTTTGACCTAACATCATGGGTTCTTTTAAGAAAAACTAATCTTTTTGGCGTGTCCGTTCCACGGCCTACGCTTTCATAATTCACATTCAACGAGTGACATTCAAGTCACTTTAAACATTACCAATTCAAACATTGTTTTGACCCGTTTGGTTGTCTAATGGAAACTACCATTTCAATAACATATTAAACTTATTCTAACCAATATTTTGACCCGTTTGTTTGTATAGTGAGCTTCGTCACTTTAACAATATACCAAATTCACATATTATGCTAATTCAAAGTCTACTAACTAAAATTCATAATCAAGCATAATGTAACGAAACCATAGTTACGTACCTGTAGAGCGTTCCCTTCAAGCGCGTATCCGCTCCGGCTTGTCCGCTTGAATATTCGATCCCTTTGCCTATAGAGTTCAACAAACAAACGGTTTAGAACTCTCCATATCACATAACACATAATTTGCCATAACATTCAAATATGCGTTTTTGTCCGAAATTTCAACATTTTTCTTTCTTTTAGGCATTATATCAAACACCTAGTGAGCATGATTTTATAAAATTAACAATCAAGTTTCATGACTAGTTATTTTGCCAATTTTAACATCTTCTACCAATTCAATGTCTAATTTATACTTCAATATCAAGACTAACTTCATAGAGCCTTATTAACACCCAATTCAAGATCATAACTCTAGTGTTCTTCATTATTCTTCAAAACCCATTAAACACCTAAGTGATGATTATGAGTTTTACCATTATGAACACAAATTTATCAATTTGTTAACTAGGGTTCGTTTCTAAACATGCATTCATCCTAGTTTCACCCAAATATCCATCATTCAATCTCGGTTTTCGAATTTCAAGTGTTCATCTAGAATTTGAGATGGAACCAAATAGTGAAATTTGACATACATTTTGATCACTTCACTGAGGTGATAACTAATTCGTGCTTGGATTTCGATTTGGGTTTGATTTTCCCTTCCAATTGCTTGAATTTATGCTTGTTAGGGTTTGAACAAGAGAACTCCTTGGCTCCTGTGAAAATCTCGACCAGAACACACACTTTGGGTGTGTGTTTTGGTATTGATGTTTTATTTAATTAAAACTAGTTTCTAGTTTATCATCTTTGGTCCCTCTACTTTACCCAAGTTTGCATAAAAGGGTGTTTTAACCATGATTTTTCCTATTATTTCAATATTTTTTAACTAACTAGGTTATTTATTCCTAGTTATTTTATCTTGTTCATGACCGACATTTAATTTATAATATACAATTTATATTTTCAGGGTGTTACAAGTCCACCCCCTTAGAAGGGTTTCGTACTCGAAACCGAAATACGTACCAAATAAAGTAGGGTAGAGACGTCTCATCTCCTCTTCGGATTCCCGTGTAGTATCCGAACCCTTTCTATGCTCCCATTTGACCTTCACTTGGTCAATTTCCTTTTTTCGTAAGCTCTAAACCTTTCGATCCAGAATTTCAATCGGCTTCACTGCATAATTAAGGCTGTTATCCACTTTGATGTCGTCGTAGTGGATATAAGCCATTTCTTCGGCTAGACACTTATGGAGATGTGATACGTGGAATGTGCTATGGATTCCGCTCAATTCATCTGGCAGTTGTAGGCAGCATGCAACCTTACCAATCCGTTCGATGATTTTAAACGGCCCAATAAACCTCGGGCTCAACTTTCCTCTTTTTTCTGAACCGGGTAATTCCTTTCCATGGAGATACTTTAAGCATAACCTAGTTACCAACCTGAAACTTAGTCGGTCTTCGTCTTTTGTCAGCATACGACTTCTGTCTATCTTGAGCCGCTTTCAAATGAGCCCGAACCATATCAATTTTCTCGTTAGTGGCTCGAACTATATCTTTATAGGCGAGTTCACTTGGACCCACCTCACCCCAACACACCGGGGTTCGACACCTTCTATCGTAGAGCATCTCGTACGGAGCCATACCAATACTAGCGTGGTAACTGTTGTTATATGAGAATTCGACCAACGGTAGATATACATCCCAACTATATCCGAAATCGATGATACACGCTCGTAGAATGTCTTCCAATGTTTATTTTGTTCTTTCACTCTGTCCATCCATTTGTGGATTGTACGCGGTGCTAATGAACAATTTCGTCCCCATTTGTTATTGGAAATCATGCCAAAAGTTTGAAGTGAACCGGGTATCTCTATCGGACACGATGTATACCGGTACTCCGTGGCGTGCCACTGTCTCATTAGTATACACTTCAGACATCTTTTTTGACGTATAAGATTCGCGTATCGGAACAAAGTGAACACTTTTTGTCAGTCTATCCACAACTACCCATATAGCATCAAATCTGCGGTTCGTCTTTGGCAGTTTGGTCAATAGGTCCATTGTGATCTGTTCCCATTTCCAAACTGGGATATCTAACGGCTAAAGTTTATCGTAGGGCTTTTGGTGCTCCGCTTTGACTTGCAAGCATGTCAAACATATCTCCACGTATTTCACTACATCCCTCTTCATTCCGGGCCACCAGTAGTTTTGTTTCAACTCATTATACATCTTAGTTGCTCCTGGATGAATAGAATAATGGGATTTGTGAGCTTCGTCAAGTAAAAGCATCTTAACCCCACACGAATTTGGAACCCACATCCTTCCGAAGCGAGTCTTCAACCCGTTGTTACCATCCACCAAATCTTTCAATTGGCCAACTATTCTTTCTTTCTTCCAATTCTCTTCTTTCATTGTTTCAACTTGTGCTTCTCGAATTCATTCGAGTAAACCCGATGTCACAATAAGCTGCATTGATCGCACCTGTACAGGAGCATAATCTGCCTTCCGGATCAATGCATCCGCCACTACATTGGCTTTTCCGGGATAGTAATGTATTTCGCAGTCATAATCTCTACTGTTTCCAACCACTGCCTCTGTCTCATGTTCAACTCCTTCTGATTGAAGAAGTATTTTAGACTCTTGTGGTCGGTAAATATAGTGCACTTCACCCCGTACAAATAGTGCCTCCATATTTTTAACGCAAATACCACTGCCGCCAACTCAAGATCGTGTGTAGGGTATTTCTTTTCGTGAATCTTCCGTTGCCTTGAAGCAAAGCTATAAATTTGCCTCATTGCATTAAGACGCACCCGATTCCAAAATGTAACACATCCGAGTAAACCACCATAATATCGACTCCGTCCGGTAACGTTAATACCTGAGCGTGGGTTAACTTATCCTTGAGCGTTTGGAACGCTTTCTCTTGTTCAACGCCCCATATAAATCTTTCCTCCTTGCGAGTTAACTTGGTCAACGGCGTAGAAATCTTGGAGAAATCTTGTATGAATCTCCTATAATACCCCGCAAGCCCCAAGAAGCTTCTTATTTCCGAAGGATTCTTCGAAGGGTTCCATTTCGACACGGCTTCTATTTTCGACGGATCTACTAACACCCCGTCAGCATTAATGATGTGCCCGAGAAATTGCACCTCTCTTAACCAGAAGGCGCATTTCGAGAACTTTGCATAGAGCTTTTCCCGTCTAAGTGTTTCTAATACTTCGCGTAGATGATACGCGTGATCAACTTCATTTTTCGAATACACCAAGATGTCGTCAATGAACACTATCACCGACTTATCTAGCATAGGTTTTCAAACCCGGTTCATGAGATCCATGAAAGCCGCGGGTGCATTTGTCAATCCGAAGGACAACACGAGGAACTTGTAATGTTCGTACCGTGTATGAAAGGCCGTCTTCGGTACATCTTCTTCTTTGACCTTTAACTGAAGATACCCCGATCTATGGTCAATCTTGGAGAACCAACTCGCGCCTTGTAGTTGGTCAAATAAATCATCAATTCTTGGGAGCGAGTATCGATTTTTCACCATGAGTTTGTTTAACTCGCGGTAGTCAATACACATTCGCATGCTCCAGTTCTTTTTCTTCACAAACAATACCGGTGCGCCCCACGGAGACACACTCGGCCTTATGAACCCCTTGTCGAGCAAGTCTTGAATCTTAGACATCAACTCTTGTAGCTCTGATGGCGCGAGTCTTGCACCCGGAACCAATTCGATTCCGAATTCTACTTCCCGTTTTGGCGGTATTCCCTGTAAGTCTTCCGGAAACACGTCTTCATAATCGTGTACCACCGGTACATCTCCAACCTTCGGCGAATCTTTCTCTGGTTCGCTCGCGTATATCATAAACGCTCTACATCCGCGCCTCATAAGCTTATGAGCTTCCAACATTGTACACACTACAGGATTACCCCCTTTTCACCATAAATAGTAACGTGTTTTCCTCTCGGAGACGTTAGTTTTATCTCCTTATGGAAACACACGACCTTCGCGTGATATCGGGATAACCAATCCATCCCGACAACCACTTGAAACTCTCCCATCGATATCGGGATCAAGTCTATTGAGTATTCTTCGTCATCGATACTCAACTTGCAGTTTTGGCATACGTCACACACTATAAAGCTTTTGTTATCACCTATTTCGACTTCTAAGGGTATAGGTAATTTTGTTAATAGGAATGCAGGATGTCGAATAAATCCATGTGAAATAAAGGATTTATTCGCACCCGTATCAAACAATACTCGCGCGGGAATTGAGTTTACAGCAAATAAACCTAAGACCACATCGAGTTCCGTCTTCGCTTCAACTGCGGTTAGGTGGAAAGATCTGGCCCTTGCCTTCTGTGCCTCTGTCTGTGCATCCTTCCCATCCTTTTTCCGGACCAACTCCGGGCATTCTGATTTCTTGTGGCCCGGTTGGTAGCACTTATAACAAACCGAAACTTTTTCTGGGCACAATGAATCCGTATGCCCAGTCTTTCCACATATAGGGCATGGCTTATCCTTGAAGTGACACTCGCCCTTATGCCCCTTCCCGCATACCTTACAACTCGGCGACCCGCCTTTCACATCTTGCTTCTTTGCCAATTCGGTCATTCTTGCCTTCTTTGTAGGGCTTGGGTTAACATCTTGCGCCCTTCGTTCACCCCGCTCTATTTGCTTTTTCAGCTCAATCTCTCGTTCCCGAGCAGTGTTTATGATCTCGGTGATAGTCTCGTACATTGAGGGAGTCATGAACTCCCGATACGGCACTCAACATATTGTAGTAGTAGTAGTATATCTTTTGTTCTTCATTTGTCACAAGCTCGTCACAGAACCTTAATTTATCAAGAAAAATACCCGTGATTTTGTCTATCGATTCACCCTCATTTGGATGAATTCTTCCTTGATTTTGTTAATAACCACCTTGGGACTGTGATGTTTAAGGAACGGTGCCTTAACCTCATCCCATGTCATAACCTTAGCCACTTCACTCCCAATCTCCTTTTTCTTGTTATCCCACCAGTCTTTCGCTTGACCTCTTAACTAACCTATACCGTAAGCTACGAAGTCACATGCATCACAGTGGGTCCTTTCAAACACTCCGTCCATGTCACTCAACCATCGTTGACATATTATCGGATCGACCTCTCCGTTGTAGAGTGGAGGTTTGCAAGCCATGAACTTATTATACGAGCAAGCCTTCCACTCCCCCGACCTTTCTTTTGCTTGGTTGGCATTATCCCCCAACCTTTTGATCCGTTCTTCTACTACGGTAAGCACCGTGCTTTGAATCTTGTCTATAAAACCGGATAGACTATTCTCGATTGCCTTTCCAACCTCTTCAGCAATCACTTCTCTCATTTGTTCGGTGACTATCGGTACCGTATCATCATTACCTCCATCGGCCATCTTGAATCTGAAATGTTTATATTAATTATTAAACATTCCATTTTATAACATATGCTTCTTTCACTTTGATTTAGCCAAGTTCACAACTTGCTTAAACCGTTCTCATTTGGTGCACTTTCTAGGTTTAAGTGTATTATGCACCCTTCCCATGCTCCTCAAATTAAACTCCTTCTAATGTTTTAATAAAATCTACTAAAATAACGAATCCTTACCAGATTTTGATCAAGCTTCAAACCGAACACATGTGTCAACAAACTTGAGCTCTGATTACCAACATGTAAGATCCCTCAAATTAAACGATTTTAATACTAAATACGCATTTCATATAAAACCATGACCTTTCAAAAACTTTGTTAAGTTAACGTTCATACACGATTAAAGTATTCAAGTTAACATCCATACTAGTTTAAAACATTCAAAATGTGACATCAAGTATTACATGTTTCATATTTAACCAAAACAAAATGATATCATTGCGGAAGCTTCAAAAGACTTGTGTTCGGTTCTTGATATTTGCTTGATCGCCATCCGGAAGCTTACTAACATCACCTAATATCAAAAACCAACTTAAAAGTTAGTTTTGACAGCATAGAAACAAGTATAAACAAGTTCCAACATCAAACAAACAAAATACAAAATTTTGCCAGTATCAGTGTCTCTCACGGGCCGCGAGAGAGTAGACTGCAAGTCTTCACAAGTCGCGAGAGCGTTAATTCGCCAGACAGTTTTGTTGTTTCAGTTGCGTTTTCCCAGCTATGATTTTAACCAAACTACTAACTTTAAAATCTCATAACTTTCGTTCTACAAGTCCATTTTACGTAATTATTTTTCCTACGTGTCCGTAATTTAAATACGGACCCGTTTACCATCATTAATTGCGTAAAAATCTGGTTTATAAGTTGATAGCCTATAAATACCCTTTTTATTTATTCGACCCGTTTTAGTTATATGCCATACTTTGCATTATTCATCCTTATTGGTTTCTAAACATAGTTACCTATTTCCCGGGCTTGTAAACATTGGCGTTTCACTTCCACCCCATGGTTTACACATGCAATGTGTCACGCTTGTTATCGATGTTTCAAGCATGTCCATTTATGCACTTTCAACAAGTTATGATTCTAAACTTTTGACCCAATATCATGGGTTCTTTTAAGAAAAACTAATCTTTTTGGCGTGTCCGTTCCAGGGCCTACGCTGTCATAATTCACATTCAACGAGTGACATTCAAGTCACTTTAAACATTACCAATTCAAACATTGTTTTGACCCGTTTGGGTGTCTAATGGAAACTACCATTTCAATAACATATCAAACTTATTCTAACCAATATTTTGACCCGTTTGTTTGTCTAGTGAGCTTCGTCACTTCAACAATATATCAAATTCACATATTATGCTAATTCAAAGTCTACTAACTAAAATCCATAATCAAGCATAATGTAACGAAACCATAGTTACGTACCTTTAGAGCGATCCCTTCAAGCGCGTATCCGCTCCGGCTTGTCCACTTGAAGATTCGATCGCTTTGCCTATAGAGTTCAACCAACAACCGGTTTAGAACTCTAATCAAATCACATAACGCATAATTCGCCAAAGCATTCAAATATGCGTTTTTGTCCGAAATTTAGCATTTTGCTTTCTTTTAGGCATTATATCAAACACCTAGTGAGCATGATTTTATAAAATTAACAATCAAGTTTCATGACTAGTTATTTTGCCAATTTTAACATCTTTTGCCAATTCAATGTCTAATTTTTACTTCAATATCAAGACTAACTTCATAGAGCCTTATTAACACCCAATTCAAGATCATAACTCTAGTGTTCTTCATTATTCTTCAAAACCCATGAAACACCCAAGTGATGATTATGAGTTTTACCATTATGAACACAAATTTATCAATTTGTTAACTAGGGTTCGTTTCTAAACATGCATTCATCCTAGTTTCACCCAAACATCCATCATTCAAGCTCGGTTTTCGAATTTCAAGTGTTCTTCTAGAATTTGAGATGGAACCAAATAGTGAAATTTGTCATACCTTGTGATCACTTCATTGAGGTGATCATTAATTCGTGCTTAGATTTCGATTTGGGTTTGATTTGCCCTTCCAATTGCTTGAATTTATGCTTGTTAGGGTTTGAACAAGAGAGCTCCTTGGCTCCTGTGAAAATTTCGACCAGAACACACACTTAGGGTGTATGTTTTGGTGTTGATGTTTTATTTAATTAAAACTAGTTTCTAGTTTATCATCTTTGGTCCCTCTACTTTACCCAAGTTTGCATAAAGGGTGTTTTAACCATGATTTTTCCTATTATTTCAATACTTTTAACTAACTAGGTTATTTATTCCTAGTTATTTTATCTTGTTCATGACCGACATTTAATTTATAACATACAATTTATATTTTCGGGGTGTTACATATTTCAGTCTAATCACAGTTGTTTGAAATTCATACAATCATCTGCGAGTTCTTTTAGGTTTGTGGATATTTTTAAACTGTTGATAATGTTGATAATTTTTATTTTAAACTGTTGATATATTTCAGCTTTGTTTTCTTCGAGCGACCAGTGGTAGAAGCATTTGTAGAGACATAATGGTTTTAGAATATGTTAATATGGATATTGATAGTATTAAATTAAATACAAAGAAAGATTAAACACTTAATATGAATTAAATACAAAGAAAGATTATTAAATGTAAAGTGAAATTAATCTGGGTTATGGTTAAATGATGATTATGAATGATTTAGGCAGATGATGATGATGTAGAATCTACAGTGGTTCCTACTAAACGCAAGAAAGTGTCTGCTTCTGCTGTAAGATAAGATTTTATTTAATTAGATATATAAGTAGATTCAATTTGTTTTTTCCTGCCTTTTTGTATCAAAAGATGCATAAAGTTGGGAATTTTGATGTATAGAATTTATACATATAAGATGCATACACTTCTGCAGACTCCGATGATTTAAAGCATCTCTTTATCAATCAAGTTGAGGATTAAGTATATGAGGATAGAGCTACTCTTCAAAAGCTGAAGAGGTGTTTTGATGGACTGCATCTTGGTCTGTTCACGATAGACCAGGTTTCCAGAAACATGATGGCAATGCGTTCAACTTCCGTGGAGTTCATGGCGATGCTCAAAGTTATACATCGAGAGGTTCAGTACTCGATGGAGTTGAAGCTAAAATTTCTTAATTTTTGCTGTTAGATTCTTAAATTTCTTGGTGTTGTTGTTAAAATTTAAAGTTTCGCTGTTCAGTACTCGATGTAATTGTTGATCTTTTAATCTCATAATTAAATTTTCATCCTATTAATCTTTGTGGAGCCTTTTATTTTTAATAATTTTAGGGTGAATAAGTATTATTATGTAATTTTTAATATCATCTTAGTATTGCAGATCGATATTGATATAGATGTGAAATTGTCTCTGAGTTTGATTTAGATTATGTTGATGTTGAATTGTGCTTGAACATTTTTTTGAAGAATTACAAAGAATCAATTTCTGTTACTGTATAGATCTGTCAAAGTTAAAGTTTGCCAAAAGAGAACATCTGCTCGAAAGCATCACCTGCTGATGACGAAAGAATAATAATGTATTCAAAATATCAAAAGTCCATTCTTAAAAAATAGCTAAAACGTCTGTTGATATCTATCTGTTTTTTAAACCTCTGTTTGGCTAAAAAGTCATCCACTGCTGAAGGGTGTTGTCTGTTCTCATAAGTTCTGTTTAATCTAACGACTGTTGACTTGCTACTGTTGCCAACATCTGTTGTTGCCTAATAGAGGTTCTCAACATCTGTGTCCGCTGAAGTGGTAGAAGTATGTGTTTACGATGTAGAGTACTCTTGGTCTTTAAATGAAGAGTTTTTTTATTGTTTTTTATGCCAGAGGTTTGAAATTTTATTATTTTTTATTATTTGGTAAGTCAACCGTTTTTTGAAGAATTTCCTCCTCTCAATTGCAAATACTCAACATCTATTACTTTAAATGTCTGTCAAAGGTAAAGTCTGCAGAACATCTGTTTGAAGTGATCCTCTGCTAATCTAATGGCTGTTTGACTTGATACTGTTGCCAACATTCGTTGTTGCCTAACAGAGGTTCCCAACATCCGTGTATGCTGATGTTGTAGAAGCATGTGTTTACTATGTAGAGTATTGTTGGTCTTTAAATGAAGAGATTTTTTTATTATTTTTTATGCCAGAGGTTTGAAATTTTTTTTATTATTTGGTAAGTCAACAATTTGTTGAATAATTTCCTCTCAATTACAAATACACAACATCTGCTCTCTAAATGTCTGTCAGAGGTAAACTCTGCCCAAAGAGAACATCTGTTTGAAGTGATCCTCTACTGATGAAGACATAGTCTAAGAAGCAAAGGTCTGCTATGAGTCAATAAATCTTAAAGAACAAAAGATGATATTCAATAGATCCTGCTCAACAGAGGTTTTCAATGTAATAGTGCTTAGGCTAAAAGCAGATGTAGGGAGTTTGTTAGGCTATTATATGTTTTGCATTAAAAGCTGTTGTTTTTAAATATAATTTTACATGTTTATGTTAAAATGTACACGTTTTTTCCTGCTAGATTGTTTAACCTACAGTGAATTGAAATATGACCTTCAGGGCTGTAAGATATTTCACTATATAATATCATTGATTTAGATTATGTTGAATTGTATCTGAACAGATGTTTGGTAAGTCAACAATTTTTTGAATAATTTCCTCATGTCAATGACAAATACTCAACATCTGCTACTCTAAATGTATGTCAAAGGAAAATTTTACCCAAAGAGAACATCTGCTTGAAGTGATCATCTGTTGATGAAGACAAAGTCTGAAGAAGCAAAGGTCTGCTATGGGTCAACAGATGTTAAAAAACAACAGATGATATTCAGTAGATGCTGCTCAACAGAGGTTTTCATGTAATAGTGCTTAGGCTAATAGTAGATGTAGGGAGTTTGTTAGGCTATTAGATGTAAATGCAATCTTTATAAAAGCATGATGATGAAAGCATTCTTCTAATTGTCTCTGAGTTTGATTTAGATTATGTGGATGTTGAATTGTGCCTGAACAGATGTTTCGTAAGTCAACAAATGTGAAAATTTTAAAAGACAATTGTTGAAGTTTTGAAATGCGGATAATGGTAAATAATCATTATAGTGTTTAAAATGCGTCTTATGATAAATGAAGAGGTTAATTGTAATTATGATAACCTGTTTTTTTAAGGTTTAAAATTTGTCCTTTGGATTTCTTGATATTTAATTTTATAGTTTTCCCATGAAAACTTATTTTTGAAATGTTTTGCATTAAAAACCTAACTATCGTCGCATCACATTCTTTAACAGTAAGTTAGTCTCACCATCTATTTAATCATAACCGCCTTCATTGGGTATATAAAATAAATTTATTTTCCTTACATTGGGAAATTGCTTTCATCATTACCGCTTTCATCCATCTACTCAATCATCTTCAAAGTTTTTTGTTTATCAATATCATTACAATCTCTTTGGCTTTCAAACACACATTTGTTCACCGCAAAATCAAGACACAAACTGAAGCATCGTCGCATCATATTCTCTAATAGTAAGTTAGTCTCACTTGACAATTGTAAAAATGTCTCTTTTTATGATTCTCTTGAGATTTTACAATCAAATTATGAATCCTAAAGTTAATCAAGAATATTGATTAAAATTTTACTTCCACAACAATGTATCTTATCTAATCCTAAAATTCTTTGTTTTAACTATCATTGTAGTTACTCTGTTCATCAAAATTATGATCGGTTTTGTAGTTACAAATATGATGTTTGTTTTTTAAATTTTTGGTATATTTATATATAGTAACATCCTTATTTCTTATTTATAAACATTTACATATACAATTATATTTTATTTGTTGTATCTTTTTATTGTAGAACATATAGATCATAAAATGGAAAACATTGGGTTTCAAATGATCGTTGACGAAATTTTCACAAGGCTCCCTGCAGAAGCTATTGGTCGTTTGAAATGTCTTTCCAAAAATTTTCATAGGGAACTGTCAAGTCATGCATCTGAGATGATGCATTCTCTCCGAAGTGGAGATTCACTACAAAAGAAACTACTCTCCTTTAAAGACACGTCAATTGTTGTTGACCACATAGTAGCTGGTAATTTGGATGTCGTTACAAGCAAAACCATAAGTTTTCCTAACAATATCCACCCTACCTTCTTACGTATTCTATCGTCATTTAATGGGTTGTTGTTAGTTTGTAATGAACGGATTTGCTGTGAGCTGATCCTTTGGAATCCAACAACCAGGCGCTATAAGTTTTTGTATGACGACTACTTTAATAATAGTCATGATCGAAACTCTGATACAGGTGTAATGTGTTTTTATGAATCCAATGATCTGAAAGTGCTTCACATCAGATGTTACCGTAATGTGGTTACTGCTCGTGTTTACTCACGACGTCATGAGTCATGGAGAACAATAAATTTTTTGAGCGTAAATAATTATGGTTCAAGCAGTTATTCATGGTCACCCGAAATTTATTTTGGTAAAACCATATATCTCATGGTTTCAAATTATTGGTATCCACCAGGTGAGGGGAACATAGTTTCTTTCGATGTTCTTTCTGAGACTTTCAGAATGCTTCGTTTTCCCTAGAGTATCGGAGTCAATCCTTGCAAGGGCATTTTTGACGATCGCAAAGAGGCTGCATTTGATTGTTGTTGGAAAGTCTGCTGAGCTAACTGCTGATTTGCTCAAATATGAAGAAGAAGGCTGGATCAAGGTGTTTGCTTTCAATAATACTCGTGTAGTTGATTATGTAGATAGGCGCTGAAGGACTAATATAATTGAAAACAACAAGTGGCTGATAACAAGCATTTGGGGGGATATGGTTGAAGTTGATCTGAGCAATGAAGTTTTGAAATACCTCCAAGATGTTGACAACTACAATGGTCCGAAAGGAGCTTTATTTATCGAGACTACTGTTTCGCCAATTGATTCGAAATTATTATGCTGTCTTTATTATGAAGTTTACCTGTACGTAACTGATGAATTACTTTTCATTTTTAGTATGGAGTTTGTAGGATTGAGAATGGATTTTGGGGTTGTTGAAGATAATTTGGGATAAGAACATGCGCCGTTTCTGAGTTTCCATAATGAATTAAGATTTTTTAAGTTATTTAATAGGATATATTTTAGTTAAAACATATGTGAAAGGAAGCATATTAAATGAAGGTCGGTCGTAATCGGAAATATGACTTAAACGGTGTCTTTGTATTGATTGAATGGACATGTCGATTATAAAAGCTTGTGGTGCACCCAAGTTACTTTTTGTAGGGTTATATAATTAGTTGTGTTAAAATTATTAACCATGTTTGTTATTTAAATTTTTAAATAAATATTTAGGGTTCACAGTTTAAAAGCTTGTAATAGTGGCAAAGGTTTGTTTATCTTTTGAAAGCTATGTTGTTGGGAACAGTTGTTTGAAAATAAAACAATGGTTGATACATCTGTTGACTTTGGTCAACGAATGGATGAAAATGGATGTTTGAAACCACTGTTGGGTTAAAACAGAGTTTTATGGAGAAAACAGTGGTTGAAACTGTTGTTGGGTTAAAACGGTGGTTTAAAACCACTGTTGAGTTAAAACAGTGTTTTGTGGAAGTTGAACGTGATTGAAACGACCGTTGAGTTAAAACAATGTTTTTTGGAGAAAGAACATGCTTGAATGCAAATGTTATTTCGTTCACAAAGATTAATAAATCGTATATTTTCGTATTTTTTTACGCTAAACTTTAAGTATTTACCGACTGACTTATCTATTTATAAATATAACCATAGTGTGAGGTTTATTGGGGAACACTAAAAAAGTGGGGAACAGTGGAGAACCGACTCAAACGAACTCCGATTGGACTCATTCCAGCGGCGTTGGAACCGGCTCATCGAACCCTAACTAGGATCTCTTAACCCTAAACCCTAAATCATAACCCCTAAACCCTAAATATATTAGGGTTTGGCTTTTAGGGTTTAGCTTTAGCGTTTAGGGTTTATCTTTAGAGTTTAGCTTTAGGTTTAGCCTTTAGGGTTTAGCGTTTAGGGTTTATAGTTTAGATTTTACTGTTTAGCTTAGCTTTTAGCCTTATTTTTTAGCTTTAGGGTTTAGAGTTTAGGAGTTAGGATTTAGGGTTTAGGGTTAAGAGATCTTAGTTAGGGTTCGACGAGCCGGTTCCAACGCCGCTGGAATGAGTCCAATCGGAGTTCGTTTGAGTCGGTTCCCCGCTGTTCACCACTTTTTTAGTGTTCCCCAATAAACCTTCCCTTATAACCATATTAATCATTTATATGTGTTATGTATCGTTTTCTAAATGTCACCCGTGTTTGCACACGGGTGTTACCGCTAGTAATAATTAATAGAGGACCAACGATCCGAGTTGATGCAACAAATAATAGACCAAGGATAGTAGCTGGGCTGGTTAGGCAAAAGGGTTGAAGGGTTCAACTTTGCCTAACGCAGGTCGTGGGGTCCCCCCACGTTTGCAAGACGTGGAGAGAGGTTCACTAGATTGATTTTGATGTTTGCTAAAGATCCTCCTCTGAGGTGTGTTCAGACTCGGATGTGTAAGCAAAAGGAATGTGTGTGTTGAATATGAAAGCAAGTGACTCGCATGAAGCAAGTACTTGAGAGAAATGATTAGAGATTCTCCAAGAATCAGAGCTGATCGGAGTGTGTTGCTTAGTAAATGAAGTGTCTAATTTATAGGAGAAGACATCACTCGAAGAGGAATGAGTTTGACTAGTGAACATGCTTGTAGTGGGGGACTTGCCCTTTCGGGGGATTGAAGCCTTTTGACCCGCGGATAATAGAGTGTGCTCTGTGGACCTGCATTGCTTTTGCGGCTGGTGAGTTGGTGAAGCAATCCAGAGACATGACCTTTTACTGTTCCCGCATTGCTTTATCTCAACTCCCCAGGTTTTTAACCTTTGAACCATCTTGCCTTATGAGCATTTACGTATTTAAGTCATTCATATTTGGTCTTGGGCTACCCCCGTCATCAGCCCCCCAAGTCAGAGGTTTTTGGGAAATGAGCGCAAAGACTTCTAACTTTTATACGTGTATTTTATTACCTAAAGGCTTCAAGGGTTCAAAGGTTGGAAGGTTGAAAACGGTTGAGGTTTTTGAATTTCGAAATTTGACAAGACAGTTGACATGACTTGTGGCAGTTTATCAGGCGGCGGTTTTAATTCTATCACTTAAATATATTACCTTTTATCTTATTAATTTACACATATTTTATCAGAAGAACATTACTTGCCCTCTTTTTCCTCAAGTTTTTCCCCTTTATCAAAACAGGTTAGTTTCCTTTGCTTATTTTCTGTTTAATTTCTCATATCATGGGTGCTCGTAAGGATTTGGCAAAGTCGTTTTCTCGAATGACTCAAGAGGAAGTCGATTTGTTTTGTATGGAATGGGGGATAGGGACGAAGTTTAAACCGGTTGCACCGGCTTGTGATAAGTCTATCGATCAGTGCCCCCCTGGTTCGATTGCTTTGTATTGTCGACATTTTGAGTTTTCAAATCTTCGTCATCCGTTTTCAAACTTTGTTTTGAAGATCTTGGAATATTATCGTATATCTTTTGGTCAAGTTCACCCCATTGGAATGGCTAGGGTTTTACATTTTGAAATTTTGTGTCGGGCCTCCGGGTATGATCCCACTCTTTTATCATTCCGTCGTTTTTTCCGATTGGCTAAAAATGGTGATTGGTTCACCTTCGAGACCACTCAAGTTGACACCTGCTTGATTTCGTCTATGGTTTCTACCCTTGGGGTCTGGAAGGACCGGTTTTTCTGGGTGTCGGAAGAAATTGTCCCTTTTAAACTTGTTTGGAGACACCCGGATGCTGTTTTGAATGAACCTGAGCCTTCTGCGTCTGATATAAATACTCGGTTTTTTGAGACTCTTAGGGAGTGTTCTTCAAGGCTTCGTCCCTTTCCCGAGCATTTGTTGGTGTTATTGGGTCTTAGTAAAGTGTGGGAAAAACGTGATCGAGACCCGTTGCTCATGAGAGATGGGAAGGGTATGCATTTGTTCTTCTCGTGCTCTTGTGTTCCTATTTCTATGTTTGCTCATGTGTTTTTTTGGTTGTTTTTGCAGTTATGTCTGCACTTGACTTTATCAAAAGTGATGATATCTCCGATGTTGCCTTTGATGATGTTGGTGCCACTCCGGGTGAGGATGCGGTTGTTAGAGGTTCTGATTATAGGTTCGAGGGTTCTGGGTATGTAAATGTCCCAAATGTTAAAGGCTTTACCAAGACTACTGCTTCCAAGGTTTCCACTCGTCGTTCCTAACGCTATCTGAAAGGTGTTGATCAGCCATCTGGTTCGGAGGCTATTGATGTTAGTGATGATATTGAAGTATCGGCAGATCAGGCTGTTGATGTCGGCAAGGGTAAGGAGAAATAGTTAATTGTTTCGAGCAAAAATAAGAAGTTGATTAAGAAAGGTACCATTCCTGTCATTCAAGGTTCGTCAGTCAAAAACGTTGAGAGCTTCGAAGGTTCAGAGGGTCACGAGGTTTATGTGCCCAACTAGGGGGTTAAAGTTGGAGATAGTTTTAAAGACCCGGCTGTTTGTGCTGAAGCCTTAGCTCATTTTGCTCCTCCTGGTGTTCGAAGCACTATTTCGGAGATGGAGGCCGATCATCTTATTTCTAGGATGATGCTGAGTTCCTGCAACCTCTCAGCCCTGTTGGCTGAAGGTGTTACTCGGTTTGCCAAAGGCATGCATGAATACGAGGAGGCCTCTAATAAGAAGGAAAAGATGAAAGCTTCCATTACCTCCATGAAGAAGGAGATTGATAGTTTTTCTGAAAAGGAGTTGGCTTGGGCCAAGAAAGTCAGTGAGTTGACAAAGAGACACGAGATTGAGATGAGTGATCTCAAAAAGAGTTTTGAAGCTGACCGATTGAAGCTGAAGTCTGATAGAGAGGCCTTGGTTGTTCAACAGAAGGCTTTTGATGTGGAAAAAGATGGTTTGAAGACTTTGGTTGCCCAAGCCACTGGGGATAACCAGTGGCTTATTGAGCAGGGTTTTCATCAGGTTGTTACCTATCTTCTTCACTCTAAAGAGTTTAACTCTGTTCTTGGTGAGGTTTACACTAAACTGCTCAATCTGGGAAAACATCAAGGTTTTATTGCGGGTTATAAGCTTCACGAGTCTGGCCATCCTTTAGAAAAATCTCCCTTGTACCGTCCCGAGGCTTCCGACATCTTCAAGAGTTCCGTTGAGCAAATGGAGAGGTTAACATACCGGTATGTGAGCCAGGTTACTTCTTGCTATGGTAAGCCTCTCTCCGTCTTGCAGGAACTGAAGCCGGATGGTCTAAATGAAAAGGTATGTGTTGAAGTGCTTAGCTCTCTTTCAAGGAAACGTTCCTATTCAGGAGATAGCGAAGATACCTTTCCTGGAGAACCTGATGCTCCTAAGGATGCCAGCTTGGAGGTTTCAGCTGTTGGTGATGAGGGTCCAAAGGCTAAGAAGATCAAGAAGACTAAGAAGGCTAAAGGTAACAGTTCTGGGGCCTCTAAGCCTTCTACTAATGCATGATATTCGTAGCTTTCATAGCACTTTTTAAAACAATTTGTGGTTTGTAATGTTAACTTCAAACAATATTAGGTTTTGCAGGAACCCTTAAGGTTCCTGTTATGTGGTTGTGTTTTAGGCCTGCATGGCCGTTTGAGCAATTTCTGAACTTACAAGTCACTAGGACTTGTTTTAACTTATGTTTGGATGGTTGAAAGTCTTTCAAGGCTTTCTTTGCTATGATACTATGTTTAACTATTTTCTTTGTGTTGTGTTTTTTATACTTGTGCCTATTTTGTTAAGGCAGCTTGGTTGGCTTTAAGCCTTTAAGCTTTTTGGCGATCCTGTATGTAGGTTGAAGCCTTTAAGGTTTGTATATAGCTTGAAGCCTTCAAGGCTTCTTGGATTTGTACCTTTGCTTGGTTTGTATCTTTGAGTTTCTATAACTTTTTGTTCAAGTCGTTGCATTGTTCCTCAAGTTATTTCCTTTTTCTTGTAGCTTTGTCTTTGTCAAGTTTGTGTTGTCTTTATGTTTTTTATACCTTAAAGGGTTCAGTGCTGCAGTGACTTAGCCTTGGTATTTTTTTAACAAGAAGACATAACACCTATCCTATTTATTTTCCTATTTTCATTTGATTTTGTAAGCCTGTTCGTTGATTGTTTTTCTAAGGCTTAAGGAACATTTGTTGTAGGCTGTTCAAACCCGTCTATGAGACAACTTTGTTTTTAATCATAAGTCTCATGGAGTTGTATTGATTTAGGAACTCACCCCTTATATAGGTTCATTCAACCCTTGAACCTATTGAGTGATATGGCCTGGGAGCTCATCCCCTTACATGGCCCTTGCCATGGAGTTTTTTGCTAGGTTCTCAACCTGATCTTAGGATAGAAAGACAAATTTGATAAAAACAACTTCGTTCATTCAAGAGATACTTGTTTTTACAAAAGGTGTTCGTAGAGCCATTCTTGAAATACAACTTGTGAAATACAAACCAATATTTCCTGTTTAGACATGGAACCTTTTCAAGGTTTTTCCATTCCAGTGCCTTGGAAGCCTTTTACCCTCTGAGTCTGCTAGCTTGTAAGATCCACCCTTATATGCTTCAAGGATGGTATACGGGCCTTCCCATTTTGGGCCAAGCTTTCCTTGATTCTCTTTTTTGCTAGCTTCGTTGTTTCTAAGGACCAGGTCTCCTGGCTTGAAGCATTCGTTCTTGACTCTCTTGTTGTAGTAGGCTTCCATTCGTTGTTTGTACTTGGCTTCTTGAATTGCAGTTTGGTCTCGTGCTTCCTCTAGGAGTTGTAAGTTCAACATGGTCTCTTTTTGGTTTGTTTCGGGATCCATGTTGACAATTCGTTGTGTTACAACTCCTACTTCAGCGGGGATCACGGCTTCGGACCCAAATACCAAGCTATAGGGTGTTCTTTTATGGCTTGTTTTTTCGGTTGTTCTTATGGCCCATAGAACACTAGGCAATTCTTCAAGCCAGTTGCTTTCGTACCTTCCAAATCTTGTTTTGATACCTTCCACTATGCTTCGATTTGTCCTTTCAACTTGACCATTTGATTGAGGGTAGGCCACTGAGCTGAAAACCTGGTCAATTCTGTATTCTTTGCACCAAACGCTGAAAGGTTTCTCAGCAAATTGCTTCCCATTGTCAGTGACAAGTACTCCCGGCAATCCATAACGGCAAATGATGTTTTCCCAAACAAAGTCAATGACCTGTTTTCCCGTGATCTTTGCAAGTGGTTTAACCTCAGGCCCCTTGGTGAAATAATCTACAGCTACCAACAAGAATTTTACTCCACCTTTGCTTGGGGGAAATGGACCGACAATGTCCATCCCCCATTTATAGAATGGCCATTCTAAGGTTATTGGGACCAGATCGTGTTTAGGACTTTTTGGGATTGGTGCATGAATTTGGCAGGCATCACATTTTCTTAATTGCTCAGTGGTATCTCGGTGCATTGAGGGCCAAAAATACCCAAGGTTCATAAGCTTGGCAACCACCGACCTAGCTCCAAAATGAGCTTCGCATATACCTTCATGAATTTCTTTGATCAAATACTGACTTTGCTCAGGACCAACACATCTTAGCAAGGGTGCAAGATAACCCTTTTTGTAAAGGGTTTCACCTTGTAGTATATACTGCCTTGCCTTGATCTTAACCCTTTCAGCTTCTATTTGATCACTTGGCAATTCACCGTTTTTAAGGAATTTCTTGATTGGAGTCATCCAATTTGGATCTTCTTCGGTGACTACATCTTGAACTTCCAACTCATCGATTGATGGAGCCTTTAACACTTCTACCAACACCTTTTTGGTAAGGTGGGCAAAAGTGAGAGATGCAAGCTTACTCAAGGCATTCGCTTTTTTGTTTTGGGACCTGGGAATTTGCTTGATGTTGCATGTTTGGAAGGTATTCATCAGCTCCTTGGATTTTTCTTTGTACCTTTTCATGTTGGGCTCCTTTGCAACGTAGCTATCATTCACTTGGCTCGAGACCAGCAACGAATCTGTGAACACTTCAAGCTTTTGGACCTTCATTTCTTTAGCCAGTCTTAAGCCGACGATCAGTGCCTCGTATTCAGCCTCGTTGTTGGTGGTCTGAAAATCAAAACGGAGAGCATACGTGAATTCCAACCCTTCTGGGTTGATCAAAATGAGCCCAGCCCCTGACCCTTCAACGCTTGAAGCCCCATCGGTGAAAAGCTTCCAGGCTTCAAGGTCTGAAGGTTCAGTGGTGGCTGTGTTCACTTCAGTGACTGTTTGCTTTGGGACTTCTACAATGAAATCAGCCAAGACTTAGGCTTTGATAGCTTTTCTTGGAACGTTGGTGATGTTATGCTCACCTAGTTCTACTGCCCATTTGGCTAGTCGTCCCGAGTTTTCTGGTTTTTCAAGCACACTCTTAATAGGTTGGTCGGTGACCACTTGTATAGGGTGTGCTTGGAAATACCTTCGAAGCCTTCTAGCTGTTTGAACTAGGGCTAGGGCAAGTTTTTTAAGAGGAGGATATTTGGTTTCAGCCAATTTTAGAGTTTTGCTGAAGAAATAAACAGGTACCTGAACCTTGTCTCGCTCAATGGTGAGGACCGCGCTTATGGCCTCTTCAGCAACCGAAAGGTACACCGAGATTAGCTCTCCCGTTTCGGGGGCTTCAATGTCAGGTAAGGAAGCGAGATGTTGTTTCATCTGGTTGAAGGCTTCTTCAGCCTCCTCAGTCCATTTGAAGTCCTTCTTATCAGAGCAGCTCTTGAGCGTTTTATAAAAGGGTAAAGACCTTTCAGCCAACTTGGAGGTAAAACGCTTCAAGGCTGCAAGCTTCCCATTTAAGCTCTCAACCTCCTTCTTGCTTCTCAGTGGTTTGGTTTCAAGAACAGCTTTCACCTTATTCGGATTGGCTTTAATGCTTTGTTTTCCCACAATATGCCCAAGGAATTTACCTTCCTCAAACCCAAAAAGAGCATTTCTCGGGATTGAGTTCCATGCTGACCTTCCTGAGGTTCTTGAAGGTTTCTTGGATGTCATCGAGCATTTGATACTCCGTTTTGCTTTTGATCACCAAGTCATCGACATATGCCTCCATGTTTTTACCAATTTGACTTACAAAGGCATTGTTAACTAGGCGTTGATAGGTTGCTCCAGCGTTCTTGAGGCTAAAAGGCATCTTTTGGTAACATAAGATCCCTTTGTCTTGGGCAGGGATTTGTTGAAATCTCTTGTGAGATATTTTGAGGTGATAGCATTCATAAAACCAGCCACCCTCATTTTTTCGTCTGCCCCTACATATGTTAGACCTTCCTTCTTGTATCGTTCGATGAACTCTCGAATACTTTCATCATGACGTTGTTTTATCTAAAAGATCATTGTTGCATCTTTGACATATCGCCTTTGTTGGGAGAAATTGGCCAAGAATCCCTTGCTGAGGTCGTCGAAGCTTCGAATGCTTCGAGCAGGTAAATCATTGAACCAAATTCTGGCTGATCCGACAAGAGTTTGCATGAACATTAGACAACATTCAGCGTTTGACCATTTCTCAATCCTTGCTGCACCAGTGAAGATCTGAAGATGGTCCTCAGGATCTTCAGTTCCATCATATGTTTTGATGTGGGATGGCATCTTGATCTTCGTTTGAAAATCATAATTGGCTATTTGCTGTGAAAAGCATGAGAGGTTACTTGGCTTGTAAGGTTTGGCCAAATCTTCTTCAACCCTTGCACCCGTGTTGTTGCCATTGTTACCGTTCCCTTGAGTGGCCAGCACCTGATTGATAAAGTGCTACCATGGGAAGCTGGCCATCATCTGGGGCATAAGGTTGAAGCCTTGAAGGCTTCCGGGTGCAACAGGGCAACTAACTCCCAGAGGGGTGCTCATTACAGCACTTCGTGCCAAGGGAAGCACGGACAAAGCTTGTTCCCATGAAGTTGTCGTAGAGGGTGGAAGGCTCGTCACTGGGGATTGTAGGAGCTGGTCAAGGGTCAGCTCATGGCCTAGAGGAGCACCACTCATCGCTGGTTGGGACGAGGAGAGAGGATGTGCGGTAGGATTCGGCCTTGCAGACAGATACGAGTTAGGGTTTGGAGGATTACTGGGACCAGCCTCATCCCTAGATGCAAAAGGAGGGATAGGAGGTCCAGGAGATAGTGTTGGTTCTGGCTCATCATAGTCTAAACGAATCCTCACCCCCTTGTCCCTTTCCCTGTTCACATATTGGTTGAGGAGAGACCTCAACTAAAGGAAATTGTTGGCAACCCCCTCAGGGGTAAGTTCAACATGTGATGGGGTGCCAGAGACACCAACATTAGGGGAAGGGACTCCGGATCTGGACGGAGTTGGAGTGTTGAAAGTGAGAAACTCGGGAATGCTTCCCGGGGTCGAGAAAGAAGTGGGTATAGCCACATGAGCTTGGCTAGTACCTGGGGTAGAGGTGTTTGGAACCTGATTTACTTCTCCCGGGGATTCACTTTCTGACATGGTAGTTTCAAGAGAAAGGAGCTACTCACTAGGTCTCTTAAGGAAAAATAGTGGCGTAGCCCCACGGTGGGCGCCAACTTGTTGATGCAACAAATAATAGACCAAGGATAGTAGCTGGGCTGTTTAGGCAAAAGGGTTGAAGGGTTCAACTTTGCCTAACGCAGGTCGTGGGGTCCCCCCACGTTTGCAAGACGTGGAGAGAGGTTCACTAGATTGATTTTGTTGTTTGCTAAAGATCCTCCTCTGAAGTGTGTTCAGACTCGGATGTGTAAGCAAAAGGAATGTGTGTGTTGAATGTGAAAGCAAGTGACTCGAATGAAGCAAGTACTTGAGAGCAATGATCAGAGATTCTCCAAGAATCAGAGCTGATCGGAGTGTGTTGCTTAGTAAATGAAGTGTCTAATTTATAGGAGAAGACATCACTCGAAGAGGAATGAGTTTGACTAGTGAACATGCTTGTAGTGGGGGACTTGCCCTTTCGGGGGTTGAAGCCTTTTGACCCGCGGATAATAAAGTGTGCTCTGTGGACCTGCATTGCTTTTGCGGCTGGTGAGTTGGTGAAGCAATCTAGAGACATGACCTTTTACTGTTCCCGCATTGCTTTATCTCAACTCCCCAGGTTTTTAACCTTTGAACCATTTTGCCTTATGAGCATTTACGTATTTAAGTCATTCATATTTGGTTATGGGCTACCCCCGTCATCAATCCGTAATAAGGATGGATGGTTTCCGTCAAGTGCTCCTTTTTACTGAATGTGAAGGTCGTATTAAAAGATGGGCCATACTCGGTCCTCACCGTAAAGGAACGAAGGTATGAGCTTTTGGCTTTTGACTCATGAGTTGTAACCTAAAGCTTAAATGCATTGGATAGTTGTACGTAAATGGGTTTGCGTTGTAAAATGTAAGATGTTCACCTCCTTTTTAAGGTCACATGATGGCATTAATGTACTGAAAGTATAATTGTAATCCACTTCTTTCCCGCAATAGAGTGGACTTGGAGAGATCAATCTCTGGCTTAAACATTGATTATATTATTATCATAACTATGTAAATATCTAGTATCTCGTAATTATATCTTAAGTATTTAAATAAGGAGTTAATTACTGTTTTCGTCCCTGAGGTTTGTCAAAAATAACGGTTTCAGTCCATTAGTTTAAAAATTGCGATTTCAGTCCATTAGTTTCATTTTCGTAACCATTTCAGTCCACTAACTTAACTCCATCCATTTATTTTGTTAACTTTGAGTTAACTAACTAATTCAGGGACGGTTTGCGTCAGTTTTAGAAACACAGGGACTTAAGTGTAAACTCTAAAACATTAAAACAAAAAAAATAGTAAATTCCAAAAAATAAAAAAAAATCCAAAAAACCAAACAAATTCCAAAAAATAATAAAATTCTAAAAAATCATAAAAATTCTAAAAAATTCTAAAAAATCCGTTTCGGCGCAAACTGTTTCGAACCCGAACCGTTTCGAGCTGAACCGTTTCGACGCGAACCGTTTCGACCCGTACCGTTTCGACCCGAACCGTTTCGAGCTGAACAGTCCGTACCGTTTCGACCCGAACCGTTTTGAGCTGAACCGTTTCGACGCGAACCGTTTCGACCCGTACCGTTTCGAGCCGAACTGTTTCGACCCGTACTGTTTCGAAGCCGAACCGTTTCGAAGCCGAACCGTTTCGAAGCCGAACAGTTTCGACCCGTACCGTTTCGACCCGAACCGTTTCGACCCGTACCGTTCGACCCGTACCGTTTCGAAGCCGAACCGTTTCGACCCGTACCGTTTCGACTCGTACTGTTTCCAGCCGTTTTGAGCTGAACCGGTACGGGTCGAAACGGTACGGGTCGAAACGGTTCGGCTTCAAAACGATTCGCGTCGAAACGGTTCGGGTCGAAACGGTTCGGGTCCAAAGGGTTCGGTTCGAAACGGTTCGCATCGAAACGGTACGGTTCGAAACGGTACAGCTCGAAACGGTTCGGTTCGAAACGGTTCGGTTCGATACGGCACGGTTCGAAACGGTTCAGCTCGAAAAGGTTTGGTTCGAAACGGCACGGTTCGGTTCGAAACGATATGGCTTGAAACGGTTCGGCTTCGAAACGGTACGGGTCGAAACGGTACGGGTCGAAACAGTTCGGCTTCGAAACGGTACGGCTCGAAACGGTACGGACGGTTCAGCTCGAAACGGTTCGGGTTGAAACGGTACGGATCGAAACGGTTCGCGTCGAAACGGTTTAGCTCGAAACGGTTCGGGTTCGAAACAGTTCGCGCCGAAACGGATTTTTTGGATTTTTTAGAATTTTTATGAATTTTTAGAATTTTTATTATTTTTCGGAATTTGTTTGGTTTTTTGGAATTTTTTTGATTTTTTGGAATTTACTATTTTTTTTGTTTTAATGTTTTAGAGTTTACACTTAAGTCCCTGTGTTCCTAAAACTGACGCAAACCGTCCCTAAATTAGTTAGTTAACTCAAAGTTAACAAAATAAATGGATGGAGTTAAGTTAGTGGACTGAAATGGTTACGGAAATGAAACTAATGGACTGAAATCGCAATTTTTAAACTAATGGACTGAAACCGTTATTTTTGACAAACCTAAGGGACGAAAACAGTAATTAACTCTTAAATAAGATAATACTTCACTATATTTAGTTATAAAAAATATGTAAAGATCAAATGCAAATAATTATAAAAAATATAAGTTAAGATCAAATGCAAATACAAACAAGTCTTTACATAGGAAGTGAAAGAAGATTTTCTTTTCTGATTTTTTTTCATTTACTTAAGCATGATATTTAATTGCAAAATTAAAAAAAGTCGTGTATTTACTCTATTAGAGTAATTATGTGTAATGACTCTACTAGTGCATATGTACTTTTTTTTTCTAGATTTTGGTGCTAAAACACATGCTTGACAAAATTAGAAAAAAATCATTAAAAAAAAAAAAAAATTCCTTCACTTCTCATGTTAAGACATATTTGTACAATAACCTTGCTCATAAAAATATAAATGTATATTTAAACCTTAATTTAAAGTATTATAAATAAAGATAATACTTAATGCAATGAATTGAATGTAGTATTATAAATCTTCCTTCACTTCTCATGTTAAGACATATTTATAAATTACAAGTTTACCCACATGTTATAAAAAAACTTAGAAATATAAATCTTAATAAAAGTTGTTGAGATAGTAATTTTTAAAAGCAATAGATCATCATAGAATATATAACAATCTAGTCACTAAAATTTTGATATGAGTTTTTATTTGTTAGAATTTTTATAGTTATGTAATCACATGCGTCGAGGACAACCATGAATGTTGAGATCGTGGACATGCCTGTGGTGATTTTTTTCTTGTTTTTCAAGCATATCATTATGATCTAGAATATTGTCCAGATCTTTGAGGCACCACGTGTTTCTAAATGGTTTGAATGAAGCATTAAAGCAAGTTATGCTATGGTATGGTGATTGTTCTATCTTAGAGGATGATCCGTCACGTAGCTGCTACGTAGATCGGGTGTGAGTATGGGGTAAAGATGATGGAGGTAAGGAAATTGGGGGATGAACCATATATGTATATATATATATATATATAGGGTAGGGTTCCAGCGTGAACAACCTCCCAAGAGTGAACTGCGTGAACAGATATGGACCCTTGATTTCCTTTTTAGTTGTTAAGGGTAGGATTGTAATTATATAAAAAATTAGATTTAAATCATTATTTTAATAATTGAATTAAGTTACATCTTTCCTAATTTAAATCCATTATCCACATTATGTTTATTTATTAATAAGATAATTATCAAAACAAACAACAAATCACCATATTTCAATTTTTATTTTAATTCACATTTCATCACCAGAATTCAAATTTTCATTTTTAAGATCCACGTAACCTTCATATTTCAACGGTATACACATGTGTACTTGGATATAAATAGAACAGTACACATGTGTACTCAGCATCGTACATATGTGTACAGTAATTCACAGGTGTACATCAACATTCAATACAAAAAAAAAATTCCGAGATATCACAAAAACAGACGATATACACATGTGTACATCGCATTAAAAAGAGGGCAAAATCAGAATACACATGTGTACATCGCATTTAAACAAATAATTATTTTAATAATTGAATTAAGTTACAACTTTCCTAATCCTTTATTTGATTTGTGAGAGATTTATGCAATCAATTTAAGAGGATAATTGATAACTTGATTTGTGAGAGATTTGTGCAATCAATTTAAGATTGAAATTACACATATACCCTTTTTGTATTTAATTAAATGAAAAAAATTAATCAAATAATTACTATCATGCCACTCACTTTAATCTCAAGATCATAAAAATCAAGGGCCCAGATCAGTTCACGCAGTTCACTCTTGGGATTTTGTTCACGTTTGAACCTAATCCTATATATATATATAGGGGAGGGTTATCTTGAGAACGCTAAATATTGCGAGAACCGTGAGAACGAATGAAAAAACCAATCAAAACCAATTTTTTAATACAAACCTCATTGTAATTAAGATACAACATCAAAAAAAGAATTTACAACATCAAATAATTCATTTCTCCTTTCAAAATCATTTTTTTTAGATTTTTTACACATGTGTAAATATAACAGATTTACACATGTGTAAATGGCAAAGTTACACATGTGTAAATTTTCTTTATTTTCGAATTGACGTAAATTTAAACGTGTAAATTAAATTTCTAACATTGTATTCGAATAATAATGATAGGTGTAGAAAAAAAATTGAATTTGAATTGTTTTTGACCAAGTTCTTGCGGTTTTTTCATTTGTTCTCACGGTTCTCACAATATTTAGCGTTCTCATTTAAACTCTCCCCTATATATATATATATATATATATATATATATATATATAGGGGAATGTTTAAATGAGAACGCTGAATATTGTGAGAACCGTGAGAACAAATGAAAAAACCGAGAGAACTTGGTCAAAAACAATTCAAATTCAAAATTTTTTTCTACACCTATCATTATTATTCGAATACAATGTTAGAAATTTAATTTACACGTTTAAATTTACGTGAATTCGTAAACAAAGAAAATTTACACATGTGTAAGTTTGCCATTTACACATGCGTAAATCTGTTATATTTACACATGTGTAAAAAATCTGAAAAGAGTGATTTTGAAAGAATAAATGAATTATTTGATGTTGTAAATTCTTTTTTTGATGTTGTATCTTAATTACAATGAGGTTTATATTAAAAAAAATTGGTTTTGATTAGTTTTTCATTCGTTCTCATGGTTCTCGCAATATTTAGCGATCTCAAGATAACTCTCCCCTATATATATATATATATATATAGGGTAAGGTTCATGCAAAAACCACCTTTATTACGAGAACCGCGAGAACCAATGTGAACACAACCTAAAATAGCTAAAAAAACCTTAAAAAACCTAACCCCCCAAGCTAAATGCTAAAAACTAAAACCCACAAAAAACCTAAAAAAAACCTAACCCCCACCCCAAAAACCTAAACCCCCCTCCCCACCACTCAAAAACCTAAACCCCCCAGCCCCCCCCCCCCCCCCCCCCAGCTAAACTGCTAAAAACTAAACCCCCAAAAAACCTAAAAAAAAACTAAAAAAATAAAAAAAAATCTATTTTTAAGTTAAAATCGCTACTTTTAGTAGCAAAAAAAAATATTTTAAATTTTTTTTGCTACTAAAAGTAGCGATTTTTTTATAAAAAATATTAAAAAAAAATTGTGGGTTTTTTAGCTATTTTTAGGTATTTTTTGTTGTGTTCACATTGGTTCTCGCAGTTCTCGCAATAAGGGGTGGTTCCTAACGGATCTTTATCATATATATATATATATATAGGGGAAGGTTAAAATGAAAACCACTAGTTATTGTGAAAACTCGAAAACTAATTAAAAAAGCCAAAAAAACATACCAAATTTTTTTTTTTGCAAATCAATTTTTCGCATTTTTTTATATATAATTTTTTTTTTTTGTGTAGTGCACATGTGTAATACTACACATGTGTATTATTACACATGTGTAATACAAATTTTTTTTTTCTTTTTTTTTTGGAAAAAAGTTTTTTTTTCATATATAAAAACTAGCGATTTTTATAAAAAAAATTGAAAAAAAAATATTTTTTTGTGTGTTTTTTAGGCTTTTTTTAGTTAGTTTTCGAGTTTTCACAATAAAAGTGGTTTTCATTTGAACCATCCCATATATATATATATAGGGGAGGGTTATCTTGAGAACGCTAAATATTGCGAGAACCGTGAGAACGGATGAAAAAACCAGTTAAAACCAATTTTTTTAATACAAACCTCATTATTATATATATCAATTACTATCGTCCCTTTGCGCCAGGGACTTTTTTGAGTTTTGGTTGTTGCCCCTGAAGTTTGTTATTTATTATTCGATCACCCATACAAAAAAAAAAAAAATATACCAAACGATGACAAAATTCTACCCTACTTCTGCAATTCATCCTCAAAACCCTCAAGCTTCCACTTCATCAATGGCGTTTCTACCATACCACCACTTATCCGCCATGAAACCTTCAAATTCCTACACTCAATCAATCAAAACTCCACCATCAACTCACCACCACCACCGCCGCCGCAACAACTAACCATCACCGATGGATCCTCGCCGGCCGTCGCGCGTGATCGATCCGAAAGTCCGAAAGGTCGGCTTCTTCACTCCCGGTCCACCGCCAGAACGCACTCAATCCGGTCCGGCCGCTACACCTCCGGCACAATCTCCGATCTCCAATTCACTTTCTCCGGTCATGATTCCGCCGCCACGTCATGCTTCCGATAGCCTCTCACGTGCCGTCGGTGCGGCTGTTCCGACGCTTGCTCATCCGCCGGTGGATAGCTTGCAGGTTGGGAGTTATACTCTGTCTGATTCTGTTTTTACAGCTTCTCCGACGCGATCTCCATCGAGTAGGATTGGAATTGACGGAGAGTTTTCAGAGGATTCGGCGAATTGGATGAAGAAGGATGGTTCTGGAAGGTTACCGGCTGTTGTTACTACTGGAGGAACCGATTTGAAACAAGCAATTGAAGCATTGAATGATGGTATACATAATATTGAAATTAACGTGATTTTTAAGTCTTCTTATTGCTTTCATGTGCTGAATTTGATTTTGTTATTATAAATCGTCTCTGAATTGTTTCGTTTTGTGTTTCGGAATGAGCTGAATCGAGTAAATTGGTAATCTAGGGTTTCTTTTTATATTTACTTTTATATAGAGTGTGTTTGGGATATAGTAAATTAAGTTCTCTTGATTTGATTGTATCTGAATGTGTTAAGATGCCTCTGTTAGTTGATAACTTTTTTTAAGGTATTTGATTGATTAAGTTAGTGAGTGTTTTGCTTACTTTGTATAATATGCGTTTTTTTTCTTTCAAATCTGCTTGAGTCTTTGAACAAATTAGACTAGAGATGATGAAAATATCTTATATTTTGGTGTTTGAAAAGTTATTGGCTTTTGGGATCAAACCGCACCGGATCGCTACACGCTTTTAAAAACCAAAATAACTTAGTCCTACACTCTCTAATCAACAAACAAGTGTTGTTGATCATTGTTATCAAGGCAGAACTTGCATCAAAAGGTAAGTCAAATAGTGATATCATTTTAACAACAATGTTGATGCCACGCATATCATGCACTATTTACTTTTTATAATTTCTTTCTCATACCTTGCACCTCTTGCATAAATTTTCTATTTTCATGTACGTTTCTGTATATGCTTTGTGATGACCGGTATTTCGCTTGAAGTTTCTGATTCGGATGTACGCTCAAATCACGTTAAAAAACCGCCCCGCAACGCGGGGGTTCAATTCTAGTTGTAATTAAGATACAACATCAAAAAAAGAATTTACAACATCAAATAATTCATTTCTCCTTTCAATATCAATCTTTTTAGATTTTTTACACATGTGTAAATATAACAGATTTACACATGCGTAAATGGCAAACTTACACATGTGTAAATTTTATTTATTTACCAATTCACGTAAATTTAAACGTGTAAATTAAATTTCTAACATTGTATTCGAATAATAATGATAAGTATAGAAAAAAAAATTGAATTTGAATTGTTTTTGACCAAGTTCTCGCGGTTTTTTCATTTGTTCTCACGGTTCTCACAATATTTAACGTTCTCATTTAAACCTTTCCCTATATATATATAAATATATAGGTACATGATCAGGAGAAAACGCCCAAAAGTGTGAGAACAGTGAGAACTAGGGGTGCAAACCAGCCGAGCCGAGCCCGAGCTTGACCAGGCTCGAGCTCGAGCTCGATTAACTTTATGTGAGCTCGGGCTCGAGCTCGGCTCGATTCGAGCTTTGTTTTCAAGGCTAGAGCTCGGCTCGTTTGTATTTTCTCAAGCTCGAGCTCGGCTCGGGCTCGGCTCATTTATTATCTATTAATTAATATATTAAATAAAAATAATATAAATAATAGATTTTTAGGCTCATGAGCTCGATAAGTGAAGCTCGGGCTCGAGCTCGTTTACTAAATAAGCTTATTTTTAGGTTCGAGGTCGGCTTGTAAACAAGTCTGAATAAGCTCGGCTCGACTCGGCTCGTTTACACTAAGGCTCGATAAGGCTCGACGAGCCTAACGAGCTTCACATGCGAGGCTCGAGCTCGGGCTCGATAAACAGACGAGCTTTATTTTAGGCTCAAGCTCGGCTCGGGCTCTATAAGGCTCGGCTCGTTTCGAGCTTTTTCTCGAGCCGATCTCGAGTAGATCGCGAGCCGCTCGGCTCGTTTGCACCCCTAGTGAGAACGCATCTTGGGCCAACACGTGGCGCGAGACATGATCAGGGTCCGAGCGGTTTTTTTTGTCTTTTCAATATTCTTCTTTTTTCCCGATTTTCGCGTGTGACATGCTATTTGATTTTTGGTGTGCAAGATAATTTTGGCGTTAACTAGAATCATTAATTACTTGGCGTTTTACTGTTTTCCCCGATTTCTTCTCGTTGAATTAATTCTTTTTGTGTCACATAGTTAATTTCTTTGGCATTATGTTGGCGTTCTGGGTCTTTTGTTAATAATTGATTACCATAGATTAATATTTTATAAGATTACAATAATACGAAATCAAAATAAACTAATAATCTTCTGTGGATGGGATTACATTAGAGATGTACCCATTGCTTTGTTCATCACTTTCTTCAGATTTATCATCATCAAATTTTAGATTGGCGTATAACGCATTAGCTCGTCTCTTCTTTGCTGCAGCCTATTCTTGAATATCATTGCAACCCTGGATTTTGCATCGTTCGAAGGTGCTAAATCATAGAGTTGTTCAATGAGAAATAGCCTCTCTGTCTTCAACATTTCCTCCATTGGTAACGAATATTGCACCCCGTGTTGATAAGTCACTTCAACCGTTCTTGCTTCTTCATGCATAACCCAACTGCTAAGTGTTGGTAGAGGAGTATCATCAATATCATCATCTTCTGCTAGAAATTTTCTCTTCAATCTTTTTATTACAGTTCGGGTTCTTTCACACTCATTGGCCATTGGAACCCCAAGGGCCAGGATATCCCTCTGAACCCCTTCATCCATACCAAGCATGGCTTTGATTGTCCTTACCTTCACCCTTCTCCTATCAGAGAACTTTATGATGAATCGTTTCTCCTTCCCTTCAAACCTCCATGTAATAACCTTAGCCATTTTTTTGAAGTTTTTGGCGTTTTGGACAATATGTATTGTTTTTAGTCAATGTTTTTGGCGTGTTTGAGGTTGTGTTCTCATGGTCTACTTTTATAATGGCTTTTTTTCCGGCACATGATAGGTAATTATGGCAGAAAACGATAAATAAATTCAATTCCCCAAGTATTTGGCTTTCAATATAATAAATGTTAGTAATTATGTTTCCGTCGTTTCATTTTACTGTTTTGCAGTTACCATGTTTTGTTTTCAGATTCATCTGTTTTTATGGTGTAACACGTCTAGTCTTGACGGCTGTAATTATGGCGTTTTGTTTTCCAATGGCGTTTAGATAACGATGAGACTTTTTGTTTTATTTTCTTTGCACATTGTTTTAATCTTTTTTTAGATTTATTATAATAGTACTTGTTCAAAGTAATTTTATTATAGTCTGGTAGTTTTTGGGGCGTTTTTTGGCATGATGGCGTTTTACAAGCATTTGCCCGTTTGGCGTTTTATTATATTTTTCATTATAGGATTAATGTACTTGTTGTTCTTAGCTGAAATTACATAACAAACAACAGATAAAGAAAATTAAAAAAAAAATAGAAGCAATTTATGATCTAAATCTTCATTGTCATCAGTCTCTTTCTTCTTTTGAAACTATAAGAACTGTCACAAATAAATGGTGTTTTAGATTTGGCGTGGTTTATTTTCTTTGTTCATGAGTTGAAGTGTCTTTGTGGATGTTGGAGACATAGATCGACTCCGTGTGGGTGGATGCTATATGCCCATCGTCTTCATTATAATCATCGAGGCCAAAGTAACATTTACACTGGGATAGGTCTCTTTTACTCATCCAAACCTTCTTCAAGAACAAAGAAGACAAAATGACATATGGGTGTCATTAGTCCCTCTTTCTTGAATTTTGTCCATCTCATGCAGCAAAATCTTACTTTCCTCACCTAACAAATCATTCAGCGAAACTTCATGCAGAACATTACTGAGTATCAAAGAAAAGATGTTTGCCATCGTTGATTTCTCTCAACTTTTTGGCGTTTTACATTGAGTTGTATTTTTTTAGGAACCACTGTGTTTTTGTGTGTTTTTTGGTGTGATAAATGGAAGGTGGTGAGACGTTTCTATTTATAGGATTTTTTTGGCGCGTAGTTTAGCCGGGATATTATTTTTATAACAAAAAATGTAATTAACATTTATCCGGATGTAAGGCTTGGCGTTTATATATTATGGCGTTTCATATTTTGTGGCGTTTTTGTAGCCTGAGAGCTTAAATAAAAACACAGAAAAAACTACGCAGTGATAAAATTGGCGTTTTGTATTTATTTGGCGTTTTAGATTTCAACGGCGTTTTATGTGAGAAATGATGTGTAACAACCCGCACGTTCGTGCGTTGTTGCCACTCGTTATACTCGTTACGCCTAGCACTGGAGATTCGAATCTTAATGTAGCCATATCGAATACATCGCTACTTCGCAATATTTTCGCATATTATGCTTAGTTTATCGCTATAACACATCGCATCACACGCACTAACACTCACAATGACGTTGAGTGAGGACCTATTCTACCCTCCTCGATAGCCGTGGTGTGTCGCAACGCAACGCACATTCGAAACGGGCAGCTCGATTATCGCAATGCAGACTTGGAAATATGGATATTTATACGACCCTTTGTGACTAATTATAATAAATATGAGAATGAGGGTACGAAAATGTATAACCAGACTATCGCAACGCTTAACGAACAAAATGAAAAATTGAAACGCAATTCACCGGAGACCACCGATCGAATGACCATTCGATTGAATGGCCATCTGATCGGATGACCATCCGATCGGATTGCCATCCGATCCTTGGCACTCCATCACCTTCTCTCCTCTCCACCTATAAATAGCACTTGTCACATCACTTGAACAGTGATGTGGCAACTCTCACTCGGCCAGCACGCTTTGAGGCTATTTTCTCTCAATTTCTAGCGATTCTTGTAAGCTTCTACCTCAAATCTTGTACTTCTATGATCTACACACACTCCTTCATCTTTTCCAACAACAAATTTCACCTTATCACTGTAAAATCCTCTGATTTGGGGCGTTCTGAGGTGATGTCATCATGGAGTTCTTAAGAACAATGAAGCGTGACCTCACCTCATCAAGAACAGTTCAGATCTAATGGGTTCCATGGTATGAAAACACTAATCGCACCTAGATATAAGCCGAATCTAAGTATTTCAAGATTCTCTCAAACTTTCTTAACTTTTGACTCAAAATCGATAGAATCGGAGCTCGTTCCGACCTTTTAATCTATCTTAGTGATGTGTTGGTCCAAGATCTGAATTCTATCCAAGGGACAACTGTCACACCCCCAAAATCCACAAGCGGAGTATCACTGCAGGAGGCGTGACTGACCAGGATCTAGCCACCAATCACATTGAACTCATAGGTATATTTAAATAAAACTTTCATTCATTAACAGTAGTGTTATAATGTAACAAATAATTCACAGAATACAGCGGAAGCATAATTCATTTGTTAAGTGTTTATAAACCACAAGTAAAAACCATTAGTCTTGTGTTGCGATTCCATGTATCTCGACCCATGACCACTCCAGCCTCCCAGACAACAAGTTCCAATCAATATGCACCTAAAGGCCTGCAAGGCATGTAAAAACGAATCAACAACAAAGTTGAGCGAGTTCACAGTTGGTTGTCCGGTTTAAAGTTATTTCAAAAAGCATAAGTTCATTTGAAACCAGTAGTTAATCAGTTCCTTGTTTCCCAAACCATAACTAGTGGGGGCTACCCCATGTTGTAAACCACTAGACTAGGGCTACCCCATGTTGTAAACCACTAGACTAGTTATATATAATGGCGTCCTTCCCAATCCAAGGACGGAGGTACGTATTCTTCCCAATCCGAGAATAAGCAGGTTTAGCGTAGGCGTCCTTCACGGAGGTACGTATTCTTCCCAATCCGAGAATACGCAGGTTTAATGTAGTCTATTAGTGGTGAATATACAGGTTTCATCTTAGCTTCTTAATCCCATTTCCAACCCACCGGGAATCCCATGCCTTAAGAGTGTGAACTCACCTTGGTTTGCTCGGTATGTTTAGCTACTTGTTTATAGTTGGACACCCGAATCCTAGTATGGTTTCAATTCCAGTCAGTTACATATACACATAAATCCACTTATTCAACGTATATTTTCCACATGTGATAGGCAAGTATGTCACACATTATCATACAAGTTATAACGAGTATTCGTGTTATATGTATTTTCACCATACAAATCCATATATCATCAAGCATGTAGCAATAATAACTCATAACACTTAACAATCACTTTGGTTACCAAGATCTTGTATCGAAATCGCATAAGGCCCGACATGACTCAGCGGCCCATGTTTAATCCCATATAACCCCAGCCAAAACACCTAATCCCGTGGCCCAAACAAACTCCATCCCAGGCCCACACAAGGGTGCGGTCGGACCTGGGTGCTCGGCTAATCCTCTTAAGTGTGTAATTCAGCCATGACTAGCACGACCCATACTTTGTTCGTAAGTTAATGTTTGAGCCCAACATCTCAATTTAATGGTTTCCGGCCCATGCTCCTAAACGTATGAGTCCATTAACCATTCCCTTATTTTATGACTATTGGTTGCACTATTATCCAAAAACGTATCCCTAGTAATTTATAACCATAAACATGATTACCTGGCTATTCAGTTTGAATCAAACAGTTTACCTTCTTCGATTTAGATGAACCGCAATTATCATTATGGCTCTAACATCGTTATCATATCTAAACATCCTTAATCATGCCAATCCCTCGCTGGTTTCATAACACTCATGCCATCGAATAAATCATCATCATAGTTCTATGATCATCATGCCACAATTCCCTAAAGTTACATGTGGACATGCCAATATAGTTCATTATGCAAACAAATTCAACTTCCACATACAAAAACATCACGGCATCATCCAATACACATAATACCCTTAACTACCAATAAACGTCATCAATAGAGTATTCATATTATTTCGATTGTTTATGATCATTGGCCTATATTATGAACCACCAATAGCAATGAGGGCATACATCATAACAAGAAGATTCATGTTTCTGAATATATTATCACATTCATTAGTTTCCACATATATTAAACACAATTTGGTCATAATATTTAATAACATACACAATCACGATTCACATATATTAGCATGTATACATGTAATCATTAACACTTATAACATCACATAACATATGTAAGGTAATAGCATGTGCAAAGTATAATTCACATACCAAACAACGACAATTATACGTATGATGCCTTGACACTACTTCGATTGGGGGGGGGGGGTGCCTGCTACTGCTGTCGCACAATTATGGGGAAGATAGGGTTTTTATTTGAGTTTTTATGACAAACATTACAATGTTACGTAACATCCTATTATAGTGCCAAACAAACTTAAGTGGGTCGGTGATCATGAACTTGGGCCGAGATCAGGATTAGAATACACAAAATGTGTATATTGTGCAATCTCAACACATAATAGTTTACGTATACATAAAGGTTACGGCCCAATAAAGTGAATCAAAAAGCGGCCCATTCAAAATTTAGTCCAACATTGACTTGTTTACACTGTTCGATGTATTGCGGCCAAATCAGATGTGTTTGAGTGATCTGTAGTTAACATTGCATGCATTAATTATATCGTTCCATTAGCAAGATCTGCATGTGAAGTAAATTGAAAAAGTTGTCGGCCACTCCTACCTTGATTCAATGAAATCAATTGTTGTCATCACATGTGATATTTGACATCCCATGTGCATCATCTGAACATGTAGTAGAGGTCCAATGGATATATTCATATTGTCTTTATAACACACATAAGTTTAACATGGAAATACTTGATAAGTAACTTTAATTAAATTATTCCAAACACTACACAATTCCTAACCTTTCATTCACTCATTAAAACAATTCACTTATCATAACATAAGGGTGCACATTTTACCGCACAATGAATCATAAAAATACAGTTCCACAGTTCATCAAATATGTATCAACAGTTAATCAAATATGCATCAGTTACAACACAAACAATTATGAGAAGATAGTGTGGAACAAGTTACTTGTCAAGGAAAGGCCTTGAAAGTTTGGGTTGTCACATCATCCCCAACTTGAAAGAAATTTTGTCCCAAAATTTAGCACATAGTTACTGAGGAAGCTAGTTAGGTTGCGTGGTTTCCTGGTTTTTCCTGGGGTGTCACATCATTCCCCCGTTGGTTTGGAATTTCGTCCCGAAATTCCGCAGTAGCTTCAACCTCAGTAGTGGTTTCATTATTCTCGAACAACTGGGGGTATTTGTGTTTCATTTGGTCTTCTCGTTCCCAGGTAAACTCTGGGCCATGACGGGAGTTCCAACGAACTCGAACAATAGGTATCCTGGTGCGTTTGGGAATTTTGACTTCCTGGTCCAAGATTTCCACTGGTTCTTCGACAAATCATAACTGATCGTCGATGGTGAGCTTCTTGAAAGGGACTATGAGAGTTTCATCTGACAGACACTTCTTCAGATTCGACTCACGGAACACGTTGCGAACTCCGCTGAGTTCTTCGGGTAGATTCAATCTGTAGGCCACCTTGCCAATTCTCTCCGTGATTTCGAAAGGTCCAACATATCGTGGGTTGAGTTTTTCTCATATACCAAAACGAACTACACCTTCCCAAGGTGAGACTTTAAATAGTAATCGATCCCCAACCTGGAACTCGAGTGGTTTCCTGCGCTTATCAGCGTAGCTTTTCTGATGGTCACGAGCTGCCGCCATTCGTTGTCGTATCAGAGCAATCTTCTCTGTTGTGTCTACGACGAGTTCTGGGCCAGTGATTTGGCTGTCGCCAACTTCTGCCCAACACAACGGAGCAGCCTGGATGCTGGTGTGGTAACTGTTGTTATACGGATACTCCACTAAAGTTAGATGCTTCTCCCAGCCGTTACCAAAGTTGATTACACATGCTCGAAGCATGTCTTCAAGAGTTTGGATGGTGCGTTCACTCTGCCCATCTGTCTGTGGATGATATGCCATGCTCATGTCTAGACGTGAGCTAAAGGATTTGTGCATCACTTGCCACAAATCAGATGCAAATCGTGGGTCGCAATCAGAGATAATGGAGGTTGGCACCCCGTTCCTAACAACCACTCCTTTCAGGTAGATGACTGCAAGTGTAGAAATCTTATCCGTTTCCTTGATGGCTAGAAAGTGTGCTGGTTACGTGAGACAATCAACGATCATCCAGATGATATTGTTTCCGCTTCGAGTTGTAAGTAGACTAGCGACCAAATCCATGGCAGTCTGTTTTCACGTTCTATATAGGTGTTTCTGGTTGCTAACACTTCACCTTGACTTTCCCACAAGTCAAACATCATCCCCATACCTAGCTAGGTGGGCCTTCATGCTCGATTACCAGCACAAGGTTTATAAATCCTAATGCCTCTCATCAAAAACCCAGACGACTAGAATATCAAAGCCGGTATGCTTTGCTCAAAACGAGTTCCCTACAGTTGCCATATAACGTGATCCACATTCGTTCCATGAGGTAACGAGTATCGTCCAACCGGTCAAAGGTTGCTTCTCCATGCCCCGCATGGGTTCGACTTGAAAATCATCTTCCTTCAGTTCTCCCGTTTGAGGAGAGCGAGTCTGATCAGGTAAGTTAGAGTCGATAGCGAGCTGCAGATCTCGTGTACGATCAGGTTTCATGGTCGTACTCATTCAGAAGTTCCATCCAGCGATGCCATTGCATGCTTTAGCTCTTTCAAACATCGATACACGGGAGGCCCTTGTGATCGGTCTAGGTAATGCATTTGGTACCATCCAAGTAAAGCCTCCAATTTACATCTGAGAACCACGGTTCCCACCGCAAGTTATATGTCGTGCAGTTCCTCTTCGTGATTTCATTACGTAAGTCATCACCTTCTCATGTTGCATCGGCGTGTGACTGGGAATCTGATTCAAACCATCATGGTATACTACTAAGTCATCAGTACTTTCAGATAAAGACGATGCCCAGTGTATTGCTGAGTTGCGATTCAAAAGCTGAAAAGACGTCCCCCTGTTTGTCTTCCACGAACACAGCACCCTGCTGCGCTAAAGAGATTTAACCGCGATCTTTGGTGTTGATCAGTCTCTAACAAAATGGATCCTAGCAAGATCCACGTGTATTCCCACTTCGTTGGTTACATGATCAAAATGCATCTCTCGAATCTAGAAGCTACATTTAACAAGACTTCACACGTAATGGCTCCTCCCTCAGAAGCTCTAAAATAAGATACAAATGTCTTCCATGATGTTCCTTTCTCCTAGAAATGATTCAACACGTCATCAATAAGCATAGTCGATTCATGTGGTCCATAAAGCTGCTGGTGTGTTGATTAACTCAATGGTCATGGTATACAAAGTCACAATGGACGTTTTGCGTTCGATAGGCCGTTCCGGGAACATTCTCCCCTTGGACTTTCGTCTGATAATAGCTTGTTCGTTAATCAATCCTCGAATGGAAGCTTGTCCCTCACAACTGGTTAACGGGGTGTTACTACATGGTCGAAGCGAATGGTTCTTGACTGTCACCTTGCTGAGTTCTCGATAATCAGAACACATACAAAAAGGCTTATCTTTCCTGGTATAACTGGGGCTCCCCAAAGCGGAAAAACTAGGTCCGATAAAACTCCTGTCCAACAGCTCCCGTGGTTGAGTAGACAGTTCTTGCAACCCTCCTGGTGAAGGATGGTAAGAGTACAAGCATTCGAACTGCATCGGGCGTGAGGTCAAACTGAGATTCTGCCTAACAGTTGTGATAGTAATCCTGGAAGTTCTTCAAGTAGCTCATCGAGAGAGATGGAAAACAACTGATGAATCCTCAATCCTCCCTTCCTTAGCCTTACATCAGTAATAGTTGCTAACAATGGCGGGGTAATCCTTCTGTGGACCCTTCCGGGCTTTTATTGCAGAAATGACGCTAACCTTTGCACAATTCCGATATTTGAAACAGATGATGATTCTCCACTAGGGAGAGGGATACGCAAAGTTTTCTTCTCACAGGGTATATCTGCGCGATGTATGGACTACCAACCCATTCTAACTACTGCTTCAAACCATCGAGGATAGCAGAAAGAAGATCGATGTCGAGCTCTTGTCCCACAAGGTCGAGTTTGCATCCCAACGAACATACGGGGCTTCAATTGTCTTGCCATCAGCCAATTCCACAACAGGTCTGGTCTCAGGAAGTATCAGGGTTGAACAGAACCATAACAAAATGATTAGCTTCCAAGAACGTGCTGGCCACCATGTTGCTGTAATCCTGGCGTTGCCCACGCCAGCCCCAAGTGCCCTTCCATGAGCATCATGTTGTTGTTTTCGCTAGGAGGATTTCCAGTACTGCCGTCATTCCCTCGGTTGTTGTCACCTTGACTTAACATAGTCAATCCTTGTCGAGGTCACCTTCATTTCCATACTGATGCCTCTAATATTGTTTCCTGTAATGGTGTCCTGTGTCCTTTCACCAACAAGGTCCATCTTTTCACATTCCGTGCCCCGTCCTAAGGCACTACTCATGGTGCGGGCGGTTACACATTCCAGGTTGTAGTCGATTGTCATTGCTTATGTCCCGATTGATTCGTAAGAGTTGACTCCCATGAGTCGCTGACAAGGGTTAAGGATTCGATTGAAACCAATTCGCTGGTGCTCGATGCCGGTGCTGAGGTCGGCAAAGTACTACGCTCATCCTCCTGTTCATCGATGTTGCAAGTTGTTTGAGTAATACACAGTCTGTTACGAGGGTATTGCAGAAGTGATCACACTTCGGGATCTAAGATGTCAATACATGAGTTCCAGCAAATGAAGAGGAGTAAGAAAGGTATCGATCAATCAGCCGACGCTGCGACATCCAACTCAGGGACGTTCGTATAAGCACCTAACATTCTACACGGTTCGCTAAGTGTTCAGGTAATACTCGATAGCATGGAGATTCGAAAGGATCCATAGAGGAATGAAAAGTTCACGTTCGAGTAGGGGACAATCACTGCTATGACCCCTATAGGTTTGTTATGTTTCACATCGGTCAAATAACGGAACAGAACCCCTTTTCCACTTGCTAAGGCTCACTGGGACTCGCATGCACCCCACATTATTATTATGTGTGCACCCACAATAATATTGTGATTTGCATGCTCATCTCAGCTCCTCTTAACTCATGTCAAATGGTTCCTCGAACTCGAGTAACAAACAAAGAGCATCACGAAGCGTAAGTCATGAAGGTTTAGGGAAATACCACCCTATCAATCACATAACACATGCAAGTAATACATGAATTCATATTGTTGTGCTAAACGTGCAATCACATGCAATATCATATGTAAGTGTTCACAAGTTATGCAGTACAATGAGTATACGAGAGACGAACCTTGCAATTTGGAGCTGAGTGTCATGGTCGTATTCACGTTTTAAGAACTGTTCGGTTATAGTCTGGTTTTACAAAAATGTTTTTTCCCTTCTTTAAAACCAAGTTCACTATAATCAATGGCTCTGATACCAATCTCTCACACCCCCAAAATCCACAAGCGGAGTATCACCGCAGGAGGCGTGACTGGCCAGGATCTAGCCACCAATCACATTGAACTCATAGGTATATTTAAATAAAACTTTCATTCATTAACAGTAGTGTTACAATGTTACAAATAATTCACAGAATACAGCGGAAGCATAATTCATTTGTTAAGTGTTTATAAACCACAAGTAAAAACCATTAGTCTTGTGTTGCGATTCCATGTATCTCGACCCATGACCACTCCAGCCTCCCAGACAGCAAGTTCCAATCAATATGCACCTAAAGGCCTGCAAGGCATGTAACAACGAATCAACAACAAAGTTGAGCGAGTTCACAGTTGGTTATCCAGTTTAAAGTTATTTCAAAAAGAATAAGTTCATTCGAAACTAGTAGTTAATCAGTTCCTTGTTTCCCAAACCATAACCAGTGGGGGCTACCCCATGTTGTAAACCACTAGACTAGGGCTACCCCATGTTGTAAACCACTAGACTAGTTATATATATTGGTGTTCTTCCCAATCCGAGGACGGAGGTACGTATTCTTCCCAATCCGAGAATACGCAGGTTTAGTGTAGGCGTCCTTCCCAATCCGAGGACGGAGGTACGTATTCTTCCCAATCCGAGAATACGCAGGTTTAATGTAGTCTATTAGTGGTGAATATACAGGTTTCATCTTAGTTTCTTAATCCCATTCCCAACCCACTGGGAATCCCATGCCTTAAGAGTGTGAACTCACCTTGGTTTGCTCGGTATGTTTAGCTACTTGTTTATAGTTGGACACCCGAATCCTAGTATGGTTTCAATGCTAGTCAGTTACATATACACTTAAATCCACTTATTCAACGTATATTTTCCACATGTGATAGGCAAGTATGTCACACATTATCATACAAGTTATAACGAGTATTCATGTTACCTGTATTTTCAGCATACAAATCCATATATCATCAAGCATGTAGCAATAATAACTCATAACACTTAACAATCACTTTGGTTACCAAGATCTTGTATCGAAATCGCATAAGGCCCGACATGACTCGGCGGCCCGTGTTTAATCCCATATAACCCCAGCCAAAACACCTAATCCCGTGGCCCAAACAAACTCCATCCCAGGCCAACTCAAGGGTGTGGCCGGACCTGGGTGCTCGGCTAATCCTCTTAAGTGTGTAATTGGGCCATGACTAGCATGACCCATACTTTGTTCGTAAGTTAATGTTTGAGCCCAACATCTCAATTTAATGGTTTCCGGCCCATGCTCCTAAACGTATGGAAATACTTGATAAGTAACTTTAATTAAATTATTCCAAACACTACACAATTCCTAATCTTTCATTCACTCATTAAAACAATTCACTTATCATAACATAAGTGTGCACATTTTACCACACAATGAATCATAAAAATACAGTTCCACAGTTTGTCAAATATGTATCAACAGTTAATCAAATATGCATCAGTTACAACAGAAACAATTATGAGAAGATAGTGTGGAACAAGTAACGTGTCAAGGAAACGCCTTGAAAGTTCGGGTTGTCACAACAACTGATTTCGGGTTAAGCATGAACTACCGTCTCGAACAGTTAACTGATCGGACTAGGGTGATTCCTGTTCGATCAGATCACTTGGGTCGAGATGGGGTTTCTATTGTTTAGCACGTTGTCAAACCGTCTCGAACAAACCGCAAACATTCAAAATAATCAAGTTCAAAACGATTAGATTCGTGGGACGGATTGCCGTCCGATCGGATTGCCATCCGATCGAACAGCAATCCGATCGGATTGCACTTGAGGATTTAACAGTTAACAATTTTTAACATGATTCTATCGGATTGCCATCCGATCGAACTGCAATCCGATCGAACTGCACTTGAACATTCAACACTTGAACATTTTCAATTTTTCAAAGAACAATGGTCTCCAACGGATTGCTATCCGATCGGGTAACCATCCTGCTGTGAATTTGTTCTCACTAAGTGTTTTGCCAATCAAATCGCTATCCGATCGAACTGCCGTTCGATCGATCGACCTGAAGGGTAGAGATACTTCTCTATTTTCAAAATGCTACAACGAAAACTTCAAAGCCATCATACACAAACACAACCTTACCAAACGAATGTCAATCCAATCGAATGGCCATCCGATTGGATTACCATTCGACACTTGGTCACTTTTCACTATTTTACGCACCGCTCTTCGGTTATGTTATCATTAACTGTTCAGGCTAATCACTCTAGCGCTCCCTTCAATCCATTTCCATCGCTGTGAGTATACTAGAACCCTTTTTATTGCCTTTTGGGTGTAACATATGTTCCTGTCAAATCAAATTATCAAAATGAATTATTCAATCAAACTGTTTATCACTTGCGAATAACTGTTATGCATATTTACACGTGATGCTAGTTACATATGTGTTAGGACTTTTACTCGTGAGGTTTCGCCTTGACTTGTATAGTACTATAGTACCCGACGAGGTCTAGTTAGGATGAATAGCAATCGCAATCGCAGCTCGAGAGACTTAGCTGGTAGTATCTGTCTAATATACGTGTTGAGATATCTCGTTTATGTATGTGGTAATTCGCAGCACTTTTTATCTACTATGTTTCGCTATCAAAACTCGTATACTCTCCAATACTTTTGTATTGACGTTGTTTTAATGTATGTTGCAGGTTTAGTCGCAGTCTACATCAAATCAAGCTAGGAAGTTTAGAAACTCACTTAAAATCTAGGTTGTCGGATTTGTATTGTTCGAGAGGACAACAAATATGTGATAACTTATGTGATTGTATTGTTTGTTAGTATGGGATAACAAATGTAATAAATATTATCGCTTTATAGTTGTTATGGATTCTCTTGAGCAATCTGATTCGCCTATTGCCGCGCCCCGATGATTCCGCCATCGGTTGGTGTGTGACAGATTGGTATCAGAGCCATAACTATAGGGAATTAGGCCAGACTTGACCTAGCCCGGGTCGATGTCTTAGAAAAGACTTAGTCTATAGTCTAAGTACCAACGGGCTGAGTCGTACGAACCAGTAGGATTTGTACGGGCCTACTTGATACTCCTATTCGAATCCACTAAGAACTGCAATTTCGCGTGAACACCACATACTACAACTTCACACGAGGAGCCTTTCCTAAGGCTGGAATATTACTTAGCCTTTCCTAAAGCCAACACAATACACACGTTTACGAAAATATTCGCATAACACAACCGAGTGGTCCAGTCGAGATCAGGCGTGAGAACCAAGAACTCTCGATAAGATCGCTCACTCAGCGCATTTTTCTAGCACGAGAACTTTTCGTCGAGCTAGGAGTGACATCTATATCTCAACAAAAGTCTCAATTTCAAAATCTAGTGGAACTCCCAAATTTATTCAAAGAGCACAACCACAGCTTGGAGCGAAGTTATCAAGTCAGGGGTGAAACCCGTATCTTAATAAAGCGTTCCACTCTCTATAAAATGGTTTTCAAAATCTCTCACCAAGGACTCGACTATAACGATAACTCGAGCCACATGATGACTAGGAAGACGAATGCCAGGAGCTGCAACCTAGTGGAAGCATAAGTCTTCTAGGGCAACGTGCATACACGAACTTGTTGGGTATAGTTGGGTTACCTTGGGTAGTCGACGCCTAAACACCCGAGGCACTCTATCTATTTTTCTTGCATATGACTTGCCAATTTTATGCTTTACTGAACCTATTTATGCTTATGGGTTTGCAATTTAACACTTCACGCTTTATCGACTTCCCGATTTATCGATTTTCGCTCCCTGCTTTATAAGCGCACAACTCGCACAGCCATCGCAATCTAAAACGAAAACCGAATGATCGCAACAAAACTAATGTCTAATTACTAGCTTTCGCTCTTGCTCTCTCCCTCTTTATCGCGTCCTCGCACATTCAACATCGACATGTATGTGTATAAGCATAAACTACAACTAATTAAATATACAGCAAATCAATTGTGTGGGAACTTAGGAATCCCGTGTCTCCTATGTGGCTCCTATGTGAAATCTATTATATTACTCGCAAAAAGTTATGATCGCGCTCAATCGCATCGCAAAACTCAAAAATCATTATGATCGAATCTCACTCCAAATCTCTCTCTGTCTAGAGGTCTTCAAACGACTCTACCTCGAGACAAACAACTAGGAGAAGAGCCAAAAGAAGCGCCGAGAAGAGGATTGCCTCGCTTGTGGTCAAGGAAGTGGCCAAGGTCATTCCTCAAATTGCCGCTCAAGTGCACTCTCTCAGCAACTCTCGAACCTCGGAAGACTCTAAGACGGAAGCGCCGTAATATACTTTCCTCTATAAACACTCCAAATCCTGTGACCCGATGGAGTTCACGGGTGAAGGAGGTGTGTCCCAGCTACTCCAGTGGTTCGATTCTATCGAAGTTACCCTTCGTCAAAGTGGGTGTCCCGATAGTTTTCGTACTACTTGCGCAACCAGAGTATTCCAATCACGAGCACTCGACTGGTTGACTGCCGAACGTAACAAACGTGGGATCTCCACAGCTTATGATCTCTCTTGAGATGAGCTAAAGGAGCTCATGAAGAAAGAGTACTGCCCTCCCCACGAAGTCCAGAAACTAGGAGATGAATTTTGGGAAATCAAGCAAGTCAAAGGTAACAATACTGGCTACACCGCAAGGTTCAAACAGCTTAGCATAATCTGCCCAAGTTAAGTCAACACTTCAGAGAAAGCCATCACGAAGTATATTCACGGCTTGCCTAAATGTGTGGGCGATTTTGTTGAAGCTGCAAGACCTGCTACCATCGAAGAAACCTACCGCTTGGCCGCCGAAATCAATGATAAACAAGTCGTGGACGGATTTTTCTCTAAGAATCCTGTCAAACAAGCTCATCAAGCAATCATCATCGATTCCTCCGACGATACTTCTGAAGATTCTACCAGTGATTCTTCGAATGAGTCCTCAGACGAACCTTCCGATGACGACGCACCGTCTCAGGAAGCTCAACCCAGCCTCAAACGAAAGACCATGAGCCCAAACTCTGCAACAACTGAACTGTCGCAACCAGAACATCTCCAAGCAAATTCCAATTCACTCGAAGCACACCTACAATGGAACTCATCCCCAGTGTCTAACGTGTACATATCATCACCCGCCAGAAGCTAACTGTCGCTATTGCGCAAATTGCAACTGGTATGGTTATCTCACCCAGAACTGCCGCACGGGGCCGCAGACTTGAGGAATCTCATCAACAATCGCAGTCTCCACAGAATTCCTCCACAACAACATTAGTTATGCGTCCAATGTTGTTGTAATGATATGATTTTTGCCGTTAATTTCTATGTTGAACTTGTTCTATTTCTCGACGCAATGTGGACTCTATTCATCTCTCATTTCTCTCGCACTCGCGCATCGATAAATTACTAGCACTATGTACTATACAATGTGTTTTACCCCTACTATGCGTTCTTGGGATAAAGTACGATAAACGTGCAAGGGTTAAATTAATCACGGGTGCACACGGGATTACTATAATCAGTGCACGGAGATCGTAATGAGTTTCAATGATGACATAACGTTAAAAGCATGGTTAAGCGTGATGGATACGCCACTAGTACTTCCTATATATAAGCGTCTTGACCATGTCGACACAGTGTGACATCTATTCACAGGACAGAGGCGCGTGGTTGAAACATGGTGGATACGCCGCTGGTACTTCCTATATATAAGTGCTTCGCCATGCCAACCAATGTCTTGTGAAGAAAGTGCCATACAAGTCGAATGTTTTTAGACCAAGTATACTATTAAATCTATTTTCAACACACTAAACTGCATCGCAAGGCGTAACAATCTCAATCACAACTCAAAGCGTGTAATTGCTAGACTTTTCGTAAGTCAACACGCTCGCAATCTCATTATCGCTGGAATCTATCTCGCAATCTCAATCGCTTATTGGGTGTTCGCTCAATCGTTTATTATTTGTATCGTGTGCATTGCTCTATCGCGCATCATGTACCGCTTGACTTTTATCGCTATCGCTTATCGTTATCCATGTTATCTGTGTTATGTTAGCACACATGACCCCGCTTCACGGGACGAAACTGATAGGGTTAAAACATGGTGGATACGTCGCTGGTACTTCCTATATATATAAGTGTTTTTGTGACAACCCTCAAATCCCATGTATTCCGTACAAATTATTAATGATAATTAAAGGGTCTGACGACTGTGTGGAATTACTTAACTGCTTTCTGATATCTGTGTTATGCTTACACGTATTTGTTAATATGCTAAGGAATATGCAAGGAATATGCTAAGGAATATGCAAGGAATATGCTAGGAATATGCTAGGAATATGCTAAGGAATATGCTAGGAATATGCTAGGAATATGCTAGGAATATGCTAGGAATATGCTTGGAATATGCTAGGAATATGCTAGGAATATGTTATATGGAAGATCTTATAAATACCACCATTCCACCAAGCTCTCTCTTCTCTCCTTCTCCTTTCCCTTGTTCGGCAGCCACCTTCCACCATACTACCACCATCATCAAGCTCTTTTTCAATCATTCCTCATACATACAAAGGTGTAAGAGGTCCAACAACGAAGCTCGGTGCTCTCGGAAGTGGAAGGACCTCCTCCATTCGCTATTAACCACCACATTTCTTCACTCGAACTTCCCTAGCCTTGAGCTAGTGGTAAGAACTTAGATCCGTTCATTCTTTATGTTATTTTAGTGGTTAATAGATGTTAGAATGATAAAAAGTTGAGAAACTTTAAAGCTCATGAACAAGTCTTGAACATAATGTGTTAAGGTGTGGATAAAGAGAAGTTATGTGTGTAAATCATGTAGATCTTGTGTGATTATAATTATTGGTTGATTATTTGATGATTTGCTGATTAATATTAATATGTCATGTTGTTGTGGTCACTAAACTTGTTAACGGAATCGATCGAACACGATTTAGAAGGTTAAACACTGAAAATCAGAATCTGTTCAACTTTTACAGCCAACTTCAGTTGGCTGTAAACAGGTCTTAAACTCAACGAAAATCGATATTTTGAATCTAAAATATGTTATTATGAAATACGGTTCTAATGGCACCGGAATCGTAATTTTTGGACTCCGTTTACTATTTCTAACGTGTTAATTTGTAACAGCAACTTAAGCTGAATTTTGACAGCAATAAATGGGTGTTGTACTTTCAGTCATAACCTGAGTTTTGTGATCAATCGGACCATGAAAATTTTACTGTAGATGGAAACTGAAGTATTTGTAATTAACCCACTGGAATTTCGCAAATCGGACTTACGATGAATTTTTAATAAATTGTTTCGTGGACTGTGGTCAGAAATACACAAATCTGAGTTCAGTCCCGAATATGAATTTTTATAAAATATTGGTAATGAACCGGACCCCGATATTTTTACACAATAAAATATGGAATGTTTATGACATTCTATAAAAATTTGGGAATTTTTGGAATAATCTAACTATTTTATTTAAATGTCCGAAAACAGCCGGTTTTGAGTATTAATGCTGAATTGACATAAATTGTGACTTGCGTGTCTAAATGTCGAGTATGCTATCTGTGAATGATTTAACATGTTATATATGTTATGTGCAGTATCGTATGTTTGATTTTGAGTGGGGAATGGATGGGAAACTTAGATGGGCATAAACCGTTAAAATGATGCATGTTGTGTGATAGATACATGTAGGAACTTTGTGTTCTATTTGAAAGCCACTAAATGACTAACTGGTAAATCATACTAGGACGTGATTGACCGACCTTGACTGTTAGCTATATTGAGAATCTAACCGAGCAAACCGAGGTGAGTTCACACACTTTCTAAGGCATGGGATTCCCGGTGGTTTGGGAATGGGTTAAAGAATTAAAACTAAATCTACATATCCTCCTTGGGTGGGATATGTACGGCCATCCTCCATAAGAGTGGATGCCATTATTAAACCTACGAATTCTCCTGCTGCAGAATACGTATGTTCGTCCTCCTGGTGCAGGACAACAACCTTTAAACTAGCTAGACAAAACTCTATCATGAAGTCCCTCAATTTATATCGACTTAATCGCCGAGGCCAATGGCGAGCGGGTCATTAGTTAATAGCGCTATTAGGTTTAACAAACCTCACACCGTGCCGGTAGGACGGGCGTGTACTAATGGACTATGGAAGATTGTCAGTGATGATAGACACTGATATAGGGCACAACTTATTTGCGTAGCAGTCGATATCATACCGTCTAGTAGTTCAAACGGGGAAAACCCCCACTGATCATGGTTATGGATTGGGTAAAGAAAAAGGAAATGGTTAAACATACTTTCAACTACGGGGTAACCCCCACGGCAAATAAGCCAACGAAAGTCAAACCACGTTTTTTTTTCAGAAACAACTTAAAACTAAACAACCAAACGTGAACTCACTCAACTTTGTTGTTGACTAGTTGTTACATGCCTTACAGGTCGCTAAATGCTTGGAGCTTGCACGAGGAAGGAGTCGTTGTGGTGTACGGACGGTTATGTTCCGTGCTTAATATTTAAATCCTTATGAACTTACTAAACTTGCGTTTTGAAACCTTAACTTATGAACTATGGACTTATGCTTTTGAACTCACGTTTATGCTTCCGCTGTTTAAACTAAACATGGTTAACTAGTTTTAGTCACCAATCATATTATGTTTGGTTTTATTTACTTAATTGAGTTGTTCAATATGATTGGTGGCTCGATCCTGGTCATGTCACGCCTCCAAGCGGTGGTACTCCGCATGGTGGATTTTGGGGGTGTGACAGATTGGTATCAGAGCCATTGGTTATAGTGAACTTGGTTTTAAAAAGGGAAATGTTTTTGATAAAACCTGACTATAACCGGTACAGTGCTCAACGATCCACAACGACGCTTCGCTCCACGTGCAAGACTCGACACCATAAGTGGTATGATTTATGTTATATTGTTGGTTAGATAGTTCTCACTGTGCATTAGATAACGTGATACTTGCTATTTGAACCTTGTGTGCTTACTCTTTTCTGTCACTCCACACTTACGCACTTGCGACACCTTTCTTACGTGTGTCCCTTCGACGTGAAGATCATGAGTGGACGTCTCGACATGACCCAGGGTCAGCTGACGACCTTGATCAACGAACGGATTGCTGAAGCCTTAGCAACCCAAACAGGGAGCCAACCCATGCACCCTCAAATACGCATGGGCACCTTCAAGGCGTTCCTAGAATGCAAACCTCCCACTTTCGACGGCACTGAAGGGACAATCGGCCTTCTACATTGGATCCGGAGAATCGAATATACATTCGAAGAGAGTGAAAGCCCTGCCAGCAAACGAGTAGAGTACGCTACTGGCATGTTGCAAGGGAAAGCGTATTCTTGGTGGAACGCACAAGTTCAGATGCTCGGGTTGGCAGACGCGAATGCCATCCTCTGGAACGACTTCAAGGATTGGGTTAAGGAAGAGTTCTGCCACCTGGATGACATTTTGAAACTTGAGATAGAATATTATGGTTTGAAGATGGAAGGATCAGAGATTGAGGCATATACAAAGAGGTCCAACGACTTGGCAGCCTTATTCCCTAACATGTCACAACCCATATCTAGGCGAATCAAGCTATACCTCAGAGGCTTAGTTCCGGAAATCCAAGGGTCTGTAGTGGAGGCCAACCTTTCCACAATCCAGCAAGTCATTCGTTTGGCGCACCGACTCACCGATCAGGCGGTGGAAGAGGGCAAGCTGCCCAAGCGTGTTAGCACTACTGCTACTGGTGCTCCCAGCAGTGACAAGCGCAAGTGGGATGGAAATTCGGACAGGGGTTCCACTCCAGTTCAGTCCCAGCCCCAGCGACGAAAGGCAAATGAACACCGGAGCCCCAGTCAGCAGTTTTCTGGAAAACAAGGTCAGGGTGGATACAGGGGAAATCACCCTAAGTGCAAACGATGTAGTTTGCACCACAGCTGGCCGTGCAACAAGGATCGTTGTCAGAAATGTAACAAGCTTGGACATAAAGCCAGAGATTGCAGGAGCTCACGTCCTGCGAATCAGAATTGACAACGGCAGCCACAAGCCCCACAGAACCAAGAGCAACAGCAGGGTAACAAGGAATGCTATCAGTGTGGTGCTTAAGGTCACTTCAAGAGAAACTGTCCCCAATTGAACCGGAAATGGAACAACAACAACAACCAGGGAGACGAAAACAATAATGGGGGAAACAATAATGGCAATGGAGCCAGGGAACGTGCGTTCGTGATTGGGCAGGATGATGCAAGGAACGATCCTAACGTTGTGATGGGTAAGTTTCCTTCTGGATGATTTCCTTGTTACTGTTTTATTTTATTCGAGTGCCGATACTAGTTACGTGTCCTTAAAAGTTAGTCAGATGCTTAAGCGTACCCAACACTTTTGAACACCAAGCACATCGTAGAGTTAGCAGACGGTAAAAGTCTTGAAGCCACACGCGTAGTAAAAGGTTGTAACCTCGTCTTAGCTGGTCAGACTTTCCCTATCGACCTTATTCCTATCACGCTTGGTAGTTTCGACGTTGTTATTGGGATGGATTGGCTATCTCATCACCAAGCGAAGATTGTCTGCAAGGAGAAAATCGTCCGCATTCCTCGTTCCGGTGAAGAACCTCTCATGATACGTGGCGACAAGAGTGATGCTGTCGAAGGCATCATCTCTTTCCTTAAGGCCCAGAAGTGTTTGTGAAAGGGCCACACTGCCATTTTAGCACTCGTTACTGACACATCAACGGAAGAGAAGAGAATCGAAGACATCCCTATTGTACGCGATTTTCCCGAGGTATTTCCTGAGGAATTACCTGGTCTTCCGCCTCATCGCCAAGTTGAGTTTCAAATCGAGCTAGCTCTTGGAGCAGCGCCAGTAGCTCGAGCACCATATCGTCTAGCTCCATCAGAACTCGAAGAACTGTCCACACAACTACAAGAACTCTTGGAAAAGGGTTTTATACGTCCTAGCTCTTCGCCCTGGGGAGCTCCAGTCTTATTCGTGAAGAAGAAAGGCGGTACCTTCAGGATGTGTATTGACTATCGTGAACTTAACAAGATGACTGTGAAGAATCGTTATCCTCTTCCACGTATTGACGACTTATTCGACCAGCTGCAAGGGTCGAGCTATTACTCTAAGATTGATTTGAGATCGGGATACCATCAGCTGAGAGTCCGAGATGAGGACGTCTCCAAAACAGCATCCAGAACTCGCTACGGCCATTACGAGTTTCTGGTTATGCCATTCGGGCTGACGAATGCACAAGCGGTCTTCATGGATCTCATGAACCGAGTGTGCAAGCCTTACCTGGATAAGTTCATTATTGTGTTCATCGACGATATCCTGATCTATTCCAAGAGTCAGGAGGAACACGAGCAGCATCTACGACTTATGCTGGAACTTCTTCGAAAAGAGCAGTTGTATGCGAAGTTTTCGAAATATGACTTCTGGCTTCGCGAAGTCCACTTTCTAGGCCATGTGGTAAACAAGGATGGAATCCATGTGGATCCATCTAAGGTTGAATCGATCAAGAACTGGCCTGCACCCCGTACACCAACAGAAATCCGCCAATTCTTGGGTTTGGCAGGATACTACAGAAGGTTTATCAAAGATTTCTCCAAGATTGCGCAACCTCTTACTTCACTGACCCAGAAGGGTGTCATCTATCGTTGGGGTGATGCCCAAGAGTCCGCATTTCAGCACTTGAAGGATAGACTTTGTAGCGCGCCTATCCTCTCATTGCCTGAGGGCACAGACGACTTTGTGGTATATTGCGACGCTTCCATCCAAGGACTTGGTTGTGTATTGATGCAACGTGACAAGGTCATTGCCTACGCATCGCGCCAACTTAAAGTTCACGAAAGGAACTACACTACTCACGATCTGGAGCTGGGAGCAGTTGTATTCGCGCTTAAGATATGGAGACATTACCTGTACGGTACCAAGTGCACCATTCACACCGATCACAAGAGTCTCGAGCATATCTTCAAGCAAAAGGAGTTAAACATGCGTCAACGCCGATGGGTTGAGCTTTTGAACGATTATGAATGCGCAATCAAGTATCATCTGGGCAAAGCCAATGTTGTGGCCGACGCCCTCAGTCGAAAGGATACTATACCTAAGCGTGTACGTGCGTTACAGCTTACCATTCACTCTAGCCTTCCCGCTCAAATTCGCGATGCTCAGGTTGAAGCATTGAAAACGGAGAACATCAGGGCTGAATCCCTACGAGGGTCGAGGCAGCGGCTAGAACAAAAGGAAGACGGCACTTACTATGTAAACGGACGCATCTGGCTTCCACTTTATGGAAACTTACGCGAGCTTGTGATGGACGAAGCGCACAAGTCTCGTTATTCGGTACATCCTGGTTCGGATAAAATGTACCACGACCTCAAGACTACGTATTGGTGGCCTGGCATGAAAGCCCACGTAGCAACCTACGTCAGCAAGTGCTTGACTTGTGCGAGAGTCAAGTCTGAATATCAGAAACCATCAGGCCTACTTCAACAACCGGAGATCCAGAAATGGAAATGGGAGCAAATTTCCATGGATTTCGTTACCGGCCTGCCCAGATCTCAACGCGGAAACGATACCACTTGGGTGATCGTAGATCGACTGACCAAGTTTGCACATTTTCTAGCAATCAAAGAAACGGATAAGTTTTCTACTCTTGCAGACATTTACCTAAAGGAAGTGGTATCAAGGCACGGAGTGCCAACCTCCATCATTTCTGATCGTGACGCGCGTTTTACTTCAGAACTGTGGCAAGCAATGCACAAGTCTTTTGGCTCACGTTTAGATATGAGCACCGCTTATCACCCACAGACGGATGGGCAATCTGAACGCACCATCCAAACCCTTGAAGACATGCTTAGGGCATGTGTAATCGACTTCGGCAATGGCTGGGAAAAGCACCTCCCGCTAGTGGGGTTTTCGTACAACAACAGCTACCACACCAGCATCCAAGCTGCTCCGTTTGAGGCATTGTACGGACACAAATGCCGATCACCTCTCTGTTGGGCAGAAGTTGGCGACAGCCAAATCACTGGCCCAGAACATGTGGTAGATACCACCGAGAAAATTGCTCAGATACGACAGCGAATGGCGGCAGCTCGTGACCGTCAGAAAAGCTATGCTGATAAGGGAAGAAAACCACTCGAACTCCAGGTTGGGGATCGAGTGCTACTCAAAGTCTCACCTTGGAAAGGTGTAGTCCGCTTTGGCAAATGAGGCAAACTCAATCCGCGTTATGTCGGACCATTCAAAGTCATTGAGAAAATTGGCCAAGTCGCCTACAGGTTGGATCTACCTGAAGAACTCAGCGGAGTTCACAATGTTTTCCATGTGTCGAATCTGAAGAAGTGTCTGTCAGATGAGACCCTCATAGTTCCTCTGAAGGAACTCACTATCGACGACCAGCTCCGATTCGTCGAGGAACCTGTAGAGATTACTGATCGAGATGTTAAGATCCTCAAGCAAACCAGGATACCTCTGGTCTGAGTTCGTTGGAATGCTCGTCGTGGCCCAGAGTATACATGGGAACAAGAAGACCAAATGAAACTCAAGTATCCCCAACTGTTTAAGAAAAACGCAACCACTACTGAGGCTGAAGCTACTGCAGAATTTCGGGACGAAATTCCAAATCAACGGGGGGATGATGTGACACCCCAGGAAAATCTGGAAAACAACGCAACTTAACTAGCCTCCTCAGTAACCACGCGCTAAATTTCGGGACGAAATTCTCTTAACAGGGGGAGAATGTGACAACCCTCAAAATCCCATGTATTCCGTACAAATTATTAATGATAATTAAAGGGTCTGACGACTGTGTGGAATTACTTAACTGCTTTCTGATATCTGTGTTATGCTTACACGTATTTGTTAATATGCTAAGGAATATGCTAAGTAATATGCTAAGGAATATGCTAAGGAATATGCAAGGAATATGCTAGGAATATGCTAGGAATATGCTAAGGAATATGCTAGGAATATGCTAGGAATATGCTAGGAATATGCTAGGAATATGCTTGGAATATGCTATGAATATGCTATATGGAAGATCTTATAAATACCACCATTCCACCAAGCTCTCTCTTCTCTCCTTCTCCTTTCCCTTGTTCGGCAGCCACCTTCCACCATACTACCACCATCATCAAGCTCTTTTTCAATCATTCCTTATACATACAAAGGTGTAAGAGGTCCAACAACGAAGCTCGGTGCTCTCGGAAGTGGAAGGACCTCCTCCATTCGCTATTAACCACCACATTTCTTCACTCGAACTTCCCTAGCCTTGAGCTAGTGGTAAGAACTTAGATCCGTTCATTCTTTATGTTATTTTAGTGGTTAATAGATGTTAGAATGATAAAAAGTTGAGAAACTTTAAAGCTCATGAACAAGTCTTGAACATAATGTGTTAAGGTGTGGATAAAGAGAAGTTATGTGTGTAAATCATGTAGATCTTGTGTGATTATAATTATTGGTTGATTATTTGATGATTTTCTGATTAATATTAATATGTCATGTTGTTGTGATCACTAAACTTGTTAACGGAATCGATCGAACACGATTTAGAAGGTTAAACACTGAAAATCAGAATCTGTTCAACTTTTACAGCCAACTTCAGTTGGCTGTAAACAGGTCTTAAACTCAACGAAAAATCGATATTTTGAATCTAAAATATGTTATTATGAAATACGGTTCTAATGGCACCGGAATCGTAATTTTTGGACTCTGTTTACTATTTCTAAAGTGTTAATTTGTAACAGCAACTTAAGCTGAATTTTGACAGCAATAAATGGGTGTTGTACTTTCAGTCATAACCTGAGTTTTGTGATCAATCGGACCATGAAAATTTTACTGTAGATGGAAACTGAAGTAATTGTAATTAACCCACTGGAATTTCTCAAATCGGACTTACGATGAATTTTTAATAAATTGTTTCGTGGACTGTGGTCAGAAATACACAAATCTGAGTTCAGTCCCGAATATGAATTTTTATAAAATATTGGTAATGAACCGGACCCCGATATTTTTACACAATAAAATATGGAATGTTTATGACATTCTATAAAAATTTGGGAATTTTTGGAATAATCTAACTATTTTATTTAAATTTCCGAAAACAGCCGGTTTTGAGTATTAATGCTGAATTGACATAAATTGTGACTTGCGTGTCTAAATGTCGAGTATGCTATATGTGAATGATTTAACATGTTATATATGTTATGTGCAGTATCGTATGTTTGATTTTGAGTGGGGAATGGATGGGAAACTTAGATGGGCATAAACCGTTAAAATGATGCATGTTGTGTGATAGATACATGTAGGAACTTTGTGTTCTATTTGAAAGCCACTAAATGACTAACTGGTAAATCATACTAGGACGTGATTGACCGACCTTGACTGTTAGCTATATTGAGAATCTAACCGAGCAAACCGAGGTGAGTTCACACACTTTCTAAGGCATGGGATTCCCGGTGGTTTGGGAATGGGTTAAAGAATTAAAACTAAATCTACATATCCTCCTTGGGTGGGATATGTACGGCCATCCTCCATAAGAGTGGATGCCATTATTAAACCTACGAATTCTCCTGGTGCAGAATACGTACGTTTGTCCTCCTGGTGCAGGACAACAACCTTTAAACTAGCTAGACAAAACTCTATCATGAAGTCCCTCAATTTATATCGACTTAATCGCCGAGGCCAATGGCGAGCGGGTCATTAGTTAATAGCGCTATTAGGTTTAACAAACCTCACACCGTACCGGTAGGACGGGCGTGTACTAATGGACTATGGCAGATTGTCAGTGATGATAGACACTGATATAGGGCACAACTTATTTGCGTAGCAGTCGATATCATACCGTCTAGTAGTTCAAACGGGGAAAACCCCCACTGATCATGGTTATGGATTGGGTAAAGAAAAAGGAAATGGTTAAACATACTTTCAACTACGGGGTAACCCCCACGACAAATAAGCCAATGAAAGTCAAACCACGTTTTTTTTTCAGAAACAACTTAAAACTAAACAACCAAACCTGAACTCACTCAACTTTGTTGTTGGCTAGTTGTTACATGCCTTACAGGTCGCTAAATGCTTGGAGCTTGCACGAGGAAGGAGTCGTTGTGGTGTACGGACGGTTATGTTCCGTGCTTAATATTTAAATCCTTATGAACTTACTAAACTTGCGTTTTGAAACCTTAACTTATGAACTATGGACTTATGCTTTTGAACTCACGTTTATGCTTCCGCTGTTTAAACTAAACATGGTTAACTAGTTTTAGTCACCAATCGTATTATGTTTGGTTTTATTTACTTAATTGAGTTGTTCAATATGATTGGTGGCTCGATCCTGGTCATGTCACGCCTCCAAGCGGTGGTACTCCGCATGGTGGATTTTGGGGGTGTGACAGTTTTAGCCTTGTCAGCAGACTTTCGTGGAAAAAGGCCATGTGGGGCTTAATGTTAGTTAAAATTTGTAGTGTTGTTTATTCTAATCAAATCGCATGACCCCATCGCTTGCAACGCATCGACCGTCGCTTCTTACTCGACGGTTGTCGCTATCGCTCGTCGCTTACCGCTTATCGGTTTTCGCCTATCGCCGTCGTCTTCGCTTACTATGTTGGTGTTTGTGCTACCGCTTATCGCATCGCTGAACTGAACTGAGTTTGTAAACGACTTCATTGATCAGTTTGCTCGATCTCTCTCTCTTACACTTGGTCTAACCATCTTTCGCTTGGACCAAGAGAATCGAAATCGATCAGTACTATGTCGACACACATGACACTGCCTCACGGGATAGAAGCCATAGGGCTAAAACATGGTGGATACGCCGCTGGTACTTCCTATATATAAGTGTTTTAGCCATATTGTCGAACTTTCATGGGAAAGTGCCATGCGGGGGCGACTTTAAATTTAAAATCTTTGATGTTATTTAAAACCTTTGTGTAAACAAAGCTTTTTCTTACAAACTTTTTCAAAAAATTTAATCAAAATATTTGTACAAAACGAGATTTTCTTGTAACATTGCCGTGACAATCGACTCAAGTTAATGCCGCGTGATGAGAAAATTTCGTAAAACGAGTTTTAATCACCCTAAAGTCTTTTAGTAACCTAATAAAACTCCTCTCATGGCACTAGTGTGCACATCGAAACAGTTTGACAACACACTGTGGGAAGATTTTTCATAAATAAGTTTTCTCCAACCTATCGAATTAAACAACTTTTCGAGAATTCAAAACACTTTTGGATCTCTTTTCGTGTGTTGCTATCTTCTATTATACGAATCGCCTTACTTGCTACCATCGCCAGTCATCGCAACACCCTCTCTCATCGAATTTCGATTGATCGCTCGCTTATTTTGAGGTTTTTATCGCTACTCTCATTCGCATAAACTCTCGCGACCCTTCTTGTGGATTAATTTCGGAACAAAATTTCCGAAAGCAGGGGAGACTGTAATAACCCGCACATTCGTGCGTTGTTGCCTCTCGTTATACTCATTACGCCTAGCACCAGAGATTCGAATCATAATTTAGCCATATCGAATACATCGCTACTTCGAAGTATTTTCGCATATTACGCGTACTTTATCGCGATAACACATCGCACGCACTAACACTCACGATGAGGTTGAGTGAGGACCTATTCTACCCTCCACGATAGCCGTGGTGTGTCGCAACGCAACGCATATTCGAAACGCGCAGCTCGATTGCCGCAACGCAGACTTTGAAATATGGATATTTATACGACCCTTTATGACTAATTATAATAAATATGAGAATGAGGGTACGAAAATATGTAACCAGACTATCGCAATGCTTAACAAACAAAATGAAACATCGAAACGCAATTCGCCGGAGACCACCGATCGAATGACCATTCGATCGAATGGCCATCTGATCGGATGACCATCAGATCGGATGACCATCCGATCGGATTGCGATCCGATCCTTGGCACTCCATCACCTTCTCTCCTCTCCACCTATAAATAGCACTTGTCACATCACTTAAACAGTGATGTGACAACTCTCACTCGAACAACATGCTTTGAGGCTATTTCTCTCGATTTCTAGCGATTCTTGTAAGCTTCTACCTCAAATCTTGTACTTCTATGATCTACACACACTCCTTAATCTTTTCCAACAACAAATCTCACCTTATCACCGTAAAATCCTCTGATTTGGGGTGCTCTAAGGTGATGTCATCATGGAGTTCTTAGGAATAATGAAGCGTGAACTCACCTCATCAAGAACAGTTCAGATCTAATGGATTCCATGGTATGAAAACACTAATCACACCTAGATCTAAAACGAATCTAAGTATTTCAAGTTTCTCTCAAACTTTCTTAACTTTCGACTCAAAACCTGTTGGTGCATCTAGTGTCTGTTAACTTCGTCTTAATCGAGTCTTATGTCTAGATAGGATGAACGAGTGCACAACAGGATAGAAATTAGGGTTAGATTACATGTTTGTATGTAATTTCGCTTGAAGGTGACATGAACCAGTTCAAGCGAAATCAATACATGTGATTTCGCTTGAACAGGACTGTGACACATTCAAGCGAAATCATGCTGGCTATAAATAGGATTGTGCTGGTTCATTTCAAGAGAACCTAGTCATTAGTTCTAAGTCGAGGTGCTGCCGGATTTTGTCAGAAATCATTGTAAAGACTCAGAAAATCAGTAATAGAAAAGAATTAAAAGGAAACAAGTTGTTTGACATTGTTTGCATTGATTCCGCCTTTGTAAATGATGATAAACTACTCAACTTGACTGTTTAGGGTCACCGGAACGATCCAACAAGTGGTATCAGAGCTCAGGATGAGGAGTTCATACCATTGCAGCTTGAAATCATCAGATTTTCTTACTTCTACTCATTCTTTTCTAATTTGGACATAATTTTACGGTTGAAATGTCCTAAATTTGACATATATCAAGCGAAACATAATGTTAACTAATCCTTGAAAGTTTTGGATTAAAATTCGGCTTAAAACTTGATCAAAAACGTATATTCGCTTGAAACTATTCGTAAAATGATGACATCATACTGATTTCGCTTGAAAGTTTTGAGTGATTTCACTTGAAGATTACACATATTCGTCATTTTGCTTGAAACAGTTGTCAGATTTCGCTTGAATACAGGTTTCGCTTGAAAGATTCAAGCGAAATAAGAGATTTTGCTTCAACTTGATTTCGCTTGAATTTGATTTGTGATTTCTCTTAAAATCTATCTTGTTTAAAGCTGATTTTGCTTGAACAGATTCCGCTTGAATCTGTATTTTTTAAACTCAAGAATTTTCTAAGTGTTTGTTGATCATTTTCAGGTACGTGAAGATGGATGATTTCAATCCGTTTTGTGATATTTTTGCCTTTGCTGGAAATGGTGGAGATGATACTTCAAACGACACGTTAAACAATACAAATGAGAAAACTCCGAGTGCGAGAAAGACTCTTTCGGATACATTAAGTGTTGAAAGTGCATATGGGACGTATAACAAACCTCCAAAGTTGCTGGCAATAGAAGATTATAATAGGTGGGCTACAAGATTTGATGAGTGGCTTCAAGCTTTTGCATATCCAAGCTGGAAAAGTTTAAAGATTGGTTATACTAGAGGAGAAAGATTTGGTGAAAGTTTGACAGATCCTGATGAAGTTGAAAGATATATTTCTGAGCAAAAGTGTATCGCGTTGATTCATCAGTCTGTGAGAGATGATATAATTTCATTGATTGAATATGTAAATTCAAAAGATATTTGGGAAAAACTGAGGGTAAAATGCATAGGTAGTGCTGAAATAGTCAAAAACAAAAAGAAACTGTTACGAAAAGAGTTTGATTTGTTTGGTTGTTTAAAGAACGAGTCAGTTTCCAAGATGATTGAGAGATTTGGGCATCTGAAGTTGGAGCTTGCTAGACATGAAATTGTTTACACTCAAGAAGAGCTGGTAGACAAGTTGTTCGACTCACTGCCGAATGAACAAGATTGGCAGTACTTTGCATTAATGCTGAAGAATACAATCAAGTTTGAAGAGTTGACAGTGGATCGGCTTATTGAAAGACTAGAGAGTCACGAGTTGGAGATTAAGAAATCTAGCAAAGTCAACAACACATCTTATCAGCAGAATGTGGAGTTGTACTACAGAGGAAATCTACCAAAGACTGGTTCTCTAAGAACAGCATTTTCTGCAGAGAGTTCAAATTCTGTGAATCAAGAAACTCCTCACAGTGGTTTTCATAGTGGATCTTCTTCAACAACTTCAAGCCAATCTGCATCAAAGAATCTGTTTCAATGCAACATTGCTGTGGATCTGAAGAACGCTCAAAATTTCAGTGAACAGTCAGCAAAACAACAGATGGTGTTCTTAGCATCTGTGTTAGAATCGTACGAGAGCCTCGTGGCGGGCAAGATTGGAAACACCAACCTGACTAAGGAGGACTATGATCAGATAGATCCTGAAGAGATGGAACTGATCGACATCAAGTGGTGTATGGCCAGTGCATTTTGGAGAGCCCAAAGGTTTATGGAGATTACGGGTAGACATTCAATTGGTGGACCATCCACAAAACTTGGCTTTGACAAATCAAAAGTTACATGTTTCAAGTGTAAACAGAAAGGTCACTTTAAGAGAGAGTGCATAAATGCTTATACTGATGATACTGCAAATCCGTTTCGGGAGGATTACTACAAAAGAGCGATCTATCATCAGAATAAATCAGAACCGCCCAGAATGAAGCAGCTTGAGGATGCCTCCAAAGAAAAATCAAGAGCTCTTGCTGTTATTCATGATGATGAAGGTTTTGATTGGAGTGAACTGCTACCAGAGGAAGATGCAGTAGGGTATGTGTTTGTAGCAAAAGAAGATGATATTCCTGTTCCTAAAGATACCAGAACTGAAGAAGAAAAATATCAAGCAAGAAAGCAGAATACAAGATGCTCAGATTATCTAAGGTGTTCAACGAAGCCAAGAGAGCAAAGAGATGGGATGCAGATAGAGAATGTTACCTTGATCCTCAAGGAAACATTTCTATTGATGCGAAAACTCTTAGTATAGAAGCTTTCATTGAGGAATTCAAAGCAGAAGAAGATGCCAGACAGAGAAAATGGTGGGGAGGAGGAGAATCTGATGAGAAAGAGAAAGAGACAGCAAAAGAACTGCAGTCAAAGAAGATTGATGATGGGATTATCGATACTTCAAAAGAATTTACAGCTAAAAATTTGGGAAAGATGGCTGACAAAGTGTTTGCTGCAAAAAAACTTGAGGTAGACTCTAAGTCTGAATATGAGTCTAAAAGCAAGGTCAGTCTAAATGTTTCAACAAGTGAGATAGGTAAGAAAGTCAAAGGTGATAGTGACTGCAAAAGTTGCATGAAAAACTGCAAGTTTTGTAGTACAATTGCGTACTCCAGTAATGCAAAGGTTGAAGAACTGACAAGAAAAGTCAGAAAGGTTGAAGATCAGATTCTAGATCGTGATAAAATGCTCAAAGCCTCAAATGATCGAGCTAAACATTTGACTGAGAAAATTGAAAATGATAAAATTGAAGGAGAAAGAATTAAGAAAGAAAATGAGAAATTAATTCTTGAAAATCGTAAAATTTCAGAAAATTTTGAAAAATTAAAACGAACGGTTAAAGATTCTGATTAAAGAAATGGTAAAACCAATAAAGAAAATGAGCATTTAACTATTGTTCTGAGACACAAAGAAGAGCAAATCAACCAACAACTGGATGAGATTGCTAAGTTGAAACTTCAGTTTGAAGAAGCTAAGATTGAGAATGAGCGCATCAATCTAAAATTAACCAGTTACAGCTCCGCAAGCTTTGTTCTACAACATATTGTTCCTAAACCCATCGGGAAAAACAAAGCAGGCGAAGATGTTTACTCGGATGGAACTGGGGTTGGGTTTCATCAGGTTCCACCTCCAGTACTCAACAATTTTTCAAAGAAAAAGTCCGGGTTAGTTAATAATGAAGATGAAACGAATGAAATAAAACTTCCAGAGTCAATTGATGTGACATTTTCTTCATCATCATCTGATGATAGTGTTCAAACTGAGATTGTTAAAGGCATGGCTGAAAGTGTTTTGGATAGTGATTCAGCTGAGGGTGAAGAGTGTTTTCTGGACAATTACATTCCGAAACCAAAATCCAAAAACAACTTAGGTGATGAACTGGGTCTTGTGATGTACAAGATGGCTGGATTTGATAAGTTGTATTCGGATTCTGAGTTTCCACTGGAGAACGTTAATGTGAACAAATTGAAAAATGTTTTCAAACTGGTTGAAATTTATTTATCTGAAGTAGAAGGTTTGAATCAGACAAAGAGGCAAATGAATTTTGAAAAAGATAAAGCTTACTATAAGAAACCTGTTGTTCCACCACGTTTTTATAACAACAATCGAAACAGATGGTCGGGTGGATATCAGGGTGGTAAGAACTATCAAAGAAGAAATGTTCAAAACAAGAAGTTTGCTGATAAAAGGGTGTTTGTGAACGGTTCAAGTTCACTTTCTGACGAAGAATCTGAGATTTTTTCAAAGTCAAATGAAGAATTTTTTGCAAAGAAGGCCTCACAATCTCAGACTGAAGGCACAAGTCGAGTTGTTGATACTCGCACATGCTTCAGATGCAACAAAGTTGGACATATTGCACGAAAGTGTACCAACTTCAAGTCTAAGTCTGAAATTGTTGAGAGTCAAAAGAAGAAAGTTGATGTGAAGGGAAAAGCTCCATTGGTTGTTGAGAAAAAGATTTTGAAAAATAACAACATCAAGATCAAAACTGAACCTGTTAAAAAGGTGGTAACTAAAAATGACAAGTTTTACAAACGGGTTGCATCATCTCAACAAACATGGAAGCCAAAAGTGGTTGAAAAGAAATCAAGTGTTTCAAAACCAAAGGTTTCAGTGTCAGAAAAACAATCGTCTTCTACCACTTCGGTAAAGACGGATGTTCCTTTGGAATATTATGAGAAACTTGATCCAAAAGAAGTTATTACTTCTGAGAAGAAAGGTGTTTCAAAGAAAGACCAACCATCTGGTCAACCTCAAAAAGACGAATTTTTCTTATATAAAAAGGTTGAGGTTGGGTCTGCAGAGAGCTTAAAGATGAATGATAAAAATTTTCCGCCATTTTACACTACAAAATCTCACATTAAAGTCCAGTTACCTGAGTCGAAAGAGGCTTGGGTAGCATCAAAATCTCATTAAAATGTTTCTGATATGTGCAGGAGCTTCCAAGATCCGTTTCAAGATGGATTATGGATAGTGGAGCTTCTCGGCACATGACCGGGAAGACAACATTGCTGTATGATGTTAGAAATTTCAATGGTGGTTACGTGGGATTCGCAGGAAATCAAGGTGGTAGAATAGTTGGTGAAGGAACGTTATCCAATGGGATTGTTACATTTGAAAGAGTTAACTACATCGCTGAGCTTGAAAACAATCTTCTGAGCATATCTCAGATCTGTGATAGGATGTATACCACTCACTTTACAGATAAAGAATGTTTGATCTTGAAACCAGGATTTGTTATTTCTGAAGAATGGATTATCATGAGGGCACCTAGAGTGAATGATCTGTATGTATTGGACATGAGTGTAGCAACTACAACAACGGGTCAGGCTCATTGTTTTGTTTCTAGAGCAACTGAGAAGGAATCACAATTGTGGCACCGGAAGATGGGTCATATACATCTTAGAAAAATGAATCACTTGGTGCACAATGACTTGGTTATTGGTGTTCATGTCAAAGGTTTTCATCTTGAGGGGGAGTGCATTAGCTGCATCAAAGGAAAGCAGAAGAAGAAATCACATTTTCAAAAGAAAGTCAATTCAGTATTGAAACCTTTAGAGAGACTTCATATGGATCTTTTTGGTCCACTGAACGTCAAAAGCATCACTGGTGATTACTATTGTTTGGTTATCATGGATGATTTTTCAAGGTTTTCATGGGTTTCATTTCTGAAGACGAAAGATGAGACATTTGAAAGTTTGATGGCGTTGTTCAGGAAAATTGAAAACTTGTACCAAAGGCGTATCAAAAGAATCAGAAGTAATAATGGTACTGAGTTCAAGAACAACAAGATGGAAGAGTATTGTGATGAAAGAGGTATATTGCATGAATTTAGTGCTCCTTACACTCCGCAGCAGAATGGAGTAGCAGAAAGAAAGAACAGGACGCTAATCGAAACGGCTAGGACAATGCTTGCTGATTCAAAGCTACCAGTTAATTTTTGGGCAGAAGCAGTATCCGCCGCATGCTATACACTCAATCGGGTTCTCACTGTAAAGAAATTCAATAAGACGTGTTTCGAGTTGATCAATAACCGCAAGCCGAACCTGAAGTATTTAGAACCGTTTGGGTCTCCCTACACAGTCTAGAGCCTTTTGGTAAATTTGGTCCAAAAAGCGTTGAAGGAATTTTTGTGGGTTATCAAAGTCCATTGAAACGAGTCTTTGTTCCTAGCTTGAAGCGGATTATTGAAGCACACAATGTTGAGTATCAAGGTTACACAATGCCACCGCAGAATCCTGGAGATTCATGGCGTTTTCATTATGACACTTTGTGGGATTCGTTTGACATGGAAGAACAAAAGGAAGAAGAAGAAGATTTCTTTGACGAGTTGGATATTCTAAGAGAGTATGAAGAATCGCAGGAAAGGTTCCCAGCTGAGTATTCAAGAAGACCGCGACAAACTTCGAATGACGATGAAGCAGGTCCAAGCAATGCTGGAGAACATGATGATATTCAACAAAATGAAGTTGCTCATGATAATCAGACGGTAGTCAATGATAATCAAGAATCTGAGAACATGCCAGTATTTGATCGTGGTGATTCAGATTCTGAGGGGGAGCAAATTCAGATTTCAAGTCAAACAAACCCAGTCAGTGAACAAGGTGCAAATCAGAATGTTACTAATCTGGAAGGCGAGGTAGATGTTTCAGGCAAGGTGATGCCAAGAACTCTTTCATACCATCCAGAAGAACTGATCATTGGAGAATTGCAATCAAGCGTTCGCACTAGACGTCAAATTGACCAAGGCCTTACTTGTTTTTATTCTACAGTAGCACCTTTACAAACTGAGTTTTCACTAAGTTGTTTTATTTCGCAGATCGAACCGTGAAAATACAAAGAGGCGCTAACTGAAGATTCTTGGGTCAATGCTATGCAAGAAGAGTTGAGTCAGTTTGAGAAGTTAGGTGTGTGGAAGTTAGTAGACTTGCCTTATGGTCAGACGAAGATAAACACCAAGTGGGTGTTCAAGTGTAAGAGAGATGATAGAGGGGTTATTATTCGTAACAAAGCTCGACTCGTAGTCCAGGGTTTTAGTTAGCAAGAGGGTATAGATTTCACTGAAGTGTATGCTCCAGTGGCTCGACTAGAAGCGATCAGAATCTTCCTAGCATTTGCATCTTGGAAAAATTTCAAAGTATATCAGTTAGATGTTAAATCGGCGTTTCTCTACGGGAAGGTAAAAGAGGAGGTATATGTCGGACAGCCACCGGGCTTCACCGATCCAATCCACAAAGACAAGGTCTACTTGTTAGACAAAGCGCTGTATGGTTTACACCAGGCCTCGAGAGCTTGGTACGAGACATTGTCTCAACACCTGCTAGCCAACAGCTTCATTCGTGGAAAAGTGGATGCCACTCTCTTCACCAAAGAGGTCACCGGACATCTTCTGATAGTTCAAATTTATGTGGACGACATCATATTTGGGTCAACAAATGAAAATTTGTGTAAAGATTTTGAACGAGTCATGAAGCAAAAATTTGAAATGTCATCGATGGGTGAGATGAAATTCTTCTTGGGACTTCAGGTTGATCAACTACCTAAGGGAATATTCATACATCAAACGAAGTACGTTCATGATATCTTGGAGAAATTCGGGTTGTCAGGTTCTACTCCAGCCTCCACCCCATTAGCGACGAATCATGGGATAAACCCTGATCTCACCGGAGAGAAGGTAGATGAAACGATGTATCGTTCCATGATCGGATCGCTGATGTATTTGACAGGTTCAAGACCTGATATTATGTACCCAACCTGCCTCGCAGCAAGATTTCAATCTAATCCGAGAGCGTCGCACATGGTAATAGTCAAAAGGATATTACGCTACTTTAAAGGAACTCCATCGTTGGGGTTGTGGTATCCAAAAGATGGTGAATTTATGCTCGAAGGATATTCCAATTCAGATTTCAGAAGCTGCAAAGTTAACGCTAAATCAACAACAGCAGGGTGCCAGTTCTTTGGATCACGATTGGTTACCTGGCAATGCAAAAAGCAAACCTCTGTGGCTTTATCCACAGGTGAAGCGGAGTATGTATCTGCTAGCAGCTGCTGCTCACAAATCTTGTGGATCCAGCAACAGATGTGTGACTACGGTTTGCAATTTCTAAACACCCCTATCTTTGTTGATAATGAGGCAGCGATTAACATTACAAAAAATCCTGTTCATCACGCTAAAACCAAACACATTGAAATTCGTCATCACTTCATTCGAGATTGTTTCAAAAAGAAGTTGATACTAATTGAGAAAATCCACACTAACGAGCAAAAAGCTGATTTACATACCAAAGCATTTGATAAAACACGTTTTCAGTATTTGCTAAAACTGAACGGTATGAAGTTTTTATCAGTGTTGGAGGAGATTCTTGGCGTTGATGAAGGAGACATTGTAGATGATGTTGAGAAGCAATCTGCAATGGTTTGTCGATTTTTTACATGTTTTGGTATTTAGGGGGAGAGTATAGGGTAATATTTTCTGAAAATACAAAAACAATAAAAAATGACAAAAATACAAAAACATGAGATATTTTCAAAATCCAAAAACAATAGAAAACCGGAAAAGAGCTTGTGTAAAAAAGGGAAAATGATAGTACATCGGCTTGACAGTTACGGTATGGTAAAGATATGGAATGTTTAAATGTGATTAAACAGTCTCGCTGATGATGTGCCGATAGGTTTTTGCACATTTAGTAGGTTTGTTCGGGATATAAACCTAAAATCCTTACTTGCTTATTTCGTGGGGAACACTACTTGGATATATAGGTAACCCCTGAAATCTTGTTTGAAAGATCCCTCTTTCTGAGATACTAGGTCTTTATACTCAGTGATATCTGGGGTATTATTCCGGGACTTCTGGTGAATGGAAATTCTGACCTAGTCCCCGCATAATACTTTCTGCATTGCTTGAAATATAGCACCGCCCTCAGCATAAATGATGAGAAAATAAAATTGCTAATCAATGCTGTTGTAAAAAAGATCCTCTAAAGGGGACACACCAAAGTCGAAGCCGTCATCTCTCTGCTGAACGGAAGTTCTGACCTGAGCTCTCACGGTTCTTCGCAATTTAACCCCTTACAGATATCATCTGTGGTATACTCACCTGTAAGATTGAATATTGGGATTTGGATACGGGAGTATATTCAAGTGGTGGGACACATGTATAAGTTTAAGTCTTTAAAACACTAAATCAGTATCCTGGACAGATTGAAATTTGTGTGAAAATTTAAGTGGATCAGTATATCGACAATCTAAACGAATTGTTTAATTCTGATTATGAAATTAAAGCTTAACGGTACTTGTGACTTGTCGAATAGCTGATATGATTCCCTAACACGCTCGCCAAAAATATGTTTGTATATAGTTTACTTTCACTGCATTTTATTTCTGTTATTCATTTCTAGTTTAGAAGCTTTATTAAAAATCCAAAAAGATTTTACATTTCCGCTTTATTTTCTGACAAACCAAAGTGGAAAGCTGAACTTCAGAGTTGAATTGAAGCAGATGCAGGAAGTTTCTGGACTGGAGGATGAGTCGTGAGCTAATCATGATAAGTTTGTGAAAGATGAAAAGTTAAAAACAAGTTCATTAATTTGAAACTTGTAAATTTTCAGAAAACGTTTGAACAAAATGTCAGTGTGAATTATCTCAGATCATCCAAGGTCATTAAGTTGGACTTGGTAGATTAATTGAGTAATCAGGGTCATTAATTTGGACCTGAATACTTAAGTGGATTGCTTAACACTGAAGGTTGAAAGGTTAGTTTGAATTGAAATTATTATTGTCATATATCTTATATTTGGGTAGAGATTGTATAGGAATCAAGTTCCCCATGGCAAAGAAAATGTTAAAGTTTGAACCAGAATTTAAAGCCCTAGCTTATCGAGAGGGGGAGTCTGTGAAAGGGGAAGTCAAGATTCTGGATCAACACTCAAAGGGGAGATTGAAGTTAAAAGTTTGAAGATAAAGATTGAAGGGAGCTTTTACAATGTCAAGACAAAATTTGGAAAGAGACAAAGACTAAAGACTCGACGCCGAAGACTTCGTCAACATCCAAGGGGGAGTCTGTTGGTGCATCTAGTGTCTGTTAACTTCGTCTTAATCGAGTCTTATGTCTAGATAGGTTGAACGAGTGCACAATAGGATAGAAATTAGGGTTAGATTACATGTTTGTATGTAATTTCGCTTGAAGGTGACATGAACCAGTTCAAGCGAAATCAATACATGTGATTTCGCTTGAACAGGACTGTGACACATTCAAGCGAAATCATGCTGGCTATAAATAGGATTGTGCTGGTTCATTTCAAGAGAACCTGGTCATTAGTTCTAAGTCGAGGTGCTGCCGGATTTTTGTCAGAAATCATTGTAAAGACTCAGAAAATCAGTAATAGAAAAGAATTAAAAGGAAACAAGCTGTTTGACATTGTTTGCATTGATTCCGCCTTTGTAAATGATGATGAACTACTCAACTTGACTGTTTAGGGTCACCGGAACGATCCAACAAAAACGATAGAATCGGAGCTCGTTTCGACCTTCTACTCTATCTTAGTGATGTGTTGGTCTAAGATCTGAATTCTATCCAAGGGACAACTGATTTCGGGTTAAGCATGAACAACCGTCTTGAACAGTTAACTGATCGGACTAGGGTGATTCCTGTTCGATCTGATCACTTGGGTCGAGATGGGGTTTCTATTGTTTTGCACATTGTGAAACCGTCTCGAACAAACCGCAAACACTCAAAATAATCAAGTTCAAAACGATTGGATTCGTAGGACGGATTGCCATCCGATCGAACTGCAATCCGATCTGCAATCCGATCGGATTGTACTTGAGGATTTAACACTTAAGAATTTTTAACATGATTCTATCGGATTGCCATCCGATCGAACCGCAATCCGATCGAACTGCACTTGAACTTTCAACACTTGAACATTTTCAATTTTTCAAAGAACAATGGTTTCCAACGGATTGCTATCCGATCGGATTGCCATCCGATCGGGTAACCATCCTGCTGTGAATTTGTTCTCACTAAGTGTCTTGCCAATCGGATCGCTATCTGATCGAACTGTCGTTCGATCGATCGACCTGAAGGGTAGAGATACTTCTCTATTTTCAAAATGCTACAACGAAAACTTCAAAGCCATCATACACAAACACATCCTTACCAAATGAATGTCAATCCATTCGAATGGCCATCCGATCGGATGACCATCTGAACGGATTGACATCCGATCGAGTGACCATCCGATCGGATTGCCATCCGATCGGATTACCATTCGACACTTGGTCACTTTTCACCGTTTTACACACTGCTCTTCGCTTATGTTATCGTTAACTGTTCAGGCTAATCACTCTAGCGCTCGATTCAATCCATTTCCATCGTTGTGAGTATACTCGAACCCTTTCTATCACCTTATAGGTGTAACATACGTTCCTGTCAAATCAAGTTATCAAAACGAATTATTCAATCAAAATGTTTATCACTTGCGAATAACTGTTATGCATATTTACACGTGATGCTAGCTACATATGTGTTAGGACTTTTAATCGCGAGGTCCCGCCTTAACTAGTATAGTACTATAGTACCCGACGGGGTCTAGTTAGGATGAATAGCAATCGCAATCGCAGCTCGAGAGACTTAGCTGGTAGTATCTGTCTAATATATGTGTTGAGGTATCTCGTTTATGTATGTGCTAATTCACAGCACTTTTTATCTACTATGTTTTGCTATCAAAACTTGTATATTCGCCAATACTTTTGTATTGACATTGTTTTAACGTATGTTGCAGGTTTAGTCACAGTCTACATCAAATCAAGCTAGGAAGTCTAGAAACTCACTTAAAATCTAGGTTGTCGGATTTGTATTATTTGAGAGGACAAGAAATCTGTGATAACTTATGTGATTGTATTGTTTGTTAGTATGGGATAATAAATGTAATAAATATTGTCGCTTTATAGTTGTTATGGATTCTCTTGAGCAATCTGGTTCGCCTAGTGCCGCGCCCCGACGATTCCGCCATCGGTTGGGGTGTGACATGATGTTTTACCTTTTTACCCTTAATGAAACGCGTCCACGTAATAAAATTGATGTTATTTATGAAAACTCCACCGCGCCAATCTAGTCCATAGATTGTTTTGATCGGACGATCCATAATCGTACTCACCGTTCTCACACTTTCCACCGTTTTTCTCTAAATCCTGACCCTATATATATATATATATATATATATAGTGGAGAGTTCAAATGAGAAGAATTAAAAGTTAAGAATAAAATGAATAAAGGATACAAAGGTAATTTGAACAAATCATTTAATGAGTCTATTATTTATTTTTGCTGTTCAAATTAATGAACTCTAATCATTTAATGAGCCTATCTTATAAAATAGTTGTGTACCTTACACAATAAAAACAATCTTGCACATGATCTTACATTTTCAACGTTTCCTACACCATTAAAACAATATTTTGGTGTAAGATACAGAATGTGTAGGACTCGAACAATTTTAAGTAATTTTGCGACTCATAATAAAATATGTGTAGAATACAAAATTTTTAAATAATTTTGTCACTTCTAATAAAATTTGTGTAGGAGCCAATACATTAATGATGATGAAGGAGTAATTTATGGATGCATTAATAAGACTTGAGTAACTCTTTAAAATATTTATTAATATTCTACATCAAAATGTCTATACCATCCTTAGTAATTAAAGCATTAATTAAAAGTTCACAAAAATGATATCTTGATTCACAATCATTCATCAAAAAAATATAGGGTCTAGATTAATTCATTTTTTCTTCTTTTAAGAAGATTCTGATCAAATGAACCTCCCCCATCATTTTAGGGGAAGGTTCATTTGAGAAGAAAATTAAATTAAGAAGAAAAAGAACAAATGGTACAAATGTAAAACATTAAATAGTTATTTCTCTCAACTCATTTATTATTATCTTTGATTAATTAATTAGTCATAAACACTATCATCCTCCGCACTTAAATTTTTTGCTTACACACATCAAAATTTATCCAACACGTTTTGAAATTTATCCTACACAGCTCGTAATTAATTCTACACTCCTCGTAATTTACGCTACACTTTAAATTATATATTTGTTCTTTTTTTGAAAAATATGTTTTTTTTTTCAAAATAAGTTACAAATTTAATGTAGTTAGCTATTAAAAAGAAAGACTACCAATTAATGATCTATCTAAGTTTACCAATATACCCTTACACTAATATTAAATATAAAAATCAAATGAAGTAAGATGAAACATTCTTATTGGTTGAAATTTCTTCTTATAAAAAAATTCTTCTTATTTGAACTCTGCACAATCATTTTATTGAAGTATGTATAGACAAAAACAAAGAGTTTTTTGTTTTTTTTTTTTTTTTGTTGTGAAACTAGCCTAATAGCAAACAATAAGAGAAAGAGATGTAGGGAGAAAGGGATATCTCATTGCTAGATCTATCATACAAGAGATACAATGGGAAGTATATATAAAAGAAGAAAACTTGAAAAAGAAGATAATCTATTTTTGGTGTTGATAACCATAATATTAATAATATATTTATAACACTCCCCCTTGGTTATCAATTTGATACGCTTGGAGATGCTGCCTCGTTAAAAACCTTGAGAGGAAAACCCAATGGGACAAAATCTTAGCTATGGGAAAAAGAGTGCAACGCGTATTGTCTCTCCCTGATACTTCTGGATCATGTACGTTGCCTCATTAAAAACCTTACTAAGAAAACCCAATGGGATAAAACTTAGTGAAGGGAAAAAGAGTGCAACTTGTATAATACTCCCCCTCATTTGAACATGTATTCTTCAAGTGACCAGTGTATATTTTTCTTGAAAGCTGCTCAAAGTTTTTGTAGTCAATGATTTGCCGCTTGATCCCTTAATGTGCAATTCTTTATGTTCGTAATGTTGTATATCTTCATATGAGCCTTCTAGTGCCTCTTCTTTTAAATAAATATCATAAGATCCGCAACTTTGATTTGTTACATTCCCTGCATTTACAAAACTAACCAAACTTGTTTTGATAGGTTTGTGAAATATAAATTCATATTTTACATACCTTAGATGTATTGAAATAGATGTTTTCCCATTTCAATATTTTATCGTTTAACATATGCTATATCAAATCGATAAATTCAATAAAGATATATGAAATCATGAATAGATAGCAAGAAATACTAATGTACAATTGCACTTAAACATGGTACCTCTAGACCAAAAATTTCAATTTCTTTCATATGAAGCTATAACAACCATTTTATATATCAAGTAATTGAACAACCTTTAACGTAGTTAAAGGATAAGCTTTGTCCATGGTATATTTATTTAAAAGAAGAGGCACTAGAAGGATCATATGAAGCTATAACAACCATTTTATATATCAAGTAATTGAACAACCTTTAACGTAGTTAAAGGATAAGCTTTGTCCATGGTAAATGTGTCAACCTCTTATAGATATAGTTTGATTGATTACACATATACTCGTACTACAGGTCAAGTAATAATTACAATGTGTCAAGGTTATTCAAAAATTCTCCCTCTAAAAGCTCGACAGTTTTTCTCGATGGTGCCTGGACATCATCACTGTAAACTGCGATTATAGTGAACTTTTAGGAGAAGACTTTTGATAAATATGGATGATATTATCAAACTCATATTGCTCTTTATCAGAATATCTCATGAGTTGTACAATACTCAACCCAACTATTTTATCCATACTATCTTTTTAAGTTTATAAAGATACATTCATGAGGTTTTGAAATCAATGCTTCAGGCATTTACAATCATTCACTTACTTCTTTCCACTTTGAAAAACAATGTATGTGCATACACTCTTTAGGAGTTCTGTTACACAAACCTCCTTATTGATTTCTATATCATATGCAAGGATGTCTTGAACACTTGCTTCATTTGTATAATAAATATTGTACCATGCTTGTACACTGTACATTGAGATACCATAATCACCAAGTACAGATATTCTATGTATGTTTATTGGTGCACAAGAATTACATCCATAAGATGTTTTCACTTAACCTTATAAGCACTTAAATGCTTTATGATACTCATCAGGAGTTCCAATTATATTCAACGTATTCAAATATGAATCTGTATACAACGATCATATCGTTTTCGAGAACTTATTTTACATGATTTTAATAAATTAAATCCTTGAGGGATTTTCATGTAAACTTTTAGTATCCAGTGATTCATAACTTTCATAAGACACATATCAATTCTCTCTTTATATTATCAGACTAATTAAATATTAGAAAGCCAATACGTCCACCACCAGAGAATACGTCTCCTCATAATTAGTCATAGGTCTTTGCGAAAATACTTGTGCCACCAATTTTGCCTTATATCACTTTATTTAATTTTCACATGATTTGCATAAAAGACCCATTTATATCAAACATATTTTACAACTTCAGTTGTATGGACTGTTGGTCCAGAAACTTTCCATGTTATTAGAGAATTCAACTTTGCCTTATTTGTGTCTTTCCATTTTTTTGGCCAATCATTTATATGTTTTCATTCATAGGCAGATCTTAAATCTTAATCCTCGTCACGTCATCATTTCAAGCGCTATATTATATATAAAAGTATAACGACGTCGATTTTATTTTGATTCCATGTACTTTCAGACACAATACAATTTAATGAGATGTCTTTACTTTCAGTTACCTGAGGTCCTTCTTGAACCTTCATGTCTAATGTCTCTTCACGAGACCTTTTTAATATAACCTCGACTTAACCATCTTAATTAGTTGCTCCAACTTTCAAGGAATTTTATTATTGGAATCGACTGGTCTACCACGCTTCAAACGTGCAATAGACAAATTACAAACATGTGGTTGTCCTTCTGGGACACTCATCTTAGTTGGAGCATTAGCAGTTGGTATATGTGTTGGGATTGAACTCTACAAAGGAACAGATGATGTAAAGCCAAAACCGGATCACAACAGTGGATTCATCATAAGCAGCAGTTTGCACTAGACTTTCCCCTTGAAAGTGATCATAACATCTGATATACTCCAAAGTACTGCCTTTATCAACAACTGCTGACACTGGAAATTGCTGATCAAGTCAAAGACTGATGAAGGACCTAAGCCCTGCTGCCCAATCTACTGCCTTGAGTCAAGCACTGCTGATCATGACAAGTACTGCTGGGTTCACAACAGTGGAAGGATGCAGCAGCAGTTTGATTCATCTTATGTAATGTATTGAAATATCAGTAGTTAGCATAGCAGAGGTTGTATAGATCAGTAGATAGAGTTTGTTAGTTTGTTAGATGTCGCTTTCATGGTGACGTCAGCTTAGATACCTCAGTGGTTTGGTTTGCCTATAAATGTAACAGTACCCTGTACTGTTACATTTGATTGACTGAGTGGGTTCTTCTCCTCATGTCTAATCCTTTCATCTTGTGTGCAACCAACCTTGGGGCATCAGGCTGAGGGGGAGTATAGTTTGTAAGCTTATCTGTAATCTTTTGCTTTTGATTTGTAAATCATTCGACTCTATGAAAAGCAATTGTTCATCAAACTACTTTCTCCTTTGATTGTGTTTACAAAGTTTGTTTTCATTTCCGCTGCACCTTACATTTTCATATTCACAAATTGTTCAGAACATACAAACAAACACAATCATGAGAGCCTCCGATCCTAACAATTGGTATCAGAGCTCGGACAGTCAAATTCGATCTAACAATCAATTTGACATAATAGTTCAGCTCAAAATTCATTGATACTAAGGTTGGTCATATTTAGTTGAAAAACAGAGTAACGAGCAAATCATGCTCAAAGTGGTTAATCAAAAACTCTGTAAATCAACCAAGATGTCATATGACACACAAATTTCACACAACAAGTGAATTCATGCACAAATCACTCATAGTTTTCAGATCTGAAAACATATCTGGTAAACTATGGGATTATTTCATGTTTTCAAAATTGATTTCAATTGCTGTTATGAAAATTGTGATGTCACCTTATTAAAATGCTAAAGTATGAACCTCAGATTAACAAAACCGATGTTCATAAAAGCATTGTTGTTTTGTTAAACACAAAAAGAGGGAAATTAAAACTTTAGTTATTTAGATCTTATGTGTTGAAAACAGGTTGAGTTCCTAAAAAGGACAAAATCAACTATGTTCAAATACATCAAGAAAACAGGGGTCAACATAGTCCGCATCATATGTAATGTGAGATAGGATGAAAAACTTGTGAAAACATGACCAAGTCTCTCAAAACATTACTGCAAAATGATTTTGGACTAATATTCACAAAAACTCAGAAGTGTGGTTATCTCAAAACTTTTGAAGTCAAAAGAAAAGAGTATAAACATAAAACACTTATGAGTCAAAGTTTAGGGTAATAATGGTCATTAAGCAACTGTGTGCATTCATTGATTAAGGGAAATTCAGGTAACAAAAGTATCACCAGTGATTAAGCTTACAAAAAAGGACTAGACAAAATTTTTCAGTGTCATCACATGGTAATAAAGTCTATAACAGGACTTTCAAAACTTATGTGTACATGTCTCCTCATTTTAGCAATCAATTGACAAGGAAATGGTCTCAAACAATGGTTATTCAAATCATTGACCATTTTCATAAGACTTGAGAATGATATGACTATGAGTTTTATTAAAAAAATGTACCAGATCCTTTTTGATGTCATTTTCAGAATAACCTTTAATTTTTTTTTTGTAAAGGTTTTTCTAAATAAAACAGGATATATTATTCTCCATTTTTTATGAGAATGATATATTTTGAACTTCTACTTGTTTTTATATAGTAAAAGTTTCAATTCCTTTCAGGATGTAGATCCCTTATATTTTTTGCTTTGGGTGATATTGTCCTTGAAAATAGATCAAAAGGAGATGGTGAAATAAGTTAAGGTCATTTCAAACTCATGTTTTCATCACAGATCAAAGATTGATTGCTAACAGACCTTAAAATTCTTGACTACTCATGTTTTACTCTAAGGATTAGAACACAAAATGTGTAGTCAAAGTGAAAAGGTTGCCATCATCTGGGATACTCAACTACTGACAAAATTTATCAAATGTTTAAAACAGGAAATAGATAAGTAGTAAAACCTTGAATACAAATCCCTGTAAAAATCTGCTAATATGCTAATCTTGATAATATGCATCTAAAATGTGTTTTGTCAAGGATGTTACTTTGCAGATATCTCATTATCACCATCAAAAGATGTTGGACATGATACTGTGTTATCACAGGACAAAATCATTTCCTTCATCAGAGCAGCAGATGTACAAAACACCTGTTAAAGCTCATCCACTGATGCACAAACAGTGGTTGACCAAAATAGCCCTATAATTCTCTACCACTACTTCACCAAACCACTGTTGATAAATATTCATCAAAAATGGATAAAAAAAAAAAATTATCAGTGTGCCAAACCCCTCCTTCAGATCCTTTCACCTTCATTTCAAGCAACTGTTGGATCATCTAAAGTCACCAACAGTTGTTGGCTCAGATGACTCACATCTGCAGCCTCACCTTTTGAACATCAATGCCATTTTAAAATTCTTTCATGTTTCCATTCACTTGACAACATCAATTGAAAGGGATTCTTATAAAAAGTTTATCCCAAAACGTTTGTCTTCTTCTTGACTATCTACCATTCCATCAACATGTCATGTACCTTTGAGGCACTTAAAGACAGAAAGTTGGGTAATTGACAAGGAAGAGGAGCTTCAACAGTTCAAAAACATTGCATATGTTGGAGCATTGTTGTCAAGATGTGTGATACTCAAAAAGGGCATAAGCAGGCAATTGTTGCAGAACCACTGCTCTGAAGATTACTATGAAAATACAACATGCTGAACAGCCCAAATATCCATCATCTCACAATATGTTATTGGATTTTGATATAAAATGCTCAAAAGATTGTTCTTATGCAGGGCAGTCAAGTAGCTAAAATATATCATCAAAAATTCAATATCTCACTCCATCATCACATGACATCAGACACCACCTTGTGGGGGATTACTATAAAAAGGTTTGATTTCATCTTTAACATGTCCATCCTAAAGATCAGTCGGTAGAGGTACAAACTTAAAAATTGGATTCATCTACTGTTAAAACTTGATCCCTATGATTGGAGTGCTAAACATGGATTAAAGCAAGCTTTCTTGTGTTCCATGTGTAAATAGCATAAAAATGTTTTTAGAAAAATCAAAATAACCTTAAAAATAGTTTAAAATTGAATTTTTCAATAAATCCTCAAAGTCTGTTCAAAGCACTGATGACATTAAAACTCTGTTAAATAGTAAAATCTATCCACTGCCAAAGAGTATTCTCTGATTGTGCAAAACACTGATTTACAACAGAGGTTACACGTGGACAGATGTTATTCAACAGTTGTATGCATCAGTTGCCATGATCATTTTTTTTTCAAATAAATGGCCTTACACCTGAAACATTTACAAGGCTATCAAAAATTTCCAAAAACAAAAGCAGAGGCTCCTGAGCAGACTTTAGCAGCTACCACTGCTCCTCAGGCACCTGCTGCTGAGCCAACTGCTCAAGGTGATCACAGCAGTAACACAACTGCTGTGAAACCCACACCTAAATCCACAAAAAGACCAAAACAAAAGAAAATTCAAAATCCTCCCAAACCTACAATAAAGGCAACTCTGGAAGATGAGATCCCAGAGCAACTGCCAGTGACAACACAAAAGTCACTAGAAACCACTGCTGCTACTTCCTCACAGCAGATGGTAGAAAGGTCTCAACCCATGCCTCAAACTCCTCCTGCTTCTTATAAAAAAGAACAGGTTGTACAAACAGGGACACCAAATTATGATGCTCTGGAATCACTTGATTCCATCATCCACAGTCCACTGCCCGGGACAAATTCACTTTCAACTCCCATCATCACTTCAAAAATATCACCATCAATAATGACCTTGTTGCATGCTTTGGATATAACTCAGACATAAATCAGTTCCTCTCAACCACCTATCACTGAGAGTACACTCCAACAAGTGACTGAGTCTGATGCCTATACCGCTGCTATCCCAGCAACAACTGAGGAGGTTACACCCCTTGAGTTACAAATAACTCTTGGTGGTAGTTCAAGTGAAGCAGCTACTACAAGTGCTGAACCCACTGGTTTGCACTTGGACAGTAGTTTCATCAATAAGACTTCCTTGAAGGCAATTTCTTCACTGGGAACTCTTGTGTATCCAGTCTTCACTGGTTCACTAAAAAGCGGTTCTCATTATGAAGAAAGAAGTCCCCAGTACCAAGACAAAGGGGCAACAGTGGATGATTTTTGGGATACACTTCCTCAAATCAACCACTGTTACAACCACTGTTAGTGGGAAATCAGATGACCCCATTAAGTTGGGTGATGGTTTAATGTACCAAGAATTGACGGCTAGAATTGATAAACTGGATACATCTGTTGCAGAAATCAAAGACATGCTGCAACAGTTGTTGAAAGCACAAACGGTACCATCCACTGCTGCACCATCTCCAACAGCTACTTCATCATCTGCTCCTACTCCAGATGAGCTGTGGAATTTATTTCAACCCCTGCACTATCTTCGAAAGAGTTGATGATGCCAAAAAGGGGGAGAAAAAATGACTCTGAGGAAAATCTCTCAGTAACTTCTGCTGAAACATCTGTCAAAGAAAAGGAAAAGGGAGGTGATGAAACCCTGAAAATTCAAGCAGATGATGAAGATACACAAATGAGGATCGTTCAAAGTCAAGTCAATTCAGCTGGTCTCAAAACCACCGCTGATATTAAAAGGGTAAGGGATGAGAGCAGAGCTTTGGTTGAGAAAAAGTTAGTTATGCAAAAAGGAATATGAAGAGGTTGGTACTTCATTAAAGAAGAGTCCTGTTAGAAAAACAAGGCAATCAACCACCACAACTTCTAAAACTAAGCTAGTTACTACTTCAACCACAACTTCTGTTCCCACAAAATCACTTACACCTCCACAATTAACAACATATGTCACCCAAACAACTGCCACCAATACCACATCAACACACACCACCACCACAACCACTGCCATTCCTACTAAATCAACCACTGCTACATCTAAAACATCACCACCACCACAAACACCACTTGCTGCCATCCTTCATCAAAGAAGGAAACAAAGCAGATGGATGCAGAAATCTCAAAAGAAGAACAAGCTTGAGAAGAATATATCATGAAGATGGTTCTTCAGACACTTAGAGCAGAACTACATGAAACAGCAAAATCTTAAGCCACTGCTCAAAGTTGTCATCACCAGGCCTCAATCTCCAAACTCATCATTCAAATAAATTTCTCCCAAGAAACCCATTGGATTCAAAAATACTAAAGTGGCTCTCTGATCAAAAGACCCACGTATTGACTTTGCTCAGATCCAATGGTGAAGTGAAGCAAATATCAAGGGAAACAACACTTGGCCTGGGTGTTGAAGATTTGCAAGATCTCCTTGAGCTTACACTGTGCAGGGATGAGGATGATACAAGCCCCATTGGCTTTGAATTACAATTCAAAGGACAAGTTAGGGAATTTGTGATGAGTAAATAAAAATCCAGAATAATGAAGGGTTTTGGCATCATCTGTTCCAGGGGGAGATTGTTGGGATTGAACTCTACAAAGGAACAGATGATGTAAAGCCAAAACCGGATCACAACAGTGGATTCATCATAAGCAGCAGTTTGCACTAGACTTTCCCCTTGAAAGTGATCATAACATCTGATATACTCCAAAGTACTGCCTTTATCAACAACTGCTGACACTGGAAATTGCTGATCAAGTCAAAGACTGATGAAGGACCTAAGCCCTGCTGCCCAATCTACTGCCTTGAGTCAAGCACTGCTGATCATGACAAGTACTGCTGGGTTCACAACAGTGGAAGGATGCAGCAGCAGTTTGATTCATCTTATGTAATGTATTGAAATATCAGTAGTTAGCATAGCAGAGGTTGTATAGATCAGTAGATAGAGTTTGTTAGTTTGTTAGATGTCGCTTTCATGGTGACGTCAGCTTAGATACCTCAGTGGTTTGGTTTGCCTATAAATGTAACAGTACCCTGTACTGTTACATTTGATTGACTGAGTGGGTTCTTCTCCTCATGTCTAATCCTTTCATCTTGTGTGCAACCAACCTTGGGGCATCAGGCTGAGGGGGAGTATAGTTTGTAAGCTTATCTGTAATCTTTTGCTTTTGATTTGTAAATCATTCGACTCTATGAAAAGCAATTGTTCATCAAACTACTTTCTCCTTTGATTGTGTTTACAAAGTTTGTTTTCATTTCCGCTGCACCTTACATTTTCATATTCACAAATTGTTCAGAACATACAAACAAACACAATCATGAGAGCCTCCGATCCTAACAATATGTGACATAGTCACCTTTTTAAGGTCAGTGAATGCGTCTAGTAATAGATTCGCTAATCTTTGTAAATGAGTTATTCTTTGAACTTCTTGTTCACACCTTTAGTTTTGAGGATCAATGATAATTCATATCAACTCATTTCTTTTCCAACTGCTTTTTATCTCCCCCTGATATTGGTAATGTTAATCCATTGAGATGGATATTAATTAACTGAGTCGTAAATAAATATCTCGTCAAAGGCTCTATTCATTATCATATATTCCCAACCATCTTTTAAGGTCTCATCTTTGTGCGTAGTGGTGGATCATTTTCAACATATACCGCACAACCAAAATCTTAGAAGGCACATCTTTTATTCCTGACCAAAAACCAACTATAATGGGGAGAAACTATTACAACATGTTGGCTTGATGTGAGTTAATGCTATTGCATGTAAAATTACATGTACTAAAATAGAAACATGAACTTTTGCTCTCGTGATCATTGACTTTGCAATAAGTTGTAGACGTTTAGTGATCGTCTTCAACAAAAAACACTTAGTTTAGTGATCTTAATAACTTGAAAATAAATTTCATAGTTATAACCGAAATAAATATGCCAATCTGGAACAATGTACTTGCTATATCATTAGCCAAGCCATAAATCACACAATCCTTAGTTGTGTATTCGATAACCATTTAGACGATGCATCGATTTTAAACACAAAATGGTATCATGATAGGATATGCGTATCTTTTAATCACTTCCAGAATATTTAGGCATACACACCCTCATTTATATGGCAAAATATAAAATTTCCCTTGACAGCAAACATTACATGCTAATTACCAGCTTGGAGAATCTTTTAGCTCTTCATTATGTTTCACATCATCATTGACTCGGTGTGGTCTAACCGGTCATGCCAACTAAGTAAATAATCATGATACATAAACTTCTAGTTTACGATCGTATGTGTATTAGTTGCATTATACGAGAAAACAACGCATTATCATTGCAAACTATCATGTTAAATAACTTTTATCCTTTTCACATTTTGTTCTCATATAATCACTCCTTTAATTTGCCACTTCTAGTGGTCTATCTCATTATGACCGTTATTACAATTCTAATAGTCGGTCTCATTATTAACTTGGCTATCATAACATTCTGATGGTCAATCTCGTTATCAACTTGGTTATCATAGCACTTCTGATGATCGATTTCACTAAACATTACCGTCATTACAAAATTTCTTAACTATATCCATGATCACGACATTTTCAATGATCGTTATATAATATCATTCACTTTAGGGAATGGAATAACCAGAATAAACTTCATAGCTTTTCATTATTTATTTTCTTAGACATACGAATAAAGTCACTTCAACCTTTCATACCCTTTTAATAATATTGCTACTTCAAGAGCATATTTGAGGTGTGACAACCGAAAATATTTATCCGACTTTCCCTTGTAATAATCTTCTCTTTTCAATTTTCATAACACTAATAGAGAAGTAATTAGATGGCCGAGTCATATAAGATTTATGAGTATGACACTTCGAGTGTAATGCCTAAGCATATCTATACTCTTTCATGAGATTTATACTAAACCACAACTTTGATTTAATTATTCTATTAAATACTATCTTTATAATAAACTATAACATATAGGATACAAGGTGTACATAGAGTAAAATCAAACAATGCTTTTACAATAACATGTCACCATATAAAACGAGTTATAATAAAACATTATGGAATAAGACTTTTTATCATAACTTATAAACAAATGTATATATAATTTATATGTATCAACATATCTGAGTATAACAAATCACAGATACATATTATATACGAATATTTATTACTTTAATTAAAGCATAAACTAATATCCCCATCAAGCTCCATGGTTCTTTCATATTACACAATTTAATAAACGTGCACATATATTACAAAATAATATTAGGGTCATAAACCAAAAATTTAAATAATGCACTTTAAATAACTTAGTAATAAAAGACGATATCAACTTGAGTATGTAAGTTTAATTTGATTATTGACATTGGAAGCATATGTCATTGAAGTAGAAACAAAACAAGTACATTAAAATTAATTTTCATGCGCTATTTTTCATAAAGTAGCGGACCCAATTTTCAAACGGCAACCAATCTTATTTAATTTATTTAGCTAGTTGTAAATCTAAATAATAATAAACATTTAAATTGAATCACCCGGATGCATAATTTTACAATTAAGGACATAGAAATGTTCAACCAGAGTAACCCAAAATTTGTGTCTATTTTACAATTAAGGACATAAAAGCATATGATTTTAATAGTTATGCCTAATAGCAACCAAATTCTAAACAATTGTGTTCATAAGGAAATAGATTCCACTTGTGTTCATTTATCTTCTTAACCCATCTTATATTACTAATCGGAGAAAATATTTTAGTTCAACTATTATATTGTAATTATTTTATTTGAGATTTCTACGTGATTCAAATCTATTGATGATAATATGATCATAAGATAAGATAAACTATTTTTAAAGGTTATCAAAGTATTCAAACATATAATCCACTAATTAAATCATAAAATATATTTGAAACCAAGATAATATTACAAATCATAACCATATATACCATGTATCATCTACTAGCAAACTTTTAGTATTATTTAAATTATGACTCAACAAATTTTTAAAGAGAAATCATAAATACCAATAAGAATCATAAATAACACGTAAAAAATAATTAGGAAACTTAGTTATTATCGTATAAGTTATACCAACTTAAAATTAACCACTTTAGAACCCAAGTACTCAAAAAATAAAGCAAACCTAAAAACCAGAGTCTAATGATTAAGTAAGTACATAAACTAAAACATCTAGTGATTTAAAATTTCAAATATTGAAAAGTAAACGTGAAGAAAGACTCAATAAACTTTTAGTATTATTTAAGCATGAATCTCGGAGTTTTGATCGTTTATGAGGGGCATATTGACAATATTAATGTACATGAAAACTATCCGTTGTAAATTACTCACATAAAAACCAAATTCTATATCATGTAGTAAATGATTAGAATAATACCTTGAACGATATAAACCAATCAGTTTTTGGTGGGTAACGTTGCTCTGTTAGAAATCCGGGATGACAGGGGTGTCGCAGATCTGCGATGATTTCGTCAACGGAATAGAACGCTGGGTACCTCTTCTATTGTGCCTAGAGAAAGTGAGACGATTTCTATAAAACGAAATCAACGAGCGAACTTGTGCTAATAACGTGTTGTGAAACTAGCCTAATAGCAAACAATAAGAGAAATAAATGTAGGGAGAAAGATGTAAGGTCTAAACTTTTGAAAGAAACTAACGAGCTTTCATTTGACAAAAGAGCAAACGGGTCGAATAATTCATAACAAAAATTCTGCATTTAACTTCGTGATAACTAACGAAGTAGTTACAAAAAGAGTTTACAACCCAAACGTTTCATAAATAACTAACATAGTCTTTTAACTATAGTTCAACATCTAACGGCTCCCGGGTTATGTTACTTACAAAGGACCCGTTTTAACAAAAGAAAACCATTTAACAAAAGTTTAAACCATAACTAGTTTCTTCGCGGAAGCGTGCATCATGAGTGTGTTCGATCCAAGTAGCGCCGTTATCAAGTTGCTTTACCTACATACAACCAATCCATTAGAAAATTTAATTCATAAATTTATACGACATCAAATTACTAATTGAACTTCAAGAAAACATTTAAACCTTCTTCCAAACATGAATTTCTCAACTTTGTACATTATCACTTCAACTCATTCAATCCATATTCTTATCATATTTCGACTTTCACTAACTCAATACAAGTATACGGTCTCAACTTTAAGAAAATATCATTTTAAATTAATGCATACTAATAATATTTCGTAAGCAAGGGAACTTACCTTTGTCGTTGTTCGTTTGCAATCCGGAGCGACTTGAACTTTCTTCTTTGATCCCTATAATCCAATAATCGCATACTTTAGGCTTATGTCATTCTTTTTCATTCCGTTATCAACTTATTTACATTAAAACACAACAATTCTCAATTCTAACCATTTAACTTTGTAAAATCATTTGTTCACCTTATTCAAGCATTTTAACAAACACTTGGTGTGCGTATTACTAATTAAGCATAATGTACAAGTATTATATGCATAATATAGCTAGTTCATATCAATAACATCAAGAACATCAATTTCAATCAAAATCTCATACAACCTTCATCCTAATTCAATTCCAAATAGCAACATCTTATTAAGAACATCATCATGCAACATCATTTATGCTAATTTACACCAAAATTTCATGTTACATATAACTACCATTCTATTCTAAGTGGGTTTTTACTTTTGACCATCAATTAGGCCGAATTCAAGCATAATTCAAGCTCTATATGGAGTTTCTAACACATGTTCATACTAATTTCACATAAATTCGAGTTTTACTTAAAACCCACTTCATACATGATCATTAAATCATTAATTTCAACATAACTTATGTAGAGAACTCTTAGATGGTTATGAATCTCATCACATGCACAAGAATTTGATTATAATTCATCCTCAATTGGCTGAATTTCTAGTTGATATTGAAGAGGTGGGTGTTGCTCTTCCTGCCCTAAACTTCGACACACACACACACCCCACTAACTGGCTTCAAGTTTTTGTTATAACATTCTTATTACTAACATTCACCTTCAGCCCCCTTATGTTTAACTACTTGTCAATTATTTACCCATCCTTTAATTAGATTTATTTTTCTCTTAATAAACATTGTTTATACTACTTAGTTAGTTTTACTAGCATGGTAAATAACATGCTATTATTAAAAGTCTAAGGTTACCATTTAATCCTAAGGCTTCATAGATGAATATTATATCGAAACATATAATAATATAATTTTGGGGCGTTACAAAAGAGATATTTCATTACTAGATCTATCATACAATAGATACAATAGGAAGTATATATAGGAAAAGAAAACTTGAAAAAGAAGCTAATTCTATTTTTGGTGTTGATAACCATAATATTAATAATATATTTTTTTAATATTTACCAAGATGGTATTTTTTGAAAATTATTTAACAAAATAATATTTTCCATTTAATTTTGTATTTGCCTTTTGTTTTTAACCTACATATTAATCTTTTTTATATATATTTCTAGTCAAACAATGGATTCTCATTTTTTAATCTTTTATATTATATTTGTTTTCAATCATTCCATTTTTTACGTCTTTGATTTAGCAAGTCAACCCATTAAAGTTTTTTTTTACCAATAATTCTTTTCTTTTTGTTATATTCATTCAACACTAGCTTTGTGCCCAGAAAGAGGTGTTGGAAATTTGGTGAATAGATTTTTAATATATTTATAATTTAATGAAACTAGTTGTTTACCATGCGTGTGCGTTGCGGCGCGCTAAACCAAATCGTTCTATAAGAATGACAAAACATGTCAAATAACAAAAAGCAGCTCGAACTAAAACGTCACGTATTTTCGGTACCGGTTCGGCACCGGTATTCACCGATTTTTACCCTTAAATACCGGTGCTGTACCAGTACCAACCGGTACCGAACCGTACCGTACCAGGTATATTCGGTACCGGTACATACTTTTGGGGATTTCGGTAACGGTATTTTCGGTACCTGTTGGTACCGAGCTCATCAAATCCTGTAGCAACGTAGCAATGCAAGTAATTGCACAGTTTAGATTACCTTTTATACACACATTAAGTAAACTGACCGACATCATTCTTCAAACGATTCGAGATAAACGATGCGTAACCAGCCATATCCGGCATCGTGGAGTGCATTAAAAATGGAACAATTGGACGATTGGATGCTGGGCTAGGTGTTTCTTGGAATGCCCACGGATTGTTCGGGTCAAAACCACGATTATGAGGATTCATTTTTCGTATTGTGGTTGGATGAGAAATTTTTTTTTAAAAATAAGATAGAGATCATTATAGAAGAGGTGAAGTAGTTGTGGTAAAAAATGAATAGAAGTGTGAGTATTTATAGTGAATAGATAAAATTTTTTTAAACACATAGCCGTTGGCCAACGGCTAGCCCAAACGACTACTTGTCCTGGCCAATGAGATCCCGCCATGTCATCTTGATAGCCCCGCCCAGCGCCCGGGCTGAAACCCCCGCCCAAGGGGCCACGTCGAAACCCAAGCCCACCCAGGGTGGTGACTTGGGCGTTTGTACCCAACCCACGCCACAACCCCCGCCCCATACCCCATATTCTAATATTTCCTAGATCTTTTTTTTAAACACATAGCTGTTGACCATCGGCTAGCCCAAACGACTACTTGTCTTGGCCAATGAGAGCCCGCCATGTCATCTTGATAGCCCCGCCCAACGCCCGGGCTGAAACCCCCGCCCAAGGGGCCACGCCGAAACCCAAGCAAACCCGGGGTGGTGACTTGGGCGTTTGTACCCAACCCACGCCACAACCCCTGCCCCATACCCCATATTCTAATATTTTCTAGATCTTTTTTTTTAAACACATAGCCGTTGGCCAACGGCTAGCCCAAACGGCTACTTGTCTTGGCCAATGAGATCCCGCCACGTCATCTTGATAGCCCCGCCCAACGCCCGGGCTGAAACCCCCGCTCAAAGGGCCACGCCGAAACCCAAGCCCACCCGGGGTGGTGACTTAGGCGTTTGTACCCAACCCACGTCACAACCCCCTCACCATACCCCCATATTCTTATATTTCCTAGATCACTATTCATTTAGTTTGTTTTAATTTAAAAAATAAATAATAAATCACTATTCAAATCACTATTTATTAAATAAATAATAAATCACTATTTATATCAATAAATATTAAATCACTATTCATTCAGTTTCTTTTCTATTAGTATATAATATAATTATAAATATTAATTAAAATCTTCATATGGTAAATAAAAGAGAAACTCTTGAGTAGAGCTTCTTAATGACATTTAATTAGTTTTATTAGAGTTTTTAAGTCTCTAATTAAGTGAATAATTAAGTGACTAATTAAGTGAAACCTTTCACTAATTCTTAAGTATTGTACAAATAGTAGGCTATGTGCTTTTCTTTTGTTACAACAAGAATATGGTATTCCTTAATACATGAAGAATACTAGGAGGATGAACACTTGAAGACCAACTAGAGAGATGAGTACTCTCTACTTGTTTTCCACCACATGAGTTCAAACACTACAATTACCGGATGTAACCTTGGGCCTGTGAGCCATCTCCGGCAGTACAGACTGCTTCGGCTGTTGTACCCTGGGAGACAGACGCGTGTTGAACACGTGCAAGGGAAGCGTGTTGAACACGTGCCTCAACCAAAATCGTCAACGTTTTAGTGTGCTCTTTGTTGCAGTCAAGGAGTATTTTTCAAGACTCAAGATGATGGATACTCGAGTCTATGATGCTATCAAGTGCGCGTGAAAGACCCACCAGAGATGCGGCTTGAATCAAGATTGGTATATATAATTATATTTTATATTCTTTTTATTTAGTTATTGCAACCGGTATTGTACTATGATATTTCCTACGAATAACACGAGAGTCTCTCTATTATATATTTTGTAATTATATTTTACAAAAAGGTGAACCTAATTCCTACAAACTTAAAACAGATTTCATGAGATTGTTGGTACAATCTTAAAAACTTATTTATAAGGATTTTGGGTTTACGAAAGGATTTATAATAGAATTAAAAAAAATATTGTTAGAGGTTATGATCTTATAAATATTTTTTTTGGGAAATATGTATGTAGTACAACTTGTTGTGTTTGGATTTTTTGAGATTGAGATCCAATCTTAAATCCTATACCGTGGTACAAAACGAATAGTTTTGGTTCCAACGTTTGGTTTTGAAACGATTTTGGGAATCGTTAATTTTTCTAACTTTTGTGTTAGATCGGGTTTATTAGTGTAAACCATACGTTTTTTGTAAACGTTAAATTCTCTAACATGTGTGTTAGACCGGAATTATTGGTGTAAACCATACGTTTTTTGTAAACGTTAAATTCTCTTAAGTAGAGTTTTTTATGTCTTTAAATAAGAGTTTTATATCTCTAATTAAGTCTCTATTTAAAGTAGACTTTTCATCCACCCATGGATTGATATGAACAAATAAGTCTTATAATGATTTTTGTAATCATTTGTCTTCTAACATGTGTGTTAGAAACGTTCATGAAACGCGTTAGTTTGGAAGCAATTTTTAATTGTTTAGTTTCTAACGTGTGTATTAGAAATGACTTATTTATTTGAACCATATATGTGCTTTTAGCAAGTCGAATTAACATTTTGTGAAAATGTTAATATTTCTAACGTGCGCTTAATTTTTTCTTTCATTTTAACATGATTGTTAAAAATGGTTAAAATACAAATGCTTTGAAATGTTTTATGTAAACATTTTATACAAGTAATTTGTTGTAGCATTTATTTTAATGTTTTGTATGATTTAGAAATAAAATTTCATACATTGAAGTTGATGTTTGATTGACTTCAACAATTAAATCACCAAAAAATGATGGTGTAGTTGTGTGGGATTTATCACCAACTTTAATTTGTGATTTCTAAATACATTTGATTGAAATTTTAATTACTAATTAAACTCTTCATATGGTGAAACTCTTGAGTAGAGTTTTAATGATGACATTTGATGAGTTTTATTAGAATTTAAGTTTATAATTATTGAGACTCTTAACTCTTCATATGGTGAAACTCTTGAGTAAAGTTTTAATGATGACATTTGATGAGTTTTATTAGAGTTTAAGTCTATAATTATTGAGACTCTTAACTCTTCATATGGTGAAACTCTTGAGTATAGTTTTAATGATGACATTTGATGGGTTTTATTAGAGTTTAAGTCTATAATTATTGAGACTCTTAACTCTTCATATGGTAAAACTCTTGAGTGGAGTTTTATTGATGGCATTTGATGAGTTTTAATGATGACATTAATGCTTTAATTTGGTCATGTTTTGTATATATAAGATTACTTAAATTTTCTAACACGTGTGTTAGAAAATGTGTATCACGAATATGAGGTTAGAGATTGTTCATAAAAATGATGAGAAATGGTTTATTTTATAAACTATATCTTTGGAAAACGTTTTGTGTAAACGTTCGATTCTATAATGTGCTTGTTATAACATTTTTTTTCTAACATGCGTGTTAGAAAATTTTTAGTACATGTGTAGTAAGACTAAACAATAAAAAAACCATTTGATATTTTGGGTTTGATAACCAGAATTGATATTATTAATATTGTATATTGCAAAACTAAGAAATTGTTTTGAATTATTTTTAAAACAAAGTTTTGCATAACATTAATAATTCAAATGGTTCGATACTCTTACTCGAAGTAGCATATGGTGAACAAAGTAACAGCCTGGTGGATGTTATTTGGTGAAAAACAACTTGGTGTTGTTTTGAGCGTAATTGTCCAAGTTTAAAGTTTTAAGATGAAATAGGGAACTTGTACTTACAAGTGCATAGAGTCTTATTGAGGGAGTACCTCAAGACATGACATGGGACAATATTGTTGAGAAGATTTCGGTCAGATTATAAAGTGTTGAAGATAAAAGCACTTTGCTATTTGATGTCTACATATTGTCTATGCTTCCGTTTAAATTTCAAAAGTGATTGCCACTTATGATTTAGTTTCCAATGTATTTTATTGTTTTGTTTTCAATATCTTCGGATAACACATTCAATTTTTTACAAAGAAATAAATCACTAATGGTTGTGACGTATAAATTATTTTTGTGGAAAATAATTATAACGTCGGTTATACATTGTTTAAAAGAATATGGTTTTAAACGGATAGTACATGAAAATAGTTGGACATAAACAACTTGAGAGTTGTTACATTGACTAAAAGTCAAAGACGAAACATCAAATGTATAACCACATCATTATTGAGTAATGAAAGAACGTAATGAGTGCATTGAGATGAAATACACTAACGACATTCATGTCGCATACTTCATTAGAAGTCATTGAAAAATTCACAAGTGTGAATTCTAACATATGAAAGTAAAAGTGCTATATGTTATTATATACCTTTAATAAATCTTGCGAGATTTATAAGTAGATGCGCATACCACTTGATTATTGTTAGATCTATATGGAGATTTTACCTTCATTTGGGAGAGCATCCTAAATATACATATCACCTAATCAATAACAATAGATGTGTGCAAATCACTTTTGGCAAAATTATGAATGCCATGTTGTTGTGTGTCGATCTAGTTGACTCTATCTCACACATAATAGTGATTGTAGACGAGAAACATTCATCTTGTTGGTGATGAATGTGTTCACCAAGTGACTTGGATTAAGACTTATGTTTAAGTACTTATGAGTCAATGGTAGATTGTTAGAGATCAAAGGTAAACAAGTTATGTTCCTTAAATGAATGATGAAATTTGTGAGACCTTCCTAAATATTGATGTTTTAGGATTATGATTAAGTCTCATTATTTTGTCTTAGCAAGGGATGAATGTTGCAAAGTGATATTATGATATCCTTATGGCTGTGAAGAATCATAATGATGCATCTTCTGTTCACATGCTAAAGTATTGTAGTCTAAAGCATGCTAGACTAGTACTTGGTTAATTATGGGTCTTGAAGGATACTAATTAACTCTAAACATTCAAATGTGTATGAACACAAAAAGAATTTGTGTACAAACAAAATTAAGGGAGAATTTTTCATTCATTATAAGGAAAAGAAATGTAATTTTTGAAGAGTTTGTTCGAAAAGCTAATGAGGAGAACTCATTGTCTAAGCTTATTCTAGATGTTAAATTAGAATTATTCTAAGTTGGTGACAAACTTATGACAATGGCATGTGTTGCTTTGGTTAACTCGGAATGCAATATGAGTTGAATTCACACAATGAGGTTGATCTTGTTCAATCATATGTGTATAAATGTCATCATAAGTGAAGTTATGGAAATGTTGATCAAATGGCAAGAAATGTGGGGGATGATCCATTTAGAAACAACCCTATAAGGGTATGTAGAAATGGTTTTCATTACCCCATCTGGATGATATCCTATAACACTTAAATGTGGGGGTGTCTTGCATTTGTATCATAAAAGTTTGGCAATAAGGATTTTGTAATCCAGTCTAACATTGCAAACAGACGACTATGTGGAGGACACAAAGGTCGCAATGTACAATGGAGATGTGCTTGCCTTAATTGATAAGCGTATCTTACAAAGAAATATATTATAACCAGATTCGGATGGCCACTGAGGTTATAGTCTTAGAAGTTGACAATAGGCATAATTAACTTACGAGTTAAGAACACATCATGACAACTGATCTCAAATACGCAAAGTTATTTGTTAATGTTATGGATCCAACAACCTGAGGGTTTATTAAAGATCAAGTTGTGGAATGAGACTGAAGCCCATGGAAAAAAGGTATGTGAAGGACACCTAACTTAGTTGACTGGAGATCCCAAGATCTAAGTTCAATAGGACAACTAACTCATATGCCTAAAGGTGGTCACTGTGGGGGCATAAATGATATGCATAAGCTAGTATATATGGTTATACATACCCCCAAAGTATAAAGGGTGTTTATATACGTCCTAGTCTATTCCTATGATATTCAGTGACAAAGAGTGAGGCTAAGCATAATATGTGGTAAATGATTTCGCTAAATCACGATAACCACAATGCTTTTAATGATCTAAGGAGAATCACCTATGTTAGAGAGAAGTGGGGTCGCTTCGAATGGAATTGGGGGCACAATTCCTAGAGCTCTCGCAGAACCAGGAAAGTGTTCCACGACCATTATTGGACACGACTATGAGGAGATGACCCGGCTAGGGAGAGTCTTGTGTGAAGTGTATTGTCGTCTACACAAACGGCAGACGAGTTCAAAGACATCGAGATCTACTCAGAGCTAGTGGGCTAAGTGCATTTCACGAGCGAAGGTTCAAAGGGTAACACATACCTATCGTATGCAAAACTCAACTGTCGATGTTACATTTGAAATTTTAAGTGTTTTGAACGATCTCCATTCATGTGGGGGATTGTTGGAAATTTGGTGAATGGATATTTAATATATTTATAATTTAATGAAATTATAAATATTAATTAGAATCTTCATGTGGTAAATAAAAGAGAAACTCTTGAGTAGAGCTTCTTAATGACATTTAATTAGTCTTATTAGAGTTTTTAAGTCTCTAATTAAGTGAATAATTAAGTGACTAATTAAGTGAAACCTTTCACTAATTCTTAAGTACTGTACAAATAGTAGGCTATGTGCTTTTCTTTTGTTACAACAAGAATATGGTATTGCTTGATACATGAAGAATACTAGGAGGATGAACACTTGAAGACCAACTAGAGAGATGAGTACTCTCTACTTGTTTTCCACCACATGAGTTCAAACACTACAATTACCGGATGTAACCTTGGGCCCGTGAGCCATCTCCGGCAGTACAGACTGCTTCGGCTGTTGTACCCTGTGAGACAGACGCGTTGTCTTTAGTAGAGGCGCGAAATCTGTTTTAAGGGAAGCGTGTTGAACACGTGCCTCAACCAAAATCGTCAACGTTTTAGTGTGCTCTTTGTTGCAGTCAAGAAGTATTTTTCAAGACTCAAGATGATGGATACTCGAGTCTATGATGCTATCAAGTGCGCGTGAAAGACTCACCAGAGATGCGGCTTGAATCAAGATTGGTATATATAAATATATTTTATATTCTTTTTATTTAGTTATTGCAACCGGTATTGTACTATGATATTTCCTACGAATAACACGAGAGTCTCGCTATTATATATTTTGTAATTATATTTTACAAAAAAGGTGAACCTAATTCCTACAAGTGGTTTAAAACAATTTACGCAATACACCTTTTAACAGCATGGCATTTATGGAGAAATAGAAACAACAAAGTTTTCAACAACAAACTCACGATCCAAGCAAGATTGTAGATGAGATCAAAGAGGAGTCATTTGACTGGATAAAAACAAGAGCAAAAATCACCGAAATAACATGGAACGAGTGGAAAATTTTCACTTTAAGGAAGTAATTAGTCTCACTAGATTGTATTTTTCCTTGTTTTTCCTTGATGTAAGTCTCAATATTCTGGAGTGTACACTTGAGCGAAAAGTTTCGGTATATAGCATCTTGCTATGTGCAGTTTTCTTTTCAGTTTGGATGAATAAAGATCGTTTGTTGTTCAAAAAAAAAAAAAAACTAGCTCTGTATGCAACCTGAACGATCAATAAACAAATTGTGAACCGTTTGGCAAAAAAATTTGTTTACGTTTCATTCGTTCAATTAATGGACGAACATGAACACATTTTATTCATTTGATTAAAAGAACGAACATGAACACATATCTTGTTCGTTCAGTTACGTTCGTAATTTCCGTTCATTCACATTCGTTTATATCTATGCCATTAAATGAACGAATAAGAAACGAATGATTAGGTACACATTTCCATTTAACCATGTCGTTAGATATTTTACTTCTCATATTCTAATTTTTTTTTCTCTCATTTCAATTTCATTCGTTATGGGCTTGTAAATTTAATTATTAAAATATATTCAGATTATTTACAAATCGTAACAAGAAAATCAAATGTGTATGTTAATACTATTTATTATTTATGATAAGTTTTTCATAGAGTGAACAAAAACAATCGAACCACATCCATTTTTTTCTAAAATAAAGAAACATGTCTAAATGAATATCCACTACAAAAACATTGATATAATAATATCGTTTGTTGTATTACTTCTAATGAGGCCGGTTATTGTATAAATTACCTTAACGTACGCTGCATACGAGATGCAGTATCAACATGCGATTTTTTTTTAACATACGATTTTGGTTTTTTCAGCAACATGCGATTTTTTAACATGTGAAATTATTTTTTTTAACATGCGGAATTTTTTTACATGCGATCTTTGGTTTTTTTCAACATGCGAGATTTCCTTTCTGGGGTTATAACATACAAACTTTACCCTAACATACACTTCATATGTTAAGACAATTTGTACAATACACTTTTTCTACTTCTAATAACCCAATCCCTTTGTGTTATTGTTTGTTGGCTAAACATCAGTGTATGGTTACACATTAGCAAACATTTGGATTAGATCTGAAGTATTGTTAGGTGAAGAGAAACAAAGGGATCTTGTTTTGTCAAAGAAAACAAAAATACTGAACGATTGATTAAAATTTAAAAACATTCGTAAGTTTAATATAAAGAATAAATAAACAGACAAAGAGACAATGAGTTAATAGAATAGTTAATATGCAGGTTAAATTAAAACAAAATGGAAATACAAAATTAAATGGAAAATATTATTTTGTTAAATATTTTTAAAAGAACACTATTAAATATTTTCTCCACCAACACTAGTTTTTTTTTTTTAACATAAATATCTCTTATATTTTAAATTCTAAAATGCACTTTACATCAATACCGCAGGTAAGCGAGCAACAAGCTGCGCCGCTACCCCTTTCTGGATAGCAAACCCTAGCCTATTAAAAACAAACCCCCGCCCCCCTGTTGATGAGCCACTGCTGTGGACAACCTGTTGGACCCTAGTCAGCAAACGGATAGCTTCTGGAGCCAGGGATCCAAGGGTGTCGAAGGCGAAGGGGACAAATGCATGTTGGTTATCAGCACATGCTTTAGCGTGTTTGTCCACCTTTTTAGATTCTGCTTTCTTTACCGCTTGTCCTGCTACAAACCCATTTTCCCTTAACCCAGCTAAGGGAGAGACTCCTGTGAGATCTACACAAGCATGTTTCCCTCCCGCCCAGCCAAAGACGAGCAGGTCCGCTGGTCTCAATGTAGATCTCCCTTCCATGGGGTCTGTAAGGAAATTCACAGGGGCCTCCTTCTTGGCAGAAATCCCCGCTCTCCTCAAGATGTCCCCCAAAACATCCCTCACCCAGTCATGCCGGTATTTGAAACCAGGGAGCTCCTTGCAATGAACAGCATGCTCCCCGTATTTATCCATGCAAGCTTTACGGCAGATTGGGCAGGTTTCGTCTTCTGGATACATAGGGATCATCAGCCGGTATTTGAGGATAGCCCTGTACTCAACAGCCGACATGCATTGCCCCAGCCCCTCAATCGGGATAACAGTCAAAAAGTCTTGCGCATGGGGGCCTTTCAAGCACTCAATCACCGCCTTCTGGCGGGGAGACAGATCAAGTGTTTCTCCCAGATTCCGAGCGATTTTCTCAAATAGAGCATTCGCCAAGGTTTTTTGTGGCTTGGGGGGGGGGGGGGGGGCGGTGTCCATATTAGAGAAACCGCCAATGTCAAAGTCTGGAAGAGAGACACTTAAATACTCGAGGGCCTGTTGGTAGTCTACGTCAAGCTTATCAACCCCACTGTTCCGAAGGATGTGGTCTTGTAATACACACGACTGAGCTCTAGACGCCACAAAAGCATAAACTCCAACATCCCTAGCTGAGAGGAGGCCCAAACCACCCAGGCGCATCGGCAAAGATGCCAAACGCCACTGAAGTTCACCAAAGTAAGGCCCCCCCACAAACAACAATGTCTTCAATAGCCTTTCGGAGACCATCGTCAAAACAGGATACCGCATTCGCCATCAAGTGAGGTTGGCAGGTCCGCAGCCCAAACAGTAACTTAGCTACCCCCATGCATGACCTTAAAAGAAGAAGCTCGCACTGGGGGTCCTGTAAGCAGGGCAAGAGTTTCATAAGGTCAACCGCTGTCGATGCCCGCCGCCCTGCTAATTCCCCAATAAAAGCAGAGTCTCGGCTAACCGCCCCCCAAGGAGCTTAACCCCTCTCACAGGTCTACCAATCCCTCTCGGGAAAAGGCCGTCCTGCACCTTGAGACCGTCACAAGATGGCCAGTACACTTCCGTTTTCTTAATATTGAGATGGAGCCCTATGGATGGTCCCTCCATGTTGATGATGTCCAAGGCTTTAGCAACTTCCATTGCATTACCTATGATCGTACCATCATCCAAATACCAAGCATGAAAGGGGAGGTTATAGTGCTCCTGTACACAGAGAATAAGGGGATGTAAGGCTAGGGCAAAGAGGAGGGGCCCCAAGGGATCTCCCTGTTGCACTCCAGAGGTGGCCCCGATACACTCGCTGCCAATATACAACCGAGCGGGTTGGGCGTACAGGAACTGGACCCACCGATAGATAGATGGGCAACGTTGGTGGACCTGCTGGAGGAACGCTGAACGGTCAACCATGTTGAAAGCATTGGTGAAGTCTACTTTAAGTAAGGCCATGGACCCATCTTCATGAAAAGAGTTAAGGAACCTGTTCGCACTATGAAGCACCGCCTCCGCCCCATTTGGTGTACCAACCCCAAATTGAAAATCCCCCAAATACTGGGCCATGTCCTTCCCAACCTTCTTCATAGCCACCTTAGAGACCAACCTACGCCAGATGCCACTCACTGCGATAGGCCTAATACCATTATCAGGTTTCAATAAGGGGGTGAGGGGGGCTAAGGTCACAAACTCTGCCAACTCTTTAGGGCAAAGCCCTTCAAGCCATAGGTTGACGACTCCAGTAATAGCTGTGAGAAGACCCGAGGAACTGACCGACCCCACGCAACCAATAGCGTCCAACAAGTGTTGGGCCCGCATCCCATCTTTGCCACAAGATGTCCCTCTAGGGAAGGATTGGATACATTTAAGCACGCAATCATCTGCTGCAATAATAGTGGGTTGGACAATGGGATTGGAAGGCAGTGATGGGGGTGGCATCACCGGGTGTTTATCAATAAGAGCTTTCATGGTTGATTCTTCAAAGGGGGCAACCCCACTAGAACATAAAACTTTGACCGCCGCCATAAAATGCCCATCCCTGACCTTCCGCAGGCATTGCTTGATATTGGGACCCTTTTTATTGTCTTCGCCCTTTCCGGAAACCCTCTTAGGCACCTCAGAGTCCCCCTCACCACTCAAGAGAGAAGAGACCAGATCTGGAAAACCAGACCCATCTTTCCACAATGCAAGTGCCTGCAAGATACTGCTGCACTGCAGGGATTTTCTATTTCCTGATCTCCGCTCTTGCCTGGAAGAAGGCCTGACAACCCTCAGTGTACAACCCGGCAACAAAAGCAACTGAACCCAATTTTCAACCGAGCCTGGAGACGCCACAACTTTACGTAAGGCACCCATTAAAACCTGAGCGAACGCCATTCGACAACTTGGGGGGATGCATTTGACGGTTTGAAAACGAAGTGAAAAAACACGCTCGAGAAGGGCAACATCGGTTACCACCCCTTCCGGGGAGAGTGTTTGAGGGTCGGCAACCACTTGGCATGGCTTCCTAATCCCAACAATGAAATCGTCCACGTCTCCCGAGATTTGAGTAAAAGACACCATCTCATCACCGTGTTTGCACCCCCTACTAAGGGCATGCAAAACCATGCACTCCCCACATAACCATTTGTTTCCTGCCCTTAGGACTTCCCCCACGTCCAGAAAAAGGTCCAAATCCTTAGCGATAGCCTCCTTCACATAGGTCTTCCTGTTTTCAGTCTTAAGGTGGGTGCTTTGTATGTGTTCAAGAAGGCGAAAAAACCCACTAGACCCCGGTTTACCATCCTTGCATTCGTGGAAATGCTTTAGGGGGCACGCTCTTAACCCACTATCACATGCTGACGTCAGCCCACCAGCCTTGGCGTTTCTACCTCTACGCGCGTGGGCCATGCACAAAATCAAACGCAAACAGAAAAGTAACACAATAAACCGCTAACTCGAGGGGGGTTAGTGGTAAAAGAAAAAGAAACAGAGGGAGCAAAAGGAACGACCCTCTATACGCGGGGGGGAGGGTAGCAATCCCAAATTGCCCACCCTCAAGAGCACCCCTGCACAAACGTGTCACCCCATACCCAAATCAAAAAGGTATAATCTCTACACAACGTGGCACAACCTAATAATTAATATTTTATAATTAATTCAAAACGACAGACCCACTGTCGTTTTCTTCATTCAACCTGTCCGAAACCCTAATTTTGAGATCCAGCTGCCAAGAACTAAAAACCCTAATCGTAAATCTTAGCCGCCAAGAACAACGATGGAGGAAGACGAACGACGAAAGGTTGAAGGTCGGAGAATGACGGTGGTGGCCGGAGAACGAGTGGAACGGATAATGGTGAAGATGATGGTGGTTATTCGAAGGTGGATGTAGATGTAGCAGGTTAAAGAGGTGACGATGGCCGGAGGTTACGTGGAGAAAACGACCAATGTTCGGTGGTGGTGCTCCAATGGAGGTGAATGACGGAGAGTAAAAATGGAGAAGAAGTGTATAACGGTGGTCGGAGAACGAGTGGTCGTCGCCGGAGAAGATAACCGGAGGCGGAGGTTGACGACGGAGGTTGCAGGTGACCGGAGGGTGATTAACGGTGAGTTGCAGGTCGACGGAACGATGAATGACGGAGGATGTTAACAGTGAGAACTGATGCTGATGAATGAATGATTTACAAAAGAGTTAATTACTTTTTCAGTCCCTGAGGTTTGCCAAAAATAACGGTTTCAGTCCATTAGTTTAAAAATTGCCATTTCAGTCCATTAGTTTCATTTTCATAACCATTTCAGTCCACAAACTTAACTCCATCCATTTATTTTGTTAACTTTGGGGTGAAATTACCAAATTACCCTTGCTAACTTAACAAATTGTAATAAAAATCATAAAAATTCAAAAAAAATAAAAAAAAATCCAAAAAATCAAAAAAATTCAAAAAATTCAAAAAAAAAAAAATAAAAAATTCCAAAAAATCTAAAAATAAAAAAAAATTTAAAAAAATTCAAAAAATTCCAAAAAAGAGTTAATTACATAGTTAGTCCCTGTGGTTTGCACAAAATAACAACATTAGGTACTAATAGTTTAAAATCACATTCTAGGGTATTAACTTTTCATTTTGTAACGTTTGAGGGTATTAACTTTTCATTTTGTAACGTTTGAGGGTATTAATTTTTCATTTTTTAACGTTTGAAGGTACTAATAAAATGTGATTTTAAGCCTTTAAACAGTGCTAATACCCTCAAACGTTACAAAATGAAAAGTTAATACCCTAGAATGTGATTCTAAACTATTAGTACCTAAGGTTGTTATGTTTTGCAAACCACAGGGACTAACTATGTAATTAATTCAAAAAAATCTAAAAATCAATTTTTTTTTAAAAAATCATAAAAATTCTAAAAAATCCAAAAAAATTCAAAAAAATCCAAAATGTTTCGAACCCGAACCGTTTCAAACCCGATCCGTTTCGACCCGTACCGTTTCGACCCGTACCGTTTCGACGCTAACCGTTTCGACCCGTACCGTTCCGTTTCGACGCGAACCGTTTCGAGCTGAACCGTTTCGACCCGTACCGTTTCGACGCAAACCGTTTCGACCCGTACCGTTTCGACCCGTACCGTTTCGACCCAAACCGTTTCGATGCAAACCGTTTCGACCCGTACCGTTTCGACGCGAACCGTTTAGACCCGTTCCGTTTCGAGCCAAACCGTTTCGACCCGTACCGTTTCGACCCGTACCGTTTCGACGCGAACCGTTTCGACGCGAACCGTTTCGACGCGAACCGTTTCGACGCGAACCGTTTCGACCCGTTCCGTTTCGAGCTGAACCGTTTCGAGCCGAACCGTTTCGACCCGTACCGTTTCGAGCCGTACCGTTTCGACGCGAACCGTTTCGACCCGTTCCGTTTCGACGCGAACCGTTTCGACCCGTACCGTTTCGAGCCGAACCGTTTCGACCCGTACCGTTTCGAGCTGAACTGTTTCGACGCGAACCCGCTGAACCGTACGGGTCGAAATGGTTCGCGTCGAAACGGTACGGGTCGAAACGGTTCGGGTCGAAACGGTTCGGCTCGAAACGGTTCGGCTCGAAACGGAACGGGTCGAAACGGTTCGCGTCGAAACGGTTCGCGTCGAAACGGTACGGGTCGAAACGGTTTGCGTCGAAACGGCACGGCTCGAAACGGTACGGGTCGAAACGGTACGGGTCGAAACAGTTCGGCTCGAAACGGTTCGGCTCGAAACGGAACGGGTCGAAACGGTTCGCGTTGAAACGGTTCGCGTCGAAACGGTTTGTGTCGAAACGGTACGGCTCGAAACGGTACGGGTCGAAACGGTTCGGCTCGAAACGGAACGGGTAGAAACGGTTCGCGTCGAAACGGTACGGGTCGAAACGGTACGGGTCGAAACGGTTAGCGTCGAAACGGTACGGGTTGAAACGGTACGGGTCGAAACGGTTCGGGTTCGAAACATTTTGGATTTTTTTGAATTTTTTTGGATTTTTTGGATTTTTTGGATTTTTTATGATTTTTTAAAATTTTTTTGATTTTTAGATTTTTTTGAATTTTTTGGAATTTTTTAGATTTTTTTGAATTTTTTAAATTTTTTTTTATTTTTAGATTTTTTGGAATTTTTTTAATTTTTTTGAATTTTTTGAATTTTTTAAATTTTTTTGATTTTTTGGATTTTTTTTGAATTTTTTAGAATTTTTATGATTTTTATTACAATTTGTTAAGTTAGCAGGGGTAATTTGGTAATTTCACCCCAAAGTTAACAAAATAAATTGATGGAGTTAAGTTTGTGGACTGAAATGGTTATGAAAATAAAACTAATGGACTGAAATGGCAATTTTTAAACTAATGGACTGAAACCGTTATTTTTGACAAACTCAGGAACTGAAAAAGTAATTAACTCTTTACAAAAAATATGGCCAAATTAATGTTTGACTGAAATTCAATGTAGATTTCATACATCAAATTAATGTTTCTCAATCATCATGATCGCTTTCGGCTGCGATTTATGTTTTAGTATCAATGGTTAATAATGTTTATGGTTGAAAAAAAAAAAAAAAAAAAACTCCAAAAACAAATAGATTTTGCCTATTTTATATTTTATTTTATATAATTTATATATATAATAACATTTATCATAGGATCTTATCTACAGTATTCCAAAAGCCCTTCATTTTCAATATATTTACAGTAGTGCCATTTCTTTCTTTAATTTTCATCTTAGTTTGCGCTTTTCATAACAATGTCAATCAACTATACACGATAGAATGTTTTTTTTTTTAAACCCTGGGCTTATAGCTCAGTGGTTATGGAAATGAGGCAAGACTTCTGACCGAAAGGTCTCGAGTTCGATTCCTGATCCACCCGGGTTTTACCGGCTTTGCATTGTCGTGCCCTCGGGTGGGTGCAGGGTCGGGTTTTCCCCGGAACTGGTGGCATGGTGGGCTAGGGGCTCCGTGCGTGCAGGTTGGGCTGCCGCGGGCTACCTTTCGGCCAATGGGTGCCGCGTACGGAGTACCCGACGATTCTTATGTTGGACGTTCAAAAAAAAAAAAGATTTTTTTTTTTTTTTTTTTTTTTGTCTTAGTTTACATTTTCCGTCTCTCTCGAATACTTCATATTTAGATCTGAAAGTTTTGTCTTTTTTTTATTTGGGTATTTAAAATAATGTTTTCTTTATAAATTTTAGTTTGTTTATATTTTATGTCAGTTCATGGTATAAGTTTGTGTTTTTCTTCGTCTACGTTTTATGTCACGTGGCGGTATAAATTTGTATTTTTGTTTTACGATTTTTCTTAATTTTGATCATCGTTTGCTTACTACTTAGTATAGTTTTACGATCACCCGCAACGCGGGGACTAAAAACTAGTTCCATATAAAATGGGTAAGACAAAGAGCATCGAGTAATGACTTTGGTTTCCAGCAAACTTAAGAAACATATCGGCAAAAATCCAAGGTTGATGATCACGTATGATGGCGTTGCCTCTTAGCTGCTCAATAAATTTTTAGGTCCTAGGCGAAGTACAAGGATGGGCTCTTTCCAAATCTTTATCGTTATACAAAAATTGATAAACTTAGGGCAAATTTTTTTTGTTTGTGAAGTTAACGGTTAAGGTAGGATTGGACCATATTGGATAAGAATTAGACATTTTTAAATAAGGGTTAAGTTATATGATCTGAACGATAAAACAAAATTACTTGGATTTGATCATGTATATAACATTTACTTTTAAATTCAAAATTAAGTCTCCAAGTAGGGTCGGGGCCCTAGTAGAGGTGTACAGAGCGGTTATTTTTTAAGAAAATCAGTCTGGTTTTTAATCGAATCATTTGTTTGTGGGGAAAAAAGTTTTTTAACTGGTTTTATACGATGGGAAACCAAACTGATTCGGTTTAAAACCATCATGTGCCATATAAACAGGTTTCAACGATCAAGGATACTAACCAGTCTACAAACCGTCGGTTCGGAACTGATTCCGGTTTTTTGTCCGGATTCGATCCTAAAACTGGTTTTTTTTGTACACCTCTTGCCCCTAGAGCCGACGATAATGCCTTCATTGATGTGCGAGTCATGACCATATTTTCACAAGCCTTTTTTTTATCATATAATGGTAAACTTACATTTTAATGTCTCAAAAGGTTGAAATTATAAACATGAATTTTTTTGGTGGAAGACATGCAAAATGATGCAAACAAACAAGGTTTCAAATTTGAATAGTGGATGTATCAAGTAATAGTTTCCCTACCAATGTCACTCTCGTATCCTTGGTTAATAATTAATATATTGTTTTAAAAAATAGGCAAGATCACACTTCCCTAGAGAATGATATGAGATCAAGACCTCCAATAGTGCATGGTCCATGAGCTTCCTATCTTGGTATGCATGAAAACGACTTGTCAATATGCAAATTGAATTTATTTGAGTACAACAACTGGTTGGGTAATTCATTTATTGTATAGCTGTGCTACGTTCTTCTCTTCGGGTTATTGAGAAGAATGTGTCTCTAATTCATTCGTCTTTTGTATACTTTGGGCTTAATAAATCTTTGGTTTGGGTATTGTTGGTTTTAAAATCATGATTCTTGACAATGTTTTAACTAAAACTATTGCTATTGCTTTATTGAATTTTAGAGAAACGAGAATATGCTATAATTACTTTATAATTACTTTATAAGTCAGAAGTTCTAATGGTGATTTATACCAAATTAGTGAGAGATGATTTTGTTGAAGATAAATCATGAGTAGATTTAAGATGGATTAGTGAAAGGGTATGGTCCAAAATCTGCGCCGACCAACCAGGGCGCGCGTAAAACCATACCCTTAACACATCAATTTGGTAGCTTTCCCAACCTTGCGCCGACTAAACAGGTCTAACCTAGATCGCACGCAGGGTCAAGGGAAACATAAGACTAGATTTTACACTTGCCTTCTTGGATGAAAAGTCTCGCTTCCTAGACCTTGCGCTGGCTACTTGGGACTTTCCTGATGGCCGCGTGAAGGACGGAAGCGCAACTAATCTAAGGACAAGTACCAAGGATACAAGTGGCAAAACAATGGACCAATAAGCGTCCAACAGGTGTATCCGATTGTGCTCCACGATTGACAAATCGTACAGGAAACAAGAAGGTACACAAGGACACTTACGTGGCAACAATCAGTGTGCGCCGACAACTGCACCACGATCTCCACTTAGACGTTGATGACAGAGCAGACAAAAAGGACAACGGTCAGGTCACGTGGATCCAATCAACATGCGCCAGCTCTCCTCTTGTCCAGAAACACCAACGGTCATGGCATAGGAGACAAAACATATATTCCTTGTTGTCGACCTCAAGGCCCAAGCCCCATCAGCCCATTTCGTTCCACACCACTCCGGCTATAAATAAGGACCTTCTTCTACAGGTTTAAGGATCCACTTCCTTGTTCTCTTACTCCTAATTACATACTTAATCCTTAATACACATACTTATTCTCACGCTAGAGAGTGGTTAAGAGGAGGACCCCCTATTCACCTCCTATTAACGAGTTTAACGGGGTGTTTAGGTGTTTTACAGGAAGATCACCACCACAGCTCAGGCGAGACAAAGAAGATTAACCTTATTTGTCGAGGCACATACCACAAACTAATCACCAGATTAGTTTGGTGTTTCTTCATTGGCGCCCACCGATTTTTTACAATCACTTTCATTTTCTTTTTCTGAGTTGTTCTTGCTTCTCTCGATCAATGGTTGATCACGAAATTCCTTTTCCACCCCTTGGTGCACGCTCTCAGGCGAGTACGGCGGAGGACATCGTGCATGTCCAAAGCCTACCTAATGGCGAATCAACTGAGGGAGAAGATACAAATGTTGAGGGCATCCGCGTGAGTGGTGTTCGCATTGCTCACACAGTTACCCCCAACAAGTCACGACGTTGGCCCGTTAGCGCCAACACCATCAAACATCTCTGCGCTATTAGGGCTACCTGAGGGAGAAACTCTGGCCTCATGGTATGCAAAGTCCCAAGTGACAGTCAACCTCATCTACGCGCAGTTGAGCGCACAGCAAGCGATGCTCCAGGCGCAGACATAGCCATCAGCATTCGTAACTCCTGCTCCACGACCAGTGGAAAACCCGACTCCACAACATGCACATGCGCAGAGTCAACAACATGAAAAATCATCTTCTCCAAGAAGACAGAGCATGTATGATACGCATGACACGTATGGAGAAACAGAGAGCAACTATAACACCAACCAACGGAAGCTTCCGTTGAGCAGCCGGTTGGGACCACGCAATATAAACAACGAGTGGGGTTGCAACACGGAAGAAGAGGACTCAACATACAAGCAAGAGGACTCCACATTTTTTAGAAGACTTCAAAAGAATCATGAAGCTTACAAGCCACAGACGCGCCTAGCATACAACCCGTCGGCTAAACATGATTACACCTTTGTATACAGGCCTGCAGCAGCTGCTGAAAAGTCGAAATTCATCTGCCAGATCGCACTCGCGCCATTGGAAAAGCCAAACTTCCTCATGCTGTTAGTAAGTTTAACGGCCTCACTGACCTAGACTACCATATTCAACTTTTTACAAGTGTTGGCGTCGTAGGAGGGTGGACATGCCAATGTGGTGCCATCTTTTCGTGCAAACCCTCACAGGGGCTGCACGCGCATGGTTCGACAACTTCCCGCCGGGGAGAATCAAGTCATGGATAGATCTGCAAGAGAAATTTCTGGCTCATTTTAGCCAGCAGCAAAGGTACATGCACATCACCTCTGAGGTGATGGAAATCTCGAGGCATGAAGGCGAAGGATTAGAAGACTTCATCACTCGCTTCAACAAGGAGTGTTTGGAGATAGGTAGGGTAAGCGAAGACTTAATGTGCGCCCACTTCAAGAAAGACATACGCTGTGATAGTCTAATCAGGACTATCACCGAAAGGGACGGTATGCCAAAAGAATGGGACAAGCTCATGGAAGCAACGAAGATAGTCACGCAGACGGAAGAAACCCTAACTGGGTCCAGGTCTGGCCATTATTCAAAAGACTATTATTCAATGGATAACTACTCCAAGGACTACTCGTGCAATACTAGCAAGCACGATAAGAGAAGGAGGCACTCCGACTGTAGTTCAAGCCAGGCACGCGATGAAGATAGACACCGACGCGGTGAAGATGCCCGTGCCACGATTGACAAGGCAAGATACACAAAGGCAGAAAAGGGTGATCATCAGGAGAAACAGTGGACTCCGTTAACCAAGAGACCTCTTGAGGTCCTTAACATAGAGAAATTAGACCTCAAGGGTCCACCCTCAATGCGCAGTGTTCTTTACATACTTTTTTCCTTGTTATTTCCTACAGTACTTACAAATTATGTCACACCCCGACCACGTAGAACAACAAAACGTGGTGGAAACGTCGGGGAGTGTTGTAACAGAATTAATTGTTTCAAATCCATGGCAATTAAAATTTTGTTTTATTAATCAAAAAAGAGAGTTTACATCGTTTTAAACAAGAAACAAAGAGTACATAACACAAATTAACTAGTTCTTGCTTCGTTTTAAGTCACTAAGGCACAAGTCTGCCTAGGTGTATCTTGATCAATCCTATCCATCGATTCCTGAAAACACATGTGAAAATAGGTACGTCAGCATAAAAATGCCTGTGAGATACATAGGTTTTGTGAAAATAAGATTCATGACTTAAGTTTAAGAAAATGTTTAATAAAATGTAGCCATGGACCTTGTAAATTGATTTGTGTTTGTAAATCATTTGAAAAGCAATAAGGCCAGATGATATGTATAAATAAGAGAATAATGTATGGTTAAATGAATAACCAAGTAAAATGAGTTTGTATAAGATAAGTTGTTTGTAAAACAATGTCTTGCGAAAAGTATGTTATTTGTATAAAATGTTATATGTCTCAAATTGAAATGATTCAAATAACGCTACGATATGTAATACCATACAAACACTTATATATAGGAAGTACCAGCGGTGTATCCACCATGCTTGTATCATATTACACACGCCTCGTTACTTAAATCACTTACTCAAACTGAACCATCAAGATGTAATGTTTAACAATTGTAGAAATGTTTAGGTATAGTCAAATGTCTATTGTCAAATGGTTCACATGGTTCAATAGATATAAATGGTTCACATAATGTAATATAATGTGTTCATATGCTGGATGAGCATATGCAACAAATTGTAATGTAAAACAATGTACTAAGTACGCGCACAATGGACATACATAGCATAAAATGTAATGTAATGTAAAACAATGTACTAAGTATGCACACAATGGACATACATAGCATGAAATGTATTGTAAAGCAATGTACTAAGTATGCACACAATGGACATACATAGCATGAAATGTAATGTAAAACGATGTACTAATAGTGTACTAATGAACATAGCAAACATATGATATGAAAACATGGAAAAGCATGAAAGTAACAAGTAGGCACATGTGTTTCACCCCAAAATGTTTGAAAACAGTAAGAGAGGGGTCTATGTACTCACTTGAGATTGCTTAGTAGTCCTTGAGTAATAACCAAACAAGGCTAGAGATCACGGATATCCAACGACACCTAATATAGGTAACTATGTTAATATACCGGACCTAAATCGGAGGATCAGATAGAATGAGGGTTCGTAAACCAAATGAGTATGGGAACTCATGTAATATGGTTTAACAAAGACTTCATTCTAAAATGAAACCTAACCTAAGTGCTTACGACCCATTACGACCCGTTTAGGTAGCTTATGCTACTTTAACGCGTCGTTTGCGTGAAACGCGTTCGGACCGCCTAACTAGTCCTATGACAAGTAGAATATGCCTTAACATGTCTAATATTGTTGCCAAATCAGTTTAGATGTCAAAAGTTATGTTACATATGTTTAAAATGAATTTTGGCGTCAAAGGGGTATTTTGGTAATTTACCTAAGGCATATAAACTACCTATCATACAACTAACTAAACGTCGTGACCATAAGGTATAACCTCGGAAGGTTATTCCATATATACTATGGTCACCTAATGTGTTTGGTCGGATCCTAATGATCGACCAAACGGGTCGGGTTCGAAAGTATAAGCGATTGTTTAGATCGCTTACCTTACGACCCTATATAAGCACTAAACTAAAAGTGACGAGCTAAGCATGTTAAACATGCTTAACTAAGTTTAGAAAACAGGTTTGGTATCAAGACAAACGGTTTTGATACCTAAGAGTAGTTTGGTTACAAAATACGCAAGAATACGCATTTTGGCCAAAACTACGACTCGTCACTGAGCCTAGATAACGTGGTAATCGGTAGGTAGCCACTAGGGACTATAACCGTCGTGATTACACTCACGTTATGAAGTTCAAACGAACTTCGCGTTGACCATAAACTGGTCAAAGCAGAAAGTCAAACATAGTTTGACTTTCGGACTCGAAAAGCGATAAAAATGCATAAAAGAACGAAAGAACACTTACAAAGGGTCCCCGCAAGCTAATCTTGATCCAAGTAGCTCAGGTATGAAGTAATGGCTTCAACTTAGAGCATTCTTAGATCAGATTTGTGGGTTTTATAAGTGAATGGGTTGGGTATTTATAGGAAATGGACCACCGTTAGGATCGTTTCTCGTAAACCGTGATTTAATCTCATCCTTACATGTGTTGTAACACTAAGGTAACTCAAAATGCCCCCCCCCCCATGATCAGGAACTAACATGTGGAATTGAGTTATGAGTGCATAACAGCTGTTTAAACAATTAAATCTGGTCTGGGAGGGCCTCGCGGCCCGCGTAAGGGTCTACCATAACTTACGCGGCCCGCCTGGGCATGTCTGATCAGCCACAAGTTTGCTGAATTGTCAGTTTCAGTCCCTGTTGGTGTTTAACGCTCATTTCGATATGTTTAAGGCCCGTTAAGCCAACATTAAGGCTCTAAAATGATGCCTAAACATTGTGGACATGAAAATGCTCAAAAATATGCCGGATGTTGGTTCGTTTGGTCGTATGATCGCGATGTTCGCTTAATTACGACGAAATGCGCATAAGCGCGAAAAACGATCCAAATTGCGCGACGAATGGATTTTTATCATTCCAAATACTAAAATAAGATATTTTAGTGCTTACATAAATTTTTGGATGTCCGGATGTATTCAAAACGTAAGTTATGCGCGAAAATGCAAACTTGTGCACTTTTTGACGCTTTTAGTCCCTGAATGACCCAAAAGTTTATTTTAGCACACCGAACCCCTCAAAGCCTATTTCTAAGCTATGTAAAGGATATTTATGGTATTTTTAACTTATGGTCTTGTTCCGGAATATCTGTTACAGTTCAAATTGGCATACTTTCGCAGTTTGTCAAATTTAGTCCCTGTAAGCGAATTAACTTGATTTCGGCATACCAAACCATCCAAAACTTATTTCTAAGTTATGTGAAGGTTATTTAAGGTATGTTAAGCCTATTTCACTATTCCGGAGTGTTCGTTGCATTGAACTGGTTATATTTACGCATCAGATCGCGTATAACCTTCCAGAAAGCGACTTGATGCCCGATATCGAACAAGAATGATATGTGCAAACGATACACATATTTTTTTTCAAATCCCACGTATGAAACACAATATCTCATTGATTTGGTATTTGTTTGATGGTCACGGAGGCACAATTGTCACAAATTACAAATACATGTTCAACTTCTATTACACACAAAAACACTTCAGTAAATTACGAGCTCATGAACTAAGCCTCCAAGGTTCCCGTAAACGCAGCGCGGGACCAGGCGATAATGTTCAAACATGAGCCACTTTCATTCATTTGCGCTCCTTCTACGAAGTTGTTAACACATCCAATAATTATAATTTGACAACAATAGAAAGAAAAAAAGTCTACTTCAGTAATAGGCGCGACAGCGCAAAGGTTACACATATAAAAAGGAAAAATTTACAAGGCATCAAATGCCCAAAAAACAAAGCTCTATATATGACATTTAACCTTCACTCAGCGCCTTCGTAATCCCCAGCATCACCTTCCTCATCAGATAGTTCCACTGTCTCGGGTGGCTCAAAGAAATATTTCAAGCGCGCGACGTAGTCGTCATGCTTCAAAGCTTCAGTAATTACGTCCAATACAGGTATAGACAAGCTATTATAGCTCTCAGCCTTGCGCAGCTCATCTTCAGCCCCTTCACCAGTAGAACATCGATGCGAACCAAAGTGTTGGCGAAGTGCTTCTTTAACATGTCTGCACATTCAAGGTATCCAGCACGATGGCCTACGGCTCGCACAGCCATTGTCAGGGCAACCACTGCTTTGTCAAGCTCCGTGGCATTCAAAATAGAATTGGAAATCTATGCAAAGGAAAAGAACAAGGTAAGTAAATAGTTAAGAAAAATAAAGAAGCAAGAAGAAAAAGATACTTACATGCGCAATGCCAATTCTGCATCCATTCGCGATCAGAAAGAAGAGGCTCCACTGTCGACTGAACCTCCGCATAGTTTTCCTAAGCCACGTTCAAGGCCGCAAGGCTAACCTTGCGCGCCTCTTCCGCGGTCTCAGCCTTGACTCTTTCTGCGGTCAAGTCAATCTCTAAGCAATCGGTTTTCTGCCTCTCAGCCTCTAAGTTTTTCTTCTCCGTTTCCAGGCCTTCTTGCGCCCCGCGCAACTGAAGTTTCAGTTCGGCTATTTCAGCATCCTTGCCAGCCAGATCCTGATCCTTGCTGATGATCTACGTTGTAAGTCCCGAAAATCCGGATCAAACAACGATATCAAACGATCAACAAGGATGGACGGAATCCAAGCTTGATGATCTTCAAGAACAAGATGAAGATTGATGAAAGATTTGATGATTCAAATGCTTACTCTTGCATACAAAAGTGTTTGTCTAATACAAGAGTAAAAAACAAGAGAACCAACCGTAAGCCCCTAATTATCATTTCCTATTTATAGGAAGGAGTTTCCCCCAAAACCCTAGGCCCATGTTCCCCCAAAGCCCACTCTAATACCCACCTTCTATAAACTTGATCCATTTAGCTATAATTCCTACTAATCCATAAACCTATAGGGCTTAACAATCTCCCCCTAGGTTTACTGGATTAGTGTCTGAATTCGTCTGGAGGACCACAAGGCAACGGAGCTGGATCAGCAAACACATGATTCTGGATTACGATCTTGAACTTCGTTTCCAGCTTAACTTTCAACAGATATCAGCATACCCACATCACTTTGTAGTTGCTCGATCGTATGATCTTTGCTTGATTTTTGAGCTTGCAAAGATGAGATCTGAGCTTCTTTCAAGGCAGCATCTTGTTCCAACACAATCACTCTTCGCTGCAACTTCGCTACATCAACAGCCTTATCATCATCACTATCTCTTTCTTCAATAAATTTCATTTTGTTGGCTGCAAAGCGCATGGCTGCTTCATCATGCTTAAAGAAACCGGCAGCACTGGAACTTCCTATATTGAACCTGACTCTGCTTGAGCTTTCTGGTTGCAAATAAGTTGTTTCAGGCAGATCGAGATCGAAATCAAAATTTAAACCAAAATTGAGATCTTGCGTGCTTGTTTCTTGAGTAGCAGCAGTGACTTGTGGATCAGTGGGCATAGTAGGCTCTGGTTTTGAGCTTGGGCCAGTAGAAAGATTATCAGGAGCTGTTTCGGTTCTTTGTTTCTTGTTGGATGCTTCTTCAGCATCATCTGTCGCATTATCTTCACCATGAACTTTTGTTTCAGGAATAGGTTCGGAAGGAGGATTTCCGACACTATCCTTCAAGGACTCAATCAGGGATTATAGATTTTCTGCAGTTATTAACGTTGATTCTCGAATGGGTTCCTCAACTTTCTCAGAGACAATCACTTCCACATCACTGTCGTCGTTAGATTCTTCTTCATCCATCTCTAACACTTCAGCTTCTATCTCAGCTTTAGCAGCATCATTCATGAGTTGCTCGTCATTTTCTTCGGCAACTGCGACATTTAAAGGCTTTGGTTTGAAAAGTATTGAAACCTGCAAACCTTGTAATTCGAATAAGTGGTCCGAGTAGACAATGAGAAAATCCGAAATGATTAGGAGATGAGATTAGTCCGAAAGGTGACTCGAAAGAGAAATGGTTGACAATTTATAGTGTTTGGGATTAGGCCTGAGATCAAACGGCCAAGCCCCGACTTGGAACAATTTCCCGAATTACATTCGAGAACAATGGGCCGGATCTAATTCGTTTTATTCGAAACAGTGGGCCCCAATCCGAAACAGTGGGCCAGACTGTAGTTTTAACGTTTTGCTTTTTCAAGACAGAAAACATCTTTCTCAAAATCAACGAAACAACCAACCGAGCAACCCTTTTTGAACATAGAAAAAGAAAGATGATAATAGCACAGTAAAATAATAATAGAATAATAGTAAAGGACTAATATATGGAGAACCTGCCATGGGATCAAATCGTTTTCGAACTGATTAAGGAACATTTTTCAGCTCACGCTTACTTAGACTGGTCCACGCGATTGTTAATATACTTGTCCGATTAAATCTAACGCTCAACCTTTAACTTTCAACCTTGTGATACGCTTAGGGTAGAATTATACTGTGACATCTGTGTGTCCCATTCCAAGGCATACCCCCGCGATCAAGGTAAGCACAACTATTCATCGTAGCAGGTGAGTATACTGAGTCCTTCCTTTTGTTTTAACAACGCCAGACTTTCTGGTGAATAGGTCAGTACTTTCGTACAGCAGAGAGACCAGAGAAGTTTGACGAGGGCTGGGCAGATACCTTTAATGGTACGAATTTGGCTTTTTATAAGCTCACGGAATTCTCTTTAAGAAATTTTCTTCCGTTTTAAGGTTTTGGCCCTTTTTGCGGCTCTTTTTCAAGATATGCTGACTGTGCCTAGATCTGCATATAATCTGGATGTAACAGAAGGACAACCCTGATATCCCGGATGACTCATCAGTATAAAGACCCGAAACCTTAGATGTTGGCTATCTATCAACACAGGATTTAAGACCATGAAATCATACACCGTTGATTTGTTACCCACGTGATGTCCAGTCCATTAGGTTTATATCACTTGGTATCTCTTTGCTTTTCGAGCGTTAGACCTATCAACACATCGTAGTGGATCCTAGCCTTTTTAGCTTCGACCTTACATGTGTTAATCAACTTCTTTAGCACGGAAATTTATTTCACTTCCCATGAACTATTTCTCCCCCTCAAACAATGCGTTTGTACATATACAGTGTTTTTTTCTCTCCCTCCAACAAAGCATATGTACATATATGTCCCTCTCCCCCCTAAATTTTTTCATCACACTTTATGCACAAATTTACTTATTTATTTCCCTTAGAATAGAAACTTGTTTTTTTTATCGCTCAGTCGGTGTTACGCATCATTTTCAAAAGATCCACAAGCACATTGAATCTTGAGAAGCTTACAGGTTTTGTAAAAAGATCCGCTGAATTAGCATCAATGTAGATCTGTTTAAGTTTAAACAATCCTCTGTCATATCAATCTCGAATAAAGTGCACCTTGATATCAATGTGCTTGGTTTTAGAGTAAAAGGCAGGGTTTTTGATAATCTGGATAACGGCATCATTATCAAAATAAGTAGTAGAGTTTAGATAAGTCAAACCGAAATCCTTGAGCTGGTGTTGTATCCAAAGAACCTGAGAGCAGCAGGCAGCAGATGCTGCAACGCACATTGCTTCCGCTGCAAATGTGAGCTGTTGCTTCTTGCACTGCCATGAGATGAGACTGTCTCCCAAGAATTAGCATCCAGCCGATGTACACTTCATATCCCTGTCCATCTTTGAATCTGGCATATTGAATTTGGCAAGAACATCGTTGTTTTGGTCAAAAATTACCGAAGCAATTAAGTGATCAAATTAGTTTTGTGATGTAGTGTGCTAGCAATGTTTATAGAAAATGTGCTGATCTTGTTATTTGCAAAAACAGTTTTCAGGATATAGCTCAGGATACCAAGCTATATTAACAATCAAACAATGAGCAAAAAAGTAAAGGTTGACACGAGATGTACGAGGAAAGCCCTTGATCAATCTAGATCTCTGGCATAAAACCCCGGGAGCTGACAATCGCAGCTGCCTTGTTCTTCTTATTACTTCAAAACTCAGGATACAGTGCATGATAATGCCCAGATCGTTGCTAAGTGTTACAATGCTTGCTAGAAGTGTGTGATTTGCGAGAGAGAAAGTGTAAGTATTCGAGAGTAGTGAGTGTGAATAATGTGATGTGTTCTACGAGATCTGGTTATCCACATATTTATAGTTACAAAGAAAGAACAAATTCCCCTAAAATGGTGGGATGCCTTGGAATATTCCCTTGTTAACGTTATTGACCAGGTATTGATGCTTCAACGTTCTTCTTCTAACCATCTAGACCGATTCTTCAGGGAAAAAGTCTTGGTGAACGTTACCATCATGTACTCGAAACCAGCAAGCAGCTTGTTAGTAAACATCAGGATACAACAGCAGGATGTTAGCAATATCCTGATCCAGCATCCTGGTTGTGAACAACTATTATGTAATCAAGATATAACCCAAGATATTATCCAAGATATAGGCTCGGAAATTCACCTATAGCAATTGTCCCCAAAAAATGTTACCGTTAAGGATCCTGGGTCTAACGGTTACATTTTTTTACAAATACCAAGGTAATTATGAGATAAGACTTTGATTTGGCAGCTTGTAACCGCCCAGGCTATAAACACTCATCACCACTATATCTTCTCCTCTTTAAAATCACTTATCTTCACCAAGAAATCATAAGGTAAAACATTTCTCTCTCCTTTCATTTCTTTTCTTCTTCTTATTCCGGCAAAGTTATGGCAAGGCAGACTAGATCAAGCTCCGGCGATTCTGCTCCCATGTTTTTTCCTCAGAATATCCTTCAAGGCCCTGAGAAGGAAATATGCTCCTTCGATAGTGCCCACCTGTCGGCCCTCAAGGCCTCCGGTATTTTCCCGGAAGGGATGGTATTCTGGCCATTTGATCGGGAAATCCGGTCAGACATAGCGTCCAATGAGTGGCTTTGTTTTAATGCCTTTCCGTTTACCTTGGGCCTTCGATTCCCTTTCCCCGATTTCATCACTGAGTTTTTTCACATTACTAAAATTAGTTTCAGTCAGACGATGCCGATGCTCTAGCGAGTGCTGCTCGTTCTTGACCGGATCAAGAATGCCCACATTCCTGAGCTCTCCGTCCACGACCTTTCGTTAGCATACCGGCTTAGTTGCCATGGTTCTTGCAGATTCTTGTTTTACTCTACTTCCAGTTACCCTCTGATACTCCGAGCCACCAGGAACGAGGAAGAATGGAAATCCAAATTCTTCTTTGTGAAAAGAAGTTCGACCCCTGGTGGAGCGGATTATCCGGTGAAGTGGTTGAGAAATGGTAGGATTTAGGGTTTTAGGATGATCCTTTGTCATATCCTATCCTGTATCCTGAACTGATCTGTCTTTTTGTTTTATGCAGCTGACTTCAGGAAACTAGCACCTCCTCTCGCTGACTATGAAAAAAGAATTCAAGCCATCAGACTTCTTCCCGAGATTGAAAGACGCTTTATTCTGTACCCAGCATCCTCAAGTCAACACTCCAGTTCAAACATGTCTGATAAGGATCCTGTTCAATATCCTGCACACATTTTGTTATTTGATGTTTGTTTTGGTCAAAAATTACCGAAGCAATTAAGTGATCAAATTAGTTAAGTGAGGCAGTGTGCTAAGAATGCGTGTTGAAAATATGCTAATTAAGTTGTTTGCAAAAACAGTTTTCAGGATACGACTTAGGATATCAAGCTGTATCTATGATCAAACGATGAGCAAGAATGTAAAAGGTGACACGGGATATACGAGGAAAGCCCTTGATCAATGTAGATCGCCAGCACAAAACCTCGGGAGCTGACAATCGCAGCTGCCTTGTTCTTCTTATTGCTTCAAATGTTAGGATACAGTACAGGATATGATGCGGATCAACTAAGTGTCGCAATGTGGTTTCGATACAAGTGTAAGTGTTTTGTGAGTGGTTGCAGCTAGTAGAGAGCAGTGCACGAGAAATTGTGTGTGTTCTTATCTGATCCGATAAATCTATTTATAGTAAAATAAACTAACTAACTAGCCTATTTTTCCGGGATTCAACGAATATTCCTTATGTGAACGTTGTAGTCCACGTCTTCCGGCTTCAACGTCTATAACCCAACTGATTTTCCCGAGTCTTGAGGAGAAGAAGTCCACTTGAACGTTAGAGACTTGCACCTTTTAATCTACACGTGGGTTAATTAGTTACTACCAGGATATCATACCAGGATGTTACCAATATCCTGATTCAGTATCCTGGTCACAATAAAACAAACAAAGTCAGAATATCAGTCGGGATATATGAGCAGAAAATCACCCATAACAATTGCCCCCAAAATATATCTGTTGGTATACCAATTCCAATGGATATATTTTAAAACTTATCCCTTAAATCGAGGTTATTAAACTGAAACGATGGTTGATGTGACTTTGTGCAACTTCTAACGCGATATTTACTCTTTGCCCCCTATATTCAGCCTCTATTTAGCTGATTTATTCAGCATTATGTTCATCACATTTCAAGCCATTCCTTAGGTATTTTCTCTTTCTCTTCTTCTCTGTTTTTTCTTTACTTGAATTCCTCATTTCTCAGTTGAATCCTCTCATGGCCTCACGGACAAGATCACATCAAAACAAACCAGCCCCAACCCTCGTAAGCCAAAACCTTATTCGCGAACCGGAAAAAGAGATTTGCTCCTACAACAATGCCGACATTGCTGCCTTGAAGGATTCCGGTGCCTTTCCCGCCGGAGCGATCATTCGCCCTTTCGATCGGGAGGTCCGATCAGATGCGGTATCAAAAGAGTGGGTCTGCTTTTTCGCCTATCCTTTTTCCTTGGGACTCCGGTATCCTTTTCCACCCTTCATCTCCCGTTTCTTTGAACTTACCAGCCTTAGATATGCTCAGACCATGCCGATGGTGTAGCGAGTTTTAATGGTGTTAAACCAAATTAAATCTCGTCATTTTCCTAACCTATGCGTCTAAGACCTTCCCATAGCATATCGACTGAGATCCCATGGTAACAACCGCTTTCTTCTGTTCTCCACCTCCAAGTACCCCCTAATTCTCAAGGCCACTAAGAATGAAGATCGGTGGCAATGAAAGTTCTTTTTCGTAAAAAGGGAGTCTATTGACAAGGGTTTTGACCTGCCAGTTAGATGGTTAACCTCGGGTAGGATTTAGGGTTTTAGGAATATCCCTAAATATATCTTAAAACTATATCCTTGACTGATATCCTGATTTCTTGGGCAGCAAATTTCAGAGATCTAGCCCCTCTAAGCGAAGAATCGTAGCACAGGATCAAAGAGATCTATCGACTTCCTGCCAGTGAAAGAACCTTCTCCCTGTCTCTCATAAGCTCAAGTCAAAAATCAAGTTCAGAAATGTCTGGTAAGTATATGATTAGATTAATTATAGAGTATGAGTGTTAAGAATTAAATATTTCTCCCTTTTTACAGTGCCAGTGATCAACCTCGAAGGCTTCCAGTTTGACGAGTTGGACAGTTATTCTAGCCTTGCACCCGTCAAACAAGAGACCAATCCAAAGTCAGCTGCTACGCCCAAGCCTACCAGTTCGAAAACTGCTACCGCACCCAAGGCTCCCCCGGCAACCAGAACTCGAGCCTCCAGCTCCCGGAAGAGGAAAGAAGCAGACTATCCGGCTACAGCTCATGTATTCTCATTTGAGAACTATGGGTTTACAGAGTCCAGCAAATTCATGACCGACTTCCTTAACCAGGTTCGTATCCTTGACCTATATCCTGCACCATATGCTGGTTATAAATGTCAATAAAGGTTAATACCTGTTTCCTTATTCCACAGGTTCTTGAACGCTTGGTGTACCTCTATGAATACGCATGTGGCTCGAACGTCATGCTAGAGAGTAAGCTGAAAAAGGCAGAAGCCACCATTGCGGACCAAGCAGCGATCGCCACCACCAAATCAGAGCACTATGAAGCTAAATACAAGGCAATGGCCCAAGAGCACCAGTTTGCCATCCAGAAGATCACCCACGAAGCCCAAGCCAAGTCCGACGCAGCCCAAGTTCAACATGAGCAGGATATGGCTTCATACCGGGAAAGCCTCAAGAATTCTGTTGTCATTTCCCTCCTTCAGGCCAGACTGAAAATGGCCTATGAGGCTATGGCTCTGGGCTTTGAATACCCTTCATGGAACATTAAGGCTTGGGAGATGAAGCTGAAAGATCTTGGCTGTAATCCTGTGGAGCCCCCTGTGAAGTCCGCTGCGGAGGAGCCTGCTAAGGTGGTCGAGAAGGTGGATAATGCTGGTGCTCCGAGGGATGCTGGTAGCGATGCTGGGGCGAATGCTGGAGAGGATGCCGGAAGGGATGCTGGAGAGGATGCCGTCGATGAAGTCATGATGGAAGAGGGTGCTGCCCCTTAAAAGCAGCGAAGTGGGCAATGATGGATGTATGTGCCTAGGCCGGAGCCCACTTTTTTAAGTCTGATGGTTGTGGTTTGTGATCCTTGAACAATTTACTTTTCATGTCTTTGAACAATTCATATTTCCTGCACTAAAACAATATGATGGCCAAAGGTGGATGGGTCCTGGTTTTCAGGATGAAGCCCTTGGTCATCAATTAGTATAATTTGTTTTGAACAATATAACAGTTGGAGGTAGATGGGTATCAGTTTGAGAAGAAGCCTTCAACTGTAAGGTAAATATGGTAAGGAACTAATCGTGCTTTTGGTTGAGGGATCTCGGTTTGAGATGAAACCAAAAGCATAACTTTTGACATGTTAATAATATAATCTCCTTTTGACTTATTCGCTGTTGTCTTTTAATTTTTTTATGCATTGCTTAGTTTAGATTTCAACTTTCCAAAATTAGTGCGATTATTTTTTGAAAATACCCTGATCAGTATATTCGGCAATATCCTATAAAGACTTTCGTCTAATAGGGTTTTAAAATTCAAACAATTCAGATAAAGTTTTTAAAGAAATAAGGACAGTTCATTTTCATTTTTCAATGTTTGTTTTGACAACACTTGTTTAACTAGAATGCAGTTTTAGTTTTTAACCCAAGTATTATATCCCAAATATTTAAACCAAATATCCTGAAACATATTGCGAAAATACATTTTGAGAATATATCCTAATCAGGATATTTAAGCTTTTTTTTTCCAAACATAGTTTGAAGAATTCAAATGATTTATATAAGGTTTACAAAGGAAAGATCATACCAGGAATAGAGTGTAACTCTATTTTCGAGCTTCAATCGTTTTGCAATTTTTTCCACGAAGATGTCCCCAGTCCGAGATATTCAGTGCACTAAGTCCAAGTTTGATCCTTTGAGTTTTACACAATTGCCTCAGCAGGAATGTCCCCTGTGCATAATGTTTTTGAACACTTAGAAATTTTCTGAACATCAGTTCCAACTGTTTGAACAGTTATTGTGTTACAAGGGGTAAGCCCTAAAATGTACTGGAGATAAATCCTTAGTATCCTGGGGAAAATCCCAAATTTTCATGCGCTACAGGCGGGAGTGTATAAACTCCAAGACTTAGAAAGGTGATAACCTTTAAACCTTAGAGAGTATGAAAATACCCTTTCGCGAGAGAGGGTGATCAATCCTCATATACCTTTAGGATCCAGGACATAGCCAACAATAAGGAAATTGTCAGCCACTTTTACATGGTCTGGTCCCACTATCTTGAACTATCCCTGGACAACTTGCGCTCCAGGCGGGGTGTTTAAACCCATTTCGAGAGAAAGGTGAATACCTTTAAACTTGTGAAGGGATCAGGATCCCTTAAACGTGAGAAAGGGGGCCAATCCTCTAATATATCGAAGTAACCTGAGTGTGTACCCTGGAGCTATATCCCGAAGCATATACTGCAAAACAACCGTAAACTAAGGTGGGTGTTAGCCTGGCTAACACCCCTCCGATGCTTAAGTCAGTATTGGGTTCAAAAGAATAAATAATATCAAATATATATTAAAAGAGACATAATTCATACCATCCTGAGTTAGAAATTAAATTCTAAACTCACTTTAAATAGATCTTTAGGTGTATAGCATTCCAGGATCTTGGTAGCATATCCCCATCCATATTCTTGAGTCGGTATGCTCATTTTCCTGATTCTGATTCAATCTCATAAGGTCCTTCCCACTTTGGAGCCAACTTTCCATCAGTAGGATTAGTAGTATTCTGAAAAGCCTTTCTTAATACCCAATCTCCCACCTAAAATCTTCTAGTCCTTATATTCTTGTTGTATGCTCTGGATATCCTCTGCTGATATGCTGCCATCCTTAGCTTTGCTGCATCTCTTGTTTCATCAATAGTATCCAATTCCTGGCAAAGGGCTCCAGGATTCTGCTCAGGATCCCGGAGATTGGATCTCGCCATAGGTATCACCATTTCTGTTGGGATCACCGCTTCTGCTCCAAATACTAAGGAAAATGGGTGTTGGCCAGTTGCACTTTTCACCGTCATTCTATCAGCCCATAAAACAAAGGGTAATTCTTCTGCCCATCTTCCCTTCTTAGCTCCAAGCCTTTTCTTCAAATTGTTGATGATTATCTTGTTTGAGGATTCTGTTTGTCCATTTGCTTGAGGATGTACCGGTGTGGATGTGATCATTTTAATTCCCCAACTCTTGCAAAAGTCATTAGTACTCTTACTTATAAACTGAGAACCATTGTCACAAATTATCTCAGCTGGTACTCCAAATCTAGTCAGGATTTTCCTTTTAATGAAGGATACTACTTCTTGGTCTCTAACTTGAACAAATGCTTCAGCTTCCACCCACTTAGAGAAATAATCAGTCATTGCCAGCATGAAGACTTTTCCTCATGGAGCCTTTGGCAAATTTCCTACTATATCCATTCCCCACTTCATGAATGGCCAAGGGGAAGCAATAGGATAAAGTGGCTTAGTAGGTTTGTTAGGGGAGGATTTTCCAATCCTAAGAATCACAAATCCTCAAGTACTGCCAGGATCATGAATTCTGTTTGAACTAAGGATCCTCAGTAGGTGTTGCAGGATCAGGATTTAGGATCCTTATTGTTATCCTTATACTAACGATTGTCTTCATTATGCGTGAGCTTGTTTTGCAGGAGTGTGTGCATGGACTTGGTCTTGCCGATATTCGTGGAGCATATTCCCTCAATATTCTGCACGTGCTTAGCCCTTGTGAACGTTATGGAGATCGTGGGAAGCTAGCATGATTTTCGGATAGTTAGTTAATTTAGTTATTTCTAATTTTAAAAGAGGATAACAAGCTTGAGTTAGAACACTTAGCGAATTTAGCAAAAACACACACTCTCGAACAGCTCTCGGCAGTTTACTTGGCGATTTCATACATTTTTTGCACATTGCACACTAGTGATCCTTGTAACAAGCTTGTTATCATCCCGAGTTGTAACAACCTTTTGATTAATCTTAGTTGGTGATCGGTAGTTTCCATCACCCGAGGTTTTTTGTGCCGGAGATCAACTCTTGATCAAGGGCTTTTTCCTCGTATAAATCCTTGTATCACTTGTTCATTACATTTTCCAAATTGTTCATACAATTGTTCATAGATTCAAGCATCACACCTCACAACAAAATATTTGGTTGCATTATCCTTGCTTGATTTTTGACCAAAACAGTTTGGCGCCCACCGTGGGGCAATTGGTGCTTCATTCCTAAGAAATTCTTGTTTTTCTGATCATTTCAGCTCATTACAACCAAGCAAATGGCTTCTTCGGCAAAGAGCACTTCAAGTTCAATGCCGGCAATGAGTTCTTCACAGGGCGTTCCACCTTTGCCTCCACCACCTTCTAGATCTCTGAAGAATGCTGAAAATGCTGCAAAGAGACCAAGCCCCATTTTTCCAAAACCACCAACTTCTTCTGTTTCTTCTAATCCTACTACTAATGATTTTTTTACTTTGATTTTACAGATGAGGGATCACATACAAGAGCAGGACAAAACCAGTGAAAGGATCCTCCGGGAGATTGGTGATATCAAGAAATAGAAGAAATCAGGGGAGGATCACTCTCCTCTGATACCAAGGTCATTGGATTTCGACACTCCAGCTATAACCACCATGCAAACTGCAGCTCCGGACATCCAGTATTAGAGTGGAGCATTGGGAAGGCGTTATGGAACAACAACTATGAGTCAGGCTTTAGGGTCTCACTTCCAGCCTCAAGGGTCCTGTTTTCAGCCTTCGGGATCCTCTTTCCAGCATCAGGGATCCTTCATCAGCCCAGGAGGATATATGGGAACGCACACTTTTCAAGGATCCTCTCAGGTCCAAGGATCCTCTCAGGTTCAAGGATCCTCCTTCCAGGTTCAAGGATCCAACATCTTTCAGGATCAAGGATTCTTACGAAGTGTACAACCTTTAAGTTCAGATGTTCATCAAGGAGACTTCATTCCAATGCAGACCATTGCTACTTCTGGTCCTTCAATCATACCAGAATCTCGTCAATATGGATTCACATCTGGGATTCCAAACTTGAATCCTCTGGGAGGTAACATTTTGAATAATTCTTACAACACCAACCATGGCTTTATGCAGGATACAGGTGTTAATCAAGCTATGGCTAGAGAATTACAGAAGCTAAAGGATATGATATCCAGTGTTCCAGGAGTAGTTAAGCCCATTCCTGAGATCGTAGATGGTAGCCATAGGATATCTCGTTTTGCACCACCTATTTGTGATGGTGAGATACCCAAAAGGTTCCAGATACCAACTATGAAGATGTATGATGGTTCGACGGATCATGAGGAGCATGTAGCTCAATACAGAGAAAGGATGGAGATCAATCCAATTCCTGAGAGGTTAAAGGAAGCATGTCTATGCAAGGGTTTTGGATCCACACTCACAGGATCAGCTCTTAAATGGCTGCTAAGTCTTCCCCCTTACTCTATTACTTAATTTGCTAATCTAGTTAACCTGTTTAATAGCCAATTCTCATGTAGCAGAAAATTTGAACGATTAACTAGTGATCTATATAGGGTAACACAAGGACAAAATGACTCACTTAGAGATTACATCACTAAGTTTAGTAAAGAATACTTAGATATCCCTAACCTGGATATAGCTACGGCTGTGGAAGCCTTTAAAATGGGTATACTTAGGGATTCATTGTTCTATGATGATCTTGTCATGACCCCTTGCAGGAATCTTGATGAAGTGAGAACCAGGGCCCTTAGATTTATCCGATTAGAGGATAATAAAAGGATCCAGGAAAGACTGGCAGGATCCTCAAAGCAGGAAACGCAAGGATCCTACTTCAAGAACAACAAGTTTAAGTCCTACAACAAGTCCGACAACCAGAACGTGGATGCAGTAGAACAGGAAGAGGATGATGAGGATTATCCTCCCATTTCTGAATACTGTTTTTCTGTTGATAACAATGAACTGATCCTTGCAATGCAGAATTTAGGTGAAAAAGCAAGATGGCCAAGGAACAGTGATAAACCAGTCGTAACAAAGGACAAGTCTAAGTGGTGTGCATATCACGAGGATTTCGGGCATCTCACTGAAGAGTGTATTGCACTGAGAAAAGATATTGGTTATTTATTAAGCATGGGGCACTTGAAGGAGCTTTTGGGAAGAAAGAAGTCAAGGACCCAGGATCCTGAGAGGATCCCAGATAGAGCTCCTGCTCCTCCAGCAGATGCACAAGTTAAACTTCATATCCGGTGGATCAGACATTTGTGGTACTTCCTTTTCAGCAGCCAAAAGACATGCCAAGGAGACCAAGATGGATAATGGAGATAGACCCATCCGGACCTCTACTGTTACGCAGGAGAAAGTTATAACTTTTGATGAGGATGATCGTGTTGATGTTTAGGATCCTCATCATGATGCTCTTGTTATTACTCTGTTTATTTCTAACCATTTTGTTCGCAGGTTCCTAATCGATGGAGGAAGCTCGGTGAACATCATTCAGCTTGATGTCCTCAAGAAAATGAACATTCCTGAATCAGATATTGTCCCAAGACCCTCAGTTCTTGTGGGATTCAGCGGAGAAACCAAGAATACATTGGGGGACATCAAACTCCCCATCTATATTGAAGGACACCATTCTTATCAAAAATTCTGTGTTATAGATTGCTTATCCTGTTGTAATGTTATCCTTGTCAGGCCATGTATACATGACATGAAGGCAGTCCCATCTACCTATCATCATTGCGTGAAGCTTCCTAGTCCATGGGGAGTGGTGAAAATTGAGAGTGATCAACAAGAAGCTAAGAGTTGCTACACGTCATCAATGAAGCCAGCCTCAAGACCAAGGGAGCAATAGCAATTAAAGCATCATCCAAGAGATGTCTTGGAGGCAAGAGAACAGGATGTGAAAGAAATCCTTATGGATACTCATGATCCTGAATCCATAGTCTTCATAGGATCAGGGATCCTCAGCAACATTGAACAGGATCTAGTATCCTTCCTTAAAAGGAGAAAAACTACCTTTGCCTGGAAGCATGAGGACATGACAGGTATATCTAAAGATATAATTACTCATAAACTTGGCATTGACAGGTCATTCAAGCCAATTCATCAAAAAAGGAGGAAGTTTGCACCTGAAAGGAATGCTATTATCTAGGAAGAAGTAGATAAACTACTCCGGGCATGTATGATAAGAGAGGTTAAGTATCTAAGGTGGTTAGCCAATGTGGTTGTTGTTCAAAAGAAAAATGGAAAGTGGAGGGTATGTGTCGATTTTACTGATTTGAACAAGGCATGTCCCAAGGATCCTTTCCCATTACCCCACATTAACTCCATGGTGGATGCTACCGCGGGTCATGAGTTGTTGACTTTTATGGATGCTTCATCTGGATTTCAACAAATTCAGATGGAACCATCTGATCAAGAGGATACAACCTTTATGACCCCAACTGGTATATATTGTTATATTGCTATGCCATTTGGACTAAGGAATGCAGGTGCTACTTATCAAAGGCTAGTCAATATGTTGTTCAAGGAACAAATTGGACACACTATGGAAGTCTATATAGATTACATGGTGGTTAAGTCCAAGAAAGCTGAGGGACTTCATGATAGAGTTTTGTCTAGTAAGTATATGTTGTCATCCTTCCTACGGAGGATGGAGGTACGTAATCTACCCAAGGAGAATACGCAGGTTTAATGTTGTCATCCTTCCCATGGAGGATGGAGGTACATATTCTACCCAAGGAGAATATGCAGGTTCTATTTTAGTTTCTTAACCTATTCCCATACCACCGGGAATCCCATGCCTTGTAGAAAGTGTGAACTCACCTTAGGTTAGCTCGGCAGATACACGAAAAGGTCACTTGTGGTCAACCACGTCCTAACATGGTTACCATACAATTCAGGTCTGGGTTCAAGTGGTGCACATAAGTTTTACACATAAACTAACAGGTTACAACACGTAATTATCATGGCAAACATATTCAACATGTTAACAGTCAAGTACATATCATATCCAAACTTGTGCGACTCAAATGATTGGGATCGCACAAGTTCAATGGTCCAACAGCCTTGTGCGATTCACTAATTGAAGCCCAATATTATCCAGCCAACCTGTTGTGTGTCCAGCACAACCTTGTGCGACTCACAACGGGTTGTGCAATCCAAAACATACCCGAACCAATATCATAAGTAACCCAACACGTACACGGCCCAAAAAAATAACAGAAATCAACTTGTGCGATCCATTTAGTCTGGTACGATCCAGGACAGCTTGTGCGATTGAGTTTTGGGCTTTTGGGCCCAACAGTGTAATATGGTTCAGTAGATGTGTGTGGCCCAAGACTTGTGCGATCAGCACCACCTTGTGCGATCCACGTGTCTTGTGTGATCATGCAGTTCTAGGTTGTACACTATGCTTTATTAGTTGTACCTAGCTTGTGCGACTACACTTGTGCGACCAGGGCTTGTTCGATCAGATCAGATCTTGTGCGATCTGATCTTGTGCGACCGACAAACTTGTGCGACTCATAATACATCTTCTTAAATCATGCAAGTTAGTTACTAATTCTAATCAATTCGCTTGACCAAATTAACAGTTTCCACTCATACCAAAATCGATCAAATTAGAGTTTCAACATCACATTCTTATGAACTCTAATCATGAATAAAACATGAACAATAATCATAACACTTAAACATATTAACATGGTTCATGTTCTTGATCACTAGCATGCATACTAACATAACAATCCCACAATTCATTCGATTATGAACATATCACAGCCGGTTATCATACATTCAGTTCCCGATCATCAACATCACATAACTATCAACTCTAAATTAATCTAAACGTACTACACAAGTGAATCGATCTACAAGAACAACCTTAATGATTTACATCATAAACAATCATATATCATCCCTAAATCATTATGTGGAAACATGTAAATCACAATACCATCCAACAAAACAATACTCATGAAACACTAACCGGTTAGAAGATAGAACAAGGATGATCCGAATCAAGAGAGCTTCGAGAGAAAGGGACGTGATGCCGTCAGCTTCGAGAGAGAGGGAGGAGAGAACTAGGGTTTGGTGTGTGTTGTGTTTTGCAAGTAATGAGGAGTATACTCCCTCCTCATGAGGTTATGCGCAACAAGTGGAATGGGCCGAACCCATTACGGGCTGCCCTTGAGGTTCGAGTGCAAAGAGTGTGGCCCGAATGGGCTTGTGCGATTACATTACATATATACATACATACACAAAATCACATAACACGTAACACTCATTCATTAAAACCAACATATCAATTTGTCACATAGAGTTCATACACGTTACATTAAACACAAAGATAGGTCCTGAAATACAAGTTGTCACATCATCTCCAAGTTGAAAGAAATTTCGTCCTGAAATTTAGCACATAGTTACTGAGGAAGCTAGTTAGGTTGCGTAGTTTCCTGGTTTTCCTGGGGTGTCACATCCTTCCCCCGTTGGTTTGGAATTTCGTCCCGAAATTCCACAGTAGCTTTAGCCTCAGTAGTAGTTTCAATTTTCTCAAACAATTGGGGTTACTTGTCTTTCATTTGGTCTTCTCGTTCCCAGGTAAACTCTGGGCCACGACGGGTGTTCCAATGAACTTGAACAAGGGGTATTCTGGTGCGTTTGAGGACCTTAACATCACGGTCGGTAATCTTCACTGGCTCCTCGACGAATCGCAACTGATCGTCGATGGTGAGTTCCTTGAGAGGAACTATGAGGGTCTCATCTGACAGACACTTCTTCAGATTTGACACATGGAATACGTTGTGAACTCCACTGAGTTCTACGGGTAGGTTCAGTTTGTAGGCCACCTTGCCTACTTTCTCAATGATTTCGAAGGGTCCGACATAATGCAGGTTGAGTTTGCCTCGTTTTCCAAAACAAACTACACCTTTCCAAGGTGAGACTTTAAGTAGCACTCGATCCCCAACCTAGAACTCGAGCGGTTTCCTGCGCTTATCCGCGTAGCTTTTCTGACGGTCACGAGCTACCGCCATTTGTTGTCGTATCTGAGCAATCTTCTCTATCGTGTCTACCCAACAAAACTCCACTAAAGGAAGATGCCGCTCCCAACAAAGAGGGGATCGACATTTCCGTCCGTACAATGCCTCGAACGGAGCAGCCTATATGCTGGTGTGGTAATTGTTGTTATACGAAAACTCCACTAAAGGAAGATGCCGCTCCCAGCCGTTACCAAAGTCGATAACACATGCTCGAAGCATGTCTTCAAGAGTTTGGATGGTGCATTCAGACTGCCCATCCGTCTGTGGATGATAAGCGGTGCTCATGTCTAGACGTGAGCCAAAGGATTTGTGCATCGCTTACCATACCTCATAGGTAAAACGCGCGTCACAATCAGATATAATGGAGGTTGGCACCCCGTGCCTCGAGGCTACTTCCTTCAAATAGACGTCTGCTAGAGTAGAAAACTTATCTGTTTCCTTGATAGCCAGAAAGTGTGCAGACTTTGTCCATCGATCCACTATCACCCAAATGGTATCGTTTCCTCATTGAGATCTAGGTAGGTCAGTAATGAAGTCCATGGAAATTTGCTCCCATTTCTATGTCGGGATCTCTGGTTGTTGAAGTAGGCCTGATGGTTTCTGGTATTCAATCTTGACTCTCGCACAAGTCAAACATTTACTAACGTAGGTTGCTATGTTGGCTTTCATGCTAGGCCACCAGTACGTAGTCTTGAGATCGTGGTACATCTTGTCAGAACCAGGATGTACGGAGTAGCGGGACTTGTGTGCTTCATCCATCACAAGCTCACATAAATTGCCATAAAGTGGAACCCAGATGCGCCCTGTCACGTAGTAAGCGCCATCTTCCTTTTGTTCTAACCGTTTCCTCAATCCTCGCAGGGACTCAGCCCTGATGTTCCCTGCTTTCAATGCTTCGACCTAAGCATCACGAATTTGAGCGGGAAGACTAGAGTGGATGGTAAGCTGTAACGCACGTACACGCTTAGGTTTAGTCTCCTTTCGACTGAGGGCGTCGGCCACAACATTGGCTTTGCCCGGATGGTACTTGATCGCGCATTCATAATCATTCAGGAGTTCGACCCATCGACGATGTCGCATGTTCAACTCCTTCTGTTCGAAGATATGATGGAGACTCCTGTGATCGGTGTATATGGTGGACTTGGTACCGTACAGGTAATGTCTCCATATCTTGAGTGCGAAAACAACAACTCCCAGCTCCAGATCGTGTGTGGTGTAGTTCCTTTCATGGACCTTAAGTTGGCGTGATGCATAAGCAATAACTTTCTCACGTTGCATCAACACACAACCAAGTCCTTGAATTGACGCGTCGTAATAAACCACAACATCGTCTGTGCCTTCAGGCAATGAGAGAATAGGTGCGCTACAAAGTCTCTACTTTAAGTTCTAAAATGCGGATTCCTGTGCATCACCCCAATGATAAGTGACACCCTTCTGAGTTAGTAAAGTGAGAGGTTGTGCAATCTTCAAGAAATCCTTGATGAATCTTCTGTAGTAACCTACCAAGCCCAAGAATTGGCGAATCTCAGTGGGTGTACGAGGTGCAGGCCAGTTCTTGATCGAGTCAACCTTGGATGGATCCACATGAATCCCATCCTCATTTACCACGTGGCCTAGGAAATGGACTTCACGAAGCCAAAAGTCACATTTCGTAAACTTAGCATATAGTTGCTCTGCTCGAAGAAGTTCTAGAATAAGTCACAGATGATGCTCGTGTTCCTCCTGACTCTTAGAATAAATCAGGATGTCATCGATGAAAACAATAACGAACTTATCCAAGTAAGGTTTGCACACTCGGTTCATGAGATCCATGAAGACCGCATGTGCATTTGTCAACCTGAAAGGCATGACTAAAAATTCGTAGTGCCCGTAACGAGTCCTAAATGCTGTCTTGGAGATGTCCTCGTCTCTGACTCTCAGTTGATGATAGCCCAATCTTAGATCAATCTTAGAGTAGAAGCTCGATCCTTGTAACTGGTCGAACAAGTCATCAATACGAGGAAGAGGATAACGATTCTTCACGGTCACCTTGTTGAGTTCACGATAGTCAATACACATTCGAAAGGTACCGTCCTTTTTCTTCACAAACAAGATTGGAGCTTCCCAGGGCGAAGAGCTAGGACGAATGAAACCCTTGTCCAAAAGCTCTTGTAGTTGTGTAGACAGCTCTTCTAGTTCTGATGGGGCTAAGCGATATGGTGCCCGAGCTATGGGTGCTGCTCTAGGAGCTAGCTCGATTTGAAACTCGACTTGACGATGAGGCGGAAGACCAGGTAATTCCTTAGGAAATACCTCAGGAAAGTCGCGTACAATCGGGATATCTTCTATCTTCTTTTCCTTCGTTGAAGTGTCAGTAACGAGAGCTAGGATATTAGTGTGGCCCTTTCACAAACACTTCTGGGCCTTAAGGAAAGAGATGATGCTTACAACAGCACCACTCTTGTCGCCACGAATAATGAGAGGTTCTTCACCAGAGCGAGGAATGCGGACGATTTTCTCCTTGCAAAGAATTTCCGCTTAATGTTGAGATAACCAATCCATCCCAATGACAACGTCGAAACTACCCAGAACGATAGGAATATCTGATCAGCAAGAACAAGGTTACAACCCTTAACTATGTATGTGGCCTCGAGATTTTTACCATTTGCTAGTTCTACAACATGCTTGGTGTTCAAAAGTGTTGGTGTACGCTTAAGCATCTGACTAACTTTTAAGGACACATAACTAGTATCGGCACCCGAATAAAAAATAATAGTAATATAGAAGTCGTCCAGTAGGAACTTACCAGTCACAACATTGGGATCATTCCTTGCATCACCTTTACCAATCACGAAGACACGTCCCCTGGCATCATTGTTACCCCCGTTGTTGTTTCCGTTCCCCTGATTGTTGTTGTTGTTTTGATTTTGGTTCAACTGGGGACAGTTCCTCTTGAAGTGGCCTTCAGCTCCACACTGAAAACATCCTTTGTTTCCCTGCTGTTGCTGTTGCTGCTGGTTCTGTAGAGCTTGTTGTGGTTGCTGACGATTCTGATTCGCAGGATATGGGCTCCTACAATCCTTGGCTACGTGACCAGGCTTGTTGCACCTATGACAGCAAACCATGCTACATGGCCCGTTATGGTGCATGTTGCAACGGTTGCACTTAGGTTGATTTCCCATGTACCCTCCTTGACTCTGATCCCCAGAAGACTGCTGCCCGGGGCTCTTGTAATCGTCTGTCTTTCGCTGCTGTGACTGAGACTGAATAGAAGTAGAACCCTTGCTTGAGTTTCCATCCCATTTGCGCTTGTTGTCTCTAGGAGCATTAGAAGTAGTAGTAGCACTAATACGCTTGGGCAGCTTATTCTGCTCAACTGCCTGATGAGTGAGACGATGAGCTAGTCGTATGACTTGTTGGATGGTAGCGAGGTTAGCTGCAGTCACATGGCTCTGAATCTCTGGCACTAAACCCTTAAGGTACAGCTCGATACGTTTGATAGGAGGATCTACCATAGTAGGACACAAGATAGCTAGTTCATTTAATCTCTTCGTATACGCCTTGATTTTAGACCCCGTCATCTTTAAATTGTAAAACCCCACCTCTAACTTGTGAATGTCATCGCGATGACAGTACTCCTCCTTAATCAGATCCTTGAAATCGTTTCATGGGGTGGCATTAGCAGCAGCCAACCCTAGCATTTGTACCTGTGCGTTCCACCAAGTTAACACAGCACCTTCGAGTGTTCCAGTAGCAAATTTCACCCTATGAGCCTCAGGGCATTCACACATCTTAAAAACGGATTCGATCTTCTCGAACCAGTGGAGAAGACCCACAGCTCCTTCTGTGCCGTTGAAGGTACTGGGTCGGCAGTCCATGAAAGTTTTGAACGAACATACGGGAGGCTGAGCATGTTGACCTGTAGCGTGAGCAAGAAAGTACAAGGTTAAGCACGAGGGTGGGTTCACGAGAGTAGGATCTAAACATCCTAGGGTAAGTTGAAATGGCAGGTTATACCTCCTGCTTGAGCTGTTGCGAGTGCCTCAGCAACTCGTTCATTGATAAGAGCCGTCAGTTGGGCTTGAGTCAAGTTCAAACGTCCACTCATGATCTTCACATCGAAGGAAACATAAGTAAGAATGGTGTCACGAAAGTGTGTAAGTGTGGTATGACAGAAGAGAGCAAGCACACAGGGTTTCAGGCAATAGTTGTTACGCTAACTAAGCATACCATGATCAGATGCACTACTTAAACTAACAGGTAGGCAATACAAACATAAACCATATTACCTATAGTGTTGAGTCTTGCACATGGAGCGAAGTGTCGTTGTGGATCGTTGAGCACTGTACAGGTTATAGTCTGGTTTTGTTAAAAAGCTTTTCCCTTTTTGAAACCAAGTTCACTATAACCAATGGCTCTGATACCAATCTGTCATACCCCCAATTTCCACAAGCAGAGTATCACCGCAGGAGGCGTGACATGACTAGGATCAAACCACCAATCATAATGAACAATGTATAATAATAAGGATAAAACCAACCCCAATATAATTGGTGTCCAAAACAATTTAACCAAATTTAAGTTATCAGCGGAAGCACAAAGTGTAAAACCAAAACATAAGTTTTAAAGTTCAAATGTTTAACTTGGAACTCAACAGTCCATGTCCCACAACAACCTCCCCTTCTCGTGCAAGCTCCATCTAAGCACTTAAAGACCTGCAAGGCATGTAGCAATGAATCAACAACAAAGTTGAGCGAGTTCACAGTTGATTGACCATTTTTAAGTTGTTCCAAAAACCATAAGTTCTTTCGTAAACCATGAGTTGACCAATTCCTTGTTTCCCAAACCATAACCAGTGGGGGCTACCCCATGTTAACCACTAGACCCGTTACCATATCGACAACTGACTGGAGTCGTGTTTATGTGCCCTACGTCAATGTCTATCATCATTGACTAAGTGCCCAGATCCATTAGTCCACTCCCGTCCTCTACGGCACGATGTGAGGCTTGTCGAACCTTATAGCGCTATTTAACTAATGACCCGCTTGCCATTGGCCCGGTGATTAAGTCGAAATAAAAATGAGGGACTTCATGATAGAGTTTTGTCTAGTAAGTATATGTTGTCATCCTTCCTACGGAGGATGGAGGTACGTAATCTACCCAAGGAGAATACGCAGGTTTAATGTTGTCATCCTTCCCATGGAGGATGGAGGTAAATATTCTACCCAAGGAGAATATGCTGGTTCTATTTTAGTTTCTTAACCCATTCCCATACCACCGGGAATCCCATGCCTTGTAGAAAGTGTGAACTCACCTTAGGTTAGCTTGGCAGATACACGAAAAGCTCACTTGAGCTATATGTGGTCAACCACGTCCTAACATGGTTACCATACAAGTCAGGTCTAGGTTCAAGTAGTGCACATAAGTTTTACACATAAACTAATAGGTTACAACACGTAATGATCAAGGCAAACATATTCAACACATTAACAGTCAAGTACATATCATATCCGAACTTGTGCGACTCAAACGATTGGTCTCGCAGAATTTCAATGGTCCAACAGCCTTATGCGATTCACTAATTGAAGCCCAATATTATCCGGCCCAACCTGTTATGCGTCCAGCACAACCTTGTTCAACTCACAACGGGTTGTGCGATCCAAAACATACCCGACCCAATATCATAAGTAACCCAACATGTACACGGCCCAAACAAATAACATAAATCAACTTGTGCGATCCATTTAGTCTTGCGCGATCTAGGACAGCTTGTGCGATTGAGTTTTGGGCTTTTGGGCCCAACAGCGTAATATGGTTTAGTAGATGTGTGTGGCCCAAGACCTGAACACAATGAAGCTCGACATGTTCCTTACGACATAATGCGTCAGCCACGACATTCGCCTTACCAGGATGGTAGCGAATTTCGCAATTGTAGTCGTTTAGAAGTTCAACCCAACGTCGTTGCCTCATGTTTAGTTCTTTTTGATTGAAGATATGTTGGAGACTTTTGTGGTCAGTAAACACTACGCACCTTGTACCATACAGGTAGTGTCTCCAAATTTTGAGAGAAAAAACTACTACACCTAACTCAAGATCATGAGTCTTGTAGTTCTTCTCGTGTACCTTCAGCTGTCTTGATGCATAAGCTATAACTTTGTTTCTTTGCATAAGAACGCAGCCAAGGCCTAATTTGGATGCATCGCAGTACATGACAAAGTCGTCGTTGCCCTCAGGTAAGGTTAAAATAGGTGTATCACAGAGTTTCTGTTTCAAGGTCTGGAAAGCTTCTTCTTGTTTGGATCCCACTCAAAAGGTTTATTCTTCTGAGTTAAAGCAGTGAGAGGAACCGCAATCTTGGAGAAGTTTTCAATGAAACGACGGTAATAACCCGCTAGACCAAGAAATGAACGAACCTCGGTAGGAGTAGTTGGAGCATCCCAATTCTTAATCGCGCTGATTTTGGCGGGATCTACATGAATACCTTGTTCGTTAATGATGTGTCCCCAAAATTGAACTTCCTTAAGCCAGAATTCGCACTTGGAGAATTTGGCGAAAAGCTGTTCTTTCTTTAGGAGCTCCATTGTAAGACAGAGATGCTGCTCATGATAAGCTCGAGTCTTAGAATAGATCAGAATGTCATCAATGAATACAATGATGAACTTGTCCAAATAAGGCTTACAAACCCTATTCATCAAGTCCATGAAAACAGCAGGAGCATTTGTTAAACCGAAGGGCATAACAGTGAACTCATAATGACCATATCGAGTACGAAAAGCTGTCTTGGCAATATCTTCTTCAAATACTCGAAGTTGATGATACCCAGAACGCAGATCGATCTTTAAAAAGCAAGCGGCACCCTGTAGCTAATCAAAGAGATCATCAATGCGAGGTAGGGGATATCGATTCTTGATGGTAAGCTTGTTAAGCTCACGGTAATCGATACACATCCTGAAAGATCCATCTTTCTTTTTCACAAATAGGACTAGAACGCCCCAAGGTGAAAAGCTCGGACGAATGAATCCTTTGTCAGAAAGTTCCTGAAGCTGCTTAGACAACTCTTGCATCTCAGACGGTGCAAGATGATAAGGTGATTTAGCAATAGGATTTGCACCAGGTACAAGATCGATGCGAAACTCAACTTGGCTTACAGGGGGTAAACCAGGTAATTCTTCAGGAAATACCTCAGGATAATCCCAGACAATAGGGATATCTTGGATAGTCTTACCCTTGCCTTTCTCCTCTACGACATGTGCTAAGAAAGAAACGTATTTCTTTCGTAGGTATTTTTGGGCTTGGGTACAAGACATGAGTTTAAGGCTACTAGCAGGTTTCTCCCCACGAACTTCTAAGATCTCACCAGTCGAAAGCGGTATACGGACCAACTTCTCAAAACATACCACATCAGCATGGTACTTGGATAACCAATCCATCCCTACTATAACATCAAAGATCCCGAGTTGCATCGGTGTGAGGTCAATAAGGAAAAGATGGTTGTTAAGGTTCAACTGGCAATTTCGAAGAAGATAATCGAGTACAACAGGTTCACCACTAGCTACTTCTACTGTCAAGGGCTTTCCTAGTTTTGTTCTAGTCATCGAAAGCATAGGCTCAAAATCTAAGGACATAAAACTCTTATCGGCACCCGAATCAAATAGAATAGAAGCAGGTTGGTTGTTAATAAGGAACGTACCGTTCACCACTTCGTTATCCGCACGCGCCTCATTTGCATTAAGGTTGAAAGCTCTACCACGAGCCTGTGCTTGGTTCGCATTTGCCAACCTCGTGCAGTTGTTCCTGTAGTGGGTCAGATCCCCACAGTTGAAACATGAACAAGGCGGATAGTGAGGTCGTGCAGGATTCTGGGCAGGGTTTTGTGCTGGGTTTTGAGCTGCCTGATTTTGGTTCGGAGCAAAGTGGTAGGTGTTCGCAAGATGACCTGACTTACCACAGTTTGTACTGATACGACATTGCACCTGTGGTTGATGGTGGCTATTACATCTGTTGCACAAGGGTGTGTTCCCAGCATACTGCCTCTTGGCAGCAGGTTGTGCAGCCTGATTAGGAGCAGCCTGGTTTGTCTGAGCAGTGACTGTGAAATTTTTGGAAGCCTTACACTTCCTTGATTTCTTTGAAGACTCAGCAGCCTTCTTACCTTTCTGTTCCTTGGTGCTATCAAACTGTTTCGGCTTCTTATCACCTTTTCAGTGGAGTTTACCCTTTTTGACTTGCGACTCAGTAAGGGTTGCAGCTAGCTCAATGGCCTGTCGGACGGTAGTAGGGTTGCTGCATGATGTACTGAAAAGTACATATGTTTATAGTGTATATTTTGGTCAGTTTTCAGTTGTTTCGAGTCTGTTTTAGGTTAGAACTGTGATACTGCTGATGTTAAGCTTTGATTTCAGGTCCCGTTGCTTAAAGTGTTGAAAAACGAGTAAAAACGAGCAGTTCGGAAGAAAAATGGGATTCGTACGCGCGTCGGAGAAGCTGGAAATCAGAAAAAAATAAAAAAATAAGAAATTCACTTTTGGAGGCGAGGCGTGACGCCACCACCCCCCTCGCGTCACGCGAGGGTCTTGATTTTGACCGGATTGACTTTCAGATTAGGGTTTTGACTTTTATTTTCCAAGAAACTGAATTGGTAACCCTAATTACGATTTTGTGCAATCTTGGAGCTATCTTGGAGCATTCTTTGAAGGCAATCGGAGATTTGAAGGCACGGGAATCATTGGTACGAGTCGAGAGTGAAGAATCGAAGATTTAATCGGGTTTTCTAATCCCTTGTTTTTGTCGATTACTTTCTTGAAACTTTGTTACAATGAATTCTTTGTTAGACATCTTTGTTTTGTGTTTAATTACTGAGATGCTTGGCTAAACCTTTAAACCACCTAGACTATGATGAATGGATTAATATAAAGATTTTACCTTTTTCGTTATTTGCACGATGTTTATGGATTGATTGTGTTTAGTAAAAGGTTTGATTTAATGATTTGATGTGTATGCGTGCTTTGATTTGGTTTGTTATTGTTATTTGCTTCATATGATTCTTAGTGACGGTCTATATCACAACGTAGAGTCATATTAGGGTTTAGGGTTTCGGTGAGTGTCTATATCACATAAGAAAACCTTCACTCTTTAGGGAGAATCGCGCGATAACCCTTAGAAGTAAGTGGTAATAATTTGCTAGGTCTTAGTGTTCTACTAGTCCTAATAACTGGGAAGTGAGGGGCTATTGGTAGGTCTTACCCGGCGAATTGCTTTAGATAGGCCTTGGGAAAGGTTATGTATTGGTTTACCTGTCGGTCTTATTAGTCTATCAAGTCAAATCTATTAATTCAAACTACCCTAGATCTAGGATTGGGAAAGAATAGGTCAACATTAGGGTACTTACACAATAATTAGACGACTGGGAAGAAATCTAATAACCGGTAGGATTAACGGCCTAGGTAGTGTCACAGGTTTCTCCTTGAGAAGGGTCGAGGGGCCTCGTTGGCTCTTAATAGGTTTAGTATCATAAGATCCCGGTTCCATAACTCGTGCATTTAACTTAATCGGTAACTTCTTAAAAACAATCCAGGATTCTTGTCTAGGTGGTCCAGGTCTCATATAAGTAAAAGTTCACAGTCTTAATTCGTCTTTAGTCTAGTTCTAGTTTAATTAAGTAGTTTAACATAGATTTCATAGTTTTCCGTAACCCCCCGCCCCCCAAAACAAATAAACAAGTCTTAGTCGTGTCTGTCAGTGTCTAGTCAGAGTCTAGTAAACGTGATAAATAGAGTCTCGTGGTTCGATATCCGGACTTCCTAGGTTATACTACATTGATCGGTACACTTGCCGATTGTGTGGTTTAGGTTGAGTCTAGAATTTAAAGCTTTGTAGTGTCTAGCTTAGAGAGTCTAATTTAGTTAATTTTTATAGTCTGTTTAGCACACATCAAGTTTTTGGCGCCGTTGCTGGGGACTCTTGGTAATTGCGTTCATTAGCTTTGATAGATTTACATGACAAATACGTGCTACGTGTCTACTTTTTTTTGTGTCTTTTCTTTTTATCTTGAGTCGTAGTAACTATTGTTTGCTTTTCTTGTGTTCAGGTTTTTGCTCGTAGTGGATGCCACATCTGCGATCGCACGGACCACCACCACCAGTCAAGCAATCATCCTCTCAATTGGGCGAAGGCCCACAGGTTACTTCTACATCTTCATCTCGTTTCCCCAAGTTCGATTCCACCCCGTTACCCACCCTACCTCCTACACCACCACCTTTGCCAAACCATTCACCTAAAACCTCGCCTAAGGTTTCCCCTCTCGATAGCCCTACTTCTAGTACTTCTAGTAACCTAGAGAACTTAGAACACATGGCTAACCCTAGGCAAACCGTTCATCAGCAGGCCACTCAGGATTTCACTGGCCTTGCTTCACCCATCACCGTCCCACCCATAGTTAATGAAAATTCATGGCAGATTCCATCGTATGCCATGCAGGCTATCACCAATACCATCCAATTCCATGGCCGAGACAATGAGGACGCCCCGGCCCACATCAACCGTTTCTCCCGCATGCTAGCTACCTTTAACCTTCACGGTGCACCCAACGATGCCACCTACCTTCAGCTTTTCCCATTTTCCTTAGCTGGCCGTGCGGCTACTTGGTTGGACTCTCAACCAACCGGTACTTTTACCACTTGGGCAGGGCTTCGTCAAGCCTTTTTGAATAAGTACTTCCCGCCCGCTAAAGCTTCACGGCTTAGAGACCAAATCCACTCTTTTCGCATGGAGCCCGACGAGCCTTATTACCTTGCTTGGGAGCGTTTCCAAAACCTAACTGCTCGTTGCTCCCAGCACGGTCTCTCTGATTGGGCTTTGTGTGAGAAATTCTATAACGGTCTTACCCAAGAGACTAGAGATAGGTTCGATACTAATGCGGGGGGGGGGGGGGGGGGGCATATGATGGGTATCCTTACAGTTGCTGAGTGTCTAGAGCGTTTTGAGGCGTTTGCTCAGTCTCAGTCTCAATCCCAATCACGTTCCGATCAGAGTTATCAAAGTGGTAATTCTAATACCACTACTAGTGCACCCGCCCGTGGGGTGAACCATGTCACCATGGACCCTAGTTTAGCCTCTGTTTTGGAAAACATGAATAGGCAACTTAACGGAATTAAGGCTAAGGTAGACAAATGTGAGTATTGCCGAGGGGGTCACGATACGAATGCGTGCCCATTGCTTGTAGGAGAGGAGCAAGTTGACTACTTAGGAGGAAGTTTTGGTAGAGGTCAGTCGAGTGGTTTTGGGGGTAATAATAATTTTGGGTCGGGTTGGCGTAATAACAACAATAACTTGAATAATAACACTTTTCGCCCAAGTGGACCCCCTGGCTTTCAAATGGCTCAAAACCCAAATAGGGGCCAAAATTCACTCTTTGGTGGGGGTTCAAGTGGGCAGTTCAACAAAGGGTTCAATGGGCAGGTCAAGGATGGGGGGTCAAATAACCAAGGTCTAGCAGGTCAAGGTCCAAGTTTTGATTTAGGGGGTAGCATGGAAAGGATGGAGTCCATGATGAGTCAACTACTTGTTAGGGACCAAACCACTCAAAAGACCCTTAGTGAACATGACCTAATGCTTAAGAACCATCAAGCCTCATTCCAAGGCCTTCAAAGAGTCGTAGGGGATATGTCTACAAAGTTAGAAGAGAGGTTACCAGGTCAGTTTGAGGGGAACACCCAACAGAACCCTAATGCCCATGCTAAAGCCATTACCACCCGTAGTGGCAAGACCGTAGGAAACCCTAGAGTCGAGGAGAGGGTAGTTGATGAAGATGGAGATATCATAGATGAGGAGATCCAAATGGAGGCTCCCGGCAAAGTGCAATCTAGGTTAACCCCAGCAAGTACCGCACAGCCCGGTGAGTCTCAAAAGGAAAAGAAAGTTGAGAAAACCCCGATAGATGTTAGACCTTCACCCTACGTGAACCATGCGTATGTCCCGTTTCCCTCACGCCTTAAGAACCAAAAGTACTCTAGGGAATACGGGCAGTTTTTGGACATCTTCAAGCAATTGAAGATTAACCTTCCATTCATAGAGGCACTCCAATCAATGCCCAAATACGCTAAGTTCTTGAAAGACCTCCTTAGGAACAAAGAAAAATTAGGAGAGTTGTCCAACGTCCCGTTGAATGGGGGATGTTCCGCCGTAGTTCTAAATAAGCTTCCCGAAAAGCTTACCGATCCGGGTATTTTCACCATTCCTTGTCTATTCGGTAGTAATACCAACACTCGAGCCTTAGCCGACTTAGGAGCTAGTATCAATTTGATGCCCTTTTCTCTTTATGAGAAGCTAGACCTAGGAGAGCTTGCACCTACCCGAATGACACTATCTTTAGCCGATCGGTCCGTTAAATACCCTAGGGGTATAGTTGAGAACTTGCTAGTTAAGGTAGACAAATTCGTGTTTCCCGCCGACTTCGTAATTCTAGATATGGAAGCGGATGAGAGAGTTCCCATTATCTTAGGTCGTCCTTTCCTACGTACCGCCAAAGCCCTTATAGACGTTTATGATGGTAAGATCACCCTTAGGGTCGGTGAGGAGAGAGTTACTTTTGAGATAGACCGTTCCATGAACCACCCGAGTGGTTCGGATGACTATAGCGGTCCTTGCCATTCCGTCTACTTTTTGAACTCGTTTATCTCGTGTGTCGACCATTGCTTAGAGTACATTAGTGGAGCGGACCTAGTGGTAGGAGAGAAGGAAGAAGAGAAGTTAGAGAGTGTAGGTGAAGTCAAAGAGGAGGGGATTCCTTTAATCCCCGATGTGTTAGCGGTTAGTGATGACACCACCCAACCCCCACCCTTAGAGCTTAAAGTACTTCCATCTCATTTAGAGTATGCTTTCTTAGGGGAGGGTTCCGAACTACCCGTTATTATTTCGTCCGAGTTAGAGGAGAGTGAGAAAGTGAGGTTGTTAGAGGTGTTGAAGGCCAACAAAGAGGCCATTGCATGGAGATTGTCCGACATTAAGGGCATAAGTCCTTCCTATTGCACCCACCGGATACTCATGGAGGATGATTATAAACCGGTGGTGCAACCCCAAAGGAGGCTTAATCCCAACATGCAAGATGTAGTGAAAAAGGAGGTTCTTAAACTCTTAGATGCCGGGATGATATATCCCATTTCCGATTCACCTTGGGTTAGTCCCACACAGGTTGTCCCCAAGAAGGGGGGGATGACCGTTGTCATGAACGAAAAGAACGAGCTTATCCCTTCACGCACGGTCACGGGTTGGCGCGTGTGCATCGACTACCGAAAGTTGAATGATGCCACCCGTAAAGACCACATCCCACTGCCTTTCATAGATCAAATGTTGGAGCGTCTCGCCGGTCAACAATTCTATTGTTTCTTAGACGGCTTTTCCGGTTACTTCCAGATCCCCATTGCACCGGAGGATCAGGATAAAACCACCTTCACATGCCCCTATGGCACCTATGCGTACCGACGCATGCCATTCGGGTTATGTAACGCTCCGGCTACCTTTCAGTGTTGTATGGTCGCCATATTTCAGGATATGATAGAGACTTCCATGGAGGTTTTCAAGGATGATTTTTCAGTTTATGGTGATTCTTTTGAGGTGTGCTTGAAGAATTTGGAGAGAATGTTGAAACGATGTGTAGAGACGAAGCTTATGCTAAACTGGGAGAAGTGTCACTTCATGGTGACGGAAGGTATAGTGTTAGGGCATAAGATTTCTAGAGAGGGTATAGAGGTAGATCGTGCGAAAATAGATACCATTAGTAGGTTGCCTCCACCCACGAGTGTTAAGTCGATTAGGAGTTTTCTAGGGCATGCGGGTTTTTATAGACGCTTTATTAGGGATTTCTCAAAAATCACTCGCCCCATGACCCGCTTGCTAGAGAAAGATGTTCCATTCGTCTTAGACGAGGAGTGTCTTAAAGCCTTCAACTTTTTGAAGGAACAGTTGGTTAGTGCACCTATTCTTATCTCGCCCGACTGGAGTTTGCCCTTTGAGCTCATGTGTGATGCGAGTGACTATGCCGTTGGAGCGGTTTTAGGACAAAGAAAGGATAAGCACTTCCACCCCATCTACTATGCAAGCAAAACACTCAATGATGCTCAAGAAAACTACACTACCACGGAGAAAGAGCTTTTAGCCGTAGTTTTCGCTTTTGATAAATTCCACTCGTACCTCATTTTGTCCAAGACCATAGTTTTCACCGATCACTCCGCGTTGCGTTTTCTTTTTCAAAAGAAAGATGCTAAACCCCGACTCATTCGGTGGATTCTTTTGCTTAGTGAGTTCGATATTGAGATTAGGGACAAGAGAGGGGCCGAAAATGTGGCGGCCGATCATTTATCGCGTTTAGAGGATCCCAAGAGGGAAGAGATTCGTGAGGAGGAGATTGGAGACATGTTCCCTCACGAATCCATAGAGTTTGTTGAAGCCGAGAAGGAGGGATTGCCATGGTTTTGCGATTTAGCAAATTATCTTTCTAGTGGCAATGTTGTGAAAGGGATGTCGAATCAACAAAGGAGAAGATTGTTTAGTGAGGTGAAAAAGTATGTTTGGGATGATCCGTTTCTTTTTAGGATAGGAGGAGATAGAGTTCTTAGACGTTGTGTGTCGAGAGAGGAAGGTTGGAACATTATAAAGCATGTGCATGAGGGCCTTACGGGAGGACATCATGGTGCACACGCCACCGCCCAAAAGGTATTTGATTGTGGTTTCTATTGGCCTACCGTTCTTAGAGATGCCGAGGAGTTCGTGAAGATGTGTGATGCATGTCAACGAACCGGCAACATTTCCGCCAAAGATGAGATGCCTCAAAATCCGATACAAGTAGTAGAGGTTTTTGATGTTTGGGGCATCGATTTCATGGGACCCTTCCCAAATTCCAAAGGAAACCGTTACATACTTGTGGCAATCGATTACGTTTCTAAATGGGTTGAGGCTCAAGCTCTTCCCACAAACGAAGCCCGAGTTGTTTTGAATTTCCTTAAAAAGCTCTTTTCACGATTCGGTACTCCTAAAGCCCTAATTAGTGACCGTGGCACTCACTTTTGCAATGCATTGATGGAGAAGTTGCTTGCACGCTACGGTGTCACTCATCGTTTATCTACCGCATATCATCCACAAACGAGTGGACAAGTGGAGAATGCGAATCGCGGTAATAAACGAATCCTAGAGAAGACCGTTGGTAAGAATAGGAAAGATTGGACCGACAAGCTAGACGATGCTTTGTGGGCGTTTAGAACCGCCTACAAGACCCCGTTAGGAACTACACCTTTTATGATCGTCTACGGAAAAGCTTGTCATCTCCCCGTCGAGTTAGAACATAGAGCGCTTTGGGCTTTGAAAACCGTTAATTTAGATATGACCGAAGCCGTTAGGAAGCGTTTCTTCCAAATTCATGAGCTTGAGGAGCTTAGGGATACGGCATATGCTCGATCGTTGGGAATTAAGGAGAAAACGAAGTTGTTGCATGACAGGAAGTTAAGGAAAGTGAAGGAGTTTAGCAAAGGCGATAAGTTGCTTCTCTACAACTCGAGATTGAAGCTCTTTGCGGGAAAATTGAAGTCCAAGTGGTCGGGACCTTTTATGGTTCATTACGTGTTTCCGTATGGAGCGGTGGAGATCATGGATGAGAAAGATGGCCGTAGTTGGAAGGTGAACGGCCATCGTTTGAAGCACTACCTTGGAGGAGCGATAAACAAGGATGAGAGGGAGGTAACTCCTCTCGAAATCCCACCTAAAGCCGCCAATTAGTGTTTTGGGTGAAAGCCCAAGTGTACATTTTGTATCGTTTGTATAAGAGTCTTTGTTTGAGTTTTTTTTTCGTATTTTAACGCGTTTTTCCGTAGTTTTTCGGTTTGTGTTTTGTGTCTTTGAGAATTTTGCAGGATTCGTTACCGGATTGGAAGAGGAAAAAGCATGAGAAATGAGGTCCCAGGTATGTGTTTTTGACACTTAGAAAAAATTCTAAGTGTTTTGGATGGGTTGGGAAACTTGTAAAAAATTTTCTAAGGCATGAACATGGATCTTAGACGAAACCTTCTGTGAAAATTGACCCCTGGCGTGACGCCAGGGGGCTTAGCGTGACGCGAGCACAAAAGGTTCAAAATAAATTAAAGTTGCCAGCGAAGCGTGACGCGAGGCCTCCCCTGACCCCACCGCGTCACGCGAGACCCATGTGAACCAGTTTAAAACATGTTAAATGAACCTGTTGCTGAAATAACAAACCCTTTGCACATCTCCAAACCCTAAACACGAAAATCACGAAAATCATCACAACTCACTCGTTTCTTCATCAAATTCCTCCATTCTTCTTCCTAAATCACCACAATCACATTCCCCACAATCCTAGCCATCAATTTCACCCGATTTCGCGCTATTTTGTCGGGTTTTTGGACGATTTCGAGCACCACAACTTCAAGGTCTCAATTTTCTTGTTTAATCCGAATCCAAGGTATGATTTCTGTGATTTCTCACTAGTATGTAACTTTATTGCTTAGTTGTAGTGTCGGGTCTGTCATGTTTTAGATCTAGGGTTTGTTTAGGTTGCTAAAGTTAGGATTTTTGACCCGTTTGAGATGTTAGTGGTATGCGGGAGGCTATGTTTGGGATGTTTGCATACATTGGGGCTTGCGGATGGTTTGGGTTGGTTTGTTTGAGGTTCTTTGAGACGTGTGAGGTATGTTTGGACAACTAGACAACATGTTTGAGCTTTACGGGATTGTTTGGCTAAACGGAAAGATTTTTTGCTAAAAAAATATGTTTTTGAACTGATTTTTGCAAATGTAATTGGTTTCCTAAACAAACTTTGTTACCACAAACGTCGAGTTAAGGTTTAAAAAGTTCAAACTCTCACGTGTTTCGCCTCAAGTGTGGGGATATTTCGGCACTTATGCTTAATTAAGGACAATTAAAGTGCCGGGAGGAGATGGTGTACATTGAGTTTTAGGTTGTGCGAGTAGTGAGTCTAGTATTAGTCTTAGAGTCATGTTTTGCGTCGTAGTGTCGTTGTTAGTGTCGTTTGAGTCGTAATAGGGTCTTGTTTAGTGTCATTGCACGTACTATTGTATCGCTTGACTTTAAGCCACTTCGCTCGTACTCAATCTCCATTCGGGCGAGGTTTGGCTTATTTTCGAGATGATTATGCAATATGCAATTGTTTCGAGCAACGGCCGCGAATGTAATGCTATACGGCCGTCGTTCGACTGTATATTATTTTATTATTATAATATAAAAAAAAAAAAATAAAAAAAAATAAAAAAAAATATTTTAAAAAACAACAAAAATAGTTTGTGATTGCTAACTTTCTGCATTGTTTTCTTATTGAATCTTGTTTGTTTTGCAGAAACATGTCGGGTGAAGGTTCCTCGTCAAACCCAAGAAAGAGAAGGATCAAGTATCGGGGGAGAGAAAGGAAGGTGTATTCCTGGGTTGAGCGGATTATTGATCATCCGGTTTTAGATTTTGAGGAAGGCAGTGAGGAGAGAAAGAAGCTGAAGAAGTATGCGGACACTATTATGTTGGAGCACCGCACGATAAACTGGGATTGGTTGCAAACTATGGGAGCAAGTGATAGGGTGGCGGAGTTGTTAGGGCCACGAGTAAGAGCGGCTGTGGATTATCGTGGGCCGCAATATAATGAAATTACCCTTGAGTTCCATTGCACCTTTCGTCACAAGGAGGGTACTTTCGCGGAGCATAATGCGGTTTCTTTTTCTTTGGGTCGAAATCTGTATGAGATGAGTATCCCGCAGTATGGAGTAGCATTGGGTTTCTGTAATGAGGAAGAGGTGAAGACTGATGAGTTTGTGAATGGGTTAAGGGGTGTTTATAATCACCCGAGGCCGAAGTGTTTGGATTCGGCAGATTTGGAGAGATTTTGGGATGATATTGCGACCCAACCGTTCGCCCAGACGAACCTTATTACAGCGGTTCGTGACCCCATTTATAGGTACATTTTGAAAATATTGGCGACGACGATTGTGGCGAGAAAATCAGGTGAGAATAAAGCAAACTGGCTGGATCTGTTTGCTTTAATGTGCATGGTGGAGAAAAGAAACTGGAATCTGGCGAGTTTCTTTGCATGGTCGTGTAGTAGGCCGCGTCGGGGAGGAAAAAGGGCTGCCATGGATCTTGGGCCGTACATAGCCAGGTTGGCAGGGAATATACGGGCTTTTAAAACATATCATGCGGAGGAGATGCATTTGAGTTTCCCGACGGCTTATTGGGGTATTGCTGAGTTGCAGTTAGCGGGGGTTTTGACACATACGGACCCGCCACAATGGAACTATGAAGTGGGTGCTCCTCCAGCACGACAGCCGGCATCTCGACGTAGGCGTGAGCCTCCCTCACAGCAGCCAGCTAGACAGCAGAGACCCGACCCGTTTACTCCCGAGACTGCTTTTGACTGTACACAGCAGAGGTTTACTCAGATGGAAGATATGATGCGGGTTAACCACCAGTGGACGATGCAGAGCCACCACCGCCAGGATGACATGCTCAGGTACATGATGTCGGGTATGTCACTTAATGCTCCGATACCACCGCCTTTTGCTGGGTTGTTACCTCCACCAGTTTATGGAGGCGAGCAGCAGACCCCTTATGTTTATGGTCAGTATCCGGGGTATGACCAGTGGGGAGGGCAGAGTGGTTATGATTACAGTGGTCAGTTCGGGTGGCAGCAGGCTGGAGGTTCAGGTACCTAGCAGATGGAGGAGGATTCTGAGGATGATGAGGAGTGATGGAGTGGACTGAAGCAGCATATATCCTTTGATATTTTTATTTTTATTTATGCTGTTTTGGTAGATTCGATATGGTTGTATTAGCCGACATATTTTTATTTTTCGTTTGAACTTGGATTTGTGGAACGATGAACGCTTGGTAGTAGTTGGTTTGGTATGTTATGTTGGTTTTAGGTTGATGATTTGGAGCCGCTTTCCGTTCGTGTGTGAGGGAGTTTGGTATTGTTTGCTGAGCACGTTCGGTATTGGAGGGCTATGTGAAAACGACTGGCACTTTGACAGTCTCACATATACAGCTAAGTCGTTTTCCTTTTTGTTGTTGTTGTATACTTTTATTTATTTCGTTTGCAGTTTTTATTTTTAGGTAGTATTGAGTCGTATTTATGTTCTTGCATTAGGGACAATGCAATCTCTAAGTGTGGGGATCTTGTAAATATTTGAGTCATAAAAAGTTGAAAAACTCAAAAAAATTAAAAATTTTGAAAAAATACAAAAAAAGAAAAAAAAAAGAAAATGTCTTTCGAATAAAAAAAGAAGTTTGCAATTAAAACGGAAAATGATAGAAAAAACGAATTTTTGCTCGGGTTCAAATAATAATAATATGAGATTATAATAAACCGAGTTTGCGTCTAGTTTGGGATATGTGGATAGGCCCGGGTTTGGTTTTAAATCCCTTTGAGTTAATATACTTTAATTGTCGGTCTGCTAGTGGGTTTTCGCCTGGGAAATATGGGAAACTAAAACCGCCAAAAATAGTATAAGGGATGCCGTTATAAGCTAAGACAGTTAGAGTTTTTTATCATATCTCGCTGAAAAAGAAAAAAAATAGAATAAAAGTGAGCTAGAAACTAAATGAAAGTAACACAGGCCTATGTAATCCGAGTTGGGGATAGCGACTCTACAGCCGGAATGCCTCTGGGATGTGTGAAATCGACTTGCCGAATAAAAGTACCGAAACCTATGTAATCTGTGATTGGGGATAGCGACTCTACAGTCGGAATACCGTTGGGTTAGGGAAAGCATCGTCTAGTCTCACGAATGAAAAGAAAGAAAAAAAAAGCAAGAAAAAAAAGGGGAAAAAAATAGATTTGATTTCAAACTCTCTTTATCTTGGTATAAAACGGTTAGGAAATAACCCAGTGGTTGTTCCTTTTGTCCTATAAGCTTGAGGGGGGATTAGGTGGACTGTAGATTCAAGTGTGAGACCCTAGGTAGACTGACCGCACTTAAACTAAATTTACATGATAAGGGTTTAGGATTGAATTCGGGTTTAAAGGGATAAGTATATTCGCAATCGCGGCTAACGCAAATCTTGGTTTTAATTAATTATACCTATACTTTTGACCCGGGTAATTGTTTGTTTCTGATTCCGTTGCATAATTCTTTTTCGAGGACGAAAAAAGAGTAAGTGTGGGGATGTTTGATGTACTGAAAAGTACATATGTTTATAGTGTATATTTTGGTCAGTTTTCAGTTGTTTCGAGTCTGTTTTAGGTTAGAACTGTGATACTGCTGACGTTAAGCTTTGATTTCAGGTCCCGTTGCTTAAAGTGTTGAAAAACGAGTAAAAACGAGCAGTTCGGAAGAAAAACGGGATTCGTACACGCGTCGGAGAAGCTGGAAATCAGAAAATAATAAAAAAATAAGAAATTCACTTTTGGAGGCGAGGCGTGACGCCACCACCCCCCTCGCGTCACGCGAGGGTCTTGATTTTGACCGGATTGACTTTTAGATTAGGGTTTTGACTTTTATTTTCCAAGAAACTGAATTGGTAACCCTAATTACGATTTTGTGCAATCTTGGAGCTATCTTGGAGCATTCTTTGAAGGCAATCGGAGATTTGAAGGCACGGGAATCATTGGTACGAGTCGAGAGTGAAGAATCGAAGATTTAATCGGGTTTTCTAATCCCTTGTTTTTGTCGATTACTTTCTTGAAACTTTGTTACAATGAATTCTTTGTTAGACATCTTTGTTTTGTGTTTAATTACTGAGATGCTTGGCTAAACCTTTAAACCACCTAGACTATGATGAATGGATTAATATAAAGATTTTACCTTTTTCGTTATTTGCACGATGTTTATGGATTGATTGTGTTTAGTAAAAGGTTTGATTTAATGATTTGATGTGTATGCGTGCTTTGATTTGGTTTGTTATTGTTATTTGCTTCATATGATTCTTAGTGACGGTCTATATCACAACGTAGAGTCATATTAGGGTTTAGGGTTTCGGTGAGTGTCTATATCACATAAGAAAACCTTCACTCTTTAGGGAGAATCGCGCGATAACCCTTAGAAGTAAGTGGTAATAATTTGCTAGGTCTTAGTGTTCTACTAGTCCTAATAACTGGGAAGTGAGGGGCTATTGGTAGGTCTTACCCGGCGAATTGCTTTAGATAGGCCTTGGGAAAGGTTATGTCTTGGTTTACCTGTCGGTCTTATTAGACTATCAAGTCAAATCTATTAATTCAAACTACCCTAGATCTAGGATTGGGAAAGAATAGGTCAACATTAGGGTACTTACACAATAATTAGACGACTGGGAAGAAATCTAATAACCGGTAGGATTAACGGCCTAGGTAGTGTCACAGGTTTCTCCTTGAGAAGGGTCGAGGGGCCTCGTTGGCTCTTAATAGGTTTAGTATCATAAGATCCCGGTTCCATAACTCGTGCATTTAACTTAATCGGTAACTTCTTAAAAACAATCCAGGATTCTTGTCTAGGTGGTCCAGGTCTCATATAAGTAAAAGTTCACAGTCTTAATTCGTCTTTAGTCTAGTTCTAGTTTAATTAAGTAGTTTAACATAGATTTCATAGTTTTCCGTAACCCCCCCCCCCAAAAACAAATAAACAAGTCTTAGTCGTGTCTGTCAGTGTCTAGTCAGAGTCTAGTAAACGTGATAAATAGAGTCTCGTGGTTCGATATCCGGACTTCCTAGGTTATACTACATTGATCGGTACACTAGCCGATTGTGTGGTTTAGGTTGAGTCTAGAATTTAAAGCTTTGTAGTGTCTAGCTTAGAGAGTCTAATTTAGTTAATTTTTATAGTCTGTTTAGCACACATCACTGCAAGTGACAATATCCTGAATAGGATCTAGCAAACCGTCTATGTATTTCTCAATAGCCTTATCCAACGGCGTGACCATTGTCAGACAGAGCAAACTTAACTCCTCGTATCTGTCAGTGTAAGCCCGATGTTCACCACTATCTTGCTCGAGGTCACGAAACTCATTTTCAAGTGCCCTCTGCTCGTGACGAGGGCATAACTCTCTCATCATAAGAGCTCTAAGTTCCTCCCATGTCTGACCCAAAGCAACATCAGCACATCGGTCTCTCATTACCCCATTCCACCAGGTGAGAGCCCTCTTTTGGAATACACTCGAAGCAAACTCGACCTTACGGTTGTTCGGACACTGAACATGGCGAAAGGTGCTCTCAAGACTCTCAAACCACTGGAGAAGCCCTGTTGCTCCTTCAGAACCACTAAACTTGAGTGGTTTAGCCGAGTTAAAACTTTTGAAATTGCACGGAGCAGGTGCATTATTGTTATTGTTGGCTTGGTTTATTTGAGTAATGAGATTCGGTAGCATAGCAGCCATCTGCTGTGCTATAATAGCCGCCAGTTCGGCATTGGGTTCCTGAACGTTACGTCGAGGAGGCATTCTAAAAGAGGAAACATGAGAGAAAACGAGTGAGATGATGTGATGAAAAATGAGATATCAATAAAATCGACAAAATGAAAGGATGGTGGTCATTTGTTCGTTACCTCGTAACAAACAGTTGACACACAGTGACAAATCAAAGTAAATGAGTCATAATAATGTATCACCGAAGACATGCTCGCCTATAAGTGGACACTCACCCCAAGATTTCCCAGGTAAGAGTGACTGGTTCGATACTGCGGATTTGTACGAACACTCTAGCCTTAGACAGAAAACTCAGGGTACAGGCATCCACACTTCCAGTTTGCACGTGTTCACATTACTTAGACCCAAACTTTGATGAGATTTTGAAAATTTGGAAGGCACAAAGCCAAAAAAAAAATCATCTAAGGATAGATGATTGATTTCAAAAAATCGTTTTGGAAACTTGTTTTCATGTTTTGGTAATCACCTAAGGATAGGTGACGTGTATTGTTTCAAGATCTAAACACAAGAAAACTTGTGTTAAGGTCCTAGAAAGTTATAGTCTAGGTCAAAGCATTACTAATAACCTAATTCCCTATAACCATTGGCTCTGATACCAACTCTTCTGTCACACCCCGACTGCGTAAAACAACAAACCGCTGTGAAAACGTCGGGGAGTGGAGCCACATAATTTATGTTTCAACAACCATGGTAATTAAAGTTTTGTATTATTAGGATTAATGTTTATATTGTATTGGAATTCAACTAAAACATAACATAATATCTGTCTTTTAAGTCACTAAGGCCCAAGTCCGCCTAAGTGAAGCATAAACATCATCATGCATTAGCACCTGAAACACATGTAAAAATAGGCACGTCAGCATAAAAATGCTTGTGAGATACATAGGTTTTGTTTATGCAAGATTCATGACTTGTAGTTAAAAGAAGTGTTTAACAAAAAGTAGTCATGAACCTCATAAAATGTTTCCTTTTATAAAATCATGTGAAAATCGATATGAAAATCAAATGATAATAAAAGGATAATGCATGGTTAAATGAATACCAAGTGAAAGTGAATTTGTATAAAATATGTAATTTGTAAAACAATGTCGTATCTTTGTATAAAATGTTACATGTCTTTGTCAAAGTGGTTTAGATAACACAACAATGTGTAATATAATAAAAGCACTTATATATAGGAAGTAGCAGCGGCGTATCCACCATGCTTTAATCATATAACACATAGCCACGTTACATAAGTCACTTATCAATAACCAACCAAAATGTCTTGTTCAATGTCAAAATGTTTATGCGTAAACTATGTTCAATGTCATGTGAGAAATGTATCATGTATAACCAAATGTAATGCATAGCAAGCAGAAAGTATCTACTCAAACTATGTGGTAATGTCAATGTGAAAATGCCATGTATCGTGAATAACTAGTAATTACTCAACCCCATAGGAAAATGTACAAAACAAGGTTTTGAATAAACTTAATTTTAAATCAAATGTTATGTTTTGTAGAAAACAATGCTTTATGATTACAAACATTTATGCAGTAATGTTAATCGCATACATTCAAGCCTTGCGACTGTGGCGACAAACCTTTAATAACACTAAAGGTTTATCTAAGTTATGTATATCGGATTCTGTCATTCCCAACTTCCAAACAAATCTAGGAAGTCGGAAACGGGATTTGTCAAGTCCTATGGTACCATTACATACTACCGAGCGGCGTGATCAATGTTAATGAATGTATTATTGCCCCGATTAAACACACCAAATGTCATAACCTATGTAGCATGTGAAAACCATGTACTAAGTATGCTAAGTAAATATACATAGTAGAAATGTTCATGAAACCAATCTGCTAGTATGCTAAGTAAACATACATAGCAAAAATGTTTATGAAATCAATGTGCTAGCATGCTAAGTAAACATACATAGCAAAAATGATTATAAAATCGATGTGCTAGCATGCTAAGTAAACATACATAGCAAAACACAATGGGAAATCATGTACTATATGTGTACTAGGAGAAACTAGCATGTTTATGTCATAAAAGCAATGAAAAACACGAAAATAACAAGTATGCACATGTGTATCACCCCATGGTATTTGAAAGCGGTAAAAGTGGGGAACTATGTACTCACTTGGGATTGCTTATTAGTCTTGGGAATAAGACCAATTTAAGCTCCAAGGATCACGGAATCAACAAGGCACCTAGTATAGGTTGTTAATAAACGGATCCTAAATCGGGAGATAGGATAGAATGATGTTCTATAAATCAAATGAGTATTTGAACTCATATGGTATGATTTAATAGAGCTAACATTCTGATTTGGAAGTCTACCTAAGTGCTTTTGACCCGTTTCGACCCGTTATGGTAGTATAAGCTACTATAACGCGTCGGTTGCGTAAAACTAAGGTTGGATGGTTATCAATGAGCTATGTCAAGTCTTAAATGCCCAATTACACTTAAATATGTTACCATATCAGTTTAGATGTCAAAAATACGTTCACATATGCACAATATGGATTTATGCTACAAAAGGGTATTTTGGTCATTTCCTATGGGCATATAAGCTACTTAACAAATAACTAACCAATCCTAACTGATCATAAGGCATAACCTCAGAGGTTATTTCCTATGAAACTATGATCACTAAACATGCTTGGTCGGATCCTAATGATCGACCAAATGGGTCAGGTTCGAAAGTCTAAGCGGTTGTATAGACCGCTTAACTTATGACCCTAAACAAGCACTAAACTAATAGTGACGAGTTAAACATGTCAAAACATGTTTAACTAACTTAGAAAACTGATTTGGTATCAAAACAAAGTGTTTGATACCTAAAAGTAGTTCCGTTGCAAAATGCGTGCTAAAACGCATTTTGACCGAAACTTTGACTCGTCACTACACCTAGTTAACGTGGTAATCAGTAGGTATAATCACTAAGGATTATAACCATCGTGATTACAATCACGTTACAAAGTTCAAACGAACTTTGTGTTTACCATTGACTGGTCAAAGCTGAAAGTCAAACATTGTTTGACTTTCACGCTTGGAAAGCGATAAAAGAACGAAAGAAGCTTACAAAGGGTCCAAGCTAGGGAGAACTTGATCTTAAAATTCTCAGGTATGAAGTTATTAACCTCAACTTAGAGAAAATCAGATCAAGGGTGAGTGAAATGGAGTGAAAGCTTGGCTATTTATATTTGAGGTGAAGAAACAAGATCAAGACAAGTGTTTATGTAACCTCCAAGCATTAAATCACAGCCGTACATGTGTTAGGGGCCAGCTAATTTACTTGGGGATGTGTTAACTTGGTTAACACACAAAGAAATTGGCAAGAACAGCCCCTGAACTATCAACAGAATGCTGAAAATCAATTTCTGTCGCTGGGCCTGCGCTCGCGCCCCGCGTAAGATGGGGTCTGGGCTTACGCGGCCTGCGACCTCATGTCTGATCTGCAAAAGTTTCAATTTTGATAACTTTGGTCCCTGCACATGCATAAGCCCATTTTGTCACTTTTAACCCCCGTTAAGCCATTTTCAAAACTCTACAAGGTGGTCAAAGTATAGAGGACATAAAATGTGCTCGGAAAACTCTCGGATGTCGGTTCGTTTGGTCGTACGGTCGCATTATTCGTCTAATTACGACGAAACTCGAACGGATGCGAAAACGATCCAAATTATGCGACGAATGGTATTTTTGCATGCCGATCACTAAAATAAAAATATTTTAGTGTCTACAAAAATTTTGGATGTCCAGATGTGGTCAGAACGTAAGATATGCGCGTAAATGCAAACTTATGCCGTTTTTGACACTTTTAGTCTCTGTATGATCAAACAAACGTATTTTCGCACACCGAACCACTCAAAGCTTATTTCTAAGCTATGTTTAGGTTATTTATGGTATGTTTAGCTTATGATCAAGTTCCGGACTGTACGTTGCCTTACGAAACGGCAGACTTTTGCAGTTTGGTGCAAATAGTCCCTGTGAGCGAATAAACTTGTTTTTGCCATACCAAACCCTTCAAAACTTATTTCTAAGTTATGCAAAGGTTATTTAAGGTATGTTAAGCTTATGATGCTGTTCCGAAGTGTTTTTCGCGTTAAACTGATGACGTTTACGCATCAGTTTGCGTATAACTTTCAAGAAAGCGATATAGAGTTTAAAATCGACCAAAAATCAAAACAAGCAAAATGTCAAACATAAATAAACAAACATTGAGATCAAAATACATTGTTTTATTATTATTGAATTGTCCAGAGTTTGTACAATGATTACACAAGCACAAATGTCACACTTCGTCACCCTATAGCCAAGCAATGCCGATGTTATGGAGGGCACTCTTCACCATTGAAGAGATCCTGGAAAGAGAAGAGCTTGAGTTTGGTCTATCTGAGCTTGCATACCTATACTCCCTGGTCACCCATGGTTTTATCCGATTCTTGTTTAAGGAGAAACCCCTTCCGATCCACAAAACTACCCAAAATAATTCCATAAAACTATTGCTATTGCTTTATTGAATTTTAGAGAAACGAGAATATGCTCAAATTACTTTGTAAGTGAGATGTTCTTGTGGTGATTTATATCAAATTAGTGAGAGATGATTTTGGTGAAGATAAATCATAAATTGATTTAAGATGGGTTAGTTAACATATATTTGAATCACTGTAGGTACTTATGTTTTGTGGTTATTGTTTGGGATATAATTCTTATAGTCAGGATGCTGACTTTTGCAGGCCTGTAATAAAACCCTGATATGGTTAAAACGTGCTAGGATCCTGGTGGGCCTAAGGATCCTGAATATATTTGTTACTAATAGATTGCTTCTATGTTGAAAAGATATTTTGGAGGAATTTCTTTGTTAATGGCTATTAGGGAGCTTACACCTGAATTATCGTGGAGTTAACTTAAGAAAATGTGTAGAAATGAAGTTGGAAGCTGCAAACGGTCGAAGACTAATTCTTTCAGGATCTAGGATATCTCGGAGCTCTAGTTAGGATTTGTTTTTACTTGTATTATAAAATGGCTTGATTGGATCAACTTACGACCACGAAACACTCACTGGAAACCCTTAACAGTCGTTCACAAACAACACTTATGCTACAACACATAGTTTAATCGATCAAACCACACATTTATAATCACTTTTCATATTAATATGAATGGAGCTGTGTAGTTTCCAGATCCCGGGGTTTTTTATGTGTCAGAGATCAACTTCACAAAGAAGATCGAGGGCTTTTTTCCCCGTCATAACTCCTTTGTGTTCATCGTATTCATTTTACTTTCATAATATTATTAATGTACAATCAGATTTCTAAAACTAGGATCCTGACTATGAATTCAAAATCTTGATATCTAATTCGTTATACTCACTAGCACCTCACCGCACTATCTAAATTTGGTTACAAAATTCATCTTGTCAATTTTTTTAACAAAACAATTTGGCGCCCACCGTGAGGTAAGTGGTGCTTTTCGTCATAAAATATCTATTAAAATTTCTTCTAAATATATTTCCTTCGAAACTATTTTTGAAAATGGCCTCACAACCAAAATCCTCATCATCCACGTCATCTGTGATTGCTGCAACTACCGAAACCAACATCCGTCTTCCCCCATCTGCTCCGGGAAACCAGAGCAAAGCCACTATTGCTGCAGGAAATGCATACTCAGGGCCAGGGAAGTCAACTACATGACATGTTTTAGCTTCAAATGATGAGATCTTGTCGATGTTTGCCTTAGTGCAAAACTAGATGAAACAACAACATGAGACCAACCAGCTATAGTTTAAGGAATTTAGGTAATTAAAGAACTCTAGAAACTCAGTGGAGGTGACAACACCCCTACAAGCCAGGACTCAAAATTTCTACACGCCAGGATCCTCATGAGTTCACCAAGGAGACTTTATGCACATGCAGTCAACATCGGCTCCTGTTAGCTCTGCTCATTCTATCAGGATCACGTCGAGCAAAGACTTGGAAAATACTCCAGGATACTCGATCCAGGATCCTAACACCGGTAATCATACCAATAATAATTCATCAAACACTAACGATTTCATGCAGATTGCAGGAGTCAATGTAGAGATGGAAAAAGGACTGAAGAAGTTAAGAGATATGATCTCTAGTATAGCAGGAGTGGTGCAACCAATATACTGGAGATATCCCTTGAGAGTCATAGGATCTCCAGGTTTACTCCCAAAATCTGCAGCACATAGATCCCAAAAGATTCCAAACTCCCAATATGAAGTTGTATGATGGAACCACTAATCCTGGGGAACATGTGGCTCAGTATAGGGAACTGATAGAGATCAATCCTATTCTTTTAGATCTCAAGGAAGCTTATTTATGTAAAGAGTTTGGATCCATTCTAATTGGATCAGCCTTAAAATGGCTACTTAGCATTCCTCCATACTCTAAAACTCCTTTTGTTCACCTAGTTAATCTGTTTAATAACCAATTTTCTTCTAGCAGAACTTTTGAAAGATTAACCAGTGATCTTTACAGGGCTACACAGGGTCAAGATGAGTCCTTAAGTGATTACGTGAGTAAATTTGGTCTAGAATCCTTGGAGGAACCTGGACGAAGTTCGCAACAGGGCCTTGAGATTCATAGGACTTGAAGAAGAGAGGAAGATCTAGCAAAGGATCAACCCTCGTGCTACTTATGACCATCCAAATGAAAATGGAATTCTTCTCAGAAATCCTATAAATCCAAATCTTTTTTTTTTTTTTTTGGGTAAAGGGTTACCCCGGTGAATATTATACCAACCAAAACATAAAAACAAGTGGGGCACAAAAACACACCCCAGTTCTCTCGAAAGACATACCTAACGAGAGTGAACAAGCGCTCAACAACGCAAAACAAACACACCAGTCAACTAAGCTTACAAACTAAACTCACTAACAAATAAAATCAGCCACAATCATCATCAGCAAGTAACAGACCCCTTGGAAGCGCCCATTCTTGCAAGATCCTATCAGTATGAACTGACTGCTTGAACTTCATCGATTGAAGCTTCAACCGTACGGTAGAAAGAATAACATCAACCAACTGCTCCTGACTTCTTCGATGCTTAGAGAATAATCTCCTATTCCGCTCATTCCAAATAAAATAAGCTGAAGCGCACACCACAAGCTTGGCAATAACATGCGAAGCCTTCTTCGAATCCGCTATTCCCACTAGGAAGTCAAAAATATCACTCCATCTTTTTGAAATAGCTTCCATACCCGCTCTGCCTTTGACACCATCCCAGACTTTAGAAGCATAGCAACACTCAAAAAACAAATGGTCATGAGAGTCCGGGCCTGAAGTACACAACGAGCAGCACATAAGGTTAACGTTCATGTTACCCGAAGTATTCCATCTCATCATAACATCTTGCGTCTTCAGTTTTTTGTTAATAATCAACCATATTATAAATGAGTGTTTAGGAATAGCTTGCGAAAACCAAACCATCTTCGACCAATGGACTTCATTCTGAGTAGCACGAATACCATCCCACACCGTGGAGGTACCAAAATCAGTAACGATCCCCATCCTGTCCTTCCACACTAGCTTATCATGCTTAGACATATCCAACTCAATATCACGCATCAATGTTAGAGCTGGGAAACGACTAATCCACATATTCGGCCAATGCCACCCCACTTGACCGAACAGATCGAACAAAGTAGACTCCATGCGAAACCCAGCATTCGAAATTAGTCTAGGAGTAATAAAAGAATTAAGAGGACAAACATCATCCCATTTATCAAACCAGGCAAACGTATTCTTCCCATCACCGACTTCCGACCATACATGGCATCTAATAAGAGGTCTCAAGGCTAGCATTTTCCTCCAACTCCATGTGATGTTACTCTTCACCGGTACATCCCAAAACGATCTACCTTGAAGACGATAAGAGTGGATCCATTTAACCCATAAGGATTCCCTATGAGTAAGGACACTCCATATGTGAACAGTCTTCAGCGCATTGTTCATATCTCCAAGTCTCCGAATCCCCAACCCACCCTCATGCTTAGGCATACACACCGATTTCCATTTAACTTTTGCTTTCCCTCTAATGTCATCCCCTTGAGCCCAGAAGAAGCGTTTCATCCTATCTTCAAGGTCTTTAATAATACGTTTAGGAAGGATAAACACGGACGCCCAATAAATATGCATAGACGAAAGCACCGAACGAATCAATTGAAGCCTACCTGCAAACGATAAAAACTTATTCCTCCAGTCCATGATTCTAGTCTCCATACTCTCAACCAGTTTCTTGCAATCCTTGTACTGAAGTCTAGAGGAAATGAGAGGCACACCTAAATACCGAACAGGAAGAACCCCTTCATCAAACGGCATAATGGCTCGAATACTATTTTTAATCGGCTCCACTACATTACCAAAGAAAACCGTACTTTTACCCATACTCGGCACCAGACCAGACATATCCTTGAATAAATTAAGAGCATCCATAATAACTTTCACTGACCGTTGATCGCCCCGAGAGAACAGAAATAAATCATCCGCAAAACATAAATTAATAAGCTTTTGCTTCTCACACTTGCTATGATACCTAAAAGCCTCAGAATTTGCAACTTGGCTATTTAATATGAGAGTGAGCACCTCCATAACAATCGTGAACAAGTATGGAGACATGGGATCCCCTTGCCGCAATCCTCGTCTACCTTTAAAGTAACCATGCAAGTTCCCATTGATTGCCACTGAGAACGAAGTGGATGTCACGCATGCCATGATCCATTTAACCATCTTCCCATGAAAGCCGAAACCCACCAAAGTTTTTTCAAGAAAACTCCACTCCACCGTATCATAGGCCTTCTGGATATCCACTTTGAATGCACATCTAGGAGGACCTACATTACGGTGATAATTATGCATAAGCTCCTGGGTTAAGAGGATATTATCAGATATCCGTCTCCCTGGCACAAACGCAGACTGATTTATACTAACAATATCAGCCAATCCCTCTTTAATCCGATTAGAGATGATTTTGCTAATGCATTTATACACCGTGTTACAGCAAGAAATCGGACGATAATCAGAAACAAGCAACGGAGTACTCACTTTCGGAATCAGAGAAATAATGGTATGATTAAGCTGTTGAAGTAATCTTCCATTGAGAAAGAAATCCTTTATAGCTTTACAGACATCAACACCAACAATATGCCACGCCCTCTTAAAAAAGATAGAAGTATAGCCATCCGGACCAGGAGCTTTATTCCCAGCAATAGAAAACATCGCCTTTTTATTTCATCATCAGTAACCTCTCTAACCATGTGTTCCGCTTTCGTAGTAGATAAAACATTAGTAAAGAGATCCGTAGTAGGAACCTTACTAATATTACCCACACCACCAAAGAACCTCGAATAATGATCAACTAGAGCTTGCGGCACCAGCCCCCCTTCAAACAAAGTACCATTGGCATCCCTAATAGAATAGATTCTACTTCGGTGATTCCTAGCTTTAACAACATTATGAAAAAACCTGGTATTCATGTCACCAAGCGCAAGCCATTCAACCTTGGATTTTTGTTGTAAGAATAAAGCTTCATCACGGACGACCACCATGTAATCTTTAAGTAACTGCGTATGCTGCTCCGCTAAATTCGTATTTACGGGATCCACATCAATAGCCCGTTGACATTCATCTAAACTCTGTCTGACAACCTTTACCTTTTCATGAATATTCCCCTGTTTATGAAGAAGTTTACGAAGCGGGGACTTCAAAGCTTTCAACTTCATCACAACTTGGAACATTCGGAACCCTTTCACCTCCGAGCTCCAAACCCGATTAACTTCATCTAAAAAACCCTCCTTATCCGCCAAAAGATTAACGAATTTGAATGGTTTAGGCTTATCCCTTGTAATATTTGGCAGAACCAGAATACAAGGAGAATGATCGGATATACGATACGGATGGAAACAAGCAGCTGCCGAAGGAAACACATCGATAAATGGGGTATTCCCAAGAATCCTGTCTATCTTCTTAAAAACCGCACTTTGCTTTTTTTGTTTATTCGTCGAAGTATAGTGTAATCCCGAGCTGTTAATATCAAACACTTCAATATTATTGACACAATCCTTAAATTCCCTCATACCACTACTGCCCATAGACGAACCAGTTAGAGAGTCTTCCAAGAACAATGCTGAGTTAAAGTCACCCATTATTACCCAAGGATTATCTTTCATAAAAGAGTGATGTAAGGACAGATTATTCCAGAGTTCCCGACGGATCTTATAGTGATTGTCAGCATATACAAAAGAACAAAACAACGTTTTATGATCGATCTTGAATACAATCTGAGTATGTATAACTTGATCCATTTGCGATAAAACCATAACGTCTACCATATTAGCATCCCATCCTATCATGATACGTGTTCCTTTAGAACAAGATCCAGCATTCGAAGCCCAACTCCATGACCGACAAACTTTTTTACAGACATTTGAAACATTGGACGCATCAACATGAGTTTCCATAATAGCACAAACCTGAAGATGATTTTCATTAACAACCTGCCGAACCTCTTTCTGTTTCAGGGGCCGGTTCAATCCCCTAATATTCCATGCAGCAATGCTACCCATGTAAACCAGCTTCACCGGGTGTGCTTGCACCCTCAGAACCATCAGCACCTAGCTTTTTATCTAAAAAATTAGGAATTTCAGCCAGTAACTCATCCACAGCGACCCCTTGATCGATAATTTCCTCATACCCATCCTTTTTATCCTCCTTATTCCTCGCTACTGGATTACCACTTGGGATACGAATCGGGTTTTGTTGTTGACCAACCGTCTCCTCCTTTTGCAGAACGTTAAACGGATTAGACGAATTAAATTGAGAAGACAAATTCCCATTAGTAATTTTCTTCTGAATCGGACGATACACCAGGTTCGATTTCTGACTTTTAAGTTGAACTCCTTGCTGGCCACCTTTTTTATTCTTTCCTTTAACTTCCTGATAACCATCTGCATCCACCTTTTTCTCATCCAGAACCAACGTCTTAGGCTTTTTTGGGCATGAAGTATCCTCATGTCCAAAAACGCAGCATGTAGTACACCTTAACGGCTCCCAGTCATACTCAATTTTAACTTCAGCTTTTGAGAACCCATTACCTTCAAGCGACGGAACAGCAACTGTAACACTTCTTTTCAATTCAGTCTCGGCTTGCACTTCAATAAGGGCCCTAGCAAAACTACTTCTCCCCCATGAATCAGTACACATAGAAGCAGTATAAGAGTCTAACATCTTAGGGACTCCAACCTTAGAAGCCAATAAACTGAGCCCATCCTCCGTGAATGCTGCCAGCGGAACATCATGCATTTTTACCCATACCGGAATCGCCGTGATATCCTCTTTAATCAAGTTAACTGAAGAGGACCATTCATTAAGAATTATCGGGACATTACGAATCATCCATGGTCCGTCTTCCAACACTTGTTCCATCCCTTTTTTTGTCTTAAACTTGAAGAAAAAGAAACCTCTAGCATTCATCATCAATTTCACAAGTCCATATTTCGCCCATTGACTCTTTGCAAAGTATTCAACAACTGGAAAAGCAAGACGTTTACCTAGAAAATATCCATAGAGAGTATTAGCAAATCTCTCGTTCACCTGCTTCACCGAAGCTACTGGGATAACAACATCAACACCCTCCATATGCTCCGCAGCCTCCATACGTCTAAAGTTAACATTGACCGTCTCCTTTCTATTTTGAACCACTTTAGCAAACGATTGAGGCTTGACTGTGTTTCCCATCCCTGTAACAATCGGGTCCGAACTACTTCCAACATGGCCAACGTGACTATTAGGGTTTGCATGATGTTGGTTTGCAGCCGTCGCACCATCCCCACCATAACCCCCTTTGTATTCAAGATCCACAGGTTTGGATATATTCAGCAATCCATCAATTACCGACACATTATCAGTATGGAACATACCTCTCTTTGGCATGAATGCATTCCCTTCAATATTTGTAACCCGAAGACTAATACCCTTAATCGGCGCTGTTCCAGGTGTTGTTTCCGCCTCCTCATTCGAATCATAAAACCCATCCCCATCAGACATATCAACTCTCTCCATTAACACGTAAGAAAACAAATCATGCAGCCAATAAACTCGTAGCCCAGAAGAAACAACCAACACAAAAAACCCTAGCGACACACAAAAACCCTAATCCAGCAAGACGAAAAAACAAGAAAGAAAACCCTAGATTCAACTCAATCTTTTCGCTAACAAGTTCGAATCAGAGTATTAATAAATCAATACTCCGATGATCAGACTGTTATACGAAATTCAAGAAGAAAAATCACAGGTTGAAAGAAGAACCAAAATCGCCATTGCTAGAGAGAGAAATTATGTTAAAACAAACAAACAACATAGTGACTAATCCTATAAATCCAAATCGTATTCTATAAATGATAACCATAGGGTTAAATGAGGTGGATGATGAGGATCATGAGGAGGATTATCCTAAATTGTCTGACTATTGTTTTTCAGTCAATATTTCAGGATTAATGTATGCTATGCAAAATCTGGGGGACAAACTCGATGGCCTAGGAAAAATGACAAGAATCCTGGCTGGAAAGACAAGTCCAAATGGTGCGCCTATCATGAAGATTCAGGCATATAACTAAAGATTGTTATGCCCTCAAGAAGGAAATAAGCTACCTCCTCAGTAAGGGGTATTTGAAGGAATTGTTGGGTCGAAAGAAAGAAAAAAGCCAGAAACCTGAGAAATCTGCCAAGCGGGCAGGATCTCCACCACCAGATGCTAAAGTCTGTGGAGGATCTGACATATGTGGCACTTCTTACTCTGCAGCGAAGAGACATGTAAAGAAGCTAAAGCTGAGCAGGGAGACAAACTTACAAGGACATCAATGTTGACAAATCTAACTATTTTATGTGCGGATAACAGGGATGCTGTACAGGATCCTCACCATGAAGGACTTGTAATCACTTCATATGTAGCTAACTATTTTATGCGCGGGATCCTGGTAGACAGTGGGAGTTCAGTGAATATCATTTAATTAGATACTTTAAAAATTATGAACATTCCTGAATCAGAGATCATTGCCAAGTCAAAAGTGCTAGTAGGTTTTAGTGGTGAAGTCAAGAATACTTTGGGAGAAATAAAGCTTTTATATACATAGAGGGAGTTAACTCTATCAAAAAAACTTATGTATTAAAGATTCTTTATCGTGTTATATTATCATTTTAGGTAGGCCCTGGATCCATGACATGAAGGTTGTACCTTTAATCTACCACCAATGTGTTAAACTTCCTACGCCTTGGGGAGTTATCAAGATAGAAAGTTACCAGCAGGAGGCCAAGGACTGCTAAAGAGAAGAGCACGATATGTCCTTGAAGCTAAGGAACAAGATGTCAAAGAGATATTCTTGGATCTTCAGGATCATGTCATCAAAGTGCTCCTAGGAACAAAGGTCCCTCAGGACCTTGAATAGGAATTTGTCAATTTCCTGAAAGAGAGGATCTCAACATTCTCTTGGAAACATGAAGATATGACAGGTATATCAGAAGATATTATTCCTCATAAATTGGGTGTTGATAATAGTGTTAGGCGAATACACCAAACGAGAAGGAAATTTGCTCCTGAAAGGAACCTCGTAATTCAAGAGGAAGTTGAGAGACTACTAAAAGAGAATATGATAGGGGAAGTCAAGTTTCCTAAGTGGCTGGCCAATGTGTTCATTGTTAGGGCATTGATTTTAAAAAGTATGGAACATGTATCCTGACACCTAACCTGGATCAGTTATCCTTAGCGGATGGCGCAGGAAGTCTGAGGATCAAGGATCCTCATTATTACCTATGTTATCTAACAATTGTTCTCTATGTTTCTAATGTTTTTATGTAGGTAATGGGTGATGTGGACTTAGTCTATGCTGGAATCTCGGTGAATATGCTTCAAATAAGCACACGCATAATGAAGGGTAGTCGTTATGGATAAACATGGGGGACTTGCATCTTTTTCATATAGTTAGTTGCTTAGATATTTCTAATTTTAAAAGGGGATATTTGAGCTTATTAGGCATATACACACAACTCTCTGCTCTCGCACACTTGATCATACTCGAAACTGCTCTCAAGCACAAACACTAGAATTCACTTTTATCAAGCTCAATATCGTCCGAAGTTGTATTGAATTGTTCATTGTTTGTTCAATATAGTTGGTGATCGGTAGTTTCCATCACTCGAGGTTTTTTATGCCGGAGATCTTCTAAAGATCAAGGGCTTTTTGCTCGTATAAATCTCGGTGTTCATTGTTATTTACACTTTACAGTTGTTTACATTGTTGTTCAACACATAAGCACTCTACCTCATAAACTAAATTGGGTTACATTATTCTTAAACCGATTTTTGACCAAAACAATTTGGCACCCACCGTGGGGCAAGTGGTGCTTCAATTCTAAAAAAAATTGTGTTCATTTATGTTCACATCCATCAACTCCATGGCCTCTCAGGGAAATTCCACTTCAAGTGCCATGCCGACAGTTACCTCATCTCAAACTAGTGTGTCGTTGCCTCCCATTCCCCCACCATTCTAGAAGAATGTGTAAAATGCTCAGAAGAAGACATCATCTGTCTTCCAAAGATCCAAAACTTCTACTACTTCATCTTCTACCAATACTAACAGTGATATTTCTATTTTGTTTTCGCAGATTAAAAGCTACATGGAGCAGCAAAACAAAACCAATCGGAGGATCCTTCACGAAATTGATGTCATCAAGAAGCAAAAGAGGCCATCAGAGGATCAATCTCCATTGGTGCCTAGGGTGTTGGACTTTGTCACTCCAGCAACAACAGCACAACAATCTAGAGGGTCCATCATATAGTCTCAACTTACCAGCAGGGATCATTGGCGATGACTCAGTCTCAAGGATCCTTTATTCACCAGCAAGGATCATTAGTGATGACTCAGCCTCAAGGATCCTACCCCCGCTCAGAAGGATACATGGAGATGTTCCAGCCTCAAAGATCCTATTTCAATCAACAAGGATCCTCAGCTCGAGTTCAAGGATCCATGGACCATTCATGCATACCTATCCTGGATCCAATGTCTTTCAGGATCAAGGATCCTCGGGGAGATAACTATGGAGAAGCTCTGAAGTACATGAAGGGGATTTCATCCCTATGCAAACCATTGCTTCCGTAGGCCCTACTATAACGGTATACATGTCTTATCTAGATATCCTTCTGAAATACCAACTTCAAGTCAACCATGAGGTAACAATTTCCATAATACATCTTTTGACACTAACTATGGTTTTATGCAGGATGTAGGGATCAATCAGGCTATGGCCAGGGAGTTGCAAAAGCTCAAGGATATGATATCCAGCGTCCTAGGAGTAGTCAAGCCTATTCCTAAAATTCCAGATGGAAGTCATAGGATATCTCGTTTTGCACCTCCAATATGCAATGCAGAGATACCCAAGCGCCTTCACACCCCCAACATGAAGTATGATGGTACAACTGATCCAGAGGAGCATGTGGCACAATACAGGGAAAGGATAGAGATAAACCCCATCCCAGAAAGGTTGAAGGAAGAATGTTTATGCAAAGGCTTTGGATCCACACTCACCGGATCAACATTAAAATGGCTGTTAAGTCTTCCTCCTTACTTTATAACTACATTTTCACACTTAGTTAACCTATTTAATAATCAGTTTTCTTGGAGTAGAACTTTTGAAAGGTTAACTAGTGACCTATATAGAATTACCCAAGCTCGTGATGAATCCTTGAGAGATTATGTAACCAATTTTGGGAGAGAATCCTTAGAAATCCCAAATCTTGACATTGAGACTGCTGTTGAAGTGTTTAAGATGGGATTGCAAAAGGATTCTCCTTTTTATGATGACCTTGTTATGACCTCATGCAGGAACTTAGAGGAAGTTAGGAACAGGGCCCTGAGATTCATCCGATTAGAGGATGATAAAAGAATTCAGGACAGGCTCAGTGGTTCCATTAAACAGGAGTACAAAGATAAGAAGTAAGGATCCTTCTACAAGAATAACCGATCCAAGCCATACTCCAAACCTGATAATCAAAATGTCCATGCATTTGAACAAGAAGAAGATGAGGAAGAATATCCTCGGATATCCGAATACTGTTTTTCTGTTGATAAAAGTGAACTAATGCTTACGTTGCAGAATTTAGGTGAGAAGGCAAGATGGCCTAAGAAGAATGAGAAATCAACATCCTTCAAGGACAAATCTAAATGGTGAGCATACCATGAAGATTTCAGCCACCTTACCGATGAATGCATTGCACTTAGAAGAGAGATAGGCTACCTCCTCAGTAAGGGACACTTGAAAGAATTGCTTGGTAGGAAGAAATCAAGGATCCAGGATCCTGAGAAAGTACCAGAAAAGGCTCCTCCACCACCTGTAGATGCCCAAATCATTAACTTTATTTATGGAGGATCAGATATATTTGGAACCTCGTTCTCGGTAGCAAAGAGGCATGCCAAAGAAACCAAACTGGAAAACGGAGATAGGCCTATTAGGACCTCCACTCTAACTCAACAGAAAGTTATATCCTTTGATGAGGATTATCGTGTTGACATTCAGGATCCTCATCATGATGGCTTAGTCATTACTTTGTTTATTGCTAATCATTTTGTTCGCAAGATCCTTATAGACGGTGGGAGTTTTGTGAACATCATCCAACTTTATGTCTTGAAGAAGATGAACATCCCGGAATCAGAAATAATTCCAAGATCATCAGTCCTTATAGGATTCAACGGTGAAACGAAGAACACCCTAGGGGACATCAAACTTCCAATCTATATCGAGGGGGTAAACTCTATACAAAAATTTTGTGTTATTGACTGTTTGTCTTGTTGTAATGTGATCCTTGGTAAACCCTGGATACATGAAATGAAAGTTTTCCCTTCAACCTACCACCAATGTGTAAAACTACCAACCCCCTGGGGAGTAGTAAAGATAGAGAGCGATCAACAGGAGGCCAAGAATTGCTATACCTCTTCAATGAAACCGACTTCAAAAACAAGGGCAGCATAGAAATTATAGCATCCTCCAAGGGATTTCATGGAGGCAAGAGAACAAGACATCAAGGATGTAATACTGGCTCCTTAGGATCCTGACATCAAAGTCCTTATAGGATCCGGGATCCTTGATAATATAGAATATGATCTAGTATCCTTCCTAAAGAGAAGGAAGTCTACCTTTTCCTAGAAACACGAGGACTTGACATGTATCTCTAAATACATTATTACACATAAATTGGGTAATGACAAATCTTTCAGGCCAATTCATCAAAAAAGAAGAAAATTTGCACCCGAAAGGAATGTTATTATCCAAGAAGAGGTAGACAAACTATTGAAGGCATGTATTATTATGGATGAAATTTTGAGACCATATCCTGGATAGTATCTTGAATTATATCTTGATTACATAATACATGTTCACAACCAGGATGCTGGATTAGGATATTGGTAACATCCTGATGCTGTATCCTGAAGATTACTAACAGATTGTTTGCAGGTTACGAGTGCATGTCTATAACGTTCAAGAAGACTTCTTCCCCTAAAGACTCGGTCCAGATTGTTAGAATAAGAATGTTGAAGCTGCAATACTTGGTCTTCAACGTTCATATGGGAATATTCCATGGCATCCCTCCATTTTAGGAAATTTAGTTTTCTTTTTGTAACTATAAATAGACAGATAACCATATCTCATAGGACATCGCATTCACTACTCTTGAACACTTGAACTTTCTCTCGCAATTCACACACTTCAAACAAGTATTGTAGCACTTAGCAACAATCTGGTCAATATCCTGCACTGTATCCTGACTTTTGAAGTAATAAGAAGAACAAGGCAGCTATGATTATCAGCTCCCGAGGTTTTGTGCCGGTGATCTAGATTGATCAAGGGCTTTCCTCGTACATCTCGTGTCAACCTTTACTTTTCTGCTCATTGTTTGATTATAGATATAGCTCGGTATCCTGAGCTATATCCTAAAAACTGTTTTTGTTAACAACTTAATCAGGATATTTTTCACAAACACTTCTAGGACAGTACCTCACTTAACTAATTTGATCACTTAATTGCTTCGGTAATTTTTGACCAAAACCATTTGGCGCCCACCGTGGGGCAAGTGGTACTATTTCTAATAAAAACTTTCTTAAAATCACTACTTGGTTTTCTATTTTCAAAGCTTTTTGCACAACTATTTTCAATGGCCTCAAAATCAAACATGAGTTCTTCTACCATGTCTGCTACAACCTCTACAACAATTGGTTCGGTGCTTCCACCACCTCCAAGGATGCAAGCTTCCTCACAGCCTCAAGCTCCTCCGAGGTGGGTTGAAACTCACACATCTCGGGATATTGTGCCTACTTAGAATATCCATAGATCTGCTGCCTCAGGGAGAACTTCTATTATGGCTTCTAATGATGAAATTCTAAGTTTGTTTGGTAGTATACAGGATCAGATGAAACAACAATAGGAGACCAATCAAATGCTGATAAGAGAGATACAACTCTTGAAATCTAGCTCAAACAGGCCTGCTGAGAATATTGTCACTCCCTTGCAGCCCAGAGCATTGAGCTTCAGCTCGGCAGTATATACTGAGGATAACCGGGGCAATATTGTACCAAGCCATACCCAGAGTCATACTCCTGAAATACCTTCATCGGTCAGGGTATCAACTGTGAGAAGTTCAGGATATGCTCCAGGATATGGCCAAAATCCTCAGGCTGGTAACGTGTCTAATAGCCTTAATACTCTTGCTACTAATAGTTTTAGATCTTTGCAGGATACAGGTGTAACCTCGACACTCTCTAGGGAGCTTAAGAAGTTAAAGGATATGATATCCAGTGTACCTGGGGTAGTCCAGCCAATTCCAGAAGTATCCCAGGATAGCCACATGATATCCCGGTTTGCACATCCTATTTGTGATGCTGAAATTCCAAAAAGATTTCAAACTCCCAACATGAAGCTCTATGACCGGACCACGGATCCTGAAGAGCATATTGCTCAGTATAGGGAAAGGATGGAGATTAATCTTATCCCTCCAGACCTCAAGGAAGCATGCCTCTGCAAGGGTTTTGGCTCTATATTGACAGGATCAGCCTTAAAATGGCTCTTAAACGTTCCACCTCATTCAATTACATCTTTTGCTCATTTAGTTAATTTGCTTAATAGTCAATTTTCTTGCAGTAGAAGTTTTGAGAAACTAACCAGTGATCTCTACAAGTTAACCCAAGGTCCACAAGAATCCTTAAGGGATTATGTGAACAAGTTTAGCGGGGAATCCATAGATATCCCACATCTTGATGTTGCTACAGCCGTGTAGGCATTCAAAATGGGGTTGCAAAAGGATTCTCAGTTTTATCAGGATCTTGTAATGAATCCCTGCAGGAACCTGGATGAAGCTCGAAATAGGGCTTTGAGATATATAAGACTAGAAGACGACAAGAAAATGCAAGAGAGGATGAATTCATCCTCAACATATGAATAAACTAACAGGAAGTCAGAATCCTCATATAAACCATATCGTTCTAAGCTATATGGCAGAAATGATAGCAATAAAGTGAATGTCGTTGAGGAAGAGGATCCTAAGAAGTATCCTGAATTGTCAGAATATTGTTTTTTTTTTGTTAATATACTCGAACTAATGTATGCAATGCAGTGTTTGGGAGATAAAGCAAGGTGGCCCAGGAAGAACCAGCAAAACGCCAATTGGAAAGACAAATCCAAGTGGTGTGCTTTCCATGAGGATTTTGGACATGTGACGGAAGATTGCATAGCCCTAAGGAAGGAAATAAGCTATCTGCTAAGCAAAGGATATCCGAAGGATCTTCTGGTCAGAAAAAAGAATAAGGGTCAGGATATTGAGAAGGATCCTGAACGAGAAGCATCACCTCCTCCAGATTCCAAGATAATTAACTTTATTTCAGGAGGATCCGACATATGTGGAACCTCTTATTCTGCAGCAAAAAGACATGCGAAGGAGGCTAAGGAAGAATGGGGAGACAAGCCGACCAGGATGACAACCCTCACAACCGATAAAGTGATAACGTCTGATAATGATGACAAGGATAGTGTCCAAGATCCCCACCATGACGGTTTGGTAATAACTTTATACATTGCTAATCATTTTGTGCATAGGATACTGGTGGATAATGGCAGTTTCGTCAACATCATTCAACTGGAAACGCTGAAAAGAATGAATATTCCCCAGATGGAGATCACTTCAAAGTCCACTGTACTTGTAGGGTTCAGTGAAGAGGCCAAGAATACTGTGGGAGAAATCAAGCTACCAGTATATGCTAAGGGAGTGAATTCAATGCAACGTTTCTGTGTCATGGACTCCTTATCCTGCTACAATATTATATTGGGCAGACCATGGATCCATGATATGAAGGCTGTCCCATCAACCTATCATCAGTGCATCAAGATTCCTACCCCTTGGGGGGTTGTCAAGGTGGAAAGCAATCAACAAGAGGAAAAATAATGCTATTCTTCCCCAATGAAGTCTTCAACGAAACCTAAAGCAGGATAGCAATTAAAGATACGAGCCCAGGATATCGTGGAGGCCTCAGAGCAAGATGTTAAGAAAATTATCCTGGATCAGGATAATCCAGATATCTCGGTGCTCGTAGGAACCAATATCCCTCAGGATATTGAAAGTCAGTTAACTAACGTTTTGAAATGCAGGATGTCTACGTTCGCATGGAAGCATGAGGATATGACATGTATTTCTAAAGGTATTATAACTCACAAGCTTGGAATTGACAGGTCTTTCAAGCCCGTTCAACAAAAGAGAAGGAAATTTGCTCCTGAAAGAAACACAATTATACAGGAAGAGGTTGAAAGATTGCTGAAATACAAGATGATTCGGGATGTTAAATTTCCCAAGTGGCTAGCAAATGTAGTCATAGTTCAAAAGAAGAATGGGAAATGGAGGGTTTGTGTAGATTACACAGACTTGAACAAAGCATGTCCTAAAGACCCATTCCCTCTGCTTCATATAGACTCGATGGTGGATGCAACTGCCGGTCATGAAATGCTAACCTTTATGGATGCATCCTCAGGATTCCAGCAGATCCAAATGGAACCTTCAGACTAGGAGGATATTGCTTTCAAGACACCAACCGGTATTTACTGTTATACTGCTATGCCATTCGGTTTGAAAAAATGCAGGTGCAACGTACCATAGATTGGTGAACATGATGTTTAAAGACAAACTGGGGGACACCACGGAGGTATACATTAATGATATGGTGGTGAAGTCCAAGAAAGCTGAGGATCATCTCCGGGATACTAAAGGAGCATTTGATATCCTGGACCAGTACAATATGTAACTAAATCCTACCAAGTGCCATTTTGGAGTGGGGGCAGTAAAGTTTTTAGGATATATGGTGACTAAAAGGGGGATAGAAGCAAGCCCGGAACAGATCAAAGCTATCCTGGATCTCAAGTCACCATCCAACATGAAAGATGTGCAAAGATTAACAGGACGAGTAGCGGCATTGAACAGATTTATATCAAGATCCTCAGAGAAATGTAAAGAATTCTACGATATTTTGAAGAAGAATAAGAGATTCGAGTGGGGAGAAAAGCATGAAGCAGCCTTACAGGAATTAAAGAAATATCTTTCAACTGCACCCTTATTGATGAAGCCCGAGGATGGTGAACCATTATCCCTGTATCTTGCAGTATCAGGGAATGCAGTAAGTGATGTTTTGGTAAAGGATCATGAAGGTCAGCAGTATCCTATCTATTATGTTAGTAAAAGTTTATTAGATGCTGAAACTAGATATTCACACTTAGAGGTATTGATATTAGCCCTAGTTATGGCATCAACTAAGCTTAGGCATTATTTTGATACACATAGGATTCATGTTAAAACTAATTATCTTGTTAAACATGTGCTTAGAAAACCTTAGATGTCTGGTAGAATGGCTAAATGGTCAGTAAATTTAAGTGCCCATGATCTAGTATATGAACCTAGAAACGCTATAAAGTCTCAGGCTCTAGCAGACTTTGTGGTTGATTTCTGTAGTTACATTCAAAATGAAGTAGACCTAGAAGTACAACAACTAAGAGAAACCTTAGAATCCTAGACATTATATACTGATGGCGCATCTAATGTGAGAGGTGTATGATTGCGTATATTACTAAAATCACCACACGGGGACATATTACCCTAGGCTATTAGGTGTGAATTTCCTGCCACTAATAATGAAGCAGAATATGAAGCTTTGATTGCAGGATTAGAGTTGGCCAAAAATATGAATATTAAAAATTTGCAAGTATATGCTGATTCCTTGTTAATTACTAACCATTTCAATGGATCCTATGCAGTCAACGGTGAAAGATTGATCGAATATCTTGAAATTGTCAAAAAATTAGCAGGATATTTCGAAATTTTTACACTTGAATAAGTACCAAGAGAGGATAAAGCTGAGGCAGATGCTTTGGAAAATTTGGGATCTACAGTCAAGATACCGGAAGGAACTCAGATACCAGTACTACATATCCTGTATCCTGAGATGGAACACTTCAAGCCTCAGGATAAGGAAGTATCAAGTATCCAGGATCCTGACAATGAATATCGTGAGAAGAATCCTGAATCATGGATAGCTTCGATCATAAAATACCTTAAAGAAGGTTACATCCCAAAGGATGAGAATCCCAAGGCTTTCAGGATAAAGGTATCTCGTTTTACTATTATAAATGATGTTTTGTATAAAAAGTCTCTTGCAGGACCGTACCTAAGATGCTTGGAGGACCCTAAGACCAAGGAGGTACTTCAGGATATCCATGAAGGAGATTGTGGCAACCTTACTGGGGGCAGATCGTTATTCTCGAAGGTACTAAGAACAGGATACTATTAGCTGACTATGAGGAAAGATGCAGCAGAATATGCTCGAAGATATGATGCATGTCAAAGGCACAACAATATACTGCATCAACCTGCTGAGCCACTATATCATATTACTTCCCCTTGGCCATTTATGAAATGGGGTATGGACATAGTGGGGAAGTTGCCAAAAGCTCCAGGAGGAAAAAATTTTATGCTAGCAATGACAGACTATTTTTCCAAATGGGTTGAAGCTGAGGCATTTGTTCAAGTCAGAGATCAAGAAGTAGTGTCTTTCATAAAAGGGAATATCCTAACTAGGTTTGGGGTACCAGCTGAGATAATTTGTGATAATGGTTCCCAGTTCATTAGCAAGAGAACCACTGATTTTTACAATAGTTGGGGGATCAAGATGATTACATCCACTCTGGTACATCCTCAAGCAAATGGACAAGCGGAATCCTCGAACAAGATAATTGTTAACAATTTGAAGAAAAGACTAGGGGCTAAGAAAGGAAGATGGGCAGAAGAGTTACCCTTTGTCTTATGGGCTGATAGAACAACAGTAAAAAGTGCAACTGGGCAAACCCCATTTTCCTTGGTGTTTGAAGCAGAAGCGGTGATCCTGAAAGAAATGGTAATACCTACAGCAAGATCGAGCCTCCGAGATCCTGTGGTGAATCCTGAAGCTCTGTGCCAAGAATTAGATACTGTGGATGAGACAAGAGATGTGGCAAAGCTGAGGATGGCAGCATATCAACAGAGGATATCCTGAGCATATAACATGAATCTAAGAACTAGAAGGTTTCAAGTTGGAGATTGGGAGTTAAGAAAGGCTTTTCAGAATACTACTAATCCTGCTGATGGGAAACTTGCCCCAAAATTGGAAGGACCTTATGAAATTGAATCAGAATCTGTGAAAGGAGCATACCGACTCAAGAATATGGAAGGTGATATGTTACCAAGATCCTGGAATGCTATACACCTTAAGCTTTATTTCAAGTGAGTTTAGAATTTAATTTCTAACTCAAGATGGTATGAATTTTATCTCTTTTAAATATGTATGAATTTATTTATTCTTAGGAACCCAATACTAACTTAAGCATCGGAGGGGTGTTAGCCAAGCTAACACCCACCTTAGTTTGAAGATGTTTTATAGGATATGCTTCAGGATATTACTCCAGGATATATGCTCAAGATAAACCGAAAGATTAGAGGATTGGCCCCCTCTCTCACGTTTAAGGGATCCTTATCCCTTCAAAGGTTTAAAGGTATTCACCTTTCTCTCGAACTAGGTTTAAACACCCTGCCTGGAGCGCAAGTTATCCAAGGATAGTTCAAGATAGTGGGGCCAGTTCATGTAAAAGTGGCTGACAATTTCATTATTATTGGCTATATCCTGGATCCTTAAGATATATGAGGATTGATCACCCTCTCTCACGAAAGGGTATATTCATACTCTCTAAGGTTTAAAGGTTTTCACCTTTCTAATTCTTGGAGTTTATACACTCCCGCCTGTAGCGCATGAAAATAAGGGTTTATCCCCAGGATATTAAGAGTTTATCCCCAGGATGTTAAGGATTTATCCCCAGAACAACTAAAGTCTATGGACAGGATATGATTGTGTTTACATCAAGAAATTCCTAAGTATTCAAATATGCTGAACACATGGGATATACACCTTGATAAAATTCAAAGGATGAACTCAGTTTCCTAAATTTGCATAGGGGACATCCACGAGGGGAATGTTGCAAAAGGTTCAAAGGTGGAAAATTAGAATCAACTCTCTAAGAGTCTTTGGTATGATCTCCCCTTTTTGTCTTTTGAAACCTTATAACTTAAGTTTTTAGAGTTATGTATTTCTGATTAGATACTAAGTCTAATAACTGTAACCTGATCAGGATATTTTTTCAGAATACTTTTCAGGATATTTTCTCAAAATGTTTTCTCAGAATATTTGAAATAATAAAGGAGAAAAATACTTTCAAAATCAAACACATGCAATATAATAAAAATACGACAACAAAGATACGACCGAAAGGTTGGTTAGTTTATTATTCACATGCAAAAGGTTGCACTATTGGCTTCATCTCAAAATGAGACCCATCCACCAATAGTGCAATTAGTTCTAAAACATGTTTACTTAAACAGTTGAAGGCTTCATCTTGAAACCCAATATCCCTCCACCTTCAATTGTTGAACTGTTCAAAAAAGCATACTAAAGGTTGATGACTGATGTGCATAGTGCGTGATATGTTTTTATGTATATTTTAAGCCCTTTTTAACACTTTGGTCAAGTTTTAAATTTATAAAACACGATATTTTTCTAACACTAAACACACATATGGGCAAGTGCACCCATCGTGAGCGTAGTATAGCGTTGGTAAGATACCGAGGTCGTCCAAGGATACAAGAGCTATTAGTACCGGTTGATCCTCAACGTCTAATCAAATCAAAATTTTAGAAAAAGTTTTAAACATGAAAATTAAAACTTAAAATGCTGAAAAATAAAAATAGATAGACAAGATGAATCACTTGGATCCGACTCGCCTTTAGTGTAACCTTTGATGATTTCCGCACTTTTGAACTTTTTATGAGATTATCTTAGTTATAGTAGTAGCCCCCTCTTTTGAAGGTGACGTTATCCCCAACCCAGTAGTTTGAGTCAGCAAGGATACAATCCTAAAGGGTCGGAATATTGAAAGATAATTAATTAAGTTATTAATGCGTAATGTGGTAGGCCCCTCTTTTGAAGGTGACGTTACCCTCGGCTAAGTGGTTTGAGTCAGCAGGGATACAATCCCAAGTAGCCGGGTTAATGTATTAATAGTAGTTTACATATGAGGGGATCACGCCATTCGCACCCCCGCCATCCAATACCAGTGGGTATTGAAGGAGGTCCTAGTAAGCTTGACACAGGTCCTTGCAGGAACTATACACTGAACAAGGCAAGAACCTTATCAAACCATTCCCTTAACCCCCGACCAGGTAGTCAACATATCGCTATATAGACCGTAGAGATATGAATGGTGTAAATCTTTTATTTTATATAGACAGTAAAATAACGCCAAGACACCACGGACAAATGATAAGGAAGTTTCACCTTCAACATAAGAAACTAGTTATTAAAGTCATTAATACAAACCCAAATAAAAAGTACAAGGTTTAAAAATCAAAAGTATTACACTAAATGTTTGTCTTCACCAAGTGATGTAAGAGACTTAGGCAAACATGGCCTTTGATTATCAAGAACTCTTACTATCAATCTTGGATCCCGAGACTACTACACACACTCTATGATGGATTATGGATGATGGTGGTGGATGTGGGTGTTGTGACGGTGGAGGAGTGTGGGTGAAGTGGGAGAGAGGTGGTTTGCCAAGGGATGCCTTTGAAGTGAACCAAGAACCTCAATTTATAGCCTGCACAGAAGCCCAGACATAGCCCCGTGTCCATTGGGCACGGCCCCGTGTCCATCCACTTTCTCTTTCTTCATTAATTGCAATTTTTCTGCATTAGCTCCACATACCCCCGTGCCCGCTTGGCATGGCCCCGTGTGCAGAAGCGTATCTGTACTATCAAGATTTACTTGGATTTTGTGAATCTTAGCGTTGACCACAACCCGTGTTGAGCTGGGCACGCCTCCGTGTCGGGAATAGAAGCTTCTATAGCTTTATCCTGTAACACCCCAATCGCGTAATACAACAACACGCGGCGGAAATATCAGGGAGTCACGTTATAAATTGCTCACAACTACTGGTACTAAATTGTTTCAATATTATTAACATCATTTTACAAACAAAGAATACATGTAATTGTCTTTTGATTAAGAAGTCTAAGGCCATAATATAGTCCTATGCGTTGCATGCTTGAATAGTTGAAAACCTGAAACATATGTGAAAAATAGTCAGCATAAAAATGCCGGTGAGTACATAGGTTTTGTTAGCCAAATAAATGGCAAAACATTTGATATTGCAATACTTTGACAACTACGAGGGCTGTCAATCGAAAATAAATCTTGAAGCCAAAGAATGACAAAAATTTAGTATTGCAATACATAATATTGATTGTGAAAACTCGTGGCAAATAGTTTTGTATATGACAATATGATTATTACTAAGTCATTTTTATGCCATTTGAAATTGTACATCGTAATCTCGTTTAAATCATCGTAAAACTCGTTAATGAGTTATTAGAAATTCAATCAAGGATTAATAATAACTGTTTTGAAATAAATGAAAACTTGTGTGAGTATTATATAAATCAAGTCAATGATTCATAATAATACTTTAGATATCCTTCTAAGAATCTAACATATAAAGATATGGGAGATTCTACAAGGATTTGGATAATCAAACATTGAATAAATCATACACAAAATCCTAAAGTGATTTGGATAACGCTACACGAATAATAAAATAAGAACACTTATATATAGGAAGTACCAGCGGCGTATCCACCATGTTCTTATTTTATTATACCCGTTTCGTTATCTAAATCACATCTACCATGTAAACACATAATCGTCAATTTGTCAACAACTTGTAAACACGCATCAAAGCACACAATGAATCCCAAATAAGGACTCCAATTTTAGCACTTTAAACATCCCATGTACGTTTAGCTATCAAGATAGATAAATATTATAGGGATCCGGTTCTCGTCATATTGTCTAGTCGCATACGCATTAAAGTACTCAATGAATCCAAACAAGGACTCCAATATTAGCACTCTAAACATCCTACAAGTATCAATTTATAAAGATAAGTTGACACTAAAAGGATTAGGTTTCTGTCGTATTGAATCATTGTATTACAACATCCTAAATCCTAATAGTGATTTGGGATAACGCCACGAAGGGTAATACAATAAGCACACTTATATATAGGAAGTACCAACGACGTATCCACCATGTGTTTATTGTATTACTCTAGTTTCGTTATCTAAATCACCGACAATCTACACATAAACCATAACCGTCGTCCTGTAAAGTACTTCTTAAAAATCTCACTATGAAGATAGGAAGATCTAAGACTGCACTTCAAACATCCTATAAGAATCTAACTATGAAAATAGATAGACCTTTTAAGGATTTGAATAAACATCGTATTTGCATAATCGGAATAGTACACATAAAAGCATTTAGTAAACACATATATGATATACTTTTGAAAAACAGATCGGTTACACATCTGAATCACCCCAAAAGATTTGAAAATGGTAAAAGAGGGGAACTATGTACTCACATTGAATGCAAAGTATCCTCGATCTAATTTAACAAATCTCGGGCAAACCAAGGAAATCAAGTGGTACCTAGTAATCGGATCGCTAGTTAATAAATCGACACCTAAATCGGAAGATCGGGTAGAATGACGTCTTGTAAACCAAATGAGTATTAGAACTCATGTGATATGGTTTAACAAAGCCTACATTCTAAATCGGAACCTATCCTAAGTGCTTACGACCCGTTACGACCCATTAAGGTAGCTTACACTACTTTAAAGCGTCGTTTGCGCGAATGCGCGTTCGAGACGCCTAACTAGTCCTATGACAAGTATTATATGCCCTAACATGTTTAAATATGTTGTGTAATCAGTTTAAGTGACAAAAATTAAGTTATATATGCTTAAAATCCAATTATGCATGAAAAGGGCATTTTGGTCATTTTCCTAAGGCATATAAACTACCTATTATACAACTAATTAAACTAAGTGACCGTAAGGTATAACCTCGGAAGGTTATTCCCTATACAACTATGGTCACAAAAAATATGCTTGGTCGGACCCTAATGATCGACCAAACGGGTCAGGTTCGAAAGTCTAAGTGGTTGTCAAGACCGCTTGACTTACGACCCTAAACAAGCACTAGACTAAAAGTGATGAGTTAAACATGTTAAAACATGTTTAACTAAGTTAGAAAACAGTTTTGATATCAAAACATAGTGTTTTGATACCCGAAAATAGCTTCGTCACAAAATACTCATAAACACGTATTTTGACCGAAACTTTGACTTGTCACTTTGACTAATCTGTCACACCCCGACCACGTAAAACAACAAAGCGTGGCGGAAAAGTCGGGGAGTGTTGTAACAGAATTATCGTTTCATAACCATGGATACAAAAAAAGTGTTTCGTTTTATTGATAATATTAAGCATTAACATTGTCTTAACACATAACAAACAAGTTTTATATCAACTATCATCGTTTTATGTCACTAAGGCCTCGTCCAGATCTTATGTGACGCATGCATCCTAGAACGTCAATCAAGCAACAACACCTGAAACATATGTAAAAACAAAGTCAGCAAAGAAATGCTGGCGAGTACATAGGTTTTATAAGAGTATCGGAATCATGGCTTGTTTACATATATTGCAATACCTCGAAGACCTTGTTTTTAAAAGTGTATAATATTGCAACATGATTAACCAACTCAAATCATGATGGTTATAATTTATAAAATTTCGTAGCCATGATTCTTAACCCAAAAGCTTTTTGTTTTAGAAAACCATCTTGTAAAACATCTCGTATAAACTCGTTAATAAAACTTCGTATATTATTTCGAAATCATCGTTGTGTGACATCGTTTCAATATCGTTTACCCAAGTGAACTAAATAACGCCATGGTATATAATATGTTGAAAACACTTATATATAAGAAGTACCAGCGGCTTATCTACCATGTTTTCACCACATTACACCCGTCCCTTTATCTAAACACTAGCCAAAAACCAATCGTTTACCCAAATCGTTTAACATCGTTTCCAAATCGTTTCCAAATCATTTACTCGTTTAAATCGTTTAAATCATCCTCGTTTTAATTGTGAAAACTTATATATGGTCGTCTCGCTAATAACATTCAAACCTTCGTGACTCGACTACCTCGTTCCTCGCTTCTCGTATTAACAAACCCCCCAAAGGGCAAGTTAATAATTACTGATTCAGTCCTTACCCACAACACCCACACATAACCATGGGTATAGTGCAATAACGGGATTTTTCGGATCCTATGGTACCATAACCTAATACTGGTCGGTTCGGCCAAAATTAATGAATGTCATTCGTTATGTAACTACAACCAACAAGTTCATTCACATTATCGAAATCGTTATTAGTTTAGTATAAATCGTTCTATTCGTTTTTGAAATCATCGTTTAAACCTTGAAAACATTTTGTACATATGAATCACCCCAAAACGTTTGAAAACAGTAAAATAGGGGAACTATGTACTCACATGTAGTGCAAGGTATCCTCAATCAATAGTACTTTAACAAACTCGAGTAAACCAGAGAAATCAAGCAGCACCTAGTAATCGAACCACTAGTCAAACAATAGACGCCTAAATCGGAAGATCGGACAGAATGAGGTCTTGCAAACCAAATGAGTGTTGGAACTCATGTGATATGGTTTAACAAAGCCTACATTCTAAATCGGAACCTAACCTAAGTGCTTTCGACCCATCGCGACCCATTAAGGTAGCTTATGCTACTTTAACGCGTCGTGCGCGCAAATGCGTGTTCGAGACGTCTAACTAGTCCTATGACAAGTATTATATGCCTATACAAGTTTAATCATGTTGTATAATCAGTTATGTGACAAAAGTTTAGGTTACATATGCTTAATTACCAATTATGCATGAAAAGGGCATTTTGGTCATTTACCTAAGGCATATAAACTACTTATCACACAACTATCTAAACTAGGTGACCGTAAGTTATAACCTTGGAAGGTTATTCCCTATGCTACTATGGTCACTTAATGTGTTTGGCCGGATCCTAATGATCGACCAAACGGGTCGGGTTCGAAAGTATAAGCGATTGATTAGATCGCTTACCTTTACGACCCTACATAAGCACTAAACTAAAAGTGACGAGCTAAGCATGTTAAAACATGCTTAACTAAGTTAGAAAACAAGTTTGGTATCAAAACAAACGGTTTTGATACCTAAGAGTAGTTTGGTTACAAAATACGCAAGAATACGCATTTTGGCCGAAACTACGACTCGTCACTGAGCCTAGATAACGTGGTAATCAGTAGGTATAGTCACTAGGGACTATAACTATCGTGATTACGCTCACGTTATGAAGTTCGAACGAACTTCGTGTTGACCATAAACTGGTCAACGTAGAAAATGCTAATTACCACCAAAGTCTATCACGCATGCTCTAAGCATATCCTCCAAAGTTTGAATCGTTCTCTTAGATTGGCCATCTGTTTGGGGATGATAAGCAGTGCTTAGATTCAGTTGGGTTCCCAAAGCAGATTGCATGGCCTTCCAAAAATGAGATGAAAATCGAGCATCACGATCGGAAATGATATCTAAAGGAACACCATGTCATGATACAATCTCGTCTACATAGATCTTGGCAAGCTTCTCAGCAGAGAAATCCTCACGGATTGGTAAGAAGTGAGCAGATTTTGTCAAACGATCAACTACAACCCAAATAGCATCGTGACCTTTAGACGTACGTGGTAACTTAGTAATGAGATCCATGGTAATGTTCTCCCACTTCCAAACCGGTATCTCTGGTTGTACAAGCAAACCAGAAGGTCGTTGATGTTCTGCCTTGACTTTGAGACAAGTTAGGCATTTTGACACATACAAGGCAACATCTTCCTTCATACCAGGCCACCAGATCTTAGTACGAAGATCCTTGTACATTTTATCGGCACCAGGATGGACAAAATATCGAGACTTATGTGATTCGTCCCTCGCTAAAGTGCGAAGATCGTCTTGTTTCGGAATCCACAATCGATCCTTAAAATAGAGCAAACCATCGTCTTTCGCTTCGAGCTTAAGCTCAAGCTGATGTGGTAATTCATTACCTATCAAATTTTGTGAAACACAAAATTGTTGAGCTTGAAGGACACGAGATTGAAGATCAGATAGTGTTCGAATAGAATGAAGCTTGACTCGATCCTTTCGACTAAGCGCTTCGGCTACAACATTTGCCTTAAAAGAGTGGTAGCAAATCTCGCAGTCATAATCGTTTAAGAGTTCAACCCAACGTCGTTGCCTCATGTTCAGCTCTTTCTGATTAAGAATATGCTGGAGACTTTTGTGGTCTGTGAAAACCACACACTTCGTTCCATAGAGGTAGTGTCTCCAGATTTTAAGCGCGAAGACCACAGCTCCCAACTCAAGATCATGAGTCGTGTAGTTCTTCTCGTGAACTTTCAGCTGCCTAGATGCATATGCAATAACTTTACCTCGTTGCATAAGGACGCAACCAAGGCCTAAGTTGAACGCATCGCAATAGACAACGAAATCATCGCTTCCCTCGGGCAGAGATAGAACATGAGCATTACATAACTTCTTCTTCAGCGTTTGGAACGCTTCTTCTTGCTTGGGTCCCCACTCAAAAGGCTTATTTTTCTGAGTCAAAGCAGTGAGTGGAACCGCAATCTTCGAGAAATTTGAAATGAATCGACGATAATAGCCAGCAAGACCAAGAAAAGATCGAATCTCTGTAGGCGTCGTCGGTGTATTCCAGTCGTAAAAAGCAGCAATCTTGGATGGATCCACATGAATACCCTGCTCATTGAGTATATGACCCAAGAATTGAATTTCTTTAAGCCAGATTTCACACTTGGAGAATTTAGCAAAAAGTTGTTCCTTCTTCAGGAGTTCCAATGTTAAGCGAAGGTGTTGCTCGTGCTCGGCTCGAGATTTTGAATAAATGAGATTATCGTCGATGAACACAATAATGAACTTATCCAAATAAGGTTTGCAGACCCTATTCATTAAGTCCATAAAGATAGCTGGAGCATTCGTCAAACCAAAAGGCATGACAGTGAACTCGTAATGCCCATATCTTGTGCGGAAAGCAGTTTTGGGAATATCTTCTTCGAGAACACGAAGTTGATGATACCCAGAACGCAGGTCGATCTTGGAAAAGCATGCAGCACCCTGCAGCTGGTCGAAGAGATCATCAATTTGAGGAAGGGGATATCGATTCTTGATGTTGAGCTTATTAAGCTCACGATAATCGATACACATTCGAAAAGATCCGTCTTTCTTTTTCACGAAGAGGACAGGAGCTCCCCAAGGTGAAAAGCTCGGTGGGATGAATCCTTTACCAGATAACTCTTGAAGCTGTTTCGATAACTCTTGCATCTCCGACGGTGCAAGACGATAAGGTGCTTTTGCAATCGGGTTGGCATTGGGTATAAGGTCAATATGAAACTCGACTTGACGAACTGGAGGCAAACCAGGCAGTTCATCAGGAAACACCTCTGGATAATCCCGTACAATCGGGATATCCTGAATACTCTTGCTCTTGTCTTTCTCCTCGGTGACATGTGCCAGAAAAGTAACATATCCTTTTCGCAAATAACTTTGGGCTTCCATACACAACATAAGATTCAAACCACCAGATGGCTTCTCGCCACGAATCTCCAAAACATCGCCAGAAGACAAAGGAATTCGAACAATCTTATCGAAACAAACCACCTCAGCGTGGTGTTTGGTTAACCAATCCATTCCAACGATAATATCGAAACTCCCAAGTTGCATCGGTGTGAGGTCAATAGGAAAAATATGGTTATCAAGGTTCAACTGACAATTACGAATAATAGAATCAAGAACAAGGGGTTTACCAGTGGCAACTTCAACAGATAAGGGTTTCTTTAGTCTAGTTCTAGGTATCGCAAGCAAAGGCTCAAATGACAATGAAATAAAACTTCTATCGGCACCATAATCGAAAAGAATAGATGCAGGTTGATTGTTAACAAGAAACGTACCATTGACAACCTCGTTGTCAGCCCTCGCTTTGTTTGCATTCAAATTGTACGCTCGCCCACGAGGGGGATTCACATTAACATTGACGTTCGCATTCGGGTTCGCGTTTGCATTCACCAGTCTAGGACAATTGTTGCGGAAGTGATCATACTCTCCACAATTAAAACATGAACCCAGTGGGAATCTCGCAGCATTCCCCTGACCCGGAGCTGGAACCTGAGCAACCTGATTCTGTCCCAAACGACAATTATTTGCCAAATGCCCAAGTTTACCACACGTCGTGCATTGCTTGCAAGCCTGTTGTGCAACGTGATGACCGTTTCAACGAGTACAATGAGGTGCGGTACCAGCATACACTTTCTTTACAGGTGGCTGAGCCGGTGGGTTCTGCGGGTTCTGAGCAGTCTGTGCTGTAACAGCAAAATTTTGGGCACCCTTTCGCTTCCTCGATTTCTTCGACGTCTCACCTTCCTTACCCTTACCCTTTTTCTTATCCTTCCCTGATTCAGTCGCCTTCTTTTTATCACCCTTGCGGGTGAGTTTACCCTTCCAGACTTGAGTCTCAGTCAGGGTAGCAGACAACTCGATTGCTTGACGAAGGGTAGTAGGATTAACACCGGTCACAATCTCATCTCTCGATTGCTTTCTCCAGAGGGGTAACCATGGTGGGACACAATAGACTGAGTTCCTCAAAAAGATCCGTGTACGCACGGTGTTCAGCCCCATCTTGCTTTAAATCGTCAAACTCTCGCTCCAAAGCCCGAATTTCATGACTGGGACAAAACTCCTTCATCATGAGAGCCCGAAGCTCTTCCCATGTTTGTGCCAACGCCACTTCGGCACCCCTGTCGCGCATAATACCATTCCACCAGGTAAGCGCTCGCTTCTCAAACAAGCTCGAAGCAAATTCAACCTTACGCGCATTCGGACACTGCACATGTTTGAATGTGCTCTCGATACTCTCAAACCACTGCAGGAGCGCAGTTGCTTCTTGCGACCCAGAAAACTTAAGCGGCTTCGCAGTATTGAAATTCTTGAAATTACATGGTGCATTATTGTTGTTATTATTGTTGTTGTATATCTCGTGGACTTGGGTCACAACGCCGGGAAGCACAGCAGCCACTTGCTGAGAGACCAGGGCTGCAATTTCTTCAATAGTAAAAGATTGTGCTTCACGTCGAGGAGGCATTGTCTAACAAGGGAACAAGAGAGTCGAGTGAGGTTGAAAAGTAGGAAAAACAAAAGGGGTATGACAAAACACAAGGGAGGCGATCATTCGTTCGTTACCTCGAACAAACAAATGACACGCAGTGACTAATCAAAGTAAATAGGTCAAAAATAATGTATCGCGAAGACATGCTCGCCTATAAGTGATCACTCACCCCAAGAGTTCCCAGGTAAGAGTTGTCACACCCCCAAAATCCACACGCGGAGTATCACCGCCTGGAGGCGTGACTGACCAGGATCCAGCCACCAATCATATTGAACAAGCATGTAAGTAATTAGAAAATCCAACCAATACAATTGGTGTCCAAACAAAACATAGTTTAAGTTGCAAGCGGAAGCATAATGATTAAATCCAAAACCAAATATAAGTTCAAATGTTTAACATGGCACATAGTTGTCCATGTCCCACAACGACCACGCCTCCTCGTGCAAGCTCCATAAGTACCTAACGACCTGCAAGGCATGTAACAACGAGTCAACAACAAAGTTGAGTGAGTTCACAGTTGGTGTTCATGATTAAGTTGTTTCAAAACCAGGAGTTCATTTGTAAGTTGTAAGTTAATCCGTTTATCCTGTTTCCCAAACATATCCATAGTTGGTGGGGGCTTCCCCATGTTAACCACTAGACCTGTTTACCATATCGACCACTGACTGAAGTAAGTTGGTGCCCTAGCGTCAATGTCTATCATCATTGACGTGCCCGGATCCATTAGTTCACGCCCGTCCTCTGCGGCACGGTGTGAGGCTTGTCAAACCTAAATAGCGCTATCTAACTAATGACCCGCTCGCCATTGGCTCGGCGATTAAGTCGATATAAAAAGGAGGGACTTCATGATAGAGAGCTTTGGTCTAGTATCCGTGTTGTCACCCTTCAGTAAAGAGGGTGTGTACGCAATCCCCAAAACCAGGAGATTACGCAGGTTCCGATTAAGTTCTTAGTACGTGTTGCCACCCTTCAATTAAGAGGGTGTGTACGTGTTCCAAACCAGGAGATCACGCAGTTTCAGTTTCAATCCTTTACCCATTCCCAACCCATGGGAATCCCATGCCTTGTAGAAAGTGTGAACTCACCTTGGGTTGCTCGGTATGTTTATTCACGTACTCAAGTTGATCAATCAAGTCCTAGCATGGTTGCCAAAGCCAATCAGTTTCACATACGCTCGAGTCACATAGTTTCTTACTCATAATACACAAGTAGCACACATGTATTTCACGTATTATCATGCGAGCCACAGTAACCAATCATATCACAAAACGGTTCACTAAATCAAGCTTAATATGATAATGAATTGATAATTCATACATGTATTGACAATTATTAAACCTCCTATTTGCCAACTGTAGTATGCAATGCGACAAGCATATAATGCACCGATTTTAGAATTAATCACATTGCATATCATCCTTTTTAAATCAATTCATATAGGACAAAAGCATATTCAAATCACAGCCATCATCCTCTTATAAACCCATCACTAATTCCAAACACATGGCATTTATACTAACATCTAAACAGAGAAAACTATTATCTCAAAACATGCACAATCATGCTATTCAAATGAAAACACACACATCCTATCATCTCATGGTTTTATTATTAGCCAAAATATGAAAAGAAGCATATATATCGGTTCATTATAACATCAATATTCATGTCTCGTGCCTACACCAAACATACCGGTCCGTATCCGCGTTCATATTATTATGCCGAAGTCGTACCGAAACTATCATTCAAACCTACTCCCTACGTTTTCTTTCGGATACAATATGTAATATAGATATACGCAGTTACGTGCACATGTATTACTAGGATTCATGTAAAATTTTCATAGCTTTAAAACGAAGTCGACCGGTAAGAGTGAAGCGAATCCAGCCATCATCTACGTCATACGTATTGCATGCAAACTAAGCACTTATCATATCCATACTTTCATGCATAACATCGAGCAGGAACAATACATATACACACCAACAAACAAGCATATACATCCATATAGTTTCACGTAATCGCTTAATCATTATCAAACATAATCACCATCAATTATAATAAAAATTCAGGCCAAACTAGGTGTGAGTTAACTAACCGAGACTCGGAATTCGAAGGAAAACGTCAAGAACAGGAAAGGATCTTGCTTCAAGTGGAGGGGGAGGGGTATCTGCCGTCGCAAGTCGAATTGAGGAGGAATTGGGTTTCGTGTATTATATAATGGGTTTGATGTATTATATAATTTGTGAGGGGTATAAAAATTTACGTAACATTCAAGCATAAAGTCAAATACAATAGTGGGTCGGTGGTTATGGAACTTCTTTGGGCTACAAGACTGGCCGAGACCAAGGTATATCTTACCTATAGGTGCATGAAATTATTACCCAACTAACCTGCCCACTATCAAACTATTCAGCCCACATGTGCATCTAACTATTGATTGGGCATAGTGTGTATATACATGCTAAACCATAGCCGGCCCAAATACAATACTCCACTTGGGCTCTACCGAGCCCAAACATAATTCCGGTGTTTAAATGTGCTCGGGTTGGGCTTCGGGTGTATGTGTGTGCATAGCCTCACCATTGTCGGCCCAAAGTAAGGTGTGTGTGCCGAGTTATAACCACACAGAATGTTTAACGAGCGCGTTGTAGAGAAACAATTAATGAGAAGTTAGAATCACAAGATTAACGTTACAAACCTTAAAATTTCGGGTTGTCACATTATCCCCAACTTAAAAAAAATTTCGTCCCGAAATTTAGCACGTAGTTACTGAGGAAGCTAGATGGGTTGCGTGGTTTCCTGGTTTTCCTGGGGTGTCACATCATTCCCCCGTTGGTTTGGAATTTCGTCCCGAAATTCCGCAGTAGCTTCAGCCTCAGTAGTGGTTGCACTTTTCTCGAACAACTGGGGATACTTGAGTTTCATTTGGTCTTCTCGTTCCCAGGTGAACTCTGGGCCACGGCGGGTGTTCCAGTGAACTCGAACAAGAGGTATTATGGTATGCTTGAGAATCTTAACATCTCGGTCTGTAATCTCTACAGGTTCCTCGACGAATTGAAACTGATCGTCGATAGTGAGTTCCTTGAGAGGAACTACGAGGGTCTCATCTGACAGACACTTCTTCAGATTTGACACGGGGAATACGTTGTGAACTCTGCTGAGTTCTTCAGGTATGTTCAGTTTAAAGTTGTTTTCAAAAACCATAAGTTCATTCGAAAACTAGTAGTTAGATAGTTCCTTGGGTCGTGCGAATGAATCCAACTTACGTCTGTGTAGTTGTGAGGTTCCAAAGGAAAAATGCGAAAACGTGTTCAAGGGAGTATGATCGTATCAACAATACACCGCCACCCTCAAGGTTTCGAGGAGTGATCACCAATGATCGAAAGTCGAGCCTTCCACTTTCTTTAAGCTAGAGCGTGTTCGTTTCAGTATCTCAGCATGGAGTAGTGAGAACGTAAGGTCACTGTGGTAAGAGAGCGATGGTTTGGTCTAAGCCAATGGTAGAAATTGGACATATCATTAATCAATATTCACGTGTTGGGGCAAGACCTAGTGCAAAGATTCCGCATATGAAAGAAAAACTATCATGACATTAGAGTACGTCTCTTGTAGTGTAAGGTGGGTCAGGTAAACGTATAAATTATCGTGTTTTCCGGTAGGTTGAGTGATCCACAACTCTGTCCCCAATTGTCCTGAAGACTATTTCACCAGTAATGGCTTCCATTCTCTAAGTTGGGTATACGTGAGGGCTAATCAAGTAGAATAAGAATAAACCATCCAACAAGGTAATAAGGTAGTCTTGTGATCATTGAAAATCATGGTATGGTTGTTGGCATTTCGTTAAATCAGTTGCCAATCGAAGAAACGGGGAATTAATGAGGTTCATACGAAGAATCGAGCGAAAACAGGGGTCCATCAATAACCGAAGGACTCGACCGGCTAATCTGTTGTCTAGAAATAATTTCCAGTAGTAGTGCATGGCGGCATGGCACAAAAAGGGAAGTTCGTTGCATTGCGGTCGCGCGAGTGTATCATTTGTCCAAAATAGAGTTTGGTGGGTAAGGTTGAAGCTGCAAAACGACGAAGGCGTGTAACTGTGGCTGCTTCGTTTCTGGTGACGATGACAGGCGAAGGTGATAAGGTTCGTCAACAGGGATGTGTAGGTATAGTTCTCCTAAATCCAAGTACGTTTGAGCCAGGTCTGGTCTTCGTGAATGTTGACGTACAATCCGAATGTACGGAGGGTCAGATGGCGACGTCATGTCGAGATAAGCGTATGACTAGCTAGAACACCTAAACAATGGTCGTAGTGCGGTGATGAGGGAACATAAAAGAATTTGATCACCACTTGTCAAATTTCAAGTAAACATTCGGGTGTCATATATATCGCATCAGGGTTAATAGATAACATGCTACTACTCTAACTGGGCATACCGTATGCAACACACAATGTAAATGTAAACTAGCAAGTAGGCAATACAAAAATAAATCATACCACCTAGAGTGTTGAGTCTTGCACGTGGAACGAAGCGTCGTTGTGGATCGTCGAGCACTGAACAGGTTATAGTCTGGTTTTTAAAAAAAAACTTTTCCCCCTTTTTAAAACCAAGTTCACTATAACCAATGGCTCTGATACCAATTTGTCACACCCCCAAAATCCACACGCGGAGTATCACCGCCTGGAGGCGTGACTGACTAGGATCCAGCCACCAATCATATTGAACAAGCATGTAAGTAATTAGAAAATCCAACCAATACAATTGGTGTCCAAACAAAACATAGTTTAAGTTGCAAGCGGAAGCATAATGATTAAATCCAAAACCAAATATAAGTTCAAATGTTTAACATGGCACACAGTTGTCCATGTCCCACAACGACCACGCCTCCTCGTGCAAGCTCCATAAGTACCTAACGACCTGCAAGGCATGTAACAACGAGTCAACAACAAAGTTGAGCGAGTTCACAGTTGGTGTTCATGATTAAGTTGTTTCAAAACCAGGAGTTCATTTGTAAGTTGTAAGTTAATCCGTTTATCCTGTTTCCCAAACATATCCATAGTTGGTGGGGGCTTCCCCATGTTAACCACTAGACCTGTTTACCATATCGACCACTGACTGAAGTAAGTTGGTGCCCTAGCGTCAATGTCTATCATCATTGACGTGCCCGGATCCATTAGTTCACGCCCGTCCTCTGCGGCACGGTGTGAGGCTTGTCAAACCTAAATAACGCTATCTAACTAATGACCCGCTCGCCATTGGCTCGGCGATTAAGTCGATATAAAAAGGAGGGACTTCATGATAGAGAGCTTTGGTCTAGTATCCGTGTTGTCACCCTTCAGTAAAGAGGGTGTGTACGCAATCCCCAAAACCAGGAGATTACGCAGATTCCGATTAAGTTCTTAGTACGTGTTGCCACCCTTCAATTAAGAGGGTGTGTACGTGTTCCAAACCAGGAGATCACGCAGTTTCAGTTTCAATCCTTTACCCATTCCCAACCCATGGGAATCCCATGCCTTGTAGAAAGTGTGAACTCACCTTGGGTTGCTCGGTATGTTTATTCACGTACTCAAGTTGATCAATCAAGTCCTAGCATGGTTGCCAAAGCCAATCAGTTTCACATACGCTCGAGTCACATAGTTTCTTACTCATAATACACAAGTAGCACACATGTATTTCACGTATTATCATGCGAGCCACAGTAACCAATCATATCACAAAACGGTTCACTAAATCAAGCTTAATATGATAATGAATTGATAATTCATACATGTATTGACAATTATTAAACCTCCTATTTGCCAACTGTAGTATGCAATGCGATAAGCATATAATGCACCGATTTTAGAATTAATCACATTGCATATCATCCTTTTTAAATCAATTCATATAGGACAAAAGCATATTCAAATCACAGCCATCATCCTCTTATAAACCCATCACTAATTCCAAACACATGGCATTTATACTAACATCTAAACAGAGAAAACTATTATCTCAAAACATGCACAATCATGCTATTCAAATGAAAACACACACATCCTATCATCTCATGGTTTTATTATTAGCCAAAATATGAAAAGAAGCATATATATCGGTTCATTATAACATCAATATTCATGTCTCGTGCCTACACCAAACATACCGGTCCGTATCCGCGTTCATATTATTATGCCGAAGTCGTACCGAAACTATCATTCAAACCTACTCCCTACGTTTTCTTTCGGATACAATATGTAATATAGATATACGCAGTTACGTGCACATGTATTACTAGGATTCATGTAAAATTTTCATAGCTTTAAAACGAAGTCGACCGGTAAGAGTGAAGCGAATCCAGCCATCATATACGTCATACGTATTGCATGCAAACTAAGCACTTATCATATCCATACTTTCATGCATAACATTGACCAGGAACAATACATATACACACCAACAAACAAGCATATACATCCATATAGTTTCACGTAATCGCTTAATCATTATCAAACATAATCACCATCAATTATAATAAAAATTCAGGCCAAACTAGGTGTGAGTTAACTAACCGAGACTCGGAATTCGAAGGAAAACGTCAAGAACAGGAAAGGATCTTGCTTCAAGTGGAGGGGGAGGGGTATCTGCCGTCGCAAGTCGAATTGAGGAGGAATTGGGTTTCGTGTATTATATAATGGGTTTGATGTATTATATAATTTGTGAGGGGTATAAAAAGTTACGTAACACTCAAGCATAAAGTCAAATACAATAGTGGGTCGGTGGTCATGGAACTTCTTTGGGCTACAAGACTGGCCGAGACCATGGTGTATCTTACCTATAAGTGCATGAAATTATTACCCAACTAACCTGCCCACTATCAAACTATTCAGCCCACATGTGCATCTAACTATTGATTGGGCCTAGTGTGTATATACATGCTAAACCATAGCCGGCCCAAATACAATACTCCACTTGGGCTCTACCGAGCCCAAACATAATTCCGGTGTTTAAATGTGCTCGGGTTGGGCTTCGGGTGTATGTGTGTGCATAGCCTCACCATTGTCGGCCCAAAGCAAGGTGTGTGTGCCGAGTTATAACCACACAGAATGTTTAACGAGCGCGTTGTAGAGAAACAATTAATGAGAAGTTAGAATCACAAGATTAACGTTACAAACCTTAAAATTTCGGGTTGTCACAAGAGTGACTGGTCCGATTATGTGGATTTGTACGAACACTCTAGCCTTAGACAGAAAACTCAGAGTACATGCACTCACTCTTCCAGTTTGCACGTGTTCACATTATTTAGACCCAAACTTTGACGAGATTTTGAAAACTCAGAAGGCACTTAGCCAAAAATGAGATAAACGGGAAGGGTTCAAAAACCTTACAACAGAGGGTTCAAAACCTAGTAATCAATCATCCTAGAACAGATGATTAGTTTTCAAAGCGGATTCAAAAATTGTGTTTCTCGTCGTGGTTATCACTTAAGGATAGGTGACGATTTTGTTTTAAAAATCTAAACGCAAATAAACTTGCGTTGGGGTCCTAGAAGTTATAGTCTAGGTCAAAGCATTACTAATAACCTAATTCCCTATAACCATTAGCTCTGATACCAACTCTTGTGTCACACCTTGACCACGTAAAACAACAAAGCGTGGCGGAAATGTCGGGGAGTGTTGTAACAGAATTATCGTTTCATAACCATGGATACAAAAAAGTGTTTCGTTTTATTGATAATATTAAGCATTAACATTGTTTTAACACATAACAAACAAGTTTTATATCAATTATCATCATTTTATGTCACTAAGGCCTCGTCCAGATCCTATGTGCGTGACCCTAAATAGTCAGTAAAGGTAGTTCATCTTTGAATACAGAGGCATAATCAAAGTAAACAAAGTCACAACAGCTTTATCCTTTCAATTTCCTTTCTATTAATGCTTTCTGAGTAAATTTTGACAGCAATTCGACACCTCGTACATGATCAAGTTCCGCTCCAACTGTTACAAATTACAACATCACACACCTATTTTTAGCTATCCTGATTTCGCTCCAAACTACACGTTCATTTCGAGCGGAATCACCTAGTTAGCTATTTGGAGCGGAATCACCATCTTGTCATTTGGAGTGGAAGCACCATCTTGTCATTTGGAGTGGAATCACCATCTTGTCATTTGAAGCTGAATCACCATCTTGTCATTTGGAGCTGAATCACCATCTTGTCATTTGGAGCCGAATCACCATCTTGTCATTTGGAGCTGAATCACCATCTTGTCATTTGGAGCGGAATCACCCAGTTTCCTGATTTAGCTTCAAATGACACAAATGTCATTTCGAGCGGAATTACAGCATTAATCCACTTTTTCAATTCCAAACTCCAATCTAACCTATCTAGACCTAAGACTCGATTAAGACGTAGTCAGCAGACATTCAGTGCACCAACAGACCCCCCCTTGGATGTTGACGAAGTCTTCAGCAACAAGTCTTTAGTCTTTGTCTCTCTCCAAATTTTGTCATTGTAAAAACTCTTTCTTCATAGGTTCATGATCTCAACCTAGCTCCATCTTCAATCTCCCCTTTGACTGTTGATCCAGAATTCTGACTCCCCCTTTCACAGACTCCTCTTCTCGGAATGCTGGGACTTGAAATTCTGGTTCAAACTTTAACTTTTCGTTGCCATGGGGAACTACGTTCTTGTTACCTGCATATACTCTACCCAGCATAAGTTTTACAAATTTATAACACTTGGATTTAAGAAACTTACTGTTAGAAATCATTCATTCATCAATCTGTATAGTTACATCAAGTTTAAGTAAATGACCTTGAATAACTAAACATACAATCTTTTAAAAACATTTGTGTGTAACATTCAAAATTTATAAACAAACTCTCCCAATGATCTAGTTCATCAAGTTTAGCACTTGGAATTTTGAAAATCCGCTTTCCAACATCAGTTGTCAAATCATTCATTCATCAATCTGTATAGTTACATCAAGTTTAAGTAAATGACCTTGAATAACTAAACATACAATCTTTTAAAAACATTTGTGTGTAACATTCAAACTTTATAAACAAACTCTCACAATGCTCTAGTTCATCAAGTTTAGCACTTGGAATTTTGAAAATCCGCTTTCCAACATCAGTTGTCAAAAATCTTTTTGTATTTTTCAAAATTTAAAACTAAACACAATATTTTTGGATTTTTGATTTTCATATACAAATGCAGTAAAGAAATATATACAAACAATATTTTTGTGAGTTTGTGTAAGAGGATCATATCAGTTCATGAGACAAATCACAAGCACCGTTAAGCTTTTGACATTTTAAGTTCTAAACGATTCATGTTGATTGACGATATGTTTGTCCTCTTAAGCTCAATCTAAAAAACTTTCGAAATGCTTAACGATACGTTAAGGTATATTAATTTTACACTAAATTCTTATGGACCCCACGATCTCAGCATATCCCCTCATCATGCAATACACTGACTCAAGTAATGCCTTTAAACTTTCATCAACTGTGATATGTGCGAAAAACAAAGCAGAATGTTTAAACATTAACAATCAGGTCGATACTTCCGTATACGTAGAGAAAGTCCAATGTTTAAACAAAATAAGAAAATAAAACAAGTTGAAGTTGTTTAGGCTTTAACCACCAGGTCGATACTTCCGTATACGCAGACACTAACTCAAGTAAATGCAATACACTGACTCAAGTAATGCCTTTAAACTTTCATCAACTGTGATATGTGCGAAAAACAAAGCAGAATGTTTAAACATTAACAATCAGGTTGATACTTCCGTATACGTAGAGAAAGTCCAATGTTTAAACAAAATAAGAAAATAAAACAAGTTGAAGTTGTTTAGGCTTTAACCACCAGGTCGATACTTCCGTATACGTAGAGGTGATCCAAAGCTTAAACGAAACACCAAAGAAAATAAAGCAGAACGTTTAGGCAATAACATCCAGGTCGATACTCACGTATACGCAGAGGATGTCCAATGCTTAAACAAAATAAAGAAATAAAACAAGTTTAAATCTTTGCAAAATAAAATGCACAATCACAATGACTTTTTCAGCAAAGTTGTGAAAGCTCACACACTTAACCGGTTTTTATGTCTTTCGACATTCAGTGATTACTGAGTAGGTACACAATCACGAAGGACAAAACTAAGTACTATGCTTTCAACCATGTTTCCCACTAGAACTAGGCTTTTTCATTTAAGTTTGTATCGTTATCGCAAATCTACTAGTCTAGCTGAGCCTATCGTCATATCCTTAGTGAAACCGTTTATCACATTTGACATTTCATATCTTTAGCATGCTGTGATAGTCCACTGATTTACTATCATTTCCTCTTATTCACAACAAAACTCATTTTTTGCTTTTTCAATGTTTTTGGCATTTTTAAATTTTCAATTTTTTTTTTAAAATTTTTCTCCTCCTAAAATCAAAATATGTTTCAATTTTGATTTTCTGGGAAAATTTGAAAACAAACTGTACAAGATAAAGTGACAAACTGATATCAAATCGCTTTAATTCTCCATTCAATTGGCTTAAACAATCAGAACTCGCCCTGACAACAAACTATTTTCCCATTATGATTTCAAAACACTTAAGTTTGTTTTAATAAAAAATGGTTTTTCCGGAAAATTAATTTTGTTTGTCTTTTCACAAACTTGGGATTCTTTCATCACATTGTTTTCCTTTAATCACTTGTCGGAAAGATAAATCAAATACAACTTAATGTCCTTGATTAATCTTTTGTAATTCGAAATATCACAGTTACCAACCTGTGAATTTCTCAAGAAAGATGCCGATACTTGTTCCTCACTTACCAACCTGGGAACTCCGGCAAGTCAGGTTTTTCATTTGAAAAGATCCACCCAAGCCTGGCCATTCTTGGGTTTTACAGTTTTTACCTCAACAGATGGCTCTTCTGGTTTTGACAAACCAGAATCATTGCCTGAACATGGCTTGTCTGACTTTGAAAAGTCAGATTCATTGCCAACACGTGGCTCCTTTGTTTCCGAAGAAACAAATTCCTTGCCAGAAGATGGCTCTTTTGTTTTCTTAGAAACAAATTCACCGCCAACCTTCATTGGTACCCAATTCTTACTAGATCTAGGTTTTCCAAATTTATTAGCCTGTGAAATGAATAAACTTTCACGGTCTCTTTTATATTCGAAAACCTTGATCAAGATTTTGTCTGAAAAATTAACTTTCTTTGATTGGTTATCATTTTGCTTAGTTAATTTTTCTTTCTTTAACTTCCTTTTCTCTTTCCCTTTTGTCCTCAGATTTGTATCTGATGAACTCGTTTTGCTTGCCTTTGCAGTTGAGGAAAGCAATTCATCAGAACTTTTTCTCGGATTACCAGTTTTATCCGAGGACAAAATTTTTTGCTCTGATACCACTTGTTGGACCGTGTGCGTGACCCTAAACAGTCAGTAAAGGCAGTTCATCATTGATTACTAAGGCGGAATCAAAGTAAACAACGTCAAAACAGCTAGTATCCTTTTAACGTCTTTCTATTACTGCTTTTCCAAGTCTTTACACGTGTTTCTGATGGAATTTTGACAGCAGTTCAACACCAAACACAAGACCTAGTTCCGCTCCAAACGTTACAAATGAAATGAACACAACACCTATTTATAGAGCCTTTGATTACATACTCAGAATTAAACAATTCGCTTAGATTGTCGATATACTGGTCCACTTAAATTTTCACACACATTTCAATCTGTCTAGGATACGGATTAAGTGTATTAGAGACTTAAACTTATACGTGTGTCCCACCTCTTGAATATACTCCCGTATCCAGATCCCAATATTCAGTCTTACAGGTGAGTACCACAAATGATATCTGTACGGGAATAAATTATGATCGAAGCAGTGAGAGCTCAGGTCAGAACTACCGTTCAGTAGAGAGATCACGAATCGACTTGGGTATGTCCCCTTTAGAGGATCTTTTGTTACAACAGCATTGATTAGCAATTTTATTGCCTTATCATTTATGCTGAGGGTGATGCTATGTTTCAAGCATTGCGGAAAGTATTATTCGAGGACTAGGTCAGAACTTCCTTTCAGCAGAAGTCCTGAAATAATACCCCAGATATCACTGAGTATAAAGACCTAGTATATCAGAAAAAGGAATCTTTCAAACAAGATTTCAGGGGTTACCTATATATCCAAGTAGTGTTCCCCACGAAATAAGTAAGTAAAGATTTAAGTTTATATCCCAAACAAATCTACTAAATGTGTAATAACCTATCGGCACATCATCAGCAAGACTGTTTAACGCATTAAAACATTACATTTCTTTAGCATACCGTAACTGTCAAGCCAATGTACTATCAATTTCCCTTTTCACACAAGCTTTTTTCTGGTTTTCTATTGTTTTTGGATTTTGAAAAATATCTCATGTTTTTGTTGTTTTTTAATTTTTTAATGTTTTTGTATTTTCTGAAATATTTACCCTATACCTCCCCCTAAATACCAAAAGAGGTAAAAAATTGACAAACCATTGCAGATTGCTTCTCAACATCATCTACAATGTCTCCTTCATCAACGCCAATAATCTCTTACAACACCGATAAAAGCTTCATACCATTTAGCTTTAGCAAATATTGAAAACGTGTTTTATCAAATGCTTTGGTATGTAAATCATCTTTTTGCTCGTCAGTGTGGATTTTCTCAACTCGTATCAACTTCTTCTCGAAACAATCTCAAATGAAATGATGACGAATTTCAATGTGTTTGGTTTTAGCGTGATGTACTGGATTTTTAGTAATGTTAATCGCTGCCTCATTATCAACAAAGATAGGGGTGTTTAGAAATTGCAAACCATAGTCGCACATCTGTTGCTGGATCCACAAGATCTGAGAGCAGCAACTGCTAGCAGATACATACTCCGCTTCACATGTGGATAAAGCCACAGAGGTTTGCTTTTTGCATTGCCAGGTAACCAATCGTGATCCGAAAAACTGGCACCCTGCTGTTGTTGATTTAGCATTGACTTTGCAGCATCCGAAATCGGAATCGGAATACCCTTCGAGCGTGAAATCGCCTTCTCTTGGATACCACAACCCCAATGATGGAGTTCCTTTCAGGTAGCGTAATATCCTTTTCACAATCACCATATGAGAAGCTCTCGAGTTAGATTGAAATCTTGCTGCGAGGCAGGTTGGGTACATGATATCGGGTCTTGAAGCTGTCAAATACATCAGCGAACCGATCATGGAACGATACATCGTTTCATCTACCTTCTCTCCTGTGATATCAGGGTTTATCCCATGATTCGTTGCTAACGGGGTGGAAGCTGGAGTAGAAGCTGACATCCCGAATTTCTCCAAGATATCATGAACGTACTTCGTTTGATGTATGAAAATTCCTTTGGGTAGTTGATCAACCTGCAGTCCCAAAAAGAAATTCATCTCACCCATTGATGACATTTCAAATTTCTGCTTCATTACTCTTTCAAAATCTTTGCACAAATTTTCATTCGTTGACCCAAATATGATGTCGTCCACATAAATCTGAACTATCAGAAGATGTCCGTCGACCTCTTTGGTGAAGAGAGCGGCATCCACTTTTCCATGGATAAAGCTGTTGGCTAGTAGGTGTTGAGACAATCTCTCGTACCAAGCTCTCGGGGCCTGGTGTAAACCATACAGCGCTTTGTCTAACTAATAGACCTTGTCTTTGTGGATTGGATCAGTGAAGCCCGATGGCTGTCCGACATATACCTCCTCTTTTACCTTCCCGTAGAGAAACACCGATTTAACATCTAACTGATATACTTTGAAGTTTTTCCAAGATGCAAATGCCAGGAAGATTCTGATCGCTTCTAGTCTAGCAACTGGAGCATACACTTCAGTAAAATCTATCCCCTCCTGCTGACTGAAACCTTGGACTACGAGTCGAGCTTTGTTGCGAACCATAACTCCTCTATCGTCTCTCTTGCACTTGAACACCCACTTGGTGTTTACCTTCCTTTGACCATCAGGCAAATCCACTAACTTCCACACACCTAACTTCTCGAATTGGCTCAGTTCCTCCTGCATCGCATTAACCCAAGAATCTTCAGTAAGCGCCTCTTTGTAAGTCCTTGGTTCAACCTGCGAGATAAAACAACTCAATGAGAATTCAGTTTGTAAAGGAGCAACTTTAGTATAAAAACATGTAAGCCCTTTATCAAGTTGTCTTCGAGTGCGGACGCCTGTTTGCAATTCTCCAATGATCAATTCCTCTGGATGATATGAAAGAGTCTGTGGCATCACTTCGCCTGGAACATCTACATCGCCTTCCAGATTAGTAACATTCTGATTTGCATCTTGTTCACTGACTGGGTTTGTTTGACTTGAAATCTGAATTTGCTCCTCCTCAGAATCTGAATCACCACGATCAAATACTGGCATGTTCTCAGATTCTTGATTATCATTCTGTTCCGACTGATTATCTTGAGCAACTTCATTTTGTTGGACATCATCATGTTCAACAGCATTGCTTGGACCTGCTTCATCATCATTTGAAGCTCGTTGCGGTCGTCTTGAATACTCAGCTGGGAACCTTTCTTGCGATTCTTGATACTCTCTCAAAATATCCAACTCATCAAAGAAATCTTCTTCTTCTTCTTCATTTTCTTCTTCCATGTCAAAAGAATCCCACAATTTATCATAATTAAAACGCCATGAGTCACCGGGATTCTGAGGCGGCATAGTATACCCCTGACACTCAACATGTTGTGCTTCGATGATCTGCTTCAAACTTGGAACAAAAACTCGTCTTTGTGGATTTGAGTAACCCACAAATATTCCTTCAATACTCTTTGGACCAAACTTACCAAAAGGCTCTAGAACTGTACATGGAGACCCAAACGGTTCTAAAAACTTCAGGTTCGGTTTGCGGTTATTAATCAACTCAAAGCATGTCTTGTTGAATTTCTTCACAGTGAGAACCCGGTTGAGTGTATAGCATGCGGCGGAAACTGCTTCTGCCCAAAAATTTATCGGTAGCTTTGAATCAGCAAGCATTGTTCTGGCCGTTTCGATTAGCGTCCTATTTTTACGTCCTGCAACTCCATTCTGCTGCGGAGTGTATGGAGCACTAAACTCATGCAATATACCTCTTTCATCATAATATTCTTCCATCTTGTTATTCTTGAATTCAGTACCATTATCACTTCTAATTCTTTTGATACGCCTTTGGTACAGATTTTCAATCTTTCTGAACAACGCCATCAAACTATCAAACGTTTCATCTTTCGACTTCAAAAATGATACCCACGAAAATCTGGAATAACCATCAGTAACCACAAGACAGTAGAGATCCCCTGTAATACTTTTGACGTTTACTGGACCAAACAGATCCATATGTAGTCTCTCTAACGGTCTGGAAACTGAATTGACTTGCTTTTTAGGATGTGACTTTTTCTTCTGCTTGCCTTTGATGCAACTAATGCACTCCCCTTCCAGATGAAAACCTTTGATGTTAACTCCAATAACCAAATCATTGTGCACCAAGTGATTCATTTTTCTAAGATGTATATGCCCCATCTTCTGGTGCCACAACTTCGATTCTTTCTCTGTTGCTCTAGACACAAAAACAATGAGTCTGACCCGTGGTTGTAGTAGCTACACTCATGTCCAACACGTATAGATCATTCACTCTAGGTGCGCTCATGATAATCCATTCTTCAGGGATAACAAATCCTGGTTTCAAGATCAAACATTCTTTGTCCGTGAAGTGAGTGGTATACATCCTGCCACAAATCTGCGAGATACTCAGCATATTATTCTCCAGCTCAGCAATGTAGTTAACTCTTTCAAACGTAACGATCCCATTGGATAACGTTTCTTCACCAACAATTCTACCACCTTGATTTCCTGCGAATCCCACATAACCTCCATTGAAATTTCTAACATCATACAACAATGCAGTCTTTCCTGTCATATGTCGAGATGCTCCACTATCCATAATCCATCGTGAAACAGCTCTCGGAAGTTCCTGCACATATCACAAACAATTCAAAAACACATTTTAATAAAGATGCCGATTCATGCTTCACAATTACCAACTCGGAAGCTCCGGCAAGTCCAAAACTTTTTAGTGAGATTTTGATGCCACCCAAGCCTCTTTTGACTCAGGTAACTTGACTTTAATGTGAGTTTTAGCAGTGTAAAGTGGCGGAAAATTTTTATCATTCATTTTTAAGCTTGCCTCAGATCCAACCTCAACCTTTTTGTATAAGAAAAACTCATCTATCTTAAGTTGACCGGTTGGTTGCTTTTTCTTTTGAACATTCTTTTTCTCTGTTGGAGTAGAAGATCGTTTCTCCAATTGTTCATAATAATCCAAAGGAACATCCATCTTTACCGGAGTGGTAGAAGACGATTGTTTTTCTTTCTCTGAAACCTTTGGTTTAGATGAACTTTCTTTCTTGTCAACCACTTTTGGCTTCCATGTTTGTTGAGATGATGCAACCCGTTTATAAAATTTGTCATTTTTAGTTACCACATTCTTAACAGGTTCAATTTTGACTTTTGTTTTCTCATTTTTCAAAACTTTCTCAACAACCATTGGAGCTTTTCCTTTTGCATCAACCTTCTTTTTATGACTCTCAACAACTTCAGTCTAAGGCTTGAAGTTGGTACAATTTCTTGCAATGTGACCAACTTTGTTGCATCTAAAGCATGTACGAGTATCAACTACTCGACTTGTGCCTTCAGACTGAGGTTGTGAGACCCTCTTCTCAAAGAACTCTTCATTTGATTTTGAAAAAAATTCATTTTCCTCATCAGAAAGTGAACTTGAACCGTTCACAAACTCCTTCTTTTTAGCAAACTTCTTGTTCTGAAAATTCTTTCTTTGATAATTCTTTCCACCCTGATATCCTCCCGACCAATTGTTTCGATTGTTGTTATAAAAACGCGGTGGAACTACAGGTTTCTTGTAGTAAGCTTTATCTTTCTCAAAATTCATTTGCCTTTTTGTTTGTTTTAAACTTTTTACTTCAGACAAATCAATTTCAACCATTTTGAACACATTTGTCAATTTTGAAACATTTACATTCTGCAGAGGAAAATTAGAATCCGAATACAACTTATCAGATCCAGCCATCTTGTACATCACAAGAGTAGGTTCATCATTTAAGTTGTCTTTGGACTTTTGTTTTGGAATGTATTTGTCCAAGAAACATTCATCATCTTCAGCTGAATCAGACATCAAAACACTTTCAGCTGTGCTTTTAACAATCTCTGTCTGAACACTATCATCAGATGATGTAGAAGAAAATGTAACATCAATTGAATCAGGAAGTTTAACTTCATTCTCTTCTTCAATTTCAACCAACCCAGATTGCTTTTTCGAATAATTGTCAAGAACAGGTGGTGGAACTTGATGAAAACCCACCCCAGTTCCATTAGAGTACACATCTTCGCCTGCTTTGTTTTTCCCGATGGGTTTGGGAACAATGTGTTGCAAAACAAAGCTTGCGGAGTTGTAACTCTTAAGCTTCAACTGGATTCACTCATTTTCAATTTCAGCTACTTGAACTTTAAGTTTCAATTTTGCGATTTCATCCAGTTGTTGGTTTATTAATTCTTCTTTTAATCGAAGCACTGTCGACAGATGAACATTTTCTTTATAAGTTTTACCATTTCTGTCATCATTATCTTTCATTGTGCGTTTAAGCTTCTCAAAATTTTCCGTGATCTGACGATTTTCAAGAACTAACCTTTCATTTTCTTTCCTAACCTTTTCATGGTCAATTTTATCATTTTTAATTTTGTTAGTTAATTATTTTAACCGTTCAGTTGAAGTTTTCACCATTTTATCACGATCAAAAATTTGATCCTCAACACTTCTGACTCTAGCAGTCAGATCTTCAACCTTCTTACCGTTGAGATAAGTGACTGTGCTACAAACTTTGCATTCCTTGATGCAATTTTTGCAGTCAACATCACCATTGACTTTCTTACCTGACTCAGTCGTTGACGCGTTTGAACTAAACTGGCTTTTAGACTCAAAAACAGATTTAGAATCTACCTCAAGTGCCTTAGCAGCCAGCACCTTGTCAGCCATCTTTCCCATGTTTTCAGCATTCAACTCCTGTGTCGTGTCAATGATTCCATTGTCAATCTTCTTTGTTTTCTCTTTCTCTTCTTTTTCCTTCTCTTCTTTCTCTTTCTCTTCTCCGCTTCCCCACCATTTCCTCTGCCAATAATCATCTTCTTCTTTAAACTCTTTGATTATGGTTTCCAAATCAAGAGTGTTATGATCAATAGCAATGTTTCCCTGGGGGTCAAGATAACATTCCCTTTCTGGATCCCATCTATTTGCTCTTTTTGCCTCAGAAAAGATACCAGCTATTCTGATCAATCTGTTCGTGGCCAACAGCTTTCTGTGACCATACTTCTGTTCTTCAGTTCGGTTGTCTTTCCAAGGAACAGGTTCAGATTTTGCCATGAATGCATATCCAACCGCATCCTCCTCAGGTAACAACTCACTCCAGTTGTAACCTTCATCTTCGTGAATTACAGCAAGAGCTCTTGACTTCTCTTTGTTCTCTTCAAGCTGCTTCAATCTTGGTGGCTCTGATTTATTCTGATGATAAATCTCTTTCTTGTAGTAATCTTCTCTGAACGGATTCTCAGATTCATCAGCATACGCATTTCGGCATTCACGCTTAAAGTGAACTTTCTGTTTGCACTCAAAGCACGTCACTTTAGACTTGTCAAAGCCTAATTTGGTAGAAGGTCCACCAATAGACTTCCTCCCTGTGATCTCCATAAAACGCTGTGCTCGACGAACTGCACTGGCCATACACCACCTTATGTCGATCAGTTCCATTTCCTCAGGATCAATCTGATCATAATCTTCCTTCGTCAGATTGGTGTTGCCTATCTTCCCTGCTACAAGACTTTCATAAGATTCTAGCACAGATGCAAAGAAAACCATCTGTTGCTTTCCTGACTCCACGCTGAAGTTTTGAGCGTTCTTTAAGTCTACAGCGATGTTGCATTGAAATAGATTCTTTGCATCAGAACGATTTGCAGATGACGAAGATCCACTGTGAAATCCACTGCTTTGACTTTCTTTGTTTGATGTGTTAACATTTTCGGCAGAAAAAGTTGTCTTGGGAGATGTACTCTTTGGCATCATGCTCTTTGGATAGTACAAATCCAAGTTCTGCTGATAAGACGAATGATTGACTTTGTGTGTCTTCTTTAATTCCAACTCGTGACTCTCTAGTCTCTCAATCAGCAAGTCTACTGTCAACACTTCTGGCGGCTTGATAGTATTCTTTAGCATCAACGCATAATATTGCCAATCCATCTCATCTGGCAACGAATCAAACAATTTGTCGACTAGCTCATCTTGAGTATAGGAAATTCCATGTCTTGCCAGTTCCAGCTTCAGGTGCCCAAACCTCTCAATCATTTTACAAACTGATTCATTCTTTAAACACCAAAACAAATCAAACTCTTTTCTATGTAGTTTCTTTTTGTTCTTCACTATTTCTGTACTTCCTAAACATTTGGTTTCTAACTTTTTCCAGAGATCTTTAGAACTGCTGTACTCGATCAAAGATATTATATCTTCTCGAACAGACTGAAATAGCAGTGCAACACATTTTTGCTCAGCGACAAATGCCTCTATTTCTTCAGGTGATGTTAAGCTTTCGCCAATTTTGCCTCCATCATTGTAACCATTTTTTAGACTCTTCCATCTGGGAAAAGCAAAGGCTCTCAACCAATCTTCAAACTTCTTGGCCCACTGACTGTATTCTTCGATAGCCATCAACTTCGGGGGTTTGTTATAGGTTCCAAAAGCACTTTCAACCTCCAAGGCATCCGATAACTTTTTCTTTGTGGTTGGCGTGTTCTCATTGGTGTTGTTTGAAGAAGTATCGTCTCCAGAATTTCCAGCAAACGCATACATATCGCTAAACGGGTTCATGAATAGATCATCCATCTTGCACGTACCTGAAAAAATCAGCAAACACTTAGAAAAATTTTAAATTTTTGAAAAACAGAAATTTCAAGTGAAATCACTTGAAGTGAAATCTTTTCAAGCGAAATCAATCTCTTGAGCGAAATAAGAAACAATGTTTCAAGCGGAATAGTCCTGTTCTGATTTCGAGCAGAATCAGAAATTAACTTTTGAGCGGAATCTGAATTTTATATTTCGAGCTGAATCAGAATTTTATCTTTTCGATCTGAATCAGAATTTTTCTTTTCGAGCGGAATCAACTTAATCTGATTTCGCCTGAAAATACAAAAGTATTTCGAGAGGAATCAGACTTTTGAGCGAAATCAGATTAAATCTCAAGCTGAATTTGCGAATAACCTTTCGAGCGGAATCAAGTTTTTAGGTCATTTTTACCATTTTTAATCCGTTTTTTAATCTGATTCTTTGTAGGCTTTGTTAAAACTATGTTTTACACAACATATGTAAAAATCAGGCCATTTAAACCGCTGAAACTTGTTCAAATCAGAAAAGTATGAGAAGAAATGAGTAGAAATGAGAAAATCCGGTAGAATCAAGCTGCTATGGTATGAACTCCTCGTCCTGAGCTCTGATACCACTTGTTGGACCGTGTGCGTGACCCTAAATAGTCAGTAAAGGTAGTTCATCTTTGAATACAGAGGCGGAATCAAAGTAAACAAAGTCACAACAGCTTTATCCTTTCAATTTCCTTTCTATTAATGCTTTCTGAGTAAATTTTGACAGCAATTCGACACCTAGCACATGATCAAGTTCCGCTCCAACTGTTACAAATTACAACATCACGCACCTATTTATAGCTATCCTGATTTCGCTCCAAACTACATGTTCATTTCGAGCGGAATCACCTAGTTAGCTATTTGGAGCGGAATCACCATCTTGTCATTTGGAGTGGAATCACCATCTTGTCATTTGGAGTGGAATCACCATCTTGTCATTTGAAGCTGAATCACCATCTTGTCATTTGGAGATGAATCACCATCTTGTCATTTGGAGCGGAATCACCTAGTTTCCTGATTTAGCTTGAAATGACACAAATGTCATTTCGTGCGGAATTACAACATTAATCTACTTTTTCAATTCCAAACTCCAATCTAACCTATTTAGACCTAAGACTCGATTAAGACGTAGTCAGCAGACATTCAGTGCACCAACATATCGGAATCATAGCTTGTTTACATATATTGCAATACCTCGAAGACCTTGTTTTTAAAAGTGTATAATATTGCAACATGATTAACCAACTCAAATCATGATGTTATAACTTATAAAATTTCGTAGCCATGATTCTTAACCCAAAAACTTTTTATTTTAGAAAACCATCTTGTAAAACATCTCGTATAAACTCATTAATAAAACTTCGTATATTATTTCGAAATCATCGTTGTGTGATATCGTTTACCCAAGTAAACTAAATAACGCCACGGTATATAATATGTTGAAAACACTTATATATAAGAAGTACCAGCGGCGTATCTACCATGTTTTCACCACATTACACCCGTCCCGTTATCTAAACACTAGACAAAAACCAATCGTTTAACATCGTTTCCAAATAGTTTCCAAATCGTTTACTCGTTTAAATCGCTTAAATCATCCTCGTTTTAATTGTTAAAACTTATATATGGTCGTCTCGCTAATAACATTCAAACCTTCGTGACTCGACTACCTCGTTCCTCGCTTCTCGTATTAACAAACCCCCAAAGGGTAAGTTAATAATTACAGATTCAGTCGTTACCCACAACACCCACACATAACCATGGGTATAGTGTAATAACGGGATTTGTCGGATCCTATGGTACCATAACCTAATACTGGTCGGTTCGGCCAAAATTAATGAATGTCATTCGTTATGTAACTACAACCAACAAGTTCGTTCACATTATCGAAATCGTTATTAGTTTAGTATAAATCGTTCTATTCGTTTTTGAAATCATCGTTTAAACCTTGAAAATATTTTGTACATATGAATCACCCCAAAACATTTGAAAACAGTAAAATAGGGGAACTATGTACTCACATGTAGTGCAAGGTATCCTCAATCAATAGTACTTTAACAAACTCGAGTAAACCAGAGAAATCAAGCAGCACCTAGTAATCTAACCACTAGTCAAACAATAGACGCCTAAATCGGAAGATCAGACAGAATGAGTTCTTGCAAACCAAATGAGTGTTGGAACTCATGTGATATGGTTTAACAAAGCCTACATTCTAAATCGGAACCTAACCTAAGTGCTTTCGACCCATCGCGACCCATTAAGGTAGCTTATGCTACTTTAACGCGTCGTGCGCGCAAATGCGCGTTCGAGACGTCTAACTAGTCCTATGACAAGTATTATATGCCTATACAAGTTTAATCATGTTGTATAATCAATTATGTGACAAAATTTTAGGTTACATATGCTTAATTACCAATTATGCATGAAAAGGGCATTTTGGTCATTTACCTAAGGCATATAAACTACTTATCACACAACTATCTAAACTAGGTGACCATAAGTTATAACCTCGGAAGGTTATTCCCTATGCTACTATGGTAACTTAATCTGTTTGGTCAGATCCTAATGATCGACCAAACGGGTCGGGTTCAAAAGTATAAGCGATTGATTAGATCGCTTACCTTTACGACCCTATATAAGCACTAAACTAAAAGTGACGAGCTAAGCATGCTAAAACATGCTTAACTAAGATAGAAAACAAGTTTGGTATCAAAACAAACGGTTTTGATACCTAAGAGTAGTTTGGTTACAAAATACGCAAGAATACGCATTTTGGCCGAAACTACGACTCGTCACTGAGCCTAGATAACGTGGTAATCAGTAGGTATAGTCACTAGGGACTATAACCATCGTGATTACGCTCACGTTATGAAGTTCGAACGAACTTCTTGTTGACCATAAACTGGTCAACGTAGAAAACGCTAAAACAACGTAGAAAACGCTAAAAGAACGAAGGAGGACTTACAACGGGTCCAAGAACGGAAGCTTTTGATCCGAATATTCTCAGGTATGAAGTGTTAAACACATCAACTTAGAGAACAAATTCAGATTCAAAGGTGTGGGTTTGAGTTGTGAATCTTGAGGGGTATTTATAGGATTTCTAGGACCGTTAAGATCGTTCCTCGAAAACCGAGCTTTGATCTCAACCTTACACTTGTTTACAATACCATTGCTCATCCAAATGGCCCTCTAGCATCAGGAAATGCCATGTGCATGAGAGAAATGAGTGTGTAACAGCTGGAAACAGGCTGGAAACAACTTTCTGATGTTCTGGCACATGCTTACGGACCGTAAGACCCAGAACCATACGGTCCGTAAGGACCCTGCAGGTCAGCTAAGTTTGAAATTTGGCATAACAGGCCACTGTGCGCGTATCGTCGTGTTTTGGTACTTCTAACACCCGTCAAACCTATTTTTAAGCTTCACAAGGATGTTAAAGCATAGGGAACATGAAACATGCTCAAAATTATCTCGGATGTCGATTCGTTTGGCCGTATGGTTGCGTTGTTCGGTTAATTACGACCAGAAGTCGTAACGGACGTAAAAACGGTCCAAATTGCGCGACGAATGGATTTTTCTTATGCCAAACACTAAAATAAAATATTTTAATGCTTACATAAATTTTTGGAGGTCCGGAATGTATTCAGAATGTAAGTTATGCGTGAAAATGCAAACTTGTGCACTTTTTGACGCAAATAACTTTGGGCTTCCATACACGACATAAGCTTCAAACCACCAGATGGCTTCTCGCCACGAATCTCCAGAAGACAAAGGAATACGAACAATCTTATCGAAACAAACCACCTCAGCGTGGTGTTTGGTTAACCAATCCATTCCAACGGTAATATCGAAACTCCCAAGTTGCATCGGTGTGAGGTCAATAGGAAAAAGATGGTTATCAAGGTTCAACTGACAATTACGAATAATAGAATCGAGAACAAGGGGTTTACCAGTGGCAACTTCAACAGATAAGGGTTGCCTTAGTTTAGTTCTAGGTATCGCAAACAAAGGCTCAAATGACAATGAAACAAAACTTCTATCGGCACCATATTCGAAAAGAATAGATGCAGGTTGATTGTTAACAAGAAACGTACCATTGACAACCTCGTTGTTAGCCCTCACTTCGTTTGCATTCAAATTGTACGCTCGCCCACGAGGGGGATTCACATTAACATTGACGTTCACATTCAGGTCCGCGTTAGCATTCGCGTTTGCATTCACCAGTCTCGGACAATTGTTGCGGAAGTGACCATACTCTCCACAATTAAAACATGAACCCGGTGGGAATCTCGCAGCATTCCCCTGACCCGGAGCTGGAACCTGAGCAACCTGATTCTGTCCCAAACGACAATTATTTGCCAAATGCCCAAGTTTACCACACGTCGTGCATTGCTTGCAAGCCTGTTGTGCAACGTGATGACCGTTGCAACGGGTACAATGAGGTGCGGTACCAGCATACGCTTTCTTTGCAGGTGGCTGAGCCAGTGGGTTCTGCGGGTTCTGAGCAGTCTGTGCTGTAACAGCAAAATTCTGGGCACCCTTTCGCTTCCTCGATTTCTTCGATGTCTCACCTTCCTTACCCTTACCCTTTTTCTTGTCCTTCCTTGAATCAGTCGCCTTCTTTATATCACCCTTGCGGGTGAGTTTACCCTTCCTGACTTGAGTCTCAGTCAGGGTAGTAGACAACTCGATTGCTTGACGAAGGGTAGTAGGATTAACACCAGTCACAATCTCCAGAATAGAATCGGGTAGACCATCGATATATCTCTCGATTGCTTTCTCTAGAGGGGTAACCATGGTGGGACACAATAGACTGAGTTCCTCAAAACGATCCGTGTACGCATGGTGTTCAGCCCCATCTTGCTTTAAATCATCAAACTCTCGCTCCAAAGCCCGAATTTCGTGACGGGCAAAACTCCTTCATCATGAGAGCCCGAAGCTCTTCCCATGTTTGTGCCAACGCCACTTCGACACCCCTGTCGCGCATAATACCATTCCACCAGGTAAGCGCTCGCTTCTCAAACACGCTCGAAGCAAATTCAACCTTATGCGCATTCGGACACTGCACATGTTTGAATGTGCTCTCGATACTCTCAAACCACTGCAGGAGCGCAGTTGCTCCTTGCGACCCAGAAAACTTAAGCGACTTCGCAGTATTGAAATTCTTGAAATTACATGGTGCATTATTGTTGTTATTATTGTTGTTGTATATCTCGTGGACTTGGGTCACAACGCCGGGAAGCACAGCAGCCACTTGCTGAGAGACCAGGGCTGCGATTTCTTCAATAGTGAAAGATTGTGTTTCACGTCGATGAGGCATTGTCTAACACGGAAACAAGAGAGTCGAGTGAGGTTGAAAAGTAGGAAAAACAAAAGGGGTATCGATAAAACACAAGAGAGGCGATCATTCGTTCGTTACCTCGAACAAACAAACGACACGCAGTGACTAATCAAAGTAAATAGGTCAAAAATAATGTATCGCGAAGACATACTCGCCTATAAGTGAACACTCACCCCAAGAGTTCCCAAGTAAGAGTGACTGGTCCGATTATGTGGATTTGTACGAACACTCTAGCCTTAGATAGAAAACTCAGAGTACAGGCACTCACTCTTCCAGTTTGCACGTGTTCATATTATTCAGACCCAAACTTTGACGAGATTTTGAAAACTCAGAAGGCACTAAGCCAAAAATGAGTTAAACTGGAAGGGTTCAAAAACCTTACAACAGAGGGTTCAAAACCTAGTAATCAATCATCCTAGGACAGATGATTAGTTTTCAAAGCGGATTCGAAAATTGTGTTTCTCGTCGTGGTTATCACCTAAGGACAGGTGACGATTTTGTTTTAAAAATCTAAACGCAAATAAACTTGCGTTGGGGTCCTAGAAGTTATAGTCTAGGTCAAAGCATTACTAATAACCTAATTCCCTATAACCATTAGCTCTGATACCAACTCTTCTGTCACACCCCGACCACGTAAAACAACAAAGTGTGGCGAAAATGTCGGGAGTGTTGTAACAGAATTATCGTTTCAGAACCATGGATACAATAAAAGTGTTTCGTTTTATTGATAATATTAAGCATTAACATTGTTTTAACACATAACAAACAAGTTTTATATCAACTATCATCGTTTTATGTCACTAAGGCCTCGTCCAGATTCTATGTGACGCATGCATCCTAGAACGTCAATCAAGCAACAACATCTGAAACATATGTAAAAACAAAGTCGGCAAAGAAATGCTGGCGAGTACATAGGTTTTATAAGAGTATCAGAATCATGGCTTGTTTACATATATTGCAATACCTCGAAGACCTTGTTTTTAAAAGTGTATAATATTGCAACAGGATTAACCAACTCAAATCATGATGGTTATAATATATAAAATTTCGTAGCCATGATTCTTAACCCAAAAGCTTTTTGTTTTAGAAAACCATCTTGTAAAACATCTCGTATAAACTCGTTAATAAAACTTCGTATATTATTTTGAAATCATCATTGTGTGACATCGTTTCAAAATCGTTTACCCAAGTGAACTAAATAACGCCACGGTATATAATATGTTGAAAACACTTATATATAAGAAGTACCAGCGGCATATCTACCATGTTTTCACCACATTACACCCGTCCCATTATCTAAACACTAGCCAAAAACCAATCGTTTACCCAAATCGTTTAACATCGTTTCCAAATCGTTTACTCGTTTAAATCGTTTAAATCATCCTCGTTTTAATTGTGAAAACTTATATATGGTCGTCTCGCTAATAACATTCAAACCTTCGTGACTCGACTACCTCGTTCCTTGCTTCTCGTATTAACAAACCCCCAAAGGGTAAGTTAATAATTACAGATTCAGTCGTTACCCACAACACCCACACATAACCATGGGTATAGTGCAATAACGGGATTTGTCGGATCCTATGGTACCATAACCTAATACTGGTCGGTTCGGCCAAAATTAATGAATGCCATTCGTTATGTAACTACAACCAACAAGTTCGTTCACATTATCGAAATCGTTATTAGTTTAGTATAAATCGTTCTATTCGTTTTTGAAATCATCGTTTAAACCTTGAAAATATTTTGCACATATGAATCACCCCAAAACATTTGAAAACAGTAAAATAAGGGAACTACGTACTCACATGTAGTGCAAGGTAACCTCAATCAATAGTACTTTAACAAACTCGAGTAAACCAGAGAAATCAAGCAGCACCTAGTAATCGAACCACTAGTCAAACAATAGACGCCGAAATCGGAAGATCGGACAGAATGAGGTCTTGCAAACCAAATGAGTGTTGGAACTCATGTGATATGATTTAACAAAGCCTACATTCTAAATCGGAACCTAACCTAAGTGCTTTCGACCCATCGCGACCCATTAAGGTAGCTTATGCTACGTTAACGCGTCGTGCCCGCAAATGCGCGTTCGAGACGTCTAACCAGTCCTATGTCAAGTATTATATGCCTATACAAGTTTAATCATGTTGTATAATCAGTTATGTGACAAAAGTTTAGGTTACATATGCTTAATTACCAATTATGCTTGAAAAGGGCATTTTGGTCATTTACCTAAGGCATATAAACTACTTATCACACAACTATCTAAACTAGGTGACCATAAGTTATAACCTCGGAAGGTTATTCCCTATGCTACTATGGTCACTTAATGTGTTTGGTCGGATCCTAATGATCGACCAAACGGGTCGGGTTCGAAAGTATTAGCGATTGATTAGATCGCTTACCTTTACCACCCTATATAAGCACTAAACTAAAAGTGACGAGCTAAGCATGCTAAAACATGCTTAACTAAGTTAGAAAACAAATTTGGCATCAAAACAAACGGTTTTGATACCTAAGAGTAGTTTGGTTACAAAATACGCAAGAATACGCAATTTGGGCGAAACTACGACTCGTCACTGAGCCTAGATAACGTGGTAATTAGGAGGTATAGTCACAAGGGACTCTAACCATCGTGATTACGCTCAAGTTATGAAGTTCGAACGAACTTCGTGTTGACCATAAACTGGTCAATGTAGAAAACGCTAAAACAACGTAGAAAACGCTAAAAGAACGAAGGAGGACTTACAACGGGTCCAAGAACGAAAGTTTTGATCCGAATATTCTCAGGTATGAAGTGTTAAACACATCAACTTAGAGAACAAATTCAGATTCAAAGGTGTGGGTTTGAGTTGTGAATCTTGAGGGGTATTTATAGGATTTCTAGGACCGTTAAGATCGTTTCTCGAAAACCGAGCTTTGATCTCAACCTTACACTTGTTTACAATACCATTGCTCATCAAAATGGCCCCCTAGCATCAGGAAATGCCATGTGCATGAGAGAAATGAGTGTGTAACAGCTGGAAACAGGCCGGAAACAGCTTTCTGATGTTCTGGCACATGCTTACGGACCGTAAGACCCAGAACCATACGGTCCGTAAGGACCCTGCAGGTCAGCTAAGTTTGAAATTTTGCATAACAGGCCCCTGTGCGCGTATCGTCGTGTTTTGGCACTTCTAACACCCGTCAAACCTATTTTTAAGCTTCACAAGGATGTTAAAGCATAGGGAACATGAAACATGCTAAAAATTATCTCGGATGTCGGTTCGTTTGGCCTACGGTTGCGTTGTTCGGTTAATTACAACGGAAGTCGTAACGGACGCAAAATCGGTCCAAATTGCGCGACGAATGGATTTTTCTTATGCCAAACACTAAAATAAAATATTTTAATGCTTACATAAATTTTTGGAGGTCCGGAATGTATTCAGAATGTAAGTTATGCACGAAAATGCAAACTTGTGCACTTTTTGACGCTTTTAGTCCCTGAATGACCCAAAAGTTTATTTCTAAGCTATGTAAAGGATATTTAGGGTATGTTTAACTGATGGTCATGTTCCAGAATGTTCGTTACACTTCAAATTGGCATGCTTTCGCAGTTTTATCAAATTTAGTCCCTGTAAGCGAATTAACTTGATTTTGCCATACCAAAGCCTTCAAAACTTATTTCTAAGTTATGTAGAGGTTATTTAAGGTATGTTTAGCCTATGTCCCTATTCCGGAGTGTTTGTCGCGTTATCCTTACTGCGTTTATGCACCAGTTTGCGTATAACCTTCCAGAAAGCGATTTAAAGCTTGAAATTGGAATCGAATCAAATTGTAAAATCACCAAACACAATTACACATATAATAACACCAAAGCACATTGTTTTATTAATAATCATCATTATTTTACATCGAACATCGATTACAGAACATAGTTGTCACATAATCAACGTGGTAATCAGTTGGTATAGTCACAAGGGACTATAACCATCGTAATTACGCTCATGTTGCAAAGTTCAAACGAACTTTGTGATGGCCAAATCGTGGTCAAAGCAGAAAGTCAAGCACTGTTTGACTTTCACGCTTGAAAAGCATAAACAAGCATGAAAGAAGCTTATAAAAGGTCCAAGCAAGGAAGAATTGAACCAAAATACTCAGGTATGAAGCCTTAGCTTCAACTTAGAGCAGAATTGATTCAATTTGTGTGAGGAATGAATGAGAATCGCAGTTCTATTTATAGTAAGTTTGGATCAAGGAGATCATTCCATGTGTTAGGAGGTACAATCTTGACCCTACACTTGTAGAACATGGTTTCTAATACAATGAGATTCTCTAAAACAAGTCCATAGTATTGAAAATTTGCATAAAAGACCCTCAAATTCAAGCTGGTTGCTGAAAAACAGACATTTCTGTCAAAAGTATGCCATCGCATGCCGCCACGGGTACCCCCCCTTTGCTGTGGCGCGACGCTAGCACCCTGATGGAGATTGTAAAACCCGGGTGTTAAATTGTTTAAATATTATGTTTTTATTGCGTTTTAGGAGACTGTGTGTTTCGAATATGATATCTACGGGGTTTTGTGGTTTCACAGGTTAACTCTCTAAACCGGTAAAGTTAGAGTGCGTGTTGATGAAGCGGAACTACTGGGGATGATAAACAATGCAAAAGATATAATTCGATAGATGTTTCGTGTCTAAAAGATTGTTTGGATGCAAAAGGAACGCACACGAACGAAGTCTAGGGGCTGTTGATTAATTAATAAAAAGTTCCAGCCATGCAAGAATGTAGCCCACGATATGGTATGCATAGTCTACGGCCAAGAATACAAAAGAAACAGTACGCTGGAAACGTAGACTACGTTTTAGTTCGTAGCTTACGATTAAAACAAAGTGCACATGCTTTATTTGTTGAAAAGGTTTTAAAGAATTAAAAACCCAGATAGAGGGACACGTACATGAAGACATATTGGAAGGCTATTGGGCCGCATATGTGTGAAGGAGGGATTGGATTGGACTGGACGGCACATACTGAAAGGAAAGAGGCTGCACATTGGGCCGACATATGCACATTTACTCTTGAGGGTTTTGACTTTTGAGAAAAATATGTCAACATAATCATCACATCAGCCAATATATATACACGCACATGGGCTTGGTCGAATTTTGGAAGGAACATAATTAATTGTTGGGCTTGGGCAGCGAACAATCATCTGGAAGTAGATATTGGCGGCCCAATATAGGGCTTTTGGGAACGATTTTTAGGGGAGCCACATTCACGAGAGTTGGGGGGATAAAGGAACCATCATCATAATACATCATGACACATCTTTTGACGGCAGAGAAAGGATGATTGAAGCCATTGAAGATCAACAACCAAGATGAGCGGCTAAATCTCTCGTGGACACTTCGGGTGAATGATTCTTGTGAGACACTTTTAATTCTAGTTTCTGTTTTGTATTGAGATTTGGATTTGTAGTCGGGTGACAGCCGACTATTTGCGTGATTATATAATTTGAGTGACAGACAAATCCTAAGGGACAGTCAGAGTTATAATTATGTTTTGAATCCAACTATGCTTTTGTTGATTGAATGATTTCTATGTATGTTTGTTTTAATATTTATCTGATCAATTAATATTAAGATTTTGAACTGCATAGGTAATTGGTAGATGTGACAGATTTACTATTCAATCAATAGCATCCAATAAAATCAGAACTAGGTTATTAGTAATTATAGAATCTGAATCCCGGAGTGATCACTTTTTCTCATCATTGTTTATTACAACTCAATATTTTTCTCAATTTTTATTCGTTAATTTAGATAATTCTTATAATCAACCACACTGATTGTCTAATTCAGTAGTATTTAATTAATACTTTTCATTCGACACTTTCCACAATCCTCCTCTGGTTCGATATCCGACTTACTCTAGCTACTAGTTTATTTCGGTTTTTGCATGTCACTAACGACAGACATCAAAATGGCGCCGTTGCCGGGGAGGCGTGCGCAAAGTGTTTAGTGTTAAGTTTTAGTTAAAAAAAAATCCAAAAATAGTATTTTTTTTCATCACATATTCCACTGTTTGCTTTTACCTTGGGTATACTAGTTTTGTCTGTGCAGATTCATTGCAGATCTTATTATGGAAAGTGCTTACTGGTCATCCCGAGGTTGTGGTAGTCCATGTCACACGCATGACGATTGTCCTGTGTTCCGGAAAATGTGTGAGGACGCACAAAGGGAGTTTTATGAATTAGATGTTTATTATGATGATATTTAACCATATTACTCGTCCTTTGATTCACCTTCACATGATTCTCAATATTATTATGAAGACCATCCGGTACACTATCAGGATACCTATCATACCCAGAATACAGTTGATCAGGGTGAGTCTGAATGTGCACCCCAGTCACATAGTTACTATCAATCACCTTAATTTAGAAGTATTATGGAATATATGAGACAAAGAGAGCTGGCATACATTGAAAAGGAATTAGGGAAACCTGAACTGTCAATAGAGGACCAGTTGGAGATGTGGATTACGAAGTATGACCTTTTGATGGCTGAAGTGAAGAATGATGGGCCAAGAATGACTCCAATGGAAAAACGCCAAGCCAGGGATAAATGGGTGTCTCTAGAGATGTCTCTTTCTCAAGTAAGGGATGAGGTTGTGGAGGTTAATACCACACCGGTGATTCTCTCAATTTGTGAACAGTCAGATGTGGAGAAAATTATTGAAGGTGTTGAGGTGAAATAAGACATTCCACAAAATAAGTGTTGGGATGCACGTATAGAGATGGGGAAGGAGGATGAACAACTTGCTCGGGCGGAATCGATGTTATCCAAGACCGATGAATTATTATCAGCACCCAGCCTTTCAAAGCAACATCGAATTGACTATTTGAGCATGAAGTGTGATGTATTATCTATGAAGATACGAGTAGAAGAGTCCATCTCACCATTACCCGATGATATCAAAAACCGTTTTCAAGATGGTGAGGAGGTTGTGGAGACTAATACCACAATGATTTCCTTATTTGATGAAGAACCACACGTGAAAAAGTTTGTTGTTGTTGAGAGTGAAGTGAAAGAAGAAGTTACAAGTGATTCGACAAATGAAGTTGAATGCTTAGCGCTTCGCACAGGACCACAAACTGAGGTAATCGAAGCATATCTTAATCCTCCTTCTGTATTAGTTACTGCAACCAACAAAGCTAGGGATGATCGCTCAAGGTGTAGGAGTCGAAAGGTGGGTTTGCAAGACATTGGGCAATTTATCAAGCAATGGGCCCACAATAGCATATCATTCTTACAGAGCATGCCGCACATCGTTAAACAAAGCTTGATGTGGCTTGTTAACTATCGAGTCTACATTGGGAACTGAGTAGGAAAGTGTTCGATTCGACCACCATAACGGAAACTAGGTACGGTCTGGCTGAAGTCCTAAAACTTAGCGCTCTCGGGAGGCAGCCCGAGGATGTAGAGTATTGTTTTGTTTTGTTTTGTTTTGTTTTGGTGTGTGTTGTGTTTTGGTAGGTTACTACGTTTCAATTCTCGCGGATGCAATAATTCAAGTGTGGGGATGTTTGGCAACATCCCCGATGAGATATCAGAGAATCCAAGAGAAGTTTACGTCTCTGTCCAATCACAGCAGCTGCATCACTGCCGACACTGCTGATTTACTGATCAGGTCAATGTGTCTCTCTATCCATTATTTTATTTTCTTTTGTGTACTTGGTGGTGTGAAATTTTTGTGTTGGGAGTGGTTTTATGTGTCGAGTCATCTAGTTATTAGCCGTTCATGGTTTGCGGGTGGTATTTCTCGAGTTTAGATTTTAAATTGCACCATACATTGGGGACAATGTATCCCAAGTGTGGGGATGCGGTAACTCGAGAAAAGGGTTGGTATAATTGTTGATCTTAAATGCTTGAAGGTTGAAATTGGAAAAAATTGAAAATTTTTGTCTCAAGTATGCTTGAACTACATGAAAACCAACATTTTCAATCGCTAAAGGGTTCCTACTGATATTAAACTAACTTATATCCCTAGTAATGGTTGTCCCTTTAAGTTTCATGAGAGTATTTCTGACAAGTTTTAAAGAATAGTTGAGAAGAGATGCCTAACTAGGGGTAACGTGCTTTAGGAATTACACATGCTACGTGTCGGTAACCCTTCTTCCTTTTGTTCGGTGAGAGATTTGAGCCTACTAGATTGTTAGTTGAATTGCTATAACTGTTCAATTGTTGAGTGTTGGCCATATGTTGCTTTGTGTTAGAACTTGTGTGGTTTGATACGTGCCGAGACTGTGCTTTAGCGTATGCACATAGATGATAAAGGCATTAGGATCCCTTCATTGTTATTTGTTGATTGTTTATCCATCTTACCTTAGTGCACCATGTTGAGCCTTTTACCCTTCGTTTGTTACACCTTGTTTGACTCGTTTGATTACCAACCATGAATGACAAGTACGTGTTAGATGTTTGATTGAAAAAAATGAGACTTTAAAGAAAAAAAAAATATATAGAAAAAATAGAAAAAGAAAAGAGAAAAAAAATTAGAAAAAAAATTAGTATTATATTCGTATTAAATAAATGGGTAGAAAATTCACCCAAAGTGTTAGTGATTATTGTGAATAAGTTGTCTAGGTTTGGTATCTTCATTTGTGTTCGCCAATAAATATAAAAAGCCAAAAATATTTCCTTACCTTTACCTTTAACCGAAAACCTGAAAAGTCCTTTTGATATGTGCTATGTTATTTGATACAGTGGAGGTGTGATTGCCATTCAAGCTTATGATTGCAAGGTAGCGTATTTGGTTTTGAGTGAATTATATACTAGCACATTACACGCTAGTCTTGATTAAACCGAGAAGAGTGACTATTGTGAGGGGCGTGTGGCATGTGTGTAGTAATATATGCATGTTAGTGTTAGTTAGGCAAGTCTTAAATTGTTTTAAATGCGTATCACTTATTTGTCAGATTGTCAATCTCGATTATGTCAGTCTATGGGATGGGTATGACTTGGGAACTTAAATTGTTGATTCGGTAAGGGATTCAATGGTGATTTGTTGATAAGGTGAGTAATGTTTGTAATGGTTGCTTGAGGACAATCAACGTTAAGTGTGGGGATGTGATGGAGAGTGTAAAACCCGGGTGTTAAATTGTTTAAATATTATGTTTTTATTGCGTTTTAGGTGATTTTTTGTTTCGATTATAATATCTACGGGGTTTTGTGGTTTCACAGGTTAACTGTCTAAACTAGTAAAGTTAGAGTGCGTGTTGATGAAGCGTAACTACCGGGGATGATAAACAATGAAAAAGATATAATTCGATAGATGTTTTGTGTCTAAAAGATTGTTTGGATGCAAACGGAACCCACACGAACGAAGTCTAGGGGCTGTTGATTAATTAATAAAAAGTTCCAGCCATGCAAGAATGTAGCCCACGATATGGTATGCATAGTCCATGGCCAAGAATACAAAAGAAACAGTATGTTGGAAACGTAGACTACGTTTTAGTTCGTAGCTTACGGTTAAAACAAAGTGCACATGCTTTATTTGTTGAAAAGGTTTTAAAGAATTAAAAACCCAGATAGAGGGACACGTACATGAAGACATATTGGAAGGCTATTGGGCCGCATATGTTTGAAGGAGGGATTGGATTGGACTGGATGGCACACGCTGAAAGGAAAGAGGCTGCACATTGGGCTGACGTATGCACATTTACTCTTGAGGGTTTTGACTTTTGAGAAAAATATGTCAACATAATCATCACATCAGCCAATATATATACACGCACATGGGCTTGGTAGAATTTTGGAAGGAACATAATTAATTGTTGGGCTTGGGCAGCGAACAATCATCTGGAAGTAGATATTGGCGGCCCAATATAGGGCTTTTGGGAACGATTTTTAGGGGAGCCACATTCACGAGAGTTGGGGGGGATAAAGGAACCATCATCATAATACATCATCACACATCTTTTGACGGCAGAGAAAGGATGATTGAAGCCATTGAAGATCAACAACCAAGATGAGCGGCTAAATCTCTCGTGGACACTTCGGGTGAATGATTCTTGTGAAACACTTTTAATTCTAGTTTCTGTTTTGTATTGAGATTTGGATCTGTAGTCGGGTGACAGCCGACTATTTGCGTGATTATATAATTTGTGTGACAGACAAATCCTGAGTGACAGTCAGAGTTATAATTATGTTTTGAATCCAACTATGCTTTTGTTGATTGAATGATTTCTATGTATGTTTGTTTTAATATTTATCTGATCAATTAATATTAAGATTTTGAACTGCATAGGTAATTGGTAGATGTGACAGATTTACTATTCAATCAATAGCATCCAATAAAATCAGAACTAGGTTATTAGTAATTACAGAGTCTGAATCCCGGAGTGATCACCTTTTCTCATCATTGTTTATTACAACTCAATCTTTTTCTCAATTTTTATTCGTTAATTTAGATCATTCTTATAATCAACCACACTAATTGTCTAATTCAGTAGTAATTAATTAATACTTTTCATTCGACACTTTCCACAATCCTCCTCTGGTTCGATATCCGACTTACTCTAGCTACTAGTTTATTTCGGTTTTTGCATGTCACTAACGACAGACATCAAAATGGCGTCGTTGCCGGGGAGGCATGCGCAAAGTGTTTAGTGTTAAGTTTTAGTTAAAAAAAATCCAAAAAATAGTGTTTTTTTCATCACATATTCCACTGTTTGCTTTTACCTTGGGTATACTAGTTTTGTCTGTGCAGATTCATTGCAGATCTTATTATGAAAAGTGCTTACTGGTCATGCCGAGGTTGTGGTAGTCCATGTCACACGCATGACGATTGTCCTGTGTTCCGGAAAATGTGTGAGGACACACAGAGGGAGTTTTATGAATTAGATGTTTATTATGATGATATTCAACCATATTACTCGTCCTTTGATTCACCTTCACATGATTCTCAATATTATTATGAAGACCATCCGGTACACTATCAGGATACCTATCATACCCAGTATACAGTTGATCAGGGTGAGTCTGAATGTGCACCCCAGTCACATAGTTACTATCAATCACCTCAATTTAGAAGTTTTATGGAATATATGAGAGAAAGAGAGCTGGCATACATTGAAAAGAAGTTGGCGAAACCTGACTTGTCAATAGAGGACCAGTTGGAGATGTGGATTACGAAGTATGACCTTTTGATGGCTGAAGTGAAGAATGATGGGCCAAGAATGACTCCAATGGAAAAACGCCAAGCCAGGGATAAATGGGTGTCTCTACAGATGTCTCTTTCTCAAGTAAGGGATGAGGTTGTGGAGGTTAATACCACACCGGTGATTCTCTCAATTGTTGAACAGTCAGATGTGGAGAAAATTATTGAAGGTGTTGAGGTGAAATAAGACATTCCACAAAATAAGTGTGGGGATGCACGTATAGAGATGGGGAAGGAGGATGAACAACTTGCTTGGGCGGAATCGATGTTATCCAAGATCGATGAATTATTATCAGCACCCAGCCTTTCAAAGCAACAGCGAATTGACTATTTGAGCATGAAGTGTGATGTATTATCTATGAAGATACGAGTAGAAGAGTCCATCTCACCATTACCCGATGATATCAAAAACCGTTTTCAAGATGGTGAGGAGGTTGTGGAGACTAATACCACAATGATTTCCTCATTTGATGAAGAACCACACGTGAAAAAGTTTGTTGTTGTTGAGAGTGAAGTGAAAGAAGAAGTTACAAGTGATTCAACACATGAAGTTGAATGCTTAGCGCTTCGCACAGGACCACAAACTAAGGTAATCGAAGTATATCTTAATCCTCCTTCCGTATTACTTACTGCAACCAACAAAGCTAGGGATGATTGCTCAAGGTGTAGGAGTCGAAAGGTGGGTTTGCAAGACATTGGGCAATTTATCAAGCAATGGGCCCACAATAGCATATCATTCTTACAGAGCATGCCGCACATTGTTAAACAAAGCTTGATGTGGCTTGTTAACTATCGAGTCTACATTGGGAACTCGGTAGGAAAGTGCTCGATTCGACCACCATAACGGAAAGTAGGTACGGTCTGGCTGAAGACCTAAAACTTAGCGCTCTCGGGAGGCAGCCCGAGGATGTAGAGTATTGTTTTGTTTTGTTTTGTTTTGTTTTGTTTTGGTGTGTGTTGTGTTTTGGCAGGTTACTACGTTTCAATTCTCGCAGATGCAATAATTCAAGTATGGGGAAGTTTGGCAACATCCCCGATGAGATATCAGAGAATCCAAGAGAAGTTTACGTCTCTGTCCAATCACAGCAGCTGCATCACTACCGACACTGCTGATTGACTGACAAGGTCAATGTGTCTCTCTATCCTTTATTTTGTTTGTTTTTGTGTACTTGGTGGTGTGAAATTTTTGTGTTGGGAGTGGTTTTATGTGTCGAGTCATCTAGTTATTAGCCTTTCATGGTTTGCGGGTGGTATTTCTCGAGTTTAGATTATAAATTGCACCATACATTGGGGACAATGTATCCCAAGTGTGGGGATGCGGTAACTCGAGAAAAGGGTTGGTATAATTGTTGATCTTAAATGCTTGAAGGTTGAAATTGGAAAAAATTGAAATTTTTTGTCTCAAGTATGCTTGAACTACATGAAAACCAACATTTTCAATCGCTAAAGGGTTCCTACTGATAATAAACTAACTTAGATCCCTAGTCATGGTTGTCCCTTTAAGTTTCATGAGAGTATTTCTGACAAGTTTTAAATAATAGTTGAGAAGAGATGCCTAACTAGGGGTAACGTGCTTTAGGAATTACACATGCTACGTGTCGGTAACCCTTATTCCTTTTGTTCGATGAGAGATTTGAGCCTACTAGATTATTAGTTAAATTGCTATAACTGTTCAATTGTTGAGTGTAGGCCATATGTTGCTTTGTGTTAGAACTTGTGTGGTTTGATACGTGCCGAGACTGTGCTTTAGCGTATGCACATAGATGATAAAGGCATTAGGATCCCTTCATTGTTATTTGTTGATTGTTTATCCATCTTACCTTAGTGCACCATGTTAAGCCTTTTACCCTTCGTTTGTTACACCTTGTTTGACTCGTTTGATTACCAACCATGAATGACAAGTACGTGTTAGATGTTTGATTGAAAAAAATGAGACTTTAAAGAAAAAAATATATAGAAAAAATAGAAAAAGAAAAGAGAAAAAAAATAAAAAAAAAATTAGTATTATATTCGTGTTAAATAAATGGGTAGAAAATTCATCCAAAGTGTTAGTGATTATTGTGAATAAGTTGTCTCGGTTTGGTATCTTCATTTGTGTTCGCCAATAAATATAAAAAGCCAAAAATATTTCCTTACCTTTACCTTTAACCCAAAACCCGAAAAGTCCTTTTGATATGTGCTATGTTATTTGATACAGTGGAGGTGTGATTGCCATTCAAGCTTATGATTGCAAGGTAGCGTATTTGGTTTTGAGTGAATTATATACTAGCATATTACACGCTAGTCTTGATTAAACCGAGAGGAGTGATTATTGTGAGGGGCGTGTGGCATGTGTGTAGTAATATAAGCATGTTAGTGTTAGTTAGGCATGTCTTAAATTGTTTTAAATGCGTATCACTTATTTGTCAGATTGTCAATCTCGATTGTGTCAGTCTATGGGATGGGTATGACTTGGGACCTTAAATTGTTGATTCGGTAAGGGATTCAATGGTGATTTGTTGATAAGGTGAGTAATGTTTGTAATGGTTGCTTGAGGACAATCAACGTTAAGTGTGGGGATGTGATGGAGAGTGTAAAACCCTGGTGTTAAATTGTTTAAATATTATGTTTTTATTGAGTTTTAGGTGATTGTGTGTTTCGAATATGATATCTACGGGGTTTTGTGGTTTCACATGTTAACTGTCTAAACCGGTAAAGTTAGAGTGCATGTTGATGAAGCGGAACTACCGGGGATGATAAACAATGCAAAAGATATGTCTAAAAGATTGTTTGGATGCAAAAGGAACGCACACGAACGAAGTCTATGGGCTGTTGATTAATTAATAAAAAGTTCCACCCATGCAAGAATGTAGCCCACGATATGGTATGCATAGTCTACGGCCAAGAATACAAAAGAAACAGTATGTTGGAAACGTAGACTACGTTTTAGTTCGTAGCTTACGGTTAAAACAAAGTGCACATGCTTTATTTGTTGAAAAGGTTTTAAAGAATTAAAAACCCAAATAGAGGGACACGTACATGAAGACATATTGGATGGCTATTGGGCCGCATATGTGTGAAGGAGGGATTGGATTGGGCTGGACTGGAAAGCACATGCTGAAAGGAAAGAGGCTGCACATTGGGTTGACATATGCACATTTACTCTTGAGGGTTTTGACCTTTGAGAAAAATATGTCAACATAATCATCACATCAGCCAATATATATACACGCACATGGGCTTGGTAGAATTTTGGAAGGAACATAATTAATTGTTGGGCTTGGGCAGCGAACAATCATATGGAAATAGATATTGGTGGCCCAATATAGGGATTTTGGGAACGATTTTTAGGGGAGCCACATTCATGAGAGTTGGGGGGGATAAAGGAACCATCATCATAATACATCATCACACATCTTTTGACGGCAGAGAAAGGATGATTGAAGCCATTGAAGATCAACAACCAAGATGAGCGGCTAAATCTCTCGTGGACACTTCGGGTGAATGATTCTTGTGAGACACTTTTAATTCTAGTTTCTGTTTTGTATTGAGATTTGGATTTGTAGTCGGGTGACATCCGACTATTTGCGTGATTATATAATTTGTGTGACAGACAAATCCTGAGTGACAGTCAGAGTTATAATTATGTTTTGAATCCAACTATGCTTTTGTTGATTGAATGATTTCTATGTATGTTTGTTTTAATATTTATCTGATCAATTAATATTAAGATTTTGAACTGCATGGGTAATTGGTAGATGTGACAGATTTACTATTCAATCAATAGCATCGAATAAAATCAGAACTAAGTTATTAGTAATTACAGAATCTGAATCCCGGAGTTATCACCTTTTCTCATCATTGTTTATTACAACTCAATCTTTTTCTCAATTTTTATCGTTAATTTTGATAATTCTTATAATCAACCACACTGATTGTCTAATTCAGTAGTAATTAATTAATACTTTTCATTCGACACTTTCCACAATCCTCCTCTGGTTCGATATCCGACTTACTCTAGCTACTAGTTTATTTCGGTTTTTGCATGTCACTAACGACAGACATCACACCCACCTGAGCCAGAAACTTTCGAAACTTGGTAAGAATGGTCCCTTCAGCACGTTTAAGCCATTTTTTAAGCGTTTAAGCCCCGTTAACCCATTTTCAAGGCTCTACAAGGATGTTAAAGCATAGGGGACTTGAAACATGCTTGAAATTATCTCGGATGTCGGTTCGTTTGGTCGTATGGTCACGTTATTCGGTTAATTACGACGACACATGAACGGATACGAAAAACGATTCAAATTACACGACGAATAGTATTTTTGCATTCCAATCACTAAAATAAAATATTTTAATGATTACAAAAATTTTTGGGTGTCCGGATATGTTTAGAACGTAAGACATGCGCGTAAATGCAAACTTATGCACTTTTTAACGCTTTTAGTCCCTATTGATCAAATAAGCATATTTTCGCATACCGAACCCCTCAAAGGGTTAGTTTTTTGCCTCATTTGATGTAATTTATATGTTGCATTTTACACACGTCAAATACCCCCACACTTGAATCTTTGCTTGTCCTCAAGCAAAACTCTTTGTAATGTGGCTTACACTCCCAAATGGAATGGGTAGAAGAGAAATTTTGGGCTTGTCTTGAGTGTTGGGAATCCAAGATCTTTATTATGCTTTATTTTTATGTTATTTACAATCCTATTCGTTATGATTTATTTTGAACGTCTCATAAGAGAAATTACTTATTTGGGCATAACATGCCTCTTTAAAATTCCATTTATTTACAAGTTTACATACCTCACGGGAGATCACTCAACACTCGGCCGAAGATGTATTTTTGTGAAACACTCAAGACCGGCATGGAACTTATTTCTACCATATGCTTGCCAAGCAATCAATCCTCCTCCTTTTTAACTATACGCCTTTGTAAATATCAAGAGGACTTGGGGAAGGGTTAGGCTTGGGTTAAAGGTAGGCGTTTTTGGGTTAGTGGTTAGTAAAAAGGGAGAAAAGCGTAAAAAGCATCAATCGTCGTAAAACTTTTTGTTTTTTGTAACTTTTATTCAAATAAAGCATTTTCAAACAAAGTTTCTTTTGAGGAACTTGTTTGTTTATTGCTATTCTTCATTTTTTTTTATAAGGAACGCCACATGAAAACCGAGCTTTTTACTTAAAATAAAGGGTTTAAAAATAAAAAGGGTTTTGTGGGTAAAGGGTGTTTGTTTTGTGGATTTAGAAACGAAAAGGTTTAGGATCAAAGGGGTTAACTAGGGGGATTTTGGGTAGGTTAAAAGAAAAAGAAAAATAATGGTGTTGAAAAGAAAAAAAAGGTTAGTCCTAATGCCTCCGTCATTTACTTACTTGGGTTTAAGTTGGTAAGGACCGGGAATGTATTGTCATGGCAAGTTCTAGAGTCGTAAGAAACCAAGTGGCTATTCACACAAGAAACGAAAAATGAGCATTTAGTTTAAAGATGTTTATTTGTATGCTCAATAAAGGCTCAAAACTCACTTTTTGTGGGAATGAGTTTATAATGTGATCAAGTATATATAATCAAATTTTAACTAGATTTGTCTTGCCTTTTCATAATTTTCTTATGTTGGTTCTTTTTATCACGACGCTATCGGTTGTAAATTTATAAAAATATAACCTTTTTAGAACTTGTTATTCCCAAATCAAACCAAGACAAGTAAAAAAAAAAGAAAAGTTTTTGATACAATTTGGGGTGATTAGCGGTTCCAATAGAGTTTTGTGTAAGGCTTGTTATTAGGACGTGCAAAATTCAAGGTTTTAGCATCCCCCCACACTTAAATTACACATTGTCCTAAATGTGTCCCAAAAATAAGATTTTAGATTGATTGAATGTGCAAAAAGGTGTTTAAAAACAAAAACTTATGTTACTGGGCATCTGGACACGGGCCCGTGTTAGTCCGGGCACGACCCCGTGTTCAGATTGCCAGTATCATAGTTTACAAAAAGCTGGGCATGGGGGCGTGTTCAGTGAACACGGCCTCGTGTCAAGTTACCTGAACTGGGCATTTTCTGCAGAACCTTGGGCACGGGGCGTGTTGGGCTGAGCACGGCCCCGTGCAGAACTTGCTGTAATGAAGAAAAATTATCGGGAGGCGCTGGTTTTGTGCATGGGTGTAGGTTCAAGTTTCCCTTAGTAACCTCCATCATTTCGAGTGTGTTTTATTCCTGAAAATTAAAATTAAACTAGAAACCAGAAAAAGTTAATTAAAACTAAAACTAAGGATAGTTCCGCGGAATGCCTCCGTGGTGCGCCACATTTATAAGGGTCCTTGGCTAGACCCAAAATCAGTCATATGTTACCCAAGTGGGATATTTTGCATCCCATGTTGCACCGTCGGAGAGCATCATCCAAACTTGAGTCTATGACTTTCATGTAGTTGACCGGGTCGTCGTCTTCTACTCTTTTCCCAACCCCAAATTCCATTTCCTTTTCCCCAACCCTCAATGTTAATGTCCCACCATTCATATCCACCATTGCGTGGGCGGTGGCTAGGAATGGTCTTCCTAAGATAAGCGGTACCTCGGTATCTTTCTCCATATCTAGTATGACAAAGTCGGTCGGGAAGACAAAGTCTCTGACTTTTACCAATAGATTTTCGGTGACACCATGTGGATACTTAATGGATCTATCGGCGAGTTGTATGCTCATCTTTGTAGGGCTTGTTTTCGCTAATCCGAGTCGGTCAAACATTGATGCGGGCATGAGATTGATGCTAGCCCCAAGATTGGCTAGTGCATTGCGTATGGGTGATCCCCTAATCGAACAAGGGATGGTGAAGCTTCCGGAATCGATCTTCTTTTGCGGGAGTTTGTTGAGTAGCATGGCGGAGCATTCGTCGCTTAAATTAACTAATTGCAATGATTCAAATTTTCTTTTGTGAGTGAGAAAATCTCTCATAAATTTAGAATATTTAGGCATTTGAGTGAGGACTTATACAAATGGAATATTGACATGCAATTATTTTAGTAAGTTTATGAATTTTGTGAATTGCTCATCGGTCTTTTGGCGAAGTAACCGACCTGGGTAAGGTACCGGAGGATTCTTGGTAGGCTCTTGATTCGTTGGAGGAGTCTTCTCTTTTTGGGGTGTTGGTGAAGTTGTGGTTTGGTTAGACAGACACTTTTCGGTTGGAGGTAGCTGAGCCTCCTCGGGACCTATGGTACGGTTTCTCAATGTGATGAGATGTACTTGCGCCTTTGGGTTGGTTTCGGTATTGCGGGGTAACGTGCCTTGTGGTCTCTTGGAGAAATTTTGAGCTAGTTGATTTAGTTGTTTTTCAATGTTTTGAATACTAGCTTGTTGATTTCTAAAGTTCAATTCGATTTGTTGAAATCGATTCGAGTTTTTCTTTTTGGTGTCGGAGATGAGGCGTGAGATAGTATCTTCAAGCCTCTCTCGTCCCCCTTGCTGTTGTTGAGAGACATTTTGTGACTCGTTTCTTGGTTGTTGAAAGTTTGTTCGTTGGTTTTGATTTTGTTGGTTACTACTATTGTCGGGTTCTCTCCAACCAAGGTTAGGGTGGTTACGCCATCCTTGGTTGTAGGTATCCTTCGGGGGATTGACGGGTGGTCCATAGGACAACCCTTTATGATGTTAAAAGATATGTTAATCCCACATTTGATCGTGTAATTATCTTGAATTAGATGCCTAAAGTTGCTTAGGTTTCAGGTACGTTTTGGAGCTTAAAATGGAGAAAATGCTGCTTTGGATGGAATGGAGTGGAACGGGTCGAGCATGGATGGAAAGAAGAAACAAAACAGAAGAATCAGGGGTCCACCGTAATTTACAGTGGCTACCGTAAATTACGGTAGCCCTGAAACTCCCATTTCTCCACCGTACCACAGTAGAGATCCACTGTAATAGTTTGAAGGCTACCGTAACTTACGGTAGCTACCGTAAGTTACGGTAGAGGCGACGAGGAAATGACGAAATTTCTCATTAAAAACGGTTTTCTTGTGTCTTTTCAAGGATTCATGATTGGGAACGTTTCTCTGCACTTTGTGGGAGAATTTTAGCTTTGGATATCATTTGGGAACAATTTCCAACATTCGGGTTTGGTTTTTGATACGTATTAACTTTAACTTTGATGTTGTGATGATCAACCGAACAATGTCCGGCTAAATTTGTGGTTATCATCTTAGGTGAAGGTTTCTCTACAACTCTTGTGTGATTTTCCTTAATTTCTAGAATGATAACTTTGTGTGTTTGCTTTGATTATCATGGTGTATGAATATTTGATTGTAGCTTGTTAATTGGTATTTCAATTCTAGTCTAAATCGTACGTTCTTGGTGTCGTTGACAATCGAGATATCACGAGAAGGGTTAGGGTTGGATATTGATTGATTGATCATCGGGAAACCACCTCGCATTAATATAATCCGAGTACTTTGTTCCCTTTTATCACAACAATTATTTATACACAAGTTATGTCTATGTAACTCTTTCTAGTTGGAATTTTGCACAAGTGTTAAAAGAAACTGAAACCTAAGATGGTCATTGTTCTCATAATCTGAATTAAAAATCCAATCTTGATTAGCAATTAGTTGATAACTTAGTTTTTAAATCAAACAATCCAAACTCTTGATCTTTAATTTTTGCACATTAGGTTAATTGTAGTTAATTTGCAAGACTATAGAATCAACACATTTTCCACAAACTCCCTATGTTCGATACCCACTTGCCGCTAGCTATTAGTAGTAATTGGATTAAATTTGCGTGTACCTACGACAGCAAGTCAAATTTTGGCGCCGTTTGTCACAACCCTCAAATTTACATGTAACCGTACTATCTATTAATGTTAATTAAAGTACTTGACGACTGTGTGGAATTACTTAACTACTCTCTGAATACTGTGTTATACTTACACTTGCTTGTTAACAAACTAGTAGTATACATAAAAGTTACTAAATAGTCCATTATGCTTTCCCGAGGGTTGATATTTAAAAACGTTACAAAAATATATACGTAGGACACTTTACGGATTAATTAAGCACTTTAACAGAACAACACCGAACCGGACAACCGGACTTTACCCGGAACACAAAAATATTGTCAAACACACTGTTCTTATTTTTCTGAGCTAGTTAGGGTCCCCGAACACCCTTTATATAATTAACACACTTAAACATACTAAATAAACCCTTTTGATTTCAACTAGTTAGTAACCATATCATTACACCACCCAACCCTTACCCCCCCCCCACCCTCTAGTTGACGGTCACCCAAGGGGGTGACCCACTTCCTTTTCTTGATTATTTTATTTGTTCTTGTTTGGTATCTAGACAACAAATTATACAATGGACTTTAGTGAATTTGGATTATAAGTATGCATGTTAGTCACCCAATCTCTTTCATTCCACACTCAACATCAAAGCTCTCCTCTTTCCCCCTTTGCTTGTGTTCGGCCGAGACCACAACCACACCCACCATCACCAGCAATTTTCATACAAGCTATTTTACATACATACAAGTGTGCAAGGGATCATACAAGAAGACTCGGTGCACTCGGAAGCTCAAGAACCTCTCTAGATTTCTTTTATCCACCTCGTTTACGTCTTGTTTCTTCCCTAGCCTTGAGCTAGTAGTAAGTGCCTCTAAACATCATCTTGATCTTGTTTATGGTGGTTAATAAGTGATTTAACAGTTAAAACTTAGAAACACTAAAGAACATAACACAAAGTCTTGAACATAAGATGAATAAGATGGATAAAGAGAAGTTATGTGTGTAAATCATGTAGATCTTGTGTTGTGATGATTCTTGATTGATTTCCTGATGATTTGTTGGTTAATATTGATGTTTGATGTTGTTGTGATCACTAAACACGTTAACGGAATCAATCGAACGAGCCTGAGAAGGTTAATGACTGCAAACAGAAAGCTTTTTAGTGATTACAGCCAACTTCAGTTGGTTGTAACAGGACCGTAACTTAATGAAAAATGTATTTTCTAAAGTCTAGGTTTATGTACTATGAAATACGGTTCTAATTGCACCAGAATCATAATTTTTGGACTTCGTTTATTATTTTTAAAGTGTCATTTCGTAACAGCAGCTAGAGCTGCATTTTTGCTGCTGAAAATATACATTTTGTTTTCTACCATAACTTGCATTCTGTGTAGGGTTAGATCATGCAAATTGTACTGTAGATGACCACCGATATATTTGTGATTCTCTCACAGGAATTTCGTAAATCGGACTCTCGATGAATTTTAAATAAATTATTCCGTGGACTGCAGTCAGAAAAAGATAAATCTGATTTCAGCCCAGAAAATGAATTTTTATAAAATATTGGTAATGAACTGGACCCCGATATTTTTACACAATAATATTTGGATCGTTGAAGACATTCTGTAAAAAATTGAGAATTTTTGGAAGAAGTTAACTATTTTATTAAAAAGTCCGAAAACAGCCCGGTTTTGAATATTTAAGCTGAAACGACATAAGTTGTAATTTGCGTGTCTAGATGTCGAGTATGCTATCTGTGAATGATCTAATATGTTATATGTGTTATGTGCATTATCGTATGTTTATTTATGAACAGGAATAGATGGGAAGTTTATATGGGCATAAACCGTCAAAGTAATGAATGTTATGTGATAGATACGTGTAGGAACTTTGTGCTCTAATTGAAAATCACTAAATGACTAACTGGTAATCATATTAGGACGTGATTGACCGACCTTGACTGTTAGCTATATTTGAGAGTCTAACCGAGCAAACCGAGGTGAGTTCACACCCTTACTAAGGCATGGGATTCCCGGTGGTTGGGAATGGGATTGAATAACTATTTATATTATCAACACTACTAGACTACCTACTACTGTCCTCGGATTGAGATGGGCACGTACGTAAAACCTACGTACACTCACACTTACTACTGTCCTCGGATTGAGAAGGGCACGTACGTAAAACCTACGTACATTCATACTTACTACTGTCCTCGGATTGAGAAGGGCGCGTACGTAAAACCTACGTACACTCATACTTAACACTGTCCTCGGATTGGGAATGACACTTATGGATACGACTAGTCTAGTAACATACAAAATGGGAAGCCCCCGCTAAATATCGTAAAGGTTTGGGAATCAAGGATAATGGGTAATACATGGTTATGAAACGAACTTATGATTTCTGATACGAACTCATTAACTGAACAATCAAATGTGAAATCGCTCAACTTTGTTGTTGATTTGTTGTTACATGCCTTGCAGGTCATTAGGTACTTATGGAGCTTGCGCGAGGAGGAGGTCGTTGTGGGATATGGACTGTTATGTCCCGTATCTAATAAATAAACCTTATAAACTAAATGAACTGATGTTTTGAAGTCTTTAAACTTATGAACTACGAACTTATGTTTTGGACTTGCGTTTTATGCTTCCGCTGTTAACTCAAAGTTGGATTACTGTCTGATGGTCACCAATTGTATTGTGGTTGGTTTTACTTACTTAATTACGTTGTTCAATATGATTGGTGGCTCGATCCTGGTCATGTCACGCCTCCAAGTGGTGACGCTTCGCATGGTGGATTTTGGGGTGTGACAGATTGGTATCAGAGCCATTGGTTATAGTGAACTTGGTTTTAAAAAGGGGAAAAGCTTTTTGATAAAACCAGACTATAACCTGTACAGTGCTCAACGATCCACAACGACGCTTCACTCCACACGCAAGGCTCAACACTATAGGTGATATGGTTTATGTTTATATTACCTACTTGCTAGTTACATAGAACTTTGCTTATGGTATGCTTAGATGAACGTAGCGACTATTGCTTGAAACACATGCGTGCTTACTCTCTTCTGTCATCGCACTTTCATGAACCTCTCTCACTCATGTTTCCTTTGGTATGAAGATCATGAGTGGACGTGTCAACATGACTCAAGCCCAGTTGGCGGCTTTGATCACTGAACAAGTTACTGCAGCGCTCGCAGCTGCCCAGGCAGGAGGTCAGAACGCTCAGCCACCAGTATGCACGTTCAAGACTTTTATGGACTGTCGTTCTAGTACTTTCAGTGGCACTGAAGGGGCCGTCGGACTCCTCCACTGGTTCGAGAAGCTCGAATCGGTCTTCGAGATGTGTGAATCCCCTGAGGCTCGTAGGGTGAAGTATGTCACTGGTACTCTCGAAGGCGTTGCGTTGACATGGTGGAACGCGCAAGTTCAAACGTTAGGGCTGGCAGCTGCTAATGCCACCCCATGGAACGACTTCAAGGAGCTGATCAAGCGAGAATACTGTAATCGTGATGACATCCACAAGTTGGAAGTGGAGTTCTTTAACCTGAAGATGACGGGGTCAGAGATAGAGGCGTATACGAAGCGATCCAACGAACTGGCAGTGTTATGTCCAACTATGGTGGATCCTCCCATCAAGCGCATTAAGCTGTACCTCAAAGGCTTAGTACCAGAGATACAAAGCCATGTGACTGCTGCTAACCTTGCTACCATCCAGGATGTTACTCGTCTCGCTCATCGTCTCACAGAACAGGCAGTAGAACAGAACAAGCTACCTAAGCGTATAGGTGCTACTGCTACTACTACTTCTGCTATTTCCAGTGACAACAAACGAAAATGGGATGGAGCCAACAACAAGGGTTCGACTACAGTTCAGTCCCAGGCACAACAGTGAAAGATTGATGACTACCAGAGTCCTGGTCAGCAATCTTCTGGTAGTCAAGGGCAGGGTGGATATCGAGGAAACCACCCAAAGTGCAACAAATGCAACAGACACCACAGTGGTCAGTGCAACAAGGGACGTTGTCAGAGGTGTCTCAAGATGGGTCATGAAGCCAAGGATTGCAGGAGCTCACGGCTTACAAATCAGAATCGTCAGCAGCAGCAGCAGCAAGCACCGCAGAATCAGCAACAGCAACAGGGCAACAGGGGATGCTTTCAGTGTGGTGCTGAAGGTCACTTCAAGAGACACTGCCCGCAGTTAAATCAGAATCAGAACCACAACCAAGGAAACGAGAACAATAATGGGGGTAACAATGGGGGAAACAATGATGGCAACGGTGCCAGGGGTCGTGTGTTCGTGATTGGTCAGGGTGATGCAAGGAACGATCCCAACGTTGTAATGGGTAAGTTTCTTCTGGACGACTTCTTTGTTACTGTTTTATTTGATTCTGGTGCCGATACTAGTTATGTGTCCTTAAAAGCTTGCCAAATGCTTAAGCGCACTCCAACACTTTTAAACACTAAACACACGGTAGAACTAGCAAACGGTAAAATGTCTCGAGGCCACGCACATAGTTAAGGGTTGTAACCTCGTCTTAGCTGTTCAGACCTTCTCTATCGATCTTATTCCCATCGTACTGGGTAGTTTTGATGTCGTTATTGGGATGGATTGGCTATCTCATCATCAAGTGGAGATTGTTTCCAAGGAGAAAATCGTTTGCATTCCTCGTTCTGGTGAAGAACCTCTCGTGATTCGTGGCGACAAGAGTGGTGCTGTCGAAGGCATCATCTCTTTCCTTAAGGCCCAGAAGTGTTTGCGAAAGGGCCACACTACTATTCTAGCCCTCGTTTCGGACACATCAACGGAAGAGAAGAGAATTGAAGACATTCCTATTGTGCGCGACTTTCCTGAGGTATTTTCTGAGGAATTACCCGGTCTTCCGCCTCATCGCCAAGTTGAGTTTCAAATCGAGCTAGCTCCTGGAGCAGCACCAGTAACTTGAGCACCATACCGTCTAGCCCCATCAGAATTTGAAGAACTGTCCACGCAACTACAAGAACTCTTGGAAAGGGGTTTCATACGTCCTAGCTCTTCGCCCTGGGGAGCTCCAGTACTATTCGTGAAGAAGAAAGACGGTACCTTCAGAATGTGTATTGACTACCACGAACTCAACAAGGTGACCGTGTAGAATCGTTACCCTCTTCCACGTATTGACGACTTGTTCGACCAGTTGCAAGGGTCGAGCTATTACTCCAAGATTGATTTGAGATCGGGATACCATCAGCTGAGAGTCCGACAGGAAGACGTCTCCAAAACAGCATTCAGAACTCGCTACGGCCATTACGAGTTTCTGGTCATGCCTTTCGGGTTTACGAATGCACCAGCGGTCTTCATGGATCTCATGAACCGAGTGTGCAAGCCTTACCTAGATAAGTTCGTTATTGTATTCATCGACGATATCCTGATCTATTCAAAGAGTGAGGAGGAACACGAGCAACATCTACGACTTATGCTGGAACTTCTTTGTAAAGAGCAGTTGTATGCCAAGTTTTCGAAATGCGACTTCTGGCTTCGCGAAGTCCACTTTCTAGGCCACGTGGTAAACAAGGATGGGATTCATGTGGATCCATCCAAGGTTGACTCGATCAAGAACTAGCCTGCACCCCGTACGCGAACAGAAATCCGCCAATTCTTGGGTTTGGCAGGATATTACAGATGGTTTATCAAGGATTTCTCAATGATTGCGCAACCTCTCACTTAACTGACTCAGAAGGGTGTCACCTATCTTTGGGGTGATGCACAGGAATCTGCTTTTCAGCATTTAAAAGACAGACTTTGCAGCACGCCTATCCTCTCATTGCCTGAAGGCACAGATGATTTCGTGGTTTATTGCGACGCTTCCATCCAAGGACTTGGTTGCGTGTTGATGCAACGTGACAAGGTCATTGCCTACGCATCGCGCCAACTTAAGGTTCACGAAAGGAACTACACTACGCACGACTTGGAATTGGGAGCAGTTGTTTTCGCGCTTAAGATATGGAGACATTACCTGTACGGTACCAAGTGCACCATTTACACCGATCACAGGAGTCTCGAGCATATCTTCAGGCAAAAGGAGTTAAACATGCGTCAACGTCGATGGGTCGAGCTCTTGAATGATTACGAATGCGCGATCAAGTACCATCCGGGCAAGGCTAATGTGGTGGCCGACGCCCTCAGCCGAAAGGATACTATACCTAAGCGTGTACGTGCGTTACAACTTACCATTCACTCTAGCCTTCCCGCTCAGATTCGCGATGCTCAGGTTGAAGCGTTGAAAGCAGAGAACATCAGGTCTGAGTCCCTACGAGGATCAAGGCAGCGACTAGAACAAAAGGAAGACGGCGCCTATTATGTTAACGGGCGCATCTGGGTTCCACTTAATGGAAACCTACGCGAGCTTGTGATGGACGAAGCGCACAAGTCTCGTTATTCAGTACATCCTGGTTCGGATAAGATGTACCATGATCTCAAGACTACATATTGGTGGCCTGGCATGAAAGCCCACATAGCAACCTACGTCGGTAAGTGCTTGACTTGTGCGAGAGTCAAGACTGAATATCAGAAACCATCGGGCCTACTTCAACAACCAGAGATCCCGAAATGGAAATGGGAGCAAATTTCCATGGATTTTGTTACTGGCCTGCCCAGATCTCAACCCGGAAACGATACCATTTGGGTAATCGTGGATCGGCTGACCAAGTCTGCACATATTCTGGCAATCAATGAAACAGATAAGTTTTCTACTTTAGCAGACATCTATCTAAAGGAAGTAGTATCAAGGCACGGAGTGCCAACCTCCATCATTTCTGATCGTGACGCGCGTTTTACTTCTGAACTGTGGCAAGCTATGGACAAGTCCTTTGGCTCACGTCTAGATATGAGCACCGCTTATCACCCACAGACGGATGGGCAATCCGAATGCACCATCCAGACCCTTGAAGACATGCTTAGGGCATGTGTAATCAATTTCGGTATTGGCTGGGAAAAGCACCTCCCGTTAGTGGCGTTCTCGTATAACAACAGTTGCCACACCAGTATCCAGGCCGTCTGTTCGAGGCGTTGTACGGACGGAAATGCCGATCACCTCTTTGTTGGGCAGAGGTTGGCGACAGTCAAATCACAGGCCCAGAACTTATGGTAGATACCACCGAGAGAATTGCTCAGATACGACAGCGAATGGCGGCAGCTCGTGACCGTCAGAAAAGCTATGCTGATAAGGGAAGAAAACCACTTGAGTTCCAGGTTGGGGATCGAGTGCTACTCAAAGTCTCGCCTTGGAAAGGCGTAGTTCGTTTTGGCAAACGAGGCAAGCTCAATCCGCGTTATGTCGGACCGTTCAAAATCATTGAGAAAATTGGCAAGGTCGCCTACAAGTTGAATCTACCTGAAGAACTCAGCGGAGTTCATAACGTATTCCACGTGTCAAATCTGAAGAAGTGTCTGTCAGATGAGACCCTCATAATTCCTCTCAAGGAACTCACAATCGACGACCAGCTGCGATTCGTCGAGGAACCAGTAGAAATTACGGATCGAGATGTTAAGATCCTCAAGCGTACCAGGATACCTCTTGTCCGAGCTCGTTGGGATTCCCGTCGTGGCCCAGAGTATACCTGGGAACGAGAAGACCAAATGAAACTCAAGTATCCCCAGCTGTTTAAGAAAAACGCAACCACTACTGAGGCTGAAGCTACTGCAGAATTTTGGGACGAAATTCCACGGGGGGATGATGTGACACCCCAGGAAAACCAGGAAAACAACGCAACTTAACTAGCTTCCTCAATAACCACGCGCAAAAATTCGGGACGAAGTTCTCTTAACAGGAGAAGAATGTGACAACCCTCAAATTTACATGTAACCGTACAATCTATTAATGTTAATTAAAGTACTTGACGACTGTGTGGAATTACTTAACTACTCTCTGAATACTGTGTTATACTTACACGTGCTTGTTAACATACTAGTAGTATACAGAAAAGTTACTAAATAGTCCGTTATGCTTTCCTGAGGGTTGAAAATAAAAAACGTTACAAAAATATATACGTAGGACACTTTACGGATTAATTAAGCACTTTAACAGAACAACACCGAACCGAACAACCGGACTTTACCCGGAACACAAAAATATTGTCAAACACACTGTTCTTATTTTACTAAGCTAGTTAGGGTCCCCGAACACCCTTTATATAATTAACACACTTAAACATACTAACTAAACCCTTTTGATTTCAACTAGTTAGTAACCATATCATTACACCACCCAACCCTTATCCCCCCCCCCCCCCCTCTAGTTGACGGTCACCCAAGGGGGTGACCCACTTCCTTTTCTTGATTATTTTATTTGTTCTTGTTTGGTATCTAGACAACAAATTATACAATGGACTTTAGTGAATTTGGATTATAAGTATGCATGTTAGTCACCCAATCTCTTTCATTCCACACTCAACATCAAAGCTCTCCTCTTTCCCCCTTTGCTTGTGTTCGGCCGAGACCACAACCACACCCACCGTCACCATCAATTTTCATACAAGCTATTTTACATACATACAAGTGTGCAAGGGATCATACAAGAAGACTCGGTGCACTCGGAAGCTCAAGAACCTCTCTAGATTTCTTTTATCCACCTCGTTTACGTCTTGTTTCTTCCCTAGCCTTGAGCTAGTAGTAAGTGCCTCTAAACATCATCTTGATCTTGTTTATGGTGGTTAATAAGTGATTTAACGGTTAAAACTTAGAAACACTAAAGAACATAACATAAAGTCTTGAACATAAGATGAATAAGATGGATAAAGAGAAGTTATGTGTGTAAATCATGTAGATCTAGTGTTGTTATGATTCTTCATTGATTTCCTGATGATTTGCTGGTTAAAATTGATGTTTGATGTTGTTGTGATCACTAAACACGTTAACGGAATCAATCGAACGCGCCTTAGAAGGTTAATGACTGAAAACAGAAAGCTGTTTAGTGATTACAGCCAACTTCAGTTGGCTGTAACAGGACTGTAACTTAATGAAAAATGTATTTTCTGAAGTCTAGGTTTATGTACTATGAAATACGGTTCTAATGGCATCAGAATCATAATTTTTGTACTTCGTTTACTATTTTTAAAGTGTCATTTCGTAACAGCAGCTAGAGCTGCATTTTTGCTGCTGAAAATATACATTTTGTTTTCTGCCATAACTTGCATTCTGTGTAGATTTAGATCACGCAAATTGTACTGTAGATGACCACCAGTATATTTGTGATTCTCTCACTGGAATTTCATAAATCGGACTCCCGATGAATTTTAAATAAATTATTCCGTGGACTGCGGTCAGAAAAAGATAAATCTGATTTCAGCCCAGAAAATGATTTTTTATAAAATATTGGTAATGAACTGGACCCCAATATTTTTACACAATAATATTTGTATCGTTTAAGACATTCTGTAAAAATTTGAGAATTTTTGGAATAAGTTAACTATTTTATTAAAAAGTCCGAAAACAGCCCGGTTTTGAATATTTAAGCTGAAACGACATAAGTTGTAATTTGCGTGTCTAGATGTCGAGTATGCTATCTGTGAATGATCTAACATGTTATATGTGTTATGTGCATTATCGTATGTTTATTTATGAACATGAATAGATGGGAAGTTTATATGGGCATAAACCGTCAAAGTAATGAATGTTATGTGATAGATACGTGTAGGAACTTTGTGCTCTAATTGAAAATCACTAAATGACTAACTGGTAATCATATTAGGACGTGATTGACCGACCTTGACTGTTAGCTATATTTGAGAGTCTAACCGAGCAAACCGAGGTGAGTTCACACCCTTACTAAGGCATGGGATTCCCGGTGGTTGGGAATGGGATTGAATAACTATTTATATTATCAACACTACTAGACTACCTACTACTGTCCTCGGATTGAGAAGGGCACGTACGTAAAACCTACGTACACTCACACTTACTACTGTCCTCGGATTGAGAAGGGCACGTACGTAAAACCTACGCACATTCATACTTACTACTGCCCTCGGATTGAGAAGGGCACGTACGTAAAACCTACGTACATTCATACTTAACACTGTCCGCGGATTGGGAAGGACACTTATGGATACGACTAGTCTAGTAACATACAAAATGGGAAGCCCCCACTAAATATCGTAAAGGTTTGGGAATCAAGGATAATGGGTAATACATGGTTATGAAATGAACTTACGATTTCTGATACGAACTCATTAACTGAACAATTAACTGTGAACTCGCTCAATTTTGTTGTTGATTTGTTGTTACATGCCTTGCAGGTCATTAGGTACTTATGGAGCTTGCGCGAGGAGGAGGTCGTTGTGGGATATGGACTGTTATGTCCCGTATCTAATAAATAAACCGTATAAACTAAATGAATTGATGTTTTGAAGTCTTTAAACTTATGAACTACGAACTTATGTTTTGGATTTGCGTTTTATGCTTCCGCTGTTAACTCAAAGTTGGATTAGTGTCTTATGGTCACCAATTGTATTGTGGTTGGTTTTACTTACTTAATTACGTTGTTGAATATGATTGGTGGCTCGATCCTAGTCATGTCACGCCTCCAAGCGGTGACGCTCCGCATGGTGGATTTTGTGGTGTGACACCGTTGCCGGGGAGTAGTGCGCAACGTGTATTAGTTTAATAGTTTTGTTTTGTTATTTCCGGGTTTACGCTGGTTGTGTTTAGTGTGCATGTACTTCAGGTGTATGCATACTAGAGGCTCTCACAAGTCGTCGCCACTATCGTTTGATCCAGAATTTGAAAGAACGCTAAGGCAAAACCGAGTTTTGGTATGAGAAAACATAATTATTGGTTCACCCACTTCACCCATTACACCAAGAAACATCATGCAATAATCCCAAGTACCACCCACAACGGGTCAAACGACCTCATCATTCATACCTACTTCCACCCAACCATCACCAAGCACCACCATGCCTAATACCACTACTGAACCTACTCCACCTCATGAAGTTACACCAACGAATACCACTACATCGCCTATTACTACCCAAGTTGAACCCACTCTTACCTTTAGCCCCTCTACCACAATTCCACCATTGTCACACTTCTTTCCCCCAACTACGGGTTAATCATCCTCTACTTATCCAATACCACCCAATTAAACCATAGTTCATGTTACTTCATCATTTAGACCATGGAACCAATCGGGTTTTCTTTATTCGTCTCTCCCATTTGGGCAATCCTCGGGTATTCAAGGGGATGGATATGATGATGGTTATGAAGAGGATTTTAGAGGGTATGAAGAGGAAGGTTTTTATTATGGGGGTGATGGAGGATATTTGTGACCTCAAGGAGGAGCGGGTCAACAAAGTTAACCGATACAACAATTTCAAGACCCGGGTAGATTACCGGTTGGGGTGGAACACATTAGACCGCAAGGGCCGCAATTGCAACGCCCTACACTGCTACATCAAGTGCGTCCACAAAACACACAACCGCAATTTCAAAGGCCGATTCAACAACCACCGCCAATGCATCAATACCAATATCAACCACCATTTGCACCTCAAGGACCTATGCAAGGGAAAATACGTCAACCAAGAGCACCATTGGGTGCCCCTCGAAGACATCACCAGGAGGTAGTACAGGGAATTGAAGCTCACTTCTGGCCTATTATCACTAACAATCCTTCACCAGTAGTGATTCCTCATCATGCAGATGGAAGAACTTTTGAAGTTCGAACAACCGCTCTCCAAAGTCTACCACCAAAATTTAAGGGGTTAGCAACGGAAGAACCTTATTTTCATTTGGAGACGTACGACTCTATCTGCAACACCGTTGGAGGTCAAGGGTTCTCTTCGGATGATGTCAAGTTGGTTCTCTTCCAATTTTCTTTGGAAGACAAAGCAAAGAGATGGTTTCACACTTTACCCTCCACATCGATTTTTACATGGGCCGATATGCAACAGATTTTCTTAGATGAGTTTTACACTTCCCAAAAGACTAATGATGCTAGGAGAGGTTTGAGAAGTTTCCAACAACAATCAAGGGAAATGTTTCACGAAGCATTTGAAAGGTTCCATATGATGCTAAGGAATTGCCCTCATCACGGTATTCAACTATGGGAGTTGTTGAACGCATTTCATGAGGGGTTGAGTTCGGAGGATGCACGTGACTTGATGTCGATTACGAATGGTACATTCGGTACAAACTTTGAACAAGACGATTGGGCATTTTTAGAACAAATGGCGGTGACTTCCAAAAGGAAGGTCCAATCTTCAAGACGGGCAAGGCATGTGATACAACGGCCACAAGTGCATGGAGTAGAGAGTGGGGGTGCTCAAACCACGAATCAAGTGTACAACGTGTGCACTAATTGCAATGAGATAGGCCACACAGCGGAAGTTTGTGTAGTGGGGGTGGTTGATGAGCAAATCGAAGAAGTGAACGCTATTCAAGGGGGTGGTCGAAATTTCAATATGAATTCCAACACATACCACCCCGGGATACGAAACCATCCTAATATCCGCTACGGGAACGCGGCGAACCAAGCTAACCCAAACTTTCAAGGAGCTCAAGGTAACTTCGCACCTCGCCAACCATACAATCAAGGAAACTATAGAGGTGGAAACAATTGTGGCTACCAAGGGCAATTTCAACAAACGGGTCAAAGCGGTTCGGGTCAAAATTCATCAAGCAGGAATGAAGTCATGGATATGCTCCGGGAAATGCAACAAGACATGCAAAAAACGCAATCAACTTGATGAAGTTCGGATGCAAAAGGACGAGGTTCGTGACATAAGCATTCAAACACTAACAACACAAATGGGTCAATTGGCAACTGACATGGCGAAGTTGAAGAAAAACAAAGGTCAACATCCTAGTGACACCAAGGTAAACCCTTCCCATAGTTCGTCACGAGGTAATGTTAGTGTTCATCATGTTAGTGTGTTAAGAAGTGGCAAAGAATTTAAAGCCAATTTGTCACCGGGTTTGGTTGGAAGGGTAGTTGAAGATGTCACGGGTAATGAAAGTGATGATGAAGTTTCACCGATGGTATCTAAAGAATCAAATGTTAAAAACCGGGGTTGGGTGAAAATGAAAAGAATGAAAAAGATGAAGGTGAACCGAGTCAAGTCCCGTTTCCATCAGCCTTACTTGACCCGGGTAGAAAAAAATTTATTGCATCAAGAGGTCCCCAAAAAGAAGAATTATGGGACATGTTCAAACAAGTAAAAATTAACCTTCCACTCCTTGATGCGATAAAACAAGTACCCACATACACAAAAGTTTTAAAAGAATTATGCTCACAAAAAGGAAACAAAAGAAGAAAATGCCTAAGCGGGTAGATTTAACCGGGAAAGTGAGTGCGGTGTTGAATGGGGAGCTTCCTCCTAAGCTCCAAGATCCGGGCACGCCATTAATAAATATAAAAGTTGGTAATTTTCAAATGGCAAAGGCGTTACTAGATCTTGGAGCCGGGGTGAGCATTTTACCAGGGGGCTTATTTGACAAATACGACTTTGGTCCGTTAGCAAGGGTACAGACAACGGTTGTTTTGGCCGACTTGTCTCATAAGCTACCTCGGGGGATGGTTCAAAATGTGATTGTGAAAATTGATGAGTTTTACTACCCGGTTGACTTTTAAGTCTTGGACTACTCATCCGCGGACCCAAAACAACAACAAAATGTTATTTTGGGTCGGCCATTTTTTAGCACCGCGCATGCTGTGATCGATTGTAGATTTGGTACAGTCGTTATGACTTTTGGAAATCGAAAAATGCGCTTGAATGTTTTCACTAACAATTCTAATGTTGTTGGTGTTGATGAGTGTTTTATGGCAGACTTCGTCGATGGATGCAACCCGCACGAGTATGAGGAGGATAGTATGGATGTTTGTCTTTGTGATTTTTCTGAACAGGTACATGCTTGTGCACTAAGCGTTGAAGAGGATAAGCAAGATGCTATGGCATTGAAAGAAGGTCGACCGCCAAGGACCCCCCAATTTGAAAGCTTGCCAGTGTAAATAAGCTCGGGTACTAAACCATCACTAGAAGCACCACCAAAGTTGGAGCTCAAAGACTTACCAAGACATTTGAAATATACTTTTCTAGGGGATAATGACACTCTACCAGTCATTATTGCCTCTAATTTAGAGATGGTACAAGAACGAGCTTTATTGGGAGTTTTGAAAGAAAACAAAGGAGCTATTGGGTGGACGATTGCCGATCTTAAAGGAATTGGTCCATCAATCGTCATGCACAAGATCATCACCACCGAAGATGCAAAACCAACAAGAGAAGCTCAACGGCGATTGAATCCGAACCTAAGGGAGGTAGTAAAGAAAGAGGTAATTAAATGGTTGGATGCGGGAATTATCTATCCGATATCGGATAGTGCTTGGGTAAGTCCTACCCAAGTTGTGCCTAAGAAGGCCGACATTCAAGTAGTCAAGGATGGAAATGGTGAACAAATCGCCACCCGACCGGTTACTGGGTGGCGTGTTTGTATTGACTACCGCAAATTGAATGCCGCCACTTCTACGGACCATTTCCCGCTACCGTTTACTGACCAAATCACTGAAAAATTGTCGGGTCAAAAATATTACTGCTTTTTGGACGGGTATTCGGGTTACAATCAAATAGCAATACACCCGGATGACCAACACAAGACCACCTTCACTTGTCCATATGGTACCTTTGCCTTTCGGCGAATGCCATTTGGCTTGTGTAATGCACCGGCTACTTTCCAACGATGTATGATAAGTATCTTCTCGGACATGGTTGGAGAGTCGCTTGAAGTGTTTATGGATGACTTTTCAATTTTTGGCACTAGTTTTGAATCGTGTCTCAACGAGTTACAAAAAGTTTTAAAAAGATGTGTTGAGAAAAAATTAGTGCTTAGTTGGGAGAAAAGTCATTTCATGGTGCAAGAGGGAATTGTGTTAGGCCATGTAATCTCGGAGAGGGGTATGGAGGTGGATAAGGCAAAAATAAGGGTAATATCATCTTTGCCACCACCGAAAAATGTTAAGGGTGTAAGGTCATTTTTGGGACATGCGGGATTTTATAGACGTTTCATAAAAGGTTTTAGTGTTATCACCAAACCTTTATGTAACTTGTTGTTAAAGGATGTTCCATTTGATTTTACTAATGAGTGTTTGCAAGCCTTTAATGTTTTGAAGGACCACTTGGTGAAAGCTCCCATTTTGCAACCGCCGGATTGGTCAAAGCCATTCGAAACCATGTGTGACGCAAGCGACACTACAATTGGTGCAGTTTTGGGTCAACGAGTTGATAAAAAGCCGGTGGTGATTTACTATGCAAGTACGACTTTATCCGAAGCGTAACGGAATTACACCACGACCGAAAAGGAGTTATTAGCGGTGGTGTATGCTTTGGATAAGTTTCGTTCATACATTTGGGGGAGCAAAGTGGTTGTCTATTCGGATCATTGTGTGGTCCGGTATTTGATGGAGAAAAAAGACACAAAGCCCCGTTTAATCCGGTGGGTGTTGTTGCAACAAGAGTTTGATTTAGAGATTCGAGACAAGAAGGGAAGTGAGAACGTAGTGGCGGATCACTTGTCTCGGATTCCGGTGGAAGGGATTGATGATTTGAGCGAAATAAATGAAAGGTTTCTCTACGAGCAACTACTAGCTGTGCCCACCTTTGTTGCACCATGGTATGCCCACTACGTAAACTACTTAGCCACGGGTGCCATCCCAAATCATTGGACCAAGAAGCGAAGACAACAATTTATGGTCCAAGTGAAGCAATACATTTGGGATGAACTGGATCTTTTCAAGATCGGGCCCGACCAAGTCATTCGTAGGTGTGTGCCCGAAACGGAGGTGTTGGAGATCTTGACTCATGCCCACTCATCCGCTTGTGGAGGTCATTTTAGCGGGCATAAAATGGGCTATCGGGTTTTGTCGTGTGGGTTTTATTGGCCCACAATTTTCAAGGATGCGTTTGAATTTGCAAGAAATTATGTAAATTGTCAAAGGATGGGAAGCATTTCAAAGAGGGACGAGATGCCATTACAACCAATTTTGGTTGTGGAAATATTTTATGTATGGGGCATTACTTTATGGGTCCCTTTCTGAATTCTAATGGGTTTTTAAACATTTTGGTGGCGGTGGACTACGTCTCTAAGTGGATTGAAGCTATTGCAACAAGAACAAATGACCATTCGGTTGTTTGTAAATTTGTTCAATCCAACATCTTTTCCCGTTTTGGTATTCCAAGAGTTATTATTAGTGATGGCGGTTCGCATTTCAAGAACTTTAATTTTGGGAAATTGTTGAAGCGGTATAGCGTGAACCACCGGATTGCTACACCTTACCATCTGCAAACTACTGGACAAGTCGAAGTGTCCAACCGTCAAATTAAAGAAATCCTCATGAAGACGGTTAGAACGGATAGGAAGGATTGGTCGAGCAAGTTAGATGATGCGTTGTGGGCATACCAGACGACCTACAAGACTACAATTGGCACAACACCTTACCGGATGGTGTATGGAAAGGGTTGTCACTTGCCAATGGAGTTAGCTCATCGGGTGCATTGGGCAATCAAGACGGTGAATGTGGACTATGATGAAGCGGGGAAGATGAGGAAGTTGCAATTGAGTGAAATAGAAGAAATTAGAGACGAAGCGTACTAGTGTGCATCGGCTTACAAAGACAAGCTCAAAAAGGACCATGACGCAAAGTTGAGAAAGAAAACTTTTGAAGTGGGTCAAAAGGTATGGTTGTACAACTCAAGGCTAAAGATGTTTGCGGGCAAACTTAAAAGCAAATTGATGGGCCCATATGTTGTTCGGCGAGTCGGGAGATTTGGTGATGTGGATATCCAGGATGAGCAAACCAACAAACAACAAACGGTGAATGGCCATCAGTTAAAGCCATACCTGGAAGGGAACGACATCAACAACTTGGAGCTTGATAAAGCGGGCTACATCCTATGCCCGGTAGATGATGAACAACCATGAGAGGCTCAGGTTTGGTAGTGTACATAGTTAGTATTTTATTTCGTTTGTTTTGTTTAGTTTGTACATTTACCGTATTCGCTTGAAGCTCGTGTTTGAAACAAGTGTGGGGACGTTCGGATTACGAATAGTTATAGCATCGTGTTGAGGACAACACGGGACTTTCGAGGGGGTAGGGTAATTTTTCCATGTTTTTGAAAAATTATAAAAACATAAAAAACTGAAAAAACTGAAAAAATAAAAAGAAAAACACTTGAAAAACGAATTTTTTTGGTGAAATGGGAATGCCCAGTGCCTACGGTAGGCACCGTAAATTACGGTGGCTCTTAAAAAAAATTTTGTGTTACGGTAGAAAGCTACTGGATTACGGTGGGGTTTTGTTGCCAGGTGCCACCGTAAATTACGGTGGCTACCATAATTTACGGTAGCCCTGGCGAATGAAAGGATGCAGCAGGTCAGCGGTTACATAATAAAAAAAATAACTTCAAGTCACGTGAATACATCCCTAGCCACTCGTTTTCTGTGACAACCGTCACTTTTCCGTACATTCCGTACACGAAATGAACAGTAATTTGTGCTTAAATGACTGTGCATGATCTGGTTTACCAGACAAATAAATTTCTGAATTCCATGCAAGTGAATTCATGCACATTTTGTGCTACAAAATATAGCTTTATGCATAAACGGGAGCGTTGCGTCAGAAATATTAGTAAACTCATCGGTAAGACACATCGTGTCAACAGAACTGCAGAAAGCAGTCAGACATTAGAATTGAGGCCTAGGTGTAGGTCCGACGACAAAAGTACATTAAAACCCAAGAGTACATATAAGGGTTTAATTTATAGACATTGCGAAAGCAAAAATAAGCACTAAAAAGCACCCGAAACGCACTTTAAGTGCAGAATTTATATAATTCAGCAATAATTTAGCATTTAAACATATGAATATTTTGCAGAAATGTCGTTTTATTATCCAGAATATTTCCCTAAGTGTTGGGAATTGAAAGTGTTACAAAAGGACACTTAAAAGACACTAAAAAGTGTAATTTAGCACTTTAACGAACCGGTGTCTAACCGAACAACCGGAAAATACCCGGAACACCAAAATAATGCTAGAAGCATTATTTTTATTTTTCTAAGCTAGTTAGGGTCCCCGAACACCCTAACACACTATATATTATACAATACACCTAACTAAATGTCATTAGAACCTAACTAGAACATGCAACTTACACTTAGAATGTTTCACTTACCCCCCCCCCCCCAAATGTTGGACGGTTGAGAGACATGGGGGCCACACCATGATTTTAATTGATTAGTTTAATGGATCTTGTTTCCCCATGTTAAGCATAAGATCCAATGGTATTTGTGAAGTTAGCATATTATAAGTATATCCACTAGAACATAACTTCATCATCAACATCACCTACACACCAAAACCTCTCCTCCTTCCCTTCAAGCTACGGCCCAAGCACCCCCTCCCCACACATCAATTTTCAATCCACACTCATCCATTCTAAGGCGATATTATGGTGTAAGAAGGTCACCAACGAAGCTCGGTGCAAGCGGATCTTGAAGGACCTTCTTCATTTGCTTTTATCCACTCCATTTACCCTCTTGAACTTCCCTAGCCTTGTGCTAGTAGTAAGTGCTTCAAATCTTCATCTTGTTCTTGCTTATGATGGTTAATAGACGATTTAATGGCTAAAAATCATGAAACACTAAAGAACATACATTAAAGTCTTGAACATAAGGTGTATAGGGTGGATAAAGAGAAGTTATGTGTGTAAATCTTGTGAAACTTGTCTAGTTATGATTATTTGATGTTGTTGTTAGTAAAAGCAAGATGAATCATCATCTAGACATACTAGTCCATGTTAGAAAGCATGAACTAGTAGGATGTAAAAGTTAGAAAGTTAAAAGATGATGGATCCATCCATTCATAAGAGATGAACTTGAGTAAAAGTAATTTTCTTGTAAAATAAGACTCTAAACATGTAGATCTAAAGATCTACAAGTGGTTTTTCGGAAGAACCAAGCAAAAATATTAGTCTTGTTTAAAACCCGGATCTTACATGAACTAAATATATTTTTAGTAAATAAACAAGTGTGTAAACACTTGTGTAACAAGGAAGTTCAACAAAGAAATATTTTTGTGAATCTTGACTAGAAGTTGTGAAACTTCATATTCTTTAAAAATAAAGTTTTTAAGAAACTAAACTTATTTTTAAAGGTAACAAGACTTACTAAATGTGCTAGTAAGTTACTACACATTTTTGTAAATATTCAAGTTCATGAAATGGAGAAATTAGTGATTATTGTTGATGATTATTGTTGATAATTGTTATTGATAATTGTTGACGATTTAAAAGAAAATAAACACATGTTTTGAAAACATGGGAAACCTCCATTTTTAGGGGAAACTCTGTCAAAATTTTTATAAATTTTGACACTTAGAAAAATATAAGTTTTTGAGAAACTTATTCCCTAAAAAATGTATTTAAGAGTATTACCAAGGTTTCCCAAATTTTTGGTGATAAGAAATGATGATTCTTCAAGAATGAAAATGGATATAAGTATGTATATTTTTGAGAGAAAAATATATATTATTTGATCACCAACTTTTGTGCTAAGTGTATATAGTATGTGTTATACGTGCTAGCGTATTAAGACTTAAAAATACACTAAATACTCATGAGAAGTATAAACACAAAATACACATACAACATACAAGATACATAATTCGGGTGCAAAGTGCAAAACATGAGATACTTATATTAATTTTTGAGAAAATAATATAAGTAAAACACTTAGTTAAAAATATAAAATATTTTTAACACAAGAAAATATACACAAAAGAGAGTGACTGTACTGGTGCGACGCAAGTCTAGTGACTAACGTTAAGAAAACGCGTATAGGTTACGACGTTAATTAAGCAAGTCCGGTGAAGTTTACGACGCAAGGAACGCAAAGTTGTGAGTTCATGCTCCCCCTTTTCTTTAACTGTTTTTGGCTTTATAACTCTCGGGGGTGAAATACATGTTACAAATATTACAATTTTTACAAATGGTAAAAATACAAGAAGCACTCTTGGTGAGAACGAGAACCGAGGGCAATATGATTTGAGAATACGAGAAGCACTCTTGGGGAGTGCAATATGATGTGCATTAAGAAATGCCTAGAAAATACTAGATCATGTGAGCTTAAATTAGATATTGAGATGCCATTAATACTTAATTAGGGACGAGGGTTAGATCTAACGGGTACGGCCGAGCCCCACTCATGGTCCTTATGTGACCACTTGAGTGCTTCGGTGTCCCAGTCGAGGGAAATCGACACAGTCGAGGTTAATCGACACAGTCGAGGGTAATCGACACAGTCAAGGGAAATTGACACAGTCGAGGTTAATCGACATAGTCGAGGGTAATTGACACAGTTAAAGGAGAAAACACTAATGCTCCCTATGTCCTCACATGCCTTGAAGGAGAATATACTAAAGCTCCCTATGTCCTCACGTGCCTTAATGTCCTTGTATAAACAATCATTTAAAACGTGGGGTACACAAGAAAACTTGAATGATACTTGAGTACGTGGGGTACTCAAGAAAACGGGAATTATACTTGAGTACGTGGGGTACTCAAGAAAGACTTGAATTATACATGACACATACTATGTTTTCATACAAAGTATAAAAACGTGAAATACAAAAACGCATGAACTCGCTCAACTTTATGTTGATGTTTTCCAAAATTACATGTATTTCAGGTGACAGGATGGATCTTGGGCACAAGTGTCGTAACTAGAAGTAGACTACAAGTTTAGATGTTATCCACTTTTGTTGAATTGTAACCTTGTCAAAGGTCGTGTTTTGAAAACTTAAATAACAAGTGTTTGTAATACTCAAATTTTCATGAATGGATGAACATCGTTTTGATCATGTAGTTGTTTATTACGATTGAATGCAATGATAACAAGCTAGTCACACATCATACGCTTCCGCAAAAGACAGGGTGTGACAGTTTGGTATCAGAGCTTCGATTGTAGTGAACTAGGATTCTTTCTCGAGTCTAGACTACAATCACTAGAGTTCTCTCACGAAAACATTTTACAAAAAGGTTTTCATTGCATTCACGAAAGAGCCAAGATCCATAAGTCAGACACTTTTCAAAAGTGACAAGGCAAGGACATTAGTGAGGAATACCTTTAAAATAAGGTGCCAACCAAAGCATAGTCTACACGAGTTAGACTTGCCAAAAACAAAATGACCCCCCCCCCCCCAAAAAAAAACGAGAGTTATACGTGATATAATGCATTAAATTGCTTGATTATGCTAAGTAGCATATATGTTATTGATATACATACATACAAATAAGTGTACGGAATGATTATTGACGTAAATGAGATACTTTCGACTCTGACTCCTATTACTGTACGTGACTCGCACGATGAAGCTACCGACCTCGCATCCTTTGCAAAGCTCATGGCTGGGAGTGATTACCAAACAAGATGCTGAGCTTGCTTCCGTAGGAGATGGCTGCTCTTTCCTCTCGATCGTGAAGGTGCCTAACTACGGTGATGATGACGAGGCAGAGGCGGCAACCTTGATCGAATTCTCAATCAACGGGACGAGATCCCTGCGGCTTATGTGAAGCAAGATTGACGACATACTTGACCAGAAAAGGAAGATGAAGTATTCTTCTCGAAGGTGCCCCTCCAACTACTAGGAATTCTCTCTATTCCTATTCCATCTAATCAATGTGCCTATACGCGCGTAACGATAACGAATGTTAGCGCGTGGACCATCGCAAGGGTCCTTTCCATGACAGAGGTATAAGGACAGTAGTGTCCCCTCCTTGATTGATCATCTGCTTGGACGAGAGAAAATTTGGGGTAACTGTGCAAGATAATTTATTATTACGGGGGCCCACGTAATAACGACTTGTAGTGCACAGAAATCCTGGTGGACTCTGTGGGTTAAGCTAATGAAAACCATACAAAATTAATCTATAGGTGTCCTCACCTTCATCTGGTAGAACAACACATAGATCAGTGCTTTAGCACGTTAGAAAGTAGGAATCCTGTCTTAGCCTACTTCGTGACTGACACTTCTACCTGCATACGAGACGTTTGAGAAGACGATGCTTAAGCAAGAGAGGTGGAATGGCATTCAGAATCAGTGACGATACACTCCCTATCACCTCTACACAAACAACCCCATCAAAGGGGAGAGATACGCACCAGTAAAGCTAAAGACCTAAGAAAACCAATGTAGCAGGAAATAACTGAAACTTGAATGACCAAGGCGATGTAGCCTCGAGTTCATTTCAAACAATAAGCCAAGTTGGCAAGCCTATGTGAAGGCTCAATAACTGTTTCCTCGCTTATACATTGATTATATATACATGTGAAATTGGGTGATTACATAATGGCTTATGGTGCTATGTATCTCATAGACAATTGGAATGTTGTCTAACCTACTTCATACCATTTTGGCAGAAGAGAATGCCGCCTAGGCGAGACACAAACACCAGTACGTTGCCAAGGACAGAAGCCGAGCTGCAAGAATGCATCTCACAGGCAATTGCACGACATGAAGCCCTCCGCTCTAAGCACAGCGATGGCACTACCGAAAATAACCCTCCAACTAGCTGCACCTTTAAGCCGTTCCTAGACTGCAAACCATTAACCTTTGACGGAACAGGAGGCGCCGTTGCATTTGTTCGTTGGACAGAAAAGACTGACTCAGTTCTAAGAATGAGTAACTGTTCACCCCAACAGAGTGTTACCTATATCTCCGGGTTATTCCTAGATGGCGCACTCTCCTGGTGGAACCTTCAGGTTCAAACCCTTGGTGCAGATGCTGCTTATGCACTGAGCTGGGACGAGCTCAGGGAAATGATGGAAAAGAAATACTGTTCTAGGGCTGAAATCCAGAAGCTTGAGGTGGAGTTCTGGAACTTAAAAATGTACGGACCGAAGATTCCTGAATACGTCCAACGATTTCACGACTTGTCAAGGGTCGTCCCCTACTTAGTGAAACCGGAATTCAAAAGGGTTGAACGATTCATTTGGGGACTTGCACCTCAGATCAGGAGCATGGTTACTACCTCAAAGCCCTCAACCATTGCAGAGGCTATCGATATGAGTGTCGCTCTTACTGAAGAAGCTCTACGTGCGGGAAAATTTTCGGAATCTGAGGATAACAAGAAAGAGACTCATGTGGAGTCATCAGGAAATAAGAAAAGGAAGTCTTCGAACCTAAAGGTGATCACACGAGTCAGCTACAGAAACTCTAAAGCAAACAAAAGAAAGAAGGTGAAACCGCCGCATGACAGGAAAATTGATGGAGCCACTAATAAGGCCGGTGATAGAATATACTCGGGGACTAAACCGAAGTGCGGAGAATGCAATTTTCACCATGAAGGTCGATGTCCGAGGCCTAAGTGCGGAAAGTGTGGAAAAGAAGGGCACAACAAGGTTGCCTGTTGGGAGAAGGACCCAGATGGAAGAAATAAGAGAATACCAGGTTGCTACTGATGTGGTGAAGCAGGGCACTTTAGGAAAGATTGCCCTAAGAAGAAACAAACAAGGAAGGGTTTTCACGATTGAAACTCGTGAAGCACGCCAGGATCCAGATGCGGTTACGGGTACGTTCCCTATTAACTAACTTAACGCATCTACTTTTAATTAATATTGGCATCAACTTTAACCTTACATGCTTAGAACTTAAGAAACTGCTTGGCCTAGTTTCAAGTAAAATAGACGCCCTATATTCTTAAGAAATGGGCATATAGAAGGCTAGTTTAAACAGACGAAGCAAGTAAGGAATTATATTCTAGGGACTCAGAAGGTCGGAACCTTCTGTTACCATTGACTCGCGAAGTCATAATATGATAGTCAGCATGGATCAGAAATCCACGTATACAGCTGAAGTCGTTCGATATGAGAAAATCAGAAGCATCCCTCTTGCGGATGATGAAACCCAACTTTCCTGCAATAGGTGCAAGGATGCTAGACCCCACAAGGCGGCAGATCTACGACATCCCTCATTGGTCATAGAAACGTCTCCGAGTAGACTGCAGAGCCTGAGAACATCCCCGTGACGGAAGAAGTCCCAGTAGCCTTTTCGGAAGACTTTCCAGGAACGCCTCTCTGTAGCGACGAGAGGAGTTCAGGATAAATCGCGTGCCAGGAGCAGCACCAGTGACGAATGACGCCATACCGACTAGCTTCACCAGCGAAGCATGAACCTCTGATATAACTGCAAGAGCTGCTAGACAGAGGAAATTAAGGACATAACATCCTTAGTTAAGGAGACAAGGAGAAAGTTGGTAGTCTCCACTTTACATAAACTTCAGAAAATTGAGAATCAGAATCCTTTGCCAAGGACTGATGACACAAATGAGCCAATCGTAAGGTTCCAGTTACCACTCAAAGATCAACTTGAGGACAAGAGGTCCTCCACTATGAATACAAGAGGAAATATCCCTAAAACGATCTTTAGGACTTGCTTCGAGCATTACGAGACCCTTGTCGTATCATTTGGCTTAACACATGCATCGACAATATTCATGGACCTCATGAATCGAACGTGTGAGCCATACCTGGATAAGTCATATACTTATTGACTACATTCTTATATGGCCAACGACCAAGGAAGGTCGTGAGCAACAGCCGCAATTTACCTTGCAACTCTTAGAGAAAGCACAGTTACGTGCAATGATGACGAAAAGCGGATTTCGAGTTCGCGAAAGGAGAACTTTAAGATACATGGTGGATAAGAACGAAATTCACGCCAACCCTGCAACCAAGATCTAAGGAGCTAGAGTTGCAATTATGTGACGTCTCTCGACAAGTCTCGATTGTACGTTGATACAACGAGACCACGACATTGCACACGAAACACATTGATTAAGAAATCACGAGAAGAGATCTTGAGATAGATACAGCGATTGCGCGCCGCAACTGGACATCATTACCTGAAAGAAAACGTTGCACGATCTATATTGATCACAAGGGTTGCAACACACCGATGATCGTAAGAACTCGAATATGAACTGAGCTGCTGAACAATGCAGACTGTATGAACACAATACGTTCTTGTGTGATAAACTTTGATGAAAAGTCGGAACACTCACTTGCCCTTAGTGGAGTTTTCTTACAACGGTATCTATCACACCGTCGTCTAAACCGCTTCGTGTAAAGCTTTAGACGGAACATAATGAGTAAATTCCAGTCATGTTGAACGGAGACGAGAAATAAACAATCAACTGGCCCGAGATGGCCCAGGAAAACTAGAGGCCAGATCCTTCAGATATGTAATCATATCAGGGCAGCCCGTAGAATACAGAAAGATTACGCCGATGAGCGGCAGAAATCGTAAGAATATGAGACAAGAAGTATGACTTAAATGAGAGCCTCGCCTAGAGAAGGCGTAGTGGGAGTTGAAAAACGAAAAGGTTGAATCCCCGGTGTAGGGATCAGAACCATTGTTCACAAGATGAAACTCCCAGAAAAAGATCAGTAGTGATCGCGACACATTCATGTGTCTAATCGTTAGAGGAGTCTGACTCAAGGAGCAGTCGTTGTTCCCACAAATAAGATTCACGTCAATGACAAACGACAAGAATTACTATAGAAACCTGTTGAGGTTTTGGACCAAGAGTCCGTGATACTATAGAAACCTGTAGAGGTTATGGACCAAGAGTCCACAAGATACAGAAAAGACATGATTGATCTACTTGAGTATGATAGAATTCATGACATGACCCAGAGATTTCATGGGAACATAAAGACAAATCATGAATCTAAGTGACCATATTGGTTTCACAACTCCCCTGCGACCGATGGCATCGCTTGAATTTCGGGACGAAATTCTTTTAACGGGGGGAGACTGTGACAACCGTCACTTTTCCGTACATTCCGTACACGAAATGAACAGTAATTTGTGCTTAAATGACTGTGCATGATCTGGTTTACCAGACAAATAAATTTCTGAATTCCATGCAAGTGAATTCATGCACATTTTGTGCTACAAAATATAGCTTTATGCATAAACGAGAGCGTTGCGTCAGAAATATTAGTAAACTCACCGGTAAGACACATCGTGTCAACAGAACTGCAGAAAGCAGTCAGACATTAGAATTGAGGCCTAGGTGTAGGTCCGACGACAAAAGTACATTAAAACCCAAGAGTACATATAAGGGTTTAATTTATAGACATTGCGAAAGCAAAAATAAGCACTAAAAAGCACCCGAAACGCACTTTAAGTGCAGAATTTATATAATTCATCAATAATTCAGCATTTAAACATATGAATATTTTGCAGAAATGTCGTTTTATTATCCAGAATATTTCCCTAAGTGTTGGGAATTGAAAGTGATACAAAAGGACACTTAAAAGACACTAAAAAGTGTAATTTAGCACTTTAACGAACCGGTGTCTAACCGAACAACCGGAAAATACCCGGAACACCAAAATAATGCTAGAAGCATTATTTTTATTTTTTTAAGCTAGTTAGGGTCCCCGAACACCCTAACACACTATATATTATACAATACACCTAACTAAATGTCATTAGAACCTAACTAGAACATGCAACTTACACTTAGAATGTTTCACTTACCCCCCCCCCCCCAAATGTTGGACGGTTGAGAGACATGGGGGCCACACCATGATTTTAATTGATTAGTTTAATGGATCTTGTTTCCCCATGTTAAGCATAAGATCCAATGGTATTTGTGAAGTTAGCATATTATAAGTATATCCACTAGAACATAACTTCATCATCAACATCACCTACACACCAAAACCTCTCCTCCTTCCCTTCAAGCTACGGCCCAAGCACCCCCTCCCCACACATCAATTTTCAATCCACACTCATCCATTCTAAGGCGATATTATGGTGTGAGAAGGTCACCAACGAAGCTCGGTGCAAGCGGATCTTGAAGGACCTTCTTCATTTACTTTTATCCACTCCATTTACCCTCTTGAACGTTCCTAGCCTTGTGCTAGTAGTAAGTGCTTCAAATCTTCATCTTGTTCTTGCTTATGATGGTTAATAGATGATTTAATGGCTAAAAATCATGAAACACTAAAGAACATACATTAAAGTCTTGAACATAAGGTGTATAGGGTGGATAAAGAGAAGTTATGTGTGTAAATCTTGTGAAACTTGTCTAGTTATGATTATTTGATGTTGTTGTTAGTAAAAGCAAGATGGATCATCATCTAGACATACTAGTCCATGTTAGAAAGCATGAACTAGTAGGATGTAAAAGTTAGAAAGTTAAAAGATGACGGATCCATCCATTCATAAGACATGAACTTGAGTAAAAGTAATTTTCTTGTAAAATAAGACTCTAAACATGTAGATCTAAAGATCTACAAGTGTTTTTTCGGAAGAACCAAGCAAAAATATTAGTCTTGTTTAAAACCTGGATCTTACATGAACTAAATATATTTTTAGTAAATAAACAAGTGTGTAAACACTTGTGTAACAAGGAAGTTCAACAAAGAAATATTTTTGTGAATCTTGACTAGAAGTTGTGAAACTTCATATTCTTTAAAAATAAAGTTTTTAAGAAACTAAACTTATTTTTAAAGGTAACAAGACTTACTAAATGTGCTAGTAAGTTACTACACATTTTTGTAAATATTCAAGTTCATGAAATGGAGAAATTAGTGATTATTATTGATGATTATTGTTGATAATTGTTATTGATAATTGTTGACGATTTAAAAGAAAATAAACACATGTTTTGAAAACATGGGAAACCTCCATTTTAGGGGAAACTCTGTCAAAATTTTTATAAATTTTGACACTTAGAAAAATATAAGTTTTTGAGAAACTTATTCCCTAAAAATGTATTTAAGAGTATTACCAAGGTTTCCCAAATTTTTGGTGATAAGAAATGATGATTCTTCAAGAATGAAAATGGCTATAAGTATGTATATTTTTTAGAGAAAAATATATATTATTTGATCACCAACTTTTGTGCTAAGTGTATATAGTATGTGTTATACGTGCTAGCGTATTAAGACTTAAAAATACACTAAATACTCATGAGAAGTATAAACACAAAATACACATACAACATACAAGATACATAATTCGGGTGCAAAGTGCAAAACATGAGATACTTATATTAATTTTTGAGAAAATAATATATGTAAAACACTTAGTTAAAAATATAAAATATTTTTAACACAAGAAAATATACACAAAAGAGAGTGACTGTATTGGTGCGACGCAAGTCTAGTGACTAACGTTAAGAAAACGCGTATAGGTTACGACGTTAATTAAGCAAGTCCGGTGAAGTTTACGACGCAAGGAACGCAAAGTTGTGAGTTCATGCTCCCCCTTTTCTTTAACTGTTTTTGGCTTTATAACTCTCGGGGGTGAAATACATGTTACAAATATTACAATTTTTACAAATGGTAAAAATACAAGAAGCACTCTTGGTGAGAACGAGAACCGAGGGCAATATGATTTGAGAATACGAGAAGCACTCTTGGGGAGTGCAATATGATGTGCATTAAGAAATGCCTAGAAAATACTAGATCATGTGAGCTTAAATTAGATATTGAGATGCCATTAATACTTAATTAGGGACGAGGGTTAGATCTAACGGGTACGGCCGAGCCCCACTCATGGTCCTTATGTGACCACTTGAGTGCTTCGGTGTCCCAGTCGAGGGAAATCGACACAGTCGAGGTTAATCGACACAGTCGAGGGTAATCGACACAGTCAAGGGAAATTGACACAGTCGAGGTTAATCGACATAGTCAAGGGTAGTTGACACAGTTAAAGGAGAAAACACTAATGCTCCCTATGTCCTCACATGCCTTGAAGGAGAATATACTAAAGCTCCCTATGTCCTCACGTGCCTTAATGTCCTTGTATAAACAATCATTTAAAACGTGGGGTACACAAGAAAACTTGAATGATACTTGAGTACGTGGGGTACTCAAGAAAACGGGAATTATACTTGAGTACGTGGGGTACTCAAGAAAGACTTGAATTATACATGACACATACTATGTTTTCATACAAAGTATAAAAACGTGAAATACAAAAACGCATGAACTTGCTCAACTTTATGTTGATGTTTTCCAAAATTACATGTATTTCAGGTGACAGGATGGATCTTGGGTACAAGTGTCGTAACTAGAAGTAGACTACAAGTTTAGATGTCATCCACTTTTGTTGAATTGTAACCTTGTCAAAGGTCGTGTTTTGAAAACTTAAATAACAAGTGTTTGTAATACTCAAATTTTCATGAATGGATGAACATCATTTTGATCATGTAGTTGTTTATTACGATTGAATGCAATGATAACAAGCTAGTCACACATCATACGCTTCCGCAAAAGACAGGGTGTGAAATTTTCTGCATACTTTCTCACCCACAAACATCACCCATCTCTTTCATCTTCCCCACACAAGATCTCACAAACCCCACAACCTTCTCCAACCTTCAATTCTTCATATCTTCTTCAATTCTTGGTCAAATCTTATGAAATTTGGGTCTATCTTGATTGAAATTTCACGTACTTGCCGATTTTGAGAGAGATTTGTGAGAAAACATCATTCTCTTGTCCGATTTACAAACCCTGGAACCGAAATTTTTGAGGATTTTTGAAGTTTTTGAGTTTCTTGTGTTCTAGCATCTTCAATCTAAGGTATGTGATGTTTATTTGTTATTTTTGATGATGAATTGTGAAGATGAAGGTTATTTTTGCTACTTGTTCATACACACATGCTTGTTCATAGTTTTTGTCATGAAAAATTGTTACTTGATCATTGTTATGGTTGTAGATGTAGGATTGATGTTAAAGTTGTGAACTTTTGGGAACCTCTACATTGTAGAGGCACCATGCCCAATTTTTTAGAAAATGACTTGTGAAATTTTATTGTTCACTAGCATCTACAACCATAGTAACAAGCAAGTGTGGGGATGTTTTGGAGAAAAAGGGCTGATTTTTGTGTTTGGTTGTGTTGTTTGTTTTTGTGATGTGTGTAGGAAAATGGTGAGAACTGAGGAAAATGCAAGAGCTAGTTCTTCTTCAAAAGGCAAAGGCAAACACCCGGAACAACAACCAAAGAAGATGAGGTATTTGGGTAGGGATGATGATAGTGAGAGTGATGAGGAAGAAATGGTAGAATTGGACCCGGCTGACAAGCCAAGGTGGGAATCGGTTCCTTTAGATGATCAGCCGGATGAGTGGCAGCCGACATTATTTCATGATCGAATGAACCGTTTAAAGAATAAGGTTGTTGCGTTTATCTGTGAAAGGGAAGTAAGAGAGGTAGAGTTTGGGCCATTCAATGTTTTTTCTCAGTTTCGTGCCTTAGGATGGGAAGCGACACTCAGTTATTATGAAAAGGACAACAAGAATTTGTTTATGGATGAGATTCAAGAATGGATGGCTATGTTAACATGCATTAGGTACGATAAGCCGTTGCAGATGAAGTTGACGTGAACGGTTAATGGGATAAAGGTGGAAATGTCGTTCGATACATTGCGAAAGTTGGCGAGATATAACAGTTTGCCTGCTCGTGATTACACATTCCCGAGTCTTGATGATTTGTTGATTAAACCGGAGAAACATCCGAGGTGGAATGACATGTTAGTGGCCTTGTTCTTGCCGGGTACTTATAGTGGCATATTGTACCGAAGAAACTTGAAGATTGAAGCAAAGCTGCTGCTCACTATTTGTATTTTGAATGTGATACCAAGAAGAGGCGATAAACAGGAGGTGAGGTACCCGGAGATACCCGTTCTTTATTCGTTGCTCCATGGGTTTCCCGCTTTTCGATTCGGTATTTGATCATGAACCATCTTCGGATATGCCGAAACAAAGTAGGGAGGAGCATCATTTCGTATTGTCGGATTATTATGGGGTTGTTGAAACAATTCAAGGCGATCACATCGGAGGACAAAGGGGCAGCAAAAAGACACAAGCCCTTTGACATCCAAAGGATGGGTATTGGATGGACCTACGACCAATCAGAAAGATACCACAAGCTCAAGTCGGAAGGTCAAAGATGGAGGGCTTTGAAAGTTGATGTAAGGGCACTTTTACCGAGTGAAGCGGACGAACCCGAGAGTGAAGATGAACCCCCAAGTTGGGATGAAGATTATGCGGATGAACCTCATGGAGAGCATATGGATGTGGGCCAAGGGGGCCCGAGTCGAGGACATGGTGGTGGTTTCTTTGACTATACGGAGTGCTCATACGAGCCGAATTAGGCATATGATGGTACTATGCAAGAAATCATTGAAATCCAACGTCCTCCGGCATCGGTTTTTTACACATGGTCGGGGTCGGAGCATACATTCTTTGATCACCAAACGATGATAGGGGCTAGTATGGAGCGGGCATTAAAGCACAACTTCGATCGCCAAGAGTCATGGAACCGCACACATGCTTACTCCCATGAGTTAGAGATGAACAATCGATATAATGATGATCAAGCTCGGCGAATGCATGCGGATTGGCATGCGGGGCAGCCCGTGGTTGTGGATCCACCTTCGGTGGATTATGCGTCTCTACCACCTTATGATGGTAGTGTTTCGTATCCGACACCGCCGCTCCATCATTCGCAATGGATGGATCCTTGACAAAACCAACAACAACATGGAGCTCCACAACAACGCGGAAGTGGAAGTGGTAGTGGTGCATTTGCTTTTGGAGAGTGGAATGAGATGATGTCTTCCATTTTCAGGCCACCTCAGCCACCGTATTACTAGTCAGGTTGTGTTCCTTCTGTTTTTGTATATTTCTGTGAATAATGTTTGTTATGTTTATGGTTGGGTGGATGGGTGGTTTTTAGTTGGTCATGTTATGTTTTAGGTTGTGCGAGTTGGTGGTGTGATGTTTTTAAAGAGGGAAAAATATAAAAAAAATATAAAATGAAAAATACCAAAAAGAAATTTGTGGTTTGAGATTTGAAGCTTTTAGTTGATGTTGAAGGGTTTAGCGATCAAGTCTTCCCAAAACCATACATTGGGGTCAATGTATCCCAAGTGTGGGGATGGGGGGAAATTTTGAGGTTCTTGAAAAAATTTTAAATCAAGCAAAATATTGGGAGAATTTGAACACCTTGGATTACACCCGAATGATGCACCAGCAACCCTTAATTACATTTGCTCTTGGTGAGAGTTGAAGCCACACTTGTATATAAATAATACTTGTCTTTGATGAGAGTGGCAACGGGTGGGGGTGCATTAGAACTTGTGCTTGAATACGGTTCGAGGCCTTAGTTGAACGTGAACATAAAAAGGATAAGGACATTTAGGTAGCCTCGTCTTAGTGTGTGCGAGTGTGGGTTTTGGGGGGTTGGACCTCATTAATTATATATATGAGCATGGTTGCCAGAGGGGCGGGGGTTTGGACATTTAGTTGCCCAATTTTGTGCCTAAAGCCTATCATTTGTTGCCCCTTAGCTAGTTTCCCAAAAGTTTACCCGACTTGACCCGGTCTTATAGTGTTAGTAGTGTGTAGATACGTTTTGATGTTATGTTGAATGTTTGCTTTAGTATGTTGATTAAAAAAAGAGAAAAGAAAAGAAAAAATGGAAAAAGCAATGAAAAAGAAAAAAAATGACGTTGAGTTGTCTTGTATATAGAAGTTAAAGTTTGGTAGTTGTTTGTTTGTTTTATTATGTAATAAAAGACCGGGTTAAGTTCTTCGCTACTACATATATATTCCATTTCCTACCGTACGCCTAGCCACGTTACAACATTTAAGCCCCTTTGATTTACTTTCATGTTTGGCACTTGTTAGGAGAAGGACTGATTTAGGTACAAGCCTATAGTTGTGCAATCACCCGTTTGCCTTTTGTGTGTCTAGCTTACAAATGCTAGTGCTTACTTGTTTCCGAGAGGTGAGATATAGCGAGGGGTGTGTTATTTTGGGTGTTAAGAAAGGGTTAGTAAAAGGACAACATGTTATTTCTTGATTTATGTTGATCGCTTGTTTTGAAAATGGTTTTGATGAGTTGCTTGGAACAAGCAACGGTTAAGTATGGGGATCTGACGGGTGGTCCATAGGACAACCCTTTATGATGTTAAAAGATATGTTAATCCCGCATTTGATCGTGTAATTATCTTGAATTAGATGACTACAGTGGCTTATGTTTCAGGTATGTTTTGGAGCTTAAAATGGAGAAAATGCTGCTTTGGATCGAATGGAGTGGAACGGGTCGAGCATGGATGGAAAGAAGAAACAAAACAGAAGAATCAGGAGTCCACCGTAATTTATGGTGGCTACCGTAAATTACGGTATCCCTGAAACTCCCATTTCTCCACCGCACCACAGTAGAGATCCACCGTAACAGTTTGAAGGCTACCGTAACTTACGGTAGCTATCGTAAGTTACGGTAGAGGCGACGAGGAAAAGACGTAACTGCTCATTAAAAACGGTTTTCTTGTGTCTTTTCAAGGGATTCATGATTGGGAACGTTTCTCTGCACTTTGTGGGCGAATTTTAGCTTTGGATATCATTTGGGAACAATTTCTAACATTCGGGTTTGGTTTTTGATTCGTGTGAACTTTAACTTTGATGTTGTGATGATCAACCGAACAATGTCCGGCTAAATTTGTGGTGATCATCTTAGGTGAAGGTTTCTCTACAACTCTTGTGTGATTTTCCTTAATTTCTAGAATGATAACTTAGTGTGTTTGCTTTGATTATCATGGTGTATGAATATTTGATTGTAGCTTGTTAATTGGTATTTCAATTCTAGTCTAAATCGTACGTTCTTGGTGTCGTTGCCAATCGAGATATCATGGGAAGGGTTTGGGTTGGATATTGATTGATTGATCATCGGGAAACGACCTCGCATTAATATAATCCGAGTACTTTGTTCCCTTTTATCACAACAATTGTTTATACACGAGTTATGTCTATGTAACTCTTTCTAGTTGGAATTTTGCACAAGTGTTAAAAGAAACTGAAACCTAAGATGGTCATTGTTCTCATAATCTGAATTAAAAATCCAATCTTGATTAGCAATTAGTTGATAACTTAGTTTTTAAATCAAACAATCCAAACTCTTGATCTTTAATTTCTGCACATTAGGTTAATTGTAGTTAATTTGCAAGACTATAGAATCAACACATTTTCCACAAACTCCATGTGTTCGATACCCATTTACCGCTAGCTATTAGTAGTAATTGGATTAAATTTGCGTGTACCTACGACAGCACGTCAGGGACCTAACGGCCTAGGTCTATTATCAAGGTAGTTTACCGTTTCTATTTGATTATCCATTTCTTTAATACAACTCCAATTTTCATGTGGTCCACCACACCCTTCACAAGCCATAACCGAGGCCGTTTTTGCCATTTCTAACTTTTTGATTTTTGAAGAAAGGGCCTCGATTTATGCTTGTAAAGAGGTATTTTCGTCAACCTTATGGGCGCCCGGGGCAATAGATTTTGTGCCTCGGGGAGTGTGACACTGAAAATTGTTTTGAGCAATTTCCTCTATTTGATTATAAATTTCATTTGGGCGACGATTACCTATAAGTCCCCCGGAGCTAGAGTCAAGTGTTTGTCTTGTGTGTGGCAACAACCCATTATAGAAAATGGATACTTGTTGCCATACCACAATACCATGATGGGGACACTTTCATAGTAGCTCATTGAACCTTTCCCAAGTTTCATATAAGGATTCCCCATCCTCTTGTGAGTATGTATTAATTTCAGTCATTAATTTAGCCGTTTTTTAAGGAGGGAAATACTTATACAAAAAAAATTTTGGGCTAGTTCGTCCCAGGTGTTTACCGATCCAATTAGGAAGGTGTTAAGCCAAGCCTTAGCTCGGTCTTTTAGCGAAAATGGGAACATTCGGAGGCGGATGGCGTCATTTGATGCTTCGTTGATCAGAAAAGTATCACATATTTCCAAAAAATCGTAATATGTAAATGGGGATCTTCGTCCGCAAGCCCATGGAAAGTTGCAGAGTTTTGGAGCATTTGGATCAAATGCGGCCGAAGTTCGAAGTTGTTGGCATCGACATTCGGTGCATTGATAGCAGCGCCGAGATTACCTACTGTGGGCCGTAGGTAATCCATTAGAGTACGTTGATCCGCCATTGGAAGTGGGCCTCCGAAACTTTCTCTTGATTTTTAGCTTTAAGACTTTTTCTTAGAAAGCGTTCGGGTTCGTCTAGAGGTTCTTTTATGTCTTTATTGGAACTGGAGCTCATGCACTGCGTAGGAAGTTCAGGTGCGGCGCCTGGGTTCCAAGTCCTGCGATAAAAAATAAAAGATTGTTGGTCAGAAGCTTCACCACGGCCCCGTGTTCAGCGAACATGGCCCTGTGGTCGGAGTTACAGTGATTTTTTTTTCGGATCCCTATTACTGGGGAGTTCAACACGGCCCCGCGCTACACCAACACGGCTCGTGCTCAACTTTCTGTAACTCGAAAAATAAAAACTGCGAGTAACAATGCTGGACACGGATCATGTCCGACCAGGCACGACCCCGTCTTGAGCTCTGTAGAAGCTGGAAAATTTAGAAAATGCTAAAAAAACAGAAAATAAGAAAAACGATTAGGCCGTTGATTCCTAACTTTTTTAAAATCCTTGTATCCCCGGAAGCGGCGCCAAAAACTTGATGTGCGTAGTGCGTGATATGTTTTTATGTATATTTTAAGCCATTTTTAACACTTTAGTCAAGTTTTAAATTTATAAAACATGATATTTTACTAACACTAAACACACATATGGGCAAGTGCACCCATCGTGAGCGTAGTATAGCGTTGGTAAGATACAGAGGTCGTCCAAAGACACAAAAGCTTTTAGTACCGGTTGATCCTCAACGTTTAATCAAATCAAAATTTTAGAAAAAGTTTTAAACATGAAAATAAAAACTAAAAATGCTGAAAATAAAAATACAATAAAAATAGATAGACAAGATGAATCACTTGGATCCGACTCGCCTTTAGTGTAACCTTTGATGATTTCCGCACTTTTGCACTTTTTAAGAGATTATCTTAGTTATAGTAGTAGGCCCCTCTTTTGAAGGTGACGTTACCCTCAACCGAGTAGTTTGAGTCAGCAAGGATACAATCATAAAGGGTCGGAATATTGAAAGATAATTAATTAAGTTATTAATGCGTAATGTGGTAGGCCCCTCTTTTGAAGGTGATGTTACCCTCGGCAAAGTGGTTTGAGTCAGCAGGGATACAATCCCAAGTAGCCTGGTTAGTGTATTAATAGTAGTTTAAGTTATCAAGCCATTCGCACCCCTGCCATCCAATACCAGTGGGTATTGAAGGAGGTCCTAGTAAGCTTGACCTAGGTCCTTGCAGGATCTATACACTGAACAAGGCAAGAACCTTACCAAACCATTCCCTTAACCCTCGACCAGGTAGTCAACATATCTCTTTATAGACCGTAGAGATATGAATGGTGTAAATCTTTTATTTTATATAGACAGTAAAATAACGCCAAGACACCACGGACAAATGATAAGGAAGTTTCACCTTCAACATAAGAAACTAGTTATTAAAGTCATTAATACAAAACCAAATAAAAAGTGCGAAAAGATTAAAAATCAAAAGTAATACACTAAATGCTTGTCTTCACCAAGTGATGCAAGAGACTTAGGCAAACATGGCCTTTGATTGTAAAGACTCTTACTATCAATCTTGGATCCCGAGACTACTACACACACTCTATGATGGATGATGGATGATGGTGGTGGATGTGGATGTTGTGATGGTGGCGGAGTGTGGGTAAAGTGGGAGAGAGGTGGTTTGCCAAGGGATACCTTTGAAGTGAACCAAGCACCTTTATTTATAGCCTGCACAGAAGCCCGGACACGGCCCTGTGTCCATTGGGCATGGCCCCGTGTCGTCCATCCACTTTCTCTTTCTTCGTTAATTGAAATTTGTCTGCATTAGCTCCACACGCCCCCGTGCCCGCTGGGCACGGCCCCGTGTGCAGAAGCGTATCTGTACTATCAAGATTTGCTTGGATTCTGCGAATCTTAGCGTTGACCACGACCCGTGTTGAGCTGGGCACGCCCCCGTGTTGGAATAGAAGCTTCTATAGCTTTGTCCTTTCAGCAGACACCTGGCCACGCCCCCGTGTCCGCTGGGCACGGGGCCGTGGTCAGCCTTTTGTTTTCTTGTTTTTGCTTGGGAAGATGCTGTAGAGGGGTTGGGCATGCCACGTTTGTTCCTTTTCTTGTATTTATGTTAGATTTTGCTGCATATTTGTTCCTTTTGTTCATTTACGCTCCTTTAATCCTGAAAATACAAAAGGAAGACAAAAGCACATTTTTTTCAACATTAGTACTAAAAGGGGTTAGTTTTATGCCTCATTTGATTTAATTTATATGTTGCATTTTATACACATCAATGACCAAGGGCTTCGTTCTGAAAATCAGGATCCCTCCACCTTTGGCCATCAAATTGTTCTAAGTGTAGGAAAAGTAAATACAGGAAAACTAAATTGTTTTGGGGTTACAGACTATTCAAATTTAAAAAAGTGGGCTCCGGCCTAGGCATCAATATCCATCATTGCCCACTTGAATGCCCTCACACAGTGGCATCACCACCATCCTTCTCAGCATCCTGAGCAACATCCTCACCAGCATCCTTCTTTTCTCCAGCCTTGTCCACCACCTCAGCTGCCTTAGAAGTCTCACCAGCCCCAGCTTTAGCAGGATATGGCACAGGATTGCCTCCATGCTCCTTGAGTTTCGCCACCCAAGAGTCAACCGGCCAGGATAGGCACTCAAGACCTGTCTCCTTGGCTTCATAAGCCATCTTAATACGAGCTTGCAGCAGGGAGATAACATGAGAGTTTTTGATCCCCTCCTGGAAGGAGATCATGGCCTGTTCGTGCTCAACATAGACGGCTGCCAACTTCACTTCGGCATCCTGAGTGACTTTTTTCAGCTTATCCTCATAGTGTCGGGTCTTGGCTTCAGTAATAGTGCCATGGTCAGCTATGGTGGTCTCAAGTTGTTTGATATTGGCCTCATAGAGCTTAGTTGTTCTGCAAGCATCAGTGTAGAGATGTAGTAGATGCTGGAGACCCTACCATTGCTAACCAGGATATTCAATCAGGATATATGTGCAGGATCTAGCATCAGGATATTACCTTGTTAAGAAAAAAAGTCATAGGCTCCAAGGACTCGGTGAAGCTGAGCTCTTCGTAGGAGAACCCTTCAGAAGCTGGAGTGGTGGTTTCTGAACCATTTCTCTTCTTGGACGTGGAAGCACGAGTTCTTGGGTTAGGCTTAGGAACTACGCCCGGTTTGGAGCTGGTGGTAGCAGGGGTCTCCTTCTTGACATTGACAGGAGTAGGATAGCTATCAAGTTCATCAGGGTCCAAGAGGATAGGAACTTTGCTGGCGTCTGCATACGGGGAGTAACTTTAAAACCCTTCTATGTAACAACATCAAATAGTAATATGTATGCAGGATATTAAATAGGATCCTTACCAGACATGTTTGAGCTGGAGTGTTGGCTTGAAGATGTTAGATATGGAATGAAGCTTCTTTCAATCTCAGGAAGAAATCTGATGGCTTGGATTCTACTTTCTGAATCAGCAAGGGGAGGTGCTAGTTTTCTGAAATCAGCTGCACACAACAAGATATAGGGGAGCAATGAGTGAATTCAGTCTGAGCAGTTACAAGTGGTCAAATCAGGGGTCTTATCTCTTAATTGCCTTGGTATTTGTAAAAAAATGTAACCGTTAGTCCCAGGATCCTCAACGGTAACATTTTTGGGGACAATTGTTATGGGTGAAATTCTGAGCCCATATCCTGGATAGTATCTTTAATTATATCTTGATTACATAATAGATGTTCACAACCAAGATGCTGGATCAGGATATTGGTAACATCTTGATGCTGTATCCTGAAGATTACTAACAGATTGTTTGCAGGTTACGAGTGCATGTCTATAACGTTCAAGAAGACTTCTTCCCCTGAAGACTCGGTCCAGATTGTTATAAGAAGAACGTTGAAGCCGCAATACTTGGTCTTCAATGTTCATATGGGAATATTCCATGGCATCCCCCATTTTAGGAAATTTAGTTTTCTTTTTGTAACTATAAATAGACGGATAACCAGATCTCATAGGACATCACATTCACTACTCTCGAACACTTGAACTTTCTCTCGCAATTCACACACTTCAAGCAAGTATTGTAACACTTAGCAACGATCTGGTCAATATCCTGCATTGTATCCTGACTTTCGAAGTAATAAGAAGAACAAGGCTGCTGCGATTGTCAGCTCCCGAGGTTTTGTGCCGGCGATCTAGATTGATCAAGGGCTTTCCTCGTACATCTCATGTCACCCTTTACTTTTCTGCTCATTGTTTGATTATAGATATAGCTCGGTATCCTGAGCTATATCCTAAAAACTGTTTTTGTTAACAACTTAATCAGCATATTTTTCACAAACACTTCTAGCACACTACCTCACTTAACTAATTTGATCACTTAATTGCTTCGGTAATTTTTGACCAAAACAGGTATGATTAGAGAGGTAAAGTATCCAAAATGGTTAGCCAATGTGGTGGTTGTTCAAAAGAAAAACGGAAAGTGGAGGGTGTGTGTCGACTTTACAGATTTAAACAAGGCATGTCCCAAGGATCCTTTCTGACTTACACACATTGACTCCATGGTGGATGCAACAACATGACATGAATTGCTTACCTTTATGGATGCTTCATCTGGATTCCAACAAATTCAAATGGAACCATCTAACCAAGAGGATACAACATTCATGACTCCTACTGGCATACACTTTGGACTAAGGAATGCAGGTGCCACTTACCAAAGACTGGTTAATATGATGTTCAAAGAACAAACCAGAGACACTATGGAAGTCTACATAAACCACTTAGTGGTCAAGTCAAAGAAGGCAGAGGATCATCTCAAGGATCTTGAAGTCGCATTGAACATGCTTGATCAATACAATATGAAGCTGAATCCTTCAAAATGCCACTTTGATGTCAAAGCTGGGAAATTCCTAGGCTACATGGTGACCAAAAGAGGAATTGAAGCCAACCTTGAGCAGATAAAGGAGATTATGAACATAAAATCTCCTACCAGTGCAAAAGATATCCGGAGACTAACAGGAAGGATTGCAGCCTTAAACAGGTTCATTTCAAAGTCCTAAGAGAAGTGCAATGATTTCTTTGACATTTTGAAGAAGAATAAGAAATTTGAGTGGACTGAAAAGCATGAAGCTGCACTCAAGGCTCTCAAGGATTATCTATCCTTAGTACCGGCCTTAATGAAACCAGAGGATGGTGAGCCATTATCCTTTTGCTTAGCTATTTCTGGTAAAGCAGTAAGTGCAGTGTTAGTTAAGGATCATGAAGGCCAACAACATCCAGTATATTATGTAAGTAAAAGACTTCTTGATGCTGAATCTAGGTCTTCTCATTTAGAGAAATTAATTCTTGCATTAATCATGGCTTCCACTAAACTTAGCCATTATTTTGAAACTCACACTATTATTGTGAAAACTAATTTTCTCATTAAGAATGTTCTCAGGAAACATGAAATGCCAGGAAGAATGGCAAAATGGGCAGTCAAGCTCAGTGCATATGACATAAAATATGAACCAATGACTGCTATCAAGTCTCAAGCTTTGGCTGACTTTGTGGCTGATTTCAATTGTGATCTACAAAGGTAAGCTGAATTATAGGTTCAATAACTTGAGGAGACCAATGATCCTTGGACACTCTTCACTGATGGAGCCTCAAATGTCAAAGGAACTGGACTAGGGATACTACTAAAATCGCCACAGGGGAACATAATACCCTAGTCCATTGCCTGTGAATTTCAAACCACTAACAATGAAGCGGAATATGAAGCCCTAATAGCAGGTTTGCAATTAGTTAAACAAATGAGGATTAGGTATCTTCAAGTGTACATAGATTCATTGCTAATTACTAACCATTTTAATGGCTCATATACTTTCAAAGGTGAAAAACTAATCAAATACTTAGAAAGAGTCAGGAAACTGGCAAATTCTTTTGATTCTTTCAGCTTAACACATGTGCCTAGAGAGAAGAATGCATGGGCAGATGCCATGGCAAACTTATGATCATCCTTGAAAATACCAGAAAATGTAAAGATACCTATCATCCACATTCTCTTTCATGCAGGTGAGGAGAATGAAGCAATGGAGGTAGTAAACGATACTTCAATTGTACCCAGTGAGGTGCAGCGAAATTCGGGATCATGGATCCTTCCAATTATTAAGTTCATTCAGAATGGGGAAATTCCCACAGGAGAGAATCCCAGAGCCTTCAGGGTTAAGGTATCTCAATTCACTATAATAAATAACTTTTTGTATCAAAGATCTCTTGCAGGTCCCTATTTGCGGTGTATTGAGGAACCAAAAATTCAAGAGGTCTTAAAGGATTTCCATGAAGGATACCGTGGAAATCATACTAGTGCAGAGCACTATTCTCAAGAATCCTTAGAACAGGTTACTACTGGCCTACAATGAAGAATGATGTAGTAGATTATGCAAGAAAATGTGATGCTTGCCAAAGATATAACAATATCCTACATCATCCAGCAGAGCCTTTATATCCAATAATTTCCTCTTGGCCATTCATGAAATGGGGAATGGATATAGTAGGCAAACTCCCAAAGGCACTAGGTGGATGTTGGATCGTCGTGTGACCCTAACGAGTCAATCTAAGTAGTTCATCATCAAATACAAAGGCGGAATCAATGTAAATGATGTCAACACAGCTTGTTCCTTTCTAATTATCTTCTTATTGATTTCCTCTGAGCTTTTTACTAACAATTCTGACAAAAATTCGGCAGCACCTCAGCTCTCACACAGTAATTCCGTATCAAATGAATCAGGGGCATCAGGTATATATAGGCGTTGTTGTCCCGCACAAAACTTGTTCACGCGAAATTACGATTTCATGCGGTATTACTAATTCCGTGCGGAATTAGTAATCTCGTGTGAAATGCCTAATTCCGTGCGAAATTACATTAGTATAATTTCGTGCGAAATTACCCTAAAACTCAATTTTTCGATTTCCGTGCCCTGATCTATACAAATACAATACAAGACTTAATAAAGACGAAGTTAACAGACATCCTTGCACCAACAGACTCCCCCTTGGATGTTGACGAAGTCTTCAGCATCATGTCTTCAGTCTTTAGTCTTGATTGATCGTTCTCTTGCTCCAAATTGTTTTGACATTGTAAAGCTCCCTCCAATCTTCTATCTTCAAACTTTAATCTACAATCTCCCCTTTGAATGTTGATCCAGAATCTTGACTCCCCCTTCGCAGACTCCCCCTTACGATAAGCTGGGGCTAAAATTCTGTTTCAAACTTTGACATTTTCTTTGCCATGGAGATATTGACTCCTATTTCCTGCACAATCTCTACCTAAATGTAAGATATATGACAATAACAGTTTCAATTCAAAACTTACCCTTCAATCTCAATTGATAGTCTAATCAGTGTATAGAAATCCACTTAAGTATTCAGGTCCAAATTAATGACCCTGATTACTCAATTTGTCTACCAAGTCCAACTTAATGACCTTGGTTATCCTGAGATAAATCACACTGACATTTAGTTCAACTTTATTCAATCAATTTCCTAAAATTTACAAGTTTTAAATCAATGAACTTGTTTTGACTTTTCAATTTCTCAAGTTTTAACATATTAAACTCCAAACTCATCATCCAGCCCAGAAACTTCCTGCATCTGCTTCAATTCGAATCTGAAGATTAGCTTTCCACTTTGGTTTGTCGGAAAATAAAGCAGAAATGTAAAATCTTTTTGTATTTTTAATAAAGTTTCTAAACTAGAAATGAAATGCAGAAATAAAATGCAGTAAAAGTAAACTATTTACAAACATATTTTTGGTGAACGTGTTAGGGAATCATATCAGCTATCTGACAAGTCACAAGTACCATTAAGATTTAATTTCATACACAGAATTAAACAATTCACTTAGATTGTCGATATACTGATCCACTTAAATTCTCACACAAATTTCAATCTGTCCAGGATACGAATTAGGTGAATTAAATACTTAAACTTATTCATGTGTCCCACCTCTTGAATATACTCCCGTATCCAAATCCCAATATTGTGACAACTCGAGTTTCCGACACTCTTTATTCGCATTTATTGCACGTTGACCTTGACTGTTAGCTGTTGACTTGTTTGACTTGTAACGATACACGTTGTGTTAAAATGAAACGTATTATGATTGTGGAATATGTTATGTGCTATATGATAAAACGTATGTGTTAATGATATAGTGTGAACCGGTTAGTAAACACTTGAACTAGTTAAGCGCTGGAAAACCTTCACAACGAATCAAGTGTGTTTCGTCGGCCCAACTGTTACGCGAAGCCCATTTAAGGCCCAGCACACTTATGCGTGTATATGTTATACGTAACAATTCCATTCGCCACATTTTAGCAAGTTAGAAAGAAACCCTAGAGTTCCCTTTTTGTGCGACGGCAGAAACAAGACTCTCTTCTGTTTGTGTGTGGGTGCATCTCGATTAAGCAGATTCTAGGTTAGAAATTCTTGCTACCCAATCTCATGTTTGCGTGATAATGATGGATCGTATAGTATTAATTAATTGTTTCTTGAACTGATCGATCATGTATACGTATGTGTTGAAGTAGTGATGATTTAATGCATGTATGACGCCTTGAAAATGCAATTGATCGGATAAGGATCCTTACTAATTGTCGGCTATTATTCTTATGTTTACATGTGAGTGTCAGAAACCATGTGGTGGCCATTTGTGTTCTTAAATTACATAAGATGCTAAATGGATATATGTGTTCCACATATACTAAAACATTAACTTGTTGAAGTATGAGATAGTATTATATTATATAGGGTAGTTGATGAGCACATGACTTGCATAGTGTGGTCGACTATTATAATATTCTTGTTTACATGTGTGTTGTCAGGACATGTTAAGTCAAGAGGCAAATATTAATTGTTTATTATATGTTTTCGAATGATAAGAGAAGGAAAGGTCTCATTGGTTGAAAGATGTTCATATTAAAGGTCCAATGTAAAGATTTGATTTTAGTTCGGTCCAATGATGCTTGGCGGTGGTTGATAGGAGTCGGCCACTAGGGCATCTAGGTTGTTGTGATGTTTTGTTTCTTGCTAGGGTTTCGACGAAACAAGAAAGTGTTTCGCCAAGGATATGTTGACGAATTAGAGGGGGTGTTTCGCCAAGGGTAGTTGGCGAAACAGAATGTGTCTCGTCAACATGTGTTTCGCCAAAAACCGTGTTTCGCCAATTTGAATACTTTGCACTGTAACTTGATTTAACTACGCCAAATGTTAACTGGAATTGATTAACTGTTGTTAAGTGATTTGCTTGACTTGTATGATATGGAATACATGTTTAGTACTTATGTGATTATAGTTACGTGAACAACTTTGTGAATATGAACTGATTATCATATACATGCATACCGTAGGACGTGATTGATTTATTTGAGCACTTACTTAGCATACCGAGCAAACCAAGGTGAGTTCACACTCTTACCAAGGCATGGGATTCCCCGGTGGGTTGGGAATGGGATTGAATGATTACTTGTACTTACATCACCACTAGACTACTTACCACGGTCCTCGGATTGGGAAGGATGCCTGTGCCAAACTCTACGTAAAGCCTACGTACTGTCCTCGGATTGGGAAGGACACCAGCACTAAACCTACGTAAAACCTACGTACTACCGTCCTCGGATTGGGAAGGACGCCAGCGCTAAACCTACGTACTCGCTACGTACTGTCCTCGGTTGGGAAGGGCACTTACGTAAAACCCACGTAAAATTATACTTACTACTATCCTCGGATTGGGAAGGATACTTATGGTTACGAATAGTCTAGTGGATATACAACATGGGAAGCCTCCACCAATAGAACGTACTATCGGCCCAGTAGAGCCACATGTTACATAAGAACTTACTATTACGCATTTACTTTCTGTGAACTCGCTCAACTAGTTGTTGATCCTCTGTTACATGCCTTGCAGGACCTTAGGTACTTATGGAGCTTGCACGGGAGGCGCAGTCGTTGTGGACATGGATCATGAATGCTTGATTAGACGTTATGACATTTCATACTTATACTTATGATTGGGTTTACTTTTATGCTTCCGCTAAACATTGAATTATACTTATGTTTTGAACACCTTTCATATTGGTTTGGTTGAATTACATCACTATTTACATTTGTTCGATATGAATGGTGGCTTGATCCTGGTCAGTCACGCCTCCAAGCGGTGGTACTCCGCGTGTGGATTTTTGGGGGTGTGACAGATTGGTATCAGAGCCATTGGTTATAGAGAACTCGGTTTTAATATGGGGAAAACGATTTTATTAAAACCAGACTATAACCAGAACAGTGCTCTCAACGATCCATAACGACGCTTCGCTCCACGTGCAAGACTCAACATCCTAGGTAATAAGGTTTATGTTTATTGCCTACATGCTAGAATTACATAGAACTTTGCTCGTGGTATGCTTAGATTACATTGCTCACTATTTGTTATTGCATGAGAACACTTGTGTGCTTACTCTCTTCTGTCATCGCACTATTCGCGAACCTCTCTCACTTACGTTATCTTTACTATGAAGATCATGTATGGACGTATCAACATGACCCAGGACCAGTTGACGACCCTCATTAACGAACGAGTTACTGCGGCAGTTGCAGCCGCTCAAGAAGGAGGTATACCCTGCAGTTACAACTCACGCTAGGATCCTTAGATCCTACATTCCTAAACCAACTCTTGTGTTTAAACTTGTCCTAATTCTTTTACACAACAGGTCAACCACCTGTTTGCACTTTCAAGACTTTCATGGACTGTCGTCCAACTACTTTCAGCGGCACTGAAGGAGCCGTAGGTCTTCTCCATTGGTTCGAGAAGCTAGAGTCTGTATTCGAAATGTGTGAATGCCCTGAGGCACGCAAGGTGAAGTATGTTACCGGTACTCTCGAGGGTTTAGCTCTCACTTGGTGGAAAGCTCAGGTCCAAATACTGGGGTTGGTTGCTGCTAACGCCACCCCATGGAACAATTTCAAAGAGATGATCAAGCAAGAATACTGCAGTCGTGACGACATTCATAAGCTGGAGGTCGAGTTTTTCAACCTCAAGATGACGGGGTCAGAGATTGAGGCGTATACTAAGAGATCAAATGAGCTTGCATTACTGTGTCCTACTCTGGTGGACAAGCGTACGAACTTTATCTTTAGGGTCTAGTGCCAGAGATCCAAAGTCATGTGACTTCAGCAAATCTTGCCACCTACCAGCAGGTTGTTCAGTTGGCTCACCGTCTTATTGATCAAGCGGTGAAACAAAACAGGTTGCCTAAACGCATCAACGCTACCACTACCACTACTACTTCGGCTACTCCTGCTACTCCCAGTGACAACAAGCGGAAATGGGAGGGGGATTCCAGCAAAGGATCAGCTTCAGTTCAGTCCCAAGTTCAGCAACGAAAGACTGACAACTATCAGAGCCCTAGTCAGCAATCTTCGGGCAGTCACAAGCAGGGTGGTTATCGAGGGAACCTCCCAAAGTGAAACAACTGCAACAAACACCACAGTGGCCAGTGTAACAGGGGTCGTTGTCAAAGGTGTTTCAAGATGGGCCATGAGGCCAAAGATTGTAGGAGCCCACGGCCTGTAAATCAGAATCAGCAGCAGCAGGAAGCACAGCAGAATCAGCAACAGGGCAATAAGGGATGTTTTCAGTGTGGCGCTGAAGGCCACTTTAAAAGACACTGCCCTCAGCTAAACCGAAACCAGAACAACAACAACAACAACCAAGGCAACGGAAACAACAACAACCATGGCAATGGGAACGACAACAACAACAATAACAATGGTGCTAGGGGTCGTGCATTTGTGATCGGTCAGGGTGATGCAAGGAACGATCCTAACGTGGTTATGGGTAAGTTTCTTCTCGACGAATTTTATGTTACTGTACTATTTGATTCGGGTGCGGATACCAGTTATATGTCTTTGAAGGTTAGCCAAATGCTTAAACGTGCACCAACACTTTTGAACACCAAACATGTTGTAGAGTTAGCCAACGGTAAAAGTCTAGAGGCCACACACATAGTTCAGGGTTGTAATCTTATCCTCGCTGGTCAGACTTTCTCCATCGATCTCATCCCTATAACTCTAAGTAGTTTCGACATCGTCATTGGTATGGACTGGTTATCCCAACAACAAGCAGAGATCCTATGTAAGGAGAAGATCATTCGTATTCCACGTTCTGGTAAAGAACCTCTCGAAGTTCAAGGCGACAAGAGTGGTGTCGTGAGTGGCATCATTTCTTTCTTGAAGGCTCAGAAGTGTTTACGAAAGGGCCACATAGCTGTTTTAGCTCTCGTTACGGATACATCGAAGAAAGAGAAAAAGATTGAGGATATTCCTGTAGTACGCGACTTTCCTCAAGTGTTTCCAGAAGAGTTACCTGGGTTACCGCCTCATCGTCAGGTCGAATTTTAGATCGAGCTCGCTCCAGGAGCAGCACCTATAGCTCGCGCAACTTATCGCTTAGCACCAACTGAACTGGAAAAGCTGTCTAAGCAACTGCAAGAACTCTTGGAAAAGGGTTTCATACGTCCTAGCTCTTCGCCTTGGGGAGCTCCAGTATTGTTTGTAAAGAAGAAGGATGGTACCTTCCGCATGTGTATAGACTACCGCGAACTGAACAAGGTGACTGTGAAGAATCGCTATCCTCTTCCACGCATCGACGATTTATTCGACCAGTTGCAAGGGTCGAGCTATTACTCTAAGATTGATCTAAGGTCAGGGTATCATCAACTGAGAGTCCGGGATGAGGACGTCTCCAAGACAGCATTCAGAACACGCTACGGCCACTACGAGTTTCTGCTCATGCCTTTCGGGTTGACGAACGCGCCTGCGGTTTTCATGGACCTTATGAACAGGGTGTGCAAACCTTATCTTGACAAGTTTGTCATTGTTTTCATCGACGACATCCTGATTTATTCGAAGAGTCAGGAGGAGCACGAGCATCATTTACGACTTATTTTGGAACTTCTTCGAACGAAACAACTATACGCTAAATTTTCAAAATGCGACTTCTGGCTTCGTGAAGTCCACTTCTTAGGCCACGTGGTAAACAAGGATGGGATTCATGTCGATCCATCCAAGGTGGATTCGATCAAGAACTGGCCTGCACCACGCACACCAACAGAAATACGCCAATTCTTGGGTTTGGCAGGTTATTACAGAAGGTTCATCAAAGACTTCTCAAAGATTGCTCAGCCACTTACACTACTGACGCAGAAGGGTGTTGTTTATCGTTGGGGTATTGCACAGGAAACAGCGTTTCAGCACTTAAAGGATAGGCTTTGTAGTGCACCTATCCTCTCATTGCCGGAAGGCACGGATGATTTTGTAGTCTACTGCGACGCATCTATCCAAGGTCTTGGATGTGTATTGATGCAAAGGGATAAAGTCATTGCTTATGCTTCGCGCCAACTTAAGATTCACGAACGAAACTACACTACGCATGATTTAGAGCTGGGAGCGGTTGTTTTCGCACTTAAGATATGGCGACACTATTTGTATGGTACCAAGTGCGCAATTTACACTGATCACAGAAGCCTCGAACATATCTTCAAACAGAAGGAACTGAATATGCGACAACGACGATGGGTCGAACTGCTAAATGACTACGAATGCTCAATCAGGTACCACCCAGGCAAAGCCAATGTTGTGGCTGACGCCCTCAGTCGAAAGGACACTGCGCCTAAGCGCGTACGAGCTTTACAACTCACTATACAGTCTAGTCTTCCTTCCCAGATACGAAATGCTCAGGTAGAAGCATTGAAACCAGACAACGTCAGGGCTGAAGCCCTACGTGGCTCAAGGCAACGCTTAGAACAGAAGGAAGATGGTGCTCATTACGTAACAGGACGCATCTGGGTCCCACACTATGGCAACCTACGAGAACTTGTGATGGATGAAGCACACAAGTCCCGCTACTCGGTACATCCAGGTTCAGATAAAATGTACCACGATATCAGAACTACATACTGGTGGCCTAGCATGAAGGCCCACATAGCCACATACGTTAGCAAATGCTTGACTTGTGCGAGAGTCAAGGCAGAATACCAGAAACCGTCAGGTCCACTCCAACAACCTGAGATACCACAATGGAAATGGGAACAAATTTCCATGGATTTTGTTACTGGCTTACCTAGATCTCAGCGCGGAAATGATGCTATTTGGGTGATCGTGGATCGACTCACAAAGTCTGCTCACTTCCTGGCCATTAAGGAAACAGACAAGTTCTCTACCTTAGCAGACATCTACTTTAAAGAAGTGGTTTCGAGGCACGGGGTGCCAACCTCTATTATCTCTGATCGTGACGCACGTTTTACTTCAGAACTGTGGCAAGCAATGCACAAATCTTTTGGCTCTCGTTTAGACATGAGCACAGCTTATCATCCTCAGACAGATGGGCAGTCTGAGCGCACTATTCAAACTCTAGAAGACATGCTTCGGGCGTGCGTAATTGACTTTGGCAATGGTTGGGAAAAACATCTGCCACTTGTGGAATTTTCATACAATAACAGCTACCACACCAGCATTAAAGCTGCACCATTCGAGGCATTGTACGGGCGTAAATGCCGGTCACCTCTCTGTTGGGTAGAGGTGGGAGATAGTCAAATCACAGGTCCAGAAATGGTAGTTGATACTACAGAAAAGATTGCTCAGATACGACAACGCATGGCGGCAGCTCGTGACCGTCAGAAAGCATACGCTGATAAAGATAGAAAACTACTCGAATTCCAGGTTGGGGATCGAGCGCTACTCAAAGTTTCACCCTGGAAGGGTGTGGTTCGTTTTGGCAAACGCGGCAAACTCAATCCACGATACGTCGGACCTTTCGAAGTTACAGAGAAAATAGGCAAAGTGGCCTACAGACTGAACTTACCACCTGAACTCAGTGCAGTTCACAATGTCTTTCACGTGTCGAATCTGAAAAAGTGTCTGTCAGATGAGACCCACATAGTTCCTTTGAAGGAACTCACCATCGACGAGCGGTTGCAGTTCGTCGAAGAACCAGTTGAGATCACGGACCAGGATGTTAAGGTCCTCAAGAACACGAGAATCCCTCTTGTACGAGTTCGTTGGAACTCCCGTCGCGGCCCAGAGTTCACCTTGGAGCGTGAAGATCAAATGAAACTCAAATATCCCCAGTTATTCGGAAACCAAGCAACTACTACTGAGGCTGAAGCTACCAATGCAGAATTTCGGGACGAAATTCCAAATCAACGGGGGGATAATGTGACACCCCAGGAAAACCAGTAATCTTCGCAAACCTGGTCGGGGAGCCGCGATACGATACAGGTAAACAACGTCACACCACTGGCTTCCTCAGTAACCGCATGCTAAATTTCGGGACGAAATTTCTTTCAAGTTGGGGATAATGTGACAACTCGAGTTTCCGACACTCTTTATTCGCATTTATTGCACGTTGACCTTGACTGTTAGCTGTTGACTTGTTTGACTTGTAACGATACACGTTGTGTTAAAATGAAACGTATTATGATTGTGGAATATGTTATGTGCTATATGATAAAACGTATGTGTTAATGATATAGTGTGAACCGGTTAGTAAACACTTGAACTAGTTAAGCGCTGGAAAACCTTCACAACGAATCAAGTGTGTTTCGCCGGCACAACTGTTACGCGAAGCTCATTTAAGGCCCAGCACACTTATGCGTGTATATGTTATACGTAACAATTCCATTCGCCACATTTTAGCAAGTTAGAAAGAAACCCTAGAGTTCCCTTTTTGTGCGACGGCAGAAACAAGACTCTCTTCTATTTGTGTGTGGGTGCATCTCGATTAAGCAGATTCTAGGTTAGAAATTCTTGCTACCCAATCTCATGTTTGCGTGATAATGATGGATCATATAGTATTAATTAATTGTTTCTTGAACTGATCGATCATGTATACGTATGTGTTGAAGTAGTGATGATTTAATGCATGTATGACGCCTTGAAAATGCAATTGATCGGATAGGGATCCTTACTAATTGTCGGCTATTATTCTTATGTTTACATGTGAGTGTCAGAAACCATGTGGTGGCCATTTGTGTTCTTAAATTACATAAGATGCTAAATGGATATATGTGTTCCACATATACTAAAACATTAACTTGTTGAAGTATGAGATAGTATTATATTATATAGGGTAGTTGATGAGCACATGACTTGCATAGTGTGGTCGACTATTATAATATTCTTGTTTACATGTGTGTTGTCAGGACATGTTAAGTCAAGAGGCAAATATTAATTGTTTATTATATGTTTTCGAATGATAAGAGAAGGAAAGGTCTCATTGGTTGAAAGATGTTCATATTAAAGGTCCAATGTAAAGATTTGATTTTAGTTCGGTCCAATGATGCTTGGCGGTGGTTGATAGGTGTCGGCCACTAGGGCATCTAGGTTGTTGTGATGTTTTGTTTCTTGCTAGGGTTTCGACGAAACAAGAAAGTGTTTCGCCAAGGATATGTTGACGAATTAGAGGGGGTGTTTCGCCAAGGGTAGTTGGCGAAACAGAATGTGTCTCGTCAACATGTGTTTCGCCAAAAACCGTGTTTCGCCAATTTGAATACTTTGCACTGTAACTTGATTTAACTACGCCAAATGTTAACTGGAATTGATTAACTGCTGTTAAGTGATATGCTTGACTTGTATGATATGGAATACATGTTTAGTACTTATGTGATTATAGTTACGTGAACAACTTTGTGAATATGAACTGATTATCATATACATGCATACCGTAGGACGTGATTGATTTATTTGAGCACTTACTTAGCATACCGAGCAAACCAAGGTGAGTTCACACTCTTACCAAGGCATGGGATTCCCCGGTGGGTTGGGAATGGGATTGAATGATTACTTGTACTTACATCACCACTAGACTACTTACCACGGTCCTCGGATTGGGAAGGATGCCTGTGCCAAACTCTACGTAAAGCCTACGTACTGTCCTCGGATTGGGAAGGACACCAGCACTAAACCTACGTAAAACCTACGTACTACCGTCCTCGGATTGGGAAGGACGCCAGCGCTAAACCTACGTACTCGCTACGTACTGTCCTCGGTTGGGAAGGGCACTTACGTAAAACCTACGTAAAATTATACTTACTACTATCCTCGGATTGGGAAGGATACTTATGGTTACGAATAGTCTAGTGGATATACAACATGGGAAGCCCCCACCAATAGAACGTACTATCGGCCCAGTAGAGCCACATGTTACATAAGAACTTACTATTACGCATTTACTTTCTGTGAACTCGCTCAACTAGTTGTTGATCCTCTGTTACATGCCTTGCAGGACCTTAGGTACTTATGGAGCTTGCACGGGAGGCGCAGTCGTTGTGGACATGGATCCTGAATGCTTGATTTGACGTTATGACATTTCATACGTATACTTTTGATTGGGTTTACTTTTATGCTTCCGCTAAACATTGAATTATACTTATGTTTTGAACACCTTTCATATTGGTTTGGTTGAATTACATCACTATTTACATTTGTTCGATATGATTGGTGGCTTGATCCTGGTCAGTCACGCCTCCAAGCGGTGGTACTCCGCGTGTGGATTTTTGGGGGTGTGACAGATTGGTATCAGAGCCATTGGTTATAGAGAACTCGGTTTTAATATGGGGAAAACGATTTTATTAAAACCAGACTATAACCAGAACAGTGCTCTCAACGATCCATAACGACGCTTCGCTCCACGTGCAAGACTCAACATCCTAGGTAATAAGGTTTATGTTTATTGCCTACATGCTAGAATTACATAGAACTTTGCTCGTGGTATGCTTAGATTACATTGCTCACTATTTGTTATTGCATGAGAACACTTGTGTGCTTACTCTCTTCTATCATCGCACTATTCGCGAACCTCTCTCACTTACGTTATCTTTACTATGAAGATCTTGTCTGGACGTATCAACATGACCCAGGACCAGTTGACGGCCCTCATTAACGAACGAGTTACTGCGGCAGTTGCAGCCGCTCAAGAAGGAGGTATACCCTGCAGTTACAACTCACGCTAGGATCCTTAGATCCTACATTCCTAAACCAACTCTTGTGTTTAAACTTGTCCTAATTCTTTTACACAACAGGTCAACCACCTGTTTGCACTTTCAAGACTTTCATGGACTGTCGTCCAACTACTTTCAGCGGCACTGAAGGAGCCGTAGGTCTTCTCCATTGGTTCGAGAAGCTAGAGTCTGTATTCGAAATGTGTGAATGCCCTGAGGCACGCAGGGTGAAGTATGCTACCGGTACTCTCGAGGGTTTAGCTCTCACTTGGTGGAAAGCTCAGGTCCAAATACTGGGGTTGGTTGCTGCTAACGCCACCCCATGGAACAATTTCAAAGAGATGATCAAGCAGGAATACTGCAGTCGTGACGACATTCATAAGCTGGAGGTCGAGTTTTTCAACCTCAAGATGACGGGGTCAGAGATTGAGGCGTATACCAAGAGATCAAATGAGCTTGCATTACTGTGTCCTACTCTGGTGGACAAGCGTATCGAACTTTATCGTAAGGGTCTAGTGCCAGAGATCCAAAGTCATGTGACTTCAGCAAATCTTGCCACCTACCAGCAGGTTGTTCAGTTGGCTCACCGTCTTATTGATCAAGCGGTGGAACAGAACAGGTTGCCTAAACGCATCAACGCTACCACTACCACTACTACTTCGGCTACTCCTGCTACTCCCAGTGAAAACAAGCGGAAATGGGAGGGGGATTCCAGCAAAGGATCAGCTTCAGTTCAGTCCCAAGTTCAGCAACGAAAGACTGACAACTATCAGAGCCCTAGTCAGCAATCTTCGGGCAGTCACAAGCAGGGTGGTTATCGAGGGAACCTCCCAAAGTGCAACAACTGTAACAAACACCACAGTGGCCAGTGTAACAGGGGTCGTTGTCAAAGGTGTTTCAAGATGGGCCATGAGGCCAAAGATTGTAGGAGCCCACGGCCTGTAAATCAGAATCAGCAGCAGCAGCAAGCACAACAGAATCAGCAACAGGGGAATAAGGGATGTTTTCAGTGTGGCGCTGAAGGCCACTTCAAAAGACACTGCCCTCAGCTAAACCGAAACCAGAACAACAACAACAACAACCAAGGCAACGGAAACAACAACAACCATGGCAATGGGAACGACAACAACAACAACAACAATGGTGCTAGGGGTCGTGCATTTGTGATCGGTCAGGGTGATGCAAGGAACGATCCTAACGTGGTTATGGGTAAGTTTCTTCTCGACGACTTTTATGTTACTGTACTATTTGATTCGGGTGCAGATACCAGTTATATGTCTTTGAAGGTTAGCTAAATGCTTAAACGTGCACTAACACTTTTGAACACCAAACATGTTGTAGAGTTAGCCAACGGTAAAAGTCTAGAGGCCACACACATAGTTCAGGGTTGTAATCTTATCCTCGCTGGTCAGACTTTCTCCATCGATCTCATCCCTATAACTCTGAGTAGTTTCGACATCGTCATTGGTATGGACTGGTTATCCCAACAACAAGCAGAGATCCTATGTAAGGAGAAGATCATTCGTATTCCACGTTCTGGTAAAGAACCTCTCGAAGTTCAAGGCGACAAGAGTGGTGTCGTGAGTGGCATCATTTCTTTCTTGAAGGCTCAGAAGTGTTTACAAAAGGGCCACATAGCTGTTTTAGCTCTCGTTACGGATACATCGAAGAAAGAGAAAAAGATTGAGGATATTCCTGTAGTACGCGACTTTCCTCAAGTGTTTCCAGAAGAGTTACCTGGGTTACCGCCTCATCGTCAGGTCGAATTTCAGATCGAGCTCGCTCCAGGAGTAGCACCTATAGCTCGCGCACCTTATCGCTTAGCACCAACTGAACTGGAAGAGTTGTCTAAGCAACTGCAAGAACTCTTGGAAAAGGGTTTCATACGTCCTAGCTCTTCGCCTTGGGGAGCTCCAGTACTGTTTGTAAAGAAGAAGGATGGTACCTTCCGCATGTGTATAGACTACCGCGAACTGAACAAGGTGACTGTGAAGAATCGCTATCCTCTTCCACGCATCGACGATTTATTCGACCAGTTGCAAGGGTCGAGTTATTACTCTAAGATTGATCTAAGGTCAGGGTATCATCAATTGAGAGTCCGGGATGAGGACGTCTCCAAGACAGCGTTCAGAACACGCTACGGCCACTACGAGTTTCTGGTCATGCCTTTCGGGTTGACGAACGCGCCTGCGGTTTTCATGGACCTTATGAACAGGGTGTGCAAACCTTATCTTGACAAGTTTGTCATTGTTTTCATCGACGACATCCTGATTTATTCGAAGAGTCAGGAGGAGCACGAGCATCATTTACGACTTATTTTGGAACTTCTTCGAACGGAACAACTATACGCTAAATTTTCAAAATGCGACTTCTAGCTTCGTGAAGTCCACTTCTTAGGCCACGTGGTAAACAAGGATGGGATTCATGTCGATCCATCCAAGGTGGATTCGATCAAGAACTGGCCTTCACCACGCACACCAACAGAAATACGCCAATTCTTGGGTTTGGCAGGTTATTACAGAAGGTTCATCAAAGACTTCTCAAAGATTGCTCGGCCACTTACACTACTGACGCAGAAGGGTGTTGTTTATCGTTGGGGTAATGCACTGGAAACAGCGTTTCAGCACTTAAAGGATAGGCTTTGTAGTGCACCTATCCTCTCATTGCCGGACGGCACGGATGATTTTGTAGTCTACTGCGACGCATCTATCCAAGGTCTTGGATGTGTATTGATGCAAAGGGATAAAGTCATTGCTTATGCTTCGCGCCAACTTAAGATTCACGAACGAAACTACACTACGCATGATTTAGAGCTGGGAGCGGTTGTTTTCGCACTTAAGATATGGCGACACTATTTGTATGGTACCAAGTGCGCAATTTACACTGATCACAGAAGCCTCGAACATATCTTCAAACAGAAGGAACTGAATATGCGACAACGACGATGGGTCGAACTGCTAAATGACTACGAATGCTCAATCAGGTACCACCCAGGCAAAGCCAATGTTGTGGCTGACGCCCTCAGTCGAAAGGACACTGCGCCTAAGCGCGTACGAGCTTTACAACTCACTATACAGTCTAGTCTTCCTTCCCAGATACGAAATGCTCAGGTAGAAGCATTGAAACCAGACAACGTCAGGGCTGAAGCCCTACGTGGCTCAAGGCAACGCTTAGAACAGAAGGAAGATGGTGCTCATTACGTAACAGGACGCATCTGGGTCCCACACTATGGCAACCTACGAGAACTTGTGATGGATGAAGCACACAAGTCCCGCTACTCGGTACATCCAGGTTCAGATAAAATGTACCACGATATCAGAACTACATACTGGTGGCCTAGCATGAAGGCCCACATAGCCACATACGTTAGCAAATGCTTGACTTGTGCGAGAGTCAAGGCAGAATACCAGAAACCGTCAGGTCCACTCCAACAACCTGAGATACCACAATGGAAATGGGAACAAATTTCCATGGATTTTGTTACTGGCTTACCTAGATCTCAGCGCGGAAATGATACTATTTGGGTGATCGTGGATCGACTCACAAAGTCTGCTCACTTCCTAGCCATTAAGGAAACAGACAAGTTCTCTACCTTAGCAGACATCTACTTAAAAGAAGTGGTTTCGAGGCACGGGGTGCCAACCTCTATTATCTCTGATCGTGACGCACGTTTTACTTCAGAACTGTGGCAAGCAATGCACAAATCTTTTGGCTCTCGTTTAGACATGAGCACAGCTTATCATCCTCAGACAGATGGGCAGTCTGAGCGCACTATTCAAACTCTAGAAGACATGCTTTGGGCGTGCGTAATTGACTTTGGCAATGGTTGGGAAAAACATCTGCCACTTGTGGAATTTTCATACAATAACAGCTACCACACCAGCATTAAAGCTGCACCATTCGAGGCATTGTACGGGCGTAAATGCCGGTCACCTCTCTGTTGGGCAGAGGTGGGAGATAGTCAAATCATAGGTCCAGAAATGGTAGTTGATACTACAGAAAAGATTGCTCAGATACGACAACGCATGGCGGCAGCTCGTGACCGTCAGAAAGCATACGCTGATAAAGATAGAAAACTACTCGAATTCCAGGTTGGGGATCGAGCGCTACTCAAAGTTTCACCCTGGAAGGGTGTGGTTCGTTTTGGCAAACGCGGCAAACTCAATCCACGATACGTCGGACCTTTCGAAGTAACAGAGAAAATAGGCAAAGTGGCCTACAGACTGAACTTACCACCTGAACTCAGTGCAGTTCACAACGTCTTTCACGTGTCGAATCTGAAAAAGTGTCTGTCAGATGAGACCCACATAGTTCCTTTGAAGGAACTCACCATCGACGAGCGGTTGCAGTTCGTCGAAGAACCAGTTGAGATCACGGACCAGGATGTTAAGGTCCTCAAGAACACGAGAATCCCTCTTGTACGAGTTCGTTGGAACTCCCGTCGCGGCCCAGAGTTCACCTGGGAGCGTGAAGATCAAATGAAACTCAAATATCCACAGTTATTCGGAAACCAAGCAACTACTACTGAGGCTGAAGCTACCAATGCAGAATTTCGGGATGAAATTCCAAATCAACGGGGGGATAATGTGACACCCCAGGAAAACCAGTAATCTTCGCAAACCTGGTCGGGGAGCCGCGATACGATACAGGTAAACAACGTCACACCACTAGCTTCCTCAGTAACCGCATGCTAAATTTCGGGACGAAATTTCTTTCAAGTTGGGGATAATGTGACAACTCGAGTTTCCGACACTCTTTATTCGCATTTATTGCACGTTGACCTTGACTGTTAGCTGTTGACTTGTTTGACTTGTAACGATACACGTTGTGTTAAAATGAAACGTATTATGATTGTGTAATATGTTATGTGCTATATGATAAAACGTATGTGTTAATGATATAGTGTGAACCGGTTAGTAAACACTTGAACTAGTTAAGCGCTGGAAAACCTTCACAACGAATCAAGTGTGTTTCGCCGGCCCAACTGTTACGCGAAGCCCATTTAAGGCCCAGCACACTTATGCGTGTATATGTTATACGTAACAATTCCATTCGCCACATTTTAGCAAGTTAGAAAGAAACCCTAGAGTTCCCTTTTTGTGCGACGGCAGAAACAAGACTCTCTTCTGTTTGTGTGTGGGTGCATCTCGATTAAGCAGATTCTAGGTTAGAAATTCTTGCTACCCAATCTCATGTTTGCGTGATAATGATGGATCGTATAGTATTAATTAATTGTTTCTTGAACTGATCGATCATGTATACGTATGTGTTGAAGTAGTGATGATTTAATGCATGTATGACGCCTTGAAAATGCAATTGATCGGATAGGGATCCTTACTAATTGTCGGCTATTATTCTTATGTTTACATGTGAGTGTCAGAAACCATGTGGTGGCCATTTGTGTTCTTAAATTACATAAGATGCTAAATGGATATATGTGTTCCACATATACTAAAACATTAACTTGTTGAAGTATGAGATAGTATTATATTATATAGGGTAGTTGATGAGCACATGACTTGCATAGTGTGGTCGACTATTATAATATTCTTGTTTACATGTGTGTTGTCAGGACATGTTAAGTCAAGAGGCAAATATTAATTGTTTATTATATGTTTTCGAATGATAAGAGAAGGAAAGGTCTCATTGGTTGAAAGATGTTCATATTAAAGGTCCAATGTAAAGATTTGATTTTAGTTCGGTCCAATGATGCTTGGCGGTGGTTGATAGGTGTCGGCCACTAGGGCATCTAGGTTGTTGTGATGTTTTGTTTCTTGCTAGGGTTTCGACGAAACAAGAAAGTGTTTCGCCAAGGATATGTTGACGAATTAGAGGGGGTGTTTCGCCAAGGGTAGTTGGCGAAACAGAATGTGTCTCGTCAACATGTGTTTCGCCAAAAACCGTGTTTCGCCAATTTGAATACTTTGCACTGTAACTTGATTTAACTACGCCAAATGTTAACTGGAATTGATTAACTGCTGTTAAGTGATATGCTTGACTTGTATGATATGGAATACATGTTTAGTACTTATGTGATTATAGTTACGTGAACAACTTTGTGAATATGAACTGATTATCATATACATGCATACCGTAGGACGTGATTGATTTATTTGAGCACTTACTTAGCATACCGAGCAAACCAAGGTGAGTTCACACTCTTACCAAGGCATGGGATTCCCCGGTGGGTTGGGAATGGGATTGAATGATTACTTGTACTTACATCACCACTAGACTACTTACCACGGTCCTCGGATTGGGAAGGATGCCTGTGCCAAACTCTACGTAAAGCCTACGTACTGTCCTCGGATTGGGAAGGACACCAGCACTAAACCTACGTAAAACCTACGTACTACCGTCCTCGGATTGGGAAGGACGCCAGCGCTAAACCTACGTACTCGCTACGTACTGTCCTCGGTTGGGAAGGGCACTTACGTAAAACCTACGTAAAATTATACTTACTACTATCCTCGGATTGGGAAGGATACTTATGGTTACGAATAGTCTAGTGGATATACAACATGGGAAGCCCCCACCAATAGAACGTACTATCGGCCCAGTAGAGCCACATGTTACATAAGAACTTACTATTACGCATTTACTTTCTGTGAACTCGCTCAACTAGTTGTTGATCCTCTGTTACATGCCTTGCAGGACCTTAGGTACTTATGGAGCTTGCACGGGAGGCGCAGTCGTTGTGGACATGGATCATGAATGCTTGATTAGACGTTATGACAAGTTTCACCAACTTCCAAAATCGATTTATCAACACATTTCCTACTCTTTTCAGAGTTAGAAGAAACTTCCTGTTTTGTATAATTGGACTCGTGGCAGTTCCAAGCAAATTTCTTTACATTCTTCTTTACTTCAGCAAGAAACTCTTGATTGGATTGTTTCCAGAACGGTTTCTTTTGCTCATCTTCAGAACTTCCTCCTGCAACAAATATTGTTTTTGGTTTATAACTTTTCTCATTTTTATAATTTTCTAAAGAATTAAAGCCCAAACCTTTCTTTTTGAAGTTACTGTTATGGTTTGGTCTCTTTTGAAAACCATAACCAAAACCGTAACCCTTTTTCTTGTTCAATCTCTGTTGAACTCTTGAAGTGTACTTTTTAGGTTTTTCATCAAGATTTAAATCTTTTATTTCAGAAATATTAATTTCTGTTAATTTGAAAACGTGTTTGATCATTTCAGTTTTGACACTTCTTATTGGAAATTCCTCATCAGAATATAATTTGTCTGAATCATTCAAAGTATATGCTACTTTGATTGGTCCGTCATTCAAATTAGATTTTGATAACAAGAATTCTTTATTATAAACCCTCTTAACCGGTGAACTCGGACTCTTCTCAGACAAACTCGAACTATCTGACTTAGACTCCGACTTTGACTCTTCATCCGTATCTAACACCTGATCGACAACTTTCTTTACTAACTCAGACTCATGATCAGTGTCAGACGCTGTGAATATAACATCAATATTGTCTGGTAATTCATCAATGATTTCAGACTTTAACTTGATGTTGACTGCCTTTTTTAGACGCTCCTCGTTAGGATTCCTGGGAGAATAACTTTCATGGATCGGGGGTAGACATCTATTATACTTGACACTTTGTTTCTTACCAGTATCAGTATCTTCCGTCTTTTTCTCCATGAATGCTTCAAGACCTGCAACAGTAGGATAAACACGATCAATCAAATAATCACAGGTTGTATAACTCAACAACAATCGTTTAATCCTTTCACTCTCAATCTTCTCAAGTTCTAACTCCTGCTTAAGCTTAGCACAATCTTCAATATACTCATTGATGACGCTTTGCTTTGTCATTAATGTTGCGCTCATTTTTTGTCATTGCATTTTCAATCTCTGAATTCGTCTTTTTCAGACTATTAACTGTTGTTCAGAACATCATATGACTCCTTCACATACTTCACATCGGACAATAAATCTTCTTTAATTTTCTCCAAATTAGCAATCTTCTTATCTTTCTCCTCACATACTTGACAAGATTCTAAACACTTCAAACATGGTTTTTCAACTTCAACCACTTTTTCAACTATCTTTTCAACCTCGACAATCTTTTCAACTTCAACGAGTTTCTCAACTTCAACAATTTTTTTCTATTTCGACAATTTTCTCTACTTCGACAAGTTTTTCGACTTCAACAATTTTCTATATCACTTTCTCCACTTCAACGATTTTCTCTACTACTTTCCCAGTCACTTGATCAATACTAGCTTCTCCAGCGTATCTGTTTGCCTTTTCATCAGCTAGCCTTCTTGCTGTTTCCAGCTCTCTCCTCAATCTGTCAATCTTTTTCTGATTCAGCATCTCCATTTTATCTGCAAAGAAGAAATTAGAACTGCTAGGATCTAAGCCTTTTCTAGCTTTATTAAGATGTTCTTCTTCATCATCAGTATCAATATCACTTCCAAGATCTGGAAAAATCGGTATTCTCTTCTGACCAGCTTCATCTTCACCCAGAATTCTAGCAACAAGAGCTGTTCCAGGTATGTATTTGTCCCAACTAAATCCCTCAACAACTTTTTCATCATCTTGATGAATAAGTAAAGCTTTCTTATTTCCATCTTCAATAGCACGAGCATGTGCAGTTTGTGGTTGTTGAGCAACCTGATGAAAAATTGATTTCTGATAATAATTGTTCTTTTCTTGATTCTCGGTTGCTTCTTGGTTTTTACACTCTCGTTTAAAGTGTCCTTTTTCTTTGCAACGAAAACAGGTAACTTTTGACTTGTCAAAACCCAATGCAGAATTTGCCAATCCCCGAAACTCATCTCTTTAGGTGATTTGTTGAAACTTTTCTGCTCTCCTACAAGCACTGGCCAAACACCACTTTACATCCATCAAATCAAGTTCCTCTACATCAATTTGGTCATAATCTTCTTTTGTAAGCATCGGATTTCCAATCTTGCCAGCAATCAAACCTTCATAAGATTCCAACAAAGCAACGAGTGATGCCATGTGTTGCTTGGCTATTTTTGGAGAAAAATTTTGACCATTTTGAATATTTAATGTGACATTGCATTGAAGATTTGTTGAATTTTGTTGTTTAGGACTTGATGTTTTGAAGTTTGGATCAAAGCTTGAATATGAAGATGAAGATCCACCACTCTGTGTCATATTACTACCCTTTGTTCCAAATGAACTATCAGCACTAAAACCAGTTTGGATCTTTGGACTAGGGATGGAGATAGCCTTAAACTTGTTCCCTCTGTAATACAGACTGACATCTTGTTGAGCATTTGGATTTGTCATGATAGCAGTTTTCTGAATATCCAATTCCTGCTCTTCAATTTTCTGAATGAACTGTGCCAAATTCATACTCTCAGACTTCCTTATATGTTTCACAATCATCAAGTAAGTTCCCCACTTATGCTGTGGTAGTGCTTCTGCTAGTTTATCGACCCACTCATCATCCTCTTTCTTAATGTCTAATCTTCCCATTTCCAATACCAGATGACAATATCTATCTATGGTCTGCTTTGTTGTTTCATGGTCAAAAGCTGTAAACATATCAAATGATTTCTTCAATAATGCCTTTTTGTTTTTAATTATAACTGCGCTTCCTCTGAATTTCTGTATCAAAGCTTCCCAAATTGATCTAGCTGTACCATTATGTTGGAGCAAAACAAAGATATCTTCTTTAATTGCTTGTTGAAGAATACTGATCATCATTTTCTCACTTGTAAATTTCAATTTGTCACCCTCTGAATAGTCAACAATAACTTTTTCAATCCCACGTTCATTCTTAGGTTTCTCATAATCTTTCAACAACGAACATCATGCATCAAATTTGTAAGCTTGAACCCAGTTTTCAAAACGACTTTTCCATCCTTGAAAATCCTCAATGTACATGAGCTTTGGCGGTTTCTGATAAGTTCCTATTTCATTCTCATTGTACAAAGTTTCAGCAGCTGTGATAGGGGCAATCGGTGTCGCAAATGCATTGTAGAAATCCTCGTCCATGTTTTCGACAAATTTTTCACAAAGTCAAGTTTCAAGCGGAATATGGTCTCAAGCGGAATCAGACTCTCAAATGGAATCACTGTTGAAGCGGAATAACCACTTTGAAGCGAAATCACACCTTGAAGAGAAATACTATGATTTCGCTTGAACGATTTCAAGCGAAATAACTCCCTGAAGTGAAATAAGAAGCTTTCAAGCGGAATAAGGATAATTTTTCAAGCGGAAACACTATTTCAAGCGAAATCAACCTGCTTATTTCGCTTGAAATGTTGCTGACATCATCAGTTCGATCTGTTTTTGGCAAAATTGATCAAGTTCTAGGCCGATTTTAGGTCTGACACTTTCAAGGGTTCATTAAAACACAGTTTCGCACTTAATATGTGAAAATCAAGACTTTTTGACCGTGAAAACTAGTTCAATTTTAAAAAGAAGGTGTAAAAGTCAGAAAATAAGGCTGTTTTGGCAAGAACTCTTCTTCCTGAGCTCTGATACCACTTGTAGGATCGTTTTGTGACCCAAATGAGTCGTTCAAAAGAGCTCTAGTCTGTTTCAGAGGCGGAAACTAAGAAACAGATGTGGAAAGCAGCTTGTTTCACTATTAAACGTCTTGTTTATTGAAAATAACAGCAATACAGATCAAACGACGCGTCGGCAGCACTTCGGTACCGGAATGATAACTATTACAAATGATTTCGCTTGGGCTGGTATTTATAGACATGAGATTTCGCTTGAAAGTGTCATGTGTCAGTTCAAGCGAAATCAACAAATTTGATTTCGCTTGAAACTGTCAAATGTCATTTCAACCGAAATAACATCATTCAAGCGAAATTACCACTTAAACAACGTAAAATCTCCTATTTTGTCGTACAACACGCCCTGATCTAACAATTCTAATATTAGACTCGATACAAGACGAAGTCGACAGACGTATGCACCAACAATGGTAGGCGTACCATAGATCCGTTATCCTAAGGTTTCTAACGTTTTCACGTTAGCTAAGGTTTTGGCATTTTCATGTCACTAAAGTTGGGCTTGTCCCCAGTTTGGGCTAGACCCCAAAATTTTTAGGCTTGTTCCTAGTTTATTTGGGATAGCCCACAATTATAATGGGCTTGTCCCCAGATTATTTGGCTTAGTCCCAAGTTCATTTTGACAGGTTCTCGGAGCTTTAAAGGTACACAAGTTCTCCCAATAAGGATCCCGGATCCTTAAACTTTAACTAATTTCGTTGGTTTGTTTGTACAATAGTAACTTTCAAGGATATAGAATCCTAACTTGGATTCTCTGGTATGTCTTATCCTTAGTTTCATTTATTGACTACACCCTATACTTTCTTACTTAGGATATATGATTCATATTCCTAAACACATTCAAAGTTTTCTTTAAAACTTGTTATTGGCATATTTCTAACAACCTAAAATTTTCAAAGTTCTTACAAAAAGAAAAAATGATGATCTTCACAAACAATATATTTAAATATGGAAACATAAGCATCTCAAGTAAAGAACTTTAAATATAAATGCACAACACCAACCATAGCCAAAATATTAATATTATTAAAACCCATTAATATTCGTCAAAAGTGCTTGGCCTGGATTTCACCAGCAAAAACGTGAACCATCCATCCAGGCCGAACTGGGTTACCTAAAGATTAAGAGTTTTGTGCAGAAATTTAAAGTGCAGGAAATTAAAAAGCAGGATAACGAAGGCTTCATCCCCCAAACAGAGGATCCCTCAATCATTGTTATTCTACCAAATGTCAGAAGGATCAGTGATCCTTAAACCTAAAGCTATTGTTCACGAATTATTACAAACCATAATTGTTTGAAACCAAGACACCATCAAAACAAAAACACAAACTATAAAAAGTGGGCTCAGGCCTAGTTATCAATATCCTTCATCGCCTAATTTAGCAGCCTCACCTTCTGCTGCTCCTTCACCTCCTGTTACCTCCTTCACCCCACTCGGACCAGCCTCTAAAGCCTGCACCTACTCCTGTTCAGCATCCCCACCAAGCTCGAGAAGAGTCTGCTTCCAGCTAGCTACATCCCATGTAGACTAATCAAAGGCAGGATCCATAGCCTCTTCTGCTATTTGATCTTAGCCTGCAGGACAGCACGAGCAGCATAGACTTTGGCCTTATCAGTGGCCTCTATTTTGGCTTCGTTAGCCTGTATATCAGCCACAAGGATCTTCTTCTCCAGGCCTTTGACCTCCTTCTCTAGCTTTGATATGGTCTTGTCTTTGGCGACGGTAATGGAACGGAGACCAGCCAAGTTCTCCTCAGCTTCGGCAAGGCTTTTGTCCTGGTGAGCCTTCAGGCAGACAAACCTCTACAAATCATAAGGCAAGAAAATCAGGATTAGTGATCCTTCACCTCATACATGACTACCTATGAGGATCAAGGATCCTTACCTCAGTGACAAATTCATGAAATTTCCATTCAACTTCGAAGTTGCCCTCCTCCGGCATAGAAGGCTTCTTCCGTTTAGATCTAGCCTTGGCCCTAGTGGTCACCATCTTCGGCTCTGACAAGCTTTTGGCCCTTGGCTACCTCCTTCTTTATGGAGCGAGGAGAGATCATGCTATCAATATCGTCCAGGCCAAACTTGGAAGCTGATTTGCTAGTGGATCGTGGTGCATGTCACACCCCCAAAATACCACATGCGGAAACACCGCGGGACGTGTGACGTACCAGGATCCAAGCCACCAATCACATTGAACCAATAATAAATATTTAAATAAAACATTTGATTCATTTCATAATATAAATCCAAGTCATAAGTTAAAACCAAAGTAAACGTTCAGCAGAAGCATATAGTAAATTATTAATCAACTGTTTCAAAACAAGTGTTCAAAACCAATGTAACAAGTATTCAAGAGTCTCGATCCATGACCACTCCAGCACTCCCAGATAGCAAGTCCAAAATCAAGAATCTAACGACCTGCAAGCATGCAGACAAGTGTGTCAGACGACGCTGGTGAGTTCAAAGTTTGTTAACACGTTTTAGTTACCTGATATAAGTATAATTCACTGATTTGATGTTGTTATTAACTCGATTACCGCAGATGGCTCTACATTTATTTGCCCAAACCCCAATGCTCTATCACACATTGGTCAAGCGGTTAAGGTAATTAGTTCACGACCGTCCTCCCCGGTACGGTGTGAGGGTGCCAAACCTAATAGCGTTATCAACTAATAACCCCGTTGCCTCCCCGGAAATCAATCGGTATATGTAAGGGAACTTAATGATAGAAATGAGTGTAATAACCAACATCCCAATAACCCGATGTTCCTCCTCGGAACGATTACCAGATGTCCCTCCCCGGGACGTATGGTTGGAGAAAAAGCAGTGAACTCACCTTGGTTTGCTCGGTATGACTAGATATTCGTTCACACTTAATCAGTCAAAGCCAATGGTATTCATGTATACGTAATCAGTTTACATTCACATGGTTCACGTGTATATTATAATCAGAGTGTGCGTTCAACCAACAATCACCAAATAACACATAACAGTTGTTCAAACTCGTGCAATTCCATAGTTCACATGCATGATTTACAGCAGCACTTAACAGTTAAGCGTGCTACTCATAACAACCAAATTATGTTTCCTCAGTCAATGTTTATATCATTAACAAACAATAATAGGGATTCGTCGACAATCATTCATAGTATTCAAGTTCTAACCACAGTCTGCGAACTGTCCTCTGGGCGGCGAAACATCAACTGACGAAACACTGAGGTGTTTCGTCGACATGACAGGTGACGAAATACTAAGATGTTTCGTCGATACGATGGGTGACGAATCACTGGGTGTTTGGCCGATGTGAGGGGTGATGAATCACTAAAGTGTTTCGTCGACAGGAGCGTTTCGTCGCATACATAACAGTTCTGATTTTCCTTTTCCTCAGTAACCAATTTCCAGTGATTTCAGCAAACACGTTTACCATTTCCCAAAACAGATCAAACAGATTAAACATTATGATTTTAATAGTTATTGCTCATGCTCAAATGGTTTCGTCAACAATATGATCAGATCGCATAAATCATAAATCATTAACCCTAATCATGCCACTAAGAACCATAATCAATCAAATCATCATCATCAATAATTCATCAGTTTACCAGTATTCATAACTATCTATAACCATATTCAATCAAACTATGATTCATAACATTTAGATCAGTCATGATATAACAATCATGTGCAAATGATTATACCAACTACATAACAAATAGGTTAAACCGAAACATCACATACTAACCAGATGCGAGATGAGACCGAAAGGATTTCGAGAGGATGATGATCGTCGTCGGGTGCAAGGGAGAGGAAAAGTGTGTTTAGGGTTTCGTCGAGTACGGGTGATGACGAAAATCCCAACTTTCGTCAGGTGTGAGGGTGCATGGGTTAAGTCTAACAAGTCTTAAATAGTTAATAAGTTTCCAAAACCAAACAATATAACAATCCATTAATCAAATAACAAGGGTGCACGTATTACAACGCAATGAACCATGAAAACACAGTTGTGAAACAAGTAGCGTGTCTAGTGAAGACCTTGAAAGCTTGGGTTGTCACAGAGCACCTATCAGTTAACAAACAGATAAGTTTTCTTGTTATATTCAATATATTTCAATACATGATTACATTATACAAATATATGCAAGTACTTACTTGACATCGTGTAGGAAGTGGATGTATTCTCTTCTGACTCTTTTATCCTCGGCTTGAATGTCCTAATCGTTGAATCGATGGCCCAAAACGCAGCAATCCTTTCTTCGGTACCGGGTAGATCAACAAGACATGCAAAGTTGGTCACTACATGCAAATAAAGAAAAGAAGGATAAGTCAGCAATAATACTGCAACTCTTATTTTGGTCAAAAATCAAACAAAGGATAATGTAACCAAATATGATTTTGTGAGGTAGTGTGCTTGTATGTTGAACAAGTGAATGATCAAATGTGAAATGTTAAGAACAATGAACATAAGGATTTGTACGAGGAAAAAGCCCTTGATCCTTATGAGATCTCCGACACAAAAATCTCGGAAAGTGAAAATTATCACTTTCAAGTATATTGAACAAAAATGTTTACAACTTCGGATGTTGATCAAGTGTGGTACAATGTTTGCTAATATGAGTATGTATACGATAGCTTATATTCGAGTGTGTGTGTGTGTGTGTGTGTGTGTGTGTGTGTTTCTGCTTATAGTAAATCTATCTATCTAAACATATGATCAACCCATTTAAATGGAAAAAACCACTAAGTCTGAAATAGTAGGGTGACCACGTCCAAGCAAGTTAACGTTGAACCAATTCCACAAGTGCAACATCTTCAACGGATGTGGACCGAGATTCTCGCCATGACTTGGTCCATATCATCCATGACTTGCATACCATCATGAGAAAATACAGAGAACAATTGTTAGTGAAGTTGTAAAATAACAAGGATCCATGATCCTCAGACTTCCTGCATCATTTGTTAAGGATCAGTAATCCAGACCGGTCTAAGGATATGTGATCCATAGTTAATAAAAATTATCCCCTAACAATTGCCCCCAAATATGGCTGATTATTAACGAAATTTGATCGGCCATATTTCCATTCAATGAAGACTAGCTGTTGGAGTATCAACTAGCCGTTACGGTCAGAATGATGTCATTGATTTGATCTCCATAGCTTATCACTACTAATATATAGGATGGAGATAAGATCAGGGATTTATTTAAATTCAGAATATCCTTTTATAATCCTCATTTCAGAGCACAATCAGGTATTCTCCTCTTCTCTGAAAATCTTTTTCTTTCTTCTTTATCCTTCATCTTCTTCAACATCATCATGACAAAGATGGTTACTAGATCATTACCAAACAAGGGTCATGACTGTGATAGTCCACCAAAGAGTCAAAATCTGCTGAAGACTCCATCTTTAGAGCTCCGTCGATTTACTAATCCTGAGATTGATCAGTTTTTCACCCATTTCCACCAAATACGGTGTTCCGTCCTTTTGATTCTTCTATCAAAAGTGATTCAGTATCCTCAACCTGGGTTTGTTTTCTAGCAGCCCCATTTCAAATTGGTTACTCTTACCTTTTCCCTGAGTTCACTCAACGTTTCTTTACGTTGACTTGTATGTCTTACAGTCAGGCCATGCCAGTGTTATGGAGGATGTTATACACTCTTGAGCGAATCATCAAGGATGAAGGATTAAACTTCAAACTTTCTGAGCTGGCTTGTTTTTATAACCTGGTTTCTCATGGATCCTACAGATTTCTTTTTAAAGATAAACCCCAGCATCCAATCCCACTTCTCAAAACCACCAAGAATGACACCAACTAGAGAAATCAATTCTTCTTTGTTAGGAGAGATACCATTCCTCTAGGGAATACCCTCCCTAAAAAGTGGGCTTTGAAGGGTAGGATATAGGATCCTTAGGATAGAACTGTTGGAACTTTGATTCTTTCTTTATGAGTATAACTGATCTTGTTTTCTTGCCAAAGTAGGTGCCTTGACTCTAATTGCTGCCCTGGTCTTGGTTAACTGAGGATGACTGACTGAAACTACGGTTATTGCTGTTGGCAGGCCTTTTCTGAGATTGACTCACACTGGTTGCTTTGCCAGCATCGTTCCATTTGCGCTTGTTATCACTAGTAGGTGTGGCAACTGTAGCAGTAGGGGTAGTAGCAGAAACACGTGGCGGTAACGCACCACGCTCGACGTCTTGGTCGGTATTCTTGTGTGCTAAACGGATAATCGGAGGCAGATTGTTGAGGTTTGCAGCAGTGACCAAACTCTTTACCGATGGTGCTAGGCCCTTGATGTATAGTTCAATTCTTCGGGGTGGAGGTCGAGACAGGTTAGGGCAGAAAATTGCTAGCTCATGAGATCGTTTCGTATAAGCCTCGATCTCAGACCCTTCCATCTTCAAATCGTAGTACTCGTTCTTGAGCTTCTGATTCCCGTCACGAGGACAGTACTCCTCCCGCATTAGCTCCTTGAAATCATCCCAGGTAGTGGCGGTAGCCATCTTGATGCCCAACATTTGCACCTGGGCATTCCACCAAATTAAGGCACCATCCTCCAAAGTGATTGTAGCATACTTCACACGGTCCCCCTCGGGACAGTTACACATAGCAAACACTGACTCAGTCTTCTCGAACCAACGTAGTAACCCCACAGCCCCTTCAGTCCCACTGAATGTCTATGGCTTACAATCTATGAACGTCTTGAAAGTGCAAGCAGGCGGGTGGTTTTGGTTCTGATTCGCTTGATGGCCAGCTTGATAAGCCGCTAATGCCTCAGCCACATGGTTGTTAATCAGATTTGTCAACTCAGCCTGAGTCATCGCGATGTGTCCACGTCCATGGCCTCGTCCACTCATGATTCTATATAAGGAGAGGGAACAAGTTTAAGAATCGAGATAAGGTAGGAGTCAAATCTCACGTTGACATCTACAAACTGCAAAGTTTACACCAAACAATAGGGCAGAACCCTTCTCACACTCGTTAAGCCACACTGGGACTCACATGCACCTCACATTATTATTATTATTATTATTATTATTATTATTATTATTATTATTATTATTATTATTATTATTATTATGTGTGCACCCATAATAACAAGGCAATTTGCATGCTTATATTAGTGCCTCTTAACTTGCGCTAAAAGTTTCCCCCACATTCAAATAGTAAAAAAAAAGGCATTACAGGATTAATAATCACAAGAGTCGAAGGGTAGTGCCACACTATGTAGCCCCACTAAGACATGCAGCACAAGTAATCACATCAAGGTATCAAATATGTTGTTTCATGCAAGTCGTGTGTGTGTAACTACTAAGCAAGTAATGCATAGAGTAAACAGAAGACGAACCTTGCAATCTGTAGCTGAGTGTCATGGTCGATTTTCAAAGTTGTTCGGTTATAGTCTGGTTTTATAAAAACATTTTAAAACCTAGTTCACTATAATCAGTGGCTCCGATACCAAACTGTCACACCCCCAAAATACCACATGCGGAAACACCGCAGGACGTGTGACGTACCAGGATCCAAGCCACCAATCACATTGAACCAATAATAAACATTTAAATAAAACATTTGATTCATTTCATAATATAAATCCAAGTCATAAGTTAACACCAAAGTAAACGTTCAGCGGAAGCATATAGTAAATTGTTAATCAACTATTTCAAAACAAGTGTTCAACACCAATGTAATAGGTATCCAAGAGTCTCGATCCATGACCACTCCAGCACTCCCAGATAGCAAGTCCATAATCAAGAATCTAACGACCTGCAAGCATGCAGACAAGTGTGTCAGACGACGCTGGTGAGTTCAAAGTTTGTTAACACGTTTTAGTTACCAGATATAAGTATAATTCACTGAATTGATGTTGTTATTAACTCGATTACCGCAGATGGCTCTAGATTTATTTGCCCAAACCCCAATTCTCTATCACACATTGGTCAAGTGGTTAAGGTAATTAGTTCACGACCGTCCTCCCCGGTACGGTGTGAGGGTGCCAAACCTAATAGCTCTATCAACTAATAACCACGTTGCTTCCCCGGGAAGGGACTTAATGATAGAAATGAGTGTAATAACCAACATCCCAAGAACCTGATGTTCCTCCTCGGAACGATTACCAGATGTCCCTCCCCGGGACGCATGCTTGGAGAAAAAGCAGTGAACTCACCTTGGTTTGCTCGGTATGACTAGATATTCGTTCACACTTAATCAGTCAAAGCCTATGGTATTCATGTATACGTATTCAGTTTACATTCACATGGTTCACGTGTATATTATAATCAGCGTGTGCGTTCAAGCAACAATCACCAAATAGCACATAACAGTTGTTCAAACTCGCGCAATTCCACAGTTCACATGCATGATTTACAACAGTAATTAACAGTTAAGCGTGCTACTCATAACAACCAAATTATGTTTCCTAAGTCAATGTTTATATCATTAACAAACAGTAATAGGGTTTCGTCAACAATCATTCATAGTATTCAAGTTCTAACCACAGTCTGTGAATTATCCTCTGGGCGGCGAAACATCAACCGACGAAACACTGATGAGGTGTTTCGTCGACATGACAGGTGACGAAATACTAAGATGTTTTGTCGATACGATGGGTGACGAATCACTGGGTGTTTCATCGATGTGAGGGGTGACGAATCACTAAAGTGTTTCGTCGACAGGAGCGTTTCGTCGCATACGTAATAGTTCTGATTTTCCTTTTCCTCAGTAACCAATTTCCCGTGATTTCAGCAAACACGTTTACCATTTCCCAAAACAGATCAAACAGATTAAACATTATGATTTTAATAGTTATTGCTCATGCTCAAACGGTTTCGTCAACAATATGATCAGATCGCATAAATCATAAATCATTAACCCTAATCATGCCACTAAGAACCATAATCAAATCATCATCATCAATAATTCATCAGTTTACCAGTATTCATAACTATCTATAACCATATTCAATCAAACTATGATTCATAACATTCAGATCAGTCATGATATAACAATCATGTGCAAATGATTATACCAACTACATAACAAATAGGTTAAACCGAAACATCACATACTAACCAGATGCGAGATGAGACCGAAAGGATTTCGAGAGGATGATGTCACACCCTGGCTTTGCGGAAGCGTGGTTAATTTGGTGTGACTTCTTAATACCATAGCTTAACCATAACAAAGCTATATGAAATAAAACCATGCAAGATCATCCATTCGATTAAGTTTTAAAAACCAAATACAATAACATTGTCTTAACGGAAACAAATCCTAACGAAATTGTTCAACAAACACAAACATCAACATGACATAAACACAGTTTAAGGACTGTGACTTGTCCAGGAAAGAGTCACATTCCCCAAACCCGGATGACCTCGTAACTAGTGCAGCGGGAAAACGTGTCATACCGCGCCAGATCCTTTAATTCCCTGAAATACATGTAAGTTGAAAAATCAACAATAATGTTGAGCGAGTTCATGTGTAAGTGAGTAAATAAACCTTTGTATGTATAAAAACCCTGGTATGCAGCAAATAAGGAAAAAGAGATCACCAATGGTTTGCAAGGCCATTGATATGTGTGAAGTGCAAGTAGGAAGACTCAAACCTAGCAGATTTTGCGTTGGGCACAAAGTTACCCCGAGGTCCGTACTGTTGGACCTGGAGTTGGGCTCGCTACACCCAGATAGATCTACCGCTTACGTCCCTCGGTCCTACAATGAGGACTAATGGCCTCCAGTTCCCGCCTACCCACTCACATGATCTAAGTAGTAAACCTCCTTACGCTAACCATACCATGTATAAAGTACTTGTAATCAAAGTAACATCTATTTCACCCCCGTAGTTTAGAAAACTGAAAACAGTTAAGAGAAAAGGGGGACATGAACTCACAGTGGTGCGTCTCTACCAAGTATACCTCCAAATCAAGCAGCTGTGTGACGACCTACACGTACTAACTCTATTAGACGGACGACCGTGCCTTAGCTTTAAGGTTTAAGTTTTTGGGAAATAGTTAGGCAACTATTTCGTGTTTACATTCTGTATATACTTGGTAATCATTTTCCTTCCCAAGGATGGGGGATTTAATACATGTGTGTTCGAAATATATTATTAAGTCTCACTTAAAATATATTTTATTTCTAACTCCCAAAATATAAATATTCTTCTCAAAAATATTATATTTTCTATTACATAATTTTCCCAAAATAATACTTTAACAAAAATACGCGTTCATGAATATTCCCTTAAAATGTGTAAGTTACGTTTTAACGATCGAGTGGTAATAATAATTACCGGTGTAACTTATATATTTATCGTAGAGACGTTCGTATTATTTTGGATCCATTAACATTCGATAGTATTATCTTTACCCTAAAAATAATACTAGTATTTTCACAAAAAAATCATAAACACATATCAAGTGACTTTATGAAAAATATATACTAAATATATATTTACCAAGTTTTATTTTGTGAAATCCCACCTCCGATGTTTTGTAAATATAGTCGTGGCGAAATCTATATTTTGAAAACAAGTCGAAAAGTATTTCTAACACTTATAGTGAAAATAATTCTAAGTGTTAGGTTTTTAGAAAAATTTCGCCAGAGTTTCCTCTGTAACTGGAGGTGACCACGCTTTCTAGCATATCATTTTCTTTTATAAATCAAATCAACATTCTTTTCATTCAATCAAAACAATGTCCAAAACAACAAACTAGTAAATAAATATGTATATCGCATAAATTACATGAACTTGCGTTTTATCCGAGAATAGAAAGTAAATTCCATTACTTTTAGTGGATCTTTGTATAAATCAATCCGGTTTCGTAAAAACCCTGTTTTTAAAGAAATTCCATCTTTACAACTTCTCGTCATCTTTTTCAAAAATAGTTATTTTGTCGAAAGTGTGTGCTACACAAGTGTTTACACACTTATGTGTTCTAAAAACCATTCGTGTTAGTGTAAGATCCGTCTTTAGAAAAAATGATTTCTTTGATACTTGGTTCTTTGAAAATACCGCTTGTAGATACGTAGATCTACTAGTTTTAAATACTATTTCACAAGCAAAGTCGCTTTTACACAAGTTCATGATATGTGTGTGGTAGAGTTTCGTCCTTTAACCCTTGTTACTTCCAAAACAACCTTATGTCATGATCCATGATCGTGACCAACCCGGGTTAAATGACGATCCGAGCTACCACAACATAGATCGGGTCCAAATAATCACACAAATCAATTACTACAAGTTTTACACAACATATGAGCTTTTAACCATCACTTTTAGTGTTTTTAGTAGACTTTTATGCTTCATCTTGTATGTTTGCGACTTTTAACCGTTACATATCATTTTAACCACTTTAAAATAGTTCGAGAGGGTGATTATAGCAACTTACTACTAGCTCGAGGCTAGGGAAGAATCTATGCGCAAAATGAGTGGATAAAAGCAATAGAGTGAGGTCCTTCGCCTTCCGAATGCACCAAGCCTCCTTATACGTGATCCTTAACGCTTGTATGAACTTGGAATGTGATGATCAAAACTCGAAAATATGATGGATGTAGAGGGGGTGTTCGGCCGAAGCCTTTGAGAGAGAGAGAGGGAGTGTTTTGGTGAGTTGTGTTAGTGAAAGAATGATGGTTTAAGCTTAGTTATTTATAGACAATTCCCTCCATTATTAACCAATGGATGTTATGTCCACTTGATATGGGACATAGTTGATTAAAATAATCAAAAGAGTACAAGATATGGTCACAATGTGACCGAGTTCGGCTAGGGGGGGGGGGAGGTAATCCGGTTCCATTTCAACTAAACACTAAGTATTAGTTAGTTAATTATAAGGGTTAACCCGGTTACTAGTGTGTAGTGTGTTATGACGGGTGTTAGGGTATTCAGGGACCCTAACTGGCTCAGAAAAAGATAAACAATGAAAATGACAATATTTTCATGTTCCGGGTAAAGTCCGGTTGTTCGGTTGGATAGTAATCCGTTAAAGCGTTAAACAAGCTTTAAAGTGTCGTTATAATTATTTTTAGTGACACAACTTATTCCTCCAAAGTGTCGGGAATATTTTCCTCATGTTTTGGCACTTTATTAGTTAGCCAAATGCTGAATTGTTTAATAAAGTGCTGAGTTTTTGTGCTTAGAGTACGTTTTAGGCACATCCAGTCATTGTAACTTATTCCTAGAGACGCAGTTCTACAACCCTTGTATCCCTACACTCACCACTAGTGTAGCAAAATATTTCTGGCTCATACAGGCCTTAGAGGCAGTGTCTGCCTGATGCTGGCTTATCAGCATGTTCAATAGGTTATCCGTTTATAGTGCTACTGTGCTTTTTGTGCATCATGTTTGTCACTAAGGTTCAGCATGTAAATAATGTAGTGACGGTAAGTAAAGTATGATGCAGGTATATGCATGTATCAGAAATCAAGTAGCAGTTCATCAGTAATTTCAAACAAGCACAGTAATTAAGCAGTAATTAATTATTAATTAAGTCGTACGGATACCTGGTTTAGTGAGGGTTGTCACAGATGATGATCGTCGTCGGGTGCAAGGGAGAGGAAAAGTGTGTTTAGGGTTTCGTGAATTATGATTCACGTATAATATAACGTAAGTGTGACTGGGCTTTACTTGGGCCGAAGGCCCATCTCGACGAAACACTTTCTCTCGGCGAATCATAGATCCTTCGTCGAGTGAAGGTGACGGCGAAAGATCCCATCTTTCGTCGAGTACGGGTGATGACGAAAATCCCAACTTTCGTCAGGTGTGAGGGTGCATGGGTTAAGTCTAACAAGTCTTAAATAGTTAATAAGTTTTCAAAACCAAACAATATAACAATCCATTAATCAAATAACAAGGGTGCACGTATTACAACGCAATGAATCATGAAAACGCAGTTGTGAAACAAGTAGCGTGTCTAGTGAAGACCTTGAAAGCTTGGGTTGTCACAAAGCACCTATCAGTTAACAAACATATAATTTTTCTTGTTATATTCAATATATTTCAATACATGATTACATTATACAAATATATGCAAGTACTTACTTGACATCGTGTAGGAAGCGGATGTATTCTCTTCTGACTCTTTTATCCTCGGCTTGAATGTCCTGGTCGTTGAATTGATGGCCCAAAATGCAGCAATCCTTTCTTCGGTACCGGGTAGATCAACAAGACATGAAAAGTTGGTCACTACATGCAAATAAAGAAAAGAAGGATAAGTCAGCATTAATACTGCAACTCTTATTTTGGTCAAAAATCAAACAAAGGATAATGTAACCAAATATGATTTTGTGAGGTAGTGTGCTTGTATGTTGAACAAGTGAATGATCAAATGTGAAATGTTAAGAACAATGATCATAAGGATTTGTATGAGGAAAAAGCCCTTGATTCTTATGAGATCTCCGGCACAAAAATCTCGGATAGTGAAAACTATCACTTTCAAGTATATTGAACAAAAATGTTTACAACTTCGGATGTTGATCAAGTGTGGTACAATGTTTGCTAATATGAGTATGTATACGAGAGCTGATATTCGAGTGTGTGTGTGTGTGTGTTTTTCTGCTTATAGTAAATCTATCTATCTAAACATATGATCAACCCCTTTAAATGGAAAAAACCACTAAGTCCAAAATAGTAGGGTGACCACGTCCAAGCAAGTTAACGTTGAACCAATTCCACACGTGCAGCATCTTCAACGGATGTGGACCAAGATTCTTGCCATGACTTGGTCCATATCATCCATGACTTGCATACCATCATGAGAAAATACAGAGAACAATTGTTAGTGAAGTTGTAAAATAATAAGGATCCATGATCCTCAGACTTCCTGCATCATTTGTTAAGGATCAGTAATCCAGACAGGTCTAAGGATATGTGATCCATAGTTAATAAAAATTATCCCCTAACAATTGCCCCCAAATATGGCTGATTATTAACGAAATTTGATCGGCCATATTTCCATTCAATGAAGACTAGCTGTTGGAGTATCAACTAGCCGTTACGGTCAGAACGATGTCATTGATTTGATCCCCATAGCTTATCACTGCTAATATATAGGATGGAGATAAGATCAGGGATTTATTTAAATTCAGAAGATCCTTTTATAATCCTCATTTCAGAGCACAATCAGGTATTATCCTCTTCTCCGAAAATCTTTTTCTTTCTTCTTTATCCTTCATCTTCTTCAACATCATCATGACAAAGATGGTTACAAGATCATTACTAAACAAGGGTCATGACTGTGATAGTCCACCAAAGAGTCAAAATCTGCTGAAGACTCCATCTTTAGAGCTCTGTCGATTTACTGATCTAGAGATTGATCAGTTTTTCACCCATTTCCACCAAATACGGTGTTTCATCCTTTTGATTCTTCTATCAAAAGTGATTCAGTATCCTTAACCTGGGTTTGTTTTCTAGCAGCCCCATTTCAAATTGATTACTCTTACCCTTTCCCTGAGTTCACTCAATGTTTCTTTACGTTGACTGGTCTGTCTTACAGTCAGGCCATGCCAGTGTTATGGAGGGTGTTATACACTCTTGAGCGAATCATCAAGGATGAAGGATTAAACTTCAACCTTTCTTAGCTGGCTTGTTTTTATAACTTGGTTTCTCATGGATCCCACAGATTTCTTTTTAAAGTTAAAACCTAGCATCCACTCCCACTTCTCAAAACCACCAAGAATGACACCAACTAGAGAAATCAATTCTTCTTTGTTAGGAGAGATACCATTCCTCTAGGGAATACCCTCCCTAAAAAGGGGGCTTTGAAGGGTAGGATATAGGATCCTTAGGATAGAACTGTAGGAACTTTGATTCTTTCTTTATGAGGATAACTGATCATGTTTTCTTTGTTTATGCAGTGAGCAATTTTTCTTCTTTGGTTGAACAACCTGGTATCATGTAAAGATTGGCAGCGTTTTAGGCCCTGGATTCCACCATCAGAACATTCAAGCCGAAAGCTAAGGATCTAGCAGAAGCATCATCCACATCCTTAACCATGTCAAGTAAGTATTAATATGTGATAAAATGTTAAGTATGTTAAGTATGTAATAAAGTTAAGGATCATGTATACTTATCTTTTTCGTTGTCTGAATAGGTGCTCAAAAGTCTGCTTCTAAATCTGATTCCAAGTTTGATCTTGGTGACATCGACAGCATGATATCTCCTCGCTCTTTGAAGAAGGAGCTGGCCAAGGGCCCAAGCCAACCGGAGCCAAAAACGATGTCCACCCATGCTAGGACTGGCTCCAAGAGGAAGAAGCATGCTGATAACACCGATGATGCCTTCCAGATCGAGCGCCACTTTCATGATGTCATCACTGAGGTAAGGATCCTGGATCCTCATAAGTACTTTGTTTTTTCTGCTTCTAAGGAGTACTGATCCTGAACTCCTATTCTTGTAACCTGTAGGGATTTGTCCGTCTCCAAAGATTGCTGATCTCCATAAAATAGCAGCAACCAAGGACAAAAAACTGGCCCAGCTGGAGAAGGAAAAGACTGGGCTGGACGAGCAGCTGATGTTTGCAGAGATTAAGATCCACGAAGCACAGGTCAATGCAACTGAGAACGCTAAGGTATATGCTGCTCAGACCATTCTACAGGCTAGGATTAAAATGGCTGAGGAGGCTATGGATCCTGCCTTTGATCGCTCGGCCTGGAACGTGGATGGATGGAAGCAGGCCCTTCTGAACCTTGGTGCTGAAGCTGAAGAGGATTAGGTGCTGATATTGGAGGCCGCTACAAGTGGAGCCAAGGGGCTAAAGGATGGAGCTGGAGGTGAAGCTGGTGGAGATGTTGCAGCTGCTGGTGATACTGCGATAATGGGCGATGATGGATGTTGATGCCTAGGCCGGAGCTCATTTTTTATGCTTTTTTGTGGTTGTTGATGTTTTTAATCTTGAAAAAATGGTTTGTAATAACTCTAAACAGTAGCTTTTAGGATTAAAGATCACTAATCCTTTGGACATTAGGTAGGATGACAGATGGTGGAGGGATCCTCTATTTAGGGGATGAAGCCTCTGTTATCCTGTCGTTTTACTTTCCTGCACTTTATTTTCTGCATGAACACTTTAACTGTTAGATTGCCCTATCTTGCCTGGGTGGATGGTCCACATTTTGCTGGTGAAGTCCAAGCCAGATAATTTTGGTATATAACGAATGGGTTTAAATAATATTAAACTTTTGGCTATGTTTGTTGTTGTTCCTTTATCCTTAAAATTTCTTTTATTATTATGCTTGTGTTCTCCATATTCAAATATATTTCATCATCAATTATTTATAGAATTATAAGGTTTTGAAAATTTGATGATGCTAAGTTAAATAGAAAACTTTACTTGTTTCAATGAATATGGATTATAAATCCTTAACTGGAAAGGATAAAAATAACTTACAATATAGACAAAGTTAAGGATAAAACATACCAGAGAATCTAAGTTAGGATTCTATATCCTTGTAAGTTATTACTGAATAAATAAACTATGAAAATTAGTTAAAGCTTTAAGGATCCGTGATCCTTATTGTCAGAACTTGCAAAACTTTAAAGCTACAAGATCCTGTAAGAAAAATAAACTTGGGACTAAGTCAAACAATTGGGGACACACCCATAACAACTAGGGACAAGCCCAAACAAACTATGGACAAGCCCAAATAAACTAGGGACAAGCCCAAACAAACTAGGGACAAGCCCAAATAACTAGGGACAAGCCCAAATAAACGGGTGTACACTGGGGTCTGGCCCAAACTGGTGACTTTCCCAATGTGTGTGGCATGAAAATGCCAAAACATTAGCTAACGTGAAACGTTAGAAACCTTGGGATAACAGATGTATGGTACATCTACCATTATACTTGAAATCCTACATATAGCCAACAACAATGAAATTGTCAACCACTAAGCGTGTACTGGTCCCATTGCCTCGAACCATACTTGGATAAACGTGCGCTACTGGCGGGGTTTCAAAACCCAATTCATGTGAAAGGTGAAAACCTTTAAACCTTAAAAGGAATAAGATGCCTTAGCTGGGGACAAGCCCAAAAACTGGGAATAAATCCAAAACTTTGGAGAGTTGGCCAACCACTTTGATCTTCTGTAAAATGATAACAACTCTGCAAAAGCTTAGGGGGTGTTTGTTTTTTGTGAAAAGCACTTCTGGACCTCTTATGTCTGCCCCACGCAGACCATGCGTAGACGTTTGAGCTGCAGGGTGTTTGTTTTTTGGAAGTGATTTCATTAAAAAAAGGTCTTCTAGACCTCTTCTCCAAGCAGGCCTGGACTCCCATCTTCAAAGCTCTTCTCCTCCTCTGCTCTTTCAAAACACAACAAACCCTAGCTCCTCCCAGCCAACACCACATCTCCCCTTCGCCACCACCACATCTCCGCCACCTCCCCCACCTTCGGTTGACCCGACTTCAACTCCCCCACCTCCGATTGGGCCGCCGACAACCACCTGCTGAGTACCTTACACATCCTACCTTGTTGGGGGTAATTCTCTCTCTCATGTTTCATCTTGCATCTGCCATAACAACAACAACAACAATACTGAAGTAGCAACACTTCAATCTCTTCTTCAATGGCGAAGAATTACGTTAGAGAAAACGTTCCTTTATCATGATTCGGAGTGTTAGTCGCATAATTGGAATCTATAGTCGCATCCGCATATCAAAAGCTTCCCGATCCACTCCTCTACTTCGATCTTCTTTCCGATCTCATATCTTCCATTGATGAAGAGCCCAAGGTCTGTATTTCTGTACGAGTTTTACGATCGTATGTTGATTGCGTTCGTTTAACGATTCTATAACATGTTGATTGCTATTTGAGATGATGAATTTCATGGAGTTTATTGTAAGGTTTTTTGAATTAGGGTTACGTAGAGTTGTTTAGTATTTGCTTCTTCGTTAACTAGTTGAATGTTAATGATTTGTTGGACTGAAATCCAATTAGTTTAGTTAAAAGTGAACTGGAAAAACCATGGCAATTACTGGAACAAGACAACGTGACAGACCTTTAATGTAGCATTGGATTTCATCTATTATGGTTTTCTGATTTTTAAGAGTGAATGTTAATGATTTGTTGAATGTTAATGATTTGTTAGACTGAAATCCAACTAGTTTAGTTACAAGTGAACTGCAAAAACCATGGCAATCACTTGAACAAGATAACGTGACAAACTTTTAATGTAGCATTGGATTTCATCTAATATGGTTTTCTAATTTTTAAGATTATATGTCGTATGTGAATTGTTGGTGCTTTTGTTTATGTGAAGATTATGTATCATATGTTCATATATTGTTGGTGCTTGATTTCGGTTTATTTAAATTTCAGTTTATTTGTGCAGTCTGTAGAAGATAAAAAACAAACAGTCTACTTCTTGCATACTACAGAGGTTTGGTCCACCTCTTCTGCTACAGATGTTTGCAGATGTGGTCCGCAGACTGCAGACATTTTACCTCTGAAAAAACGAACAGCACCTTAAACTTTATGAAAATAGATGTTAAATGTTTAACATCTTTGACATATGATGAGTAATAAGTATAAAATGAATGAAAATGAATGAAAATAAAAGAAAAATGTTACCGAAGGAAGGATCATATATCCTTTGAGGATCCTAGATCCTAAATCAGAATATTGGAATCACTGAGGATCCCCGATCCTTCTTACATGAAGTATTTCTTGAGATGAACAACATTCCAAGCTCTTGGTAGGAGATCACCATCCATGGTTTGCAAATGATATGCCCCCTTTCCTGCTTCTGCTTCTATTAAATATGGGCCTTCCCACTTTTGTGCTAGTTTGCCATCAGCTGGATTTGTAGTGTTTTGGAATGCTTTCCTCAACACCCAAATCACTAATTTGAAATCTTCTAACCCTGACATTTTTGTTGTATGATCCAGCCACTCTTTGTTTCTAGCGAGCCATCCTCATTCTTGCTAAATCTCTAAGCTCATCTATAGTGTCTAGGTCTTGAATCATGTTTTCAGCATTTACTTCAGGATCATGGATGCTTGTTCTTACTGTAGGAACCACCATTTCTGTAGGGATCACTGCCTCAGTTCCAAAGACTAGGGAGAATGGAGTTTGCCTTGTGGCATTCTTTGGAATTGTCCTATTTGCCCAAAGGATGTATGTTAGCTCTTCAGCCCATTTTCCTTTCTTGGATCCTAACTTCTTCTTCAAGTTGTTGATGAAGATCTTGTTAGTTGATTCTGCCTGACCATTAGCTTGTGGGTGGACTGGTGTTGATGTTATCATCCTAATCCCCCAGCAGTCACAAAACTTAGTAGTTCTATTCCCAATAAATTGGGATCCATTATCACAAATAATTTCAGAGGGAATTCCAAATTTAGTAATAATGTTTCTTTTAATGAAGGATATAACTTCCTTTTCCCTGACTTGAACAAAAGCTTCTGCTTCTATCCATTTGGAGAAGTAGTCTGTCATAGCTGCATGAATACTTTTCCTCCAGGTGCTTTAGGGAGTTTACCTACTATATCCATTCCTCATTTCATAAATGGCCAAGAGGAGACTACTGGATATAAAGGTTCTGCTGGTTGATGTAGTATGTTGCTATGTCTTTGACAAGCATCACACTTCCTTGCATATTCTACAACATCCTTTTTCATTGTAGGACAATAATATCCTATTCTAAGGATCCTTAAGAATAGTGCTCTACCCCTAGTGTGATTTCCATAGTTTCATTCATGAAAATCCTTTAGGACTTCTTAAATTTCTGGATCCTCAATGCACCTCAAATAGGGACCTGCAAGGGATCTCTTGTATAACATGTTATTTATTATAGTAAATTAAGATACCTTCATCCTGAAAGCTCTAGGATTCTCCCCTGTGGGAATTTCCCCATTCTGGATATATTTTAGGATTGGAAGGATCCATGATCCTAAATTCTGTTGTGCATCATCACTAGGTACAATTGCAGTATCCTCAACTATCTCCATTGCATCATTTTATTCAATTGCAGGAGAAAGGATATGAATAATGGGAATGCGGATATCCTCTGGTATCTTCATGGATGATCCTAGATTTGCTAAGGCATCTGCCTCTGTATTTTCCTCTCTGAGTACCTGTGTTATGCTGAAAAAATTGAAAGAATTTGCCAATTTCTTGACTATTTCTAAATATTTGATTAGTTTCTCGCCTTTGATAGCATATAATCCATTAAAATGGTTAGTAATTAGGAATGAATCAGTATATACTTGAAGATACCTGATCCTCATATGTTTGGCTAATTGCAAACCTGCTATTAAGGCCTCATATTCTGCTTCATTATTAGTAGTTTGAAATTCACATGTAATAGATTGGGGTATTATGTCCCCCTGTGACGATTTTAGTAGTTGGCCTAGTACAGTTCCTTTGACATTTCAGGTTCCATCTGTGAAGAGTGTCCAAGGATCCTTAGTCTCCTCAAGTTGTTGAACCTCTAACTCGGGTTCCCTTTGTAAATCACTACTGAAATCAGCCACAAAGTCAGCTAAAGCTTGAGACTTGGTGGAAATCTTGGGTTCATACTTAATGTCATATGCACTAAGATTAACTACCCACTTTGCCATTCTACCTAACATTTCAGGCTTCCTGAGAACATTCTTAATAGTAAAGTTAGTTTTCACAATAATAGTATGTGTTTCAAAGTAATGTCTAAGTTTAGTGGAAGCCATAATCAAAGCGCAAATTATCTAAATGAGAATACCTGGCTTCGGCATCAAGAAGGCTTTTACTTACATAATATACTGGATGTTGTTGGCCTTCATGATCCTTCACTAAGACTGCACTTACTGCTTTACCTGAAACAACTAAGTACATGGATAATGGCTCACCATCTTCTGGTTTCATCAACGCTGGTGCTGAGGATAGATAATCCTTGAGAGCTTTAAGAGCAGCTTCAAGATTCTCAGTCCACTCAAACTTCTTCTTCTTCCTCAGTATATCATAGAAATCCTTGCACTTTTCTGAAAACTTTGAGTTGAATCTGTTTAAGGCTGCAATCCTTCCTGTTAATCTTTGAACATCCTTTGCATTGGTTGGAGATTTGATGTTCACTATTGCTTTTATCTGTTTAGGACTAGCTTCAATCCCTCTTTTGGTCACCATGTATCCTAGGAATTTCCCAGCTTTGACACCAAAGTGACATTTTGAAGGATTTAGCTTCATGTTGTATTGATCAAGGATGTTAAATGCCACTTCGAGATCCTTAAGATGATCTTTTGCCTTCTTAGACTTAACCACCATGTCATCAATGTATACTTCAATAGTGTCTCCAAGTTGCTCTTTGAACATCATATTCACTAGTCTTTGATAAGTGGCACCTGCATTTCTCAATCCAAAAGGCATAGCAATATAACAGTATATGCATGTTGGGGTCATGAATGTTGTGTCCTCCTGATCAGATGGTTCCATTTGGATTTGTTGAAATCCAGATGAAGCACCCATAAAAGTAAGCAACTCATGACCCGCTGTTGCATCCACCATGGAGTCAATGTGTGGGAATGAGAAAGGATCCTTGGGACATGCTTTATTTAAATAAGTGAAATCAACACATACCCTCACTTTCCAATTTTCTTTTGAACAACTGCCACATTGGCTAACCATTTTGGATACTTGACTTTCCTAATCATACATGTCTTTAACAGGTTATCCACCTCTTCTTGGATAATGGCATTCCTTTTAGGTGCAAACTTCCTTCTTTTTTGGTGAATTGGCCTGAAAGATTTATCAATGCCAAGTTTGTGAGTAATAATATCTTTTGATATACTTGTCATATCCTCATGCTTCCAAGCGAAGGTGGATTTCCTCTTGAGGAAGGATACTAGATCCTGCTCGATACTATCAAGGATCCCAGATCCTATAAAAAAATTTGGATTCAGGATCCTCGGGGTCCAATGTTATATCCTTCATGTCCTGCTCCCTTGCCTCCATGACATCTCTTGGAGGATACTTTAATTGCTATGATGCCATCGGTTTTGAAGCTGGCTTCATTGAGGAGGTGTAACAGTTCTTTTCTTCCTGTTGATCACTTTCAATCTTCACTACTCCCCATGGAGTTGGTAACTTCACACATTGGTGATATGTAGAAGGAACAACTTTCATGTCATGTATCCATGGCCTGCCAAGGATCACATTGCAACAAGACAAATAGTCAATAACACATATTTTTTCGACAGAGTTTACCCCCTCAATATAGATTGGTAGTTTGATGTCCCCTAGTGTATTCTTTGTCTCTCCGCTGAATCCTACAAGGACGGATGATCTCGGAACTATCTTTGACTCCGGGATCTTCATCCTTTTGAGGACATCCAATTGAATTATGTTCACTGAGCTCCCACCATCGATTAGGATCATGCGAACAAAATGGTTAGATATAAACAAAGTAATGACTAAACCGTCATGATGAGGATCCTGGATATCAACATGGTCATCCTCATCAAAGGATATTATTTTCTGTTGAGTTAGGTGAGGTTCGAATAGGTCTTTCTCCATTTTCCAACTTAGTCTCTTTAGCATGTCTCTTAGCTGCAGAGAACGATGTTCCACATATGTCAGAACCTTCGGAAATGAAGTTAATGATTTGAGCGTCTGCAGGTGGAGCATGGGCTCTTTCTGGCAATTTGTCGGGATCCTGGATCCTTGACTTTTTCCTTCCTAGCAACTCTTTTATGTGACCCTTGCTTAGGAAATAGCCAATTTTCTTTCTAAGTGCAATGCACTCATCAGTGAGATGGCCAAAGTCTTCATGGAATGCGCACCATTTTGACTTATCCTTGTAAGATGTAGGCTTTTCATTCTTCTTAGGCCATCTAGCTTTCTCGCCTAAATTCTGTAAAGCAAGCATCAATTCATTATTATCAACAGAAAAACAATATTCAGATATGTGAGGATATTCTTCCTCATCTTCTTCTTGTTCAATAGAGTGAACATTTTGATTGCCATGTTTGGAGTATTGCTTGGATCGATTATTCTTAAAGAAGAATCCTTGTTTCTCCTGTTTTGATGATCCAGATAATCTATCCTAGATCCTTTTATCATCTTGTAGACGGATGAACCTTAGAGCCTTGTTTCTTACTTCATCTATGTCCCTGTTTCTTACTTCATCAATTCCTTTTTGTACGGTAATTCTCGTGGATAAATTCTTCGCAACCTGTGAGTAGATCCCTTTTCCCCTTTTACAATAAAACTTTTGGGGTGTATCATTGCGTCTTAAAGTTTCTTAATTATTTTAAATCATTTACCAAGCATACAATGTTAGTGTGTATTACATGTATTATTTCTTCGTGGTCTATTTGGTTATTGTTTATTTGATTGTTGTGTTGGTTATTGAAATCAAGCAAGCAAGCATATTGTGGATCCGCAATTAACCTTTCCTCATGACTATGGGATGTTGGTATCGCCTCTCAACTTCTTTCGTGAGTTGACCTTTCCTTTTGACTACGGGATGTTGGTATCACCACCTCATTTAGTCACGTACTTGTGGGTGTGGGACACAAGTATTTGGTTTTGGTTTATTTCATTCATGATTTATTGTCTTGTTAATTGTTATATATGTTTACTTCATGATTCATTGTCTTATTAATTGCTATATATGTTTACACATGAACTTGCATGCTTATTTTGTTAAATAAAATAAATCAAATAATAAAGCATAATATTTTATTTAAGTCTAGATCTATTCACAACTTTATGCTGAACTAAAACCTTTTTATGCATATACAGGTACACAAGTTTGAGAGAATTTAAAGTTTAAGAAATAGGATGTGCCTTAGTAATAAATCGGATATTTGTTCATGATTAGTTATCGTTTGGATATTGTATTAATTTTGTTGAACCTTTCTATGATTATGTGTGACAATTTAATTTGGTGACTTTAAATATTTTAACTTATAATAGTGTCATAAGCTATGAATAATCATCATGTCGCGTACCATATTCGTTGCGGATTGAGGTGTCACAAAACTACTTGGCTAATGTGCATTTTTTGAACTTTTGTGAATTCTTTTCCTCTTTCATTTTTTGTCTTTTTATAGATTTTGTTTTTCTTTCCAAGTTTCAATCGCACCCTATATTGTACAGATAACAAAATGAACCGGTCCGAACGTCAATACCGGTATCTGTTTTCGTTTTTATTATTTCCAATCGATGCAAAACACATGTCGATATCATTTGGTCGTGCCAGAAAAATTATATTGTTTTTGTTTTGGTTGTTATAGCGAGTGCTGGTATCTTGACCAACCGATACCGATTGAATTTCCGTCACGTAGTTTTACAAATCTGTAAAGCTTTAGTTTTTTATTATAATTAATTTTGAGCATGTTTTGTTATTTTCTTACAACTTTTAATATACGTTTTTTTTTGCGACGTGCCTATTTTAATATAGATCTCGATAAGCGTAAACGTAAATGTTATCAAAGTGACCTTACATTAAATTAGCGTCATTTACTATCTTCGTTATTCTAATAAATATAAAATATTTTTTTATAAAGTTTTGAATATATCATTCCGACGTGCTTACTTTATGCTTGTATAGCGTGAATGTTATCAAAGTGACATCACATTAAATTAGTGTCGTTTACTATCTTCATTATTCTAATAACATAAAATAATTTATATAAAGTTTTGAATATACCGTTGCGATGTGCTAATTTTTATGCATATATAAATTTCATCGAAAACATAGTTTTATTCGCACTAGAGTATTTGTTTTTTTTTTTATCATAAGCCACAATGAGTGATGCTACGGTACTGGTAACTGTACTATAACGAACCGAACTTATGCCAATGACCGAAAACATCGATATTAATTGGTATTGGTACTATCGGAAGCGTTAGTTGTATTCGTTTTAATGGTTTTCAATCGATGTGAAATACATGTCGACATCCTTATGGGCTTACCAGAACTTTATCTTTTAATTTTCCTCTTTCGATTGATATACGGAGTGATGGTATCGTATTAATATCATAATGAACCGAACTAATATCGAACGTTTTTTTCTGCCATTAGCGTTATTTTTACCATGGTGTTTACGCGGGTGTAACCCACTAGTTAAACATTTAGTCACCCCGCCGCGAAACGCGGGTGTAACCCACTAGTTATTATAAAAATATGAAAGTAACAATTATAATAATAATAATTATGACTTAAGCGGTTCATAAAAGAATTGGACCCATGATCCTCCTCCTTACTTCCTTATTACGCACGATTTACCTTTGGATAATGTTAGGCCTGACCGATAAGGCCCAAAGTTTCTAGCCCATTACTTAAATACAAGGACCGAAGGACTATCAGAGACTCTCACAACCTTGGGTTCCCAACACATGAATCCAATGTACAAATCTGATTAACATCACATTCATCAATTTTATAAACTTATATAATAAGGAATGCTATTATTTATATATTTAGTAACAGTATTAGCAAAAGTTTAAACTGTATGAAACAAATATTAATATGAAAGTTATGGGTCAAGTTATTCTACAAAGACTCCTAATTGTAAGAAGTGTAAGGGGATGGGTGGGGGTTTAGGTTTTTGGTTGGTGGAGGATGTTTAATTTTTTTTTTTTTTTTTTTGTGTAGTGGGTTTTTTGGGATCATTTGTACCCTTCTTACAATTAGACTCCTTTGTATTTGATCATAATCCGTCAATTATCACCTGAAAATACAACATATGGCCATTGAATTTTAACGAGTAAATTGCAATTTTAGTCCCCGAGTTTTTGTCCAAATTGTCATTTTAGTCCAAATAGTTTTTTTTTTGTCCTCAGGGTCCCTGACTTTTCTTTTTTTCTTGCCATTTTGATCACATTGGCTAACTTAGTCTAAAAACCAGGTTATAATCAGGGGTATTTTTGGCATTAAATTATTATGAGGTTTATAAATTATGTTGTAAACTACCCCTGTTTATCACTACACGGTCCCGGAAGTTAGTCAACGGCGGTCAAAACAACGAAGGAACATAAGAGAAACTAAAGAACTACAAATCAGTTCCAAATATAATTTTATACCCTTGTTACCATTTTAGATTGTTAATTTCTATATAACTTTCAGAATTAGGATCAAATACAAAGGATTCTAATTATAAGAATGGTACAAAGGATCCTAAAAAAACCCACTACAAAACAACAAAATTAAACATCCACCACCACCCAAAAACCTAAACCTCCACCCACCCCCTCCCCCATCACCCACCCCCCACCCCCCCAAAAAAAAAAAAAAAAACTCTTCACCCACCCCCCAAAATTTTTAGTGGTGATGTAGTGGGTTTAATTTTAGGTTATTTGACACTTGTCACTCTATAAATCCTTCTTACACTTTTTACAATTAGGAGTATTTGTAGAATAACTTGAACCGATAATTGACAATCCTAAAAAAGTACAACTAAGAGCATACATAGACAATGGTTTAGCACTAGATGCTCTTTTGGGGGTTGCAAGATCATGTAGAAGAGTTTATAGTTAATAACATTCCTTCAACAATGATACGAGCACCTCCTTTCAATATGTCATTATACAACACTACTTCGATGGACATGACACTAAAATATCTCATGGAAACTAAAGAGTCATGCCATAAAAAAAATTCCTATCGTATCGTTTTTTTAAATACTCAGGTTTATGGAGCCAAAATTTTCGACGGGTCAAGTCAGGTTGAATCATATAATAAAAGGTATTATCATAATAAAAGTACAGTGTCATTGAAAAAAGTGTATAATAAAAATATAGGCAAAATATCAAATACAAATACCTTTAACGTATAAAATGTACGAACTGAAGGTTTTGCTGAAAAAACGCGATGACATTTTCGTAATTATTTACTCGTAGAGTAATTATCAAATTTACCCTACAAATGATCTTGTAGGTTAATTTTTTAAAATGATCTTGAAAGGTAATTTTGATATTGTAGAGTAATTTTGTAAAATGATCTTTTAGGATAATTTTGATCTTTGTAGGATAATTTTGTAGAGTATCATACTTATTCTACAAATGATCTTGTGGGATAATTTTGATCTTGTAAGGTAATTTTGTAAAGTATCATAATTACTTTACAAATAATCTTGTAGGGTAATTATGAGTTGTATGTTGTTTGATAAACTAGTAGAATAATTTTGATACACTTATAGAGTAATTTTGACAATTACACAACAAGCACATTTTTTTCAAAATTATCCTACAATATCAAAATACCCCTACAAGATCATTTGCGGGGTAATTTTAATAATTACTCTATGAGTAAATAATTACAAAAATGTCACCGCTTTTTTTTGTACTTTTTCATGTTTTTCGTACATTTTGTACGGTAAGGTTATGTATACGGGAACTTTTCCCTAAAAATATTAAGTCATTTGAAATATATAAAATTACATTTATGTTGCTCTCTGCGTATTTTTCATGTTTTGAAAATGAAGTGACCATGTCTGGTTGTCTGCAATCTAAGATTGTAACAAAAGAACAATCACATAAACACATTAAAATTTAATTAATTAATTTCAACTTTAATCTTTAAATATCAAGTATAAAATCACATAACTTTGATTGATCAGAACGACTTAAGTATTCATGTCTAAATTCAAATTTAAAGATTGAAAAACTAACCTTTACTCACGTTTGGTTTAATCGTCCTTGGCTGGTTGGCTTAGTTTTGATCAAAATAAGAATCAAATAATCGATTGATTTTGATGGATCAGAAACGAATCAATCATTTTACTTGATCTATTTAATGTTGATGATCTATCTCGACCCTCCTCCCTACTCCTTTGTGACTATTCGAAATACGAATCACGTGAACTTTTTTAAATAATAGTTATTTGGTTAAAAAATAAACATGGGACTTTAACGATTTAAATTTTACTGTTAAAAAAATGTAATTGGTCTTAATTTTTAAACTATAAATTTGCTTATTGTGTAAAATGTTTGCAGATTACATTCTAAGAACTACATATAGATAACTGTTGGTGACGTCACCATAAAAGCGACCTTAAACAACTTATTAAATGATGTAATAGCCAGTAGTTAACAGAAATGCTAGATAGTTAGAGAAAACACTGTTACATTGAACTACTAGAAACAGCTGGGATTCCAAAACTGTTGGACTTTTGGAATCCAATACTTCTGGTTTTCTATTGACTTGGTTGTTGACTAGTTGACCCAGCCCTTTATCAATCTAGCACTTTGTTCTCTGATATTCCATTTCTTTGAGGCAGCAGTTATGTTCCAGTAATTTAGGTTGGTTTTTTCGAAAGCTTTTAAGGGGAAAAATTTTGGACACTAGATTGTACTTCAACTTATTCAATCAGGTAGGGAAGATAGTTCCCTTAGGTTTTCGCTTTCATCATCAGTAGATCTTAGATAACCCAACAATCTCCCCCTAGATCTGCTGATGTCAAAATATCTCTTATTCTGGCCTATATTTTATTCTCTTATTTGATGATGTCTAACAATCTTTCCCTGGTCATTCCTTTGATGCCAAGTTCTAGATTCGATCATCATTAGCACCCTTTTCCATTTCAAGATTAGCAATAACTTTAATGTCATCTAAGCTAAGACTTTGGACTTCATACCCATCCACCTAGGTTCTAGAGCCATTTTCTCTAAACATGTTCATTTCATTTGAGTCCTTCATTGCTTTCCATCTAACAATCCTTGGGTTAAGGAAGATTCGAGGCAAGTCTAAGACTTCAGTGGGTAGAGGTGAATCTGGCCTGATAGGCATTGTTACCCCTTGATGTGCCTCTGATTGATGTGGTAGATCATTTGAATCTCTTTTTGGTGATTCATCCATTGCAACTATGTAGGTACCAGCAGCTATATCTCCAGCTGTTCTGAACACATGAGTAGTTCCAGGCATGCAGTTTGTCACACCCCCAAAAATACCACATGCGGTGACCCCGCTAGGAGTGTAACGTACCAGGATCTAGCCACCAATCACATTGAACTAACATCAGGTTATAAAATAAAGTTTCCATTTATAATGATAAAACATTCATAAATGTAATCCAATTTTTAACATGTTCAGCGGAAGCAAATAATAAAACATTGTTTGAACGTTTCAAAACCAAGAGTATGTGAAATCAATAAACAAGCCATGCATATCCAAGTTGTGCAACCCATGACCACTCCAGCAATCCCAGATAGCAAGTTCCTTGCCATAGTACCTAACGACCTGCGAGCATGCAACAAGTGTATCAGACAACGCTGGTGAGTTCATAGTTTTACGAAAACGTTAGTTACCATGTGTTTAGTTCAGTTCATTGATTAAAATGTTGATAATAACTCGAGTACCATACAAGATGGCTCCAGATTATTTTTGCCCTTCCCCAATGCCCCTATCTAAGCATTGGTCATGACTGGGTCATTAATTCACACCCTTCCTCTCAGGTACGGGGTAAGGGTACCAAACCTAAATAGCGCTATCAACTAATACCCTGTTACCTCTCAGGTAACAAACAATATGGGACTTAATGGTGATAGGAATTGAGTGTATTATCCAACATTCCAGTTTTTACCCAAATGACTTATTCCTCTCAGGAATACCCAATGATTGTCCCACCCACCGGGACGCATGCTCAAGAGGAATGAACTCACATTAGATTTGCTTGGTTTATCAAGTTACCCGTTCCAGTTAATCAACCAAACCCTACCGTGGTTATCAATCAAGTCAGTTTCATAGTCAATCGAGTCACGTATTTTGCACATATTGTATTCATCACAAAGATCACTGTACATCATATAGTAAATACCCAGTTCTTATACAAGTTCACATCTCATGTGAATGACACAACACAACATGTGGCAGAGAAGTTTCTACTCACACAAATCAGATTTTATTTCCCATTCTTAGTCTGCATTATTACCATACAACACTTAGAATTTCCAAACACAAGTATCCATCTTCTTATACAACATAATATGTTTACAGTCCTGGCCATGTACACATACGGCGAAGATTCCTAGCGACGAAGGACTAACCTTCATCGAAATGAAGTGTGACGAAGTGTCTATACTTCGTCGAGGTAATGTTCGGCGAAGTATGCAACCTTCATCGAGACTGGGTTTGGCGAAGGATCATAAAGGTTCGTTAAGATCACATAACAACAGTTAACACATTTTCAGTGGGGTTAATGGATCAAACATTCTATACAAGTTCTACAAACCCTAACTACTGCTCAACATCAACACTAATAACCCCACAACCTTAACATCGAAAAAAAACATCACGGATTAACACAAGTCTTGATTACACATACTCATGATTCCAATCCAACTATTAACATTCTCATTCATATGCAAATCAGGTTATCAGTTTCATTACTATGAACGTATTCAGATCATCAATCCTCATCATGCAATTTCTAGATTTAGAATGTTATTAATGAAACCTAATCTCACACAAAATCACAACAACAGAATCATCACACAAGAATTTCATCAAATAACAACGTTAGAAACTAACCGTGATACCAGATTGATTAGTTTGAACGAAATGAAGGGCTTCAAGATTCTAGAATTGACGTCGCACAGAGAGTAGGAAAGAGGACTTAGGGTTTTGTGTTTACGTTAAATGATTACGAGAAGTTATACACATAACAGTTGGGCCGTAAACCATCCTGGGCCGAGGCCCTTCTTCGGCGAAGTCTCACTTGACGAAGAATCATTCTTCGCCATGATGAGAGTATGACGAAGGATCAACCTTCGTCGATGATGGTTGTGACGAAGATCGTTCTTCGTCGATGGGTGAGTGTGACGAATACTATTCTTCATCGAGTGCTCAAATTCAACATTAACATAATTATAAACATACACTATACTTCAGTTTTCACGTAACACTCATATGTAAACAATACTTCAATCAACCAACCTCATGCATAAGATACAAAGTAAAATGAATTACGAAAACCAAGTAAGATTGTGAAACAGATTATGCATAGGTAAAAGACCTTTAAATCTCGGGTTGTCACACAGTTGAAAAAATCATCTTCTCTTCTTCTTGTAAGTCTACAATCCATTTGGTATAGCCATGTTTTTCTTTAAGATTGTTCAAGTAGTTTTCCATGACTTTTGGATTGTAGTAGAAGATCTCTTGGGGTTTGAATGGAATAGCAGTTGTCTCCTTCTTCTTTTGAACATGGTAGATTTCTGTGTTCTCCCAAGTCAACGGTGGTGGAATTTTTTATGGATTTTTCTTTCTAGCATCAAGGTAGTCCATGTATTCTCTTGAAAGAATGGACTCCTTCCACCTTGAGATTGAACTCTTTCGTGCCCAGTTGACAGAGCCTCTTCTAGAGTTGGTTTTCTTCTACTACCAAGCTTCCAATTTGGAGTGACTTTGATGCTTGGATCTGCTAGCATTTTCTTCACCCTTGGAACCCCTCTACCAGTAGGTTTTAGGCATGCCAGTTTTGGAAAACATAGAAATTCTTGACAGAATAAGGAACATTCTTTTTGAGCGAATCAATACTTTCTTGTTTTGAATTTTTGACCACTAAGGGATCTTTAAAATGTGGGATTTGGGAGAGTTTTTGGGATTCCTAATACACGAGCTACTCATAAGTTCTTACATCCCCCATTCTCCTATCCATGATGTACTAAGCCTTTCTATAGGTCATCTTATTCTGGTTCTCAGTAAATTCATTTACAACCTCTTCTTCCATCCGTTTTACATTTTCCAAATAATTCAGCTTGTTATCAGTTTTGGGTAGTGGCAGTTGTGTAGGTGACAAAATGAACTCTGGGGATGGTGGGGGATGTCAATTGGAGGCCTCATGTCAATTTTTATTGTCTTGTTTATGTTGAACTCCTGCCTTGCAACTCATTCCTCAGCTCTTTGACTTTTTATTTAAGCTTTCACTAATGCAGCACTTAACCCTCTTTGATCTCTTTTAAATTCTGCAATTCTTGCAGCATGATCAACATCACCCACCGATGGCCCCTTTACTTCTCAACAATTTCCAGAGCTTTGCATCCTAAGCCCTTTTCTTAGTAGTTGTTGCTCCGGTAACTATCATGTATGGTTTGTCTGATTTCTCCCCCTTTTTGGCATCAACAGTTTCTTGTATGTACATAAAGTGATATAGCCAAAGACTGGGGGCAGAAGTTCCGAACACTTTGGCATCAAAGTTATTAAGATAGTTCTGGAGCATGGGTTCAAGGACGTGTTTAAAGGCATTTTGGAGCTTCCCTACTAGCAATGATGAAGAGGCTATAACTGCACCAGTAGTTTGGCTTATGGCCGGTGGCTTTTAAGGAGTGAGGATTTGTAATATGGATGTAAGCTCCTTTTGTGAGGAGGCTAGTTGTTAGGTACATTGTGGTTTTAGCTGGATTTTAGCTTGGGGCATTTTGGTTACCAACTCCTTGAGTTTGGATAATAGCTCCCAGCTATTCTGTTAATTCCTCAAACTACTGGTTTTGGGCATTTTGGTGACCAACTCCTTGAGTTCGGACTCATTTGCTCCCCCACCAAAGGTGGTTATATCAGTTGGTGTCTGTGGCTTTTCAAGCACAAGAACACTTCCTGATGCCCCTTTTTTCCTTGGTACTAGGGACCTCGAACACTTCCTTATTCCAATACCCTAGAGGCATGGATAAGTTCTATTGTTGTTGTATGCAGGGTGGTCTTAAGGATGTTTCCACTACCTTCTTGTAAACCCATAGGTTTATCAAGAATAGTGGAAGCCACCTCTGCAATCACTACAACAGGATCTATATGTTTAGGATGAGCCTCTTCCTCATATGGGTGAGTGTTATGGTCCTGTTGTACCAGGGCTTCATTTTCATGTAGAAGTGTTCTTGTGCTTGAAAAGAGAGGGGGGATGGGGGGTTGTCGTCCTTGAACACTAAACACTAGATGATCTTTAGGGGGTTACAAGATCATGTAGAAGAGTTTATAGTTAATAACTTTCCTTCAACCATGATACCAGCACCTCCTTTAGTGTGTCATTATACAACACTACTTCGATGGACATGACACTAAAATATCTCTTGGAAACTAAAGAGTCATGCCATAAAAAAAAATTCCTATCGTATCGTTTTTTAAATACTCAGGTTTATAAAAACCTGGAGCCAAAATTTTCGGCGGGTCAAGTCGGGTTGAATCACATAATAAAAGGTATTATCATTATAAAACTACAGTATCATTGGAAAAAAGTGTATAATAAAAATAAAGGCAAAATATCAAATACAAATACCTTTAACGTTCAAGATGTACGAACTGAAGGTTTTGCTGAAAAAACGCGATGACATTTTCGTAATTATTTACTCGTAGACTAATTATCAAATTTACCCTACAAATGATCTTGTAGGGTAATTTTGTAAAATGATCTTGAAAGGTAATTTTGATATTGTAGGGTAATTTTGTAATCTTTTAGGATAATTTTGATCTTTGTAGGATAATTTTGTAGAGTATCATAATTATTCTACTAATGATCTTGTGAAGTAATTTTGATCTTGTAGGGTAATTATGAGTTGTATGTTGTTTGATAAACTAGTAGAGTAATTTTGATACACTTATAGAGTAATTTTGACAATTACCCAACAAGCACATTTTTTTTCAAAATTATCCTACAAGTTCAAAATACCCCTACAAGATTACTTGTGGGGTAATTTTGATAATTACTCTATGAGTAAGTAATTACAAAAATGCCACCGCGTTGTTTTTTCTTGTTTTTCGTACATTTTGTACGATAAGGTTGTGTATATGGGAACTTTTCCCTAAAAATATTAAGTCATTTGAAATATATAAAATTACATTTTATGTTGCTCTCTACGTATTTTTCATGTTTTGAAAATGAAGTGACCATGTCTGGTTGTCTGCAATCTAAGAATGTAACAAAGTAACAATCACATAAACACATTACAAATTTAATTATTTAATTTCAACTTTAATCTTTAAATATCAAGTATAAAATCACTCAACTTTGATTGATCAGAACGACTAAGTATTCATGTCTAAATTCAAATTTAAAGATTGAAAAACTATCCTTTACTCACGTTTGGTTTAATCGTCCTTAGCTAGTTTGCTTAGTTTTGATAAAAATAAGAATCAAATAATCGATTGATTTTGATGGATCAGAAACCAATCAATCATTTTACTTGATCTATTGAATGTTGATGATCGATCTCTACCCTCTTCCCTACTCCTTTTTGACTGTTCGAAATATGAATCACGTGACCTTTTTTGTATAATAGTTATTTGGTTAAAAAATAAACATGGGACTTTAACGATTTAAATTTTACTGTTAAAAAAATATGTAATTGGTCTTAATTTCTAAACTATAAATTTACTTATCGTGTAAAATATTTCCAGAGTACATTCTAAGAAGAACTACATATAGAGGAGAAAACTGTTGGTAACGTCACCATGAAAGCGACCCTAAACAATTTATTAAATGTTGTAATAACCAGCAGTTAACAGAAATACAAGATAGTTAGAGAAAACACTGTTACATTGAACTACTAGAAACAGCTGGGATTCCAAAACTGTTGGACTTTTGAAATCCAATACTTCTGGTTTTCTATTGACTTGGTTGTTGACTAGTTGACCCAGCCCTTTATCAATCTAGCACTTTGTTCTCTGATCTTCCATTTCTTTGAGGCAACAGTTATGTTCCACTAATTTAAGTTGGTTTTTTCGAATGCTTTTAAGGCGAAAATTCTGGACACAAGATTGTACTTCAACTTATTCAATCAGGTAGGGAAGATAGTTCCCTTAGGTGTTGGCTTTCATCATTAGTAGATCTTACATAACCCAACAATCTCTCCCTAGATCTGCTGATGTCAAAATATATCTTATTCTGGCCTGTATTTTATTCTCTTAATTGATAATGCCTAACAATCTTTCCCTGATCATTCCTTTGATGCCAAGTTCCAGATTCGATCATCATTTTCTGTGACAACTGGCACAAACCGGTAATTTCCGTACACTTTAACTATTAGTTAATGACTGCAATTATGTGCTTAATTGTCAGCAATGTCTGAACAGATACTAAACAAGTGAATTCATACACGTTGTATACTACAAAATATTGCTTTATGCATAAACGAGAGCGTTGCGTCAGAAATAATAGTAAACTCACCGGTAAGACACACTGTGTCAACAGAACTGCAGAAAGCAGTCAGACAATAAATTGGCGCCTAGGTGTAGGTCCAACAACAAGAATACCTTAAAACCCAAGAGAACATACAATGGTTTAATATATATACTCTTCGGAAGCAAAAATAAGCACTAAAAAGCACCCGAAACGCACTTTAAGTGCATAATTTAAATAATTCAGCTCAAATCAGAATTTAAACATATGAATATTATGCAAGAATGTCGTTTTATTATCCAGAATACTTCCCCAGGTGTTGGGAATCGAAAGTGCTACAAAAAGGTACTTAAAGGACACTAAGAAGTGTAAGTTAGCACTTTAACGAACCGGTGTCTAACCGAACAACCTGATATTACCCGGAACACCAAAATAATGCTATAAGCATTGTTTTTATTTTTCTAAGCTAGTTAGGGTTCCCGAACACCCTAACACACTATATATTACTTAACATACTTAAACACCTAAATCTAGTGCTTAACATGTAACTAGAAACTTAACTATACATTTAGAATCCAACCAATATACCCCCCCCCCCATAACCGGCCCTAGACAAGGGGTACACCCCCTTTGATTTCTTTGAATTAAAAATAAGATCATGCTTGATATCTTGAAGACACTTTGACTAGAGGATAATACAATGTTGGAGGATTTTATATAAAACCACAAGACCTTCTTTCATCCTTCATTCTTACACACACTAGCAAAACACACAAATCCTCTACTCCCCTTGGGAGCTCTTGGCCGAGCCCAAACCCCCATACACCCACCATTTTCAATCAAGCCTTGTACATTCCAAGCTCACACAAGTATGTTAGAAGGCGCATAGTGAAGCTAGGAGCTTTCGGAAGTTGAAGAACCTCTACCGTTTGCTTTTACCCACTCGACTTTCATCATTTTTCTTCCCTAGCCTTGTGCTAGTAGTAAGTGCTCTAAAACACCATCTTGTTCTTGTTTATGGTGGTTAATAGATGATTTATTGGTTAAAAAGAAAGAACACACAAGAACATAACACAAAGTCTTGATCATATGATGAATAAGTTGGATAAAGAGAAACTAGTTGTGTAAATCTAGTGAAACTTGTCTAGTTGAGATTATTTGATGTTGTTTGTCATTAAAAGTGGGATGGATCATCATCTACGCATACTAGATCATGTTTAAGAACATGAACTAGTAGTATGTTAAAGGTTAGAAATATAAAAGATGATGAAATCATCCACCATAAACTTGGAACTTGTGTAAACATAATTTTCCTTGTAAAATAAGACTCTAAACATGTAGATCTAAAGATCTACAACTGGTTTTTCGGAAAAACCAAGCAAAAATATTAGTTTTGTTAAAACCCGGATCTTATCCGAACTCAAAGCATTTTTAGTAAATAAACAAGTGTGTAGACACTTGTGTCACAAGAAAATTTTAACAAAGAAATATTTTTGCGAATCTCGACTAGAAGTTGTGAAACTTCATATTCTTTAAAAATAAAGTTTTTAAGAAACTAAAATTATTTTTAAAGATAACAAGTCCTACTAAATATGTTAGTAACTTACTACATATTTTTACAAACTTTCAAGTTCATAAGTTTGTGGTATATGCTTGTTTTGACAAGTTTGGAAAATAAAGATATTGTTGTTGATATTGTTGCTGATATTGTTGTTGATATTGTTGATGATTTTAAAAGAAAATAAACACATGTTTTGAAAACATGGGAAACCTTCATTTTAGGGGAAACTCTGCCAAAATTTTTATAAATTTTGACACTTAGAAAAATATAAGTTTTTGAGAAACTTATTCCCTAAAAATGTACCTAAAAATATTACCAAGGTTTCCCTAATTTTTGGTGATAAGAAATGGTGATTTCTTCAAGATTAAAAATTATGTTAAGTATGTATATTTTTTTTGGGAAAAATATATATTATTTAATCATCAACTTTTGTGCTAAGTGTATATAGTATGTGTTATACGTGCTAGTGTATTAAGACTTAAAAATACACTAAATACTCATGAGAAGTATAAACACAAAATACACATACAACAAACAAGATACATAATTCGAGTGCAAAGTGCAAAATACAAAAAGCTTATATTTATTTTTGAGAAAATAATATAAGTAAGACACTTAGTTAAAAATATAAAATATTTTTAACACGAGAATATATACACAAAAGAGAGTGATTGTACTTGTGCGACACAAGTCTAGTGACTAACGTTAAGAAAACACGTATAGGTTACAACGTTAATTAAGCAAATCCGGTGAAGTTTACGACGCAAGGAACGCAAAGTTGTGAGTTCATGCTCCCCCTTTTCTCTAACTGTTTTCAGTTTTTATAACTTCAGGGGTGAAATACATGTACAAATATTACTATGTTTATAAATGGTATGATAACAAGAAGCACACTTGGTGAGAACGAGTACCTAGTGTGACGAGATATGAGAATATAAGAAGCGCACTTGGTGAGGACGAGTACCAAGTGTGATGAGATATAAGAATGTAAGAAGCGCACTTGGTGAGGACGAGTACCAAGTATGATGCGTTATGAGAAATGATACGAGAAATCATGTCACGAATAGGGTACATAAGCACCATTAATCAACAATATACCTAGACCGCAGAACAAAAGGTTAGATCTAACGGGTGCCGGGCAGCCACACTCTCGGTGAGGGCGAGTATCGAGTAGTGCTTTTGTGTCTCAGAATATGCCAACTAAATGCCTAAGGTTTGGTGACTTCCTATGTCGTGTCACATGTTAATGGCCTTGCAACCCATTAACAAATCCTGATTCTTACAGGAATACTTTATTTACATAAAATTCATACCATACTAAAACTTGAATGATACTTGAGTACGTGGGGTACTCAAGAAAACGGGAATTATACTTGAAGTACGTGGGGTACTCAAGAAAACTTGATTTATGACTTGAAGTACATGGGGTACTCAAGAAAAACTGGAATTATACATAAGTACGTGGTGTACACATGAAATTTGATTTATATATGAAAACTTGATTTATACACAAACTATGTTTTCATACAAAGTATACAAACGTGAAATACAAAAACTGCATGAATTCACACCAACATTATGTTGACGTTTTTTTTCAAAACTCACATGTATTTCAGGTAACTAGGATGGATGTGCGCGCGGTGTTGCTTATGCTCTTAGATGTCGCTTATGTTTATCTTTAAATAAGTTGTAAACTTATCAGACAATGTTTTATGCGACTTAGCGATGTAAACGCTAAACTTATGTTTTCAAATTATGGTATTTGAAGTTATTTTTACGAGCATGTAGCATGTTTACCTTTCGTATGCAATGAGAACCTTTCATGATCACACCTCGTGCTTCCGCCGCAGTCAATGGTGGTGGAAATTTTTATGGATTTTTCTTTCTAGCATCAAGGTAGTCCATGTATTCTCTTGAAAGAATGGACTCCTTCCACCTTGAGATTGAACTCTTTGGTGCCCAGTTGGCAGAGCCTCTTCTAGAGTTGGTTTTCTTCTACTACCAAGCTTCCAATCTGGAGTGACTTTGATGCTTGGATCTGCTAGCATTTTCTTCACCCTTGCAACCCCTCTGCCAATAGGTTTTAGGCATCCCAGTTTTGGAAAACATAGAAATTATTGACTGAATAAGGAACATTCTTTTTGAGCGAATCAATACTTTCTTATTTTGAATTTTTGACAACTAAGGGATCTTTAAAATGTGGGATTTGGAAGAGTTTTTGGGATTCCTAATACACGAGCTACTCATAAGTTCTTACATCCCTCATTCTCCTATCCATGATGTACTAAGCCTTTCTATAGGTCATCTTATTCTGGTTCTCAGTAAATTCATTTACAACCTCTTCTTCCATCCATTTTACATTTTCCAGATAATTCAGCTTGTTATCAGTTTTGAGCAGTGGCAGTTGTGTAGGTGACAAAATGAAATCTGGGGATGGTGGAGGTTCTTCAGCTGTTTAGGAACTTTTGGTTATGCTCTGAAGCTTCCTGCAATGTTTTTCGTAGATACTAGACTTGTTGTTGTTCTTGTTATAGTTGTTGATGTTGGTGGAGAGTCTTCACGCTCATCTTGTAATACCAACTTCCTTTTCCTTGTAGATTGGACAACTGATTTCTCAAGAACTTCTGGTTTGCTATGAACTATAGGTTTTGAGACAACTACTAGTTTTGCACCAGGTTGTGTACCAACAGTTTTAGCAACAACTGTCCTTGTGCCATGCTGTGCTTTTAGAGTTGTTGAAGATCTTGTTGTTGGTGGTTGAGAACCAACACTTTTTCCTAGTACAGTTGTTTTAGTTTTGACTCCAGCTGTTTGACATGGTCCAACTGCTTGAGCCTTAACTCCAATTGTTTGGCCTTAGGCAGTTTGAACTACTGTTTCAACTTGAGGCACTTATCTTTTCTTAGCTTCCAACTTTACAAAAGTTCCAAACTTTTTATCAGCTATTGGAGGCCTCATGTCAATTTTTATTGTCTTGTTTATCTTGAAGACCTGCCTTGCAACTCATTCCTCGGCTCTTTGACTTTTTATTTAAGCTTTCACTAATGCAGCACTTAACCCTCTTTGATCTCTTTTAAATTCTGCAATTCTTGCAGCATGATCAACATCACCCACCGATGGCCCCTTTTACTTATCAACAATTTCCAGAGCTTTGCATCCTAAGCCCTTTTTTTTAGTAGTTGTTGCTCTTGTAACTATCAAGTATGGTTTGTCTGATTTCTCCCCCTTTTTGGCATTAGTACTTTCTTGTATGTACATAAAGTGATATAGCCAAAGTCTAGGGGCAGAAGTTCTGAACACTTTGGCATCAAAGTTATTAAGATAGTTCTGGAACATGGGTTCAAGGATGTGTTTAAAGGCATTTTGCAGCTTCCCTACTAGCAATGATGAAGTGGCTATAACTGCACCAGTAGTTTGGCTTATGGCTGGTGGCTTTTGAGGAGTGAGGATTTGTAATATGGATGTAAGCTCCTTTTGTGAGAAAGCTAGTTGTTAGGTACATTGTGGTTTCTGCTGGACTTTAGCTTGGGGCATTTTGGTGACCAACTCCTTGAGTTTGGATACCATAGCTCCCAGCTATTCTATTAATTCCTCGAGCTACTTGTTTTGGGCATTTTGGTGACCAACTCCTTGAGTTCGGACTCATTTACTCCCCCACCAAAGGTGGTTATATTAGTTTATGTTTCTGGCTTTTCAAGCACAAGAACACTTCCTGATGCCCCTTTTTTTCTTGGTACTAGGGACCTCGAACACTTCCTTATTCCAATACCCTAGAGGCATGGACAAGTTCTATTGTTGTTGTATGCAGGGTGGTCTTAAGGATGGTTCCACTGCCTTCTTGTAAACCCATAGGTTTATCAAGAATAGTGGAAGCCACCTCTGCAATCACTACAACAGGATCTATATGTTTAGGATGAGCCTCTTCCTCATATGGGTGAGTGCCAGGGTCCTGTTGTAGCAGGGCTTCATTCTATGGCTCCATCTCTATGATTTGTGGTGCCCATTTTATTGTATAAATGGTTCCTTGACTCTACAAGTCTCCTATCAAAACTACTTGTTGGGAAGGCTTGGTTGGTTGGAGTCTCTAAAGACTATGGTGAAAACGTAACCACAGTCTCTGGCTAAGTTTGTGTTTCAGCCAGACTCTCATGGGCCTCATCTTCTTGAGTAGCCTTTGTCTTGCTCTTTTGAGGGTATGGCTTTGGATTTGGAATGTGTACTGCTTAGAAGACTTCTTCCTCTTTTTAGTGATTTTTGTTGTAGGTTCTTCAAGGATGGGGTTCTCCCCTTGGTCAGCAGGAGTAGTGGGCTCAGGTGAGTGTGGTACGTCAACCGCTGGTTATGCAGGATCAGTACCCTGCACTGACTCACCATCTTTTTCAGTCACGGGCTCTTATTTAAGTTTTCCCATCCTTGTAAAGGTTTGAGCCAAAAGAGAATTGATGAGAAGAACGTCACCCCTTTTATAGGTTTTATAAGACAAATGCAAGATTGCCATGATGAGCTTGGGGTACATCAAAAATTTTGTTGTTGAATTAATATTTGAAATTTGTTCTTTAGAAATTTGATTTGAAAGTTTAAAGTTAGACTCAGTCAATATTGAATAAGCAAAATATTGTGTAGACTAGGGAACTTTATTCCAAGAACCAGATTTACCTGAGAGGCACTGCATAACGGTATGAAATAGATACTTAAGACCAGCATAGCAGTTTTTCTTCTTCTCATAGGTGGCATATTTTGTTGAGCCATAATACCCCTACTCAATAAATTCCACATCCATTACATGATTAGAAATTTTTTTAACCCCATCAACATCTCCAAGTTCGAGTTTGATTGTCAGAATCTCATGGGTGATGGTTATTTTCTTCATCCCTACTCTTGCAACAATGGTTATCACTATGCCTTTATCATCTTGTGTTAGGCATGCATTGGCCTAGAACTCAGTAAGGGTGGTTTTGTAGATGGTTGGGATGACAGTTAATGCATGGTGGAATGGTGATTTCAGTATGTGATCAATGATGTGGTGGTATTCAGGATGATAATCTTCCTTGGTAAGATAAAGAAGTAAGTTGTGAGTAGGTCGGAAAACAAGGTTGACCATGATAAAATTAGGTGAAGTATGAAAGCTCAGAGGGTAAAATTGGAAGTTAGGGTTTGTAATTGATCAACAAAGGAATTTGAGAGTGGTAAACATGACCCATACTTCTACAAGAGTATTTATAGGAGTGGTTTAACAGTCATAGGAAATTACTGGATTTTAGGATACTGCTAGAATATCCCAGTAGTTTTTGGTCATATATAGAAAAGCAGTAGTTTCCTTTTTTTAATTTTCATTTTTATAAAAATATTAACTACACATTTTTTTTATTTTGAAAGAGACTTTCCATTGAAAGGATTTTGGAACCCATTCCTAATAACTTGCAGGCTTGATTCCATCAAGGCTTGATTGGTCATTTTGACCATTGTTTTGACTCGTTGTCAACTTTTGTACCATCCTTATCAGTTCTTTTTGGTTCTCTGACAGTGCCTTTATTTCAATACCTTGATCAGACCACCTGTGTTTGTATTGATGATTGGTAGAATGGTAACTCTTTTATTTTAGCCCAAATGTTGGCAGGTGGTGCATCAGTTACTTGAACTGGTCTAGTGAATTTCCTATGGTTCAAGGCCAATGTTACTGGAGTCTCAACAGTTTTAAACACTTCAAATGATCATGTTGACTCACAGTAACTAGAATCACTGTAGGCATGGTTGTAAAAACCCGACTAGGCGCTAATTAATCTCGATTAATCGTTAGTCCCCACCCCACCAAACGACTAGCGATTTCTACAACCATGATTGTGGGGATAAAAAACTGGCTTTTTTTTACAGTTTTAAAGATTCGTCCTCTTGCTTTTCTCATAGGCAATGACCATGTGTACTTCTTTTGCGTTGGGGTTTGTTCATTCACAGACAGTGTAGAATAAAGTGACTTTTGTGCTTTTGCCGCTTTTTGAGCCACATTTTGATTTGGCTTTTGAGTTTTGGCTATGGCCAACAGTTTTAGATGAAACTGCTGGAGGGATAGCAGTTGGTGCTATTTTCTCTTCTGAAGTGACAATGGTCATTGGTTTGAATCCCTTATCAATACATGTTTCATTAGACCATTTAGAATTGTGTTGATCAGGAAATTTGTGTGAAAGACCCATATTTGTGTTTATAAACTCCTTTGAAGAGATGGACCCAGTTTCACTTTGAGTTTTGGGAGTGTAATCACTTGGCCCTTGTGTGTGATTGTATCCTAAACAAATTTAACATTGCCTTATGTCCGCAAATTTAGCAAAATCTCAAAACCTTTGCATGACTACCCATTTTTGGCAATTCACTTTGGTAGAATCACGCTCTTTTTAGCACAAATGATATTTTGAAAGAAGTGATCCAATATGCGCATTGTGAATAGTGGCCTCATGTTTTAGATTTGAAATGATTTGGCCCTTTTCCTTAAGAATTTCATTGTAAGATTTGATGGTTTGATTGAAAAGTTTTTCATATTTTTCACAATTTTCTCTTATATCCCAAATGTCTTGATGCATTGATTAGAACAAGGTCCTTTCAATATTTTTTGGATATGTCAACATTCTATGAAGATCCAGCAATTTTCGATTCAGTTTGTGGTACAAATCAAAAACCAGAGGTGTCACTTAAGGTTTCTAAAACAACTAGTGCTAGGTTTTGGTTACCATGATCCATAGCAAGCATGCCAAAATATTCATCATTCAGATCCTCAGGCAAACTACTCCAATCTACAAAGCTCTGAGGAAAAAAGCTTTATTAAGTAGTTTCTGAAGCATGGGGACTATTAGTTTGAGAAACTACTTGTATATGAGCTTGGGATTAAAGTTGTGATTGTGAAGGAGTTTGGACATGTGCTTGTGGTATATGGACCTGTGCAGATTGATATTATGGTGGCCCATTAGCATATTGATATGCCATTTGAACTGGTTTGTGTGCAATATGTGAAGTGTACTATGTGGATGGTCCAGGGGCAATTTGTGAATAATATTGATGTGCATTTAAAAAACTTGATTATTGACCAACAGTTGAGTTAGATTGGTTTAATTGACTAGGATAAGTCACCTAGGAGTGATGTTCTATGTAGAACTTCTGCATTCCCTAGCAAAATAACCTAGTTTATGACATTAAAACACTCAACTCTGGACTTGTCCTTTTCAAATTTACCCCTACCCTCCAAACCAGGAAACCTTCTACTAGTCTTGTTATAAAACTTGTTTGTTTTGATACTTAAAAGTGCAAGTTGGTCTAAAAGGTCAAATTCCTCTTGGTCAGTTGGGTCCATGGGTTTTTGATCATTTATCATTAGTTCAAAATTTTGGTTAGCAATAGGTGATGAGTTGATTTGGGAATTAAGACCAGTTGTAATGTCAATGTAATGATCATAACTTTGATAACTCATACTGTTGGTTGAGGAAGATCTATAATGACTTAACAAAGTTGTGTTCGCAAAGGTGTAATCACCAGCAACCTTTCCTAATGACATCAACTTCTGTTTCAGGTCTAGCTCTCTATTATATGTTAGGTGTTTGCCATGAAGGTGTAAATTGTATTCCACTTGTCAGGGGGAGATCTAAAAAATATGTGACTTAGAGCAGCATTTGTATAAGTTTGATCAGGAAGCCTTAGCTCACTGATTATGCAATTGAATCGCTCAAACTGTTGAGTAGAGACTCCCCCTTGACATGAGTGAATGTTTCATACTGTTGGTTCAAAATTTTATGTTATTCTCTTTTACTTCATTTGTACCACCAAACTGTTCATTCAAAACATCCCATAACTCTTTGGCATTCTCATAGTGGAGTAATCCAGCACAGATTTCACTAGGTAAGGCCATGGCCAGTATCCCAAATGCCTTAACATCGAGCTCTAATTTTGGAAATCTTCCTCAGAGTAATCTGTGGGGTCTTAGGAATATTTTTGTTTGGTCTTTCAGATTCGGTACAAAGTGTGACAACTCGTGCTTTAGAACCTCTCTTTGTACTTGATGTAACGTATGTGGTACGTTATGTGATTATGTGAACTTTGGGATTAAATGAATGTTATGTGTTTATGTGTAACGAATTGAATTGTATATTAACGAATCGATCGCACAACACAACCCGATCGCACAAGCCCTGTTGGGCCGTACAACATGTACTCGAATCAAAAGGGCAGCCCAAGTTGGGTTTGGCCCACTCCTTCATGCGCATACACACACACCCTTAGGGAGTTTGTTTCTCATTTGTTGCAAAACAAGAACACACACAAACCCTACTCTCCTCTCTCTCCCTCTCAAACCCAACGGCAACAACATCCTTTTCTCTCGAAGCTTTTAGTGTTCGGATCAATCCCTACTCTCTTCTTTAATCGGTTAGTGTTTTAACTATTGATTGTGTGTTGCATGATATTGTGATTGATATGTTCTCATACAAGGATTTATAAATGATATATGATTGATTTTGGTTTAGAATCGGCTCACATATGTATTTGATGATATTCATATGAATTCGGATTGCATGATCTAGATCTAGAACGGAATAGATATAAGCGGCTGACATGTTTCAATAGTCGAAGTGTTTGCATGATGGCTAGGATTTCATGTTGATATAAAAGTTCATTTATTTGATGATCCGGATTGAATGTTTGGTTATTGTTCATACTTTGTTTATGATTAGGGTTCATATGAATTTTGTGGTAAATATCTTGTTTTGATCGATATAGGGTTAGTTGGAAACTGTTGATTGTGTTGATTGATAAATTGCAACTATGGAAACTGTTAATTTGGTCAAACGAAATCGATGGGAACTAGTAACAGTCTTGCATTATTTTAGGGAATGATTAAAACAAATCGCAAAAGCTTGTCGGTCGCACAAGATCAGATCGCACAAGATCTGATCCGATCGAACAAGTGTCTGGTCGCACAAGTCATAGAGTGCAACTGATTAAACACAGTGTACAACTAGAGTTGCATGATCGCACAAGACCTTGTGGATCGCACAAGACGGTGCCGATCGCACAAGGCTTGGGCCACACACAAATTATTACACGGTTGGGCCTCAAAGCCCAATCCCAATCGCACAAGGATTGGTCAGTCGCACAAGATCATCCGAACCGCACAAGATTCATGTTTGGTTGTTTGGGCCGTTTACATGCTGGACTGCTTTTGTTATTTTGGGCCGGGTATCTTTGTGCTTCAATGGGTGAATCGCACAAGGCTGTTAGACTTGTGCGGGCCCAATCTTTTGAATTGTACAAGTATGAGTATGATATGTACTTGACTGTCTAATGTGTATGCCATGATCAATACGTTTTTGCAACCTGTTAGCTTGTGTGAACACACGTGGTTTACTTGAACCTAGGCCTGACTTGTATGGTAACCATGTTAGGACGTGGTTGACCACATACAGCTCAAGTAACCTTTCTGTGTATCTGCCGAGCAAACCAAGGTGAGTTCACACTATATCCAAGGCATGGGGTTCCCAGGGGTTGGGAATGGGTTAAAGAACTGAACAGTAACTACGAACTTGCGTATTCCCCATACAACAGGATACGTACGACATTAAGACCATCAACTCTATCACTTGAAGTCCCTCATTTATCGACTTAATCGCCGAGACCTATGGCGAGCGGGTCATTAGTTAATAGCGCTATTAGGTCTAACAAACCTCACACCGTGCCAGTCGGACGGACGTGTACTAATGGACTATGGGCAAAGGGTCAATGCTGATAGACATTGACTTAGGGCACCTCTTACATTTTCGTAGCAGTCGATACGCGTGGTCTAATAACACATGGGAAGCCCCCACTAATCTTCGCAAACATGTCTGGGAGACCGCAATACTAATTAAAACGATTCATGGGTTACAAACGAACATACGATTTACGAAACGAATACTATTACTAAACAACCCACTGTGAACTCGCTCAACTTTGTTCTTGATTCATTGCTACATGCCTTGCAGGTCGTTAGGTACTCTTGGAGCTTGCACAGGGAGGCGTAGTCGTTGTGGGACATGGCAGTGTGTGCCATGCTAAAAACATTACGTTATTTCATACTTGATACTTACATTCGGTTTTACTATTATGCTTCCGCTAAACACTTAACTATGCTTTGGTTTTGAACACCTTTCATATTGTTTGGTTGAATTATATTTACTACATTGATGCGTAGTCGAGTGTTATATATATTAGGTGTATATTTTAAGCCCTTTTTAACACTTATTTTTAGCCAAGTTTTAAATTTATAAAACATGATATTTTACTAACACTAAACACACATATGGGCAAGTGCACCCATCGTGAGCGTAGTATAGCGTTGGTAAGATACCGAGGTCGTCCAAGGACACAAGAGCTTTTAGTACCGGTTTATCCTCAACGTCTAATCAAAATAAAAAGGTTAGAAAAATGTTTTAAACTAAGAAAAATAAAAACTAACTAAAATGCTAAAAATAAAAATAAAATAAAAACAGATAGACAAGATGAATCACTTGGTTCCGACTCGTATCTAGTATAACCTTTGATTATTTCCGCACTTTTGCACATAATTAAGAGATTATCTTAGTTATTGTAGTAGGCCCCTCTTTTGAAGGTGACGTTACCCTCACCCCAGTAGTTTGAGTCAGCAAGGATACAATCCTAAAAGGGTGGATTATTGGAAGATAATGAATTAAGTTATTAATGCAATATTGTGGTAGGCCCCGCTTTTGGCGGTGACGTTACCCTCGGCTAAGTAGTCTGAGTCAGCAGGGATACAGTCCTAAATAGCCGGGTTATAGTATTAATAGTAGTTAACTTATGAGGGGATCAAAGAGTTTGGACCCCCGCCATCCAATACCGTGAAGCATTGAAGGAGGTCCTACTAAATTTGACCCAGGTCCATTGCAGGACCTCTAAACGCAGAACAATGGCAAGACCTTTACCAAACCGTTCCCTTAACCCCCGACCAGGTAGCCAACATACCTCCATATAGACCGTGGAGATATGAATGGTGAAAATCCTTTATTTTATATAGACAGTAAAATAATGCCAAGACACCACGGACAAACGATAAGGAAAGATCACCTTCAACATAAGTAACTAGTTATTAAAGTCATTAATACAAAACCAAATAAAAAGTGCAAAAGATTAGAAATAAAAAGTATTATACTAGACACTTTGTCTTCACCAAGTGATGTAAGAGACTTAGGCAAACATGGCCTTGATTGTCAAGAACTCTTACGATCAATCTTGGATCCCGAGACGACTCACACACTCTACGATGGATAATGGATGATGGTGGTGGATGATGGTGTTATGGTGGTGGTGGGTGGTGGGTGAAGTGTGAGAGAGGTGGTGTGCCAAGGGATGAGTTGAAATGGAACCAAGCACTCCTATTTATAGGCTGAACAGAAGGTTGGGCATGGCCCCGTGTCCGCTGGACACGCCCCCGTGCCTGTCTGACACTCTCTCTCTTCATTAATTGTAATTCGCAATTACAATTAATGCGCCTGCTGTACTTTCGCCACGCCCCCGTGTTCGCTGGACACGGCCCGTGGTGGGCAATAGAAGCTTCTACAGGTTTGTCTTTTGTGCCAGGGCTGACCATCCTGGACACGGCCCCGTGTTCGCTGAGCACGACCCCGTGTTGAGCTGGACACGCCCCGTGTCGAGCTGGGCACGCCCTGTGTCGAGCTGGGCACAGCCCCATGCTCAGCTTTCTTCTTGTTTTCGCTTTGGGAGATGCTGTCGAGGGGTCGGGCATGCCACGTTTCTTCCCTTTTCTTGTATTTATGTTAGATTTAGTTGCCTTTTTGCTTCTTTTGTTCATTTGAGCTCATTTAATCCTGAAAATACAAAAGGAAGACAAAAACACACTTTTTCCAACATTAGTACTAAAAAAGGGTTAGTTTTATGCCACATTTGATGTAATTTATATGTTACATTTTGCACACATCATACATACATTGTTCAATATGATTGGTGGCTTGATCCTGGTCAGTCACGTCTCCAAGCGGTGATACTCCGCGTGTGGATTTTGGGGGTGTGACAGATTGGTATCAGAGCCAGGTTATAGAGAACTTGGTTTTAATAAGGGGAAAAGTTTTTGTTAAAACCAGACTATAACCTGTACAGTGCTCTACGATCCACAACGACGCTTCGCTCCACGTGCAAGACTCGACATCCTATGTGATATGATTTATGCTTATATTGCCTACTTGCTAGATTACATAGAACTTTGCTCACGGTATGCTTAGATAAACATAACAACTGTTGATTGAAACACGTGTGTGCTTACTCTCCTCTGTCATCGCACTTTCGCGAACCCCTCTCACTCATGTTTCCCTTGATATGAAGATCATGGCTGGACGCGTTAACATGACTCAAGCCCAGTTGACGGCTCTAATTAACCAACAAGTTGCTGTGGCACTTGCAGCCGCCCAAGCAGGAGGCCGGCATGCTCAGCCGCCTGCGTGCACGTTCAAAACCTTCATGGACTGCCGTCCGAGTACTTTCAGTGGCACTGAAGGGGCAGTTAGACTCCTCCACTGGTTCGAGAAGCTCGAGTCAGTCTTCGAAATGTGTGAATGCCCTGAAGCTCGCAGGGTGAAGTACGCCACTGGTACTCTCGAGGGCATTGCACTGACTTGGTGGAATGCACAAGTTCAGATGTTTGGGCTGGCAGCCGCTAACGCCACCCCTTGGAATGAGTTTAAGGAACTGATCAAGCGGGAATACTGTAGTCGTGATGACATCCACAAGTTGGAAGTGGAGTTCTTTAACCTGAAGATGAGAGGATCAGAGATAGAGGCGTATACGAAAAGGTCAAATGAGCTGGCCATCTTGTGTCCAACTATGGTGGATCCTCCCATCAAGCGCATCGAACTGTTCCTAAAAGGCTTAGTACCAGAGATTCAAAGCCATGTGAATGCTGCTAACCTCGCTACTATCCAGGATGTTACTCGTCTTGCTCATCATCTCATAGAGCAGGCAGTGGAACAGAACAGGCTGCCTAAGCGTATAGGTGCTACTGCTACTACTACATCTGCTACTCCCACTGATAACAAATGAAAATGGGATGGAACCTCCAGCAAAGGTTCGACTTCAGTTCAGTCCCAGGTACAGCAACGAAAGATTGATGACTATCAGAGCCCTGGTCAGCAGTCTTCTGGTAGTCAAGGGCAGGGTGGATATCGAGGAAACCTTCCAAAGTGCAACAGATGCGTTAGACACTACAGGGGTCAGTGCAACAAGGGTCGTTGCCAGAGGTGTCTCAAGATGTGTCATGAAGCTAAGGATTATAGGAGCTCACGACCTGCGAATTAGAACCAACAACAACAAACACCAGCTCCACAGAACCAGCAGTAGCAACAGCGAGGCAACAAGGGATGCTTTCAGTGTGGAGCTGAAGGCCACTTCAAGAGAGATTGTCCCCAGCTGAACCAGAATCAGAACAATTACAATAATAACGATCGGGGGAATGGAAACAACGGGGATAACAACGGCAATGTGCCAGGGGTCGTGTATTCGTGATTGGCCAGGGAGAAGTAAGGAACGATCCCAACGTCGTGACGGGTAAGTTCCTACTAGACGACTTTTATGTTACTATTTTATTTGATTCAGGTGCCGTTACTAGCTACGTATCCTTAAAAGTTAGCCAAATGCTTAAGCGTACCCCAACATTCTTGAACACCAAGCACACTGTAGAACTAGCTAATGGTAAGAGTTTAGAGGCCACACACGTAGTCAAGGGTTGTAATCTTGTTCTTGCTAATCAGACCTTCTCCATCGACCTTATTCCTATCGTCTTGGGTAGTTTCGACGTTGTCAATGGGATGGACTGGTTATCCCAACACCAAGCAGAGATTCTTTGCAACGAGAAGATTGTTCGTATTCCTCGTTCAGGTGATGAACCTCTTATGATTCGTGGCGACAAGAGTGGTGCTGTTGTGAGCATCATCTCTTTCCTTAAGGCTCAGAAGTGCTTGCGTAAGGGCCACACTGCTATTTTGGCTCTCGTTACTGACACCTCGAAGAAAGAGAAGAGGATAGAAGATTTTCCGATTGTACGCGACTATCCTGAGGTATTTCCTGAGGAACTACCTGGTCTTCCGCCTCATCGCCAGATCGAATTTCAAATCGAGCTAACTCCTAGAGCAGCACCTATAGCTCGTGCTGTGACAACCCTCACTAAACCAGGTATCCGTACGACTTAATTAATAATTAATTACTACTTAATTACTGTGCTTGCTTGAACTTGTGAATAAACTGCTACTTGATTTCTGATACATGCACTTATTTGCATCATACTTTACTTGCTGTCTCTACATTACTTACATGCTGAACCTTAGTGACAAACATGATGCACAAAAAGCACAGTAGCACTATAAACGGATAACCTATAGAACATGCTGATAAAGCCAGCATCAGGCAGACACTGCCTCTAAGGCCTGTATGAGCCAGAAATATTTTGCTACACTAGTGGTGAGTGTAGGGATACAAGGGTTGTAGAACTGCGTCTCTAGGAATAAGTTTCAATGACTGGATGTGCCTAAAACATGCTCTAAACACAAAATTCAGCACTTTACATAATAATTCAGCTTTTAGCTACCATACATGAGAAAAATAATACTAGACACTTTCCAAAGTGTCAGAAATGAGTTGTGTCACTAAAAATGGTATTAACAACACTTTAAAGCTTTGTTAACGCTTTAACGGATTACTATCCAACCGAACAACCGGATTATACCCGGAACATGAAAATATTGTCAATTTCATTATTTATCTTTTTCTGAGCCAGTTAGGGTCCCTGAATACCCTAACACCCATTGTAACGCGTGACACACAACTAACCGGGTTAACCTTACTTAACCTAACTATTATCCTAACTAACTAGTTAGAATCGAACTAGACCCCCCCCCCTTAACGAAACCGTCCCCATGAGGGGGACACCCCTTGTACTTTGTAGATTATAATAATCTAACTTGTCTAAAATCAATTAGACACAAAATCCATTGGTTAAACACATTAGAATTTGTCTATAAGATCATGACTTAACACACATGATCACACACTTAACACCACAACTCACACACACTCTCTCCCTCTCTTTGAACTTTCGGCCGAGAGCACCCACCCCCCATCCATCATTGTTCGATTTTGATCAAGCAATCCCAAGTCCATACAAGTGTTACGGGTCACATACGAGGAGTCTTGGTGCAAACGGAAGGCGAAGGACCCCACTCTTTTGCTTTTATCCACGCATTTTTCGCATAGATTCTTCCCTAGCCTCGAGCTAGTAGTAAGTTGCTTAAATCACCTACTCGAACTATTTTGAAGTGGTTAATACGATGTGTAACGGTTAAAACTCGAAATCTTACAAGATAATGCTTTAAAGTCTACTTAAAACACTAAAATGGTGGTTAAAAGCACATATGTTGTGTAAATCATGTAGTATTTGATTTGTGTGATTATTTGGACCCGATCTATGTTGTGGTAGCTCGGATCATCATTTAACCCGGTTTAGTCATGATCTTGGATTATGACATAAAGCTTGTTTAAGTATAACAAGGGTTAGAAGATGAAACTCTACCACACTCGAATCATGAACTTGTGTAAAAGCGTATTAGCTTGTAAAATAGTGATTAAAACTAGTAGATCTACGGATCTACAGGTGGTAATTTCAAAGGACCGAGTGTCAAAGAAATCATGTTTTTCTAAACACGGATCTTACACTAACAAGAATGGTTTTTAGAACACGCAAGTGTGTAAACACTTGTGTAACACAAAGTTTCGACAAAATAGGTATTTTTGAAAAAGATGACGAGAAGTTGTAAAGACGGAACTTCCATAAAAACGAGGTTTTTTACAAAATCAGATAGTTTTATATAAAGATCCACTAAAAGTAATGTGATTTACTTCATAGTTTGAATAAATCACAAGTTCATGAAATTTATGCGATTTATATATATTTTGACTAGTTTGTGGTTTGAACATTGTTATGATTGAATAATAAAAATGGTTGGTTTGATTTATAAAAGAAAATGATACGCTTGAAAGCGTGGCCACCTCCAGTTACAGAGGAAACTCTGGCGAAATTTTTCTAAAAACCTAACACTTGGAATTATTTTCACTATAAGTGTTAGAGATACTTGTCGACTTGTTTTCAAACTATGAATTTCGCCACGACTTTATTTATAAAATATCGGAGGTGGGATTTCACAAAATAAAACGTGATACATAAATATCCACCTCCAGTTATAGAGGAAACTCTGGCGAAATTTTTCTAAAAACCTAACACTTGGAATTATTTTCACTATAAATGTTAGAGATACTTGTCGACTTGTTTTCAAAGTATGAATTTCGCCACGACTTTATTTATAAAATATCGGAGGTGGGATTTCACAAAATAAAATGTGATACATAAATATATTTAGTATATATTTTTCACAACGTCACTTGTATAAGTGTTTATGATTATTTTGTGAACTACATAAATTTTATTTTTAGGGTAAAAATAATATTACTAAGTATTATTTTGGGAAAATCACATGTATTAAAATATAATATTTTTGGGAAAAATATTTATATTTTGAAGTTGGAAATAAAATATATTAAGTGAGATTTAATAGTGAAATCCGAATGTTACGAACACACATGTATTAAATCCCCCATCCTTGGAAAGGAGAATGACTACCAAGTATATACAGAATGTAAACACGAAATAGTTGCCTAACTATTTCCCAAAAACTTAAACCATAAAGCTAAGGCACGGCCGTCCGTCTAATAGAATTAGTACGTGTAGGTCGTCACACAGCTGTTTGATTTGGAGGCATACTTGGTAGAGACGCACCACTGTGAGTTCATGTCCCCCTTTTCTCTTAACTGTTTTCAGTTTTTAACTGCGGGGGTGAAATACATGTTACTATGATTACGAGTACTTTTTACATGGTATGGTTAGCGTAAGGAGGTTTACTACTTAGATCATGTGAGTGGGTAGGCGTGAACTGGAGGCCATTAATCCTCATTATAGGACCGAGGGACGTAAGAGGTAGATCTATCTGGGTGTAGCGAGCCCAACCCCAGGTCCAACAGTACGGACCTCGGGGTGACTTTGTGCCCCGACGCAAAATCGCAAGGTTTGAGTCTTCCTACTTGCACTTCACACAAATCAATGGCCTTGCAAACCGTTGGTGATCTCTTTATTTTTTATTTGCTACATACCAGGATTTTTATACATACAAGGTTTATTTACTCACTTACACATGAACTCGCTCAACATTATTGTTGATTTTTCAACTTACATGTATTTCAGGAAATTAAAGATCTGGCGCGGTATGTTATGTTTTCCCGCTGCATAAGGGTTCCAAGGTCATCCCAGTTTAGGAAATGTGACTCTTTCCTGGACAAGTCACAAATCTTAAACTGCGTTTATTTCATGTCGATGTTTCTGTCTTTCAAACAATATTTTATGTTATGATGTTGTAAGTCTCTAAGACAATATTATGTTACTCTGGTTTTAAAACTTAATCAAATGGATGATCTTGCATGATTTTATTTCATATAGCTTTGTTATGGTTAAGCTATGGTATTAAGAAGTCACACCAAATTAACCACGCTTTCGCAAAGCCAGGGTGTGACAGCTTGGTATCAGAGCTCTGATCATAGCGAACTAGGATTCTTTCTCGAGTCTAGACTATGATCACTAGGGCTCTCACGAAAACATTTTTACTGCATACCACTTAAGTCCAGATCCAAAACTTTATACAAACAAATGTTGAGCACATTTTATTTATTATTTATAGGCTCAGTCTAGAAAGGCTGAGGCTCGGTCTGAGAGGCCGAGGCTCGGTCTGGGAGATCGAGGTAGTTGGCTAGTGGGACTAGGAGAAATGGCTAGTGGGACTAGGAGAATTGGCTAGTGGGACTAGGAGAATTGGCTAGTGGGACTAGGAAGAGCAGTCTGAGAGGCTGGGAGGCTAGTGGGACTAGGAGAACTATTTGAATGCTTACTTGGTGACTTATGTGATTATCTGATTGTATGATTGACTGTTTGTGCATGTTTGTGTTTATGTTACAGACACCATGGACACCTCTGGCACTGGTGATTCAGACACCACAGGACCTAGACCTATAGTATCGGACGACCTAGAGTCTTCTGAGCACGAGGTTCACACATCCGACGTTACGAGCACGGAGGAGGATGATTTCCAGCCCTTCGCTTTACCTAACGGTGCTGATGAGCTCGCTGATGGCCCTTTGGCCGGGGACCTACCGTTAGTGGAGATCCCTGCTACCATACCGCTTGCTTCATATCCTGCTTACGATTTACTCATCGACGCCGACGCTGACGACGACGTCGATCTTTTTGATGACGAGCCCTTAGAGGACGAGGTTCAGGGCGAGGCCCTTCTTGCTGCTGGAGATCTTTTGATGATTGCAGATGCTCCCGCTGAGGAGTCACCTGCCCACTCTCCGGTCCCAGGCTCTTTCGAGTCTGTGGCCTCCGCACCTTCACACACTCAGAGTGCGCAGCACTTTTCTCATGGATCAGATCCCGACCAGGCATCCTCTGTTGCCCCTATTCCTAGCTTTGCTTTCGACCACGATGATGTGGAGGATTCCGATCCTGTCTTTCCCCCAGGATTCGACCCAGATGAGGATATAGAGTTTATACCCATGGATCAGCCTATGGAGGATCCAGTCGACCCAGTTGACCCCATCGATCCCGAGTTTAATTTTGAGATGGCCTTTGATGAGCCCGAGCAGCCACTAGACCCTGCTCCTGACCCAGTACTTGAGCATGACCCAGTTCATGCTGACGCACCTATTATTGAGCCTGTCTTTGCTGACCCACCTGTTGATGATCATCCTATAGATGCTCCGTTGTTGGAGGGCGATCATGTTATTGTTGCTGATCATGTTGATCCCCCACTTATTGCTGATGCACCAGTTGACCCTCTTGTTGCACCTCACCATGATCCTATACCAGCCCAGTTTGATCGTGCGCTTTTTGAGGCACAAGTGGACCCACGAGACGAGCACGCCCAGTGTGGGTGGATTCCTGCTGATGACGAGGTCCCACCTATTCCCCCTCAGATCACTGATACCCGTCACATTGATACCTCCTTTTAATTTCCTCGGTTTACACCTCCAGCACGAGCTGGAGAAGGTTCTTCGGCTTACCCTTTTGGACATGTACCAGTATCTATCCCTGCTATACCACCGTCTGCTACTTTTCCCCCTGTTTCTCCATTTCATGTGGCACCTTTTGATCCCACCAGTGAGCCGTTCCTTTGGACATCATCTTCTGCTATGCCACCGACTGACCCCTACCATTCTTTCCATATGGGGTATACTATTGAGGACGTTTTGATGTCTTTTGTCGCCCAGCACGAGGCACACACACAGCGCATTCAGGAGCTTGAGAGAGCTCAGACGCCGCCGTGTCAGTGCCAGGGTCAGACCCACTCTCCGTTGCAGCCCTCTCGACCTGTACCACCAGACTATGCTGCACGCCTTTTTGCCCTGGAGCAGCAAGTTGCTTCATTCTTGCGTACCCAGAGAGCCATGGAGGAGGACTGGCTCCATTTGCGCCGCTTGTTTTACACTCACTTTCCCCCTCCTCCACCGCCATCCGTGTAGAGCTCTTCAGTACCGTATAGGTAGACATTGGTGAGAAGACGGCGAATGCTTTTGACTGCACAGCATTTTTTTGGAGACTACATTTGATTCTGACTTTTGTTGACATGTATTTGATGTATTGACACTGATTTGATATAGCTTTTGGACTAGGGTGATGTAGCCCTTAGACGACTGATGTTGTATGACACTGTGATGTACTTGTACGCTTACTATGTGGTCTCAATATATGGCAATCGCAGTATTCTCATCATACTTGATGCTTGATTTGGTTATTTATATTCTATGATATGGGATGTTGTGTGATTGATGTATGTGACATGGGATGTTGTGTGATTGATATGATTATAACATGAGATGTTATGTACTATACTATCATAAAGCGTATGTATTATAACTATGGCCTGACCGACGTAAACACATCTTTTAGAAGACGCCGCCGAGACGTGAGACACGCATGCCTACCAATGAGGCGGAACTCCAACAAATTATCGCTGCTGCCATCGCACAATACGCCGCCTCTCAAGGAGGGACTAGTGGAAGCAACTCTGGCAACACTGGCAACAACAATAATCCACCTCATGGTAATACTAAGATATTTAGACATACCATGACCTAATTGGATATCTTTAGCATTGATGCTAATGCCGATCGTATGTTATAACGTATGTACAGGGTGCACCTACAAGCAGTTTCTAGACTGCAAACCGGTCAACTTTGATGGCACAGGAGGTGCTGTCGCCTTTGTTCGTTGGGCCGAGAAAACCGAATCTGTTCTTCGCATGAGCAAATGCGCACCAGACCAACAAGTCACCTATATCTCAGGGCTATTCTTGGATGGAGCCCTCTCTTGGTGGAATCTGCAAGTACAGACACTTGGTGAAGCTGCTGCCTACGCGCTAACCTGGACCGAACTGAAGGAACTTATGCGCAGGAAGTACTGCTCTCGCGCGGAAATCCAAAGATTGGAAACCGAGTTCTGGCATTTGAAAATGGACGGTCCAAAGATCGCAGAATACGTTCAAAGGTTCCATGACTTATCGCATGTGGTACCATACATGGTCACTCCGGAGTTCAAGCGGATTGAACGTTTCATTTGGGGATTAGCTCCTCAAATCATAAGCATGGTAACCTCATCCAAGCCTGCGACCATTACCGAGGCGATTGATTTGAGCGTAGCTCTCACCGAGGAGGCGATCCGCCTAAACAAGTTTGGTGTTGTTGAGCAAAAGAAGAAAGAGACTCACGTCGAGTCATCAGGAGGTAACAAACGGAAGTTCTCGAACTTCAAGCAGGGCGCCAGTGTGGTTGTTAAGAAAAGAGAGTAAAACATGCCAGCTCAGGATACAGCTGATGGTAGGAGGAAAGGTAAGGGATATATGGGTGCACATCCCAAGTGTAACTCTTGCCAACGCCATCATTCTGGCCGATGCGGGCCAAAAGTATGTGAAGCTTGTGGAAAGACTGGACACTTGAAGGATTCTTGTTGGGCTAGTGCTGGCCGGGGAGGCCAGGGAGGATTTGGGAATAGAAATAATAATCGTGGTGGTAATGGGAATCGCCCACAAGGAAACAATGAAGGTAATGGAAATCGAGGCAACAATGTTGACCAAGCGGGTGCCATGAATCATAACCAAGCTGGAAATGGATGTGGAAACGGGCAAAGACTTGGATGCTTTAACTGTGGCGATATTGGGCATTTTAAGAAGAACTGCCCAGAGTTGAACCAAGCCCGTGGAAGAGTATTCCAAATTCAAGCGAGGGAGGCGTGCCAGGATCCCAATGTTGTTACTGGTACGTTCCCTGTAAACCAACGCTATGCATCCGTTTTATTTGATACTGGTGCCGATTATAGCTTCGTGTCGTTAGAGTTTAAGAATATGCTTGGTTTAGCCGCTAATAAGTTAGATATTCCCTACTCAATCGAATTGGCGAATGGGAAGTTAGTAGAAGCCAATGAAGTTATCAGAGGTTGTGTGATCGAATTGGGAGAGCGTGAGTTTGCTTTGGATCTACTACCAGTCCAGCTGGGGAGCTTTGACGTAGTAGTAGGAATGGATTGGTCATCAGGCAACAAGGCTGAGATAGTTTGTCACGAAAAGGATGTTCGTATCACAACCGAAGATGGCGAAACAATTGTGGTTCACGGTGAGAAGCGTGATACGCCATTAAGAATTATCAGCTGCCTGAAAGCGTGAAAGTGTTTGCAGAAGGGATGTGTTGCCTTCCTGGTGCACATTGTGGACAAGAAGGCTGCTGAGCCGAGAATCGAAGACATCCCTGTCGTGAGGGAATATCCAGAAGTCTTCCCAGAAGACTTACCTGGACTGCCACCTCAGAGGCAAGTAGAGTTTCACATTGACTTAGTTCCAGGCGCCGCGCCTGTGGCTAAGGCACCTTATAGACTTGCTCCGTCTGAGATGCAGGAACTGTCAACACAACTTCAAGAGTTGTTAGACAAGGGTTTTATCCGACCAAGCTTCTCGCCTTGGGGAGCTCCGGTCCTGTTTGTCAAGAAGAAGGACGGTAGTTTTCGTATGTGCATCGACTACCGGGAGCTGAACAAGCTGACGATCAAGAATAGATATCCTCTGCCAAGAATTGATGATCTATTCGATCAACTGCAACGCTCAAGCTTTTATTCAAAGATCGATCTTCGATCTGGATACCATCAGTTAAGGATACAAGAGGAGAGTATCCCAAAGACAGCCTTCAGAACTCGTTATGGACACTACGAGTTCCTTGTTATGCCGTTTGGTTTGACAAACGCACCTGCAGTCTTTATGGATTTGATGAATAGAGTTTGCAAGCCGCACTTGGACAAGTTCGTGATTGTGTTTATCGACGACATCTTGATTTATTCAAGGACAAAGGCTGAGCACGAACAGCATTTAAGAACTATTTTGGAGCTCCTGAAGAAAGAACAGTTGTACGCCAAATTCTCTAAGTGTGAGTTTTGGCTACGTGAAGTCCAATTTCTTGGACACGTGGTAAATGGAGATGGAATCCACGTGGATCCAACCAAGATCGAAGCGATCAAGAATTGGGAAACGCCAAAGACGCCAACCGAGATTCGACAATTCTTGGGATTGGCTGGCTACTATCGAAGGTTCATTGAGGATTTTTCAAAGATCGCTCAACCATTGACGCTCCTCACGCAGAAAGATAAGAAGTTTGATTGGGGAATCAAACAGGAAGAAGCGTTCCAGATATTGAAGGATAAGCTCTGCAATGCGCCAATCTTAGCACTACTAGAAGGTACAGATGATTTCGTGGTATACTGTGACGCTTCGCGTCAAGGATTGGGTTGCGTGTTGATGCAACGCCAAAAGGTTATTGCTTACGCATCGCGTCAATTGAAAGTGCACGAAAAGAACTATACCACACATGATTTGGAACTAGGCGCAGTGGTATTTGCATTAAAGATCTGGAGACACTACCTTTATGGTACAAAGTGTACAATCTTCACAGACCACAAGAGCCTACAACACATATTCAACCAGAAGGAGCTGAATATGAGGCAAAGACGATGGGTTGAGTTGTTGAATGATTACGACTGCGAGATAAAGTATCATCCAGGGAAGGCGAATGTAGTCGCCGATGCCCTAAGTCGAAAGGAGAGGATCAAGCCCATAAGGGTTAGGGCTTTAGAAATGATTATCCGAACCGATCTTTCCTTGTGCATTCGTGCCGCGCAGAAGGAAGTTCTCAAGGAAGGAAACCTTGAAGAAGAATATCTCCGTGGGATGGAGAAGCTTTTGGTACCAAACGAGGAAGGAACGTTATGTTTTGAGAAAAGGATTTGGGTTCCTTTGTTTGGAGGTTTAAGGAAGGTTATTTTCGATGAAGCTCTTCGATGAAGCTCACAAGTCGCGGTACTCTATCCATCCAGGAGCGGATAAGATGTACCAGGATCTCAAAGATTATTATTGGTGGCCTAGGATGAAAGGCGATGTTGCTGTTTATGTGAGAAAATGTTTAACATGCGCTAAGGTTAAAGCGGAATACCAGAAGCCTTCAGGACTTCTGCAACAACCTGAGATTCCCAAGTGGAAATGGGAACAAATCTCAATGGATTTTGTTATAAAGTTGCCAAGAACGCCAAGAGGCCATGACACTATTTGGGTAATAGTGGATCGACTAACAAAGTCAGCACACTTCTTACCTATCAGAGAGAAGGATAATACGAGCAAGTTGGCTGAAATTTACATGAGAGAGATCGTCGCACGCCATGGAGTACCTCTCTCAATCATCTCTGATAGAGACGGAAGGTTTGTGTCAAGGATATGGCAATCCTTCCAAGAAGCTTTTGGCTCACAATTAAATCTGAGCACTGCGTTTCATCCGCAAACTGACGGTCAAAGCGAGCGAACGATACAGACTTTGGAAGACATGCTGAGAGCGTGTGTTATGGATTTGGGCGGTAGTTGGGATAAGCATTTGCCTTTGGTCGAATTTTCATACAACAACAGCTACCACACCAGTATTGGTGTCGCGCCATTTGAAGCCCTTTACGGACGCAAGTGCCGATCACCCCTATGCTGGGCTGACGCAGGTGACAGGCAGCTTGCTGGTCCCGAAATCGTCCAAGAGACGACAGACAAGATTGCGCAAATTCTTAAACGCATCGAAGCAGCTCGCCACAGACAGAAGGCCTATGCGCATCCAAACCGGAAACACGTGGAATTCCAAGTGGGAGAAAGGGTTTTGTTGAAAGTCTCACCCTGGAAGGGTGTGGCACGCTTCGGAAAGCGTGGGAAGTTAAATCCGCGCTACATTGGTCCTTTCAGAATTTTGGAAAGAATAGGACTAGTAGCATACAAGTTGGATTTACCTGCTGAACTGAATGGTGTTCACGATACATTTCATGTATCCAACCTGAAGAAAAGTCCAACTCAAGATGACATTGCCATTCCCATCGACGAGATTCATGTTGACGACACGCTCCATTTCGTTGAAGAACCGGTCGAGGTTACGGATTGGAAAGTAAACAAGACCCGCCGGAGCAGCGTCAAGCTCGTCAAAGTTCGTTGGAATGCCAGACACGGTCCTGAATACACCTGGGAGCGTGAGGACCGGATGAAAGAGAAGTACCCCCACCTATTTCCTAGGAACCCTGCATCTACAAGCAGAACTTAAAATTTCGGGACGAAATTTTTCTAACGGGGGGAGAATGTGACAACCCTCACTAAACCAGGTATCCGTACGACTTAATTAATAATTAATTACTACTTAATTACTGTGCTTGCTTGAACTTGTGAATAAACTGCTACTTGATTTCTGATACATGCACTTATTTGCATCATACTTTACTTGCTGTCACTACATTATTTACATGCTGAACCTTAGTGACAAACATGATGCACAAAAAGCACAGTTGCACTATAAACGGATAACCTATAGAACATGCTGATAAAGCCAGCATCAGGCAGACACTGCCTCTAAGGCCTGTATGAGCCAGAAATATTTTGCTACACTAGTGGTGAGTGTAGGGATACAAGGGTTGTAGAACTGCGTCTCTAGGAAAAAGTTTCAATGACTGGATATGCCTAAAACATGCTCTAAACACAAAATTCAGCACTTTACATAATAATTCAGCTTTTAGCTACCTAATAAAGTGCCAATACATGAGAAAAATAATACTAGACACTTTCCAAAGTGTCAGAAATGAGTTGTGTCAATAAAAATGGTATTAACAACACTTTAAAGCTTTGTTAACGCTTTAACGGATTACTATCCAACCGAACAACCGGATTATACCCGGAACATGAAAATATTGTCAATTTCATTATTTATCTCTTTCTGAGCCAGTTAGGGTCCCTGAATACCCTAACACCCATTGTAACGCGTGACACACAACTAACCGGGTTAACCTTACTTAACCTAACTATTATCCTAACTAACTAGTTAGAATCGAACTAGACCCCCCCCACCTTAACGAAACCGTCCCCATGAGGGGGACACCCCTTGTACTTTGTAGATTATAATAATCTAACTTGTCTAAAATCAATTAGACACAAAATCCATTGGTTAAACACATTAGAATTTGTCTATAAGATCATGACTTAACACACATGATCACACACTTAACACCACAACTCACACACACTCTCTCCCTCTCTTTGAACTTTTGGCCGAGAGCACCCACCCCCCATCCATCATTGTTCGATTTTGATCAAGCAATCCCAAGTCCATACAAGTGTTACGGGTCACATACGAGGAGTCTTGGTGCAAACGGAAGGCGAAGGACCTCACTCTTTTGCTTTTATCCACGCATTTTTCGCATAGATTCTTCCCTAGCCTCGAGCTAGTAGTAAGTTGCTTAAATCACCTACTCGAACTATTTTGAAGTGGTTAATACGATGTGTAACGGTTAAAACTCGAAATCTTACAAGATAATGCTTTAAAGTCTACTTAAAACACTAAAATGGTGGTTAAAAGCACATATGTTGTGTAAATCATGTAGTATTTGATTTGTGTGATTATTTGGACCCGATCTATGTTGTGGTAGCTCGGATCATCATTTAACCCGGTTTAGTCATAATCTTGGATTATGACATAAAGCTTGTTTAAGTATAACAAGGGTTAGAAGATGAAACTCTACCACACACGAATCATGAACTTGTGTAAAAGCGTATTAGCTTGTAAAATAGTGATTAAAACTAGTAGATCTACGGATCTACAGGTGGTATTTTCAAAGGACCGAGTGTCAAAGAAATCATGTTTTTCTAAAGACGGATCTTACACTAACAAGAATGGTTTTTAGAACACGCAAGTGTGTAAACACTTGTGTAACACAAAGTTTCGACAAAATAGCTATTTTTGAAAAAGATGACGAGAAGTTGTAAAGACGGAACTTCCATAAAAACGAGGTTTTTTACAAAATCGGATAGTTTTATATAAAGATCCACTAAAAGTAATGTGATTTACTTCATAGTTTGAATAAATCACAAGTTCATGAAATTTATGCGATTTATATATATTTTGACTAGTTTGTGGTTTGAACATTGTTATGATTGAATAATAAAAATGGTTGGTTTGATTTATAAAAGAAAATGATACGCTTAAAAGCGTGGCCACCTCCAGTTACAGAGGAAACTTTGGCGAAATTTTTCTAAAAACCTAACACTTGGAATTATTTTCACTATAAGTGTTAGAGATACTTGTCGACTTGTTTTCAAACTATGAATTTCGCCACGACTTTATTTATAAAATATCGGAGGTGGGATTTCACAAAATAAAATGTGATACATAAATATATTTAGTATATATTTTTCACAACGTCACTTGTATAAGTGTTTATGATTATTTTGTGAACTACATAAATTTTATTTTTAGGGTAAAAATAATATTACTAAGTATTATTTTGGGAAAATCACATGTATTAAAATATAATATTTTTGGGAAGAATATTTATATTTTGAAGTTGGAAATAAAATATATTAAGGGAGATTTAATAGTGAAATCCGAATGTTACGAACACACATGTATTAAATCCCCCATCCTTGGGAAGGAGAATGACTACCAAGTATATACAGAATGTAAACACGAAATAGTTGCCTAACTATTTCCCAAAAACTTAAACCATAAAGCTAAGGCACGGCCGTCCGTCTAATAGAATTAGTACGTGTAGGTCGTCACACAGCTGTTTGATTTGGAGGCATACTTGGTAGAGACGCACCACTGTGAGTTCATGTCCCCCTTTTCTCTTAACTGTTTTTAGTTTTTAACTGCGGGGGTGAAATACATGTTACTATGATTACGAGTACTTTTTACATGGTATGGTTAGCGTAAGGAGGTTTACTACTTAGATCATGTGAGTGGGTAGGCGTGAACTGGAGGCCATTAATCCTCATTATAGGACCGAGGGACGTAAGCGGTAGATCTATCTGGGTGTAGCGAGCCCAACCCCAGGTCCAACAGTACGGACCTCGGGGTGACTTTGTGCCCCGACGCAAAATCGCAAGGTTTGAGTCTTCCTACTTGCACTTCACACAAATCAATGGCCTTGCAAACCGTTGGTGATCTCTTTTTTTTATTTGCTACATACCAGGATTTTTATACATACAAGGTTTATTTACTCACTTACACATGAACTCGCTCAACATTATTGTTGATTTTTCAACTTACATGTATTTCAGGAAATTAAAGATCTGGCGCGGTATGTTATGTTTTCCCGCTGCATAAGGGTTCCAAGGTCATCCCAGTTTAGGAAATGTGACTCTTTCCTGGACAAGTCACAAATCTTAAACTGCGTTTATTTCATGTCGATGTTTCTGTCTTTCAAACAATATTTTATGTTATGATGTTGTAAGTCTCTAAGATAATGTTATGTTACTCTGGTTTTAAAACTTAATCAAATGGATGATCTTGCATGATTTTATTTCATATAGCTTTGTTATGGTTAAGCTATGGTATTAAGAAGTCACACCAAATTAACCACGCTTCCGCAAAGCCAGGGTGTGACACGTGCACCCTATCGTCTAGCTCCATCTGAACTATAAGAGTTGTCTACGCAACTACAAGAACTCCTGGATAAGGGTTTTATTCATCCTAGCTCTTCGCCCTGGGGAGCTCCAGTGCTATTTATGAAGAAGAAGAAGGATGGTACCTTCCGCATGTGTATTGACTATCGTGAACTCAACAAGGTGACCGTGAAGAATCGCTACCCTCTTCCACGCATTGATGACCTATTCGACCAGCTGCAAGGGTCGAGCTTCTATTCAAAGATTGATCTGAGATCGGGATATCACCAACTGAGAGTCAGAGAAGAGGACGTCTCCAAAACAGCCTTTAGAACTCATTATGGACACCACGAGTTTTTGGTCATGCCTTTTGGGCTAACAAACGCACCTGCGGTCTTCATGAACTTGATGAATCGAGTGTGCAAGCCCTACCTAGAGAAGTTCGTTATAGTTTTCGTCGACGATATCCTGGTCTATTCTAGGAGTCAGGTCGAACACGAGCAGCATCTATGGCTTATTTTGGAACTCCTTCGAACAGAACAGCTTAATGCAAAGTACTCGAAATGCGACTTCTGGCTTCGTGAAGTCCATTTCCTAGGCCACGTGGTAAACAAGGATGGGATTCATGTTGATCCGTCTAAAGTAGACTCGATTAAGAACTGGCCTGCACCTCGCACACCAACAGAAATTCGCCAATTCTTGGGTTTGGCAGGTTACTACAGGAGGTTCATTAAGGATTTTTCCAAGATTGCACAACCTCTCACCTCACTAACGCAGAAGGGCGTTACTTATCGATGGGGTAATGCACAAGAATTAGCATTTCAGCACCTAAAGGATAGACTTTGCAGCGCACCTATTCTTTCATTGCCAGAGGGCACAGACGACTTTGTGGTTTACTGTGATGCATCAATTCAGGGTCTTGGTTGTGTATTGATGCAACGGGATAAAGTTATTGCGTACGCCTCACGCCAACTTAAAGTTCATGAAAGGAACTACACTACACACGATTTAGAGCTGGGAGCTGTTGTTTTTGCACTTAAGATATGGAGACATTACCTGTACGGTACCAAGTTGAACATTTGGGTCCCACTCTATGGCAACCTACAAGAGCTTGTGATGGATGAGGCACACAAGTCTCGTTACTCAGTACATCCTGGTTTGGATAAGATGTACCACGATCTCAAAACTACATATTGGTTGCCTAGCATGAAAGCTCGTATAGCAACTTACGTTGGCAAGTGCTTGACTTGTGCGAGAGTCAAGACTGAATACCAGAAACCATCAGGCCTACTCCAACAACCAGAGATACCACAATGGAAATGGGAGCAAATTTCCATGGATTTTGTTACTGGCCTGCCTAGATCTCAACGTGGAACTGATACTATTTGGGTGATCGTGGATCGACTCACAACGTCTGCACACTTCTTGGCTATCAAGGAAACGGATAAGTTCTCCACTCTAGCAGACGTCTATCTTAAAGAAGTGGTTTCGATGCACGGGGTGCCAACCTCCATTATCTCTGACCGTGATGCATGTTTTACTTCTGAACTGTGGCAAGCAATGCATAAGTCCTTTGGCTCACTTTTAGATATAAGCACAGCTCATCACCCGCAAACGGATGGGCAGTCTGAACGCACCATCCAGACCCTTGAAGACATGCTTAGGGCATGTGTGATTGACTTTGGAAACGGTTGGGAAAAACATCTGCCACTAGTGGAATTCTCGTATAATAACAGTTACCACACCAGCATTCGGGCCGCTCCATTTGAGGTATTGTACGGGCGTAAATGCCGATCACCTCTTTGTTGGGCAGAGGTGGGGGATAGTCAGATCACTGGCCCAGAACTTGTGGTAGACACAACAGAAAGGATTGCTTAAATATGACAACGAATGGCGGCAGCTCGTGACCGTCAGAAAAGCTACGCTGATAAGGGCAGGAAACCACTCGAGTTCCAGGTTGGGGATCGAGTGCTACTAAAAGTCTCACCCTGTAAGGGTGTTGTTCGTTTTGGCAAACGAGGCAAACTTAACCCACGATACGTTGGACCTTTCGAAATCAGAGAGAAAATAGGCAAGGTGGCCTACAAACTAAACCTACCAGCAGAACTTAGTGCAGTTCACAACGTATTTCACGTCTCTAATCTGACGAAGTGTCTGTCAGATGAGACCCTCATAGTTCCTTTGAAGGAGCTAACTATCGACGATCAGCTGCGATTTGTCGAGGAACCAGTAGAGATTACTGATCGAGATGTTAAGATTCTCAAGCGCACTAGAATTCCTCTCGTTCGAGTTTTTTGGAACTCCCGTCGTGCCCAGAGTTCACCTGGGAACATGAAGATCAGATGAAACAAAAGTATCCCCAATTGTTCGCAAACAGTACAACCACTACTGAGGCTGAAGCTACTGCGGAATTTCGGGATGAAATTTCAGATCAACGGGGGGGGGGGATGTAACACCCCAGGAAAACCATGCAACTTAACTAGCTTCCTCAGTGAGCACGTACCAAATTTTGGGACGAAATTTCTTTCAACTTGGGGATAATGTGACAACTCGTGTTTTTGAACCTCTCTTTGTACTTGATGTAACGTATGTGGAACGTTATGTGATTATGTGAACTTTGTGATTAAATGAATGTTATGTTATGTGTTTATGTGCAACGAATTGAATTGTATATTAATGAACCGATCGCACAACACAACCCGATCGCACAAGCCCTGTTGGGCCGCACAACATGTACTCGAATCAAAAGGGCAGCCCAAGTTGGGTTCGGCCCACTCCTTCATGCGCATACACACACACCCTTAGGGAGTTTGTTTCTCATTTGTTGCAAAACAAGAACACACACAAACCCTACTCTCCTCTCTCTCCCTCTCAAACCCGACGGCAACAACATCCTTTTCTCTCGAAGCTTTTAGTGTTCGGATCAATCCCTACTCTCTTCTTTAATCGGTTAGTGTTTTAACTATTGATTGTGTGTTGCATGATATTGTGATTGATATGTTCTCATACAAGGATTTATAAATGATATATGATTGATTTTGGTTTAGAATCGGCTCACATATGTATTTGATGATATTCATATGAATTCGGATTGCATGATCTAGATCTAGAACAGAATAGATATAAGCGGCTGACATGTTTCAATAGTCGAAGTGTTTGCATGATGGCTAGGATTTCATGTTGATATAAAAGTTCATTTATTTGATGATCCAGATTGAATGTTTGGTTATGGTTCATACTTTGTTTATGATTAGGGTTCATATGAATTTTGTGGTAAATATCTTGTTTTGATCGATATAGGGTTAGTTGGAAACTGTTGATTGATAAATTGCAACTATGGAAACTGTTAATTTGGTCAAACGAAATCGATGGGAACTAGTAACAGTCTTGCATGATTTTAGGGAATGATTAAAACAAATCGCACAAGCTTGTCGGTCACACAAGATCAGATCGCACAAGATCTGATCCGATCGAACAAGTGTCTGGTCGCACAAGTCATAGAGTGCAACTGATTAAACACAGTGTACAACTAGAGTTGCATGATCGCACAAGACCTTGTGGATCGCACAAGACGGTGCCGATCGCACAAGGCTTGGGCCACACACAAATTATTACACGGTTGGGCCTCAAAGCCCAATACCAATCGCACAAGGATTGGTTAGTCGCACAAGATCATCCGAACCGCACAAGATTCATGTTTAGTTGTTTGGGCCGTTTACATGCCGGACTGCTTTTGTTATTTTGGGCCGGGTATCTTTGGGCTTCAATGGGTGAATGGCACAAGGCTGTTAGACTTGTGCGGGCCCAATCTTTTGAATCGTACAAGTATGAGTATGATATGTACTTGACTGTCTAATGTGTATGCCATGATCAATACGTGTTTGCAACCTGTTAGCTTGTGTGAACATACGTGCTTTACTTGAACCTAGACCTGACTTGTATAGTAACCATGTTAGGATGTGGTTGACCACATACAACTCAAGTAACCTTTCTGTGTATCTGCCGAGCAAACCAAGGTGAGTTCACACTCTATCCAAGGCATGGGATTCCCAGGGGTTGGGAATGGGTTAAAGAACTGAACAGTAACTACGAACTTGCGTATTCCCCATACAACAAGATACGTACGACAATAAGACCATCAACTCTATCACTTGAAGTCCCTCATTTATCGACTTAATCGCCGAGGCCTATGGCGAGCGGGTCATTAGTTAATAGCGCTATTAGGTCTAACAAACTTCACACCGTGCCAGTCGGACGGGCGTGTACTAATGGACTATGGGCAAAGGGTCAATGCTGATAGACATTGACTTAGGGCACCTCTTATATTTTCGTAGCAGTATATACGTGTGGTCTAATAACACATGGGAAGCCCCCACTAATCTTCGCAAACATGTCTGGGAGACCGCGATACTAATTAAAATGATTCATGGGTTACAAACGAACATACGATTTACGAAACGAATACTATTACTAAACAACCCACTGTGAACTCGCTCAACTTTGTTGTTGATTCGTTGCTACATGCCTTGCAGGTTGTTAGGTACTCTTGGAGCTTGCACAGGGAGGCGCAGTCGTTGTGGGACATGGCAGTGTGTGCCATGCTAAAAACATTACTTTATTTCATACTTGAAACTTACATTGGGTTTTACTATTATGCTTCCGCTAAACACTTAACTATGCTTTGGTTTTGAACACCTTTCATATTGTTTGGTTGAATTATATTTACTACACACATTGTTCAATATGATTGGTGGCTTGATCCTTGTCAGTCACGTCTCCAAGCGGTGATACTCCGCGTGTGGATTTTGGGGGTGTGACACAAAGGGAATCTAAGGACCATAAACTACCGAACTCCAGCAACCAGTGTTCTGCTGAGATAGATGGTGACACATCCGTCATTGACATATCTTAAATTCATGGCGAACGAACACCAGAGGCTTATTTTCCGATCCTGTGTTTTGAGGATCATGAGTGATGGTTAGTGCAATACTGTCTCATGCCTGCATGTTTTGTACTGGTCATTTTGTTTATAGGGTAACACGGTCGTTGAGTTAGTTTATATTTGGAATTGTAATGAAAACTACTCATACACATGCAGAAGTCCTGCATAACATATGAGTAGTACATGTGCAAGAGTCATGTGCAGGTAGTCATGCGCCTATATATAGGTTGCTCATGCACTTGAATAGGAAGTCGTCACATTTGGAGCTTTTGTAAGGAAATCAACATGTAACGAAGTGTTCCCCAAATTAATACAAAATGTTATACTTAGAACTCTGAGCATAACACATCAACATTCTATAGATTCCGCATCTATAATGTTATAGTAGAATCCACACCGTATACAATGTTTACTGCATCGATTCATGTTTCTACAAGTGATATTAGAGCTATGGAAGTGATATCTACTTGTGTTTGTGCTTAGGAGTGAAAAATTCGGCATCTAAACTTAGTTCGTTCGCAATTTGAAGAATTTTCATGGTTAAAAAGTTCTAATTTTCATCCAAAAATATAAGGCCACACAGAGTTCAAACATATCAGAATACTACATCCAAAAATTCGATATTTAAACTATAAGGCCACACGGAGTGGCTCAGCAAGACCTCTTGGCCAATGTGTTGCATCATGCAGCGACAACGACACACCATCCCCTATGTGGCAGGTATTCGACAACATTGGAATGGCAAGGTGAAATCGACATGGTGGGTCTTGGCTTCGCCAAGCTTGCCGATCAAGACATAGCCTTGGTGGTGGTGCCCAAATCCAAAAGCATGTATCTTTTAAAATTTAATTTATAAATTGGTTGTGGCATATGAGACATGTGAATCATATGCATTTCCTATGATTTAGCAAGTTGCGGCAAGTATAAGAACGTGTTGCGGTAAGTGCAGCATGGGAAGCACTCCCTCCACGCTAATTTCGTTAAGATATTTTAAGAAGATTCCATGATATTCCATGTCTTTCTTAAAGCTATATCAAGGAGAGAGATTCAGACTTCTCTTATGGTCTCAATATATCAGAATATAGTTTCATCAAAAATATAAGTTCTAAACTTCTTATTCGTTTTTGTTCAAACATATCAAAATACTACATCCAAAAATCCCAAAAACACATTCAAATGTTCAAAGCTCATGTGTTTCATTCTTGTTCTGAGTGTAGGGGTCTTATGCGCGTGAGAATACAAGCGCATAAGTCATACGTGCGCAGGAGTGATACGTTTCAAGTTAGAGGATAGGAGATTTGTTAATCGTAGGAGTCATACGTTTTGACTTTCTATTGTTGGGTCATACGCACGTAGGAGTCATTCGTGTGAAATTGTTTGAAATTTTTCTAAGTGTTCTTGAAGAAGAATATTCAAGATGGAATATTTGAGAGCATTCATGGCTAATACACCCACTACTGTTGTTCAGAACTTAAACCTTGGTAATATGATGGGACAAGTAACAAAGCACCAAAGTTACTCAAAATGCAAGACTACCCAAGATGGAGAGGTAAATTTGAAATTTATGTTCAAGCACATAATATGGAATCATGGATAGCTATTGAAGAAGAATATCATGTACCTCGTCATGAAACGACAGGAATGCCACATCCTATTTATTCATTATCAGCCGAAGAAAGAAAAATTATAAACGGGAACATAAGATGTACAATCTATTACAACAATTATTAACCGATGATATGACGCATCTTCTGAAGAATAATCAACCATCGAAAAAGTTATGGCAAGCTCTTTATGACAAATATTATGGAAACAAAGAAATGATTAATTGCAAAGCAGAATTGAGCAAAAAGGAGTTTGATATTTTTAGAAGTGTAAGGGAGAAACTTTACATCAACTCATAGAAAGGTTTTGTCACTTGTTAGCAAAGTTGAAGCAATATAAAATTTTGAAGAAAAATCTTGAAATAAACAATAAGCTAGCAGATGCGTCACCAGATGATGATTGGGGAAGTTTCTTGATGATGACCAAAAGACAACAAGAGTACAGAAGTTTGTTTGTGAATCAGTTTATTGGGAAACTTGAAGTACATGATCTAGAGATCTGGAAGAAAGCTAAGATAAAAGCTCAGATGGTACCTCAAGATATTGGATTGTATTATAGGAACGCAAAAGTTCAAGGTCCAAAGATACAAACAACATTCAATGCAAATGTATAGGTCCGGGTTTTTGGATCATTCGATTAAGTCACGGCGATATCTAAACCTAAGTTTGATGTGCAGAATCCATCAGAAATAGGTAGAAACACAAGATTTCACAATTTCTCTGTTTTATAAACAATTCTGGTAAAAATTTGACAGCGTTTCGCCTCAAAGTCCACATCAATAGCTCTGAACACTCATTCCAAACACCTATATATACTAGGTTACGTTCATACGGACCAGTGGCCAAGTACATTCACACGGACCACGCACGTTCGTGCGGACTAACTTTACCAGCTAATCCGCGCAGATGTATTCCTCCATACGAATGAGCTTGGTTTTACATAACAAACTCATATTTGATGCTTCTAGCCCTATTACATCATGATATAGGCGACAAACATATGCACTAATAGTCTCCCCCTTGGCTGTTGCCGCAGTCTTAATCTACATTCTTGATCAACATCTTCAAGTAGTCTCCCCCTTGAATGATGCTCCACACAAAAACGATGTCTAAATAATCTCGTTTGTTTAGCTCACATTCAAAATCATTCAGTTTCAATGGAAGATTTTGAAATAAAATCATTTTGGATTTTGAATATAAAATTCAAAATGTAAACAACTGAAATGTAATATTTACATTTACTGTTTTTTGTGAGAAAACATGCTAGAGGATCATATCAGTTTTACTGAGACATATCAGTTGCACCGTTGATCTAAGAAACACTTAGTTTAAACAATTCACGTGGATTGTCGGTATTGTTGTCCACTTAAACTCAATCTAAAAACCTTCGTAATGCTTACCGATACATAAAGGTATATTAGTTTGCACTAAGTTCTTATGGACCCCATGATCTCAGCATATCCCCTCATCCAATACACAGACTCAAGTAATGCCTTTAAACTTTCATCAACTGTAACATGTCTGAAAATAAAGCAGAATGTTTAAACATTAACAATCAGGTCGATCTTTCAATACGCCGGGAAAGTCCAATGTTTAAACGAAATAAGAAATAAAAACAAGTTAAAATTGTTTAGATCTTATCCACCAGTTCGATATTCTCATATACACAGAGGTGATCCAAGATTTAAACGAAACACCAAATAAAATAAAGCAGAAACATTCAGGCACTAATATCTAGTTTGATACTTTCGTATACGCAGAGGATGTCCAATGCTTAAACAAAATAAAGAAATAAAACAAGTTTAAATCTTTGCAAAATGAAATACACTATCACAATGACTTTTTCAGCAAGTTGTGAAAATTCATAAACTAATTGTTTCTTATGCTTTTCAGCATTCAGCGATTACCGAGTAGGTACACAGTCACGAAGGACAAAACTAAGTACTATGCTTTCAACCGCGTTTTCTACTAGAACTAGGCTTTTTTCTATTTAAGTTTGTATTGTTTTCGCAGAACTACTATCATTTCCTCTGTTTACACAAGTAATCCCATTTTCATTTTTCGAAGTTTTTAACATTTTTTAGATTTTCTATTGTTTTTTGACTTTTTTGAAAAAAAAAATTATCTATCTAAAATGATTTGAAATGAATGTTTTCAATTTGACATGAATTTTGAAATTGGCAATTTTGAGAAAAAAAAATTTCCCCCTCAAATTGAAAACATCTTTTCAAAATCGAAAATAAGAATCTTCCATTTTAATCGTTTAAAGAATTTTTACGAATGAGAACGCAAGACTATCATTTTGTTTGTGTGGAATCTTCTTTAATCTCTTCAATCTCTGCAGAACAACCACTTCTTCTGAATAAACGTTTGCTTGAAGTCTGGTTATCTTGCACATGCAAATGAACTTTTAATTAGTTAAGAATTGGAACCCAATCCATATCTGATTTAGGTTGTCCAAATTCTTCAAAATATGAAAACACTGTCCATTCACAATCTCGTTTATCATCGAACAGTTTTGAAATTTCCACTGGGGTAGAAACTTCATCTGAAATTTTAGTTTTCCAGATTTGTTTTGGTATCGTAATTGTTTGATGAATATCTTTCTTCTCCACTGTTCTCTCTTCTGTTCTCAGATTTGTATCTGATGAATGCGTTTTACTTGACGAATCACTCTTTGTTGAGTAAAAAGAATCTTCAGAACTATTATCTAACTCAACGATTGTATCAGAGGACAAAATCTTCTTCAAATACTCTTTAACTCTCTTTTTCTTCTTGCTCAATCTATCTTTCTGCCCTTGTGATAATTTGACTTTTTGATCTTTGGACTTTTCTCCTGATCTCTCAGCTTTCTTTTCTTCTTTCATTTTCTTAGCCTTCTCATGAGATTTATTCAACGATTCTCTCCTATATCTCATTGAACAATCTCTGGCAATATGACCTTTGATTTGGCAGTGATAGAATCTTCTTATCTCAAATCTCTTTCTCCAGTAGTTAATAGCACTATGTCCATTTTCTCCACAGTTGTAACACAGCTTGTTATCGTACCATACTCTTTTAGACCAAACACTCGAATCATAACACCGATTTGATGTGTAATAGTCATCATTCCATATCCTTCTGTCATCTTGATTTGTCTTTTGAGCACTGTGGTCAAACCTGCACCACTTATTACCAACTTTTTGTGAGTTTTGATTTTAAAATTTTTGTGAATTTTTATAATGATGATTAGATGATTGAACTAATGATATTTTATTGTAATTTTGAATATTTTTTGAATTTTTACAATTTTTAACATTTTCATTTTGTTTTTGTTCCTCATTTTGCTTAGAAGTTGAACATTCACCTTTTTTAACAAATGGTGGAACAATTTCTTAAAATTTTTCTTTTAATTTTAAAAATATTTCTTTTTTATCGTTTTCATCATTGGTTTCATCATCACAATCTTCAATTATGACTTCGTCATAATTTGTGACGTTGTCACTTATTAGATTCTTGACTAAGGGAGTTTTGTTTTTAGTATTATCAGGTACAACCGTTTTTATTTACCTTTTCCCGATGGTTTATACTCAATACCACGTTTACAAAAAATCATATTCGTCCTCCCCAGTTTCTTTATTTTTATTGATCGGTTTTGGTACCATGTGATCTAGCTTTAAAGATGAAACAACAAAACCTTTCAATTTATTTTCTAAAGCCTCAATTTTGTTATTAGCAATCTCGACATCTTATTTAAGTTGAGTGATTTTCTCAAGATACGAGTTTATTGAAATTTGTTTTTCAAAATCATTTTTATTCAAAATCAATTTTTCATTTTCTAAAATTTTTATTTGATTTTTCAAATCTTTTTTCTATTTTTTAAAAAATTTTGTTTTCTAATGTCAAACTTTCCACATCTTTCAATAGTTTGACATTATTAGATCTAGATTTTTCACATTTTAAGCACACTGGTTCAGAACATGAAGCCTCATTTATAAATTTGTTCGATTCTTTGACTTCACTCTTCTGCACCACCTTCTTTTCTTTATCTAACTTTAACCTCAAAGTTTTCTTCTTTTCAACTTCTTCTATATACGATTCAATCTTATTAACAAAATCATACTCGTTATACTCATATGAATCGTTTCTTATTTTTTCCAACAATTCATCCCAATCTGAAGATAATGATTCTGTTAATTTCTTATTTTATTTCAGGGGATTTATAGACACCATATTTATTCATTTCAGAAAATAATTTTCTATATCTATTCAACCCTTCTTCTATCGTCTCATCTTCTATGATTCTAAACTTTTCAAATCTTTCTTTTATACTTTCTTGATTTCTGTATCTTTGATTGTCACTTTTAGGCATTTTAACAAATTTTATCAACAAAACAATTTTTTGAACTTTAAACGAACAAAATTCTCCTTCGTGCGAATCAACTCATTTCGTGCGAATGTATTTGATTTGTGCGAAAGTAAACACTCTCGTGCAGATGAGGAAAATTCAAACAAGTTAAACACCTTCGTACGAATCAAAAACTTTCATGCGAATGTGATAAACACTCTCGTGCGGATGAGGACAATTCAAACAAGTTAAACACCTTCGTACGAATCAAACACTTTCATGCGAATGTGATGATTCGTGTAAATGAAAATTTTTAGAAAAACAACTTTACTTCCGTGCGGATGAGCTCTAGTCCGTGCGAATGAGTATTTCCGTACGAAGATGAAAAAATATGGTTTTTCTCATTTTTTGAAAATTTCGGCATGAAAACGTTTGAATTTTAAGCTGCTTTTTCAATATGTTGTTCAAAACTGAGTTTTTCACAACCCTAGGAAAAATCAATCCAGTTTAACCGTGAGAATTATAAAAAAAACAAAGAAAAATGTGTAGAAAGAATGTTCCAATTGTCCAAGTCTTGGTTTCAATAGATATCAGCCTTCTGCTCTGATACCACTTATAGGTTTCAGTTTTTGGATCGTTCGATTACGTCACGGCGATATCTAAACCTAAGTTTGATGTGCGGAATCCGTCAGAAATAGGTATAAACACAAGATTTCACAATTTTCTCTGTTTTGTAAACAATTCACAGTTCTGGTACAAATTTGACAGCGCTTCGCCTCAAAGTCCATACCAACAGCTCTGAACAATCAGTCCGAACACCTATATTACTAGGTTACATTCGTACGGACTAGTGACCAAGTACATTCGCACAGACCACGCACCTTCATGCGGACTAACTTAACCAGCTCATATGTGTGGATGTATTCCTCTGTACGGATGAGCTTGGTTTTACATAACAAACTCATATTTGACGCTTCTAGCCCTGTTACATCAAGACATAGGCGACAGACATATGCACTAACAAAATTTTGGAAGTATGAACAAGTACATGTATATCTCGGTACTTAATGGAAATGGTGGTTTTACATACTTAGTCATACCTATTGATGATTCAAGCTAAGTTGGGAGTGCGTGTATTGTTAATAGTTCAGGAAATTTGTGACAATCCGAACTTTTTAGGTTTGTGCCGTTTAATCCTGTAATCCTAACTGATCATTATTCCTATTCAACGTTCCTTGTTTAGATGAAACTATCTTATTTTTTTAAGCTTGTTTAACTAAACGCACATCATAACCCCGTTAAAACATTACGCTTTTTATTTGGGCCGCACATGTATCAGGCCACATTCTGTTGGTGCACTGAATGTCTGTTATCTATGTCTTAATCAAGTCTTAGGTCTAGATGGTTAGATTTAGGGTTTGTATATGTGTTATATAGGTGAGTTCGCTTGAAATAAAAAAAATGTCATATTCAAGCGAATCCAACTGATGTTTGTTAGCTTGAAACTGGTTCTTGCTTGTCAGCTTGAAACTGGTTCTTGCATGTTCGCTTGAAACACAATCATGTGTGTTCGCTTGAAGCTTCAATGTGTCATTTCAAGCGAACAGGCCAAGCCTATATATAGTTGGTGTGTGTGTCATTTGAAGCTAACAGTGATCATTGTATGTGAGACGAGGTGCTGCCAAAATCTTGTTAGAAACAGTTGTAAAGTCTCGCAATCAGTAATAAAAAGGAAGTTAAAAGGATACAAGCTGTTTGTGACTTGGTTTACTTTGATTCCGCCTTTGTAAACTGATATGAATTACTTTTACTGACGTTTAGGGTCACGCAAACGGTCTAACAAGTGGTATCAGAGCTCAGGACGAGGAGTTCATACCATATCAGCTTGATTATACCGGATTTTCTCATTTCTACTTACTTCTTCTCATTCTTTTTCTGATTCAGACATAATTCACGGTTCAAATGGACTAAAATTCACACATATCAAGCGAAATACATAGTTAACTAATCCTTGAAAGTTTCAAACTAAAACTCGGCTTAAAACTGATAAAAATGGCTTAAAACATCTGTTCGGTTGAACTGTTCTTTGTGTCTCGCTTGAAAAAGATCTGTTCGCTTGAAAATCTTGTTCATCTTGTTTGAAAAACATTGTTCGCTTGAAAGTTCAAGCGAACTAGGATATTTCAATTTCAAGCTAACAAGACTTTGTTGTGTTCGCTTGAACTAGGATATTTCAATTTCAAGCAAACAAGACTTTGTTGTGTTCGCTTGAACTGCTTATACCTGATAACCTTTCGTTTGAAACTGCTGTCCAATTCCAAACGAACTAGATATTCTGTCTTCGCTTGAACAGATTTCGTTTGAACTTGTTTTTTTTTCAAAAGTTAAAATTTTCTAAGTGATTGCTGATTTTTTCAGGTACATACAAGATGGATGATTTCAATCTGTTCTATGATGTCTTTACGTTTGCTGGAGACGGTGGAAATGATACATCTTCGAGTAACACCAATGACAACACGCAGAATCCAAAGAAAAAGCTATCGGATGCATTGGAGGTTGAAAGTGCTTTCGGAACCTACAATAAACCCCCGAAGTTGATGGCTATAGAAGATTACAGTCAGTGGGCAAAGAAATTTGAAGATTGGTTGATGGCCTTTGCTTTTCCTAGCTGGAAGAGTCTAAAAGTTGGATATCAAAATGGAAACAAACAGGGTGAAACCTTAACAACAAATGAGGAGATAGAGTTGTTTGTTGCTGAGCAAAAATGTATTGCGTTGCTGTTTCAGTCCGTCAGAGAAGATATAATATCTTTGATCGAATACTCTAGTGCTACAGACCTTTGGAACAAATTGAGAAACAAATGTATAGGAAGCGAAGAAATCGTGAAAAACAAAAAGAAACTACTTAGAAAAGAGTTTGATTTGTTTGGGTGTTTAAAGAATGAATCAGTTTGTAAAATGATAAAGAGATTTGGGCATCTGAAACTGGAACTGGCGAGACATGATATTGTCTATTCTCAAGAAGAGCTAGTCGACAAATTGTTCGATGCATTACCAGATGAGATGGATTGGCAATATTATGCGTTGATGCTAAAGAATACTATCAAGCCACTAAAAGAGTTGACAGTAGACTTGTTGATTGAGAGATTAGAGAGTCATGAGTTGGAACTAAAGAAGACATACAAAGTCAATCACACATCATACCAGCAGAACTTGGATTTGTATTATCCAAAGAGTATGATGCCAAAGAACACATCTCCCAAGACTGCGTTTTCTGCTGAAAATGTTTCCAAAACAAGCAAAGAAAGTCAAAGCAGTGGTTATCACAGTGGATATCATAGTGGGTCTTCATCAAATTCAAACCAGTCTGATGCAAAGAACTTATTTCAATGCAACATCGCTGTAGACTTAAAGAACGCTCAGAACTTCAGCGAGGAGTCTGCCAAACAACAGATGGTTTTCCTAGCATCTGTGCTAGAATCTTATGAAAGTCTTGTAGCAGGGATGATAGGCAAAACCAACCTGACAAAAGAAGATTATGATCAGATAGATCCTGAGGAGATGGAACTAATCGACATAAGGTGGTGTATGGCCAGTGCAGTTCGTCGAGCACAGCGTTTCATGGAGATAACCGGGAGAAAGTCAATTGGTGGACCATCTACCAAGTTGGGCTTTGACAAGTCTAAGGTGACGTGCTTCAAGTGCAAACAAAAAGGTCACTTTAAGCGTGAATGCAGAAACGCATATGCTGATGAGTCTGAAAACCCATTTAGAGAAGATTACTACAAGAAGGCGATTTATCATCAGAAAAAATCGGAGCCTCCAAGAATGAAACAACTTGAGGATAACAAAGAAAAATCTAGAGCTCTTGCGGTGATTCACGACGATGAAGGTTACGACTCGAGTGAGTTGTTACCTGAGGAGGATGCGGTTGGATATGCATTCATGGCAAAATCTGAACCTGTTCCTTACAAAGATGACAGAACTGAAGAACAGAAGTATAATTACATAAAGCAGTTAGCTATAAACAAAATGATCAAAATATCTGGTATTTTTTCTGAGGCAAAAAATGCAAATAGATGGGATCCAGACAGAGAATGCTATCTTGATCCCGATGGAAACATTGTTGTTGATCATAAAACTCTTGATCTGGAAACCATAATCCAAGAGTATAAAATTGAAGATGATTATTGGCAGAAAAAATGGTGGGGAAGCGGTGAAGATGAAGAGAAAGAAAAGAAGGAGAAAGAAGAGAAAGAGAAGTCAAAGAAGATTGACACTGGGATCATTGACACAACACAGGAGTTGAATGCTGAAAACATGGGAAAGATGGCTGACAAGGTGCTGGCTGCTAATGCACTTGAGGTAGATTCTAAATCCGTTTCTGAGTCTAAAAGCCAAGTCAGTTCAAATGCATCAACGACTGAGTCAGGTAAGAAGGTCAGTGGTAATGTTGACTGCAAAAATTGCATCAAAGAGTGCAAGGTTTGTAGTACAAACACTTATCTCAAAGGTAAGCAAATTGAGGATCTGACTGCTAAAGTCAGAAGTGTTGAGGATCAAATCCTTGATCGTGACAAAATGGTGAAAACTTCAATTGAACGGTTAAAAGAATTAACTAACAAAATTGAAACTGATAAAATTGATCAGGAAAAGGTTAGGAAAGAAAATGAAAGGTTAGTTCTTGAAAATCGTCAGATCACGGAAAAATTTGAAAAGCTTAAAAGCACGATTAAAGATAATGATGATCGAAATGGTAAAACTTATAAAGAAAATTGCCAATTGCAATGTGTTTTGAGAATCAAAGAAGAATTAATAAACAAACAATTGGATGAGATTGCTAAATTGAAACATCAGTTTGAAGAAGCCAAGATTGAGAATGAACGGATCAATTTGAAATTGAACAGTTACAGCTCTGCAAGCTTTGTATTGCAATACATTATTCCCAAACCCATCGGGAAAGACAAAGCAGGCGAAGATGTATACTGTGATGGAACTGGGGTTGGGTTTCATCAAGTTCCACCACCAGTTCTTGAAAATTATTCGAAAAAACAATCTGGGTTGGTTAATCTTGAGGAAGAAAATGAAGTGAAACTTCCTGATTCAATTGATGTTACATTTTCTTCATCATTATCTGATGATAGTGTTCAGACAGAGATTGTTAAAAGCACAGTTGAAAGTGTTTTGAATAGTGATTCAGCTGGAGATGACGAATGTTTCTTGAACAAATACATTCCGAAACAAAAGTACAAAAACAACTTAGGTGATGAACCGGGTCTTGTGATGTACAAGATGGCTGGATGTGATAAATTGTATTCGGATTCTGAGTTTCCTCTTGAGAATGTAAATGTGTCAAAATTGACAAATGTGTTCAAAATGGTTGAAATCGATTTGTCTGAAGTAAAGAGTTTAAAACAAACAAAAAGGCAAATGAATTTTGAGAAAGATAAAGCTTACTACAAGAAGCCTGTTGTTCCACCACATTTTTATAACAACAATCGAAACAATTGGTCGGGTGGTTATCAGGGTGGTAAGAACTATCAAAGAAGAAATTTTCAAAACAAAAGGTTTGCTGAAAAGAAGGTGTTTGTGAACGGTTCAAGTTCACTTTCTGATGAGGAAAATGATTTTTTTTCAAAATCAAATGAAGAATTTTTTGAGAAGAGGGCCTCACAACCTCAGTCTGAAGGCACAAGTCGGGTAGTTGATACTCGTACATGTTTTAGATGCAACAAAGTTGGTCACATTGCAAGAAATTGCACCAACTCCAAGCCTAAGATTGAAGTTGTTGAGAATCGACAGAAGAAGGTTGATGCAAAAGGAAAAGCTCCAATGATTGTTGAGAAAATGTTGAAAAATGAGAAATCAAAAATCAAAATTGAACCTGTTAAGAACGTGGTAACTAAAAATGACAAATTTTACAAACGGGTTGCATCATCTCAACAAACATGGAAGCCAAAAGTTGTTGATAAACCAAAGGTTTCAGAGTCAGAAAAACAATCGTCTTCTACCACACCGGTAAAGATGAATGTTCCTTTGGATTATTATGAAAAGTTGGAAAAACAATCTTCTACTCCACCAGAGAAGAAGAATGTTCAAAAGAAAAATCAAACAACCGGTCAACTTAAGATAGATGAGTTTTTCTTATACAAAAAGGTTGAGGTTGGATCAAATGAAAGTTTGAAAATGAATGATAAAAATTTTCCGCCACTTTACACTGCTAAAACTCACATTAAAGCCAAGTTACCCGAGTCAAAAGAGGCTTGGGTGGCATCAAAATCTCACTAAAGATTTTGGACTTGCCGGAGCTTCCTAGTTGGTAATTGTGAAGCATGAATCAGAATCTTTATTGAATTATTTTTGATATGTGCAGGAACTTCCTATAGCTATTTCAAGATGGATTATGGATAGCGGAGCGTCTAGACACATGACAGGGAAGACTGCATTGTTGTATGATGTTAGAAATTTCAATGGAGGTTACGTGGGATTCGCAGGAAACCAAGGTGGTAGAATTGTTGGTGAAGGAATGTTATCCAATGGGATTGTTACGTTTGAGAGAGTTAATTACATTGCTGAGCTGGAAAATAATCTGCTGAGTATCTCACAGATTTGTGACAGGATATATACCACTCACTTCACTGATAAAGAATATTTGATCTTGAAGCCAGGATTTGTTATCCCTGAAGAATGGATTATCATGAGGGCACCAAGAGTTAATGATCTGTACGTGTTGGACATGAGCGTAGCTACTACAACCACGGGTCAGGCTCATTGTTTTGTGTCTAGAGCAACAGAGAAAGAATCGAAGTTGTGGCATAGGAGGATGGGGCATATTCACTTACGAAAAATGAATCACTTGGTGCATAATGATTTGGTTCTTGGGGTTAATATCAAAGGTTTTCATCTGGAAGGGGAGTGCATTAGTTGCGTCAAAGGCAAGCAGAAGAAAAAGTCACACCCTAAAAAGCAAGTCAATTCAGTTTCCAGACCGTTAGAGAGACTACATATGGATTTGTTTGGTCCAGTAAATGTCAAAAGTATTACAAGGGATCTATACTGTCTTGTGGTTACTGATGATTATTCCAGATTTTCGTGGGTATCATTCTTGAAGTCGAAAGATGAAACGTTTGATAGTTTGATGGCGTTGTTCAGAAAGATTGAAAATCTGTACCAAAGGCGTATCAGAAGAATTTGCAAACTGAATTCTCATTGAGTTGTTTTATCTCGCAGGTTGAACCAAGAACTTACAAAGAGGCGCTTACAGAAGATTCTTGGGTCAATGCAATGCAGGAGGAACTGAGTCAATTTGAAAAGTTGGGAGTGTGGAAGTTAGTGGATTTGCCAGATGGTCAGAGGAAGATAAACACCAAGTGGGTGTTCAAGTGTAAAAGAGACGATAGAGGAGTTGTGGTTCGCAAACCTGAGCTCTCATGATTCTTCAAAATTTATTCCCCTTACAGATATCATTTGTGTTATACTTACCTGTAAGACTGAATATTGGGATCTGGATACGGGAGTATATTCTGAGGTGGGACACGTGATTAAGTTTAAGTATCTAAGACATTAAACTCGTATCTCGAATCAGTTGAACTTTGTGTGAAAATTTAAGTGGACCATTATACTGACAATCTAAGTGAATCGTTTAGAACTTAAAATGATTAAAGCTTAACGGTGCTAGTGATTTGTCTCAAAAACTGATATCATCCTCTTACATAAACTCACCAAAAATATTGTTTGTAGATATTTCTTTACTGCATTTCTTTAAAATCAATAATCCAAAAATATTGTGTTTTAGTATAGATTTTGAAAAATACAAAAAGATTTTCGACAACTGATGTTGGAAAGCGGGATTTTCAAAATTCCAAGTGCTAAACATGATGAACTATATTGGGTTGGCAAAGTTTGTTGAAAAACTTTGAATGTTACATACAAATGTTTTTAAAAAAGATTATATGTTTAGTTAATCAAGGTCATTTACTTGAACTTGATGTAACTATTTTTATTGATGAAAGAATGATTTCTACCAGTAAGTTTCTTAAACCTAAGTGTTATAAATTTGTGAAACTTATGTTGTGGTAGAGAATATGCAGGTAACAGGAATATAGTTCCCCATGGCAACAAAATGTTAAAGTTTAAACCAGAATTTAAGCCCTAGCTGATCGAGAGGGGGAGTCTGCGAAAGGGGGAGTTAGAGTTCTGGATCAAAAGTCAAAGGGGAGACGGAAGATGGAGTCAGATTAAGATCCTGAACCTGTGAAGAAGGAGCTTTACAATGATAGAATTTGGAGAGAGACAAAGACTAAAGACTTGACGCCGAAGACTTCGTCAACATCCAAGGGGGAGTCTGTTGGTGCACTGAATGTCTGTTATCTACGTCTTAATCAAGTCTTAGGTCTAGATGGTTAGATTTAGGGTTTGTATATGTGTTATATAGGTGAGTTCGCTTGAAATGACAATATGTCATATTCAAGCGAATCCAACTGATGTTTCTTGCTTGTCAGCTTGAAACTGGTTCTTGCATGTTCGCTTGAAACACAATCATGTGTGTTCGCTTGAAGCTTCAATGTGTCATTTCAAGCGAACAGGCCAAGCCTATATATAGTTGGTGTGTGTGTCATTTGAAGCTAACAGTGATCATTGTATGTGAGACGAGGTGCTGCCAAAATCTTGTTAGAAACAGTTGTAAAGTCTCGCAATCAGTAACAGAACGGAAGTTAAAAGGATACAAGCTGTTTGTGACTTGGTTTACTTTGATTCCGCCTCTGTAAACTGAGATGAACTACTTTTACTGACGTTTAGGGTCACGCAAACGGTCCAACAAGTGATATCAGAGCACAGGACAAGGAGTTCATACCATAGCAGCTCGATTCTACCAGATTTTCTCATTTCTACTTCTTCTCATTCTTTTTCTGATTCGGACATAATTCACGGTTGAAATGGCCTGAAATTAACACATATCAAGCGAAATACATAGTTAACTAATCCTTGAAAGTTTCGGACTAAAACACGGCTTAAAACTGATCAAAATCGAATGACCGCTTGAAATCGTTCGTAAAAAGATGACGTCATATGTCTGGTCGCTTGAAATAACTTGTTTAGTTCGCTTGAAAAGTGCATTTCAACGGTGTTCGCTTGAAAATAATCAGCTAGTTCGCTTTAAGTGGTGTCCGCTTGAACTGTTCTTCGTGTCTCGCTTGAAAAAGATCTGTTCGCTTGAAAATCTTGTCCATCTTGTTTGAAAAACATTGTTCGCTTGAAAGTTCAAGCGAACTAGGATATTTCAATTTCAAGCGAACAAGACTTTGTTGTGTTCGCTTGAACTAGGATTTATAAATTTCAAGCGAACTAGAAAACTCTGAGTTCGCTTGAACTGCTTATACCTGATAACCTTTCGTTTGAAACTGTTGTCCAATTCCAAACAAACTAGATATTCTATCTTCGTTTGAACAGATTTCGTTTGAACTTGTTATTTTTCAAAACCAAGAACTTTCTAAGTGTTTGTTGATTTTTCAGGAACGTACAAGATGGCAAAATCTGAACCTGTTCCTTGGAAAGATGACAGAACTGAAGAACAGAAGTATGGTTACAGAAAGAAGTTAGCTATAAACAAAATGATCAGAATATCTGGTATCTTTTTTGAGGCAAAAAGAGCAAATAGATGGGATCCAGACAGGGAGTGTTATCTTGACCCTTATGGAAACATTGCTATTGATCATAACACTCTTGATTTGGAAACCATAATCAAAGAGTATAAAGAGGAAGATGATTATTGGCAAAGAAAATGGTGGGGAGATGACGAAGAGAAAAAGAAAAAGAAAGAGTTAATAAATGAAATAGAAAGAAACTCAGAAAATATAAGTTTGGTTGAGTTTCTTGAATTAATCAAAAGGATTAGAAAAGGAACACAGAAGACGGAGAAAGAAGTAATGACAAAGAATGAAGAATCAAAGAAGGATGAAACTTCAAAATGTGAAGTTGGGTGCTCTAAATGTGATAAATTTGAAGCTGACAATGTCAAACTCTTGAAGGATGCGGAAAGTTTGACATTGGAAGTCAAAAAGATGAAGGATGAGAAACAATTTGACGATAAACAGATTCTTGTGTTGCAAGAAAATTGTGAGAAGCTGAAATCTGAAAATGTTAAACTGTCAAGTGATTTGAACAGTTTGACATTAGAAAACAAAGTTTTTCAAGATAAAATCAAAAATTTGAAAATGAAAAAGTAAAAATTGAAAAAGAATTTCAAAGTCAAATAAAGATTCTTGAAGATGGGAGATCTGTTTTTAGCAAGAACAATATTGAAAAGCAAAAGGTAATAAATTCTCATCGTCAGACGATTATTCGACTTGAAAAAGAAGCTGAATGTGATAGAAAGAAAATCAAAGAGTTAGAGAAGAAATTGAAAGGTTTTGTGAAACCAGATTATCCATGTCCAAAACCGATCAATTCAGTTCCAATAAGTGACAATGTCACAAATTTTGACAAAGTCAAAATTGAAGATTGCGATGACAAAGCTGATGATGAAAAAGAAAAAGAAAAGAAATGAAAAATATTTTTAGAATTACAAGAAAAATTTCAAAATATTGTTTTGCAATCTACTGAAATAGGTGAATGCTCAAAACAAAATCCTGTTAAGAAGATTGTAGAACAGAAACAAAAAGTTAAAAATTTGAAAAATTTTCAAAATAAAAATAAAAGCTCATCAGTTCAGTCATCCAATCATTATAAAAAACCACAAAAATCAGAAAATAAAAACTCACAAAAAGTTGGTAATATGTGGTGCAGGTTTGACCACAGTTCTCAAATGCCAAATCAAGGATACAGGAGAAGGAAGGATTACCACAAGGCAACTCAATGCTTTGATCTAAGTGTGTGGTATGAAGACGGTGTGTGGTATGAAAGTTGTGAGAGGTATGATAATAGAGTGTGTGACACTTGTGGATTTCAAGGACACATTGCTGTTAACTGTCAAAGTCAGATATTCGAAACAAGAAGTTGCTATGAATGCCAGATCAGAGGTCATATTGCCAGAGATTGCCCAATGAGATCAAAAGGAAGATCGAGGGCTGAATCTCATAAAATGGGAAAGAAACCAGTCAATGTCAAGCGTAAAGAACAGAAAGTTCATGAACTTAAAGTTCAAGAACAGAAAGTTCACGAACCGAAAGTGAAGCTTTCACAGGGGCAGAAAGACAGACTGAGGAAGAAAAGAAAGAAGGCAAGAGAATACTTGGAGAAAATTTAGTTCCACCACCAGTTCTTGAAAATTATTCGAAAAAGCAATATGGGTTGGTTAATCTTGAGGAACAAAATGAAGTGAAACTTCCTGATTCAATTGATGTTACTTTTTCTTCTTCATCATCTGATGATAGTGTTCAGACAGAGATTGTTAAAAGCACAACTGAAAGTCTTTTGAATAGTGATTCAGCTGGAGATGATGAATGTTTCTTGAACAAATACATTCTGAAACAAAAGTCCAAACACAACTTAGATGATGAACCGGGTCTTGTGATGTACAAGATGGCTGGATCTGATAAGTTGTATTCGGATTCTGAGTTTCCTCTTGAGAATGTAAATGTTTCAAAATTGACAAATGTGTTCAAAATGGTTGAAATCGATTTATCTGAAGTAAAGAGCTTAAAACAAACAAAAAGGCAAATGAATTTTGAGAAAGATAAAGCTTACTACAAGAAACCTGTAGTACCACCACGTTTTTATAACAACAATCGAAACAATTGGTCGTGTGGATATCAAGGTGATAAGAGTTATCAGAAAAGGAGTTTTCAAAACAAAAGGTTTGCTGAAAAGAAGGTGTTTGTGAATGGTTCAAGTTAACTTTCTGATGAGGAAAATGAAATCTTTTTGAAATCAAATGAAGAATTTTTTGCGAAGAGGGCATCACAACATCAGTCTGAAGGCACAAGTCGGGTAGTTGATACTCGTACGTGTTTTAGATGTAACAAAGTTGGTCACATTGCAAGAAATTGCACCAACTCCAAGCCTAAGACTGAAGTTGTTGAGAATCGACAGAAGATGGTTGATGCAAAAGGAAAAGCTCCAATGGTTGTTGTGAAAATTTTGAAAAATGAGAATAAAAAATCAAAATTGAACCTGTTAAGAATGTGGTAACTAAAAATGACAAATTTTACAAACGGGTTGCATCATCTCAACAAACTTGGAAGCCAAAACTTGTTGATAAACCAAAGGTTTCTGAGTCGGAAAAATAATCGTCTTCTACCACATCGGTAAAGATGAATGTTCCTTTGGATTATTATGAAAAGTTGGAGAAACAATCTTCTACTCCATCTTAGAAGAAGAATGTTCAAATGAAAAATCACTCAACCGATCAACTTAAAATAGATGAGTTTTTCTTATACAAAAAGGTTGAGGTTGGATCAAATGAAAGTTTGAAAATGAATGATAAAAATTTTCCGCCACTTTACACTGCTAAAACTCACATTAAAGTCAAGTTACCCGAGTCAAAAGAGGCTTGGGTGGCATCAAAATCTCACTAAAGATTTTGGACTTGCCGGAGCTTCCTAGTTGGTAATTGTGAAGCATGAATCGGCATCTTTATTGAATTATTTGTGATATGTGCAGGAACTTCCGAGAGCTATTTCAAGATGGATTATGGATAGCGGAGCGTCTCGACATATGACAGGGAAGACTGCATTGTTGTATGATGTTAGAAATTTCAATGGAGGTTACGTGGGATTTGCAGGAAACCAAGGTGGTAGAATTGTCGGTGAAGGAACGTTATCCAATGGGATTGTTACGTTTGAGGGAGTTAACTACATTGCTGAGCTGGAGAATAATCTGCTAAGCATTTCGCAGATTTGTGACAGGATGTATACCACTCACTTCACTGATAAAGAATGTTTGATCTTGAAGCTAGGATTTGTTATCCCTGAAGAATGGATTATCATGCGGGCACCAAGAGTCAATGATCTGTACGTGTTGGACATGAGTGTAGCTACTACAACCACGGGTCAGGCTCATTGTTTTGTGTCTAGAGCAACGGAGAAATTATCGAAGTTGTGGCACCGGAAGATGGGGCATATACATCTTAGAAAAATGAATCACTTGGTGCACAATGATTTGGTTCTTGGAGTTAATATCAAAGGTTTTCATCTGGAAGGGGAATGCATTAGTTGCATCAAAGGCAAGCAGAAGAAAAAGTCACACCCTAAAAAGCAAGTCAATTCAGTTTCCAGACCGTTAGAGAGACTACATATGGATCTGTTTGGTCCAGTGAACATCAAAAGTATTACAGGGGATCTCTATTGTCTTGTGGTTACTGATGATTATTCCAGATTTTCGTGGGTATCATTCTTAAAATCGAAAGATGAAACGTTTGATAGTTTGATGGCGTTGTTCAGAAAGATTAAAAATCTGTACAAAAGGCGTATCAGAAGAATCAGAAGTGATAATGGTACTGAATTCAAGAACAACAAGATGGAAGAATATTGTGATGAAAGAGGTATACTGCATGAGTTTAGTGCTCTGTACACTCCGCAGCAGAATGGAGTCGCTGAACGCAAAAACAGGATGCTAATCGAAATGGCTAGAACAATGCTTACTGATTCAAAGCTACCGATAAATTTTTGGGCAGAAGCAGTTTCCACCGCATGCTATACACTCAACAGGGTTCTCACTGTAAAGAAATTCAACAAGACATGCTTTGAGTTGATCAATAACCGCAAACCAAACCTAAAGTTTTTAGAACCGTTTGGGTCTCCTTGTACAGTTCTAGAACCTTTTGGTAAGTTTGGTCCAAAGAGTATCGAAGGAATATTTGTTGGTTATTCAAGTCCACAAAGACGAGTCTTTGTTCCAAGCATGAAGCAGATCATCGAAGCACAACATGTTGAGTGTCAGGGGTATACTATGCCGCCTCAAAATCCCGTTGACTCATGGCGTTTTAATTATGATAAATTGTAGGATTCGTTTGACATGGAAGAAGAAGAAAAGGAAGAAGAAGAGGATTTCTTTGATGAGTTGGATATTCTGAGAGAGTATGAAGAATCACAGGAAAGGTTTCCAGCTGAGTATTCAAGAAGACCTCGACAAACCTCAAATGATGATGAAGCAGGTCCAAGCAATGCTGGTGAACATGATGATGTCCAACAAAATGAAGTTGCTCAAGATAATCAGTCGGCACAGAATAATAATCAAGAATCTGAGAACATGCCAGTATTTGATCGTGGTGATTCAGATTCTGAGGGGGAGCAAATTCAGATCTCAAGTCAAACAAACCCAGTCAATGAACAAGATGCAAATCAGAATGTTACTAATCTAGAAGGTGATGTAGATGTTCCAGGCGAAGTAATGTCACGAACTCTTTCATATCATCCAGGGGAGTTGATCATTGCAGAACTGCAGACTGGCGTTCGCACTCGAAGACAGATTGATAAAGGGCTTACATGTTTTTATACAACAGTTGCTCCTGTGCAAACTGAATTCTCATTGAGTTGTTTTATCTCGCAGGTTGAACCAAGGACTTACAAAGAGGCGCTTACTGAAGATTCTTAGGTCAATGCAACGCAGGAGGAACTGAGTCAATTCGAAAAGTTGGGAGTGTGGAAGTTAGTGGATTTGCCAGATGGTCAGTGGAAGATAAACACCAAGTGGGCGTTCAAGTGTAAAAGAGACGATAGAGGAGTTGTGGTTCGCAACAAAGCCCGACTCATAGTCCAGGGTTTCAGTCAACAGGAGGGGATAGATTTCACCGAAGTGTATGCTCCTGTAGCTCGACTAGAAGCTATCAGAATCTTTCTAGCATTTGCGTTATGGAAAAACTTCAAAGTATATCAGTTAGATGTAAAATCGGCTTTTCTCTATGGGAAGGTTAAAGAGGAGGTTTATGTCGGTCAGCCACCGGGCTTCACCGATCCACTTCACAAAGACAAGGTCTATTTGCTAGACAAAGCACTGTATGGTTTACACCGGGCCCCGAGAGCTTGGTACGAGACATTGTCTCAACACCTACTAGCCAATAGTTTCATTCGTGGAAAAGTGGATGCCACTCTCTTCACCAAAGAAGTCGATGGTCATCTTCTGATAGTTCAAATTTATGTGGATGACATCATATTTGGGTCAACAAATGAGGATCTATGCAAAGATTTTGAACGAGTTATGAAGCAGAAATTCGAAATGTCATCAATGGGTGAGATGAAATTCTTTTTGGGAGTGCAGGTTGATCAACTACCCAAAGGAATTTTCATACATCAAACGAAGTATGTTCATGATATCTTGGAGAAATTCGGGATGTCAGGTTCTACTCCAGCAGCCACCCCATTAGCAACGAATCATGGGATAAACCTTGATCTCACCGGAGAGAAGGTAGATGAAACGATGTATCGTTCCATGATCGGTTTGTTGATGTATTTGACAGCTTCAAGACCCGATATCATGTACCCAACCTGCCTCGCAGCAAGATTTCAATCTAACCCGAGAGCATCGCATATGCTGATTGTGAAAAGGATATTGTGCTACCTGAAAGGAACTCCATCGTTGGGGTTGTGGTATCCAAGAGAAGGAGATTTCACGCTCGAAGGGTATTCCGATTCGGATTTCGGATGCTGCAAAGTTAATGCTAAATCAACAACAGCAGGGTGCAAGTTTTTTGGATCACGATTGGTCACTTGGCAATGCAAAAAGCAACCCTCTGTGGCTTTATCCACATGTGAAGCGGAGTATGTATCTGCTAGCAGTTGCTGCTCACGGATCTTGTGGATCCAGCAACAGATGCGCGACTGCGGTTTGCAATTTCTAAAAACCCCTATCTTTGTTGATAATGAGGCAGCAATTAACATTACTAAAAATCCAGTTCATCATGCTAAAATGAAACATATTGAGATTCGTCATCACTTCATTCGCGATTGTTTTGAGAAGAAGTTGATACAAATTGAGAAAATCCACACTGATGATCAAAAAGCTGATTTACATACCAAAGCATTTGATAAAACACGTTTTCAGTATTTGCTAAAATTGAATGGTATGAAGCTTTTATCGGTGTTGGAGGAGATCATTGGCGTTGATGAAGGTGACATTGTAGATGATGTTGAGAAGCAATCTGCAATGGTTTGTCGATTTTTTACCTGTTTTGGTATTTAGGGGGAGTATAGGGTAAATATTTTAAGAAAATACAAAAACAATAAAAAATGATAAAAATACAAAAACATGAAATATTTTTAAAATCCAAAAACAATAGAAAACCAGAAAAAGAGCTTGTGTAAAAAGGGAAAATGATAGTACATCGGCTTGACAGTCACCGAATGCTAAAGAAATGGAATGTTTTAAATGCGTTAAACAGTCTCGCTGATGATATGCCGATAGGTTTTTGCACATTTAGTAGGTTTGTTTGGGATATAAACTTAAATCTTTACTTGCTTATTTCGTGGGGAACACTACTTAGATATATAGGTAACCCCTGAAATCTCGTTTGAAATATTCCTTTTTCTGATATACTAGGTTTTTAAACTCAGTGATATCTGGGGTATTATTCCGGGACTTCTGCTGAATGGAAGTTCTAACCTAATCCTCGAATAATACTTTCCGTAAATGCTTGAAACATAGCATCACCCTCAGCATATATGATAAGACAATAAAATTTCTTAGCAATGCTGTTATAAAAAAGATCCTCTAAAGGGGACACACCCAAGATGAGTCATGATCTCTCTGCTGAACGGTAGTTCTGACCTGAGCTCTCATGATTCTTCATAATTTATTAACCCCTTACAGATATCATTGGTGTTATAACTACCTGTAAGACTGAATATCGGGATCTAGATACGGGAGTATATTCAAGAGGTGGGACACACGTATAAGTTTAAGTTTCTAATACACTAAATCTATATCCTGGACAGATTGAAATTTGTGTGGAAATTTAAGTGGATCAGTATATCGACAATCTAAGCGAATTGTTTAATTCTGAGTATGTAATTGAAGCTTAACGGTACTTGTGATTTGTCGAATAGCTGATATGATTCCCTAACACGCTTAACCAAAAATATGTTTGTAAATAGTTTATTTTCATTTCATTTTAATTCAGTATTTCATTTCTAGTTTAGAAGTTTTATTAAAATTCAAAAAGATTTTTCATTTCTGCTTTATTTTTTTGACAAACCAAAGTGGAGAGTTGATCTTCGGATTCGAAAGATTGAAAGCAGATGCAGGAGATTTCTGGACAGGAGGATGAGTCGTGAGCTGACCTTGATAAGTTTGAGAAGTTAAAAAGTTAAAGCAAGTTCATTAATTTGAAACTTGTAATTTTCAGAAAATCAAATTGAACTAAATGTCAGTGTGAATTATCTCTGATCAACCAAGGTCATTAAATTGGACTTGGTAGATTAATAGAGTAATCAGGGTCATTAACTTGAACTTGAGTACTTAAGTGGATTTCTAACACTGAAGGTTGAATGGTAAGTTTGGTTTGTAACTGTTATTATCATATATCTTATATTTGGGTAGAGATTGTGCAGGTAACAGGAATCCCCATGGTAACAAAACATTAAAGTTTGAACCAGAATTTCAAGTCCCAGTATTCCGAGAGGGGGAGTTTGTGAAAGGGCGAGTCAGAATTCTGGATCAATAGTCAAAGGGGAGACTGAAGATGGAGCCAGATTAAGATCCTGAACCTGTGAAGAAGGAGCTTTACATTGACAGAATTTGGAGAGAGACAAAGACTAAAGACTTGACGCCAAAGACTTCGTCAACATCCAAGGGGGAGTCTGTTGGTGCACTGAATGTCTGTTATCTACGTCTTAATCAAGTCTTAGGTCTAGATGGTTAGATTTAGGGTTTGTATATGTGTTATATACGTGAGTTCGCTTGAAATAAAAATATGTCATATTCAAGCGAATCTAACTGATGTTTGTTTGCTTGAAACTGGTTCTTGCTTGTCAGCTTGAAACTGGTTCTTGCATGTTCGCTTGAAACACAATCATGTGTGTTCGCTTGAAGCTTCAATTTGTCATTTCAAGCGAACAGGCCAAGCCTATATATAGTTAGTGTGTGTGCCATTTGAAGCTAACAGTGATTATTGTATGTGAGACGAGGTGCTGCCAAAATCTTGTTAGAAACAGTTGTAAAGTCTCGCAATCAGTAATAGAAAGGAAGTTAAAAGGATACAAGCTGTTTGTGACTTGGTTTACTTTGATTCCGCCTTTGTAAACTGAGATGAACTACTTTTACTAACGTTTAGGGTCACGCAAACGGTCCAACACATTCTCACACTCGAAAACCCTACACTATACTCAATGTGTATCGGCCCAGCTTATTAAGAAGCCCAAACATGAACAGTTTGTTAGAAACCCAAATATGAAATAAACTAACACAAGTGGGTTCGGCCCAGTTACAAATGCACATTTACTCGATACTTTTACTCAATGTCACTTGGGCTTGAGCCCATTATCCCAACTGGCCTAAGAAAGGAACCGACCCCAAGTCCCTTGTTACAAATATTAGATGTACGTAACATAATTAATGTTTAGCATAAAAAGCTCAACAAATAAACCCTATAGCTCCTTCATAATTTACGATCGGCGACTGAGGAAACCCCCCCCCCCTTCCGTACTGCATCTTGATCAGACGAGTTATTGGTTAGTAATTCTTGCCTGTTGATATTTATATTTGATGATGATGTTCACACGTGATAATGATTGGGATCGATTAGTATGATTGTTGATATTTTGCTGGATATATGTATGCATGTAACAAATTGTGATCTTATACAAAGTAGTAGAATTAGTATAACCTGTTGATTTGTGTTACATATTAGCCGAGGACATGCTTGTTGTTGATTTGTTATGTATGGTGATTATATATGTATGGCATGATAACAATTGAAAATCTTGAATTTTGAAGTGGCGGCCATGTGCAATGTAATCAAGAAATACACATGTATCGAAAGTATTGTCAATAGCATGTAAATTTGTAGTTTCTATCTCATCAATCCATGTGCATGTATATGTAAATGTCGGCCATGTGAACTTGTAGTTTCTATCTTATTAATTCATGTGTACCTCCTGAATATATTGTCATAATACTCAAAGGCATTAATGTAAAGTGAATTAAGTGATTAAATGATGTTTTGGTTTTGATGGAATTGGAAACTGTGTATGTAGGTTATAGGATTGGAAATTCTTATGTTTCATAAATTGGTGATTATGACAACTTAGGTAATGGGTCATGATCCTGATTTCAACGAGGGTATTATAATAACTAAAGTTTAGGTTATGATCATGACTTCAACCATGTGCTTAACTTAAACAATGTAACAGTTGTGTTATTGACGAAACTTACATGTTGGCGAAACCTCTTAGAACGACGAAACCTCTTGGAGTTTCGTCACCTTGACCAACAGAATGTGCATATGCACAATATGAGTTGAGTGGGTTAACTTTGCTGATGAATGATGTGTTAAGGAACTTATGATACATACTGTTACTCATGAATGATGTATAACACACATAACTGTGGGCATTGTTGCAATACATGTATATGAATTGTAGGAATTGTATGATATGAGCTGTATAACTACCGTATTGCTTGTAATGCGCATTATGACTATACATGAATGTAAACTGATTATGAGTACTTGGATACGATAGGGTGAGAATGTTTAAGTGTGAACGAGTAGTTAATCTTACTGAGCAAACCAAGGTGAGTTCACTACTCTTTTTCCAAGAATGCATCCCGGGGAGGGATATCGGGTAACGTTCCGGGGAGGAACGCTTGTTCATTGGGATGTTTGTTATTATACTCAGTTTCTATCACATAAGACCCCTTACATCTACCGACAGTTGCCGGGGAGGCAACGAGGTTATTAGTTGATAGCGCTATTAGGTTTGGCACCCTCACACCGTACCGGGGAGGACGGGCGTGAACTAATCACCTTAAAGCATGACCAATGTTTTGATAGAGACATTGGGGTTGGGCAAATACATCTTGTAGCCATTTCGGTAATCGAGTTAATAACAACATCAAATCAAATTGATAAACTGTTTTATACATGTATCTGGTAACTAAACTCGGTAACAAAACTTTGGACTCACCAGTGTCGTCTGACACACTTGTTTGCATGCTTGTAGGCCGTTAGCTGTAGTGCGTTGGAACTTGCTGTCTGGAGTAGCAGGAGTGGTCATGGGTCGGCTGGAGGGATTTATGCTATTGATTTCTTGATACTATATATTGGTTTTTAAACTATTAAACTTTGTTTAACTTTGCTTCTGCTGAACACTTAGGTTTTCATTTAAACTTGTTAATGGTATTTTTATTAATAATCGAGAACTTTATTTTGAAACATGTATGGGTTCAATGTAATTAGTGGCTCATTGTTGGTACGTCACACGCCGAACAGGGACATTCCCTAGGTGGTATTTTGGGGGTGTGACAGTTTGGTATCAGAGCCACTAGTTATAGTGAACTTGGTTTTAAAAACGTTTTTATAAAACCAGACTATAACCGAACAACTTCAAAAATCGACCATGACACTCAGCCCCAGATTGCAAGGTTCGTCTTCTATTACTTTATGCACTACTTGTTTAGTAGTCAAACACTCACAACTTACATGAAAATGGCATGCTAGATGTTATGGTGACTTGATAGTGTAACCCTACTCTTCGACTTTTGTGAATCATAATCCTGTAGTACCCACTGCTTTGCTATTTGAATGCAGGGGAAACTTCTAGCACAAGTTAAGAGGCACTGAGATAAGCATGCAAATTGCTTTATTATTATGGGTGCACACATAATAATAATAATGTGAGGTGCATGTAAGTCCCAGTGAGGCCTAACGAGCGTGAGAAGGGTTCTGTCCTATTGTGTGTAAACTTGATAGTTGTAGATTTCAACGTGATACTTGACTTTTACCTCATTTCGACCCTTAAGATTGTTCCCTCCTCTTATATAGAACCATGAGTGAACGTGGAGGAGACCGAGGTGGCAGACGTGGCCACATTGCTATGACACAGGCTGAATTAACCAACTTAATCAACACTCGTGTAGCTGAAGCCCTAGCGGCTTACCAGGCTGGTACGATATGTGCCAATTACTCTCTATCCTTGTGTTGTATACTCGAATGTTACCTGTGCGTTGTACGTTCTTTCATTTTAGGTCAACATGCGAATCAAAAGAATCCACCTGCTTGTACGTTCAAGATGTTCATGGATTGTAAGCCACAGACCTTCAATGGGACTGAAGGGGCTGTAGGACCCCTGCGATGGTTTGAGAAGGCAGAATCGGTATTTGCGATGTGTAACTGTCCTGCTGGGGACAGATTGAAGTATGCTACACGCACACTCGAGGATGGTGCCCTGACATGGTGGAATACCCAGGTTCAGATGTTGGGTATCGAAATGGCAAATGCCACCATTTGGGATGACTTTAAGGAGTTGATGAGGGAGGAGTATTGCCCTCGAGATGAGGTTCAGAAACTGGAAAACGAGTACTACAATCTGGAAATGGAGGGATCTGAGATTGAAGCATTCACGAGGAGGTCTAATGATTTAGCAACTTTGTGCCCTAACCTGTCTCGACCTCCACATCGGCGAATCGAGTTGTACCTCAAGGGCTTAGCACCAGCTGTTAAGGGGTACGTTACTGCTGCAAACCTAGACAATCTGCCCCGTATCGTCCATTTGGCACACAAGATTACTGACCAAGAGGTCGAACGTGGCAACTTGCCGCCACGTGTTTCTGCTACTACCTCGACTGCTACAGCTACCACACCTGCCAGTGATAACAAGCGCAAGTGGAACGATACTGACAAAGCAACCAGTGCAAGTCAATCTCAGAAAAGGTCTGGTAACAACCACAACCGCAGTTTCAGTCAGTCTTCTTCGGTTAATCAAGGCCAGGGCAGCAACCAGAATAACGGTTCTTATGTTGGAAAGAAGCCACAATGCAACAAGTGTGGTTATCATCATTATGGACAGTGTGTTCGAACTTGTTGTAGATGCGATAAAGTGGGCCATGAGGCTAGAGCCTGTAGAGCCCCACAGCCAAAGCAGCAGCAACAGCAAAATCAGCAGCACCAGCGATAGCAAAGGCAGCAGAATCAGGGTTTTAAGAAAGGGTGTTTCCAGTGCGGGGAAGAGGGACACATCAAGCGGGATTGCCCTCAGCTGGATCAGAATGCCAATAATAACAATAATGTTGGGAACAATAACAATAAGAACAACAACAATGGGGGCAATGGGGGCAATGGGGGAAATGGTGCACACGGGAGGGTGTTCACTATTGGCGCTGGGGAAGCTCGCAATGAAGGGCAATGCTGAGACCGGTACGTCTTCTTTGAATGATCTTTTTTATATTTCTGTTTTATTCGACTTTGGTGCCGATTTGAGTTATGTGTCTCTGGGGTTTAGTCGCCAGTTAGGACTGACTCCCGCCCCTCTTGTAAAATTAGCATGTAGCAGGATTAACTGATAGTAAATCGATAGAAGCTTCTCATGTTCTTTTGGTTGTAAACTTGATCGCATGGGTCCAGTGCTCGACATTGACCTACTTCCCGGTACCTTTGTAAGTTTTAACGTGGTCGTTGACATGGACTTGGTTATCTATGCATCAAGCGGAAATTCTCTGCAAAGAGAAAATCGTGCGTATCCCTCTCCCCAGTGGGGAATTCTTATCAGTTCAAGATCATCGTAGTGGTGCGATTGTTGGCATCGTCTCAGTCGTGAAAGCCCAGAAGTGTCTACGGAAGGGCTACCCTGCTATACTAGCTCTTGTCACCGATTCGCAACCTTAAGAAAGGAAGATCGAGTATCTTCCAGTTATTCGTGAATTTTCTGACGTGTCTTCTGAAGAGTTACATGGTTTACTTCCACATCGTTAGGTGGAATTTCAGATTGACCTTATGCAAATCCTGATTTCCTTCTGGGATACAGCAATCCCTTGGGTTCGCTGGATACTATCACAGATTCATAATGGGATTCTCGAAGATTTCTCAACCTCAACCTCTTTAGCACAGCGGGGAGCTGTGAATTCATGGGAGATAAAACAGGAGAACGTCTTTTCAGCTTTTGAAACCCAACCCTGCAACGCACTGAGCATCACTTCTATCCGAGGGAACCGATGATTTGGTGGTATACCATGATGGTTCGAATCAGAGTCCGAGTTACACATCAATGCAACACGAGAAGGAGATGGCCCACGTGGTGGACTTACAGGAAGAACTGCTCGATTAACAACCTACGGTGGAAGCCGTAGTCCTTGGATTTAAATTGGAGGCATTACTTGGACGGTACCGAATGCACCACTTAGACCAATCACAAGGGCCTCCAGTGTACCCTTGTTTCAAGAGCTAAACATGTGATGGCATCGCTGGATGGAACTTTTGAATGAATATGACCATGAAACCTGGACGTGCACGAGCTTTGCAGCTCGCTATCCACTCTAACATACCTGATCAGACTTGCCTTGCCCAAACTGAAGAACTGAAAGAAGAGAGTTCTCAAGATTGACCCATGCAGGGCATGGGGAAACAACCTTTGGCAGGTTGGACGATATTTGCTGCTTCATGGAACGAATATGGACCTCACTATACAGCAACCTTAGGGAACTGGTGCAGGCGAAGCACACGGGCCTCGATATCCTATTCATCTGAGTTTTGATAGGATGTATTAAAGCATGAAAACCATGTACTGGTGACCGGGCCTGAAGGCCTATATAGCCACGCATGAGAACGATGTTTGACATGTGGGAAAGTCAAGGTGGGATATTAGCAATCAGAGCACATATATGGAAATGAGAACGGACTGCCATGGATTTTGTCGCTAGTCTACGTACAACTCAAAATGGAAACTTTATCACCTAGGTGATCGTTGACGGTCTCACATTACCAACACACTTGCTTACAAACAAGGAACTGACGAGTCTTCACAAGTTGTGAATGTTCCTCTGAGAGAGGCGGCTTATAGGCATGAGGTGCCAACTCCTATTTCTTCCTATTTTGAGTTATACCTGATTTATGACAAGCGATACACAACACCCTTGACTCACGTATAGGCATGAGTATTACTTGTCAGCATAGGACGAACGGTTTGAGTAAACAACCCCCCCCCCCTTTGACACTCGAAGACATGCTGCGAGCATGTGTGAGATTAACTTGGTGTAAATTGGAAGGACGTGTACTTTTGGCTGAGTTCTACTGTAGCTGTTACCCTTCTAGTATTCAGACAACTCTGTTTGGGGCATTGCTTGAATGATAATGCCAATTTCTTCGTGGATTGAGCTGGATGACCACCTAAACACGGGTCCAGGACTTGTACACGAAACCCTTGGGAAGATTGCTTAGATTGGAAATTGTTTGGCGGCATCGAGTGACCGTCAAGAAAGACGATAAGCTCAGGAAACACTAGGAGTTCGTTGTAGATGGTCGTATCATGTTAAAAAATCTCACCCTGGGAGGGTGTGGTACGCTTGGGAAGCGTGGCAAACTTAATTTATGTTACGGTGAGTTATTCAGAATTCTAGAAAGAATCGGTCACGTCGCCTAAAAACTCGAGTTGCCCGACGAATTAGGTAACGTACATGAAATCATTTATCTCTCGAATCTAAGGCAGTGTTTGTCTGATGAAACGTTTGTGATACCCTTATTAGAGTCTGATGTTATTGACAAGTCGCAGTTGTTGAGGGATCTACTGAAATCATGGACTAGGACATCAAGTTTCGTTAGCGTGGTCGAATTCCGATTGAAGGAGTTCGTTGGAACTCAAGGCGTGGACCGGAGTTCAAGTAGGAGCGCGAGGATAAGATGAAACTCAAGTATCCTCAACTTTTTCTTGATGATCATTCTAATTCTAGTACTACGAGTGAATTTCGGGACGAAATTTGTGACACTCTAGGTTTTTCCGAGCAAACACCTTGTAATTACTTTGTGCGTATATATATGTTATTAAATGAAAGTTGTGATTCTTCTTGTGCTATATGTCGATAACGTGTATGTAATATATATGTGTATATAAAGATACTCGTGAACCGAAACCACGACTCGAGACCACCCGGTCTCGAGTAAATAAGTGAACCGTTGGGCCGCTTGGGCCGCACCTCCCTTAGCCCACTCGGAAACCCACTAAGGATGCACCACCCTCTAAATATAAGCCAAAACCCTCACACACTCCCTTTTACACTCTCCCTCACTTCATCCTCACTCTCTCTCTCTAGAAAACCTTAAACCCTAACAATCAAGCTCACCTCCTCCACTCTCTCTCTCGGATTCAATCGACAACAACAAGGAGGATCGGTCAAGCTCATCATCACCACTCGGACGCTTCATTTCCTAGCTTTCTTCCTTAAATCGGTGTTCTACCACAACCGGTTAGTACCTTAGATATTCACTATGTGTTTATATGTATAATAGTGCTATTTGCCTTGAAGGATTGAAATGATGGATGAAATATGTGAACTCTTGCATGATAACGAAGTGTTAAGATATTAGAATGATGAATGATGGTTAGTGTAGGGTGTTTATTGTTTAGAATAAATGTCTACATGATCCTTTTAACCGAGTAGCATGATATGTATTGAAGAATGAGGATGTATGCGTATGCTTTGAACAAGAAAAATGTTATCTACTTGGATGAATCTCATGATGAACCATATGAACATGTTTATAATGAAAACCCTAATAAAGAACAACATGAATGCCATGAAAATATTTGAAATATGCTTTGTTTGATCTATTTTGATTAGCATTTAGACAATAAAACATGTTTATGCATTTTGGTTGGATAGTACATGTTATCATGAAAACAGAATTCTATTGGATAGTACTATTAGACAAGTTCTACAAGGTTTTCAGTCATCAGGTGTGCGAGTCGAGACCCCCCTGTCTCGACTCGAGACCAGTAAACTACAACTCGAGACCGCATGGTTGCGACTCGAGACCATCCGTGACAACTCGAGACCAGACAAAGCAGACATCAGGGACTTGAAATCATCAAGGTCTCGACTCGAGATCCCGTGATCTCGACTCGAGACGGGACTCGAGACATCTGAGATTGCGGCTCACACCAGCACTACTCGAGACCACTACGCTACAACCCGAGACCACTTGGTTGCGACCCGAGACCTCTCGGCCTCGACTCGAGACCACCTTGTCTCGAGTGGGCTGCTGATCTCCGTTATTGGGCCGAAGTAAATGGACTGATTATGCATGATTATTGTTTGACTGGACTACATGCTAATTGTTACTGTTCGACTGTACCATTGCTAGAGCAGGCCCAATAACTCAAAACTGTATGCGTACTATGTGTTAGCTATGTGTAGAAATACGTGATTACTTGTGTCTGAGCCTGACCTATACTGGTAACCATTTAGGACATGGTGACCAGCATACTTAACCAAGTAAACTAACCTGCCGAGCAACCCAAGGTGAGTTCATAACTAATAAAGCATGCTTTCCCGGTGGTTGGGAAACGGAAACATAAGCAACGCTATCCCCTCGTAAGGGATACAAACCTACTTCTCTCCCCTTAAATGGGACTTTTAGTTAATTATTGTTTATACTGGATGCAACAAGTAACACTAAACAAAAATCTATCACTCAAGTCCTCACTTCTTAATACCGATTAGTCGCCGGGTCAGGCGAACGGGTTATTAGTTGATAGCGCTATTTAGGTCTCACCAACCTCACACCGTACCCGCGTATGGGATCGGGCGTGAACTAATGTACTCTGGCAACCGTCAATGATGATAGAACATTGACAAACGGGGCACTCTACGGAAACGTACGGATGAATAGTATTCGGTATTGTAAAAACAGTTTAGTCGCTTACTTATGGGGTAGCTCCCCATCGCATGTATAAACGGATAAATTAACTGGTGAAACAAGTTTTTTGGTAACTAAAACTGGACAACTCGTGGACTCGCCAACATCTTTGTTGATACCCTTCTGCATGCTTTGCAGGTACCCAGTGACTCTGGAGCTTGCAGCTTGGGAATGTGTAGTGGCCGTTTAGCCCGTGTGTGGGTTTTAAATAATCTGAACTATGAACCCTGTTTTGAGACTGTTTGGTTTATGCTTCCGCTGTTTATTTAAACTGTTATTTGAACTTAAACTTTTAGAACTTTAAAATATGGTGTTTACTAACTATTGTGGTTGGTGAATACTTCTACTATTAATCAATGCTCAGTATAATTGGTGGCTGGATCCTGGTCAGTCACGCCTCCAAGCGGTAGTACTCCGCATGTGGATTTTTGAGGTGTGACAGATTGGTATCAGAGCCATTGGTTATAGTGAACTTGGTTTTAAAAAGAGAATCTTTTTGAGAAAAACCAGACTATAACCCGTGACTCGTGATGACACTACACTCCAAGGGGAAGACTCAGCATATTAGACCTCATAGCTCGGACTTGTGTTCACTTGCTTGTTTATCTTATGTTAACTGCCCTACTACACATACTAGTGTGCCTAATTAGATAGATACACATCTCTCTTCTATCTCATTCTCGCTACATTACGACATCACACTCATACTGTGTTTTCTGGTTATGAAGACAATGAGTGGACGCGGAAGAGGAAACGTTAACATGACTCAGGCTCAGTTCACCAACTTGCTCAACACGGTGGCCGCAGTTTTCGCAGCTCACCCTGGAGGTAAACTCGTTACTTTAGGATGTTTAGATCCTACCCCCACATTGTCTCTTCACCTCTAAACCTATTCGCTCCACTTCTCACAACAGGTCAGCCTGCGCCTGATCAGCCACGTGTTTGTACTTTCAAAACCTTCATGGATGGCAAGCCTCTCCCTTTCAACGGCACTGAGGGTGCCATAGGCCTTTTGCACTGGATTGAAAAGGCCGAAGCTGTCTTTGCTGTCTGCGAGTGTCCCCTTCTAACTGGGTAAAGTTCGCGACTGGTACGCTTGAAGGAAACGCGCATTCATGGTGGAAAGCACAGATTCAGATGCTTGGTCTGGAAACTGCTAATGCTACTGCGTGGGAAGATTTCAAGGACATGATCAAAGAGGAATACTGTCACAGGGATGACATCCACAAGCTCGAGAACGAGTACTAAGAGCTCAAGATGGTTGGGTCAAAGATTGAGACCTACACCAAGCAGTCCAACGACTATGCTGCACTTTGCCCAAACATGTCCCGACCTATGTATCGAAGGATCGAATTGTACATCAAAGGCTTGGTCCCAGAAATTCGGAGCCATGTGACCTCGGCCAACCTCAATACCATACAGCTCGTGGTTCGTCTTGCTCACAAACTCACCAAACAGGCTGTGGAGGAGGGCAAGTTGCCCAAGAGGATCAGTGCTACTGCTGGAACTTCTAGCGATAACAAACGAAAGTGGGATGGAAGTCAGGGAAAGGATGCTAACCCCACTCAGGCCCCAGTTCAACAAAGGAAGACGGAAAGCAACAAGGGCCCACAGCAACAGGGTGGCTATCGAGGAAACCACCCCAAGTGTAACAAATGTAACCGACACCACAGTGGGCCATGTGGCAAAAGTCAGTGTCAGCGATGCAACAAGATGGGGCATGAAGCCAAAGACTGCAGGAGCCCGCTTCCAGCTAGGCAGAATCAACAACAACCACAACAGCAACAAGGAAACAACCGTGGATGCTTCAAGTGTGGAGCAACGGGGCACATGCAAAAGGATTGCCCTGAACTGAATCAAAACAACCCCAATCAGGGTGCGAGAAATAACAACAACAATGCCAACAATGCTGGGAATGGTGCAAGAGGAAGGGCTTTTGTGATTGGAGCTGGAGAAGCGAGGAATGACCCCAACGTTGTAGCGGGTAAGTTCCTACTTAATGATCGTTATGTTTCCATACTATTTGATTCTGGAGCAGATGCTAGTTATGTATCCCTACGTATTAGCAAGAAACTTAAGTCCACTCTTACGCCTTTAAGCTCTAAGCACATCGTTGAAATAGCTAATGGTAGAAACCTCGAGGCTTCACACGTAATTCGTAACTGCAAATTAGAGTTGTCTGGTCAGACCTTCTGTATCGATCTCTTTCCCATCATTCTCGGGAGTTTCGACGTCATCATTGGTATGGATTGGTTATCCAAGCATCAAGCCAAAATCCTCTGCCAAGAGAAAGCTATTCGTATTCCCTGTCCTCCTGGCAAGCCCCTTATAGTTCTAGGCGACAAAAGCGGAGAAGTCACAGGCATCATTTCATTCTTAAAAGCCCAGAAGTGCTTACGAAAGGGGCACACTGCTATCTTAGCACTCGTTGCCGACACACAGAAAAAGGAAAACAGGATTGAAGATTTTCCGGTTGTACGCGACTATCCTGAGGTATTCCCGGAGGAACTACCTGGACTCCCTCCTCACCGTCAGGTCGAATTTCAAATCGAACTAGCTCCCGGAGCAGCACCTATAGCTCGTGCACCTTATCGACTAGCCCCCGCGGAACTCAAGGAACTTTCTACTCAACTACAAGAGCTCTTGGACAAAGGTTTTATCCGTCCTAGCTCATCACCCTGGGGAGCCCCAGTGCTCTTTGTCAAAAAGAAGGATGGCACATTCTGAATGTGCATTGATTACCGTGAACTGAACAAGGTTACCATCAAGAATCGTTACCCACTTCCCTGTATCGACGATCTGTTCGACCAGCTGCAAGGGTCGAGCTACTATTCCAAGATCGATCTACGATCGGGCTATCACCAGCTGAGAGTCCGCAATGAGGACATCTCTAAGACTGCTTTCAGGACCCGCTATAGTCACTACGAATTCCTTGTTATGCCTTTCGGAATGACCAACGCACCTGCGATCTTCATGGATCTCATGAACCGAGTATGCAAACCCTACCTCGACAAGTTCGTAATTGTGTTTATCGACGACATCTTAATCTACTCGAAGAGTCAAGAGGAGCATGAACAACACCTGCGTCTTATTCTCGAACTCCTTCGCAATGAGCAACTGTACGCCAAATTCTCGAAATGTGATTTCTGGCTTAGAGAAGTCCATTTCCTTGGGCACATCGTCAATCAGGAAGGGATTCATGTTGACCCCGCTAAGGTCGAATCCATTAAGAATTGGCCTGTACCTAAGACTCCGACCGAAGTCCGCCAATTCTTGGGATTGGCAGGATACTATCGAAGATTTATCAAGGGATTTTCTAAGATCGCTCAACCACTTACGACCCTCACTCAGAAGGGTGTTGCTTACAAATGGAGTGATGCTCAGGAATCTGCCTTCCAGGAACTAAAGAAGAACCTTTGTAGTGCTCCTATTCTCTCCTTACCTGAAGGTACCGACGATTTTGTTGTTTACTGCGACGCTTCTATTCAAGGACTTGGCTGCGTATTGATGCAACGCAAGAAAGTTATTGCTTACGCCTCGCGACAACTCACGATCCACGAACGGAACTACACGACGCATGACTTAGAATTTGGAGCTGTGGTCTTCGCGCTCAAGCTTTGGAGACACTACTTGTACGGCACCAAGTGCACGATTTACACTGATCACAAGAGTCTCCAGCACATAATGGAACAAAAGCAGTTGAATATGCGGCAACGCCGATGGGTCGAACTCCTAAATGACTACGAGTGTGCAATTAAATATCATCCAGGCAAGGCTAATGTGGTAGCTGATGCCCTCAGCAGAAAGGAGACCAAACCCAAGCGTGTTCGTGCCTTACAGCTCACTATCCACTCGAACCTCCCTAATCAGATCCGAAATGCTCAGGCTGAAGCATTGAAAGCCGAGAACATCAAGGCTAAGTCCCTACGAGGGTCGAGACAACGGTTAGAACAGAAAGAATATGGTGCTTACTACGTAAACGGACGTATATGGGTCCCACTTTATGGGAATTTGTGCGAGCTTGTAATGGATGAAGCCCATAAGTCCCGTTACTCGGTACACCCTGGTGCGGATAAGATGTACTATGACTTAAAGACTACATACTGGTGGCCTGGCATGAAAGCTCATATAGCAACCTATGTCAGAAAATGTTTGACTTGTGCAAGAGTCAAGGCGGGGTATCAAAAACCATCAGGCCTACTCCAACAACCAGAGATCCCACAGTGGAAATGGGAGCAAATTTCCATGGACTTTGTTACTGGCTTTCCTAGGTCTCAACGCGGAAATGACACCATTTGGGTGATAGTAGAACGATTAACTAAATCTGCCCACTTTTTGGCTATTAAAGAGACAGACAAGTTCTCTACCTTAGCAGAGGTATACTTAAAGGAAGTGGTTTCGAAGCACGGAGTGCCAACCTCTATTATTTCCGATCGAGATGCACGTTTTACTTCTGAGTTGTGGCAAGCTATGCACAAATCTTTTGGCTCACGTTTAGACATGAGCACCGCTTACCATCCGCAAACGGATGGGCAATCTGAACGCACCATCCAAACCCTCGATGACATGCTTAGGGCATGTGTGATCGATTTTGGCAAGAATTGGGAGAAACACCTACCGTTAGTGGAATTCTCCTACAACAACAGCTACCACACCAGCATTCAGACAGCACCCTTTGAGGCATTGTACGGTCGTAAATGCCGATCGCCTCTCTGCTGGGCGGAGGTTGGTGACAGCCAGATCACAGGCCCGGAAAATGTGGTAGACACTACAGAAAAGATTGCCCAGATTAGGCAGCGCATGGCGGCAGCTCGTGACCGTCAGAAGAGCTACGCTGATAAGGATAGGAAACCGCTAGAGTTCCAGGTTGGTGACCGAGCTCTACTCAAAGTCTCACCCTGGTAGGGTGTGGTTCGTTTTGGAAAACGGGGCAAGCTTAATCCACGATATGTCGGACCATTCGAAATTACCGAAAAGATCGGTAAGGTCGCTTACAGATTGAATCTGCCCGAAGAACTAAGTGCTGTGCACAACGTCTTCCACGTGTCTAATCTGAAGAAGTGTCTGTCAGATGAAACACTCATCATTCCCTTCAAGGAACTTACTATTGACGAACAGCTACACTTTACTGAGGAACCGATTGAGATCACGGATCGAGAGATCAAAACCCTCAAACGTAGCCAGATACCCCTCGTACGAGTTCGTTGGAACTCGCGCCGTGGCCCAGAGTTCACCTGGGAGCGGGAAGACCAGATGAAGCGCAAGTATCCGCAGTTGTTCCCAAATGAAACTCCCAGCACTGAAGCTACAACCGAATTTCGGGACGAAATTCCAAACTAACGGGGGGATGATGTGACACCCCGTTGAAACGTTCTCATTTACACTAGCTTGTCAGTGGCTGCCTTAACTTTCGGGACGAAAGTTCTTAAAACTTGGGGATAATGTGACACTCTAGGTTTTTCCGAGCAAACACCTTGTAATTACTTTGTGCGTATATATATGTTATTAAATGAAAGTTGTGATTCTTCTTGTGCTATATGTCGATAACGTGTATGTAATATATATGTGTATATAAAGATACTCGTGAACCGAAACCACAACTCGAGACCACCCGGTCTCGAGTAAATAAGTGAACAGTTGGGCCGCTTGGGCCGCACCTCCCTTAGCCCACTCGGAAACCCACTAAGGATGCACTACCCTCTAAATATAAGCCAAAAACCCTCACACACTCCCTTTTACACTCTCCCTCACTTCATCCTCACTCTCTCTCTCTAGAAAACCTTAAACCCTAACAATCAAGCTCACCTCCTCCACTCTCTCTCTCGGATTCAATCGACAACAACAAGGAGGATCGGTCAAGCTCATCATCACCACTCGGACGCTTCATTTCCTATCTTTCTTCCTTAAATCGGTGTCCTTCCACAACCAGTTAGTACCTTAGATATTCACTATGTGTTTATATGTATAATAGTGCTATTTGCCTTGAAGGATTGAAATGATGGATGAAATATGAGAACTCTTGCATGATAACGAAGTGTTAAGATATTAGAATGATGAATGATGGTTAGTGTAGGGTGTTTATTGTTTAGAATAAATGTCTACATGATCCTTTTAACAGAGTAGCATGATATGTATTGAAGAATGAGGATGTATGCGTATGCTTTGAACAAGAAAAATGTTATCTACTTGGATGAATCTCATGATGAACCATATGAACATGTTTATAATGAAAACCCTAATAAAGAACAACATGAATGCCATGAAAATATTTGAAATATGCTTTGTTTGATCTGTTTTGATTAGCATTTAGACAATAAAACATGTTTATGCATTTTGGTTGGATAGTACATGTTATCATGAAAACAGAATTCTATTGGATAGTACTATTAGACAAGTTCTAGAAGGTTTTCAGTCATCAGGTGTGCGAGTCGAGACCCCCCTGTCTCGTCTCGACTCGAGACCAGTAAACTACAACTCGAGACCGCATGGTTGCGACTCGAGACCATGCGTGACAACTCGAGACCAGACAAAGTAGACATCAGGGACTTGAAATCATCAAGGTCTCGACTCGAGATCCCGTGATCTCGACTCGAGACGGGCCTCGAGACATCTGAGATTGCGGCTCACACCAGCACTACTCGAGACCACTACGCTACAACCCGAGACCACTTGGTTGCGACCCGAGACCTCTCGGTCTCGACTCGAGACCCGGGCTGCTGATCTCCGTTATTGGGCCGAAGTAAATGGACTGATTATGCATGAGTATTATTTGACTGGACTACGTGCTAATTGTTACTGTTCGACTGTACCATTGCTAGAGCAGGCCCAATAACTCAAAACTGTATGCGTACTATGTGTTAGCTATGTGTAGAAATACGTGATTACTTGTGTCAGAGCCTGACCTATACTGGTAACCATTTAGGACGTGGTGACCAGCATACTTAACCAAGTAAACTAACCTGCCGAGCAACCCAAGGTGAGTTCACAACTAATAAAGCATGCGTTCCCGGTGGTTGGGAAACGGAAACTTAAGCAACGCTATCCCCTCGTAAGGGATACAAACCTACTTCTCTCCCCTTAAATGGGACTTTTAGTTAATTACTGTTTATACTGGATGCAACAAGCAACACTAAACAAAACTCTATCACTCAAGTCCTCACTTCTTAATACCGATTAGTCGTCGGGGTCAGGCGAACGGGTTATTAGTTAATAGCGCTATTTAGGTCTCACCAACCTCACACCGTGCCCGCGTATGGGATCGGGCGTGAACTAATGTACTCTGGCAACCGTCAATGATGATAGAACATTGACAAACGGGGCACTCTACGGAAACGTACGGATGAATAGTATTCGGTATTTTAAAAACAGTGTAGTCGCTTACTTATGGGGTAGCTCCCCATCGCATGTATAAACGGATAAATTAACTGGTGAAACAAGTTTTTTGGTAACTAAAACTGGACAACTCGTGGACTCACCAACATCTTTGTTGATACCCTTCTGCATGCTTTGCAGGTACCCAGTGACTCAGGAGCTTGCAGCTTGGGAATGTGTAGTGGTCGTTTAGCCCGTGTGTGGGTTTTAAATAATCTGAACTATGAACCCTGTTTTGAGACTGTTTGGTTTATGCTTCCGCTGTTTGTTTAAACTGTTATTTGAACTTAAACTTTTAGAACTTTAAAATATGGTGTTTACTAACTATTGTGGTTGGTGAATACTTCTACTATTAATCAATGCTCAGTATAATTGGTGGCTGGATCCTGGTCAGTCACGCCTCCAAGCGGTAGTACTCCGCATGTGGATTTTGGGGGTGTGACAAAATTCCATTTCAAGTTGGGGATGATGTGGCACCTGAGCAAAATCCGAAACAATCTTGATTTCTCACTTCACTCTTCTGTGCTTAGTTGTCAAATTTCGGGACGAAATTTCTTTCAAGTTAGGGATGATGTGACAATCCGAACTTTTTAGGTTTGTGCCATTTAATCCTGTAATCCTAACTGATCATTATTCCTATTCAACGTTCCTTGTTTAGACGAAACTATCTTATGTTTTTTTAAGCTTGTTTAACTAAACGCATATCATAACCCCGTTAAAACATTACGCTTTTTATTTGGGCCGCACATGTATCGGGCCACATTCTCACACTCGAAAACCCTACACTATACTCAATGTGTATCGGCCCAGCTTATTAAGAAGCCCAAACATGAACAGTTTGTTAGAAACCCAAATATGAAATAAACTAACACAAGTGGGTTCGGCCCAGTTACAAATGCACTTTTACTCAATACTTTTACTCAACGTCACTTGGGCTTGAGCCCATGATCCCAGTCGGCCTAAGAAAGGAACCGACCCGAAGTCCCTTGTTACAAATATTAGATGTACGTAACATAATTAATGTTTAGCATAAAAAACTCAACAAATAAACCCTATAGCTACTTCATAATTTACGATCGGCGACTGAGGAAACCCCCCCCCCCTTCCGTATTGCATCTTGATCAGACGAGTTATTGGTTAGTAATTCTTGCCTGTTGATATTTATATTTGATGATGATGTTCACACGTGATAATGATTGGGATCAATTAGTATGATTGTTGATATTTTGCTGGATATATGTATGCATGTAACTAATTGTGATTTTATACAAAGTAGTCGAATTAGTATAACCTGTTGATTTGTGTTACATATTAGTCGAGGACATGCTTGTTGATTTGTGTTACATATTAGCCGAGTACATGCTTGTTGTTGATTTGTTATGTATGGTGATTATATATGTATGGCATGATAACAATTGAAAATCTTGAATTTTGAAGTGGCGGCCATGTGCAATGTAATCAAGAAATACACATGTGTCGAAAGTATTGTCAGTAGCATGTAAATTTGTAGTTTCTATCTCATCAATCCATGTGCATGTATATGTAAATGTCGGCCATGTGAACTTGTAGTTTCTATCTTATTAATTCATGTGCACCTCCTGAATATATTGTCATAATACTCAAAGGCATTAATGTAAAGTGAATTAAGTGATTAAAAGATGTTTTGGTTTTGATGGAATTGGAAACTGTGTATGTAGGTTATAGGATTGGAAATTCTTATGTTTCATAAATTGGTGATTATGACAACTTGGGGAATGGGTCATGATCCTGATTTCAACGAGGGTATTATAATAACTAAGGTTTAGGTTATGATCATGACTTCAACCATGTGCTTAACTTAAACAATGTAACAGTTGTGTTATTGATGAAACTTACATGTTGGCGAAACCTCTTAGAATGACGAAACCTCTTGGAGTTTCGTCACCTTGACCAACAGAATGTGAATATGCACAATATGAGTTGAGTGGGTTAACTTTGCTGATGAATAATGTGTTAAGGAACTTATGATACATACTGTTACTGATGAATGATGTATAACACACATAACTATGAGCATTGTTGCAATACATGTATATGAATTGTAGGAATTGTATGATATGAGCTGTATAACTACCGTGTTGCTTGTAATGCGCATTTTGACTATACATGAACGTAAACTGATTATGATTACTTGGATACGATAGGGTGAGAGTTTTTAAGTGTGAACGAGTAGTTAATCTTACCTAGCAAACCAAGGTGAGTTCACTACTCTTTTTCCAAGCATGCATCCCGGGGAGGGATATCGGGTAACGTTCCAGGGAGGAACGCTTGTTCATTGGGATGTTTGTTATTATACTCAGTTTCTATCACATAAGACCCCTTACATCTACCGACAGTTGTCGGGGAGGCAACGAGGTTATTAGTTGATAGCGCTATTAGGTTTGGCACCCTCACACCGTACCGGGGAGGACGGGCGTGAACTAATCACCTTAAAGCATGACCAATGTTTTGATAGAGACATTGGGGTTGGTAAAATACATCTTGTAGCCATTTCGGTAATCGAGTTAATAACAACATCAAATCAAATTGATAAACTGTTTTATACATGTATCTGGTAACTAAACTCGGTAACAAAACTTTGGACTCACCAGCGTCGTCTGACACACTTGTTTGCATGCTTGTAGGCCGTTAGCTGTATTGCATTGGAACTTGCTGTCTGGAGTAGCAGGAGTGGTCATGGGTCGGCTGGAGGGATTTATGCTATTGATTTCTTGATACTATATATTGGTTTTTAAACTGTTTAACTTTGCTTCCGCTGAACACTTAGGTTTTCATTTAAACTTGTTAATGGTATTTTTATTAATAATCGAGAACTTTATTTTGAAACATGTCTGGGTTCAATGTAATTAGTGGCTCATTGTTGGTACGTCACATGCCGAACAGGGACATTCCCTAGGTGGTATTTTGGGGGTGTGACAAAATTCATATGCTCACTTTTCACAGTGAAGTCAGGGTCAACAAAATTAACCACAACAGTATTCACAACAAAATCAACAAGTTCCACAAAATCGGAATTCAGGGAATCTTCAGTGCAACATATCTATGAATATAACGAACCTACAAAGCTAATCAATCCCAAAAGTTAAAGAACATATGGCACTACTTGCATCGGTGCTACAATCCTATGAGTGTCTAATTGTCGAGAAGATTGGGAATTATAATCTGGTGAAAGAAGACTATGATCAAATTGATCTTGAGGAAATGGAACTGACTGACATCTTTTGGTGTATGCCTAGTGTGATGAGGAGGGCACAGAGACTCATGGAAATTATAGGAAGAAAAGATTTAGTAGGAGAGAGTACAAAATTGGGTTTTGACAAATCAAAGGTAAATTGCTTTAACTATGGTGAAAGGGGGCATTTCAAACGAGAATGTAACAAACCTGAGGTTGAAGGAAATTATAATCCGTTTGGAAGAAGTGACTACTATCAAAGAGCATATCAACACCGTCCACAACCGCATAATCAAAACCAAAGTCAAGCATCTCTAAACCGAGTTATTCCAATTGAGAGCTCATCATCAAATTAAAAAGCTTCATCATCGAATGAAAAAAGTATTGATGGTTGTTCAAGGAGATGAAGGGTTTAACTAGAATAGTGTGGTTCAAAAAACTGAAGAAGTTGCTCTTATTGTTGAGTTTAAAGAAACTGAACCAACAGCTGTTGTCGAAGAGGAGATAAAATCTGAAGCTGAATCTGTTCAATTTCAAATTTTTAAATCCGTGATTCTTACTGATTTTGTTGAAAATTTTGCAGGTTATTTTACTGAAGGATCTCCACTTGGTAAGTTAAATCTTGAAGAAGAAAATTCGAATGACACAATCAGTGTGTCAAATTGTTCATCAGATTCGATTAAAGATATTGAAAAACATTCAATGATGCCTTAGTTGAAAGAGGTAAATACAGATTCTGGATTTGAATCAGACTCTGAGTTAAAATTGATAGTAAATTTGAAAGGTGGTTACAATGCTATTCCTTCGTGTGACAAATGTATTAAAATGGATGGGAGTATTGAGAGGTTAAAAGTGTTGGAAGTATTGGTGGGAATGAATGTCTCAAGTGGTAAAACCACTTTGTCCCACATTGGTGTGGGAACAAAACAAAAGGCTATTTATAAGGCAAAAGCTTGACCAAGCGATTGTAGTCTTTTGACATGTTTTACCACAAGTCCTACCCGTGACCGCAGGAGGGGTGCAAAAAATTGAGTTTCGGAACTGGAATTTGGTTGAACTCGTGCGTGCCCGCACGTCCTGCGGACACGAATGCAGCTCAGAGAACCCGGGCCCGCGTGAGGCAGTTTTTGCACTCGAGACTCATAACTGTTATTCTTTTTAATGAGTTTTAAAAACTGAATTAAAACTGAAATGATTATTCAGTATTGATGACCATTTATTTTTCGGTTTTAACGGTCAGTTTTGAAAATCATTATGATGATCATTAGTGTTAGTGCACTACGTCTATTGACTTCGTCTTGTATCATGTAATAGGATAGAATAGGATATTCAGTGCACGAGGTTCGAGTATTTGAGAAATGAGGTTTAAGTGAAGATTTCGCTTGAAACTGATTATGTGACATTTCAAGCGAAATCACACACAACAGATTTCGCTTGAACATGTTTTGGTTTCTTTCAAGCGAAATCCTTACCTCTATATATTGGGCACTTGTCATTTCATTTGGTACGCGACTTCCGAAAGTGTAACGAAGTGCTGCCGGTTTTCTGTCAGGTTGTAAACATCGTTATTATCAATACAAGTAACATATTAAAGATTACAAGCTGTTTTCGTGTCCGGTTTACTGATTCCGCCTTTAAACTGGATGTAAAACTCTTCTGAACGACTCAGTCGGGTCAAACAACGATCCAACAAGTGGTATCAGAGCTCAGGAAGAAGAGTTTAGCTTGATATCATCTATTTTCTGACTTCTACACCTTCTTTTTCAATCTGGACGTGATTTCACGGTCAAAATGGTCTGAGTTTTTCACCGAATGTGTAAAACAGTATTCTAACAAAGCCTTGAAAGTTTGAGACCGAAATTCAAAGTAAAAATGACAAAAACTGGACAGAAACTAGATTTCGCTTGAAAGAGTTCGTAGATTATAGTTGATTTCGCTTCAAAATCAGACAATTTGGCTTGTTTTTGGACTACTTCGCTTGAACATTTGAAGCGAAATAATGTTGAGATTTTTCGCTTGAATCTGCTGGACTTGTTATTTTGGATTTCGCTTGAATTAGTTGAAGCGAAACTGATCTTGTGGGTTTTCGCTTGAACCAGAATTGGACATAGATTTCGATTGAACAAGTTGAAGCGAAATTGGATTGCTGAATTCGCTTGAAGTAGTTAGTCAAAAGATTTCGCTTGAAGTCTCATTCTGCTTCAACTTGAGATTTCGCTTGAGTTTCCTAGTTCGATTGAAAAGTGGAATTTTGTGTCGGATCATTTCACGACGATCAAGTGTCAGTCATTTTCAGTTTATTTGATATTTGATTGTACTGATTGTATTTGTTTGATTGTCTGTCAGGTTTACATCATGGCTGATAACAAAGAAGAAAATGTTGTTGCTGAGGTTAAAGAGAAAACTCGAGAAGAGATCTTGAGTGAGAAGACCTACAGAGAAAGAAACGTGGTCTACAACAGAATGGATGACATGCAGGAAGAGTATGAGATGGCTATTGGTAGCAAAAGATGGGATAAAAAGAGAGAATGCTACTATAACAGAGAAGGAGAACCGGTTGTTCCCAAGAAAGACATAATCTTCGATGATGTTCTTCTTGCAGTCCCGTTAAGAGCTGAATACTATAGAAGAGTATTGAAAGATGACACATACGCTAAGAAATATGAAAAAGATATCAGATATGCCATGTTATCATGTCTAAGAAAAAGGGACGAAGAGAGAATGAAGAAGAATGTTGAAGAAATGGTGAACAATCTGAAGAAAGCTGCTGAAGAGGTTAAAGCAGAAACTGTTGAAGTTGAAGCTGTGAAGGAAATCAAAAGTGAAGAAATTGTTGTGAATTAAGAGGTTGAAAAAGCTGTTACTGAAAAACAGCAGATTGGAGAAGAGGTGAAGAAAGAAGAAAAGAATGAGAATGTGGAAGCTGGTAATACTGGTGATGAAGTTAGTGTTGAAAAGAAGCAAGCTGATGTTGATCTAATGCAGACAGAGATTGCTGAAAACACTGAAGTGCCAATCACTGAGGTAAATTCTGATTTTGAAAACTTGAAGCTGATTGATCAGTGCAAGAAATGCATGGAACCGTGCAGAGCTTGTACTGAAAAAGATGAGCAATTCAGAACAAGAAATCTTGAATTCACAAAAATAGAAAATATTTTTAAAGAAAAATGCAAAGAAATGCTAGAAAAAGAAAAAGTTTTTAAAGAAAATGATGAAAAACTTTCAGAAAAATGTAACAAATTAGAGAAAGAAAATGAAGTTTTGAAAGAAAATGTTTTGAAAATGACAAATGAATGTGAACAAAAAGAAATTGCTTGTCAAGAAATGAAAAAGGAATATGACTCAATGAAATTATCATATCAGATTACGAAAGAGTCATATGATAAAGTAAAAGATGAAATGAAATATGCTTAATCAAGAATGAATTATATGTCTGAAACAACCAAAGAGCTTAAACGAATGTATTCTATAAAACAAGATGTTGTTAATTCCTATATTGAGGATGTTGCTAAGTTAAAGCGACAAATTGCTGATTTAGAACAGGATAACAACAAGTTAAAGAGTTACCACGTGTCGTCATATGTGCTTGAACGAATTTTCAATATAAAACCGGGTGATGGTGAGTCTGAGCAGAATAAGAAAGGTATTGGTTCAGAGTTTCATCAAGTTCCACCACCGGGAAAATTTGCATTTTATGATGAGGAAAAGGTCGAAAAAGCTTTCAACATGGTTGATCAATTGCCAGACAACATTGACATAACCTATTCCAAATCTGATGATTCTCATGATTCAGAGGTGGTAGGTAAAGTTGTTGAAAGTGTGTTGAAAGAAGAGTCGGTTGATACAGGTAAATCTGAATCACAGGATAAAAATGAAGGAAATCTTCATGATGGTAATCTGAAAAACACAAAATCCGAGAAAAATTTGAATGATGATTCAAAAGGATTGGTTTATACCATGATTGGATCGGATAAATTGTTCTTAGATGTTGTATTCCCGATTCAGAATATGATTTCAGAAAAAGTCGACAAAGTTTTTAAAATGGTTGAGATTGAGAAGTCTGAAATTTCAAAGTTTGTCGGTAAGAGTCATAGAGGTTCGTATACCAAACCTGGTTTCAAAAAGAAGAACATGAAGGCTGGGTTGGGTTATAAGAAGAAACAACATTGGAACAAAAATGAGAAGCCGAATTTTCAAGCAAAAATGAGTTTTGTTCAAGGAGGCAGTTTAGAAAAAGAAAAAGAATTCAAAATGAAACAGTCTAATGATGAATTCTTTGCTAAAAAGCAAAAGCAACAACCACAGGTCAAAGATGTGTCTATGAGAACATGTTTCAAATGTGATCAAAAAGGACATCTTGCACGCAAGTGTTCTAATCTAAAACCTGTGGATGTTGACAAAAAGAAGATTGATGCTGAGAAACAAAAATCTGAGAATGTGAGACAAAGGTCAACCAGATTTGACTCGAAACAGACTTGGAGGTACAATACAAACAAGTTTGCTTCAAATCAAAATTGGAAATTAAACCAGAACAGGTTTGATTCAATACAGACCTGGAATTCTCACACACCCAGATTCAGAACAACACAAAATTGGAAAACAACTGTTGATATGACAAAACCTCAAGAGTTTTGGAAACCAAGAGTTGTTGTTCAAAATCAAAATGTTCAAAAAGTTTCACATTTTTACAAACGAGGTACACCAAAAGGTCAGACATGGTCTGTTAAGAAACAAGTTGATTTGGTAAAAGATGAGAAAGTTGAAGTTAAAATTGAGAAAGTTTTTGTGAAAAATGACAGAATTTCCAGCACTGAATGAAAATTATTGTGTTGAAATGCCTAAGGTTCAACAGACCTGGGCTAAATTGTTCAAGTAATTCAGTTAGTTGAATGTGCAGGTGCTCAACAATTCTGAAGATTGTAAAATTGGAACTTGGAGCAGCCTGGCACAACAACAAGGAGAGGAGGCTGCTGGATCCTGTGTTGGTTGAAACAGGAAGTTTATATGTTTTCTGTAAATAAATAAACAATATTTCAAAAATCCTAAAAATTGGAAAACTTAAAAACCAAAAATATGTTTGTTTTTAATTGTTGTCAAATATTCAAAAATTACAAAAAAAAAATATGTTTTGATTGAATATGCCGAAACCCTCACGGCTGAACAAACATGATTACTTTCATCAGATTGAAAAATGGTTTTCAAACTGTTTAGATCAATAGGTTGTAAATCATGGGGGTACTTTATATTAGATTTTCTGCAATTCAGTACACTTTTAGCAGAAAATGGATGGCGAGACAAAGCTATCAGTATTGGTTGTCAAATTTTCTTTATGTGATTTTGCATTTTAGGGGGAGTAATATTGTCAGAAAATACAAAAACATTTGAAAATTTGAAAAAGTCAAAAACATGATAAAATTCAAAAAATTGAGTTTTTGCGTAAAAAGAGGAAATGATAGTACATCAGTAGACAGTTACAGTATGCTAAAGAAATGGAAAGTTTAAATGTGTTAAACGATCTCACCGTGGATGTGTCGGTAGATTTTTATACATTTAGTAAACTTTTTCGGGATATAAACCTAAATTCAAATACTTACTTATTTCGTGGGGAACACTACTTGGATATATAGGTAACCCCTGAAATCTCGTTTGAAAGGTTTCATAATCTGATATACTAGGTCTTTATACTCAATGATGTCTGGGGTATTATTCCGGGACTTCTGCTGAACGGTAGTTCTGACCTAGTCCTTGGATAATGCTTTCTGCAAATGCTTGAAACATAGCATTAAACCCTCAGCATGCCGATGAAACAATAAAATTGATAGTCGCTACTGTTGTAAGCAAAAAGATCCTCTAAAGGGGACATACCGTAAAGTCGAAGCTGATATCTCTCTTCGTATACGGAAGTATCGACCTGAGATCCCTCGGCCCTCGCATACCTAATTTATGTACAGATATCATTGTAGTATACTCACCTGTAAGACTGATTATTGGGATTCTGGATACGGGAGTATATTCAAGAGGTGGGACACATGAATAGGTTTAAGTTCCTAAAATACCTAATTTGTATCCTGAATTAGTTGAAATTTGTGTGAAAAATTAAGTGGATCAGTATATCGACAATCTAAGTGAATTGTTTAATATTTACTGTGTTACTAAGCTCAACGGTACTTGTGATTTGTCAAAAACTGATATGATCCTCTGACGCATACTCAAACAAAAATATTGTCTGTAAATATGTTTGTACATATTTTTTTACTGCTTTATATTTTCAGAAAATACAAAAAGATTTTGATTTTTGCTTTATTTTCGACAACTGATGTCTGAGTGCTGAGTTTCAAAATCTAAGTAAGCTGATTGTGTTTCTGAAAATAAAACAAGTTCATTAATTTGAAACTTGAAGTTTTTAAATCAAAAATTCAAAAACAGTTTGTGATATCTCCAAGGTCATTAGTTTGGACTTGGATGATTAACTGTGAGGGAGTTGGATTCTTTAATACTGCTAAATCTATACAGTTTGTTGATAGGGGAAGTGGATTAGAGAATTTGTTTGAGAATTCAAAATGCTGTTACTCATAAATGCTTGAGAAATTGCAGATGATAGTCCAGACTACGATCCCGAGAGCTGAGTCTAAGGGGGAGTCTGAAGACAAGCTGAAAGTTAGGAGCTTGTATCTGGAAAGCTAGGTGTCGATCCCAAAGCACGGAAGCTTAACGAAAGGGGGAGCCTGAAGCTGATAGAAGAAGAGAAAGATTATTAGATGCTTACAATGTTACAACTTAAATGAGAAGGCAGAATGATCAAGACTGAAGAAGGTGTCATAACAGAGAATAGTCACTGAGGACTTCGTCAATATCCGAGGGGGAGTCTGTTAGTGCACTACGTCTATTGACTTCGTCTTGTATCATGTAATAGGATAGAATAGGATATTCGGTGCACGAGGTTCGAGTATTTGAGAAATGAGGTTTAAGTGAAGATTTCGCTTGAAACTGATTATGTGACATTTCAAGCGAAATCACACACAACAGATTTCGCTTGAACATGTTTTGGTTTCTTTCAAGCGAAATCCTTACCTCTATATATAGGGCACTTGTCATTTCATTTGGTACGCGACTTCCGAAAGTGTAACGAAGTGCTGCCGGTTTTCTGTCAGGTTGTAAACATTGTTATTATCAATACAAGCAACAGATTAAAGATTACAAGCTGTTTTCGTGTCCGGTTTACTGATTCCGCCTTTAAACTGGATGTAAAACTCTTCTGAACGACTCAGTCGGGTCAAACAACGATCCAACAATTAGTCTCTGCACTAATGACCATTATTTGGTCTTAATTCGTTGTAATAATGACCAGCGAATCAGTTATGGTTCTATGACTATAAAACCAGACCAAGCTAAACAGTTTAGATACACCGACACATCTTCTTCTCTCTCAATTTTTGCAACATCGTTCTTCTTCTTTTCAGGCAATTGTTCAAGTCCGGTAGTGCGCTGTTATTGCTTCGAATCGACGTACCCTGGGAACAGACCGCGAATTTGTTTAAGGGAATTGTGTCAAACACAAGCCCGGTTCATTGTTATTGTTACTGTTTCTTTTCTGCTTCCAGTTTTCTGTTTCTAATTTCAAGTTTTATCACCAGGTTACTAACAAACTTAAACAGATTTATTTTACTAACTGTTTTTGTCTTCTTCTTTACAGAATGGAATCCCAGCCGATGACTACTGTTGTTTCTGCTGCCATGACGAGTGCAGTTTCTGTGGTCATGACTTCCGCTGTTACTGTCACTACCGGTCTTGTGACACCACTGCCTAAGGCAGTCTCGCATGCTGAGAAACCAAAGAAATTCAGTGGTGTAAATTTCAAACAGTGGTAGGAAAAGATGTTCTTTTATCTGACCGCACTGAACCTGGCAAGGTTCTTGACTGAACCTAAACCCCATGTTGATGAAGGAGATATGGATGCTCAATCTGTGAGCGCGATGCATGCTTGGAATCATTCGGATTTCCTGTGGTGCAACTTTATTTTGAATGGTTTGGTGGACACATTGTATAATGTGTATTGCAAAGCCAAGACTACCAAAGAATTATGGGAATCTTTGGATCACAAATACAAAACAGAAGATGCGGGCACTAATAAGAAATTCGTGGTGCCTAAGTTCTTGGACTTTAAAATGATAGACTCTAAAATTGTCATGAGCCAAGTCCAAGAATTATAGGTTATCCATCATGATATTCATGCGGAAGGAATGATGCTCAGCGAGACATTCCAAGTTGTTGCAATGATTGAAAAACTGTCACCAAGTTGGGTTGATTTCAAGAACTATCTCAAGCATAAGCGAAAGGAGATGACCATTGAAGATCGTGTTGTTCGTCTTTGGATTGAAGAAGATAACAAAGTGGCCCTAAAAAGGTTGATGGCCCTAAAACTGTGAAGGACAATCTTGTTGAACATGGTCAATCTTCAAAGGGAAAAAATAGTGGAAAAGGTGGAAAGAAAAGTCGTGGGAAACGCTACAACCTTGGTCCTAAGGGAGGAGTTGGGAAAAAGAAGTTCCAAGGAACTTGTTATAATTGTCAAAAGCAAGGACACAAAGCCAGCGAATGCAAGCTTCCCAAGAAGGAAAATGCTCGACAAGTGAACATGGTTCATGAAGTCGACAAACTTATTGCCATGGTCACGGATCTCTCGATTTTGGTGACCGAAATTAATTTGGTTGGGCAAAATAACAAGGATTGGTGGGTTGATACGGGGGCTACCCGTCATGTGTGTTCTGACAAAAGCCTTTTCAACACCTTTAAGGAGGTGACTAATGGCGAAAAGGTTTTTATGGGAAATTCCACCAGGGCAGAAAATAAAGGCGAGGGTAACGTGGTCTTGAAGATGACTTCTGGAAAAGAGCTCACATTGTCCAATGTGTTGTCGGGGTGGAAATTGAACAAGTTTGGGTTCAAAATGGTGATTGAGTCGGATAAGGTCGTGTTGACCAAAAATGGTATGTATGTTTGTAAGGGCTATGCCCTCAATGGAATGTTTAAACTCAATGTAATGGTCGTGAATGCAATGAAAGAAAACGCTACTGGTTCTACTTTCTTGATTGAGTCTTCTAATCTTTGGCATGGTAGACTAGGTCACGTAAATTATAATTCCATTCATCGTTTAATTAAACTTGATTGCATACCAACATTCGATATCGACTCAATTAATAAATGTGAAAATTGCGTAGAAGCAAAACAAACGAAAACGTCGTTAAAAAAGGTCGAACGAATCACCGAACCCCTCGAGATGATCTACACTAATGTGTGTGATCTAAAAGCAATTCCTACTCGTGGTGGAAACAAGTACTTCATCACGTTTATTGATGATAGTACAAGGTATTGCTATGTGTACTTACTTAAGAGTAAGGATGAGGCTGTTTATAAGTTTATCTAGGCCGATTGTTGTTACTCCGACACAATCTGGTTCAAACAATGTTGGTGAACGAAGCAGTTCTCAGGTCAATCATAATGTTGAAGGCCCAATTTTAGAAGATTCAGATATTGAAGATGCCAATAATGGTGAAGTTGTGTCAACATCCGATGATGAACCACAAGCAGAGGTCCATTAGGAGGCTTAAATATTTAATCTTGTGATTCAATTAAATACACCTAATGTTAGTCAAAGTGGTGCTAAGTAGAACATCAGTAATTTAGACCCGACAGTAACAGTTTCAACAGAAGTTGTTTCTCGGAATCTATCTTATCATCCGTCGGAAAATATTATGGGAAATATGCAAAGCGGTGTACAAACACAAAGCCAAATTAAAAAATCTTTGAGTTGTTTCTATTCTAAAGTTGCAGAGATTCAATATCGGTTCTCGTTCAAATGTTTCATTTCTCATATAGAATCGAAGACTTATATAGAAGCTTTGGCAGAAGAAAGTTGGGTTAATGTGATGTAGGAAGAGTGACAACAGTTTGAGAAGCTGGGAGTTTAGAAACTTATGGATCTTATAGAAAATCATAAGAAGATCAATACAAAATGTGTCTTTAAGTGCAAGAAGGATGATAGAGATGTTATTGCTCACAACAAAGCCAGCCAAGTTGTGAGGGTTCAATCAGCAAGAAAGAATAGATTTTACGGAAGTTTATGCAACTGTTGCAAGGCTGGAAGCAATCAGAATATTTTTAGCATTTGCTTTGTGGAAAGGTTTCAAAGTATATCAACTTGATGTGAAATTTGTGTTTCTATATAGAAAAGTCAAAGAAGAGGTCTATGTGGGACAATCACTGAGCTTTGTGGATCCAAATAGCATGGATAAAGTCTACCTGCTTTATAACGCGTTGTACGGTTTACACCAAGCACCCCGGGCATGGTACAAAATGTTGTCACAACACTTGCTTGATAACAAATTTGTTCATTTTTCACACGGGAAACGAAAGGGCATATTCTTATAGTGCAAATATATGTGGATGATATAATATTTGGGTCAACCAACGACAATCTCTATAAAGAATTTGAATCAGTGATGTTCAGTAAATTTGAGATGAGTTTAATGGGGAAATGAAGTTTTTATTTGGGCTCCAAGTGGACCAGTTACCAATGGGTATCTTCAGCTAGCAAACCAAATATGTAACTGACATCTTGAAGAAGTTCAAGTTGACAAATTGCAAAATGTCCAGTGCTTCTCTTCAGCAAAATCATAGTATCAGCCTAGAAATTTCAAGTCCTGCATGTACCTGATGGCATCCAGACCAGATATTATTGGCTTGCTCATGTACTTGACGGCATCCATACCAGATTTTATGTATCCTACATGCTTATGTACCAGATAGTAATCCAATCCGCGTGTTTCACACCTGACAGTAATTAAAGAATTTTCAGATATCTGAAGGGATGTCTGGGCACGGGGCTGTGTTGTCCTAAGAATGATGAGTTTGTTTAACAACTTTTTCATATTCGGATTACGAAAGCTACAAGCTAAACACAATATGTAATACTGTGGGTTGCCAATTCTTTGGGAAACTTCTTATAACATGGCAGTGTAAGAAACAAACAATTGTTTCTCTCTCAACATGTGAAGTGGGGTATGTTGCGACATCAACTTGTTGTTCACAAATGCTCTGGATCCAACAGCATATGAGAGGTTACGGTTTGCAATTTCTTACAACCTCCATACATGCAGATAACGAGGAAACAATTTCAATAATCAAAAATTCAGTAAATCATTCTAAAACAAAACATATTGAAATACGTTATCACTTCATCCATGACTGATACGAGTAGAAGTTGATAAACGTAGTCAAAATTCACACCAATGAGCAAAATGTTGATCTTTTCACCAAAGCATTTGACAAATCATGGTTTGATTATTAGCTAAAAATCAATGGAATAAAAGAACTAGAATTAGGGGTGAAAAGAATGATACCGAGATTTATGAAACCAAAAATGAGTAAACCACATCGGGAGTCATTTTTATTTTATGATTTTCTTGCATTTTCTCAAATATAAAAAATTATGTCTTTGATTTTATGGGGAGAATATGCTTAGAAAAAGCAAAAACATTAACAAATTCAAATTTCCAAAAACATTGAAAACGTTAAAATGAGTTTTGTTGCAAAATAGCGGAAATGATGGTACATTAGTGGACTATGAGTGCATGTGAGAGATTTATAAGAGTCTCATTAATCGATGTATTGATAGACTCACCGTTAATCAAAGGTTTGCATAATTGATACCAACATAAAGAACTATTAACTAAATGTGCGTCACATCTCATTGGCATATGGTCTTGGTACCGTAATTTCGTTTGATAGAAATGTCGAGATACTGAGATACTAGGTGGTATTAACCTAGAACTTCTATAATAATTTATCAAAACACAAAAATGCGTAAACCCACAAAAGTTGAATGATTATCGAAAGATATGAATTTATGCTAAAAAAAGAAAACAAAAGGTACACCACTTAAAATTCGAGCTTCAAACTCTTTGTGTGTACAGTGGTACTAACCTGAGTCACTGAAGTTTCACAATTACCCCTAATAGATGCAAACTGAATATATTCACTTTTAAGATGATATTCTTGTGCATATCTTGATAAAGGAGTATGTCGTGTGGTGGGAACTATTGATTAATATGTTTTAAAGTACCGAACTCGTAACACATTATGCAATGCTTGAGATATAAACATGTTTGAGTTTAAGTGGATAAACAATACCAGTAATCGAAGTGAAATGTTTGATACTATGTTTTTTATCAAAGATCAACGGTGTAGTTGATATGTCTCAAACAACTGATATGATCCTCTAGCACGAATCTCACGAAAAGTTTGTTTTGATTACATTCATCATTTTTATTGCATTTCATTTCAAAACCAAAAAGATTTTTAGTGTGTTTTAGTATAAACTTTGTAAAACTCAAAAAAAAACTTTACATTTCAACTTTATTTTCGACAACCAATGATTGGAATACTAAATCTTTTCCCAAATTATAAAGATTGAACTATTGCATAGCTGGTCGAGATTTTTCTAGAAAACTGGATATAAAGTTGAATCATTATGGAATGGAATGGGCAAAACGATAAAATTGGAATTTCATCACAAAAATGTTAAAACAGGGTCATTAATTTGGACTTGGTTAAGCGAAAGGTTGAAAATCAGATTGTTGCAGACTCGAAACGTTAGACTAGGGTTATTAGTTTGGACATGGTTAGACGTAAACGGGTGAAATTTAACTCACAAAGAAAGGCTTGAAAAGTTTGACTTAGTCAAATGCAGGACTCAAACGTGGTTGAGTTAAATGAAGGAGTCATCCATGAGTAAGACTCATACGTGCGTATGAATGATCCACTGAGTATAAAAACTCAGATGGTCATGTGTTCAACCATATGTTCAAACAAGCGAAGCTTTTAAAATCTGTTAAAATTCAACGGGACATTTCGATTTCGAAACAAAAAATAGTTTTATAGTTATGTGTAACATTCATACATCATCAAAGGTAAGAAATTAGTCATCAAAAGTTTTGTGTTCCTCCATGTCATGAAAATGGTTCAAAGCTGATCAAAATCGATTAAAATGTGTTTGTTCGTAAGATTTTAACAATGGGTTTTGTTCCGAACCTTATAGGGATTATGATAGTGTGCTTAACTGATATCAAAAATTGTCTAAAGGGTTAAATTGTTAAAACAGAAAAATAGAAACCCTAGACTAGAGTTTGAACATGATTAAGTGATTGAAATATCAAATTGATTTATGGGTTTGGTAAATCGGCGATATCTGAACGTATTGGTGTATAAAATTTGTTAAAGAATTTCTAGAATGATGCAAAAGTAGAATGTCACTTAGATTTACCAGAGATTCATTCTGAAGTGCGGAAACAAAAGTTGGTAGTTATAGAAGTTTTAATCAGAAAGATCTTAGAGTTCAAACACACCAGAAGATTCAGATACTCTTGATGAAAAGCTGGTTAAAGGACGCTTTCAACGAATGGGTTATGATGAAGAGATTAATGCTACAAGTTATACAAAGAGTTGTGTTTCAAGACCTTACCAGTTTTTAATGTACATGGTTGTTCAGCACTTAGGGCACAAGAAAGGAGGATACGACATGGCACCAAATTATTTGATGAGTGCTATCGTAGCATCATGCTTGAACATGAATTTTAGTTTCTCAAAGATGATCTTTAACAACATGAAGGATAACATTGCTCAAGGCAAATGGTTAATGTATCCTAGGTTTGTGCAGATGTTCATAGATTATTAGTTCAAGAATTTGGTATATGATGAGAATGATAAGATGGGATTGAAACACATGAACAACATTACTTTAGAATGACTGATTTCATAAAAGGGAAAATCTGAAGATAAAATACCTAAGTTTAGAGGATTGTTTGGTCATCTGAAGGACAAAGACTATGAAGCTCCAGAGAATAACAAGTGGAGGCATGATAAGAGTGATTCTGATCTGAAACACAAAAACTAAAAAAAAATCATGTACTAATAAAGCAAAAGAATTAAAAAGGAAAAAAAGATAGTCAAGATTCACTAGTATAGTCAAAGAGAGCCAAAGCTGCTACAATAGCAAAGGGTAAATGAAAAGCAGTAGAGGTTGAAGAAGAAGTTGAGGTTATGTCTACTACTTCTGATAAAGAACAATATGATGATTAAAAGACTGAGAGTGATGAAGAAATTCCTGTACAACAAAGTTCTTATGATCCAAGAGTGAAGTTTACTTCAAAAAGTGATAACCCAAAATCAACTAAAGAAGAAAAGGATGAAGATTACAATACAGAGGTTGAAGTACCAAAAGTTGATAAAAAGGTTGGTGGAAGAAAGAAAAGTACTACAAAGTCTACACTGGAAAAGACAGGATCACCATTAACCAAGAAGGAAAAGAGGGGTTTAGGGTTATGTTTGATTGATGAACTGTAACACCTGTGTCATTTCAACCATCAAACAAATGCCCAACCAGTGAAATATTGTATTTCATACTTGGGATTTGTAAAAATATGTGTATCGTTTACACATATCAATTCTTGTTCGATTTCAATCACTATATCGCTTTCTGGAAGGTTATACGCGCACTAATGCGTAAATATAACCAGTTTAATGCAGCAAACACTCCGGAATAGTGAAATAGGCTTAACATACCTTAAATAACCTATACATAACTTAGATATAAGTTTTGGAAGGTTTGGTGTGGTGAAATCAAAGTTAATTCGCTTACAGGGACTAAAGCTGACAAACTGCGAAAGTATGCCAATTTGAACTGTAACAGACATTCCGGAACATGACCATAAGTTAAACATACCATATATATCCTTTACATAGCTTAGAAATAGGCTTTGAGGGGTTCGGTGTGCTAAAATAAACTTTTGGGTCATTCAGGGACTAAAAGTGTCAAAAAGTGCACAAGTTTGCATTTTCGCGCATAACTTACGTTCTGAATACATCCGGACATCCAAAAATTTATGTAAGCATGACTACATTATATTTTAGTGTTCGCCATAAGAAAAATCCATTCGTCGCGTCATTTGGTTCGTTTTTCGCGCTTATGCGCATTCCGTCGTAATTAAGCGAACATCGCGTTCGTACGACCAAACGACCCATCATCCTAGATATTTTTGAGCATATTTTGAGTTCCCTATACTTTAAATTCATTTTAGAGCCTTGAAATGAGGTTAACGGGGTTCAAACGCATCGAAAATCGCTTAAACAAAGTGCAGGGACCATTTATGTAAAATCTGCCAAAACAGGGGCCTAGCGTGACGCGAGGGTCCTTAGCGTCACGCGACCCCCTTCTGGACCAGATTAAGTGTATTTGACAGCTGGTTGCAGCTGTTTTGCACTCCCTAACCCCTTGCCAAGTGTTGATTCCTTATGGTGGTGAGCATTTTGAGGCACCATAAGGTTCCGACAAGTGTACGCACGAGATTAAGGCACGATAATCGACAAACGATCCTAACGGTGGACCGAATACTATAAATACCCATCCACCCTCAACCCCAAAACCCACAAATCTGATTAAGGAAGCTCTAAGTTGGAACCTTCGTTTCATACCTGAGCTATTTTGATCTGGGTTAGCATTCGGGGACCCTTCGTAAGTATTCTTTCGTTCTTTTCCTTATTTTTACTGCTTTTCGAGTCAGAAAGTCAAACTTTGTTTGACTTTCAGCGTTGACCAGTGATGGTCAATGCGAAGTTTGTTAGAACTTCGCAACGTGATTGTAATCACGATGGTTATAGTCCCTTGGGACTATGCCTACTGATTACCACGTTGTCTAGGGTCGTAGGGTAGGCGATCTAATAAATCGCCTATACCTTCGAACCCGACCCAGTTTGGTCGATCATTAGGATCCGACCAAATACATTAGGTGACCATAGTAGGTAGGGAATAACCTTCCGAGGTTATACCCTATGGTCACATCGTTTAAGTAGTTGTATGATAGGTAGTTTATATGCCTTAGGTAAATTACCAGAATACCCTTTTCATGTATAATTGGTAATTAAGCATATGTAACCTAAACCTTTGTCACATAACTGATTACGTAATATGTTTAGGCATATAACACTTGTCATAGGGCTAGTTAGGCGGTCCAAACGCGTTTCACGCAAACGACGCGTTAAAGTAGCATAAGCTACCTAAACGGGTCGTAATGGGTCGTAAACAATTATGTTAAGTTTCATTTAGTATGTAGGCTTTGTTAAACCATATCACACGAGTCTCCACACTCGTTTGGTTTACAAACCCTAATACTACCCAGTCTTCCGATTTAGGTCCGGTTATTTAACATAGTTACCTATACTAGGTGCCGTTTGATATCCGCGATCTCTAGCATTGTTTAGTTGTTACTCAAGGACTACTGAGCAATCTCAGGTGAGTACATAGACCCCTCTTTTACTGTTTTCCAAACTGTTTTGGGGTGGAACACATGTGCCTACTTGTTACTTTCATGCTTTCCTGTTTTCACATCATATACTGCTATGTTCGTTAGTACATTATAGTACATGATCTCATTGTGTTTTATGCTATGTATGTCCATTTAGTTCATACTTAGTACATCGTTTTACATTTACATTTTATGCTATGTATGTCCGTTGCGTGCATACTTAGTACATTGTTTTCATCACATGCTTACATTTTGGTATGACATTTGGTTTGTTTACATGGGACAATACATTCATTAACACCGATCATGCCGTTCGTTAGTAGGTAGTGGTACCATAGGAATTGACAACTCCCGTTCCGGACGTCCCAGGGAAAGGGGATGAAAGGAATGACCGAATTCGTTGATATTAAGACAGATAGACCTTTAATTTGTTTAAAGGGTTTATCACCACAGTCGCCAGGCTTGGATGTATGCATTTTCACAATACCGCATAAATGTTCATATTAAATATTTGCATGCATTTACACAAAACATAGCTTTGATTTAAACCAAGTTTTACTTCAATACTTTGTTTTTGTGCATATGGTTTAGTTGAGACCTTTCACTTGCCATACATGACATTTTGACATAGACATTTGACTTGGATATTTGACATAGACATTTGACATGGATATTTGACATAGACATTTGACATGGATATTTGACATAGACATTTTGACATGATTTACATCTTGACATGAACATTTTACATTGTTTGGTTTGGTTTGATTAAGTGATTAAGTAACGATGCGGGTGTAATATGATACAAGCATGGTGGATACGCCGCTGGTACTTCCTATATATAAGTGTTTGTATGGTATTACATGTCGTAACGTTATTTGAATCATTTCAGTTTGAGACATAGAACATTTCATACAAATAACATACTTTTCACAAGACATTGATTTATAAACAACTTATCTTATGCAAACACATTTTTCTTGGTTATTCATTTAACCTTACATTTATTTATACTTATCATCTGAACTCATTGTTTTTCAAATGATTTACAAAACAAAGCAAATTACAAGGTTCATGACTAAACATTTTCTCAAACATAAGTCATGGAACCTATTTTCACAAAACCTATGTATCTCACAGGCATTTTTATGCTGACGTACCTATTTTCACATGTGTTTTTCAGGAACTGTTGCATAAGATGGTCAAGATACACATAGGCAGACTTGGGCTTTAGTAACAATAAAAGATGCAAGACTAGTTAATTATGTTGTATTTCTTTGTTTGTTAAGACATTGTATCACTTTTACTTAATAAAATGAAACTTCAATTGCCATGGTTATGAAACAATTAATTCTGTTACAACACTCCCCGACATTTCCGCCACGTTTTGTATGTTCCACGTGGTCGGGGTGTGACAGAAAAGATGGTATCAGAGCCAATGGTTATAGGGAATTAGGTTATTAGTAATACTTTGACCTAGTCTATAACCTTCTTAGGACCCTAACGCGAGTTTACTTGCGTTTAGTCATAAAACAATACCGTCACCTATCCTTAGGCGACTACCACAACAAGAACATAAATTTCAAAACCGCTTTGAAAACTAATCATCTGTTCTAGGATGATTTATTACAAGGTTTTGAACCATCTGTTATATGGTTTTGAACCCCTTTGAATTTTCAAAAATCTCGTCAAGGTTTTGGGTTTTAAATAATGTGAACACGTGCAAACTGGAAGGGTGAATGCCTGTATTCTGGGTTTTCTGTCTAGGCAAGCACTTCGTATACATCTCATCAGACGCGAGACCAGTTGTGCTTACCTGGGAATTCTTGGGATGAGTGTTCACTTATAGGCGAGCATGTCTTCGCGATACATTATTTTTGACCTATTTACTTTTCACCAGGGTCGTTTGTTGCTTTGTAGTAACAAACAAATGACCACTATCCTTGCTTTCATCAGATTTGTTTCATCTCATTCTTTTCGTCTAATACTCTCACTCGTTTCCTTTCATGTTTCCTCTTTTAGAATGCCTCCTCGACGCGAAAGCCAGATAGCGACTGCCGAATTGGCAGAAATCATTGCACAGCAAATGGCTGCTCAATTCCCAAACCTCTTTGCTCTATGGAATCAAGCCAACAACAACAACAATGGTCCGTGCAACTTCAAGAGTTTTAACTCGGCGAAACCACTCAAGTTTAGTGGTTCTGAGGGAGCGACTGGGCTTCTTCAATGGTTCGAGAGCATTGAGAATACTTTCCGCCATGTGCAGTGTCCTGACAATCGCAAGGTCGAGTTTGCTTCGAGTGTGTTCCAGAAGAGAGCCCTTACGTGGTGGAATGGGGTTATGAGAGATCGTGGTGCAGAAGTTGCTCTAGCACAGACATGGGCCGAACTTAGGGCCCTTATGATGAAAGAGTTTTGTCCTCGTCACGAGATCAGGGCTTTGGAAAGGGAATTTGATGATCTTAAGCAAGACAGCGGTGAGCATCGAGCCTACACGGACCGTTATGAGGAGTTAAGTCTGTTATGCCCAAACATGGTCACGCCTTTGGATAAGGCGATCGAAAAGTACATTGATGGCCTTCCCGACTCAATACAAGACATTTTGACTGGTAGCAACCCTACTACTGTTAGGCAGGCCATTGAGTTATCTGCAACCTTGACTGAATCGCAGATCAGGAAACGTAAGCTTTTCCGAAAGGGTGACAAGAAACTGGTCGAGGAATCGAAACCAATCGAGGAATCAAAGACCATGGATGAACAGACTGGATCCTCTAAGAAGTCAAAGAAGCGAAAGGCTTCTCAGAACTTCGCCGTGGTCGCTCACAATGATCAAGCCGTCCCCAACCAACCAGCTCAACCCCCTGCCAGGAAACCCTACAAAGGAACTGCACCCATGTGCAACCAATGTGGCCTACATCATCATGCTGGTGTGAAGTGCCGCACATGCCAAGTTTGCGGACTTATAGGTCATACAGCGAGGGTTTGCCCAACAGCAGCAGCACCAAATCAGATTAACAACAATCCTGCTCAAGCTCGTTTCCCACTGGGATCTTGCTACAACTGTGGCGAGATGGGCCATTTTAGTAGAAATTGCCCAAGACTTGCTGATGCAAATCCAGCGCAGGGATGAGTATCTGACCGACAGAAGATAACGCTGTTTAGAAAATAATCGAGCCTTGTGTATTATTTTCTTTTATCACAATCTATGAAACAGTTGTTGTTATTGTTGTTTATAAATAAATCTTTCATTTACATTTCAATATGTTTATGTGGTTGCATGTATAAACATATCCCCTACAATACCGACAATCAAGGAACCGCATTCCTTGAAGAACAGACTACTTCCAAATTTCTTCCCTTGTATAATCTCTTGCGTTTCCACGAAAATCCTAAGTACCCGTTTCTTCCAAGAGAAACGATGTACGAGGCGCCAAGTTAATAGCAATCAATAACAAGAAAATAACAATTAAACAATTATGTGCTTATGTGCTTATGTGTTATCCTTTATGTGTCTTGTGATCCAATTTATGTTATTCAAATCCTCGTAAAATCTTATCTTTGTACAAGAGATTCATAGCAGGATACCCAAAGGTACTACTTAAATCCTTAATGGACTTCTACGTTGTAGTTAAAGTCCCTTGGATTATAATGTACTACTTCATAATTAGACCCTTTTTTTGTGGTCTAGTTAAACAGATTGATCCAAAAATCTGGTTAGGGATATCATGTGATGATATAGCTGAAAGGACTCCTTAGTGGCCTAATTAAGAAGATCCTCTGTTGATCTAATTAAAAAGACCCTATGGTAGTCTAGTCACTCTCATCTCAGGTTTGATATCTTTCCCCACAGCATTTCAAAACAAACTGTGCGGACTGTGCAAGGAATTACGTGATTATGGATGCATACATAATTATGGAAATTTAGTGCACAGAAATCACAGCAAGTTCTATCATGTATCAAGAGTTAACCCTATCCATTTCCAATTCTGATGAAGCATCCGTTGAGGAAAAATGAACTAGCTATTCATTTTTCACTTCTGAAGAATATCCGTTGAGGAAATGAATATCCGTTGTTTATCTTTTCATTTCCATTCTGAAGAATAACCGTTGAGGAAAATGAATTATCCATTCATTTTCGTTCTAAAGAATATCCGTTGAAGAAATGAATATCCGTTGTTTATCTTTCATTTCCATTCTGAAGAATAACCGTTGAGGAAAATGAATTATCCATTCATTTTCGTTCTGAAGAATGTCCGTCGAGGAAATGAATATCCGTTGTGTAATTCTTCATTTCCAACTCTGAGGAAATAACCGTTGAAAATGACTCCGTTAGTTCATTTTCGTTTCTGAAGATTTATCCGTTGAGGAGATGAATATCCGTTGTGTAATCCTTCATTTCCAACTCTGAGGAAGCAACCGTTGAGGAAAATGACCCCGTTTGTTCATTTTCGTTCTGAAGAATATCCGTTGAGAGAAATGAATATCCGCTGATTTTTCTTTCATTTCAAATTCTGAAGAACAAACCGTTGAGGAAAATGACCCCGTTTGTTCATTTTCGTTCTGAAGAATATCCGTTGAGAGAAATGAATATCCGTGGATTATTCCTTCATTCCCATTTCTGACAAAGAATCCGTTGAGAAAGAATGAATCATCCATTCATTTTCACTTCTGAAGAATATCCGTTGAGGGAAATGTATATCCGTTTAGTTAATTCCTTTATTCTCCATTTCCGAAGAACCGTTGAAGAAAATGACTCTGTTCGTTCATTTTCGCTTCTGAAAAATATCCGTTGAGGAAAATAATCAGATTATGCTTTACATATCTTTGATGACTATTTGAAACAAAGTCTTAGACAGACTCCTACGAATTAATTTCGGGACGAAATTTCCTAAAGTAGGGGAGACTGTAACACCTGTGTCATTTCAACCATCAAACAAATGCCCAACCAGTGAAATATTGTATTTCATACTTGGGATTTGTAAAAATATGTGTATCGTTTACACATATCAATTCTTGTTCGATTTCAATCACTATATCGCTTTCTGGAAGGTTATACGCGCACTAATGCGTAAATATAACCAGTTTAATGCAGCAAACACTCCGGAATAGTGAAATAGGCTTAACATACCTTAAATAACCTATACATAACTTAGATATAAGTTTTGGAAGGTTTGGTGTGGTGAAATCAAAGTTAATTCGCTTACAGGGACTAAAGCTGACAAACTGCGAAAGTATGCCAATTTGAACTGTAACAGACATTCCGGAACATGACCATAAGTTAAACATACCATATATATCCTTTACATAGCTTAGAAATAGGCTTTGAGGGGTTCGGTGTGCTAAAATAAACTTTTGGGTCATTCAGGGACTAAAAGTGTCAAAAAGTGCACAAGTTTGCATTTTCGCGCATAACTTACGTTCTGAATACATCCGGACATCCAAAAATTTATGTAAGCATGACTACATTATATTTTAGTGTTCGCCATAAGAAAAATCCATTCGTCGCGTCATTTGGTTCGTTTTTCGCGCTTATGCGCATTCCGTCGTAATTAAGCGAACATCGCGTTCGTACGACCAAACGAACCATCATCCTAGATATTTTTGAGCATATTTTGAGTTCCCTATACTTTAACTTCATTTTAGAGCCTTGAAATGAGGTTAACGGGGTTCAAACGCATCGAAAATCGCTTAAACAAAGTGCAGGGACCATTTATGTAAAATCTGCCAAAACAGGGGCCTAGCGTGACGCGAGGGTCCTTAGCGTCACGCGACCCCCTTCTGGACCAGATTAAGTGTATTTGACAGCTGGTTGCAGCTGTTTTGCACTCCCTAACCCCTTGCCAAGTGTTGATTCCTTATGGTGGTGAGCATTTTGAGGCACCATAAGGTTCCGACAAGTGTACGCACGAGATTAAGGCACGATAATCGACAAACGATCCTAACGGTGGACCGAATACTATAAATACCCATCCACCCTCAACCCCAAAACCCACAAATCTGATTAAGGAAGCTCTAAGTTGGAACCTTCGTTTCATACCTGAGCTATTTTGATCTGGGTTAGCATTCAGGGACCCTTCGTAAGTATTCTTTCGTTCTTTTCCTTATTTTTACTGCTTTTCGAGTCAGAAAGTCAAACTTTGTTTGACTTTTTTGACTTTCAGCGTTGACCAGTGATGGTCAATGCGAAGTTTGTTAGAACTTCGCAACGTGATTGTAATCACGATGGTTATAGTCCCTTGGGACTATGCCTACTGATTACCACGTTGTCTAGGGTCGTAGGGTAGGCGATCTAATAAATCGCCTATACCTTCGAACCCGACCCAGTTTGGTCGATCATTAGGATCCGACCAAATACATTAGGTGACCATAGTAGGTAGGGAATAACCTTCCGAGGTTATACCCTATGGTCACATCGTTTAAGTAGTTGTATGATAGGTAGTTTATATGCCTTAGGTAAATTACCAGAATACCCTTTTCATGTATAATTGGTAATTAAGCATATGTAACCTAAACCTTTGTCACATAACTGATTACGTAATATGTTTAGGCATATAACACTTGTCATAGGGCTAGTTAGGCGGTCCAAACGCGTTTCACGCAAACGACGCGTTAAAGTAGCATAAGCTACCTAAACGGGTCGTAATGGGTCGTAAACAATTATGTTAAGTTTCATTTAGTATGTAGGCTTTGTTAAACCATATCACACGAGTCTCCACACTCGTTTGGTTTACAAACCCTAATACTACCCAGTCTTCCGATTTAGGTCCGGTTATTTAACATAGTTACCTATACTAGGTGCCGTTTGATATCCGCGATCTCTAGCATTGTTTAGTTGTTACTCAAGGACTACTGAGCAATCTCAGGTGAGTACATAGACCCCTCTTTTACTGTTTTCCAAACTGTTTTGGGGTGGAACACATGTGCCTACTTGTTACTTTCATGCTTTCCTGTTTTCACATCATATACTGCTATGTTCGTTAGTACATTATAGTACATGATCTCATTGTGTTTTATGCTATGTATGTCCATTTAGTTCATACTTAGTACATCGTTTTACATTTACATTTTATGCTATGTATGTCCGTTGCGTGCATACTTAGTACATTGTTTTCATCACATGCTTACATTTTGGTATGACATTTGGTTTGTTTACATGGGACAATACATTCATTAACACCGATCATGCCGTTCGTTAGTAGGTAGTGGTACCATAGGAATTGACAACTCCCGTTCCGGACGTCCCAGGGAAAGGGGATGAAAGGAATGACCGAATTCGTTGATATTAAGACAGATAGACCTTTAATTTGTTTAAAGGGTTTATCACCACAGTCGCCAGGCTTGGATGTATGCATTTTCACAATACCGCATAAATGTTCATATTAAATATTTGCATGCATTTACACAAAACATAGCTTTGATTTAAACCAAGTTTTACTTCAATACTTTGTTTTTGTGCATATGGTTTAGTTGAGACCTTTCACTTGCCATACATGACATTTTGACATAGACATTTGACTTGGATATTTGACATAGACATTTGACATGGATATTTGACATAGACATTTGACATGGATATTTGACATAGACATTTTGACATGATTTACATCTTGACATGAACATTTTACATTGTTTGGTTTGGTTTGATTAAGTGATTAAGTAACGATGCGGGTGTAATATGATACAAGCATGGTGGATACGCCGCTGGTACTTCCTATATATAAGTGTTTGTATGGTATTACATGTCGTAACGTTATTTGAATCATTTCAGTTTGAGACATAGAACATTTCATACAAATAACATACTTTTCACAAGACATTGATTTATAAACAACTTATCTTATGCAAACACATTTTTCTTGGTTATTCATTTAACCTTACATTTATTTATACTTATCATCTGAACTCATTGTTTTTCAAATGATTTACAAAACAAAGCAAATTACAAGGTTCATGGCTAAACATTTTCTCAAACATAAGTCATGGAACCTATTTTCACAAAACCTATGTATCTCACAGGCATTTTTATGCTGACGTACCTATTTTCACATGTGTTTTTCAGGAACTGTTGCATAAGATGGTCAAGATACACATAGGCAGACTTGGGCTTTAGTAACAATAAAAGATGCAAGACTAGTTAATTATGTTGTATTTCTTTGTTTGTTAAGACATTGTATCACTTTTACTTAATAAAACGAAACTTCAATTGCCATGGTTATGAAACAATTAATTCTGTTACAACACTCCCCGACATTTCCGCCACATTTTGTATGTTCCACGTGGTCGGGGTGTGACATGAACCAGATGAAGAACCAGTTACTGAAGAAGTGAATGAACCAGTTGCGAAAGTTGCTGATTAACAGGTAGAATCTGAAGGTTTGAATGTAAGAATAAGAACTCTGATAATAGAAGAAGTGGTGGATATTGAAACAACACATAGCATTCACATCAAAACACCAACATCATTACCATCACAGTCCACACCGAAACCAACTTCATCAAAGCCAGATTAGGTAGGTCCTTCATCATCATAACATAGATTTCCTACACTGAATATTGAAGATCTTGGTGATATAGGATATCATCTATACTATATTATAATACATGAGGGAAGGATTCCCAAAAGTTAAGAACTTCTTCCCCCATTATTTATAAATAAACCCCTAGAATGAGGGTAAAGTGGTCTTTTAAACCATAATTATTTTTTAGTCCCTCAATCTATTACATTTAAATCCTTGACATTTAACATAATTATGGGTAATTAGTTACACCCCCCCCCCCCCTCTTTAATTCTTTAATGTATTCCTGCGATATCTTACAACCCGTAATGTTTTAAAAAAATCCGAACGTACCATGACGATCGGCACATTTTTTTAAAACGTTTAGATAGTTGTCTTTTTTAGTTTCGCCGTGCGTTCATAAAGTACAAATAGCCGATGCGTAAATGTACAATTGATTAAAGCCAACATTTGTTTTTTACCCAAGCCAGCTTTGACCATTACCTAGCTACCGTGCATTAACATTTGTTTTTTACCCAAGTTTTTTGTTTTGAACGGCATTAATAAACTAAAATATTCCCTAATTTTACTTGTACAGAGTCAGTTTGTTGTGGCATGTTTAATATAGTATAGATAAAACTCACAACAAACTTCCTATTAAACATGCCACAACAAACTAAACAGGATATGTGCATCTTATTTTAAAAACTTAAAACTCACAACAAACTTCCTAAATAAATGGATGACCAATCTAAAACTAAACCCTAATGGACTACTATAAATATATAGCAAACACTCACAATTCTACATTTCTATTGCTAAACAGATTTAAAACATGGAGCCAGTTCTGAATTCACTAGATGCAAAAAAACAAGCATGCGATATTGAAAAATCTAAGGTCGGTTCTATGATAAGTTTTGTTATATCGCAATAATGAATAATTGTTTTCTTTTATTTACTTTTAAGTGAATACTAACTTATTTGATTTTTCAGATTCAACACACCAATTTAAACACCCCAGTTGTCGAACAAGCTTTTGTTAGTTTTTAAGTAATATTTTCGCTTATAATCTTTCATATTAACAAGTTCGTTATGTTATTATTTGGTGTTTTATTGTAGGATGATGGTGATAATAGTGTTGAAATTATTTCTTATGGTGCAATGTTCAGTCCATACAAGTCTAATCTTCAACGTCAATTTAGTAAAGAGGTAATTTTAAAATTTATTTAATCTTTTTTAAAAAAAATTTATTCAATATTTGTTTTTTTATAAAAATTTATTTTATCATTTTTTAACTTTTTTATTAAATTTTTGTTTTTTAAGGATCGGAAGTATGAGAATCAAAAGAAAAGATCTAAGAGACTCTCTGAATGGAAATGAGTCGAGGTTATAAATTTAGATGATTCTGAGGACGATAAGAAAGAAGATGAATTAGATGATACTGCTGATTCGAGCACAAACAAGAAAACCGGATCAAAAAAGAAGAGAAATTAGATGAAATATATCAAGTGTTTTTATGTTTTTTTCATTTTTAGTTGTTTTTGTTTGATCTAGACTATCCCATGAATAATAAAGTTTATTTTATATTTGAAGTTTATGTTTTGTGTTATTTTATTGCACTTATAATTTACATCTCGATTGAACTAATATACTTTTGTCATTTGTTTAGTATTTTTTTATTAACAAACGAATCTTTACATGTTTAAAACAGTTTTTCTATACTTTATTTATTATTAATTTTTATAACAAAACAAAACTTTGATATTTAGTAGATAGAAGATAAACTATGTTCCAAAATTTTAGGAATTATTTAATACTAATTTACGATATTAGTAGATAGATAGTAAACTATATCCCAAAATTTTAGGAATTATTTAATACTAATTTACGATATTAGTAGATAGATAGTAAACTATATCCCAAAATTTTAGGAATTATTTAATACTAATTTACGATATTTAGTAGATAAATAGTAAACTATGTCCCAAAATTTTAGGAATTATAAGTCAACTAATTAGGTCCTCCAAGTTAATTATATGGGATGAGGCATCGATGGCGAAACGTCAGGCGATAGAGGCACTGATCGAACATTGCAAGACATTATAGGTGTTAGGCTCCCATGTGTAACACTTATGACATATATCCACCACAATAATGTTATCATATACAAATAAGAAAACTACCAGCAACGAGTGCCGCAATCCAAAGTGTCGCCCCCGCCGCATCGCGCGGGCACCCTACTAGTTATTTTAATGAGCCAAAAAAACGAGAAGATCTTGTATTTACAAAATTGATTTGTTGAATGTCAAAGTCGATAGTGTCACACCCTGACTTTTGCGAAAGCGTGGTTTATTTGGTGTGACTTCTTAATACCATAGCAATCAATCATAACAATGCTATATGATAAAACCAAAAGATTTTCATCCATTAATAAAGTTTAGAAAATACCACAATACCATTGTCTTGAAAACATTGACGCCAATTAGTTACAAACCATAACATGTTCAAATGAGTTCCCATGGACTCAACAAAAGACTTTAAATAATCCTGAGTTTAGAAACATGTATCCCGTCCAGGAATAGGATACATCTTTTAAACTCTATGACCACGGATGACATCCTTTATTTAACACGCAGCTTGTAGACACATGCATACACCTGCCAGATCCGTTTAGTTCCCTGAAATACATGTAGTTTGAAAATCAACAAAAGTTGAGCGAGTTCATGTGTATATGTGTATGAATAAACCTTTGAAATATGTCTGTATGTATGAAAGTCCCTGGTATGTAGCAATAAGGAAAAAGAGATCACCAATGGTTTGCAAGGCCATTGATATGTGTGAAGTGATGCAGGAAGACTCAAACCTAGCAGATTTCGTCGGTAAGACATAGTCACCTCATGGTCCACTCAGCGGACTCAGGAGTGGGGCTCGCTACACCCGAATAGATCTATCACTCATGTCCCTCGGTCCTACAACGAGGATTAATGGCCTTAAGTATCCGCCTACCCACTCACGTGATCTAAGTAGTAACCCTCCTTAAGCTGACCATACCATGTATAAAATGTCTGTGATAATTGTAACATGTATTTCACCCCCGAAGTTATAAAACTGAAAACAGTTAAGAGAAAAGGGGGACATGAACTCACTGTATTGCGTCTTCAGTATCGTAACTCAAATCCCTTCAGGAACCACGACTACCACAGTGTACTAACGTTTATTAGACGAATGGGTCGTGCCTTGCCTTTGTATTTACGTTTTTTAGTTACGTTCCTTTTATGTTCCCAATATTATTCCAAGTTATAATTAGTTGCTAAAATAATAATTATTTTAACTTTAAATTATATTTAGTTTTGAAATAATTTGTTAAACAATGTTTTGTACAATACCTCTCAAGTATTTTGTATTTGTATTTCCTTCCCAAGGATGGGGGTATTTCATACATGTACCTTCGCATTCTTGTCAAGTATTGGCGTCGTATTCCGGCGTGTTAATCCAAAAGAATATATAATTTTTAAGTCTCACTTAGAAATATATATATAAACCTTATTTTTATTCAAAACAATACATTCCAAGAAAATATATATTTTTCCCAAAAATACTATATTTCTTAATAAGCCCAAGTAAACGTATTTTTACTTTCCAAAAATTTATACATTTCTTCCTTGTCCAAAAACATAATATAACTTGGTAAGAATCATACTTTCATTTCTTGCGTATCCAAAATAATGTTTACCAAAAGTATATATATATAACGGTATATCCCGGAATATTTCATATGTTACGTTTTATCGTTCGGAGTCACAATATTAAGCGTGTAACTTATATTCCATTCCTTGTGATCTTTGGTATTATTTTGGAGTTGTAAATTCTTGTTATTTGTTGAGTTATATTATTTTACCCTAAAATAATATAACTAGTCCACAAATTATACAAATATTCACACAAGTGCCTTTAGTATAAAATATATATTCTAAATATATACTTAACCACTTTTATTTACAAAAACCAACCTCCGATACTTTGTATTTTTGTTACACAATTTATGGCAAAGTTTATATTTGAAATACATAGTTCACAACATACTTGTAAACACTTGTTAGAAAATATTTTCTAAGTGTTTATATTTTTAGAAAAATTTGCCATAGTTTCCCCTAAAAATGGAGGTGTCCATGCTATTAAAGCATATCATTTTCTTTTCGAAACAATCACAATAATTATCAACAATCAATCTTTAAACACTTTATATCACCAAGAGCAAAACTATATGCTTTATATACAAATCATGAACTTGATATTTCACAAAAACGCGTAGTAACTTGGTAAGGCGTTTAGTGGCCTTAGTTACCTTCCAAAATGTATTCATCCCTTTAAAAGTCTCATTTTTAAAGAATCTCGGTGTTAACAACTTGTGAATAAATTTTACAAAAGTTATTCTTTCGAACTCTTCTTGTAAATAAAGTGTTCTTACACTTATTTCATTTACAAAAATGGTGTAAGTGCAAGTAAAAGTCATGATCTTTTTAAAATCGATTCTTGAACTTGGTTCGCTTAGAAAAGTCTCTTGTAAATCTCGGATCTACATGATCACCAACTCATTTTGTTTCACTATTTTTCAAGAAACCATATTATCATCAAGTTCATAACTTCATTAGAATATGATTATTTATGTAACACAATATCATCTCCTAATCTTCTTAAATCATGTTTCTAATCATTACTTAACAAGTTCCATATGATGATTAACATTACATAACCAAGAATCAACATGAAATCAACAACATATTCACTACAATATCATGCTAACATTTCATTATGTTTCATCTTTATGTAAAGCTTTATGTTCATGTTTCTTGTTTAAACCTTTTAATGTTCTTGTGATATTCATCACACTACATCTTTTAACTACTCAAAATAGAAGTAACAAGGGTTAACCAAGGAACTTACAACTAGCTCAAAGGCTAGGGAAGATCTATAGTGAAAAGGATGAGAAAAAGTGGTGAATGAACGCAAATGGTAAGGATTCTCCAAGACCTTCAAGCTCCAAACTCCATGTATCACCTTCTAGTGCTTGAACAAGCTTGAAAATGGTTGAAGATGGTTGAGTTAAGGTGGTGGTGGTGGCGGTTATAGTGAGCCGAGAGGAGAGGGAGAGATGTGAGAGAGTGGGGTGATCTTGTGAAGTGATGGAGTGAAGATATGAATGATCTTGTAATCTAGGAGCCATACTTATGTAGATTTCATCCAATATCTTGTTCAAATACTCAAGCAACAATCTAGATAAAATATTGAAACAAAATCTTGGTGGGGTCCCATACATGGGCTGTAAATCATCAAAGTGGGGGGGGGGGGGGGGTTAATTGTAATTTTTGATGATAGTAGGTTACTTATAATATCCAAAGAAATCTAAGCAAATCTAGATGAATCTTTCAAATCCAAGCAATATCAAAATAAATCTAGTAAAATCAAGAAAGGATTTAGTAGAGATTTTGAAATCTTGGAGTGGGGCCACCTCCTTGGTGCCGTGAATATGGAGGGGGGAGGGGGTCCATGTGTAAATTTTGATGGTAAGTGAATAATAGTTGGAGGTTAAATGAAAAGTCTAGTGTTTTAAGTGTATGACACATTATATAGTGTGTTGGGGTATTCGGGGACCGTAACTAGTCCAAAAATAATTAAACAATGTTTCTAGTAAAAACTTGGTGTTCCGGGTAATGTCCGGTTGTTCGGTTAGATACTGGTTCGTTAAAGCGTCAAGTTATTCCTTGTAGTGTCCTTTATGTGTCTTTTTGTAACACTTTTAATTACCCACACTTAGGAAAGCATTCAGGACCATTTAGTCAATTTTCTGCATCTTACTGGCAGGTTAAAATGCTGAATTTTTGCTGAAAATGCAGAATTCTGCACTTAAAGTGTATTTTAGGCACTTTCCGGCACTCAAACTATCACCTGGTGACGCAGTTTTATGGTCTTCACTTCCCTACACACCAAACTAGTGTGGTACCTTGTCCCTGGCCCATACTAGGTCTCAAAATATTGTCTGTCTATGTACTGGCACTGTCAGTATATTTCTGAGTTATCCGCTCACTGTGCTTTGTGCATCAAGTATGTCACCAAAGTCTGTATGTGAAATGAAGTGACAGTATGTAATATGTGATGCACATGTATGTATGTTACAGAAATCAGAAAACAGTTTAAGTCACCAGTTGTAATTAAGAACAGTCATTAAGCATAAATCAATATTAATTAATTGTACGGAAGCATGCAAATTTGACGGTTGTCACAGATAGTCTTGTTGAAGAAAATGATCGGTTGAGGAAAGAGAATGAAAAACACTATAAGAGAATTAATGAAAATATAGAGCAAAGAGGATTACATGCCAGTATGATGTTAAAGTAAAGAGATTATTTGAAACTTTTCGTTTAAAAGTTGAATTTAAATTTCGATGAGGAGGTTAAAATGATGAAAGAACTATAAAAAATGAAGATGAAAAAGAAACCGCTGAGACATCCAATGTTCAAAATATAGTACCAATAGTAACTGAAGCAGTTGTTGATCCTCCAACAGAAACAAATCAAGAATCAGAAGAATCATATCTAGAGTTGGTGTTTACCAATCCGGAAAAACAAGAAGTTGATTCTCTACATAATTCACAAAAAGATGAAGATGAAGATGAAGAAGAAAAATTAGATTTCGGTGAAGATGATGATGATATGGATTTTTATGATGATGATGCTGATGATGATAATCAAGGTGGTGCTGGTGTTTCTACTAGCAAAATCAACAAAGAAACTGATTCTGGAAGTTCAAAAAGTCAATTGGAATAGACAACCTCATACAAAGATGAAGAAAGTTCAGAAGAACAGGGGAGTCTGGAGATAAAAATGTTGATATGGAACAAGCTTTGATGGTTTATACGAGTATAACTACAGGATTTATCACAAACGTAGTACCATTCATGTTTGTTCCTGATAGTGAAGTTGCTTCACAATTTCTGGATAAAAACTATGATGTTAAAGACGAAGAGTTTGTGCACAATTATTCAAAAGAAGAACTAGAAAAACTCTGTGGGATACCAGAAGAGGAGTTTGTGTTTGATTTCGAGAAAGATTTAGAAGACCTTGGTAAAGAAGATCAAGAAAGCAAATACATTTTTGAACCGGTTGCTGATGCAGATGATTATGATCATGTTGAGATTGAAGATATAACAGATGATGATGATGATGAAATTCGTTTTGCCAACAACATACATGAAGATTTTCCTACTTTCAACGAACAATTTGCACAGGAAGCTGAAGCTATTCTTAAACGTAAAGTTGAAGAAAGGCAGGGACATGTTCCAAAGTAATTAATGAAGAAGAAAATGTTGATGACAAAAGAAAGTGGTTAAAAGAGTTGAAACCAGAGAGTGTTTTTGAACACGCTAAAATTCTTTACACAAAACAAAGACATCTTTATGGGTGACATAATCAGTTGGATCTGGATTCCTAAACTGCAAATAATTTCTATTAGAAGAGAATATGGAATTCAATATTTTCAGTTCATCAATGACATCAAATATTTACCATGGTGGGATGTTAAAGAGTTATACCAAATAAGGTTGATAAACTATGATTTGGATGGTTACAATCAACATATTTTAAGGTTTAATAAGAGTGAACCTAGAACTAGATTTAAACATTAGAAACCACAACCAGAGCACAAAGTATCTAGAACTGAAATTGATCCTGAAACAAGGAAATAGGTGGTTAGTTTGAAATACAAAAGCCAAATGTTTTGAAGGTGATAACATTTCATGAGGTGGAGCAAGACATTTATGAATTTTTAAATACTGTTATTGTGACAAAAAGAATCAGGAGGCAGTAATAGTATTTTGTGAAGAAGGCAATTGGAGGACGAGAAGAATTTACGATCCAATGTGGATTGCCAACATGTCTCAGAAAGATTTAGAAGTTTTATTCTTCAATCAGATATACTTTGATGCGAGAGACATAGAGCAAGCATTACAATTTCAACGTGTAGCAAGAATGTGCTTTACCTGTGAGATTCACTTTGAGAGAATATGGGAAAGTAAGTGGAGAACGTTAGAAGAGAAAGAAGATAAGAAAGACTAGAAGAGGAAAGAGAAGATGGAAAAGAGAAGAAATGGAACGTTTATTTCTGGGTATCAGTTTCAAAGACCTCTGAAGACGGATCACAGTGAAGAAAAGTTTTGAAGAGCATCAGAAGGAATATCGGAAAAGAGTGTTTGGAACGGATGAATGAAGATTAAGGACCAACAACAGAAAAGACTGCGGCACTATGAAAGGGGGATTCTGTTAGTACAGTGATGTCTAATGCATGTGTCTTTTGTACTAGTCCTTTTGTTTATAGGGTAGCATAGTCGTTGAGTTAGTTTATGTTTGGATTTGTAATGTAAACTACTCATACGCATGCTTGAGTCCTAAGCAGTGTATGAGTAGTACATGCGCAAGAGTCATGCGCTAGGTAGTCATGTTCCTATATATAGGTTGCTTATGTGCTTGAATAGGAAGTCATCACATTTGGAGCTTTTGTAAGGAAATCAACGTGTAACGAAGTGCTGCCGAAATTAATAGAAAACGTTATATTTAGAACTCTGAGCATAACACATCAACACTATATGGATTTCGCACGTATAATGTTGTCGTGGATTCTGTTTACACTGTATACAAGGTCTAACAATGTCTAGTGCATTGATTCTTGTTTCTACAGTTATTGACATATCTCTTAATTCTATTGAGTTTTTCTCAGTAAATAGAGTATCGGAAACAACTTAATGTTTTGATTGATCTAATTCTTCCCAACTCCTTTGATCACTTAATCAGTTATCAATATAAGCTAGTTTATCTTCTGAATTTACGGTGAAGTCAATTTAGTGTAACAGGCTCCGATACCAATATGTGGATCTGAGAGAGTGTGCAGTGTGTGTTTTTGATAAAACAATTGAACAAATTATAAAAGTAAATCAAAAAGTGATAATAAACACATCAATCTAAAACAACTGGATTTATGAATGATTGCAAAATGATTTCATATTATTCTCAATGTTTTAGTACACTCAAATAGTACATCAGACTCCCTCCTTATCAAGTGCATTCTGTTGATGCAGATTTTGTGTCCGATGCTTGTCGAATAGATTAGTTTTATTTTACGCTGAATTTGTAATAGTTAGTGAAACGGTCTATCGAACGTGTATAGACCCGCTCGTTTGAAGTGGTCAAACGAGAGGGTTATTCGGTTGACCGTGTGGGTTTTGCTAGACAAACAGTTAGATAATGGTTGTATAATGTTTGGTGTCGAAGGATAAGGCATCGAAGGATTGTGTATATCCTTCGATGAGCTCGAAAGATATCCATCGATAGATGAAGATGGACCTCGAAGGATATGTCATCCTTCGAGGTATATGTGTATCTTTCGATAGCTGGATGATCGACAGATGATCTATCGATCAATCAGTTAGATCCTTCGACCATGCAACCTGTGTTGGGTATAAATACCAACACTTTGTCATTTGCAAGACCAAGAGAGTTAGAGAAGGTTTGAGACCTCGCCCAGGGAGAGATCACCACTTGATCTCTCCCGGAATGTATACTCCTTTGGTATTAGTTCGGTTATCATGTAATCGGGCCGATTTGTAACGTTTTACTACCGGATTAATACAAAGTTGTTTGTTTATCATTGCTAATCTCTTCCGTCTTTGAACATAATCACACGAATCACGGTTTCGGTCACGAAACCCGGTCCTACAATTGGTATCAGAGCCATGGTGCCCGATTTAGTAAATCTAACCGTTTACTAAGTCACATGTGCTCTAGATCTGTGATTTTTGTGCTTTTTGTTCAAGATGTAAAAATGGTGAAAATCAAGAAAAACTCAGATCTGGACCCGAATATTCAGATCTGTGCTGGAACGAGTGTTGGGTTTATGTTTTTCACCTATATAATCAAGTTATCATCATCAAAAATCAAAATTACAACGTTTTTGTCAAATCTGCAAAATAAACAGCGCTGTGTTCTTGATGTTCTTGGCAGCTTCATATTTCGAAAGATCCACTCCCGAAAGATGAAACTGTGCTCGAAAGATTGAAACATGGTTCGAAGGATGACAGACTGTTCGAAAGATGTTACTTTCCTCGAAGGATGAAATGCCTTATCGAAGGATCATCTTTCGAAAGATCAAGAATTTGAAAGATATCTTGATCATTCGAAAGGTCTGATCAATCGAAGGATGAATCCTTCGAGAAACTTAACATCTTTCGAGTCTCAATTCGAAAGATATTTTGCCTTTCATCTGTCGAGGTTAAGAAACATCATCGAAGGATATATCTTTCGACCTGGATGTCTGATCGCGGGATGTTGAGGCATGACGAAAAAAAAAAAAAAAAAAAAAAAAAAGGGATGATGATACTTGATGGTTGGAAAATTGTGGGGTAGTCACGGTTACCGATGCAAATGTCAAAAATGGTGACGCGACTATTATGGGCCAAAAACCAAAAACGAGAACGGTATGTTCACTTCCGCACGTCGATAGTTTATGAGTGTTATCGGTTATTCGAAAATGTTCGAAAGCATTTTGTTACTTGTCATATTCTCGCATTTGAAGACGAACGTATGAACCTTGAACGCCAACACCGGTCCTAACGAGTTCACAAAGTCTTTGGAGGGATACAAGTCGGATCCGATGGGGTACTAGGCGATATTGCTTTATCAACTAGAATATGCAACGAAGAAATCCTTTTTGTTTATTGTCATATTCTCGCATTTGGTAACGAATGAATGAACCTAGAATGTCAACACCGGTCCTAACGAGTTCACAAAGTCTTTGGAGGGATACAAGTCGGATCCTACGGGGTACTAGGGGACGTTCTTATTCAACTAGCATATGCAAAGAAGAAATTCGTTTTCGTGATTTTTCGAAAAACCAAGAACATTCAACGGAGATTGATGACAGTTCCGCTTAGTGGAGGGAACTGGTGAACATTTGACGACAGTTTCTTTGAAGTGGAGAGAATCTGTTAAGGTTTAGAGATCTTACCAAAGAAATAGGGGGAATAAAAATTTCGTATGTTGAATTTCTTCGGTAAATTTCTAAACGCAATCACAGGTGGTAGAGTTTGTGATTTTCTGGTGATACAAACGGTTCGGCGTGGAATGTTTTGCACAGACACATATTTGAGGATTTTAATTAATTCTCCAGCCAGCGTGAAGGGTTTTGCACGGAAAAATACAGGTTTCTAAAGTCTACAGTAGTTACAAAAGCGCTGTTCACTGAAGACCTGGGGAATCTTTCTGAAAGCTGATAGTTCAAGACTGAAGACCTGCAGGATTCGGTTTTGGGTTTGATGTTTCCTTGGGATTTTACAGGGATCTGGGGGTAACTCAATTCGTTGAGTTTGCAAACGATGTACTTGGTCAAGCTGACTTCCTGAGTACTGATGCTGAAGATCCGTAGTGCATTACGTGGTCAACTTCACAAAGGCGAGACAATGAGATCTGGATGTAGTTCAACTAAGCATGCTGGTTGAGCTTGCAAGGGATACACTTGGTCTAGCTGACTTTCCTGAGTGTTGATGCTGAAGATTAAAGTGCATTACTTGGTCGATTCCACAAAGACGGTTTACAGAAGACAGTTCACCAGAAATCTCTATCGATGTAGTATGCTTGTATGAAATAGAGTTCTTATGACAAGATCAAGACTTGATGCAGTTCTTAAAGATTGGAACCCTTATCAAATGCCGGTTGGAGTATTGGAAGATCAGCGGAAGATCGGTCAATTGAGGAAATTGCACAACACCCAACACGGATACGCGTACTTTAAAGGGGAAATATTATACAAGGAGCATCAAGATACTACTTACCTGGATCATCGGTCAAGGGGGAATTTGTTAACACAGAGAAGATGAATACCTGACTGAAGATCGATTGCAGTTGCATTTTCAGCATTCGACAGCAACGGACAAGGGGGAATTTGTTGATGCAGATTTTGTGTCCGATGCTTGTCGAATAGATTAGTTTTATTTTACGCTGAATTTGTAATAGTTAGTGAAACGGTCTATCGAACGTGTATAGACCCGCTCGTTTGAAGTGGTCAAACGAGAGGGTTATTCGGTTGACCGTGTGGGTTTTGCTAGACAAACAGTTAGATAATGGTTGTATAATGTTTGGTGTCGAAGGATAAGGCATCGAAGGATTGTGTATATCCTTCGATGAGCTCGAAAGATATCCATCGATAGATGAAGATGGACCTCGAAGGATATGTCATCCTTCGAGGTATATGTGTATCTTTCGATAGCTGGATGATCGACAGATGATCTATCGATCAATCAGTTAGATCCTTCGACCATGCAACCTGTGTTGGGTATAAATACCAACACTTTGTCATTTGCAAGACCAAGAGAGTTAGAGAAGGTTTGAGACCTCACCCAGGGAGAGATCACCACTTGATCTCTCCCGGAATGTATACTCCTTTGGTATTAGTTCGGTTATCATGTAATCGGGCCGATTTGTAACGTTTTACTACCGGATTAATACAAAGTTGTTTGTTTATCATTGCTAATCTCTTCCGTCTTTGAACATAATCACACGAATCACGGTTTCGGTCACGAAACCCGGTCCTACACATTCTCTTACTAAGTTCTTCTACCTTTTGGCTCTAAGTGTTACAAACAGTGGCGGACCCAGGAATTTTTCCATGGGGGTGCGGAACATTTTTAAAAATTTTAGACCCCTAGGTATATAAGTAAAAAAATCGGTTCGTGTCGGGTCAGGTCATCTAAAACAAACGAACATCAAACTAAATTTATATAATCCTCAAAAACATGTCAAACCTTGTTACAAACATAATTAAAACGCCGACGCCCTACGGGTTTTCATTTTTTGAAATCTATCCAAAACATCATCTAAAGCTAATTTCTTAAGCAATTCTTTCTCTATATAACATAAGTCATCGCTCCATAACATAATCTTTCAATTTTAATTTACAACTATTCAAGCCCTAGAAATCATAACGTAAGTTGTAATCACCCTAAAAATATATAAACAACATAATCACCCTAAAAATCATCTAAACAACCATAAACAACGTCAAAACACACAAAATTTCAAACATATTTAACAACTTTATTACCCTTTTTTCTCCGATAATATCAACCAAAATCATCAAAATAACAAAGAAACTTACCCATGTTCGGATTCCAGTTAGATTTGGTGTAGAACTACGGTGGTATGGTGGATGATTACGGTGGTCGCCGGCTGCTGAACTGTTGTCGCTGGGTGATGTTGTTCGTTGGCAGTGCAGGGACGCAAGAGAGAGAGAGAGAGCGGGATAGTTTCTAAAGGTTTTGGGCTTTAATTATTTTATTATAGTTTGAAATATTGTTGGGTTTGGTTAATGGGCTAAGACTTAGTGAGCTAGCTAGTTAGGAAATATAAGTGGGTAAAGGTATGGGTATTTGGGTTTAGTTGGTTAGGTATTAAAAGTTATATAATTTAGGTAGTATATTTTAAAAAAAAATAAGAGTTTGCTAAAAAAATTTAAAATATAAATTGATAACACTTTTTACCTAAGGGGTGCGGACGAAAAATTTCAAAGGGTGCGGTCGAAAATTCCATGGGGTGCGGACGAAAAATTTCAAGGGGTGCGGACGGGATTTTCGACGGAATTTAGCCCTAATTTTTTTTTCCCCGGGGGTGCGCCCGCCCACCTTAGGGTGTGCTTGGGTCCGCCCCTGGTTACAAATTACATTTTGAGAAGAACTACATATAAAGGAGAGAACTGTTGATGACGTCACCATAAAAGCGACCCTAAACAAGCTATTAAATGGTATAACTATCAACAGTTAACAAATTGCTGGACAATTAGAGAAACTACTGTTACATTGAATTACTATCAAAAAAAAGAAACAGCTGGGATTCCAAAACTGCTGGAAGGAGTCCAACACTTTTGGGATCCAGTACTTTTAGTCATCTGACTTGGTCTTTAGCTTTGACTTGTTGAGTTGATTGTTGATTGTTGACTAGTTGACCCAGCGCTTTAGCAATCCAACACTTTGTACTTCAACTTATTCCATCAGGCAGGGAAGATGGTTCCCTTGAGTTCTGGCTTTCATCATTAGCAGATCTTACATAATCCAACATTTAGATAAATGATATTGCTCATAATAAACAATGGTGTTGCTCAAAATTTTTTATTATATGTTACATATGATACGCAAAATTCAATGCTGAAAGGCAAACCTGTCCACCATAATGTGGCATTACCATTGCATGCCAGTCATGGTAATGAACATAAAAAGTTAAATTGTTATTTGTTGACGTGGGTTTTTGTCAGATCGTGATCCTACTGGAAACAAAAAACCTATAACTACTGATAACCACATGTTTTTTTTTTTTTTTTTTTTTTTTTTGCCTAGGTAGTCATGCTTTGCTTCCTAAGCCTGCTATTTTCTTTTGGTTGGTTGTTTTCTTCCTCTGTTAGGCCATATGTTATATATGTGAGAGAGGTGTTAGAGAACCTGTGGCTTGACGTGCCCAGCGTAAAACTACGCCCCCATGAAGCATCGAGATGAAGCGTCCCTTTGTATGAAGCATTCCTCGCAAGCATTTGCCATTCTCACGCACAATATGGTATTTACATTATCCTTTTCTTTTTAATATTTCAATTTACATTTAAATCTGCTATTTTGTTGACAACATGTGCTTGTTGGTTTAAATTAAAAAAAATACTTAATACAAAGTTTTGTTTGATTTCTTTGTAAACATTTCAACATAAATTTTAACAAAAACCAAGTTATACTCAAAATTTAGTATTTTTGTCTTTTGAGCGTCTTTTTAGCACATGCTTTGATCAACATTTCAGAGGATAAAGAAAATGATAACTGGGTTGTATTAAGGAACGCTAAGTTTTTTTAATTATGTAAAGTTTAATCGTGTTTTTTATTATGTATTTTTTTAAGCGACGAAAAGTTTTAACTGTTCTTATTTTTGTATTTTATTTTTTATTTAGTTATAAATGTTTGGACATTTATAAATATTCTTTGGTTAAAAAACATAAGAAAAAAGGGTGAATGATGAATTATGGGTATGATGTAGGTCGAATGAGTAGATAGAGAGTGATGATATGACGCTAAGGTGTTGAATGGTGATGAATGACGAGTAAAACACGAACCCTTACGGTAAACATGTTTGGTGAAGGCTGTCTTTGAAAATTCGGAAGCCTTGTGCGAGTAGAAAAAAACATGGCCTAAATATAACCTTATAAAAACATAGTACTAGGACAATAATTGTGATAACATCATTTTTATAAACGAACAAAACTGTTGTAGCCAAATAATCTACTTACACGATTCATTCATGAGGTTTTTCTAGCATTTTTGAAAGCAAAGTTTTTAATTAACTCTTCATAATTCATACTCTCTAATATTGCGTTATCAATTATGTGATAAATAATTTGAGAATCTTACTAATTAGAACCTCAATACAGTACAACTCAAAGCAAAGCAAAGCAAAAAAATTAATGAGTTTTGTCCTTAGTGTTTTCAAATCTTGCACGTTATGTCCTATAGGGCAAACCCAGTTAATTTTTTTTGTTAAAACTGATCATGTGCAAGGCACATGAGGGCATTTTTGACATTTTACCATATTATTTAAATAAATATCTTAAAAGAAAATATAAAAAAATATATATATTAACAATTTTCATTCTTTGCTCTCATCTCTTTCCTTCTGTTCATCTCTTTCCTTCTGTTGATCTCTCTCCTCGTTCCCAGCCACCACAACCACCACCACCATCACCTTCTGCAATTTTCGGTCACCTGAACAAAACCAACCAAACTTCACCCCCTCCTGCAATTTCCGGCCACCTGATGCAATCGATTTGGGACTCGATCAACAAGAACATCATCGATTTAGGGGATGTGACGATAACAGATCTTAGCAAAAAGGGCGTTTGGATTATATACAAGGATTTGGATTTCTTTGTTTTTCTAAGGTCTCTGTTGAAGATTAATAGCTATTTGGGTAAGAATTTGGTAGAATGAGATCTGGTTATTTTGTTTTTGGTGATGGTGGATCGAAGGGGTGGATGTTGATGGTGATGTTGGAGACGGTGGAGTGTTGATGGTGGGTCAGGCGATGGTGGAGATAGTGGGTGGTGATGGTGGGTCTAACGATGGTGATAGAGAGGTTGTGATGGGTGTGACGGTGGTGAAGGATGACGGTCCGATGGGTGGTAGTAGAGGTGCGGGTTTAGGGTGTAAAGTGTTGACCGATTGTTTAGGTGAACGGAGGTGGTGGTTGTGGTGAACAGAGGTGGTGGTGGTGGTGCTGAATCTGCTCTATCCAAAGGTTTACACGTACCTGAATTCTCTTTCAACGATTGAAGATTCCGATTTCACGAACCTCGTTTCAAACAAACCAAACGGCGTCGTTCTTAGCCTGGATGATGACCAGATGATTCTGGATGATGACCTCTGGTCGGCAACCGACCAATTCTTGTTGGCAATCCATTCGAGTGAAACCGCTGCTATGGATTTTTTTCTCTTGATCATCAATTGTTGTTGGGGGTTTTTGATATTTTTGGTTTTGGGGATTTTTGATTTGGTATTTAGGTTTTTGATTTTTGGGGGTTTTTGATGCAAGTAGCAGTGAGCAGAGGAGGTGGAGGTGGAGGGTGGTAGTGGCGGTGGCGGTGGAGGGCGGTGGCGGTGGAGGGTGCTGGTGGTGGTGAAGGGTGGTGGTGGTGAAGGGTGGTGGTAATGGAGGTTATATATATATAGTTAAAATAATAATAATATTTTTAATTATTTTGTTTTATTTTTTAAATACTATTAAATAAATAAGGTAAAAAGACTAAAATGCCCTTGAGTGACCAGATTTAACAAAAAAAAATTAATTGGCTTTGCCCTAAAGGACATAACGTGCAAGATTTGAAAACATCAAGGACAAAACTCATCAATTTTAAAGGTAAAGGACAGCGCCTGAAATTTGGGAAAAACATAAAGGACAAAACTTGTAATTTACTCTAAATAATAAACAACATATGAAACAAGGAGGAAAGTTATTATCTTTTGATAAAAGAACGTAAATGAGCTAGTGGTAGAGTGGTAAGAGAGAGAAGTGGTGTTCCAAGTTACCCAGGTTCAATTCCTGCCCCCAGCATTTAGTTTCTGCGGCACTTGGTGATGATGGAATACTAAGCGAGTAGGCGGCGATCGCTAGTTCGATCCTTGAACTAAGCGGGTTTTACCTCACCGCACTGTCGTGCCTTCGGGCGAGTGTTCATGGGCTTTGGTCCTAGATGAGGGTTTTCCCCGGTTCGGAAGACGAATGTATCCCGATGTGATGAATTTCGCCAGTAGTCCATTTGGAGAATTCGTTGGTTGTTAAAAAAAAAAAAAAGAACACCATTAGGTATTAAACCGGAGCATTTGGTTTCAAAGACAAAACACTCTTTCCATTGCACAACATAGTCATTTTATTCACTTTTGTGTTTTAAACTAAATTTATATACAACTTTTTAAAACAATTATAAACGAAGTTTGAAATCGGGCCACTTGGGCCGGGTTTTGCTCACACCAACTTATTGGTCAAATGTTTCGCAATTCATTTTTATTCATATGAATGATACAGATGGTTTAGATAGATCAGTAATGATAATAACAATAAGAGCGCACACGGTTTGGGCTGGTTTTTATATCATACCGAAGCAGTTTAGCTTTCGGTTCGGTTTTATTGTTTGCGGTTTTAAACAATTAGGTTTCCAATCGGATCTTTTTTGTTTGATTCATATGCTTGATCAATTGTTTGATTAATAAACCATGCTCTAGTGATGGCCACGGGTATTTAAGTTCCATCTATGGTGGGTCCGGATGAGTTTCCCCTTCCAGGTTTCAAGTTCGAGTCTGCGTGATAGGGGTTTCTCATTGAGGGGTTTAAATTGAGAATCTATTGTGCGAGGGGGCTCTCTAGTGCAGCACGGTTAAAACAACGTATGCTAGACCCAGTGGCGGACCCAGAAAATTTTTCATGGGGGTGCGGAATATTTTAAAGATTTTAGGCCCTTAGGTATATAAAAAAAATTTGGTTCATATCGGGTTGGTTTGGGTCGGATCGGGTCATGTAAAACAAAAGAACATCAAGCTAAAATTTATATAATCATCAAAAACATGTCAAACGTCGTTACAAATATATTTAAAATGTCGCCATACAGGTTTTCATTTTTTGAAATTTATCCAAAACTTCTAGAGCTACTTTTCTAAGCAAGTCTTCTCTATATAACATATACAGCTAATTTTCAACACTAAACACTTAAACAATAATCACCAAACTTCATAATTTTCAACTTTAAAATCAAGTCCTAGTTTTAATTGTTGATTCCTTCTAACCATTTAAACACACTAAATTTCAATTAAAACAACAAAATCAGCCAACTAAAGTTTAAAAAACAACAAAACAACTAAAATTTCAACCTTTTTTAACAATTATATATTTCCTAAAAATCCAAATAAAACAAGAAACAACAAAATAATCGAACCATACCCGGAAAGAGTGATGAAGATGCTGTTTTCATGAGTTTGTGGCCGGAATTGCAGTGGGTTGGGTTATTATATTTCTGTTCAAATTAGATTATCAGATTGGGTTGGGCTTGGATTATGGTGTGTTTATTGGGTTAAAGGTTAAAAGAAAGTTAATTAGTTAAGTGGAAAGTTAATTAGGTTGTATTTAAAAAAAAATCAGTGTTTACATAAAAAAATTTATAAATTCATAAGATTTTTTTCGTAAGGGGAGCGGTCGAAAATTTTCAAGGGGTGCGGACGAAAATTTTTAAGGGGTGCGGTCGAGATTTTACTAATAACTTAACACTAAATTTTCTTTTTTCAAGGGGTGCGCCCGCCCACCTTGATATATATGTGGGTACGTCCATGGCTAGACCTTCCGACATTCGCGAATAATTCACACCATAAAAAAAAAAAAAAGGTTAGATTAATAAACATACTAACATACAAACCAAACCAATATCCTTTTTGTATCTTATACAAGATTTGAAGAACATAGTCTCCCTACCGGACAAATCTCATATGAACTGTTTTTCTTTCTTTTTCTTGATGATTGACACTTCAACTATTTGACTATTATCTATTCTGTGTGCTCTCAAATTAATATACTTTTAATCCCAAAACAAGAGAATTAAACTAAAAGGTAATCGTTATAATATTAACAAGTATCTTAATTAAATAATAACATAAAACATGATATGACATTTTAATGATTTTATATGATCCGGTTCGGTTTTTTAATTACAGCTTTCACACTAAATATCAAAGCAAACTATAGTATATATATATATATTCTCGAGTAAATTACAAGTTTTGTCCTTTATGTTTACACTTTTTTACAGACGGTGTCCTTTAGCACAAGAGTTGACAAGTTTTGTACTTAATATTCCATAATCTTGCACGTTCTATCATTTAAGCCAAACCAAGTTAGATTTTTTAGTTAAGTATTGTCACGTGCCTTGAACATGAAACTATTCTTGTTATTTCACCTATCCAACGGCTATTTTGTAAGAAAATTTTATTTATGGACTTTCTGAACCAAATTCAAAAATAAAAAAGAAATATAAACTCTCTCTCTCTATAGTCTGAAACTCCCATCTCTTGTGATAAACGTAACGTGATTGAATACTGAATGTTGAATACAATGGAATAATTTACATGAACTTGAATGAGATCTACAAATGAAAATCTAAAGGCCTATTTATACTAATCTAATGGGTACGAGTGTAGAGACATGTCCCTTCGTGAATAGTCGCGTCTCTTGAATGTGTGGTTGAGAATTAACGTGAAAGGTTGTGTCTTTTCCTTCTTAATCACAGCCACTAAGAATAGGTGTGTCTCTTGGTGGTGTCCCTTGAAACCGTCGATCATAGGGGTGTGTCCCAAGGGTGTCGCAACCCTTAGGGGTGTTGGTTGACATCTTTCAGTTTAACATAATCAACCCCTATAGTTTGTAACCGTCATACTTTATACTAATTACCACTAAACCCTTGTACTAGGATGTGTAAAGATTAAGGATTTCATTCACCCCCCTAATCTTGAACATCCTTGAGTTGTTGCATATCTTGAACTCCAAGCAGTTCTCGCATTGTAGCAAATTTGACTCTTGCTAGTGCCTTTGTTAGTATGTCTGCCCGTTATAGTTCTCCACTTATATGTTCCACATTGATGTTTTCGTTCTCCACGCATTCTCTTATGAAATGATAGCGTGTATCAATGTGCTTGCTTCTTCCATGAAAGACTGGATTTCTCATGAGTGCTATTGCAGAAACGTTATCCACCCTGAGTGTTATCTTCTCTTCCTTCCAGTCTGTAATTTCACTTAATAGTCTTTTAAGCCATAGTGCTTGGCATGCTGCTGCAGTGGCTGCCATGAATTCTGATTCACATGATGATAATGCCACTGTCTGTTGTTTCTGTGTACACCAGGTTATAGGTGATTCTCCAAAGTAGAATACCAGACCAGTTGTTCCTTTTCCTTTGTCTGTATTAACTCCAAAACTGCTATCACTATAACCTGTGATCTTACATCCTCTTTGCTTCTTGTATATGATTCCATGCTCTTTAGTTCCTTTGATCTTACATCCTCTTTGCTTCTTGTATATGATTCCATGCTCAAGTGTTGCTCCTTTGGTTCTTGCATTAATCTACTAAGCAGACTGACTGGGTAACATAGATCTGGCCTTGTATGCAATAAGTACCTGAGAGAACCTATCAGGCTTCTGTAATGTGTTGCATCTACTAGATCTCCTTCTTCAGTCATCGTTAATTGTGTTCCTGGATTCATGGGAATCTTTGTGTCGTTGCAGGTTAACATATCAGCGTCTTTGAGTATCTTGTTGATATAGCCTGTCTGCTTGATGGCTATCTCACCCCCTGCTTGAATGACTTCTATTCCCAAATAATATGCTAGCAATCCTAGATCGCTCATTTTAAACTTGTTCTTCATCTGAGATTTAAAAACATCTATCTCCTTCCTTGATGTTCCAGTGACTATCAAATCATCAACATAGACTCCGACTATTAGTGTAGAAGTCTTACTCGTCCTTGTATAGATTGCATTCTCTAAAGTGCACTTCTTGAAGTTAAGTGACTTTAGGGTTTGATCTAACTTCGTATTCCAAGCTCTTGGTGCTTGTCTTAATCCATACAGTGCTTTTGATAGTCTATAAGCATTTCCTTCATCACCTGGCCTTACAAATCCTTCTGGTTGTGAGACATAGACTTCCTCCTTGAGATCTTCGTGTAAGAATGCAGACTTCACGTCTAAATGATGTACCTCCCAACCTTGATATGCTGCTAAAGCCAACATTAGTCGAACTGTCTCTATGCGTGCTACTGGTGCAAAGACTTCGTCAAAGTCTATTCCGTGTTGCTGAACATATCCTTTTGCAACCAGCCTTGCTTTGTGTCTGACCACGTTTCCGTTTGCATCTTTCTTAGTCTTGAATATCCACTTTAAACCTATTTCCTTGTGATCTCTTGGCAACCCTGTTAATCTCCAAGTGTTATTCTTGTTTATCGAGTCTAACTCGTCCTTCATTGCTTCAATCCACTATTTGTCACTAGACGCTTCCTTATAATTCCTTGGTTCTTCTTCAGCAAGTAATAACTCTTGTGGATCTACTTGAATTTCCTCTGTCTCTTCGTATAGTTCTTCGAGACTTCTTAGTTTTACTGGAGTGTCACTAATACTCTCTGTTGTACTTTCAGAGGTAGATGGACCTCTACTTGATAATCTGCTTGAACTTCCTGTTGAGTTCTGATTGTACGAAAGTGCTGGCGGGGTTACATAGGAGTTTGGTTCTTCTGTCTGATCTACTCCTGAATCATCATGATGTGGCCCGCTACTACCAGGACTACTTGGTTCATTTTCTTCTAACTCTGGTGGGTTGTCATCTTCTTGAATGATAAAGTTTGTCCATTCAGGATTCCCTGAATCCACCGTTTCCATATAACTATTCTAGTTCCATGGTTGACCTTCCATGAACTTTACATCTCTACTGACACATATCTTGTTCTTCGCCGGATCATATAATCCGTATACCTTTGATCCTTCTTCTATTCCAAGGTAAACCATAGGTGCACTTCTATCATCTAACTTCTTTTGTTGAAGTGGTAATACCTTAGCGTATGCTGTGCAGCCAAAAACCTTTAAGTGTTCCAGATTCGGCCTTCTTTCTTTCAATGCTTCATACGGGGTCTTGTTTACCAAAGCCTTTGTTGGAATCCGGTTTAATAAATATAACGTATGTCTTATTGCTTATCCCCAGAAATTTTGTGGCATGTTCATTGCCTTTAACATACTTCGAGTAGTTGACAACATCGTCCTGTTTCTTCTTTCTACTACTCCATTTTGCTGTGGGGAATATGGCGTTGTAAGCTGTCTCGCTATGCCAATGTCCTTGCAATACTTGTTGAATTCAGCCGACGTGAATTCTCCTCCTCTGTCCGTCCTTAGCATTTTTAACTTGGTCCGAGTTTCTGTCTCCACCATTTCTTTGAACTGCTTGAAAGTTTCGAATGCTTGATCCTTGGAAGTTAGTTGACATGCCCACATGTAACAAGTACAGTCGTCTACAAGTATAAATATATACTTCTTCCCAGCATGTGTTGGTGGGGATATAGGACCACACAAATCTCCATAGACTAAATCCAAAGGTCTCAAAGATCTGAATTTTGCCTGATTTGGAAATGGTTTCCTAGTAAGTTTTCCTAATAAGCATGCATCACATACTTGATTGGCATGACTTATTTGAGGAACTCCATGTACCAAGTTCTTTAGAGTCATTTCCTTAATAGCATCGAAGTGTAAATGGCCTAACCTTGCGTGCCATAACCATGCTAAATCTTCTGTGTTTGAGAGCAGACAGATTGGCCTTCCAATCTTCAACTTTACTTTATACAACCTGTTCCTCATTCTCCTTACTCGCATTAGTAACTTTCTATTTCTGACGCGGACTGTTAGTAAGTCTCCATCCATTACTACTTTGCAACCGATTTCTGTGAGTTGTCCTAGGCTCAATATGTTGCTTTTCAGACTTGGAATGTAGTACACTTGAGAAACAATCTTTTGTTCTTGGTTCAGACATTCCAGCAGTATTGGACCTATGCCTTTAATTTCTACGTGCAACCCGTCACCGAACCGAACTTGCCCTGTCACCTTTTCATCTAATTCTCTGAAGTGACTTCGCACTCCTGTCATGTGGTTGTTGGCCCCGTTGTCTAAATACCATAGACTTTCATCTTCTGTGGCGTAACTTGCTGGTTCTATGCGTTCTTCGTTTAGTAGAACCCTTTCTTGAACAACGTTTTCTTCTTGTATTGCTGTCACACCCCGACCACGTAAAACAACAAAACGTGGCGGAAACGTCGGGGAGTGTTGTAACAGAATCATTGTTTCACAACCATGGATTAAAAAATTTTGTTTTATTGAATTAAATGTATTACATTACATTGGAATTTGAAACAAAACATAAACAAATAGTCTTGCATTGTTATTAAGTCACTAAGGCCTCGTCCATTCCTATGTGAGCGTACACAAATATCATCATCAATCATCATCAACTATGGTACCTGAAACACATGTGAAAATACGTCAGCATAAAAATGTCGGCGAGTACATAGGTTTTATGTGAGTGTCAGATTCATGGCTCGTTTTACATGTTGCAATACTTATTTAAAAACCTGATTTTGAAAAGTATAGTGTTGCGACATAATTAACCAACTCAAATCAATTTGGATATGATTTATAAAATCTCGTAGCCATGATTCTTAACTCCAAAACATTTGTTTTATGAAATCAAGTTGTAAAACATATCGTAGAAACTCGTATGGTTTATATTATTCAGAAAACATCATTGTGTGACATCGTTTCAAAATCGTTTACCCAAGTGATCTAGATAACGCAACGATATATAATGTGTTAAAAGCACTTATATATAGGAAGTACCAGCGGCGTTTCCACCATGCTTTTAGCACATTACACCTGCCCCGTTACCTAACCACTTCCATAACCCAATGGTTCAAACAGATACAAATGGTTCACATATATCAAATGGTTACAAATGGTTCACATATATCCAACGATTTCAAATGGTTCACATACATCAAATGATTAGAAATGGTTCACATACATCCAATGATTACAAATGGTTTACATACATCAAATGGATTACAAATGGTTCAAAACATAAAACAATTGCGCTAGCATGTTAAGTGAACATACCTAGCAAAACATAATGAAATCATGTACTAATAGTGTACTAATGAACATAGCAAGTATATGATATGAAAACACGGAAAGCATGAAAGTAACAAGTAGGCACATATGTTTCACCCCAAAACATTTGAAAAACAGTAAAATAGGGGACTATGTACTCACTTGAGGGTGCTTAGAAGTCTTGAACAACAACCAAGCAAAGCTAGAGGGATCACAGAATCAAACGGCACCTAATATAGGTAACTATGTTAATAAAAGGACATAATCGGAGGATCGGGTAGCATGAGGGTTCGTAAACCAAATGAGTGTAAGAACTCATGCAATATGGTTTAACAAAGCCTACATACTAAAACGAAACCTATGCTAAGTGCTTACGACCCATTACGACTCGTTAAGATAGCTTACGCTACTTTAACGCGTCCTGCGCGTAAAACGCGTTCGGAACGCCTAACTAGTCCTATGACAAGTAATATATGCCTTAACATGTCTAATAATGTTACCTAATCAGTTAGATGTGAAAATTTAGGTTACATATGCTTAAAATGAATTTATGCGCAAAAAGGGCATTTTGGTAATTTCCGAAGGCATATAAATTACCTATCATACCACTAACTAAACGAAGTGACCATAAGGTATAACCTCGGAAGGTTATTCCCTATACAACTATGTTCACTAAACATGTTTGGTCGGATCCTAATGATCGACCAAACGGGTCTAGTTCGAAAGTCTAAGCGGTTGTTTAGACCGCTTGACTTACGACTCTACATAAGCACTAAACCTAAAGTGACGAGCTAAACATGTTAAAACATGTTTAACGAAGTTAGAAAACAGGTTTGGTATCAAAACAAACGGTTTTGATACCTAAAAGTAGTTTGGTTACAAAATACGCAAGAATACGCATTTTGGCCGAAACTACGACTCGCCACTATGCCTAGATAACGTGGTAATCAGTAGGTATAGTCATAAGAGACTAAAACCATCGTGATTATGCTCACGTTATGAAGTTCAAACGAACTTCGTATTGACCATAAACTGGTCAATGCAGAAAGTCAAACAAAATTTGACTTTCACGCTAAAAAAATGCATAAAAGAATGAAAGAGAACTTACAAAAGGTCCAAGGAGGTTTGATCCAATTTATTCTCAGGTATGAAGTGCAAGACTTCAACTTAGAGAATGAAAATCAGATCAAATGTGAGTTTGAGAGCAAAGGGGGTGGGGTATATATAGTTTTTGCACAACCGTTAAGATCGTTCATCTTAAAACAAGCTTCGATCTCATCCGTACACATGTGCCCATGGTTTTGTGAAACCATGGGAGCCCCTAGTTTCATTAAAACCATGTGCAAATGAGGGGAACAGCTGGAACAAGCTGGAATTTAGATTTTTCATTTTGGTCCCTTCCTAAGATAACTATGGCAGAATGTCAATTTTGGTCCCTGGATGTGCAAAACATGGTTTTTGATGCATTTTTGACACGTTTAAGCCCCGTTAATCCCATTTCAAGGCTCTAAAATGAAGTTAAAGTATAGGGAACGTGAAACATGCTCAAAAATATCTCGGATGTCGGTTCGTTTGGTCGTACGGTTGAATTGTTCGGTTAATTACGACGAAACACGAACGAATGCGAAAAACGATCCAAATTACGCGACGAATGGAATTTTATCATGCCAATCACTAAAATAAAATATTTTAATGATTACATAAAGTTTTGGATGTCCGGATGTATTCAGAACATAAGATATGCGCGAAAATGCAAACTTATGAACTTTTTGACGCTTTTAGTCCCTAAATGACCAAAAAGTTTATTTTAGCACACCAAACCCCTCAAATCCTATTTCTAGGATATGTAAAGGATATTTAGGGTATGTTTAACTTATGGTCATGTTCCAGAATGTTCGTTACAGTACAAATCGACATACTTTCGCAGTTTGTCAAAATTAGTCCCTGTAAGCTAATAAACTTGATTTCGCCACACCAAACCCTCCAAAACTTATTTCTAAGTTATGTAAAGGTTATTTAAGGTATTTTAAGCCTATTTCACTATTCCAGAGTGTTCGTTGCATTAAACTGGTTATATTTGCGCATCAGTGCGCGTATAACCTTCCAGAAAGCGATTTAAAGCTTGAAGTCGAACATGAATTGATATGTGAAAACGATACACATATTTTTACAAATCCCAAGTATGAAACACAATATTTCATTAATTTGGTATTTGTTTGATGGTCGCGGAGGTACATGTGTCATAGTCTCCCCTACTTTAGGAAATTTCGTCCCGAAATTTATTCGTAGGAGTCTGCCTGTGACAATGTGTTAAATAATTGTCTTGCATGGAATCTAGGGTTTTTATCTATTTGCGTAGAATAACCCATCAAAGATATGCAAGGCGTAATCCTGTTATTTCTCTCAACGGACATTCTTCAGAAACGAAAAATGAACGGAGTTATTTTCAACAGGCATTCTTCAGAAAATGGAAAATGAAGGAATAAACAAAGGATATTCATTTCCCTCGATGGATATTATTCAAAAACGAAAATGAACGGAATGAGTCATTTTCCTCAATGGGTATTTTTCAGAAACAGAAATGAAGGATTAAACAAAAGGATATTCATTTCCCTCGATGGGTATTCTTCAGAAACGAAAATGCACGGAATGAGTCATTTTCCTCAATGGGTATTCTTCAGAAACGGAAATGAAGGATTAAACAAAAGGATATTCATTTCCCTCGATGGGTATTCTTCAGGAACGAAAATGCACAGAATGAGTCATTTTCCTCAATGGGTATTCTTCAGAAACGGAAATGAAGGATTAAACAAAAGGATATTCATTTCCCTCGATGGGTATTCTTCAGGAACGAAAATGCACGGAATGAGTCATTTTCCTCAATGGGTATTCTTCAGAAACGGAAATGAAGGATTAAACAAAAGGATATTCATTTCCCTCGATGGGTATTCTTCAAAAAAGAAAATGCACGGAACGAGTCATTTTCCTCAATGGGTATTCTTCAGAAACGGAAATGAATGATTAAACAAAAGGATATTCATTTCCCTCGATGGGTATTCTTCAGAAACGAAAATGCACGGAATGAGTCATTTTCCTCAATGGGTATTCTTCAGAAACGGAAATGAAGGATTAAACAAAAGGATATTCATTTCCCTCGATGGGTATTCTTCAGAAACGAAAATGCATGGAATGAGTCATTTTCCTCAATGGGTATTCTTCAGAAACGGAAATGAAGGATTAAACAAAAGGATATTCATTTCCCTCGATGGGTATTCTTCAGAAACGAAAATGCACGGAATGAGTCATTTTCCTCAATGGGTATTCTTCAGAAACGGAAATGAATAGGGTTAACTCTAGACACATGACAAAACTTGCTGTGGTTTCTGTGCACTAAATTCCATAATTATGTACGCGTCCATAATTACGTAATTCCTTGCACAGTTCGCACAGTGCATTTCATAATGTGTAGGGGAAGAAAATCAAACCTGTGATGAGTGTGACTAGACTACCATATGGTTCTTTTAATTAGATCGACAAATGATCTCTTTAATTAGATCACCAAGGAGTCTTTTCAGCTATATCATCACATGATATTCCTAACCAAATTTTTGGATCAATCTGTTTAACTAGACCACTCAAGGGGTCTAATTATGGAATAGTACTTCATAACCCAAGGGACTTAACTACAACGTAGAAGTCCATTTAGGATTTAAGATAGTACCTTTGGATATCCTACTATGAATCCCTTATACGAAGATATGGAAGATTCTACGAGGATTTGGATAACAAAAATTTGGATCACACAAAAACATAAAAGGGAACACATAAGCACATAATCACATAATTGTTTAACTTGACCTTTAATTTTTTTATCTTTGGACACGGATATTTAAAGCACACCAGGAATCCAATTCGTGAATTTCATTTGGCACTTTAATCATTTTCAAGAATCTATCTATGAAGATAGGAATATCTTAATAGGAATTCGGCTTTGTCCTTATTGAATTGTAATGTACGTATTGAATCATACAAAGAATTCAATTAAGGGCTCCGATGAACGATACCCATCCACAAGGATCTAATTATGAGGATAGAAATATCCTACATGGAATTTGGAATTTGTGTAACGAGAGGTGTTCCGACACCTTGCACTAGGCGTGCTTAAGTCGATACACAAGGTAGAAAGTTCATGAGGTCGAGGCGCTAGATATGTCAAGGCGACATATGAAGCAGAAATTGAAGGTTGAGCAGCAGCAGGATTTGTAACAGCTTTGCTTTGGATTGCAAAGCGGCACATGTTAACCAAATGTCCCCACCGTCCATCGTGGGTACATTTAAAACAGGGTATTTGATTCAGATGATGACGGTTGCATTGATTGCATCAAGGAGCAGTCCCCTTATACGGCTTCATCCCTGAGGCGAGTCACGGTAATAGCTAAATCAACGGTCCTCTGGAGTACGACGCCTATTCGCTGGGTAATTGCAGCACCTGGTTCGGACATTTAAGTGTTGTTGCGATGAAGAGGCATCTTGAAGATAATGGAAGGCATAGGAGTAAACAAGCGATAGATAGTCAAAAGAAAATGACAACGCATGAAGATTGTGACCATTTGTTTGTTACCAAAGGCAAACAAATGGGATGGTGACTAATCAAAGTAAACGGGTCAATACAATGTATCACGAAGACATGCTCGCCTATAAATGGACACTCACCCCAAGAGTTCCCAGGTAAGAGTGACTGGTCCGATTATGTGGATTTGTACGAACACTTTAGCCTTAGACAGAAAACTCAGAGTACAAGCGTCCACCCTTCCGGATTGCACGTGTTCACATTATAAGACCCAAACTTTGACGGGATCTTGAAAACTTTGAAGGTTCAAAACCATATAATAAATCATCCTAGAACAGATGATTAGTTTTCAAAGCAGATTCAAAATTTATGTTCTTATTGTGGTTGTCACTTAAGGATAAGTGACAGTATTGTTTTAAAACTAAACACAAGATAACTTGTGTTAGGGTCCTAGGAAGGGTATAGTATAGGTCAAAGCATTACTAATAACCTAATTCCCTATAACCATTGGCTCTGATACTAACTTTTCTGTCACACCCCGACCACGTAAAACAACAAAAAGTGGCGGAAACGTCGGGGAGTGTTGTAACAGAATCATTGTTTCACAACCATGGATTAAAAAATTTCGTTTTATTGAATTAAATGTATTACATTACATTGGAATTTGAAACAAAACATAAACAAATAGTCTTTCATTGTTATTAAGTCACTAAGGCCTCGTCCATTCCTATGTGAGCGTACACAAATATCATCATCAATCATCATCAACTATGGTACCTGAAACACATGTGAAAATACGTCAGCATAATAATGCCGGTGAGTACATAGGTTTTATGTGAGTGTCAGATTCATGGCTCGTTTTACATGTTGCAATACTTATTTAAAAACCTTATTTTGAAAAGTATAGTATTGCGACATAATTAACCAACTCAAATCAATTTGGATATGATTTATAAAATCTCGTAGCCATGATTCTTAACTCCAAAACATTTGTTTTATGAAATCAAGTTGTAAAACATATCGTAGAAACTCGTTAACAAAGCTCGTATGGTTTATATTATTCAGAAAACATCATTGTGTGACATCGTTTCAAAATCGTTTACCCAAGTGATCTAGATAACGCAACGGTATATAATGTGTTAAAAGCACTTATATATAGGAAGTACCAGCGGCGTATCCACCATGCTTTTAACACATTACACCCGCCCCGTTACCTAACCACTTCCCTAACCCAATGGTTCAAACAGATACAAATGGTTCACATATATCAAATGGTTACAAATGGTTCACATATATCCAACTATTTCAAATGGTTCACATACATCAAATGATTACAAATGGTTCACATACATCCAATGATTACAAATGGTTCACATACATCAAATGGATTACAAATGGTTCAAAACGTAAAACAATTGCGCTAGCATGTTAAGTGAACATACCTAGCAAAACATAATGAAATCATGTACTAATAGTGTACTAATGAACATAGCAAGTATATGATATGAAAACACGGAAAACATGAAAGTAACAAGTAGGCACATGTGTTTCACCACAAAACATTTGAAAAATAGTAAAATAGGGGACTATGTACTCACTTGAAGGTGCTTAGAAGTCTTGAACAACAACCAAGCAAAGCTAGAGGGATCACATAATCAAACGACACCTAATATAGGTAACTATGTTAATAACGGACATAATCGGAGGATCGGGTAGCATGAGGGTTCATAAACCAAATGAGTGTAAGAACTCATGCAATATGGTTTAACAAAGCCTACATACTAAAACGAAACCTATGCTAAGTGCTTACGACCCATTACGACTCGTTAAGATAGCTTACCCTACTTTAACGCGTCGTTCGCGTAAAACGCGTTCGGAACGCCTAACTAGTCCTATGACAAGTAATATATGCCTTAACATGTCTAATAATGTTACCTAATCAGTTTAGATGTGAAAATTTAGGTTACATATGCTTAAAATGAATTTATGCGCAAAAAGGGCATTTTGGTAATTTTCCTAAGGCATATAAATTACCTATCATACCACTAACTAAACGAAGTGACCATAAGGTATAACCTCGGAAGGTTATTCCTTATACAACTATGTTCACTAAACATGTTTGGTCGGATCCTAATGATCGACCAAACGGGTCTAGTTCGAAAGTCTAAGCGGTTGTTTAGACCGCTTGACTTACGACTCTACATAAGCACTAAACCTAAAGTGACGAGCTAAACATGTTAAAACATGTTTAACAAAGTTAGAAAACAGTTTTGGTATCAAAACAAACGGTTTTGATACCTAAAAGTAGTTTGGTTACAAAATACGCAAGATTACGCATTTTGGCCGAAGCTACGACTCGCCACCATGCCTAGATAACGTGGTAATCAGTAGGTATAGTCATAAGAGACTAAAACCATCGTGATTATGCTCACATTATGAAGTTCAAATGAACTTCGTATTGACCATAAACTGGTCAATGCAGAAAGTCAAACAAAGTTTGACTTTCACGCTAAAAAAATGCATAAAAGAACGAAAGATGACTTACAAAAGGTCCAAGGAGGTTTGATCCAATTTATTCTCAGGTAGGAAGTGCAAGACTTCAACTTAGAGAATGAAAATCAGATCAAATGTGAGTTTGAGAGCAAAGGGGGTGGGGTTTATATAGTTTTTGCACAACCGTTAAGATCGTTCATCGTAAAATGAGCTTCGATCTCATTCGTACACATGTGCCCATGGTTTTGTGAAACCATGGGAGCCCCTAGTTTCATTAAAACAATGTGCAAATGAGAGGAACAGCTGGAACAAGCTGGAATTTAGATTTTTCATTTTGGTCACTTCCTAAGATAATTATGGCAGAATGTCAATTTTGGTCCCTAAATGTGCAAAACATGGTTTTTGATGCATTTTTGACACGTTTAAGCCCCGTTAATCCCATTTCATGGCTCTAAAATGAAGTTAAAGTATAGGGAACGTGAAACATGCTCAAAAATATCTCGGATGTCGGTTCGTTTGGTCGTACGGTTGCGTTGTTCGGTTAATTACGACGAAACACGAACGAAAGCGAAAAACGATCCAAATTACGCGACGAATGGAATTTTATCATGCCAATCACTAAAATAAAATATTTTAATGATTACATAAAGTTTTGGATGTCCGGATGTATTCAGAACGTAAGATATGCGCGAAAATGCAAACTTATGCACTTTTTGACGCTTTTAGTCCCTAAATGACCAAAAACTTTATTTTAGCACACCGAACCCCTCAAAGCCTATTTATAGGCTATGTAAAGGATATTTAGGGTATGTTTAACTTATGGTCATGTTCCGGAATGTTCGTTACAGTACAAATCGGCATACTTTCGCAGTTTGTCAAAATTAGTCCCTGTAAGCGAATAAACTTGATTTCGCAACACCAAACCCTCCAAAACTTATTTCTAAGTTATATAAAGGTTATTTAAGGTATGTTAAGCCTATTTCACTATTACGGAGTGTTCGTTGCATTAAACTGGTTATATTTGCGCATCAGTGCGCGTATAACCTTCCAGAAAGCGATTTAAAGCTTGAAATCGAACATGAATTGATATGTGCAAACGATACACATATTTTTACAAATCCCAAGTATGAAACACAATATTTCATTAATTTGGTATTTGTTTGATGGCCGCGGAGGTACAGGTGTCACAATAGCCATTAGCAATACGGGTGCTTCGTCTTCCTCGACGAGATTTGAATGTTCTTGTACAACATCTTTCTCAGGACAGTCTTTCTTGAAGTGTCCATAATTCTGACACTTGTAGCACTGGATCTTACTTATGTCTGTTTGGTTTCTTCCAAGATTCCTCCAATTCTTAGACCTTCCACCTCTGGGTTTATACGAAGATCCTTCGTTCTTAGTGCTTTGCCTGTCTTTATTGTCTCGCCAGTTTCCACGCGGTTGGTTGTACCTGCCACGCCCGCGGTTTCCAAACTATCTTCCTCTTCCTGAGTTGTTGTCGTTATGTGTAAACATCAACTTGTCTTGACTTTCTCCTGGGCTTCCTTTCTTTTGCTTATGTCTTTCTTCGAACGTTTTTAACCTTCCGACCGCTTCTTCTAGCGTCATTGTTTCTAGATCGGAGTACTGTTCCATCGAGGCGACAATCTGTGTAAACTTATCTGGCACTGCATTTAGAAGTTTGCGTACCAGAGTCGGTTGACTCAGTGTTGTCCCTAATTCGCTTGCCCGGGTAACTACACTGTTTATCTTTGCGGTGAAGGAGTCTATTGTGTCATCTTCCCTCATTTGCATTAACTCGAATTCTGATAAAAGTGTATGCCAACGAGCCTTCTGTACCCGATCAACACCAACGTGTCTAGTCTTGAGATTTTCCCAAATTTCCTTTGCAGTTTTACAACTTGCAATACAACATCCTCCGGTATTGCTTGGAACAGATAAGCAATAGTTGCCTTATCTTTCTTAACATCCGTTTGCGTATTTTCTGCTGGTTCAATCGTTTCCCAAAGTCCATTCGCTTCTAAAATCGTTTTGATGCAAATTGCCCAAACCGTATAGTTTGTTGCTTTCAAAATAGGACACTGGAATTGGGAAAGAGAACTTCCTTCCTTTTGAATTATAATTTGTGAATTTGGTCCGGTTGCTCCTGACATGTCTTCTGACCGAACAATCTTCATTTTCAAAAACTTTTATCTTTCTTGGTTTCCACAAACCTCTAATCCTTAACCCCCGCGTATAGCCCAACGCGTAACAAACAATCAATCTAATTCGCACTAAACCCCGGAATCAAAACCCTAGATTCCTAACCCCTGGTTCGACCCTGAACCGAAAATAAAACTAACTTGCGAATTGAGAAAGAATAATAAAACCTGATCGCGAATTCCCTGCGATGCCTAGAGCCTGATGCTTTGATACCAATTGTTGCCCAGAATGATCTTTGATCTCTAGATCGCAAATGATAAACGTAACTTTATTGAATACTGAATGTTGAATACAATGGAATAATTTACATGAACTTGAACGAGATCTACAAATGGAAATCTAAAGGCCTATTTATAGTTTTATACTAATCTGATGGGTACGAGTGTAGAGACATGTCCCTTCGTGAATAGTCGCGTCTCTTGAATGTGTGGTTGAGAATTAACGTGAAAGGTTGCGTCTTTTCCTTCTTAATCACAGCCACTAATCGAATAGGTGTGTCTCTTGGTGGTGTCCCTTGAAGCCGTCGATCATAGGGTTGTGTCCCAAGGGTGCCGCAACCCTTAGGGGTGTTGGTTGACATCTTTCAATTTAACATAATCAACCCCTATAGTTTGTAACCGCCATACTTTATACTAATTTCCACTAAACCCTTGTACTAGGATGTGTAGAGATTAAGGATTTCATCTCTCTACAACTCTCAGACTTCACCGACCACCACCACCGCCTCCCACCCCGCCACCACCTGCAACAAAACCAAAACCACACGTTTTCACTCTCTCATCTCTTCATCTCTCTCTTTCCACCATAACCACCACAACCCACCCATGTTACCATTAGCCACCACACACGTCAACACCATCCACCCCTGTTCACAATCACTCAGTCTCCAGTCTCCACCAGTGGTTGACATCGGCTCATATGCAGTGTGCATGTATTGGTGCCTTTTTGAGTTTTGAGATTAGGGGGTTTTGATCTCTAGGAGTCAAATTGGAATTAGAGTTTATTGATTTAATTTTGAATGTTTACTGTGTTTAATGTGTGCTGGTAGCTGTTGATTTGTTCATGAATTAGAGATTTGTAATTACAAAATGATCCTGTTAGAATTTGGATATATCTATTTGGTTTAATTGAATGTTGATATTATACAAAATTTGGTGGAAATTCATTAATGTAAGTGATCTGTTATATATTTAGATTTGTTGTATGTCACAACCAAATTTAACCAATGGTCAAGCTGTCACAAAAAAATTAGTGAAGCTCTGGCGAGTAAGACATCTCAGGCATTATGATGATTGAGACTGTGTACCGGTCGTTCCAACTTTCCAACAAGGTTTCAACATCTCAGGCGAACTACCAGAGGCGAGCGGTGATGGTGGCTGACAAAATTACCGGTCGTTCCAACTTTCCAACAAGGTTTCAACATCTCAGGCGAACTCCCAGAGGCGAGCGGTGATGGTGGCTGACAAAATTCTTGAATTCTAGATATAGATATACAAAGAGAGATTGTGTGTGTTTAGAGAGAGGAGAGAGAGAGAGCGAGAAAAATAGAGTTTATATTTATTTTTAATTTTGGTACAAAATAGTCCATAAATAAATTTTCCTCACAAAATAGCCCTTGGATAGGTGAAATGACAAGAATGCCCTTATGTGTAAGGCATATGACCATACTTAACCAAAAAATCAAACTTGTTTTGGCTTAAAAGATAGAACGTATAAGATTTTGAAACATTAAGTAAAGAACTTGTCAACTTTTGCGGTAAAGGACACCGCCTCCAAAAGAGTGTAAACATAAAGGACAAAACTTGTAATTTACTCTATTTTCTCAAAAATTAAAAACCGAGTTAACGGATTTTTAAATAGGTTCTATTTTTATTTGGTTTGTCCGATTTTTCTACCCTTAATAAAGGGCCCGATGACTCGTTCATAAGAATTTGTCAATTTTTATTTAAAAATGTAATTTTCTTTAAAGCAAAACATGAACCGAACACTTAGTTGTAGTTGGTATAGAAAAAAGAGAAAAAATATTATCCTCAATCCATTGTGGTCAAGATAAAGAGTTTACCTAATCTAAATATGAATATCTTGGTATTATAAATCATATACCTAATTCATCAGTATTTCGTATTTATTATTTTTTTAAAGTTAGTTAAAAAAAAGACGTATATGAAAACAAAATTTTGTATGTAGTTCATAAATCATAATAAAGGGTATCTAAGAATTTAATAAAGCTAGAATCATGTTTTTTCAAAAGTTGACAAAATACTATAGATTTTTCTTGTCATCTATCAAAAAGTGCAATAAAAAGGAAAATAGTGCATTAATTTTAATTATTTAATTGTGAGAAATAATGTATCAAATATGGCAAAATGGGGTTCACATTCTCTTTAGACGACTTTTGTTTCCCAATATAATAACAAAAGACGCCACTAAAGTTAAAAACTTAGTGGGTGTCGCATAATTTGCTACAATCGTTTTAATAAACGCAAAACATATTCTTTGTATGATAAGGTTTTTATAATAAATAATTAGGAATTCTTTCTTATTAATGATGTTATTATGTAACTTATTCAAATATATAGCATCAAGTATGAATATTAACAACAAAAGTTTACTAATCAAACAAAATCTATTTTCATTGAGTTAAATAATTTTAAATATGTTCATGTAAAGGAAAAATATATAATACAAACTACACCGTTTATAAGATCTATTCAAGTAATTCAGACTAAACTCAATCTATGAAAATATTATAGAATTTTACTTTTTTTTAATATTTCACTTATTTTATCAATCTTAATTTCATTTGTTAATGATCTTAATTTCATTTGTTTTTTTTAAGGGCAAAGGTTACATACACTGCTCCTAAATTACACCAAATTTTATCGCATACCAGGAATTGAACCATGGTCCCTTCCCAAGAGATACAAAACCTTTACCACCACTCCACCAAAGTGGTGATGGATATTAATTTCATTTGTTAATCAAGACAAAAAAGAAGTCATATAACTCTTATCAATATGAGAAAATAAATAGTTTTATTTTCTATATAATAAATGCATTCAAATTAGATTAGTTAGAATATAATAATTTAGTAACATATTTATTTATTTCTATATAATAAATGCATTCAAATTATTCCACTGTCGTACCTTTGTTCGGGTGAATGTCAGGTTTCCGCGCATCTAGGAGAACCAAGAGGTTGGCGGCGGTCGAGTAGTCGACTTTGACCACAACATTCGGTATCACGGTGGTTGACACTTGACACATTATTACTTGCCATTAAAAAAAACATATTTATTGATTTACTAGAAATAAAAACAAATAAAGATAGGAAATGGTTGCTTGTACCAACTTTCATCCTAGTTGGGTGCATATATAATTGAACACATGATGATGGAAATTTTGGCACAAATAGGTGGCTATTGACCCAAATGGCACTACAAGACAAACAATGTTCCTACTTGTTGACCCCAAATATTTCATACGTATTTAAGACAAATCCGTATGTATAAAATTTAATTTTTTTTTGACAAAAAGAATATATATACACACATTTTATTTTTAGAAAAATGGGAAAAGGTATACGTATTTAAGACAAATCCGTATGTATAAAATTTAATTTTTTTTGACAAAAAGAATATATATACACACATTTTATTTTTAGAAAAATGGGAAAAGGTAAAAGAGCTCAAATTTGTTTTAGCTTTTTAAGTATACTCAAAATAAGTTTTTATATTTAATACATCAGTCGTTAATTTTTTTTAATATTAAAGAATAAGTGTTAAAGGGACCGACACATTTTGTCTTGAATAATCGTTATAATCCAATAATTGTCCTCTCGGTCTTCTTATTTTACCATTTCAACTTTGAAAACCTTTGACGCCAAATTATATCATCTAGTGAATCACGAGACTTGTCTTTACACTTCTAGATATTACTTTAAAACTATTTTGTTTGTGTTATATTTATAAAAAAGAGTGGTGAGCAAACAAAAATGAAAATCAATAAGCCTAAAAATTAAATTTATTTTACTCTTTTGGTAGGAAATGGATAAAAGGAAGCGGTAAGTAAAATATATAAGGAAGAAAAGCTGTCAAATATAATCTAATCACACATTAAGAATATAAATAACTATAAACCGTACGAATCGAATAATACATTTGTAAATAGTGTTCGATGCATATAATATATAACACAATTAAATACAAAGGTATAATTATTTTTGCATTTTTCATTAACAATATTTAAAAGGGGATTACAGTGCAGCTTGTTACCCGTTTACCTGACATTTTAGTGTAAGTTTTCTAGTATCAACAAATATATAACATTAATTAAATAAATAAATATTATATTATCATCAATATATATATTTTTTTTTTATGTATAATCCAAAAACTAAAAACAGTTTATATAATAATATTTATAATAAATCTGATATATCCGAGGTTATTGCAAGTAACAAGCTTCCAAAACATCATTGTGGGCTGCACGTCACCTTTGTTGGACCTAACACTCCAATTTAATACTTTGAAAATGACGGAATAACCCCTATCCTATAATCCAAAAACACATATCAAGGAAAAAGACAAAATAATATACTATCATTTCTTATGTCACTTCAATTCATAATATAGAAACATACGAAGTAATAATTTATGAACTAAAAAAATATGAACTAATATATTTTGTGTAGTAAGGGTAGGTTTAATTCGCAAAGTAATTGAAGTTTAGGGTCAAGGGTTCAAGCCTGTTAAAGACGAATTTGTTGTAATTTAAACTGATCAAAAATAAATAAATATATATATATATATATATATATATATATATATATATATATATATATATATATATAGGGGATCGCTAGAATGAGAACCACCACGAGTTATGAGAACCACGAGAACCGCGCCCCGCGGGTGGCCGTCGGCGACGAAATTTTTTTCACCTAGATCCGTATATTTTAGTGGGGGGTTTAAATTTTCGGTTCAAACGGCGCGCCCGAGGGGGTAGTTTTTTACGCCCAAAGTTTGGGTTTTTTAAATTTTTTTAATTTTTCTTTTTTTTTACCAAACTTTGGGCGTAAAAAACTACCCCCTCGGGCGCGCCGTTTGAACCGAAAATTTAAACCCCCCACTAAAATATACGGATCTAAGTGTAAAAAAAATTTCGTCGCCGACGGCCACCCGCGGGGCGCGGTTCTCGTGGTTCTCATAACTCGTGGTGGTTCTCATTCTAGCGGCTATATATATATATAGGGAAAGTGTACTGTACAAATGCGCTTATCGTACATTACGTACGCTACAATCTCAACCGTCAGATCATCTTTCCGCATTGAAAATCGCATGTTGTTTTTTTTGTAATAATTTCGCATGTGATAATCTTGATGAAATAGCAGGTTGTTTTTTGTAACAATTTCACATGTGGTAATTCAATTTCGCATGTGATAATTTTGATGAAATGGCATGTTGTTTTTTTGTAACAATTTCGCATGTGATAATTTTGATGAAATAGCATGTTGATTTTTTGTAACAATTTCGCATGTGGTAATTCAATTTCGCATGTGATAATTTTGATGAAATAGCATGTTGTTTTTTTGTAACAATTTCGCATGTGGTAATTTGATGAAATCGCATGTGTATAATCTGTGTGTGTGTTACTGTTCATCTTCTTCGACTGTTGGTCGATCATTGTCAGTCTTCTTCCGTTTGACCCTTACAACTCCCAAATTAGTAGTTCTTATTATCGATATCGCACCAAAAGGAACGAAGGGAGGTTGGGGAAGAAGAATTTCAGGTTTTTGAATTTGATTTGGGGTTTGATTTTGAACTATAATCGGTCAATTACAGAGATTTATGACCTCGCAATGACGTTTTTAACCTTCCTGGTATGATTTAGATATATTAAAATGATTAATTTAATCATTTAAATTAGTTTCGTCCGCGTTTGATCGATTGAAGATCGTACGGCTGAGGGCATCGCGTACATAATGTAGGATAAGAGGTATTGTACGTTAACCGGCCCCCCTCTCTCTCTCTCTCTCTCTCTATATATATATATATATATATATATATATATATATATATATATATTATATATATATAGGGGCTGGTTAACGTACAAATGCGCTTATCGTACATTACGTACGCTACAATCTCAGCCGTCAGATCATCTTCCCGCATTGAAAATCGCATGTGAAATTGAATTACCACATGCGAAATTGTTACCAAAATTATCACATGCGAAAATGAATTACCACATGCGAAATTGTTACAAAAAAACAACCTGCTATTTCATCAAAATTATCACATGCGAAATTGAATTACCACATGCGAAATTGTTACAAAAAAACAACCTTCTATTTCATCAAAATTATCACATGCGAAATTGAATTACCACATGCGAAATTGTTACAAAAAAACACCTGCTATTTCATCAAAATTATCACATGCGAAATTATTACAAAAAAAAAAACATGCGATTTTCATTGCGGGAATATGATCTGACGGCTGAGATTGTAGCGTACGTAATGTACGATAAGGGAATTTGTACAGTACCATTTACCTATATATATATATATATATATATATATATATATATATATATATATATATACCACATGCGAAATTGTTACAAAAAAACACCTGCTATTTCATCAAAATTATCACATGCGAAATTATTACAAAAAAAAGCAACATGCGATTTTCATTGCGGGAATATGATCTGACGGCTGAGATTGTAGCGTACGTAATGTACGATAAGGGAATTTGTACAGTACCCTTTACCTATATATATATATATATATATATGTATATATATAGGGTAATGTTATTGTAAAAAAGACCAAAAGTGTGAGAAAGGTAAGAAAGAATCTCAGCTATTAGATCTAAATTAATTGAAAAGGGTAAACAAGTAATTTTATCATTAATTCAATTAATTAAAAACTTCCCATAACCGCCACCTTAATTATAGGAAGTATATAACACCATTCAGCAAGTATATAACACCATTCAGTAAGTATATAACACCATTCAGCAAGTATATAACACCATTCAGCAAGTATATATAACACCATTCAGCATTCAGCAAATATATAACACCATTCGGTAAGTATATAACACCATTCAGCAAGTATATAACACCATTCAGCAAGTATATAACACCATTCAGCAAATATATAACACCATTCAGTAAGTATAAACCATTCAGCAAGTATATAACACCATTCAGCAAGTATATAACACCATTCATTGACTAAACATCTGATCGAAACATATTTTTTTCTCTATATAAGTATAGCAATATGGTACTCATATTAAAGATAAAAAACGCTCGTTATTGTGGTGTAATTTTTTTAAAGTTACGTATAAAAAGTTATTGACGTTTAAAAAAGACGGGGGGAAGTTACATGTGCATTACCTAATTTCTAGTGGGTTTAAAAGACTATATTGCCCATAGATATTTCAAATCAGTCCAAATTAATGAAAATATTTTATAATTTGGTCCCTATTGATCTCAACCATTAGATCAAAAGATCTAATGGCTGAGATTCTTTCTTACCCTTCTCACACTTTAGACCTTTTTTACAGGATCCTCTACCTATATATATATATATATATATATAGTAGGGATCAAGAGTGAACAATGTTTAAAATGTGAACAAAAACGAACAGATCCTGACCGTTAAATGATGAGATCTTGATTATAGGATTTAAATGGTTTTTAAATTAAATAAAACAACAAATTAATTTAAAATAACCGAAAAAGGGCGTTCTTGTAATTTTTTTATAGGAGATAAGTTAAAAAAAAAACCAGTTATAGGAGATCAAATCAATATGCTTTATATATACCAATCCCTTTCTCTCTCTAGAATATTAAAAGGCGACGTTCAAAATTTTCTTCCAGCCTGTTGAACATCGAAATCTGGTAGTGTGATTTAATCTTCTTGATTCATAGCATGGTAACGTTGTTTACAGTATACCGAGCATTCCGATTGTGTATATTTTGTGTGTTTCTTCCTTGAATTCTTGCATTTAAAATCTAGGGTTTTATTTGAATGCGTATATAAAGAGTCGTAGTTGTTATAGTAGGTTGGTTTTTGTAGCTTTTAATCCATATGATTTGTCTGTTTAATTGAAGTTTAGTTCAGATTATAACAATAGTGTGAGTTAATATAGGGTTCAAGCAATGAATGTCATAGTTATACTCTGTTTTGCGACACAAGTGTATGCCTACTCTGTTTTAATCCATATGATTTGTCTGTTTAATTGAAGTTTAGTTCAGATTATAACATTATTAGAGGATGTATCAGCACATATGTAGTTGACTATTATTGGGGGTTTTAGGTGGTGATTGAAATAGTGTTCCTGATTGCATACTTTAAGAAGATCTGTACAATTGCTGGCATGTACAGATATGTATACAGTTTTATACACGTGTGTATTTTCGTGCTATTATACGTATGTGTATTAATAGTGTATAATATTAAACTGAAAGTTGGTTGTGAAACAGTTGTATATTATCGTTGTACAACTGCATTTTTTACCGTGAAAGAGTTTTGTATAATTTTAAAAGGTTTGAAAGCCGTTTATTTAGCTATACTGATTTGATTCAGGTGATTAGATGAATTGTGAAAAAAATAATGTTCAGGTTACATTTGGTGAAGGAATTCATCTGGTTGTTGATCTTGACAATAAGCCTACTGTCGTCGAAGATGCAAATACAAATAAAAGTATCATATTCTAGCGATTTGAGGAAATTATATAATAAATTGAGACACTTTATAACGCATGTGTAATTGTGGAAATGCGTTGATGGAGGGCATAAGGATGATGAAACAAAACGGGAAAGCTAAGAGTAGAAAAGGGAAAACAAACAAAACGACGGGACAAGAGTCAATTACCGCGGTTCGTGTACCTTTTTCAGATGACTTGGAAGGTACTGTTTTTTGTAGTTTTGTTTTACATAGCTAACTTATTTACTTTAACACCGTACTGTATGAAATTAATTGTTGCATTCCTTTAGAAATCGTCGATAAAACAAAAAATGAACATAAAAGCTTAAGAAAAGTACAAGTAAGAGAAAGGATGTTTGTGTAGAAAGCGAAATATTAGGTAATGTAGTCTTTGAATTTGTGTTGATTTTCTTACCAAATTTGTATTATACACGTGTAAAGATTGAGATATTATTTTACATTGTGTAATTTTTAATGTAGAGACTGAAAAAATAGGAAGAAGAAGCGGTCAGCTAGTAAAGTTCAACCCAATAGAAGTCCAGAAGAAGATGAAAAAGGAGGTACTGATAACTATATAATTTGTTATGTATGTTAGCATATACAGATTAATGTTGCGTATTATAAAAATGTATAAAATAGACTACCTTTTTAAAGGGATGTATATTTTTTTTTCAGATTTTGAAGGAGATTGTAAGATGAATGCAATCAAAGAACTATTCAAATTCAAGAAACAAAATCCAAAGAGGATTGTTTAGTAGTCGTTATACGTTTGGTTATCTTGTTGGTGCTTTGTGTAACTGAACAAATTGTTTTTAATGAAGAAATCATTTTTTAGGTTGTGAAGTGTATGCATTAAATATAAATTGATGCTCTGTATAATAAAATTTATGAACGTGATTAGTGAATTTGAGCTCTATGTATTAACTTATAATAAATCTGTACATTACGACGTATATGTAGGTGTATTTAATAATAGTACATCGGTGTATTGAGCACTTATACACCTATGTATTACAACATATAGATAATTGTATTTAAAAAAATACATCTGTGAATTGAGCGAAATGTGCATTTGAAATTGATGTAGTGTTACACATAATTCAGTTCATAAATACAAGCATATAGTTGAATATAAACCATTAGTATAATGATCTATTATGTGAATATGAAACATATTAATATCCAGGAAAAAAAAAGAACATGTACGGGATGCGATCCGGCAAATGTTGGAAGATAGTCAAAATAAAAAAAAACTGTCGATCTCTAATATATTTGGATGAAAATTGATTTAGAATCTTGATAATTTTTAAATGATATTTTGAAGAGAAAAGATCAAATAGGAAGTTTATTTTGGCTAGGAATGGTAGGAAGCAATAGGATTAGGACATGTGGCAACATTTAAAATAAAGAAAAATGGTATTTTAGTCAATCCAACCCTTTCTTCTTCCTTTTCAAAACCCAGTAACTTCAAAACCCACCATTTTCAAAACCCACCATCTTCAACCATTTCTTCACTTTCTCGGGAATTTTTTTTCCGATTAAATTGCTGTAATAAAAATGCATCAGAAAAATTAATTTTCTGTAAATTACCTCTGGAAACTGCATTCATAAACTGCATTGGTTAAGACAGTTCACAGCACAGACAATTCACAGCACAAACAAAACTATTGTCATGGTTCAATGCGTTTTAGAGAGAACACTTACTTTGGTGTTTTTAGGCAATTGCGTTTTAGAACTAAAACATTTTTATGTGTTTTCTGGCCATTGCGTTTTAGAAAAACACATTCTTGAAGTGTTTTTGGTGCATTGGGTTTTACGTAAAACACATTTTTAGGTGTTTTCAGTCCATTGCGTTTTACAGAGAACACTTTCTTTTGTTTTTTAGGCAATTGCGTTTTAGAATGAGTCATTTTTAAGTGTTTTCTGGCCATTGCGTTTTACAAATAAAACATTTTTTTGTGTTTTTGGTGCATTGCGTTTTAGGTAAAACACTTTTCTATGTGTTTTCAGTCCATTGCGTTTTAGAAATAAGACATTTCTTTGTGTTTTCTGGCCATTGCGTTTTACAAATAAGACATTTCTTTGTGTTTTTGGTGCATTGCGTTTTAGGTAAAACACATTTTTATGTGTTTTTAGTCCTTTGCGTTTTAGAAAGTACATTTTCTTTTGAGTTTTTAGGCTATTGCGTTTTAGAAATAAGACATTTCTTTGTGTTTTCTGGCCATTGCGTTTTACAAATAAGACATTTCTTTGTGTTTTTAGTGCATTGCGTTTTAGGTAAAACACATTTTTATGTGTTTTTAGTCCATTGCGTTTTAGAAAGTACATTTTCTTTTGAGTTTTTAGGCTATTGCGTTTTAGAAATAAGACATTTCTTTGTGTTTTCTGGCCATTATGTTTTACAAATAAGACATTTCTTTGTGTTTTTTGTGCGTTGCGTTTTAGAAAAATGTCATTTTTAGGTTTTTTTTCATTGCGTTTTACGTAACTGGGGGTTTTTCTATTGCGTTTTACGCAACCGGGTTTTTAATTTTTTTTTGAAAATATAGCAATAGTATACTCGTTTTAAAGATAAAAAAACGCTCGTTTTTTTGGTGCAATTTTTATAAAAATATAATGTCGTATGAAAGGGTTATTAACGTTTAAAAAATGGAGGGGGGGGGGGATTGGAGGAGAGAGAAACTATTGCATTGCATTACCTAGAATACCCTTAAACAAACTCACGCGCCTCTTTTGTTACCTTCAATTTCCATCATTTAATTTTAGCTCTTGATTAACTAAATGGATGGTCAAGATCACTTCCTAGCCTTCCTAGCCAAATAAACTTTCTATTGTATCTCCACCCATATTTTGAAATCACAAAAATATAGGATAAGTAACTGTTTTTGGATAACTACCCACTAATGATGGAATATAATTAAAAATTAATATTAATTTATAAGTATAATTACAATCCTACCCCTTTTCATCTTAAACTAAATGAATGGCTAGGATAAGTTCACAAGGTTCACAAGAAAGAGGGTGTTCACAAATGAACTTAATCCTATATATATATATATATATATATATATATATATATATATATATATATATATATATATAGGGGAATGTTCATTGGGGAACACTAAAAAAGTGGGGAACAGCGGGGAACCGACTCAAATGAACTCCGATTGGACTCATTCCAGCGGCGTTGGAACCGGCTCGTCGCTAACTAGGATCTCTTAACCCTAAACCCTAAATCCTAACTCCTAAACTCTAAACCCTAAAGCTAAAAAAATAAGGCTAAAACCTAAGCTAAAACGTAAAATCTAAACTATAAACCCTAAAAGCTAAACCCTAAAGGCTAAACCTAAAGCTAAACCCTAATGCTAAACCTAAAGCTAAACCCTAAACCCTAAGGCTAAACCCTAAGGCTAAACCCTAAGGCTAAATCCTAAAGCTAAACCCTAAAGGCCAAACCCTAATATATTTAGGGTTTAGGGGTTATGATTTAGGGTTTAGGGTTAAGAGATTCTAGTTAGGGTTCGACGAGCTGGTTCCAACGCCGCTGGAATGAGTCCAATCGGAGTTCGTTTGAGTCGGTTCCCCACTTTTTTAGTGTTACCCAATAAACCTCACACATATATATATATACATATATATATATAGGGGGCCGCTAGAATGAGAACCACCACGAGTTATGAGAACCACGAGAACCAAGTGCCACGGAGGGGCGTTGACCACGAATTTTTTTTTACACCTAGATCCGTATATTTTAAGACCGGGTGTAAAAAAAAAATTTCAAACGGCGCGCCCGAGGGGGTAGTTTTTTACACCCAAAGTTTGGTGTTTTTAATTTTTTTTTCTTTTTTTTTTTTACAAACTTTGGGTGTAAAAAACTACCCACTCGGGCGCGCCGTTTGAAATTTTTTTTTACACCCGGTCTTAAAATATACGGATCTCGCCCCTCCGTGGCACTTGGTCCTCGTGGTTCTCATAACTCATGGTGGTTCTCATTCTAGCAGCCCCCTATATATATATATATATATATATATATATATATTGTGTAGTTGCTGTTTATTTTCAAATAATAAATAAACAACTTTTAATTGATACGAGTAAGGTCTGAATTCCACCACCAGTAGCTTCTCTTTATATGGGATATGTGTTACACATAGATTAATTAAGGCTTCCACTATTTTCATACATCTTTTTTTACTCTCTCTATTTACGTATGTATAGAGAGAGTTTTTTACTCTATCTCTCTATATATCAATGTATTTATAGATAGAGAGGGGATACGTGAATATTAACTCTCTAGATTATATATAGCTTAGATTTAGACACGGGAAAGATTCAGGATACCTGACATGGTCTAACCCGACAAGGTCTGGTCGGACATTAAGTCATATTTGAGATTTATAAGAAAAATTTGTTTGGAAAAAGAATGTAAGTTCATACAATTTACGTGTATCAATATTCTTTTATTTCGTGTGTAAACATATTTTTGTTAGGATAATTCGTTCTGTGTTTAGATTAGGATGTCTTTTTGGTCAAAAAAAAAAAAAAAATTAAAACCCAAATTGAGAACTTCAATAGAAATTCCAAACTATAACTTAATATATTTCTCTTGTTCTGAAATAAAATTAATAAATAGTAAATACATATATAGACTAGATATTTAGAGTAATAATATAATAACCGTTTGAATTTTGCTCTTAATCATCAATAATATATATAAATTCTGAAATGTTATTAGCATTAATACCGGAAATAGTATTTGATATTAAGAAATGATAATAGAAAAATTAATGATTTATAATAGTATTAATATAACTATAATACTTGATATGATAATAGTCAAATCTTTTTAAGAGTTGTAAAATCGAACCAAGATTCAGATCTTATAAACTCATGACCTAGTCCCCTATCAATGCGTCTTCTAAACTAATGACTTGGTCCATGTCAGTGTTCTTCTAAACTCATGCCGTACAATGGATTGGAATTGAATATAAGGTGGAGTTTGTTTTTTAACATGTAAAATGACTGCAGTCTGCGTACTACATCTACAGACATCTTTGGAAGAAGAGGTGGATCAAACTCTGCAAGAAGAATGCTGTTTGTTTTTTTAACATATGTAGACTTTTAAAATAAACTGATGGTAGTGGTGGGTGGTGGTGGACAGGGGTGGATGGGTGGTGGTGGTCGTGGTGGATGGTGATGGAGGAAGGTGATGTTTAACCCTCTCCAGACTTTAGAAGAACTTAAAATTGGTTAGCCCAAGTCTGCACTAAGAAGAGATCGTGCAGACATTTTTATTGAAACGTCTTTGAAAAAACAAACAGTCTGCACGACACAGACAAGAGTTTGCGCACCTATTTTTTAGAAAAACAAAAATCACCTAAATCACTAGTTCACCTCTTTTTGTTAAATACAAAGTAGTTATGTTATTTTACATACTTTAAATTCCAAATATAGGAAAATGATTTTTTCTTATTTTGGACTAGAAATAAATATAAGAAAATGAGCGGGTTTTATATATTTATTTGTGGGTTTGTGTTCTATGTTGGAAGAGCTTCGCAACGAACTAAACCACGTCTAAAACGGAGCTAAGATGAATGAGATATTGATACTCAAAGTTTGGTGTTTGAAACTTGAATGCTGAAAAAAGTGGGAAAGTGGCACCTTGTCCCACATAGGAGGAGAGATGAAACTTAAAGGGGTATTTAAGTGGGAACTCTCCATCCTTATTGTTTTATGGAAGCACTCACTAAGTGTACTCACGAAGGGTACGGAACACCCTAACTCGCACTCGCACAGGCGCGCGCGCGTGGCGTGGGCGATGAGGCGCAATGTGAGGCTTTGATGGCGCACTTCGCATCGCGAAGGGTGAGAGCCGCCTTTGTATTTTTGACCATGTGCGCATGGTGGAGCACAAGGGCTGCAAGGACAAAGTGGTTGGTGACGTGGCATGCAGGCGCGTGACCCTGGTGGGTCCGCGCGTAGTGGCGCCTGACGTGGCAGTTATGCGCATACGCGCGCGAGTACACATGGAATGGTGGCGCTCACTCGCACATGGAGCATGAGCACTGAAGTGACGTGCGCGGCGCACCAAAGTGAGTCAAAACGGCGCGACTGTGTGGCGTGCTCGTAGAGGCTCATAGGTGACGTGGCGCACGCGCGTAGGTGCGCATAGGTGTGAGCCAAGGTGGCGCACACGCGCATGGAAGTGAGCCAAAATGGCGTATGAGCGTGCAGACCTACGTGCGCAAGGGCGTGCGTGCACCAGAGTGTCTTGCGCGCGCGCGCACAGAAACTTCCAGCATTTATGACAGTGCAGTTACACTGGGCAGTTACACTTTAGCATTCGAAACTGACGAAGTCAATGCTTTTGACTGTGAGTTAAATGACGAATTAAAGTGCATTGAAGACGTTCAAAGCAACTTAATTCGCCTGTTTAATTCATTTTTCAGTTTCGTCAAGACCTGTAACTATAAATAGGGTGCTACCCTACTGCAGAAGATACACCGAATTCACTAGCTATCTTCTTTCTCGCTACTGAATTGTTCTACATCTTCAAGCATCAAGGTACACCTTCGGGTTGGAGTCAAGACCGGCAGTGCAACTGCTTGCGGCTGTTGTATCCTAGAAACAAACGAGTTCTCCTAGGAGATTCGAAATTTGTTTTAAGGGACCCGTGTCTAACACGATCCTCAGCTAAGAAGAGTGTTTCTGTTCGGATTTTTGGTCCTGTTTTCCATTTATTTCAGTTGTATTTGTAAAGTATTTTTAATTTCATTCTGTTTAGTTCTTCTAATTCAAGTTAATAAAGAATTTTATTTATTTTGCACGAACGGTTTCTATAATATCAACCAAATATATCATTTGATTTCAAATGAATTTTTTAAGATCTTATTATAATTCCATTTTCAATTTTAATTCCATTAGATTTCACGAAAAGAACACTACCTAATACTAATTAATGCAAATGCAAATATATAATAGTTAAATTTATTTTTATTTTTGAAGGAGCATTTTACTATTTTTCTTAGAAACAACAATATTAAAATATTTATAGAAATAACTATCTCATCTTCATTGTCTCACCTACAATTCATGACCCGCTCTTAACAAATGAGTTGTTTCAAGAACCAAGAGGTAACCATAAGATAAGACGGAATATTACATGAAAAATTATGTATCTTCTGTCGGATTGCTTCTATATTTTTGTTATGTTTTGCCAAACTTCGTTACAAACAACTGATGTAACAAGAGAAACAAAATGCTTCAAACACATCAAACCAAAAATCTTTGTAAAAGTTAAAATCATATTTTGGTGTTTTTTGTATTGATTTTTTTTATTGTAACCTATTTTACAATTTTGTTGCTGCATTTTTGGAAGAAGTTAAACAATGAACCAGTTTTTGAATCCATAATAATTTTTATTTATTTATAACAAATATCATTTTTACACAATAATTTAATAACTATCAATAAACATTGAATCTATAATAATTTTATTTATTTATTTATAACAAATATTATTTTAACACAATAATTTAATAACTATCAATAAACAAGAAGGGACGTCTTCAATACAATCTTAGAAGAAATATTTATGTTTTGTTAACATATGATGTCGTTAAAGTAAGGGTTTAGATATTCTACAAAGACTAAAATAAATAAGAAGGATAAAAATCATCATAGAGTGATAACCCCGTGGATACTTGACCGATCTGCCTGTAAGTGATAACGTCACGCGCGTTGGAGTAAGATCGCCTAGGTCTAGCTTCTCATAGAGAGAGTATGGCATCAAGTTGATGCTAGCATCTAGATCGGCCAACGAATGGCTCAAAGTGTCACTACTAAACATACACGGGATTGTGAAAATTCCCGTATCTATCAGTTTCTCTGGTAGGTTATTGAGAACCACCGCAGAACATCCCGCAATAAGAGCAATGTTTGAAAGCTCCCCCTGTCTATCCTTTCGTTTCAGAAGATCTTTCAGAAACTTGGTATATTTAGGCATATGATGAAGGGCTTCAATGAATAGTGTAACAACCCGCTTTTTGGAAAATCAAAGTCAAAGGAAGAAAAGATTGCTAATTGCGATCTGTCACTCTTTGCTTAACTACTGAATTGTGCTTCTTGACCTGTAATCGAATTCTTTTATTAAATTGATTTAGTTGTATTATGTGGAGTATCTATTAATAATCGAGGTTTAATCGCATGTTTAATCGTTAATCGACTTATCGCTAATCGCATCGCTATCACATTCGCAGCTCGAATTATGTGTTCTGGATATTGTTTTACGTGTGTGTGTCATTATGTGTTACTTGTGCATTTTATGTTTATGTTGAGGTGTTTAATCACAATCGCAATTCTATCGCATCGCAATTCTATCACAACGCTAAACGCAAGATATTTAGTGTGATTGTGTGTAAGATATAGTGGTTAGGTTATTCGTGTAACTAATGGTTAATACTATCGCATCGCTCACTTGAAACGCATCACAACGCTCAACACGCAAAATGAAACGCCAAAACTCAACTCGTCGGACACTTGGATCGAATGGCCAACCGATCGAACGGCCATCCGATCGAGGCACCATCCGATCGGTGCCATCCTATCCGACACTTGTGCACTTTCCCTTTTTGGCAACCTATAAATACCCCTCCTGTCACATCACAAGTGATGTGACAGCTCTCTCACTCGACCAGCTCGCTCAAGCCCTCTTTTCTCTCGATTTCTCGCGATTCTTGTAAGTTTTCAACTCAAATCTTGTACTTCCATGATCTACACGCACTTCTTCATCATTTTCACATTTGAATCTTAACTTTTAACCGTGAAATCAACGGATTTGAGGTGTTTTAGGATGATGTCATCGTGGAGTTCTTATGAACTTCAAGATTTGGCTTCATTTCACCAAGAACAATGAAAATCTGAAGGATTTCCACATGATTTCACAACGATTTCGCATAGATCTAAACATTTTCAAAGTTATAAGGATTGAAAGATGGTTTGTAACTTTCTTTCAACTCTTTTACACTCAATGCACACAAAACCTATGGAATCGGAGCTCATTCATGCCTTCTACTCTTCTCTAGTGATGTGCCGGTTTGAGATCTGAATCCTATCAACGAGACAATCGATTTCTGGTTGAACATGAAGCCACCCGTCATGCACAGTTAACCGATCGGATTGGGGTGATTCCCTTTTGATCGGATAACCTGGGTCTGATGGAGTTTCCGTTTTTAACACGTTGTCATACCGTCTCGAGCAAACCACAAAACTTAGCAAAATAATAAAGTTCAAGACGATCAGATGCATTGGGACGGATTGCCGCCCGATCGGATTGCCACCCGATCGGATTTGTGACAACCCTCATAAATTCAGGTATCCGTACAATTAATTAATATTAATTAAGTGCTTAATGACTGTGCTGAATTACTTAACTGCTTTCTGATTACTGCATCATACTTACATGTGCATCACATATTACATAATGTCACATCATTATCACATACAAACTATATTGACATACATGATGCACAAAGCACAGTTAACGGATAGAACGGGAATATGCTGACGGGATTCAGTACATAGACAGACAGAGTTTTGAGACCCAGTTTTGGCCAGGGACAAGGTACTACACTAGTATGACGTGTAGGGAAGTAAGGACCATAAAACTGCGTCACTAGGTGATAGTTTGAGTGCCGGAAAGTGCCTAAAACCCACATAAAGTTCAGAATTATGCATTTTTCAGCAAAATTCACCTTTTTAACAAGCTAGTTACATGCAAAAATTTGACTACATGGTCCTGAATGCTTTCCTAAGTGTCGGGAATTAAAAGTGTCACAAAAAGTAACATAAAGATCATTAAACGGAATAACTTGACACTTAAACGAACCGGTATTTAACCGAACAACCGGACATTACCCGGAACACCAAATTATTGCCAGAAACATTGTTTAATTATTTCTTGGCTAGTTATAATCCCCGAACACCATAACACCCACTAGAATATCTAGTAACTAACACTAGCAACCATACACTTGGATTTGAATTATTTAACTAACTACTTATCATTCAAAGTTACAATTACCCCCCCCCCCCTCTCATCATTTACGGTCACTAGGACCCACACCCCACTCAAAGATTTCTTTCTATATTATATTTGATCTTTGCTTGATTGAGTGAACATAATATTGAGTAGGAAGATTATAAGTATGGTTCATGATTTCACAAGATCATTTCATTTCATTCCACACTTCACCACTCCATCTTTCTCACTCTCTCCTCTCCCTCTCGGCCCTAGTAAGTGCCGCCACCACCACCACCATACAACCACCATTCACCCATTTTAAACTCATTTCGAAGTGCTATAAGGTGTTTCATGGAGCTTGAAGCTTGTGGAACTTGAAGAACCTCCATCCATTTCTTTCATCCACCACCTTTGTCATCTTCAATCTATTGTGATCTTCCCTAGCCTTTGAGCTAGTTGTAAGCTTCTTGTTACTAGTTTTTACTTCTTATTTTGTTGGTTAAAAGTTGTAGTATATTGATTATCACAAGAACACTAAAAGACTTAAACAAGAATCATAAACATAAGCTTACATATGATGAAATCTTGTTGAAATAATGTTGATTAAAGCATGCATGACACTTGATTGTTATTTACTTGAGATTATGATGTTGAACATCATAAGGAGCTTGCTAGATTGTGATTAAACACATGATCTAGCAAGTTAAAGGATGATTATGTGCTAACATAAGATGATCATCCTCTTGTATGAACATGAACTTGAAAATAAAATGATTTCTTGAAAAATAGTAAATAAAGTGAGCTAGTAATATTATGAATCTAAGATTCATGAATGATTTTCCAAGAAAACCAAGTCCAAAATATGATTTTTAGTAGAACTTGATTCTTACTTAAATGTACACTATTTTTGGTGATAAAATAAGTGTAAGAGTACTTTATTTACAAGAAGAGTTTAAAATAATGATTTTTAGAAGGATCATCCAACAACTGGGTAGTTAGTCTAAGAGACTCGCTGGGTAATTCAGTCTGAGAGACTGGGGAGTTGGTCTGAGAGACTAACTGGGTAGTTTAGTCTGAGAGACTGGGTAGTCTGAGAGACTAGTTGGGGCAGTTTGAGAAACTGGGAGGTTTAGCCTGAGAGGCTGGGTAGTTCAGTTTGGGAAACTGGGAGGTTTAGTCTAACAGACTAAGTAGTTCAGTCTGAGAGGCTGGGTGGGATAGTCTTGGGAAGACTAGGATTGTATACATGCCTACATTGTTATTACTTACATGCTTATTTTACGATTGTTGATATATGTGCATACTTGTGATTGATTTGTTACATACACCATGTCCTCTTCAGAGAGCGGAGCATCCGACCCCATAGACCCGATGGCTATAGTTTCAGATGACGAGATGACCACGGATCCAGAGATGCTTTCAGATGATACTGACGATTTTCAGCCTTTCGCCTTGCCGGATTTTGGAGACGATCTACCACTAGTTGATGGTCTTCCTGATGGGGATCTACCTCTTGTTCCGATCCCTGCTCCTATTCCTCTTACTGCAGTTCCTCTTGAGGATCTACCTCTAGTCGCCATGTTTGATGATGACATCGATCTGTTTATTGAGGGTCCCCCCCTGAGGATGCCCAGGATGGTGGGGCTCCAGCCGATGATGATGTTGTTATCCCTCTTGTTGAGATTCCAGTTGCTGATGACATTGCTGTTCCACAGGATGAGATTCCTGTTGTCGAGACTCCTTCTGACCATTCGGGTCCTGACTCATTCGAGTCAGTACCTTCCAGTACTTTACACGCATTGGGATTACGGCGGTATCCCACCGATTCTGATTCGAACACAGCTATGTCCGCTGCACCTGTTGGTCCACATGACGATGCTCATGATTTTGATTTTGATGATGAGATGGATCCTGTCTTTCCACACGATTTTGACCCTGATCATGAGATTGAGTTTGTTCCAGATGAGCAACCTTTTGAGGCACCTGTTGTGTGACAACTCGGAATTTAGAACCCTTCTTGTACTTCGTTGTAACACGTTGAACGTTATGTAACTAGTTGACATGTTTGTGTGATTAATGATATAAGTGAACCTTCTATGTGATTACGTGTTGCATTTATTTGCATGCGTGTATGTATGTGACCCGAAACACAAGAACCCAACTCGAGACCACTCGGTCTCGAGTAGTGTAACTATTTGGGCCGGTTGGGCCACTTGATCCGTTCGAAAACCCATTAGGGTGCATCACTTGAAGCTAGTATATAACCTTGTTGTTAGCCAACACTACCATCTTTGGACAACACACACACTCCCCTACTCTCTCTCTCTAGAAAACCTTAAACCCTAAAGATCAAACATCACCTCCCCTCTCATCCTTCTCTAGGATCCAACCGGTAACACAAGAGATCACAGTTCAAGCTTAAAGATCTCCCTTGAAAACCTAACCAGTTAGTGACTTATGTTATGTGTGATATTTCGGTTGAAGATGATATGTTTCGGTTGATAGTTATGTATGATGAAGTCATATGATAATATGTTTGCTTGTTAAGTTTTATACATGATTAGGGTATTGATTATGTGATAATATGCACCATGACTATTGTTTGAATATGACAAAGGTGTTTGTGGATTTAATGAGTTCTTGATGGTTAGACAATACATGCTTAGTTACAACATTGATGATGAACATGACTTCTTTAGTAAAAGTATAGATTTTGTGTGATAAAAGAATGATAAGGATCATCCGACTTATGAGGTCATAGAACAAATGTTTTGTTGCAAGATGATCTTGATATCTAGTTTAGGTACTATAACTCTTGTCCGAAAAAAAAATGCAAAATGTGTTTGAATGAGGATATGAATACTTGAATAATATGAAGAACAACATGAACATGTATGAATGTGTTGTGGATATTTGAAAATTACTATGTTTGATCAATTTTTGGTTAGTAGTAGACAAGGAAACATGTTTATGAAATATCATTGGATAGTACATAATCTCATGAAATTGTAATTCTATTGGTTTAGTACATGTGTCGGAAATCAGCAGATGTTCCACATGACAACTCGAGATCACGGTTTCGACACAAGGTTGCGAGTCGAGAACCTCTAGTCTCGACTCGAGACCATACTTTATAAGCACACACATCATAACATGAGACCAAGGTTGTGAGTCCGGTTGCGACTCGAGACCAATACATGCATGACCCGAGACCTCCTCAGTTGCGACTCGAGAGCTTGTAGGCTGCAACTCGAGACCGCACAGTCTCGACTAGAGACTGCACAGTCTCGACTCGAGACCACGATTACACTCTTTCTGATTTAGACTTGCACATTGTTACGGGCTTAGGTGATTGGGCCGGACTCTTGGGCTTTGATTACTTGTATACATGCTACTTTTCAACTCATAGGTATTATTGTAAACCGCCATGTTTATACGTGTATGCCATGAATAATACCTGTATGCAACTTGCTAGTATACGTGTAGAACATACGTGCACTACTTGGATATGAACCTGACTTGAATGGTATCTATGTTAGGACATAGTTGACCACTTACAACTTGATTGACCTTTCTGTGTATCTGCCGAGCAAACCAAGGTGAGTTCACACCCTCTACAAAGCATGGGATTCCCTGGGTTGGGAATGGGGTTAAGGAACGTGGATTCCTCATCCTCCTTGGGTAGGACATCATTGGTTCAGGAATGTAATTCCTCGTCCTCATGGACAGATAACTCGTACTAGACCAAAACTCTATCACGAAGTCCCTCCTTTTTATATCGACTTAATCGCCGGGCCAATGGCGAGCGGGTCATTAGTTAGATAACGCTATTTAGGTCTGACAAACCTCACACCGTGACGCAGAGGACGGGCGTGAACTAATGGACTATGGCACGTCGGTGATGATAGACACCGACGCTAAGGGCACATAAACATGACTAACGTTAGTAGTCGATATGGTAACGAGTCTAGTGGAAACATGGGGTAGCCCCCACGGCCGAAATGCCAGATAACTAACAAGGGGTAGCCCCCACGGCTGGATTGCCAGAATAACCGGGAATAAACAAGTCACGTTTTCAACTATGGGGTAACCCCCCACGGCAGGATGCCAGATAAAGGGAACTATTTTTGAAACAACTTAAAACGAACACCCAACTGTGAACTCACTCAACTTGTTGTTGACTCGTTACTACATGCTTTGCAGGTCTTTAGGTACTTAGCTGGAGCTTGCATGGAAGAGGGTCGTTGTGGGACATGGACAGCGGTGTGCCATGTTAAACTATGAAACATTTAAACTTATGTTTTGGTTTTGAACATTATGCTTCCGCTTGCAACTTAAACTATGTTTTGTTTGAACACCAATTGTATTGGTTGGATTTTATAACTATTTATATGCTTGTTCAATATGATTGGTGGCTGGATCCTGGTCAGTCACGCCTCCAAGCGGTAGTACTCCGCAGGTGGATTTTGGGGGTGTGACAGATTGGTATCAGAGCCATTGGTTATAGTGAACTTGGTTTTAATAAGGGAAAAGTTTTATTAAAACCAGACTATAACCTGTACAGTGCTCTACGATCCACAACGCCGCTTCACATGCAAGGCTCAACGTTCTAGGTGATATGATCTATGTATATATTGCCTACTTGTTAGTTACATAGTACATTGCTCATGGTATGCTTAGTTAGTATAACTACTGTTGCTTGAACACGTGTATACTTACTCACTTCTGTCATCGCATTTTCGCGAACCCCTCTCACTCACGTTCCTCTTGTTATGAAGATCATGTCTGGACGCGTTAACCTGACACAAGCCCAGTTGACGGCTCTGATTAACGAACGAGTTGCTGCGGCACTTGCAGCTGCACACGCAGGAGGTATATCCTGCAGTCCAAACTCATTCTAGGATCTTTAGAATCCTACTCTCGTGAACCAACCTTTGTGATAAACTCTGTCTTTCTTTCGCCACAATAGGTCAGCATGCTCAGCCACCCATGTTCACTTTTAAAACTTTCATGGACTGCCGACCAACTACTTTTAGCGGCACTGAAGGAGCCGTAGGCCTCCTCCACTGGTTTGAGAAGCTCGAGTCAGTTTTCGAAATGTGTGAATGCCCTGAGGCGCGCAGGGTAAAGTATGCTACCGGTACTCTCGAGGGTTTAGCCCTCACATGGTGGAACGCTCAGGTCCAAATGCTGGGGTTGGTTGCTGCCAACGCCACCCCATGGGAAACTTTTAAGGAAATGATCAAGGAAGAATACTGCAGTCGTGATGACATTCATAAGCTGGAAGTCGAGTTCTTCAACCTCAAGATGACGGGGTCAGAAATTGAGGCGTACACTAAGAGATCGAATGAGCTTGCCTTACTGTGTCCTACTATGGTGGACCCTCCAATTAAGCGAATTGAACTCTTTCTCAAGGGCTTGGTGCCAGAGATCCAAAGCCATGTGAGTTCAGCAAACCTCGCTACTATCCAGCAGGTTGTTCAGTTGGCTCACCGTCTTACTGACCAGGCGGTGGAGCAGAACAGGTTACCAAAGCGCATAGGTGCTGCAACTACTTCAGGTGTCCCTAGTGACAACAAGCATAAATGGGACGGAACTTCAAGTAAGGGTTCGAATTCTGTTTAGTCCCAGTCTCAGCAGAGAAAGACTGATGACTACAAGAGCCCTAGTCAGCAATCATCTGGTGGTCAAAGTCATGGTAGGTACAGAGGGAATCACCCCAAATGCAATCGCTGCAGCCTGCACCACAGCGGGCCATGCACCAGGGGTAACTGTCATCGGTGCAACAAGCCAGGTCACGCTTCAAAGGATTACAGGAGCTTATACCCCGCAAACCAGAATCGTCAACAACAGGCCCCACAGAACCAGCGCCAGCAGCAGCAACAAGGTGATAACAAAGGGTGCTTTCAGTGTGGAGCTGAAGGCCACTTCAAGAGGGATTGCCCCCAACTGAACAGGAACCAGAACAACAACAACAATCAGGGGAATGGTAACAATGGGAACGACAACAACAATGGAGCAAGGGGGCGGGCGTTCGTGATCGGCCAAGGCGAAGCAAGGAATGACCCCAATGTTGTGGCGGGTAAGTTCCTTCTCGACGACTTTTATGTTACAGTTTTATTTGATTCGGGTGCCGATACTAGCTACATGTCACTAGAAGTTAGTCGAATGCTTAAGCGTATTCCAACACCTTTGAACAACAAGCACACGGTAGAACTAGCAAATGGTAAGAGTTTAGAGGCCACTCACGTAGTCACGGGTTGTAAACTTGTTCTTGCCATCCAGACCTTCTCTATCGACCTTATTCGTATCATCTTGGGTAGTTTCGACGTTGTCATTGGGATGGATTGGTTATCCCAACACCGAGCATAGATTCTTTGCAACGAGAAGATTGTTCGTATTCCTGGTTCCAGTGGTGAACCTCTCATGATTCGTGGCGACAGGAGGAGTGCTGTTGAGAACGTCATCTCTCTCCTTAAGGCCCAGAAGTATTTGAGAAAGGGCCACACTGCCATTTTGGCTCTCGTTACTGACACCTCGGAGAAAGAGAAGAAGATAGAAGATTTTCCAATCATACGCGACTATCCTGAGGTATTTCCTGAGGAATTACCTGGTCTCCCGCCTCATCGCCAAGTCGAGTTTCAGATTGAACTAGCTCCTGGAGATGCGCCTATAGCTCGTGCACCTTATCGCTTAGCTCCATAAGAGTTGGAAGAACTCTCTACGCAACTGCAAGAACTCTTGGATAAGGGTTTTATTCGTCCTAGCTCATCACCCTGGGGAGCTCCAGTTCTGTTTGTGAAGAAGAAAGATGGTACCTTCAGAATGTGCATCGACTACCGGGAACTCAACAAGGTGACGGTGAAGAATCGTTATCCTCTACCACGCATTGACGACTTGTTCGACCAGCTGCAAGGGTCGAGCTACTATTCAAAGATTGATTTGAGATCAGGATATCACCAGCTGAGAGTCCGAGAAGAGGACGTCTCCAAGACAGCTTTTAGAACTCGATATGGCCACTATGAGTTTTTGGTCATGCCTTTTGGACTGACGAACGCACCTGCGATCTTCATGGACTTGATGAATCGAGTGTGCAAACCTTATCTGGACAAGTTCGTTATAGTCTTCATCGACGACATCCTGATCTATTCTAAGAGTTAGGAGGAGCATGAGCAGCATCTACGACTCGTTTTGGAACTCCTTCGAACGGAACAACTATACGCAAAGTTCTCGAAATGCGACTTCTGGCTTTGTGAAGTCCATTTCCTAGGCCATGTGGTGAACAAGGATGGGATTCATGTTGATCCATCCAAGGTGGACTCGATTAAGAACTGGCCTGCGCCTCGTACACCAAAGGAAATTCGCCAATTCTTGGGATTGGCAGGTTACTACCGGAGGTTCATTAAGGATTTTTCAAAGATTGCTCAGCCTCTCACCTCACTAACGCAGAAAGGCGTTGTTTATCGATGGGGAGATGCACATGAATTAGCATTTCAGCATTTAAAGGATAGACTTTGCAGCGCACCTATCCTTTCATTGCCGGAGGGCACAGACGATTTTGTGGTCTACTGCGACGCATCGATTCAGGGTCTTGGTTGTGTACTGATGCAACGGGATAAGGTTATAGCCTACGCCTCACGCCAACTCAAAGTTCACGAGAAGAACTACACTACACATGATTTAGAGCTGGGAGCTGTTGTTTTTGCACTTAAGATATGGCGACATTACCTGTACGGTACCAAGTGCGCCATCTACACCGACCACAGGAGCCTCGATCACATCTTCAAACAGAAAGAACTGAATATGCGACAACGACGATGGGTTGAACTACTGAATGATTACGAGTGCTCGATCAGGTATCACCCGGGCAAGGCCAATGTTGTGGCTGACGCCCTCAGTCGAAAGGACACCGTGCCTAAGCGCGTGCGAGCTTTACAACTCACTATACATTCTAGTCTTCCCTTCCGAATACGAGACGCTCAGATAGAAGCATTGAAACCAGAAAACGTCAGGGCTGAAGCCCTACGCGGCTCAAGGCAACGCATGGAACAGAAGGAAGACGGTGCTTACTACGTAACGGGGTGCATTTGGGTCCCACTCTATGGCAACCTACGAGAGCTTGTGATGGATGAAGCACACAAGTCTCGCTACTCAGTACATCCTGGTTCAGATAAGATGTACCACGATATCAAACCTACGTATTGGTGGCCTAGCATGAAGGCCCACATAGCAACTTACGTCAGCAAGTGTCTGACTTATGCGAGAGTCAAGTCTGAATACCAGAAACCCTCAGGCCTACTCCAACAACCAGAGATTCCGCAATGGAAATGGGAGCAAATTTCCATGGATTTTGTTACCGGCCTACCTAGATCTCAACGAGGTAATGATACTATTTGGGTAATTGTGGATCGACTCACAAAGTCTGCTCACTTCTTGGCTATCAAGGAAACGGATAAGTTCTCCACTCTAGCAGACGTATACCTCAAGGAAGTTGTTTCGAGGCACGGGGTGCCCACCTCTATTATCTCGGATCGAGATGCACGTTTTACTTCAGAACTGTGGCAGGCGATGCACAAATCCTTTGGCTCACGATTAGACATGAGCACAGCGTATCACCCTCAGACGGACGGGCAGTCCGAGCGCACTATTCAAACCTTAGAAGACATGCTTCGTGCATGTGTAATCGACTTTGGCAACAGCTGGGAAAAGCATCTGCCACTTGTGGAATTCTCGTACAATAATAGCTACCACACCAGCATTAAAGCTGCTCCGTTTGAGGCATTGTACGGGCGTAAATGCCGGTCACCTCTTTGTTGGGCAGAGGTGGGGGATAGTCAGATCACTGGTCCAGAACATGTGGTAGACACAACTGAACGAATTGCTCAAATACGACAACGCATGGCGGCAGCTCGTGACCGTCAGAAAGTCTACGCCGATAAGGGCAGGAAACCACTAGAGCTCCAGGTTGGGGAGCGGGTACTACTCAAAGTTTCACCCTGGAAGGGTGTGGTTCGTTTTGGTAAACGGGGCAAACTTAACCCACGATACGTCGGACCTTTCGAAATCATCGAGAAAATAGGCAGGGTGGCCTACAGACTGAACTTACCAGCAGAACTCGGTGCAGTTCACAACGTTTTCCACGTGTCAAATCTGAAGAAGTGTCTGTCAGATGAAACCCACATAGTTCCTCTGAAGGAACTCACTATCGACGAGCAGTTACGATTCATCGAGGAACCAGTTGAAATCACGGACCGGGATGTTAAGGACCTCAAGAGCACTAGAATACCTCTCGTTCGAGTTCGTTGGAACTCACGTCGCGGCCCAGAGTTCACCTGGGAACTCGAAGATCGGATGAAACAAAAGTATCCCCAACTGTTCAGAAACGGTACAACTACTACTGAGGCTGAAGCTACGGAATTTCGGGACGAAATTCCAGATCAACGAGGGGTGGATGTGACACCCCGGGAAAACCAGGAAAACCATACAACTTAACTAGCTTCCTCAGTGAGTACTTACCAAATTTCGGGACGAAATTTCTTTCAACTTGGGGATGATGTGACAACTCGGAATTTAGAACCCTTCTTGTACTTCGTTGTAACACGTTGAACGTTATGTAACTAGTTGACATGTTTGTGTGATTAATGATATAAGTGAACCTTCTATGTGATTACGTGTTGCGTTTATTTGCATGCGTGTATGTATGTGACCCGAAACACAAGAACCCAACTCGAGACCACTCGGTCTCGAGTAGTGTAACTATTTGGGCCGGTTGGGCCACTTGATCCGTTCGAAAACCCATTAGGGTGCATCACTTGAAGCTAGTATATAACCTTGTTGTTAGCCAACACTACCATCTTTGGACAACACACACACTCCCCTACTCTCTCTCTCTAGAAAACCTTAAACCCTAAAGATCAAACATCACCTCCCCTCTCATCCTTCTCTCGGATCCAACCGGTAACACAAGAGATCACGTTCAAGCTTAAAGATCTCCCTTGAAAACCTAACCGGTTAGTGACTTATGTTATGTGTGATATTTCGGTTGAAGATGATATGTTTCGGTTGATAGTTATGTATGATGAAGTCATATGATAATATGTTTGCTTGTTAAGTTTTATACATGATTAGGGTATTGATTATGTGATAATATGCACCATGGCTATTGTTTGAATATGACAAAGGTGTTTGTGGATTTAATGAGTTCTTGATGGTTAGACAATACATGCTTAGTTACAACATTGATGATGAACATGACTTCTTTAGTAAAAGTATAGATTTTGTGTGATAAAAGAATGATAAGGATAATCCGACTTATGAGGTCATAGAACAAATGTTTTGTTGCAAGATGATCTTGATATCTAGTTTAGGTACTAAAACTCTTGTCCGAAAAAAATGCAAAATGTGTTTGAATGAGGATATGAATACTTGAATAATATGAAGAACAACATGAACATGTATGAATGTGTTGTGGATATTTGAAAATTACTATGTTTGATCAATTTTTGGTTAGTAGTAGACAAGGAAACATGTTTATGAAATATCATTGGATAGTACATAATCTCATGAAATTGTAATTCTATTGGTTTAGTACATGTGTCGGAAATCAGCAGATGTTCCAGCCGAGACCTTCAGTCTCGACTCGAGATCACCACTTGACAACTCGAGATCACGGTTTCGACACAAGGTTGCGAGTCGAGAACCTCTAGTCTCGACTCGAGGCCATACTTTATCAGCACACACATCATAACACGAGACCAGGGTTGCGAGTCCGGTTGCGACTCGAGACCAATACATGCACGACCCGAGACCTCCTCAGTTGCGACTCGAGAGCTTCTAGGCTGCAACTCGAGACCGCACAGTCTCGACTAGAGACCGCACAGTCTCGACTCGAGACCACGGTTACACTCTTTCTGATTTGGACTTGCACATTGTTACGGGCTTAGGTGATTGGGCCGGACTCTTGGGCTTTGATTACTTGTATACATGCTACTGTTCAACTCATAGGTATTATTGTAAACCGCCATGTTTATATGTGTATGCCATGAATAATACTTGTATGCAACTTGCTAGTATACGTGTAGAACATACGTGCACTACTTGGATATGAACCTGACTTGAATGGTATCTATGTTTGGACGTAGTTGACCACTTACAACTTGATTGACCTTTCTGTGTATCTGCCGAGCAAACCAAGGTGAGTTCACACCCTCTACAAAGCATGGGATTCCCTGGGTTGGGAATGGGGTTAAGGAACGTGGATTCCTCGTCCTCCTTGGGTAGGACAGCATTGGTTCAGGAATGTAATTCCTCGTCCTCATGGACAGATAACTCGTACTAGACCAAAACTCTATCACGAAGTCCCTCCTTTTTATATCGACTTAATCACCAGGCCAATGGCGAGCGGGTCATTAGTTAGATAGCGCTATTTAGGTCTGACAAACCTCACACCGTGCCGCAGAGGACGGGCGTGAACTAATGGACTATGGCACGTCGGTGATGATAGACACCGACGCTAAGGGCACATAAACATGACTAACGTCAGTAGTCGATATGGTAACGAGTCTAGTGGAAACATGGGGTAGCCCCCACGGCCGAAATGCCAGATAACTAACAAGGGGTAGCCCCCACGGCTGGATTGCTAGAATAACCGGGAGTAAACAAGTCACATTTTCAACTATGGGGTAACCTCCCACGGCAGGATGCCAGATAAAGGGAACTGTTTTCAAAACAACTTAAAATGAACACCCAACTGTGAACTCACTCAACTTGTTGTTGACTCGTTACTACATGCTTTGCAGGTCTTTAGGTACTTAGCTGGAGCTTGCATGGAAGAGGGTCGTTGTGGGACATGGACAGCGGTGTGCCATGTTAAACTATGAAACATTTAAACTTATGTTTTGGTTTTGAACATTATGCTTCCGCTTGCAACTTAAACTATGTTTTGTTTGAACACCAATTGTATTGGTTGGATTTTATAACTATTTATATGCTTGTTCAATATGATTGGTGGCTGGATCCTGGTCAGTCACGCCTCCAAGCGGTAGTACTCCGCAGGTGGATTTTGGGGGTGTGACATGTTGATCCTGATTTTGACCCTGAGCAGGAGATTGATTTTATCCCTGCTGAGCAGCCCATTGATGCACCTGTCATTCCTGACGAGCAGCTCTTTGATATACCTGCTGATCATGAACTTGCTCCAGTTGACCCCGAGCCTTTGATTGCACCAGAGCCCATGCCTGCTCTCGATCCTTTACCCGAGCATGACCTTGCACCTGTCGATGCACCAGTTGTTGCACCACCTTTGCCTGAGCCTGCTCCTTTTGCAGCCCAGGTTGACCCCCGATATGCATTCACCCACAATGGGTGGATCGAGGACGATGCCGATTTACCTCCTTTTGTTAGACCAGTTACCCCCCTCCTGTACCCACATATGCACCCATTGACTTTGTTCCGTTTCACCAATACGTATCTGATGTTCATCGTGCGGATTTACCAGTCACATTTCTTCAGGATATACCCTTCCCCGTCCCGGGGAAGGTTCATCGAGTCAGCAGCCCGGTCACGTACCTTTTGTGTCAGCAGCCGATCATTTCATGTCACAGTTCACACACACTGTTCCTTCTTCTGCACCCACGGGCGAGCCACTTATGTGGTTTCCGCCCAACGTGATGCCTATATCTGATCCATACTATCCCTTCCACATTGGATACTCAAGGGATGATCTGCTTTTATTCTTGCAGCTCCAGCATGATATGTTGAGTCATCGAGTCATGGAGATAGAGAGGATCCCGCGTCCTCCACCTGGTACTGGTCCATGACAGTTTGCTGCTCCACTTTTTCCTTACACGGATTTCGATACCCGTTTTCTTACCATGGAGCAACAGATTAGCTGTTTGTTACATCTCGTTCACATTCTAGAGGAGGAGTTAGCGCGTATGCGCCATTTGCTTTTCATTCCTCCACCTCCTCCTCCTCCACCATCAGCTTAGAGGTTTTTGGTATTATGCAGATGACATGCTTTTGTTGAGAGTGCAGCTATTGAGCCAGATTGCACAACATTTTGAAGACCACACTTTGACTTTTGACTTTTGATTATAGTAGTTGGTAGACGTTTTGGACAGGGGTGATGTGACCCCTTAGTCCCATTTTGATGTATGATGTATTGTGAAACATGTCAAACTGTACTTGTGGTCATGATATATGAAAGCTTAATCGCAGCATTCTCATTACATACGTTGTTGGAATTATTTGGTTGTGTTATGACATGGGATGTTATGTATGATTGATAAATGTTATTATATACGCGTACTACATATTTATATGCATACGACCTGACCTATATAATCTTCTTATAGAAGATGCCTCCACGAAGAGAGACACGATTGCCCACTACTTAGGCCGAATTACAAGAACGCATTTCACGTGCTATAGCAGATTACGAGGCCTCACGCGCTGAAACTAGCGGGGGGTACCTTGAGGAAAAACCCACCTCATGGTAATGTTTAAGTCGCTTGAGATACATTACGTTACATTTGGATATTCCATGTGCAATCGCTAATGCTTGCTGTGAATGATGTTACTTGTACAGGCTGTACCTTTAAGCAGTTTTTAGACTGTACACCGCTAAATTTCGACGGCACCGGGGGTGCTGTGGCTTTTGTTCGATGGGCAGAGAAGACCGATTCGGTGTTAAGGATGAGCAAATGCGCACCAGATCAGCAAGTCACCTACATCTCCGGACTGTTCGTAGACGGAGCGCTTTCGTGGTGGAATCTCCAAGTCCAAACTCTGGGAGAGGCGGCAGCATATGCTTTGACTTGGAATGAATTAAAGGAACTCATGCGTAAAAGTATTGCTCCAGGGCCAAAATTAAAAATTTGAAAACTGAATTTTGGAACCTCAAGATGGACGACCCGAAGGTCGCCGAATATGTGCAGAGATTTCACGATCTATCTCACGTGGTACCATATATGGTTACTCCGGAATTCAAGCGCGTTGAACGTTTCATTTAGGGGTTGGCGCCCCAGATTATGAGTATGGTAACAACGTCAAAGCCGCCAACAATTACTGAGGCTATTGATCTGAGCGTGTCACTGACTGAAGAAGCTATCCGGTTAAACAAGTTTTCGATCTCTGACCAGAAAAAGGAGACTCACGTGGAGTCATCAGGTGAGAACAAGTGGAAGTTCTCAAACTTCAAAAAGGGCACTAGCATTGTCAACAAGAGGAAAGAGTCGTACTTACCGGCCGAAGCCAAGCCTGGGGTTGAAAACAAGGGAAAGGGTTACATGGGCGCTCTGCCCAAATGTGATACATGCCAGTACCATCATTCCGGCCAGTGCAGATTCAGGAAATGTGAATCTTGTGGAAGAGCTGGACACTCGAAGGAAACATGCTGGGTTGGTACAGGTCGTGGTGGTCAGAGAGGTTATGGAAATGGTAATGGAAACCGCTCGCAAGGAGGAAATGGTGGCAATGGAAATCGTGGTAATGTTGGGAACCAAGCTGGTAGTGGAAACCGGGGAGCAAACAACAATCGAGGTGGTAATGGGAATGGTAATGGTCGAGGACCAGGTTGTTTTAATTATGGAGATATGGGGCACTTCAAGCGAGAATGCCCGAAAATCAACCAAGCGCATGGAAGAGTCTTTAACATCGGTGCGAGGGAAGCACGCCAAGATCCAAATGTAGTTAATGGTACGTTCCCTATCAATCAACGCTTTGCATCTGTATTATTTGATACCGGAGCCGATTATAGTTTTGTATTGTTAGAATTTAAGAATATACTTGGGTTGGTAGCCAGTAAGTTAGACATTCCATATTCAATAGAACTAGCTAATGGGAAGCTAGTAGAAGCAAATGAAGTTATTAGGGGTTGCGTAATAGAGCTTGGGGAGCACGAGTTTACACTAGATCTGCTGCCAGTCAAGTTGGGAAGCTTCGACGTGGTAGTGGGGATGGATTAGTTGTCAAGCAACCGAGCAGAGATTTGTATGTCACAAGAAGATCATTCGCATTCCGATGGCGAATGGAGAAACAATTGTGGTACATGGAGAGAAGCGTGATACGCCCCTAAGTGTCACACCCCGACCACGTAGAACATACAAAACGTGGCGGAAACATCGGGGAGTGTTGTAACAGAATTAATTGTTTCAAATCCATGGCAATTGAAGTTTCGTTTTATTGATTAAAGGTGTTACAATGTCTTAACAAACAAAGAAATACAACATAATTAACTAGTCTTGCATCTTTTATTGTCACTAAAGCCAAAGTCTGCCTATGTGTATCTTGATCATCTTATGCAACAGCTCCTGAAAAACACATGTGAAAATAGGTACGTCAGCATAAAAATGCATGTGAGATACATAGGTTTTGTGAAAATAGGTTCCATGACTTATTTTTGAGAAAATGTTTAGTCATGAACCTTGTAATTTGCTTTGTTTTGTAAATCATTTGAAAAACAATGAGTTCAGATGATATGTATAAATAAGTGAATAATGCATGGTTAAATGAATAACCAAGTAAAATGAGTTTGTAAAAGATAAGTTGTTTGTAAAACAATGTCTTGTGAAAAGTATGTTATTTGTATAAAATGTTCTATGTCTCAAACTGAAATGATTCAAATAACGCTACAATATGTAATACCATACAAACACTTATATATAGGAAGTACCAGCGACGTATCCACCATGCTTGTATCATATTACACACGCATCGTTACTTAATCATTTAATCAAACCAAACCACCAAAGTAATGTTTAACAATAGTAGAAATGTTTATGTATGGTCAAATACGGTTCACACGGTTCGCAGATACAAACGGTTCACAGATACAAATGGTTCACAGATATAAACGGTTCACATATACAAACGGTTCACAGATATAAACGGTTCACAGGTACAAACGGTTCACAGATATCAACGGATCACAGAGTTAAATGATTACAACGGTTCACATAGTCAAATGTTTACAACGGTTCAATATGTAGTATAATGTGTTCATATGCTGGATAAGCATATGCAACAGAAAAGTAATGAAAAAAAATGTACTAAGTATGCACATAATGGACATACATAGCATAAAGTGTATTGAAATCATGTACTATAATGTACTAACGAACATAGCAGGTATATGATGTGAAAACGGGAAAGCATGAATGTAACAAGTAGGCACATGTGTTCCACCCCAAAACAGTTTGGAAAACAGTAAAATAGGGGTCTATGTACTCACCTGAGATTGCTCAGTAGTTCTGGAGTGACAACTAAACAATGCTAGAGATCGCGGATATCAAACAGCACCTAGTATAGGTAACTATGTTAATAAACCGGACCTAGATCGGAAGATTGGGTAGCATTAGGGTTTGTAAACCAAACGAGTGTAGAGACTCGTGTCATTTGGTTTAACAAAGCCTACATACTAAATGAAACTTAACCTAAGTGTCTACGACCCATTACGACCCGTTTAGGTAGCTTATGCTACTTTAACGCGTCGTTCGCGTGAAACGCGTTCGGACCGCCTAACTAGTGCTATGACAAGTGTTATATGCCTAAACATGTTACATAATCAGTTATGTGACAAAGGTTTAGGTTACATATGCTTAATTACCAATTATACATGAAAAGGGTATTCTGGTAATTTACCTAAGGCATATAAACTACCTATCATACAACTACTTAAACGATGTGACCATAGGGTATAACTTCGGAAGGTTATTCCCTACCTACTATGGTCACCTAATGTATTTGGTCGGATCCTAATGATCGACCAAACTGGGTCGGGTTCGAAGGTATAGGCGATTTATTAGATCGCCCACCCTACGACCCTAAGGTATAGGCGATTTATTAGATCGCCCACCCTACGACCCTATACAACGTGGTAATCAGTGGGCATAGTCCCAAGGGACTATAACCAACGTGATTACAATCACGTTGCGAAGTTCAAACGAACTTCGCATTGACCATTACTGGTCAACGCTGAAAGTCAAACAAAGTTTGACTTTCTGACTCGAAAAGCAGTAAAATAAGGAAAAGAACAAAAGAATACTTACGAAGGGTCCCCGAATGCTAATCCCGATCCAAGAACTCAGGTATGAAACAATGGTTTCAACTTAGAGCTCTCAAAATCAGAATTCTTGTAAGAAATGAGGTTGGATGGGTTGGGTATTTATAGGAATACCCGAACCGTTAAGATCGTTTCATGGAAAATGTGTCTTAATCGCAACCGTACAAGTGTCGGAACCTTATGGTGACTAAATTGCCACTAACCATAGGGAATCAACACTTGGCAAGGGATTTGGGAGTGGATAACAACTGTAAACAGCTGTCGATACATCGAATCCGGTCCCGAAAATGCGAAAAATGAGTTTTCTGCATGTTTCTGCCCCATACTAGGCAGTCGCGTAGCACGACGGTGAGGGCCTAGGCAGTCGCGCTACGCCACTGACCCCCCAGTTTCAGAAAAGTTTCAAAAGTGGCAGGAATGGTCCCTGCACGTGTTTAAGGCCTTTTTCGATGCGTTTGAACCCCGTTAACCTCATTTCAAGGCTCTAAAATGAAGTTAAAGTATAGGGAACTCAAAACATACTCAAAAATATGCCGGATGATGGTTCGTTTGGTCGTACGAACGCGATGTTCGCTTAATTACGACGGAATGCGCATAAGCGCGTAAAACGAACCAAATGACGCGACGAATGGATTTTTCTTATGGCGAACACTAAAATATAATGTAGTCATGCTTACATAAATTTTTGGATGTCCGGATGTATTCAGAACGTAAGTTATGCGCGAAAATGCAAACTTGTGCACTTTTTGACACTTTTAGTCCCTGAATGTCCCAAAAGTTTATTTTAGCACACCGAACCCCTCAAAGCCTATTTCTAAGCTATGTAAAGGATATTTATGGTATGTTTAACTTATGGTCATGTTCCGGAATGTCTGTTACAGTTCAAATTGGCATACTTTCGCAGTTTGTCAACTTTAGTCCCTGTAAGCGATTAAACTTTGATTTCACCACACCAAACCTTCCAAAACTTATATCTAAGTTATGTAAAGGTTATTTAAGGTATGTTAAGCCTATTTCACTATTCCGGCGTGTTCGTTGGATTAAACTGGTTATATTTACGCATCAGAGCGCGTATAACCCTCCAGAAAGCGATTTAAAGCTTAAAATCAAACAAGAGTTGATATGTGTAAAAGATACACATAATTATACAAGTCCAAAGTATGAAATACAATATTTCATTGGTTTGGCATTTGTTTGATGGTTGAAATGACACAGGTGTTACAGTCTCCCCTACTTTAGGAAATTTCGTCCCGAAATTTAGTTTTAGAGGAAACTTGTGGAGACAGCTGTGACGGTTTTGCCTTCAGACAATTCCATTGAGCCCTTAAGTAAAACTCTGGGCCATGTTAGGATTCTTAGAAAAGATGTCAACCCTCAAATTGAAGTCATTGTAGTAACAAAACATGGAGTTTTGAACTATAGACAGGAGAACAGTTCCCGTGAAGAATTATCATAGGAAACTTGTGTGTGCTTGAAATCAGAATTGGGTAGTGTGAGAATAAATGACATTTGTCAAAGTCCAAGACTTCTCCCGTATCATTACTCTTGCCACTGTTGGTCTTAACACATGACAAAACTTCCTGTGGTTCCTATGCACTGAACTCCATAATTATGTAGGCCTCCATAATTACGTAGTTCCTTGCACAGTCCGCACAGTTTATTTCATAATGCGTATGGGGAAAAATTAAACGAATAATCTCTTGAACTAGACCTCACGAGGGTCTATCTAACTACATAAACACATGATACATTTAACTAGATTGTCGAACCAATCTATTTAACTTAACTACTCAAGAGAATTATTTAACTACTACATCGACGTAGGATGTATTTAACTACTACACCGACGTAGGATGTATTTAACTACTACACCGACGTAGGATGTATTTAACTACTACACCGACGTAGGATGTATTTAACTAGATTGTCGAACCAATCTATTTAACTTAGATCGACGTAGTAGTACTTTATAATCCAAGGGACTTAACTACAACGTAGAAGTCCATTAAGGATTTAAGATAGTACCTTTTTGAATATCCTACTATGAATCCTTCATATGAAGATAAGAAAGATTCTATGAGGATTCGGATAACGAATATCCAGAGTATACAAAAACACAAAATGCTTAAAAGGAAAGACAAGATGCATAAACACATAGTCACATAACCACAAAATTGTTTATCTAGATCTTTAATTTGTTATCTTTGGACGCGGATACTTAAAGCACACCCGGAATCCAATTCGTGGATTTCATTTGGCACTTTAATTATTTCAAGAATCTATCTATAAGGATAGGATAATCTTTAAAAGAAATTCGGCTTTGTCCCTATTGAATTGTGATGTACGTATTGAATCATACAAAGAATTCAATTTAAGGACTCCGATGAATGATACCCATCCACAAGGATCTAATTATGAGGATAGAAAGATCCTACATGGATTTTGGAGTTTGTGTAACGAGAGTGTTCCGACACCTTGCACTAGGCGTGCTTACGTCGATACACAAGGTAGAAAGTTCATGAGGTTGAGGCGCCAGATATGCCAAGCGACATATGAAGCAGAGTTTGAAGGTTGAGCAGCAGCATGATTTGTAACAGCTTTGCTTTAGATTACAAAGCGGCACATGTTAACCAAATGTCTCCATCGTCCACCGTGGGTACATTTGAAACAAGGTATTTGATTTGAATAATGACGATGGCATTGATTGCACCAAGGAGCAGTTCCCTTATACAGCTTCATCCCTGAAGCGAGTCATGGTGATAGCTAAGTCAACGGTCCTCTGGAGTACGACGCCTATTCGCTGGGTAATTGCAGCACCTGGTTCGGACATTGTTGTCGCGATGAAGAAGCATCTTGAAGATAACGAAAGGCATAGGAGGAAACAAGCAAAAGAAACGAGTGAGAGATTTAGACGAAAAGAATGAGATGAAACAAATCTGATGAAAGCAAGGATAGTGGTCATTTGTTTGTTACTACAAAGCAACAAACGACCTCGGTGAAAAATCAAAGTAAATAGGTCAAAAATAATGTATCGCGAAGACATGCTCGCCTATAAGTGAACACTCATCCCAAGAATTCCCAGGTAAGCACAACTGGTCTCGCGTCTGGTTGAGATGTATACGAAGTGCTTGCCTAGACAGAAAACCCAGAATACAGGCGTTCACCCTTCCAGTTTGCACGTGTTCACATTATTTAAAACTCAAAACCTTGACGAGATTTTGAAAATTCAAAGGGGTTCAAAACCATATAACAGAGGGTTCAAAACCTTGTAATAAATCATCCTAGAACAGATGATTAGTTTTCAAAGCGGTTTTGAAATTTATGTTCTAGTTGTGATTGTCGCCTAAGGATAGGTGACGGTATTTTTTTATGACTAAACGCAAGTAAACTCGCGTTAGGGTCCTAAGAAAGTTATAGACTAGGTCAAAGCATTACTAATAACCTAATTCCCTATAACCATTGGCTCTGATACCATCTTTTCTGTCACACCCCGACCACGTAGAACATACAAAACGTGGCGGAAACATCGGGGAGTGTTGTAACAGAATTAATTGTTTCAAATCCATGGCAATTGAAGTTTCGTTTTATTGATTAAAGGTGTTACAATGTCTTAACAAACAAAGAAATACAACATAATTAACTAGTCTTGCATCTTTTATTGTCACTAAAGCCCAAGTCTGCCTATGTGTATCTTGATCATCTTATGCAACAGCTCCTGAAAAACACATGTGAAAATAGGTACGTCAGCATAAAAATGCCTGTGAGATACATAGGTTTTGTGAAAATAGGTTCCATGACTTATTTTTGAGAAAATGTTTAGTCATGAACCTTGTAATTTGCTTTGTTTTGTAAATCATTTGAAAAACAATGAGTTCAGATGATATGTATAAATAAGTGAATAATGCATGGTTAAATGAATAACCAAGTAAAATGAGTTTGTAAAAGATAAGTTGTTTGTAAAACAATGTCTTGTGAAAAGTATGTTATTTGTTTAAAATGTTCTATGTCTCAAACTGAAATGATTCAAATAACGCTACAATATGTAATACCATACAAACACTTATATATAGGAAGTACCAGCGACGTATCCACCATGCTTGTATCATATTACACACGCATCGTTACTTAATCATTTAATCAAACCAAACCACCAAAGTAATGTTTAACAATAGTAGAAATGTTTATGTATGGTCAAATACGGTTCACACGGTTCGCAGATACAAACGGTTCACAGATACAAATGGTTCACAGATATAAACGGTTCACATATACAAACGGTTCACAGATATAAACGGTTCACAGGTACAAACGGTTCACAGATATCAACGGATCACAGAGTTAAATGATTACAACGGTTCACATAGTCAAATGTTTACAACGGTTCAATATGTAGTATAATGTGTTCATATGCTGGATAAGCATATGCAACAGAAAAGTAATGAAAAAAAATGTACTAAGTATGCACATAATGGACATACATAGCATAAAGTGTATTGAAATCATGTACTATAATGTACTAACGAACATAGCAGGTATATGATGTGAAAACGGGAAAGCATGAATGTAACAAGTAGGCACATGTGTTCCACCCCAAAACAGTTTGGAAAACAGTAAAATAGGGGTCTATGTACTCACCTGAGATTGCTCAGTAGTTCTGGAGTGACAACTAAACAATGCTAGAGATCGCGGATATCAAACAGCACCTAGTATAGGTAACTATGTTAATAAACCGGACCTAGATCGGAAGATTGGGTAGCATTAGGGTTTGTAAACCAAACGAGTGTAGAGACTCGTGTCATTTGGTTTAACAAAGCCTACATACTAAATGAAACTTAACCTAAGTGTCTACGACCCATTACGACCCGTTTAGGTAGCTTATGCTACTTTAACGCGTCGTTCGCGTGAAACGCGTTCGGACCGCCTAACTAGTGCTATGACAAGTGTTATATGCCTAAACATGTTACATAATCAGTTATGTGACAAAGGTTTAGGTTACATATGCTTAATTACCAATTATACATGAAAAGGGTATTCTGGTAATTTACCTAAGGCATATAAACTACCTATCATACAACTACTTAAACGATGTGACCATAGGGTATAACTTCGGAAGGTTATTCCCTACCTACTATGGTCACCTAATGTATTTGGTCGGATCCTAATGATCGACCAAACTGGGTCGGGTTCGAAGGTATAGGCGATTTATTAGATCGCCCACCCTACGACCCTAAGGTATAGGCGATTTATTAGATCGCCCACCCTACGACCCTATACAACGTGGTAATCAGTGGGCATAGTCCCAAGGGACTATAACCAACGTGATTACAATCACGTTGCGAAGTTCAAACGAACTTCGCATTGACCATTACTGGTCAACGCTGAAAGTCAAACAAAGTTTGACTTTCTGACTCGAAAAGCAGTAAAATAAGGAAAAGAACAAAAGAATACTTACGAAGGGTCCCCGAATGCTAATCCCGATCCAAGAACTCAGGTATGAAACAATGGTTTCAACTTAGAGCTCTCAAAATCAGAATTCTTGTAAGAAATGAGGTTGGATGGGTTGGGTATTTATAGGAATACCCGAACCGTTAAGATCGTTTCATGGAAAATGTGTCTTAATCGCAACCGTACAAGTGTCGGAACCTTATGGTGACTAAATTGCCACTAACCATAGGGAATCAACACTTGGCAAGGGATTTGGGAGTGGATAACAACTGTAAACAGCTGTCGATACATCGAATCCGGTCCCGAAAATGCGAAAAATGAGTTTTCTGCATGTTTCTGCCCCATACTAGGCAGTCGCGTAGCACGACGGTGAGGGCCTAGGCAGTCGCGCTACGCCACTGACCCCCCAGTTTCAGAAAAGTTTCAAAAGTGGCAGGAATGGTCCCTGCACGTGTTTAAGGCCTTTTTCGATGCGTTTGAACCCCGTTAACCTCATTTCAAGGCTCTAAAATGAAGTTAAAGTATAGGGAACTCAAAACATACTCAAAAATATGCCGGATGATGGTTCGTTTGGTCGTACGAACGCGATGTTCGCTTAATTACGACGGAATGCGCATAAGCGCGTAAAACGAACCAAATGACGCGACGAATGGATTTTTCTTATGGCGAACACTAAAATATAATGTAGTCATGCTTACATAAATTTTTGGATGTCCGGATGTATTCAGAACGTAAGTTATGCGCGAAAATGCAAACTTGTGCACTTTTTGACACTTTTAGTCCCTGAATGTCCCAAAAGTTTATTTTAGCACACCGAACCCCTCAAAGCCTATTTCTAAGCTATGTAAAGGATATTTATGGTATGTTTAACTTATGGTCATGTTCCGGAATGTCTGTTACAGTTCAAATTGGCATACTTTCGCAGTTTGTCAACTTTAGTCCCTGTAAGCGATTAAACTTTGATTTCACCACACCAAACCTTCCAAAACTTATATCTAAGTTATGTAAAGGTTATTTAAGGTATGTTAAGCCTATTTCACTATTCCGGTGTGTTCGTTGGATTAAACTGGTTATATTTACGCATCAGAGCGCGTATAACCCTCCAGAAAGCGATTTAAAGCTTAAAATCAAACAAGAGTTGATATGTGTAAAAGATACACATAATTATACAAGTCCAAAGTATGAAATACAATATTTCATTGGTTTGGCATTTGTTTGATGGTTGAAATGACACAAGTGTTACACTAAGGATCATCAGTTGTTTGAAGGCTCGAAAGTTTTTGCAGAAAGGATGTGTCGCCTTCCTGGCACACATTGTGGATAAAGAAGCCACTGAGCCAAAGTTAGAAGATATACCAGTTGTTAAGGAATATCCTGAAGTCTTTCCCGAAGACTTGCCAGGATTGCCGCCACAAAGGCAAGTTGAGTTTCACATTGACTTATTTCCAGGCGTTGCGCCTGTGGCTAAGGCACCTTATCGACTTGCACCCTCCGAGATGCAAGAGCTGTCGACACAACTTCAGGAGCTATTGGATAAGGGATTTACCAGACCAAGCTTCTCGTCTTGGGGAGCTCCGGTGCTGTTTGTCAAGAAGAAGGACGGTAGTTTTCGCATGTGTATCGACTACCGCGAGCTTAACAAGTTGACTATCAAGAATAGATATCCTTTACCAAGGATTGATGACCTGTTCGATCAACTACAAGGTTCGAGTTGTTATTCCAAGATCGATCTACGACCAGGATATCATCAGTTGAGGATTCAAGAGGAGAGCATTCCAAAGATGGCCTTTAGGACTCGATACGGGCATTACGAGTTCCTAGTAATGCCATTTGGTCTGACAAACGCGCCAGATTTGATGAATAGAGTCTGCAAGCCCTATCTCGATAAGTTTGTGATCGTGTTCATTGATGACATTTTGATCTACTCAAAGATGAAGGAAGAACATGAGCAACATCTAAGAACTATCTTAGAGCTGCTTAAGAAAGAGAAGCTGTACGCAAAGTTCTCAAAGTGCGAGTTCTGGCTACGCGAGGTTCAGTTCTTTGGTCACGTGGTTAATGGGAATGGAATCCATGTGGATCCCACAAAGATCGTGGCAATCAAGAATTGGGAGACTCCAAAGACGCCAACCGAGATCCATCGGTTCCTAGGTTTGGCAGGATATTATCGCAAATTTATTGAGGATTTTTTGAAAATCGCTCAACCTTTGACCTCCCTTATCCAGAAAGACAAGAAGTACGAATGGGGAGACAAGCAAGAAGAAGCATTTCAGTTGTTGAAAAACAAGCTTTACGATGCACCGATTTTATCCCTACCCGAAGGCACTGACGACTTCGTGGTATATTGCGACGCCTCGCGTCAAGGTTTAGGCTGCGTGCTAATGCAGCGACAGAAGGTTATAGCCTATGCTTCGCGCCAGCTGAAGGTTCACGAGAAAAACTACACCACACATGACTTGGAGTTAGGCGCAATGGTGTTTGCATTAAAGATCTGGCGACATTATTTATGTGGCACGCGATGCACAATCTTTACTGATCACAAGAGCTTATAGCACATTTTTTTATCAAAAAGAGCTTAACATGAGACAGAGACGATGGGTAGAGTTGTTGAATAATTATGATTGTGAAATCAAGTATCACCCGGGGAAGGCGAATGTGGTCGCCGATGCTTTGAGTCAGAAGGAAAGAATCAAGCCCCTAAGGGTTAAGGCTTTGGAAATGATTGTTCAAACGGACCTCTCATTGCGCATTCGTGCCGCGAAGAGAGAAGCACTTAAGGAAGGGAATCTTGTGAATGAATATCTCCGTGGGATGGAGAAACAGTTGGTACCAAATGAGGAAGGAACGTTGTGCTTCATGAAACGAATTTGGGTTCCTTTCTTTGGTGGATTGAGAGAAATTATTTTTGATGAAGCTCACAAGTCACGGTACTCGATCCATCCAGGATCGGATAAAATGTACCAAGATTTAAAGGATTTCTATTGGTGGCCGAGATTAAAAGGCGATGTTGCAACATATGTTGGCAAATGTTTGACTTGCGCCAAGTTAAAGGCCGAATATCAGAAGCCTTCAGGTCTTCTGCAACAACCTGAAATACCCATGTGGAAATGGGAGCATATTTCAATGGACTTTATAACGAAATTGCCAAGAACACCCAGAGGTCACGATACGATTTGGGTAATCGTGGACGGTCTAACCAAATCTGCACACTTTTTGCCAATCAAGGAGAAGGATAATACTAGTAAGCTTCCTGAGCTATACCTGAGAGAGATTGTTGCACGACATGGAGTGCCTCTCTCAATTATCTCTGATAGAGACGGAAGGTTCATGTCGAGGATTTGGCAGTCCTTCCAAGAAGCCTTTGGTTCTCAGTGGAGTCTGAGTACTGCAATCCATCCGCAGACAGATGTCCAGAGCGAATGAACGATTCAAACGTTGGAGGATATGTTACGAGCTTGCGTGATGGATTTGGGTGGCAGTTGGGACACTCACTTACCCTTGGTAGAATTCTCATACAACAATAGCTACCATGCGAGTATCCAAGCTGCACCATTTGAAGCCGTCTATGGACGCAAGTGTCGATCACCGCTATGTTGGGCAGACGCGGGTGATAGACAGCTTGTTAGTCCGGAATTGGTTCAAGAGACGTCTGATAAGATTACACAGATCTGAGAGCGCTTAAAGGTGGCTCGTGATCGACAAAAGAGTTACGCGGACCGAAGAAGGAAACCTATGGAGTTTGAGGTAGGAGATATGGTTTTGTTAAAAGTTTCACCCTGGAAGGGTGTAGCACGCTTTGGGAAGCGTGGGAAGTTGAACCCGCGATACATTGGACCGTTCAAAATCCTGGAAAGGATTGGTCTTGTAGCTTACAAGTTGGATCTACCCGCAGAACTGAATGGTGTTCATGATACATTTCATGTATCTAACCTGAAAAAGAGTCCAACTCAAGAAGCAGTTGTCATACCTGCCGATGAAGTCCACATTGACGACACACTCCACTTTGCTGAAGAACCTGTTGAGGTTACGGATTAGAAGGTTAACAAGACGCGGCGGAGTAGTGTCAAACTCGTCAAGGTTCGTTGGAACGCGCAACACGGCCCAGAGTTCAATTGGGAGCGTGAGGATCGTATGAAAGAAAAATACCCACATTTGTTCCCCAAGACCCCTGCATCTAGTAGCAGAACTTAAATTTCGGGACGAAATTTTCTTAACAGGGGGAGAATGTGACAACCCTCATAAATTCAGGTATCCGTACAATTAATTAATATTAATTAAGTGCTTAATGACTGTGCTGAATTACTTAACTGCATTCTGATTACTGTATCATACTTACATGTGCATCACATATCACATAATGTCACATCGTTATCACATACAAACCATATTGACATACATGATGCACAAAGCACAGTTAGCACAGTTAACGGATAGAACGGGAATATGCTGACGGGATTCAGTACATAGATAGACAGTGTTTTGAGACCCAGTATGGGCCAGGGACAAGGTACTACACTAGTATGGTGTGTAGGGAAGTAAGGACCATAAAACTGCGTCACTAGGTGATAGTTTGAGTGCCGAAAAGTGCCTAAAACCCACATAAAGTGCAGAATTCTGCATTTTTCAGCAAAATTCAGCTTTTTAACAAGCTAGTTACATGCAAAAATTTGACTAAATGGTCCTGAATGCTTTCATAAGTGTCGGGAATTAAAAGTGTCACAAAAAGTAACATAAAGATCATTAAACGGAATAACTTGACGCTTAAACGAACCGGTATTTAACCGAACAACCGGACATTACCCGGAACACCAAATTATTGCCAGAAACATTGTTTAAAAATTTCTTGGCTAGTTATGATCCCCGAACACCATAACACCCACTAGAATATCTAGTAACTAACACTAGCAACCATACACTTGGATTTGAATTATTAACTAACTACTTATCATTCATAGTTACAATTACCCCCCCCCCCCTCATCATTTATGGTCACTAGGACCCACACCCCACTCATAGATTTCATTCTATATTTTATTTGATCTTTGCTTGATTGAGTGAACATAATATTGAGTAGGAAGATTATACGTATGGTTCATGATTTCACAAGATCATTTCATTTCATTCCACACTTCACCACTCCATCTTTCTCACTCTCTCCTCTCCCTCTCGGGCCTAGTAAGTGCTACCACCACCACCACCATACAACCACCATTCACCTATTTTAAACTCATTTCAAAGTGCTAGAAGATGTTTCATGGAGCTTGAAGCTTGTGGAACTTGTAGAACCTCCATCCATTTCTTTCATCCACCACCTTTGTCATCTTCAATCTATTGTGATCTTCCCTAGCCTTTGAGCTAGTTGTAAGCTTCTTGTTACTAGTTTTTACTTCTCATTTTGTTGGTTAAAAGTTGTAGTATATTGATTATCACAATAACACTAAAAGACTTAAACAAGAATCATAAACATAAGCTTACATATGATGAAATCTTGTTGAAATAACGTTGATTAAAGCATGCATGACACTTGATTGTTATTTACTTGAGATTATGATGTTGAACATCATAAGGAGCTTGCTAGATTGTGATTAAACACATGATCTAGCAAGTTAAAGGATGATTATGTGCTAACATAAGATGATCATCCTCTTGTATGAACATGAACTTGAAAATAAAATGATTTCTTGAAAAATAGTAAATAAAGTGAGCTAGTAATTTTATGAATCTAAGATTCATGAATGATTTTCCAAGAAAACCATGTCCAAAATATGATTTTTAGTAGAACTTTATTCTTACTTAAATGTACACTATTTTTGGTGATAAAATAAGTGTAAGAGTACTTTATTTACAAAAAGAGTTTAAAAGAATGATTTTTAGAAGGATCATCCAACAAGTTGTAAACACCTAGTTTCTTTAAGAATGAGATTTTTAAAGAAGCAAACACACTTTAAAGGGTAACTAAACTTACTAAACACCCTACCAAATTACTACGAGTTTTTGTGAAAGTTCAAGTTCATATTGTTATATATATAGTATAATTTTTGCACCTGGGAAGTGTAGATTGATTATTGATTGTTGGGATGATTTTTGAAAAGAAAATGATATGCTTTAATAGCATGGACACCTCCGTTTTTAGGGGAAACTATAGCAAAATTTTCTAAAAATATAAACACTTAGAAAAATATTTTCTAACAAGTATTCACGAGTGTATTTTGATCATAAGTTTTCGATATAAACTTTGCCAAAATTTTTGTAACAAAAAGCCAAGTATTGGAGATTGGTTTTTATAAACAAAAATGGGTAAACATATATGTATTTAGAATATATATACATATTAAAACACTTGTGTGATTATTTGTATACTCGGTGAAATGATTATATTATTTTAGGGTAAAATAATATCACTTAACAAAATACCGTTACATATATATTTTTGGGTAAATATTATTTTGGATACAAGAAAGTAAAATAAGATTTTTGTAAATATTACAAAGTGGTATCATATTTTTTTTGACAAAAAGAAAATACATTATTTTTGGAAGTTAAAATATATTTTCTTAGTATATTTAGAAGATATATGATATTTGGGAAAAATATATATTTTCTGGACAATACATTGTTTTTGGGACAAATGAGTTTAATATATTTTCTAAAGTGGGACTTGAGAAAATATTAATACGGAATTACAAATACGATAATACGAAAATACATGTAAAATACCCTATCCTTGGGAAGGAAATACGAAGTTAAATACTTGAGAAGTATTAATACAGAAATATTGTTTAAACAATTATTCCAAAACCAAATATAATTTAAGTTGAAATATTATTTTGACAAGTAATTATAACTCGGAATAATATAAGAAACGTAACTTAAGTACATAAATACTAAGCAAAGGCACGACCCGTTTGTCTAATAGACGTTAGTACACTGTAGGACGCAATACTGTGAGTTCATGTCCCCCTTTTCTTTTACTGTTTTCAGTTTTATACGTCGGGGGTGAAATACATGTTACGGTTATCACAAACTTTTATACATGGTATGGTTAGCTAAGGAGGTTTACTACTAGATCATGTGAAGGGTGGGTACAACACTTAAGGCCATTAATCCTCGTCGTAGGGCCGAGGGACATGAGTGATAGATCTATTTGGGTGTAGTGAGCCCACACCAATGGGGACCAGGGTGGCCCATAGTGGTGACTATGTCTTCCAGCCGGAAGCCCGATACAAATTTGCTAGGTTTGAGTTTTCCTGCACCATTTCACACATACCATTGGCTTTGCAACCCATTGGTGATCTCTTTTTCCTTATTGCTACATACCAGGTACATACATACAGACATACTTTAAAGGTTTATTCATACACTCACACATGAACTCGCTCAACTTTTGTTGATTTTTCAAATTACATGTATTTCAGGGAACTAGTGGATCTGGCAAGGGTATGCATGTGTTTTCAAGCTGCATTTAAATAAAAGATGTCATCCGTGGTCGTAGAGTTTAGGGGATGTATCCTACTCCTGGACGGGATACATGTTTCTAAGCTCGGGTTTGTTTATTTTGTTGAGTCCTTGGGAACTCATTTGAACATGTCATGGTTTGTAACTAAATTTGGTATCGATGTTTTCAAGAAAAGTATGTTGTGGTATTTTCTAAACTAAATTAATGGAAGAATATCTTTTGGTTTTATCATATAGCATTGTTATGATTGAATGCTATGGTATTAAGAGGTCACACCAATAACCACGCTTCCGCAAAAGTCAGGGTGTGACAGGATTGCCATCCGATCGGACTGCAATCCGATCGGATTGCACTTGAGCCCCAATAGTTAATCATTTTCATAATTTTCAAAGACTATCAGTTCTAACGGATTGCCATCCGATCGGATTGCTATCTGATCGAGTGACTGTCCTGCTGTGAACTTATTCTCAACTGGGAAGCCTCGCCAATCGGATCACTATCCGATCGAATGACCGTTCGATCGATTGACCTGAAAGGTAGAGATACATCCATATTTTCAAATTGCTACAACAAAAACTTCAAAGCCATCATACACAAACACATCCTTACCAAACGAATGCCTATCCGACCGAATGGCCATCCGAACGGATTGAAATCCGATATAATGACCATCCGATCGGATTACCGTTCGACACTTGGTCACTTCTCACCGATTTTCGCACCGCTCTTCGCTTATGCTATCGTTAACTGTTCAGGCTAATCACTCTAGCGCTCCTTTCAATCCATTAAATTCTATCATTATGAGTATACTCGATCCCTTTTTGCTTTATGCACTTTTGGGTGTTACATACGTTACTTACTCTAAATCACATCGACACACAACGCAAACACTATTTATACGCTGACCGTTACTGCATGTTACTTGTTACTCGATGAATGCTTGTACGTTATATTAACACAGTGATTGTTGCCTGATGCCTTAGCAACGATAGTACTATTTGTTTGGACTCAGCACCTGTCGTGGACAGGGGTTGTTAAGGTTACGTCTTCACGTGTCACAGTGGTGATATGTGTTGCGCATTCTACAACTCGCAGTCTAGTCTGTTCATATTTCATTGGCGATAACCTACTAGCTTCACATTATACCTGTTACATGCTGGTTATGCGTAAACGCTTTCAAAACTCTACTATTACTATCAAACTTGTATGCTCACCTTTACACTACGTGTATTGACCTATATTTTAACGTATGTGACAGGTGCTTAGAAGGTTGCTTGCTTTCGTGGAAATCAAGTACTAGATACAAAGACAATATATTTATTTATTTAAATCTGTGTTGTTGGGACATGTTTCATTTTGAGATGTCTATGTCTGTAATAATTGGTTACTTGATGGGTTATGGTATGGGACATAATATTAACTATTCAGTAATTTAGTTGTTATGGAATTTCTCTTGACAATCTGTTTCGCACAGTGTCGCGCCCCGATGTTTCCGTCATCGGTTGGGGTGTGACAGATTGGTATCAGAGCCATAACTATGGGGAATTAGGGAAGACACAACCTAGTCCGGGTCGATGTCTTAGAAACGACCTAGTATATAGTTTAAGTACAAACAAACCGACTTATGCATACCCAGTGTGGGTTTTGTACGAGCTTACTCGCTATTTCTCGCTCGAACTCGCTGTACACTACACTCTTGCGCGAACATCGCATACTACAGTTCCGCGCAAGACCAGCCTTTCCTAAGGTTGGATACACACACAAACAGATGATTTGGTTAAGAATATGTGTGAAAGCCGTGAACTCTCAACCAGATCACTCGTTCGGATTGCTATTTTTACTATAAAACAAGAGAATTCGCGTTGAATTAGGAGTGAAATCCATAACTTGACGCAAGTCTCCTTATCTATCTCGTTATTCTATCACACAGACAGGGATGAAGTCGTTAAGACAGGGGTGAAACCCGAACCTTGGTGACTCATTCCCCTCCTCATTTTGGTTTTGAAAAACTCTCACCAAAGTCTCGACGAACTCCAACGACTAGGGCCGCGCTGTAGCTGGAAGGATGCGTGCCGAACGCCTGGATTAAGGCGAAAGCACAGTCCAGAAGGCCAAGGTGTGCACTTAAAGTCCTTGTGAATAGTTGAACCACTTTGGGTAGTCGGTGTCTACACACACCCAAGACAATCTCTCTTCGATTTTATGTGTTTGACTCTGGATTTTGTTGCCGCCAACTCTATAATTTATCGCTTTTATGATCAATTTTATGAGAAATCTATGTGTTTTATGTGTTTATTTGTTAGCATTTTGAGATAAACAGTACGGTGGTACTAATGGTTTCGATTCCACGTTTCTCGGTCCGCCAAAACACACACAGTCCACACCACACTAACAAATCGCTGGTCTTTATTCGAAATCGCTGCTCGCTAATTGCAATCGCTATACTTAATCGCTATACGTGCTGTGAAGGATAGGTGAATACGTGCAAAATATGTGTTTAGGTTAGCTTATGTGCTATGTGCTTAAGTGTTTATGTGCCTAAGTGATTTTGTGAATTGATGTGTTCCTGAGCTTTATGGTGAATCACTAGTCTATACTAGGATTAATCGAAATTGTGTTTGAGTCCTATGGCAATGTCTGCTGCAGACAATGTTGTCGTTTGGATCATTCCATTCCCGAGCAGCTCGCCGAAACCATGATGACAAACGAATCGCCGCTCTCGTCTCTAAGCAAATGGCGAAAGTTATCCCACAGATCGTCAGTGAACTGAACGAGAATGCTAGCAAGTCCTCGGAGGAGTCCAGGACCGATACTCCTAAAGCTGGTTTTAGCTTCAAGCAATTCTAAGCCTGCGGTCCAAAAGAATTTACCGGCGAGGATGGTCCTACGGCCATGTTTCAATGGTTTGATTTTATCGAAGTCAACCTGCGCCAGAGTGGTTGTCCAGAAAACCTGCGCACTGTCAATGCTACCGGAGTCTTGCAATACCACGCTCTTGATTGGTGGATGGACGAGAGGAACAAACGAGGAAACGATGCAGCTTTCGGATTGTCGTGGGACGAGTTGAAGAACATCATGATGCAAGAGTTCTGCCCTCCCCATGAACTCCAAAAGCTTGAGGATGAATTCTGGCACATTAAGCAGGATGGCGGAGATAACACTGGTTTAACTGCTCGCTTCAAGCTGTTGAGTATTATCTGCCCTGGTCAAGTTACCACCCCTGGTATTACAATCAAGAAGTATATCTATGCCCTTCCGGATTGCGTTGCAGACTTTGTTCAGGCTGCAAAGACGATAACAATTGAGGAAACCTACCTTCTCGCCGCTGAGATCAAGGATAAGCGAGTCAGGGCTGGTTATTTCGACAAAGCCTCCAAGAATCTGCATCAAGTCACAGCTGCAACCACCGCTGAAACCACTGCCGCACCATAATCTGCAAAGCTCTCATGTCGCAAGAGGAAGAACAATAGCAGTTCCAGCAACAAGAACTGTGTAGTTACTGCTGCCTGGCTCTAAACAGTACCTGCCCAACCGCAACCTCAACACCGCCAAGTAGCGGCACCTGTGGTCAATGCACCGCCTACCAAGCGTGCATACACTGGACCACACCCGCTTTGCCCTACTTGTACTTATCATCACCCAGTGGGTATCGTATGCTGGTTCCGTGTTCATTGCAATATGTACAACCACTTCACCGCAAACTGTCGTACAGGTCCTCGTCAAGCTCCAGCTCCAGCTCAAGGTCAAGCTCCTGCTCAACAAGCTCTACTTCCTGCTCCTCAAGGCCAGCAAGCAGCTCCTGCACCCACGTCTCACGCTCGAGCTTGCTTTGCATGTGGTGATCCTAACCACTTTGCAAACATGTGCCCTAACTGAGTGGTGAAACAAGAGCCCCAATGTAACATCCCAAATTCAATGGTAATTTATATATTAATACTTGAGAGGTGTGAACTTATATTTATTTATATTAAATTTAGAATGTATTTACTAATATTAACTTATCCTTTTAGATTTAGAAGATAAAAACCTTAACTAAAGGGGTGTTAATGGATTACTTTAAATTTAAGATTTTGTAGATGCTTTATTATGAAACTTCAAGGACTAAAATGGTGAAATCTGTAAAATAGTTTTGAGACCTGGCAGGCAAATTAGAACACCACGTTTCTTTCCCTGGGAATCTAAAAAAAATTAAGTGTGTGTATTGTGTGTGCGATTTACACACACAAAACTCACTCTGATGTGTGAGAGGCATAATTAAGAAGAAAAAAAAAAAAGGAGAGAAGGAAATCCAAGCTTCAATCTCTTCCAGAATCAATTGCATGTTGAAATTAAAGAGAGATTTGGGGCTAACATTGATTCTTGAGTGAATGGTGACCAAGGTATGTTTCTCTAAACCTAATAGATAGTATTGATTATAGATTGAATGATGTTGTGAAGAGAAACCATAAACTGAAATTTATATTAAATAAAAATAGAGATTAGTTATGAATTCTCATATTGATTTCATGGTTAGATTATCCATATTCCTATGAAAATTCTGAGCTCATAACTTGTGTTGGACTAGGACCAATTTTAGGGTTGTAACCATGACCAAAGCTGGAATCTTTATGAGTTATAATGGATTATGTGTATAGTCTATCTCAAAAGGATGATGTTCAGTGATAATTAATGGTTTTTATTACTAATCTCATTGTTTACCTATATGTTGGAGGATTAGAAATCAATAATGAACATGGTAGTATGGCTGAAGATGTATGAACACAAGATGTTTGATGAAATGCACCAACTATAAAAGAAACCAAATCAATGCATGTCAAGAAAACACTATAAGTGTTTAATTTAGTAAAATGGATTTTGTGGTTTTGGTAAACTATAACTGCTCCTGATGTGTCAAACCTGATTATAAAAATTGTTGGGATATAACAATGACATATGGATGTGAAAAGAAGCTTTGGTGTCGAATTTTATAAAGTAGCAAAGCTGATTTGAAAATAAATACGCTGCTGATCTTTTTTATATAAATTGTATAAAATCATCAGTTATTCCGATTAAGGCGATTCTTTTTGGGTTGAAAAGCCTCCAGAGTCTACTACATTTTACCTTTGAACATGAGAAGCTAATTCATACTATAAGTAGGTCAAAAACAGTAGAATACATCAGTTACAAAGAAAGTGCTACATTGAGAATAAAGTTTCATGAGCTAAATACAAATGCATGTTTAAATGTATTTGATTGAGACAAGAAACAATGATTCCAATGGAATAATTACACTTAATACAATGTGTTTAAAGTACTTGGAAAAGGGGCATGCAAGTATTTGTACTAATGGGTCAAAATGGTTTCAATGGTGCAAAGTGACTATGATGAACTTTGTATGCTGAGATTATTAAGAAATAATACAATGTTTGAAGCGATGGGATTTTCATTGTGTATTCTAAGAAGTGTATGTGATTTAAAAATAAGCTAGGTTATATTAAAGCTTGGATGCAAACGGGTCAAGGTTGATGATAAAAGTATCAAGGATCCTACGAGCAAAGGTAAGTAAATCTTTCACCAAACTTATGAGGTTCGATTCGACTTATTGTTATGCTTGTAGTATCATTAGCAATATCATTATTGAAGCTTCTAGTTTATGACATCAATGGAAGCCAAAGTAAGATAATTATAGGTCACATTTGTGGATGTAAATCTCACGGTTACTGATGTGATTGACCGGGTTGGAAGAATGGAATTACGCGGGTAGTTTGTAAGTACATATTCGAAAGCCGTATAAGATGTGTTATATCATTTTATCTATGTGCAGGTTTGTTTCTAAAGTATTACGAACGATTCAAAATATAATAAAATAAAAAGATATACATGAGATATGTGATTAAATCGTTATGTTAAAGACCCATAAGGCCAGAAAATTATTGTTCAGAGTGATTGTTAACTGACCTTTACATAAGATATGTTCCAAAACAATAGGTTCATATGAGGGTTGATGGGTATCTGGGTCAAATTTGGAGTTTAAAACGTGGCTGACCAGGGTCGTACAGGTGGTGAGCTACGGTGAGACATGCATAGCTTATGCCAACAAGTTTTCTACGCCATTTGTTTTTTTATGTTATGCCACGTATACGCCACCACTTTTCACTAAGTGGCGTAGGCTACACCAGGTTTAGCATAGCCTACACTAGGCCATATTCATTGTGAATTATTTTGTGTCTTTAAAATCTTAGTTAAAATACATGATTATATGGCTATACTAATACTTACTATGTATAATCATGGTTAGGTAAAGTTTATATACAATAAAGTTGGAGTTGAAAGTCTCGGGTTGATAACTAAGTCAATATACAAGACAAGTGGAGACACGTCGTTGATCTTAGGATAAGCTCTAGTGTCATGAAGATCAAGATCGCTGTGCAAGTCTTGGATCTCGTCATGGGAATATCTTTAAAACATGTTAATGCGAAGTGCCACCAACATACAAGCTTTTATAGAGAAAAATTTATTTATGGACCGAAACAAAGTGTTCGTACTACAAAATCCCATGTACGATAATGGCATGGCCTATTATACTTGGTCTCTCTTGTGGGTTTGTGTCACACCCCTTTCTACGGCGGAAGCACGAGGTGTGATCATGAAAGGTTCTCATTGCATACGAAGAGTAAACATGCTACATGCTCGTAAAATAACATCAAATACCATAATTTGAAAACATAAGTTTAGCGTTTACATCGCTAGACAGCTTAAAACATTGTCTCAAGAGTTTACGACTTTATTTAAAGTTAAACACAAGCGACATCCACGAGCATAAGCAAGACCACGCGCACATCCATCCTAGTTACCTGAAATACATGTGAGTTTTTGGAAAAACGTCAACATAAAGTTGGTGTGAATTCATGCATTTTTGTATTTCATGTTTGTATACTTTGTATGAAAACATAGTTTGTGAGTAAATCAAGTTTTCATATATAAATCCAGTTTCATGTGTACATCACGTACATCTGTATAATTCAATTTCTTCTTGAGTACCCCACGTACTTCAAGTATAACTCAATCTTTTCTTGAGTACCCCACGTACTCAAGTATTCATCAATTTTTAGTATGGTATGAATTTCATGTAATTAAAATATTCCTGTGAATATCAGGATTGTTAATGGGTTGTAAAGCCATTAACATGTGACACGTCATAGGAAGCCACCAAACCTAAGGCATTTAATTGGTTTATTCTGAGACACAAAAGCACTTCCTCGGTTCTCGCCCCGACCGGGAGTGTGGCTGCCAGGCACCCGTTAGATCTAACCTTTTGTTCTGCGGTCTGAATGTATACGTTGATTAATGGTGCTTCTGTACCCTATTCGTGACACTATTTCTCATAACGCATCCTACTTGGTTCTCGTCCTCACCAAGCGCGTTTCTTGTTATCATTTCTCATAGCGCCTCATACTTGGTTCTCATTCTCACCAAGTGCGCTTCTTGTATTTATATCATACCAATTATAAATATTGTACATTTGTACATGTATTCCACCCCCGAAGTTATGAAAACTGAAAACAGTTAAAGAGAAAAGGGGGAGCATGAACTCACAACTTTGCGTTCCTAGCGTCGTAAACTCCACCGGATTTGCTTAATTAACGTCGTAACCTATACGCGTTTTCTTAACGTTAGTCACTAGACTTGCGTCGCACAAGTACAGTCACTCTCTTTTGTATACATTCTTGTGTTAAAAATATTCTATATTTTTAACTACGTATCTTACTTATATTATTTTCTCCAAAAATAAATATAAGTCTTTTGTGTTTTGCACTTTGCACCCGAATTATGTATCTTGTGTGTTGAATGAGTATTTTTATGTTTATACTCCTCATGAGTATTTAGTGTATTTTTAAGTCTTAATACACTAGCACGTATAACACATACTATATACACTTAGCACAAAAGTTGGTGATCAAATAATATATATTTTTCTTTCAAAAATATATACTTAATATCCATTTTATTCTTGAAGAAATCCTCATTTCTTATCACCAAAAATTAGGGAAACCTTAGTAATACTTTTAAATACATTTTAGGGAATAAGTTTCTCAAAAACTTATATTTTTCTAAGTGTCAAAATTTATAAAAATTTTGACAGAGTTTCCCCTAAAAATGGAGGTTTCCCACGTTTTCCAAAACGTGTGTTTATTTTCTTTTAAATCATCATCAATCATCAATAATTATCAACAACAATTATCAACAATACTCATCAACAATAATCACTAATTTCTTCATTTCATGAACTTGAATATTTACAAAAATGTGTAGTAACTCACTAGCACATTTAGTAAATCTTTCCATCTTTAAAAATAATTTTAGTTTCTTAAAAACTTTATTTTTAAAGAATATGAAGTTTCACAACTTCTAGTCAAGATTCGCAAAAATACTTCTTGTTAAATTTTCTTGTGACACAAGTGTCTACACACTTGTTTATTTACTAAAAATGCTTTTAGTTCGGATAAGATCCGGGTTTTAAACAAGACTAATAGTTTTGCTTGGTTCTTCCGAAAAACCACTTGTAGATACATAGATCTACTAGTTTTAAACACTTTTGTACAAGTTAAAACATTTTTACACAAGTTCATGGTTTATGTGTGGTAGGGTTTCACCTTTTAACCCTTGTTACTTCTAAAATAGCTTTATGTTAAGATCCATGATCTTACCAAACCGGTTTAAACGATGATCCGAGCTACCACATCATAGATCGGGTCTAGATAACCATATATTTCAAATACTACAACTTTTACACAACTTATGTGCTATTAACCACCATTTTTCATGCTTTTAGTAGACTTTTGTGCATCTTTTCGCATTTTAACGAGATTTAACCAACACAAATCCTTTTAACCACTTTAGAATAGATTAAATACGAGTTCTAAGTGTTATACCTCTAGCTCGAGGCTAGGGAAGAATCTATGCGCAAAAGAGGTGGATAAAAGCAAAGTAGAGAGGTCCTTCGCGTTCCGCTTGCTCCAAGGCTCCTAATACGTGACCCTTGATGTTTGTATGATCTTGGAATGGCAAGAACCAAACTCGAAAATGGATGGTTGAAGGAGGGATGTTTGGCCGTAAGCTTAGTGAGGGAGAGAGAGGAGTAGAAAGTGTTGTTGATTATGAATGGTGAAAGTGATGGACTAGAGGTTTAAATAAAAGGTCTTCCAACATTCTTTTGTCCATTAGGTCTAATGTCCATATAAGTACATACAAATCAAATAAACTAATCAAAGTAATCAAATGTGGGAACTATGTCCCCTAACCGGTTATCAAAGTGGGGGGGGGGGGGGGTCTAGTTGGATCTTGATGGTTAGTTACTTAAACTAGTTACATGTTAAGTGTTAACTTTAGTGTTAAGTGTGTTTTAGCGGGTGTTAGGGTAATCAGGGACCCTAACTGGCTCAGACACAGACAAATAATGAAAATAACAATATTTTCATGTTCCGGGTATAGTCCGGTCGTTCGGTTGCATACCGATTCGTTAAAGTGCTAAAGCACACTTTTTAGTGTCTTTTAAGTACCTTTCTTATACTCTTTCAATTCCCAACACTTAGGGAAATATTCTGGATAATAAAACGACATTTCTGCATAATATTTATATGTCTAAATGCTGAATTATTGCTGATTTGTATAAATTCTGCACTTAAAGTGCGTTTCGGGTGCTTTTTAGTGCTTATTTTTGCTTTCGTATTGCATATATACTAACCCTTGTATGTACTCTTGGGTTTTAATGCTCTTCTGTCGTCGGACCTACACCTAGGTTCCAATTTTATTGTGTGACTGCTTTCTGCAGTTCTGTTGACACCTTGTGTCTTACCGGTGAGTTTACTATTATTCTGACGCAACGCTCTTGTTTATGCATAAAGCAATATTTTGTAGTATACAACATGCATGAATTCACTTGTTTAATCATGTGTTCAGACATTGCTGACAATTAAACTCATAATTGCAGTCATTAAGCAATAAGTAATGTGTACGAAAATTACCGGTTTGTGCCAGTTGTCACAGTCTCCCCCCGTTAAAAGAATTTCGTCCCGAAATTCAGGCTGAACTAACTCTCGCTGGAGTCTTCTTGAATAGGTGGGGATACTTTTTCTTGAACCTGTCTTCACGTTCCCATGTATACTCGGGTCCGTGCTTAGAGCTCCAACGTACTCGGGTCCCGGCAACGGAACCATACTGCTCCTCCTGGTCTTGTTGACTTTCCAGTCAGTAACCTCAACGGGTTTTTCTGTAAATCGGAGGGCTTCATCAATATGCACTTCATCCATCGGGATGATCACGTTTTCTTGCGTTGGACTCTTCTTCAGGTTGGATACATGAAACGTATCATGTACTCCATTAAGTTCTTCCGGTAACTCCAACTTGTATGCCACGGTACCAATTCTCTTCAGTATCCTGAATGGTCCGATATATCGTGGATTCAGCTTTCCACGCTTTCCAAATCTGACTACGCCCTTCCATGGTGAGACTTTTAACAACACTTTGTCTCCCACCTTGAAATCTACCGATTTTCTATTCGGATCAGCGTAGCTCTTTTGTCGCTCCCGAGCCGCCTTAATGCGCTCTCGGATCTGTGCAATCTTGTCGGTGGTCTCTTGTACAAGTTCAAGACCAACCTTACGCTTATCTCCAGCGTCTGCCCAACATAAGGGCGATCGGCATTTGCGGCCATATAGAGCTTCGAACGGCGCGGCTTTTATGCTCGTATGATAACTGTTATTGTAGGAAAACTCAACTAGAGGTAGATGAGTATCCCAGCTGCCGCCTAGGTCCATGACACATGCGCGAAGCATATCTTCTAACGTTTGTATAGTCCGTTCGCTCTGGCCGTCCGTTTGCGGATGGAATGCCGTGCTTAGATCTAACTGAGATCCAAAGGCTTCCTGAAATGATTGCCAGATTCTTGAGACAAAGCGTCCATCTCTGTCTGAAATGATTGAGATTGGCACTCCATGACGTGCCACAATTTCCTTTAAGTATATCTCTGCAAGCTTTCCAGTGCTATCCTTTTCTCGGATTGGTAGGAAATGCGCAGACTTCGTCAATCGATCAACTATTACCCATATCATATCGTGCCCTCTCGGGGTCCTGGGTAATTTCGTTATGAAGTCCATCGAGATTTGTTCCCACTTCCACACGGGAATCTCTGGTTGTTGTAGTAGGCCGGACGGTTTCTGATATTCTGCCTTAACCTTGGCACATGTTAGGCATTTTCCAACATAAACAGCAACGTCGCTCTTGAGTCTCGGCCACCAATAGTATTCTTTCAAATCTTGATACATTTTATCTGATCCTGGATGGATCGAGTATCTCGATTTATGCGCTTCATTAAGGATGACTTCTCGTATGCCACCATAGAGTGGAACCCAAATACGCTTCTTGAAGTATAAGGCTCCCTCTTCGTTTGGCACCATGTACTTCAATGCACCCCGGAGGTATTCAGCTTTACGATTCTCTTCTTTAAGAGCTTCTTGTTGTGCATCTCGATTGCGTGCTGTGAGGTTCGTTCGAATCGTCATTTCCAGTGCTCGAACCCTTAGGGTCTTATCCCTTTCTTTTCGGCTCAACGCGTCTGCTACAACGTTTGCCTTTCCAGGATGGTACTTAATCTCACAGTCATAATCATTTAGCAGCTCGACCCAACGTCGCTGGCGCATATTCAATTCCTTCTGATCAAATATGTGTTGTAAGCTTTTGTGATCTGTGAAGATTGTACATCGAGTACCATATAGATAATGTCGCCAAATCTTCAAGGCGAATACCACTGCACCCAGCTCCAGGTCGTGAGTGGTATAATTTCTCTCGTGAACCTTTAGTTGTCTTGAAGCATAAGCGATGACTTTTTGGCGTTGCATGAGCACGCAACCCAAGCCTCGTCGTGAGGCGTCGCAGTATACCACGAAGTCTTCAGTGCCTTCGGGTAATGATAGTATCGGTGCATCGCAGAGCTTGTTCTTAAGTAGCTGAAAGGCTTCTTCTTGTTTGTGACCCCAGTCGTACTTCTTGTCTTTCTGAGTAAGGGTCGTTAGCGGTTGAGCTATTTTGGAGAAATTCTCGATGAATCGCCGATAATAGCCCGCTAAGCCCAAAAATTGTCGAACTTCAGTTGGGGTTTTGGGAGCTTCCCAGTTCTTTATCGCTTCAATCTTGGATGGGTCTACATGAATGTCCCTATCATTCACAACGTGACCAAGAAATTGTACTTCGCGAATCCAGAATTCGCATTTCGAGAACTTTGCATAAAGTTTCTCTTTCTTCAGTAGCTCCAAGATGGTTCTGAGATGTTGCTCGTGCTCTTCTTTCGTTCGTGAGTAATTCAGGATATCATCGATAAATACAATCACGAATTTATCGCGATATGGTTTACATACGCGGTTCATCAGGTCCATAAAGACCGCTGGCGCGTTCGTCAATCCAAATGGCATCACAAGAAATTCGTAGTGCCCATATCGCGTTCGGAATGCAGTCTTTGGCACGCTTTCTTCTTGGATTCTCAGCTGATGGTATCCAGATCGAAGGTCGATCTTGGAATAGTAGCTTGATCCTTGCAGTTGATCAAATAAGTCATCAATCCTCGGTAGTGGATACCGATTCTTGATAGTGAGCTTGTTCAGTTCCCTGTAATCGATACACATCCGCAGTGTTCCATCCTTCTTCTTCACGAATAATACCGGAGCTCCCCAGGGTGAGAAGCTTGGCCTTATAAATCCCTTTTCCAACAACTCCTGGAGTTGTGTAGATAACTCTTGCATTTCGGATGGTGCAAGCCGATAGGGTGCCTTGGCTACAGGAGCGGCTCCTGGAACCAAGTCTATACGGAATTCGACTTGTCGTTGCGGAGGTAGTCCTGGCAGATCTTCGGGGAACACATCAGGGAATTCCTTCACCACAGGAATGTCTTCGAGTTTTGGCTCCACAGCCTTCTTATTTACAACGTGTGCTAGGAAAGCAACACATCCTTTCCTTAAGCACTTCTGTGCCTTCATACGTCTGATGATTTGTAGAGGCGCGTTTCGTCTTCCTCCATGTACGATGAGAGTTTCACCATTCGCTAAAGGGATGCGAATGATTTTCTCATGACACATGACTTCAGCCTTGTTCTTGGACAACCAGTCCATTCCAACCACTACATCGAAGCTACCTAATTGAATAGGAAAGAGGTCGATGCTAAATCTTCGTTCACCAAGTTCTAGCGTGCAGCCTCTAACAATTTTGCCCGATTCAACAAGTTTACCATTGGCTAGTTCTATGGAATAAGGAATTTCTAATCTACTAGATTCTATTCCAAGTATGCGTTTAATTTCCACAGGCATGAAACTGTAATCGGTGCCAGTGTCGAATAATATGGATGCAAAGTGATTGTTAATGAGGAACGTACCGTTGACCACATTAGGGTCCTTGTGTGCGTCCCTTGCTCTAATTACAAATGCTCGGGTCTGAGCATTGTTTCCCCTTGGGCAATTTTTCTTGAAATGATCCATGCCTCCACAACCAAAGCATCCTTGGTTTTGCCCCGCTCCACGGCTATTCCGGTTACCATTGCCATTCCCATTCCTTCCGTTTCCCCAACAGTTTTTTGCTTGGTGACCCAATCTACCACATTTGTCTCACCTTGGAATGCGACAAGCTCCTTTATGATGAAACTTACATTTTTGGCATTCAGGCATGGAGCCTTGGTATGCCTTGGTTGAAAGGGTCTTCGCCTCCTGAGACGGGTTGGCCTCATGCTTTTTGTTGAAACCTTTGTTGTTGCGAGTCGCTTGATTCAGATTCGAACGCTTTCTCTTCTTGTCACCGGACGACTCATCATGCGTCTCGGTCTTCTCTGTTGGGTTCAACGATAACTTCTTCTTACAAACACAATCTTTGGTCAGGCTGACAGCCAGAGTTACAGCCTCAGTGATTGTTTGTGGTTTGGCTGACGTCACCATGCCACGAAACTCTGAGGCCAGTCCCCAAATGTAGCGTTCGACACGCTTGAATTCGGGAGTCACCATGTAGGGAAGCACTCTGGACAGATCGTGGAACCTTCGAGTATAACTATCAATATCAGCACCTTCCATAGTCAAGTGCCAGAACTCTGTTTCCAGCCTTTGGAGTTCCGCACGAGAGCAGTACTTCTCTCTCATCCTTTCCTTCAGTTCCTCCCAAGTTAGACCATACGCGGCATTTCTGAGCAAGGTTTGGGCTTGCAGATTCCACCAAGTCAGAGCTTCATCGGCAAACAACCCGGTAGCAAAGGTGACTTGTTGATCCGCGGTACACTTGCTCATGCGGAAGGTAGCTTCAGTCTTCTCCGTCCAGCGCACAAATGCTACTGCACCTCCTGTGCCATCATAGTTCATCGGCTTGCAGTCGAGGAACTGCTTAAATGTGCAGCTTCGAACTGCGCTGTTTCCAGATGAATCTCCATTCCCATTATGTCTAGCGTTGCTGGGTCCTCCACTGTCTTGAGTACGGTTTGCCTCGTACTGGGCGATAGCAGCGGAGATCCTTTCTTCCAGTAGAGCCTCCAGCTCTTCGGCAATTCTTGGCAGTGGGGGAGGAGGAGGTTGGTCACGAGCGTTCACAGCTCTTTTGGGTGCCATGTTCTGAAGAACACAACCCAATAGGGTTAGACATTTGTTTGATATCGTCATACGAGATAGTGGTAGTATTTATATATACACAAGCATATACCACCTAGTAACATCAAACAATCCGCCAATTGTATAAATCAATTCATACTGCAGCAAGCATGTAGAGTTAGGTAAACACCTTATTGACGGTTCTTGTCTTTATGTCCTAAATCATTACTCTGGCAGAGTACTTAGTAGGCTTGCACTGAGGGAATCTATACGTGACAAGACTTGCTGTGATTTTTGTGCACTGAATTCCATAATTATGTATGCATCCATAATTACGTAACTCCTTGCACAGTCCGCACAGTTCGTTTCATCCTCGTATTTCTTCCTTCAGATGGGCCATTGCTTTCAGGTAAAGTCACATATACTTGTGACATTCTACTTCTAGCTCATGCTAATATCACGCATAATTGCAAGTAATTTCTAGTCAATGACAAGTGCTACTCAAGTGCACTCTAAGTCTCGTAGTGTCTTTTCTAGACTCATGTAGACAGTCTCAGGTAGTGGATGTCGCGGGACGTTTTTTGCAATGAAAACTCTTTGAAAATTGTTTTCGTGTATGGATCCTAGAGATTGTAGACTAGACTCGAGAAGGAATCCTGGTTCACTACAATCGCAGCTCTGATACCAATCTGTCACACCCCTTTCTACGGCGGAAGCACGAGGTGTGATCATGAAAGGTTCTCATTGCATACGAAGAGTAAACATGCTACATGCTCGTAAAATAACATCAAATACCATAATTTGAAAACATAAGTTTAGCGTTTACATCGCTAGACAGCTTAAAACATTGTCTCAAGAGTTTACGACTTTATTTAAAGTTAAACACAAGCGACATCCACGAGCATAAGCAAGACCACGCGCACATCCATCCTAGTTACCTGAAATACATGTGAGTTTTTGGAAAAACGTCAACATAAAGTTGGTGTGAATTCATGCAGTTTTGTATTTCATGTTTGTATACTTTGTATGAAAACATAGTTTGTGAGTAAATCAAGTTTTCATATATAAATCCAGTTTCATGTGTACATCACGTACATCTGTATAATTCAATTTCTTCTTGAGTACCCCACGTACTTCAAGTATAACTCAATCTTTTCTTGAGTACCCCACGTACTCAAGTATTCATCAATTTTTAGTATGGTATGAATTTCATGTAATTAAAATATTCCTGTGAATATCAGGATTGTTAATGGGTTGCAAAGCCATTAACATGTGACACGTCATAGGAAGCCACCAAACCTAAGGCATTTAATTGGTTTATTCTGAGACACAAAAGCACTTCCTCGGTTCTCGCCCCGACCGGGAGTGTGGCTGCCAGGCACCCGTTAGATCTAACCTTTTGTTCTGCGGTCTGAATGTATACGTTGATTAATGGTGCTTCTGTACCCTATTCGTGACACTATTTCTCATAACGCATCCTACTTGGTTCTCGTCCTCACCAAGCGCGTTTCTTGTTATCATTTCTCATAGCGCCTCATACTTGGTTCTCATTCTCACCAAGTGCGCTTCTTGTATTTATATCATACCAATTATAAATATTGTACATTTGTACATGTATTCCACCCCCGAAGTTATGAAAACTGAAAACAGTTAAAGAGAAAAGGGGGAGCATGAACTCACAACTTTGCGTTCCTAGCGTCGTAAACTCCACCGGATTTGCTTAATTAACGTCGTAACCTATACGCATTTTCTTAACGTTAGTCACTAGACTTGCGTCGCACAAGTACAGTCACTCTCTTTTGTATATATTCTTGTGTTAAAAATATTCTATATTTTTAACTACGTATCTTACTTATATTATTTTCTCCAAAAATAAATATAAGTCTTTTGTGTTTTGCACTTTGCACCCGAATTATGTATCTTGTGTGTTGAATGTGTATTTTTATGTTTATACTCCTCATGAGTATTTAGTGTATTTTTAAGTCTTAATACACTAGCACGTATAACACATACTATATACACTTAGCACAAAAGTTGGTGATCAAATAATATATATTTTTCTTTCAAAAATATATACTTAATATCCATTTTATTCTTGAAGAAATCCTCATTTCTTATCACCAAAAATTAGGGAAACCTTAGTAATACTTTTAAATACATTTTAGGGAATAAGTTTCTCAAAAACTTATATTTTTCTAAGTGTCAAAATTTATAAAAATTTTGACAGAGTTTCCCCTAAAAATGGAGGTTTCCCACGTTTTCCAAAACGTGTGTTTATTTTCTTTTAAATCATCATCAATCATCAATAATTATCAACAACAATTATCAACAATACTCATCAACAATAATCACTAATTTCTTCATTTCATGAACTTGAATATTTACAAAAATGTGTAGTAACTCACTAGCACATTTAGTAAATCTTTCCATCTTTAAAAATAATTTTAGTTTCTTAAAAACTTTATTTTTAAAGAATATGAAGTTTCACAACTTCTAGTCAAGATTCGCAAAAATACTTCTTGTTAAATTTTCTTGTGACACAAGTGTCTACACACTTGTTTATTTACTAAAAATGCTTTTAGTTCGGATAAGATCCGGGTTTTAAACAAGACTAATAGTTTTGCTTGGTTCTTCCGAAAAACCACTTGTAGATACATAGGTCTACTAGTTTTAAACACTTTTGTACAAGTTAAAACATTTTTACACAAGTTCATGGTTTATGTGTGGTAGGGTTTCACCTTTTAACCCTTGTTACTTCTAAAATAGCTTTATGTTAAGATCCATGATCTTACCAAACCGGTTTAAACGATGATCCGAGCTACTACATCATAGATCGGGTCTAGATAACCATATATTTCAAATACTACAACTTTTACACAACTTATGTGCTATTAACCACCATTTTTCATGCTTTTAGTAGACTTTTGTGCATCTTTTCGCATTTTAACGAGATTTAACCAACACAAATCCTTTTAACCACTTTAGAATAGATTAAATACGAGTTCTAAGTGTTATACCTCTAGCTCGAGGCTAGGGAAGAATCTATGCGCAAAAGAGGTGGATAAAAGCAAAGTAGAGAGGTCCTTCGCGTTCCGCTTGCTCCAAGGCTCCTAATACGTGACCCTTGATGTTTGTATGATCTTGGAATGGCAAGAACCAAACTCGAAAATGGATGGTTGAAGGAGGGATGTTTGGCCGTAAGCTTAGTAAGGGAGAGAGAGGAGTAGAAAGTGTTGTTGATTATGAATGGTGAAAGTGATGGACTAGAGGTTTAAATAAAAGGTCTTCCAACATTCTTTTGTCCATTAGGTCTAATGTCCATATAAGTACATACAAATCAAATAAACTAATCAAAGTAATCAAATGTGGGAACTATGTCCCCTAACCGGTTATCAAAGTGGGGGGGGGGGGGTCTAGTTGGATCTTGATGGTTAGTTACTTAAACTAGTTACATGTTAAGTGTTAACTTTAGTGTTAAGTGTGTTTTAGCGGGTGTTAGGGTAATCAGGGACCCTAACTGGCTCAGACACAGACAAATAATGAAAATAACAATATTTTCATGTTCCGGGTATAGTCCGGTCGTTCGGTTGCATACCGATTCGTTAAAGTGCTAAAGCACACTTTTTAGTGTCTTTTAAGTACCTTTCTTATACTCTTTCAATTCCCAACACTTAGGGAAATATTCTGGATAATAAAACGACATTTCTGCATAATATTTATATGTCTAAATGCTGAATTATTGCTGATTTGTATAAATTCTGCACTTAAAGTGCGTTTCGGGTGCTTTTTAGTGCTTATTTTTGCTTTCGTATTGCATATATACTAACCCTTGTATGTACTCTTGGGTTTTAATGCTCTTCTGTCGTCGGACCTACACCTAGGTTCCAATTTTATTGTGTGACTGCTTTCTGCAGTTCTGTTGACACCTTGTGTCTTACCGGTGAGTTTACTATTATTCTGACGCAACGCTCTTGTTTATGCATAAAGCAATATTTTGTAGTATACAACATGCATGAATTCACTTGTTTAATCATGTGTTCAGACATTGCTGACAATTAAACTCATAATTGCAGTCATTAAGCAATAAGTAATGTGTATGGAAATTACCGGTTTGTGCCAGTTGTCACAGTTTGTTTTTCAAAAAAAGAAAAAAAAACACTAATATAAAAAATTTTATGGACCAAATTCCGCTACGCAACTCTAAATGGAATAACTAAATGTTGGGTGTTACAAGTTGGTATCAGAGCATTGGTTTGAGGGATTTGAGTACCTAGAGATTACTTAAACTCAAACTTGGTATGCTATCGATATGAGTGTGTGACTTCGATTCAAGGCTTGACCACGAGTCAGAAGATAGGAGGTTAGTTACCCTTTCATAACTAGTGTAAAATTAAATTTATGAGAAATACTTGACAGGGGCGGTTACTGTGGGGAACTAAAGGGTATTATAAGTTAAGGATGAAGTAATTCTGAAAGATTTGAACTAAAAGCTGACTTTTCATCATTTACAATATATGTATTATGTAGCAATAAGGTTTGGTTAAATAACCATGGTAAATGTATTTAATACAGAAAGGAGTTTTTATTTGAGTAAAAAAAAACTTGACTGGTAAGATATTTATGGTGATGATAAGAATGTTGGAATATGATAGATTGACTTTCATACCTGGTCACCATGAATGTCAGTATAACATACCCACATGTTCTCATATCAATATAGAATATAAACAAGGGATTTAGAGTTAAAAAAAATATACGAAACTGGTTGTTTTTACCATAATAAAGTATGAAATTAACCGATTGTAAGAGTCACTGGTGGGTGACCATCCGCAATAAAAAAGATCAAGGTGTGACTGACCATCCGTTGTAAGAGTCACAGGTATGAGTGACCATTCGGTTATAAGAGTCACAAAGTATGAGATTATAAGAGTCACTGGTGAGTGACCATATGTAATTAAAAAGAGAGAGAGAGAGAGAGAGAGATCAAGGTATGAGTGACCATCCGTTGTAAGAGTCACAGGTATGAGTGACAATTCGGTTGTAAGAGTCACAAAGTATGAGATTGACCGGACGTAAGAGTCACTGGAGGGTGACCATCCGGTATATATGGTTTGATCCTCTGTGGTTGTTTCAAAGGGTTGAGCACCCATATATATATATATATTATGGGATGGTCATAATGTGTTGTTACCTTAGGAGATAAACTAGAAACAAAGGTCTCAAAAAGATGAAATAGAAATGATGGTCTTAAAGAAGATAAAACAAAGAAGAAAGACTCCAGAGATATACATAATAATGGAGATGACGATCTCAAAATAATAAGCTTTTGAACAAGTAAGTTTTTTGAATTGCATTCTTCTTCTAATTACAAGATCTTGATACTCTTCTGAGTATTATGAAAAAAAGGAGCTAATGAATTCTTGAATTACAATTAGAAGTCTAGAAAACCTCATCAGCCTAAGGAGCTATATAGATTTTTTTTTATAATTTCAAAAAGAGTAAAAGAGATGGTGAGATTCTATAATCCCATTATGATGACTTCAATGATTTTTATTTGATAACTATACAATGATAAAGGAGTCTAAATTAAGAGTTATCTGATGATTGATAATAAGATATGTTGTTTTATGCCAATATGATAGCAAAGTGGTATTTAAAGAGTCAGATTAAATAAAACCCGAAACGTGATGTGGCAATCACATCGGTACATCATGTATAGCGTGTTGACAATTTCACCTTACGAGGGAAATCGTGAGTACTTGGTACTAATGTAACCTTGAAGTATACATAATTATGTGGATAGAAGTAAAGATTGAGAAGTAAAATGAGATGAATTGTTTTATTATTCTAGTAACTGTATACCAGAGGTTACACGAGAATACAATTGTGATACTTCCATGCGGGAATAATCGCTAGGTGTCATCAGATGACTATTTGTGCAAAAAAACCATTGGGTTTCAGCCCAATGGCCACCAGCCCGCATTTTAACCCGGAGGTGGCGGGTTCGAGTCATGTTCGTTCCCAATGCCCCTACGGTAGCGGATTTACCCCCAGACTCAGGCTTGCCGGGAGGCGGTCTGCGAGGTGGGATCACCTCGGCGGTTGGGAGGACCGTGGAATATCCCCCCCCCCCCCCGACTATTTGTGCAAATCATCCAGGTATGTGATTCGTTCTTAAACTTTTCTGGTACCATATGATGTGACATGTTGATTGGTCACATATGTAACATGTGTAATCATTATGCATATGATTTAGGTCACAGAATCACAATAAGTATAAAATATGTGTTACCGATGATAAGATTACAAGAATGCATACAACCCATTTTTGATAAATGTGAGACTTGTGGAAATTATGCAATGCAAAATATGATGATGGTAGAATTAAGTGGCCTACTCCACATAGTTGGAAATAGTAAGTAGGTATATCTAGTGAGATAAAACTCAAGTACTAAACCAAGAGATTGATAAATGATCATACTTAGGTTACGTAACCATAGCCCCCGTATAGTGTCTTGAATTTGATTACATATGTGGATTAGATTGTTGATAATAACATGTGCAGATTTTTTTTAAATGAAGGGTAATAGAAATATTTGGTCAATTGCTAAATAATTCTATCATAAGATGTTGAACTTTTGTGATTAAGAGATATAAAGGAATATAAGATTCATGCAAAATCGATATCCTAACATGACAAAATACAATTAGATTATGCATGATTAACAAGGTGAAAATTGTTGCTAATAGTCAATAAATGCAGGAATGTTTGGGTTTTATTCTCTTGTTGAGGTTGGCATGTGGTTGATTAAATACGTCAACTCAAAACGCCAAAGCGAAATTAAATAATTATGACTAGAATGTCAGGTAGAGAACTTGATAGACGCCTTGAGGTGCCTTGTATGAGGAGGTGATGTCACAACATGGGGGTGATGCTTCTACTTTCATGCTGATGCATCCGTACTTACTATGAAAATAGCCAGGCGAATATTGGTTCTAGATTCATTAAAACCTAAGTATGTGCAATAATTGAATATCATTAAAAAGAAGGAACTCATATAGTTGAGTAATATTAAAACTCTAAAAGAACATATATATGGGTTACTTATGATTTCTAAAGTCATGATGTGAGTTGATATTAAAGGATGTGTGGTGATAAATAATCATACGGCATGTTCATGTGACTGGAAAGGATTATATGATGACTATTTAATGAGTGTATGTCAAAGCTTATTACATGATTGATGTTGTTACCAATCAGTAAGAAATCAATATATTAAGAACATCTTTAATAAGTGAATTTCCAAATATCTGCCAGGTTGGATTGGTTACACAAGGGTTAGAATCACCCAAGATCAAGGGTTGTTACATAAATAAAACATGGGGAGGGTATTCTCACCACCAACAAGGTATGTGCGTTATCACTTAAACAATTGATTGCTAATGTTAGTGAAATATTAAAGAGGATTTGATTAAAAAAGGATTTCATTTATAGCATTGAAAGTTATAACCTAATAATTGTATATGAAAGAATGGGATGAATAATTGAGTGGTAACTCATGATTTAAGTATGATTAGGTTTCGAGGACGAAACCTTTAATAAGAAGGGTAGATTTGTAACATCCCAAATTCAATGGTAATTTATATATTAATACTTGAGAGGTGTGAACTTATATTTATTTATATTAAATTTAGAATGTATTTACTAATATTAACTTATCCTTTTAGATTTAGAAGATAAAAACCTTAACTAAAGGGGTGTTATGTAACACCTCGAAAATTCGTGTTCAACGATTTAACGACACGTGTCATATAAGACTAAACGCGTTGTAAACTCGGATTTAATAAAGATGTTTTGGCAGGATTTAAAACCGGCGTCATGTTAATTTTTACCTCTGAACGACCTCATTTATAAATCCCAAGACCCAAATATACGTACATTAAACATCTAGTATATTTAAAAATCCAGGAATGTAGTGTAAATAATTAAATTCATAGTGCTAGATGGGTTCCGATAGAATTCCTACGGTAAACCATCGTTTAAGGCACTTTCAAAATGAATTCAAATGAAACAATTCAAAATGGTAGGGTATGCTACTGTATAAGGCACTTCTTGGAGGTCCCTAGATGATAATTGAGGCCCCAAAGTCGGATATTGAGGTTGCCTTTTCGAAAGCATGAAAGAACAACATTTTTGGTCCCTGATGATTTGTTGCGCACCGTAACAAATAATTGTTACGGTGCGCAAGCACCTGCCCAGCATCAGAAAACAGGCAGCAGCCTGTTATGCGCGATTGTGACCATTCTAGCCGGTTTTTCTCACATGTGGACGACCCCTAGACACCCCCTAAGCACTAGGACAAGTGTTAATCAGTTGTGGATGGGTGCTAGACTAAGATGTCAACATGTTGTGGTGTATCAAACACTATATAAGACATCCTAAATTACAAACATTCCTCACAACTTCTCCTGCATTCTTGGATCATTCCTGGAGCTTCAAAGCAGACCCAAGTCCTTTCTAATCAAGCTTAGGACTTCAGTAAGTTTGCCAATCCTTCTTAATTAATTTTTAGCTTAGTTTTAGCTTAAAAGTCAAACCGTCGTAATTAACGGTTGACTTTAAGATTAATCACTAATGGTCCAGTGATTAGTCGAAGTGAAAGTAGTTATAAGTTGGTAATTATGTGGGTAATAAACCCTTAAAAGGGTTCCCCCTGATTCCCACTCTAACTAGGTCTAATGTCGGGTCAAACTTGTTAATAAAAAGTCAACAGGATGCTTAGTTTCTAATTTATGCATAATTAGCAATGTAGAACACATACAACCTGTATGATCATTAATATAACTTAGTAATTAGTGAAAGAACATGTCTAAACATGTTCAACCCGACAATTTTATGTTTAGACCCGGTTTGGAACCGAAAGTCGCAAAGCTTTGACTTTTGCTTTGACTTCAGTTCTGACCCGCTTTAGTATGATTTGGAAATGCCTTAGAGCTTCCTTAGGACCAGGCTACATGTTAGCATAACCCTCTGTGGTTGGTTCATTGATTGACCCATTCGTTTACGCGTTTCCGTTAATTGCTTATATGTTGACCATTATGCCCTTATTACCTTAAAACGTGATTTTTGGAAATGTAAAAGAGTAGAAACTTTAATTACTGATATATAAACTTGTATGCAAAATTTGACATCAGTTTGAGGTGTAGATTGAGAGTTATGCTCATTAGCGCAAAATGAAAGCTTTATGTTAATTAAACGGCATAATTAGCGTATAGCCTAGTTAAGCCTACTTTTTGGTATCAAACTTAATACCCACTGATGTAATATATTATTTTGGGATTTTTAAAGATTTTTAATTAATTTTAGGCTGAGCATAACTAGTAGTCGTAGGCTTAATTCGGTAAATGTCGGTTTTGCCCTTACGGGCCATAAAATGAGTTTTACATATCAAAACAAATCCAAACCTTTTGCTACTGATTAGTTATGATAAATAAATTATTTAAAGCCTTCTGGAAATATAAAAATATCAGATTTAAGTATCGAACCCGGAAATGGCCTTTAATCGCCTTATTAAGCGTTTTTAACGCATAGTATGTATTAAAACTATATTAAACATACCCGGGTTGATACCTACTGGTAATTTAGGCAAATTAGAATATTTTAACAGTAAGCAAAGGTTGTTAAACTCAAACTCCAGTTTTGAGCTTTCCGGCTTATGTGAAATTACCAAAATACCCCTACGGGGCATAGTTTGGTTATAATTGATAAATTTCACATATGTACTTTACCCTACTGTTATAACTCATTAATTTGAGTATGTTTACTGATTACATCAGACCTGTAACTCAGTTAAACACTTAAACCCTTTTTCAACCTTTAAAATGACCAAACTACCCCTACGGGGCATAGTTTGTGTTTAAATTCGTTTCGGGCATAATGAAAGACATCTTACTGATTTCACAACATATTTGAGGCATAATTAACTTAGGAAACCTGTATATGGCTCTCATGAATACCCGTCACGCTTATTACGCGTACGGTTCGGTTTATGTAACAAGTTTACATAAATTAGCCGAAACGGGTCAAACCTTATTGGTTTTATCCCAAAATCCAGAATGTGTATGAAATACCCATTTAAGACAAGTCTTCAAACTTGTCAGGTCTAAAACACATTCTATTCCGGTCTTCGCTTAATCACGCGCCTGAACCGTATATTCCCTTAAGACTAACCGTTCTAAGCTTAGGCTAAATTAAAGACCCGTTAGCATTCTAATTGGTTATTTACACCATCATTCCAGACTAGAGAATTTCGGTAAATGGTACCTACGCTTACTTAAGTGAATACGGCTGAGTTATTAGATTCTTGCTATTTAAGACAGGAGCTAGCTCAGGTAAATACTCTTAACTTATTTTCCCTATACGGGCTTGGGATATGGTATAATGATACCGCTTGGTCGGGTATTGAATATTTAATCTTATTATGGTTAAATTATTGAGGTAACCCGGTTTAATCTGTATTGTTTGAAATAAAGACCTTTAGGGGTTAATGACCATGTCCCGGATATCCTTGACATCATTGTATTATAAAATGGCCACGCCTTAAGCACGGGGTGTAGGCATACACTGAAAGTTGCTTAAAGGGAAACGGTATCTCACTCTCTTGTGGGCTTATACTTGTGGTGTGTCTGTTAATCTTGACTCGGTTTCTACATCGGGCCCTGAACGTATAACGAACATGTAAATCTGTATACAAGGTTATAACTATAATTGTTCCAAGTTTAAAAGGTTAATTTTGCCTCTGTGCATTTTAATCAAATTATAAAAGATATTTTGTGCCACGTGCATTCAAATCAATTTTCTTAAACTCTTTTCAAATGAGTCGGTTGAGTGTATTTACCAGTGAAAACTGACGTATTTTCCAAAAAGGTTACGTGACAGGTACTGAACGTAATTGGCTGGAAGCTCAGGGCACTAATAAGAAATCTTGAAAGTTCTAGGCGTCTAAAGTCTGTTGAACAAATGATGTGTTTTAAGATCCGCCTGTGGATCCTTTACCTTCTGTTGTAATACTGGATATTACTTTATATTCGGAATGAAATAATATTTATCTTTTGCTTCCGTTGTGCATTTATATATTGTGTTGTTTGACTATTATGTTGCCAACTACGTCACGATACTCCCCACCGGGCCCACCGGTGACACGTGGAAAGTCGGGGTGTGACAGGTTGGTATCAGAGCCAACATTGAGTGAATTAAACACTAGCCATTAGTGTTTAATCTCAATGACACAGTAGCACATTCCTTGACCTTCTGAGTCTAGACTTAACATAGGAATATTCTCAATCCTAATCTGGAAATTTTTGCTTCCAAATTTTTATATATACGTCGCCAAGCGAAGAAGCTGTAATAGAAATTCTCCACATCTGGAGCCTCGAAATGCTGAGCTTCGTACCGCGACCAGGATGAAACGTGCAACCAAGGAGAAAGCATTCAGGAATTGAATGAAGAAGAAACTCCTTTGCTGAAGATCGTTTCCTCAATAGTCCTTATAAGGACATATTTATCTTTTCAGTCCCTTCGAGGACAACATTATTCCTTTCAAGTCTCGCTTAGGGCAACTTTATACTTTTATTTTTATATCGTGGAATGCTAAGTTTAAACTTTCATTCTAAACATGAAATATGAAATAAATGAAAAAAATAACATTCTTTTTATAAGGTCTACCGTTATAATAAAATGGCAAAATCTAAAAAGGACAAGACCTAGCCTTGGGTCATATTAAGACCGGCCAAGATGGCAGTTCCTCAATTTAGATTCAGATCCATATTAACATTCCTTTTGCAAGATCTACCATTATAATAAAATGGCAAAATCTAAAAAGGACAAGACCTAGCCTCGGGTCATATTAAGACCGGCCAAGATGGCAGTTCCTCAATTTAGATTCAGATCCTTATTAACATTCCTGTTGCAAGACCTACCATTACAATAAAATGGCAAAATCTAAAAGGACAAGACCTAGCTTTGGGTCATATTAAGACCGGCCAAGATGGCAGTTCCATAATTAGATTCAGATCCATATTAAACACCTCAATTTAGGATTGTTCTACGTTAAATATTAATAAGAATCTTAAGAGTGAAACCTAGCCTTCGGGTCATTTTAAGGCCAGGCCATGATGGTAAGATCTGTTTAAAAGATTCGAATCCCTGTTAACATTTGTAAATAGGTTAACGCTCCTGGCAGACGTGATCCATTAATAATCACACATGTCATTTTTATAGGATCATTCAAAAGATTCCTAACCCAGTATAATGATCTCCGAGTCCTGGGTTTTTCATCATCAATTAAGATGATCATATTTTTAACCATACGTGGTAATATAGTGCCTACGGGCCTTGCTCATTTCTACATGAGCCAAAATACAGTGGTAGCAATGACTACCTGTCAGAAAAAAGGTAATGAACTAGGTTCAAACCTCAAGGCTTTGATTCTCTGAAATCATAGCGTATAATTTAAAAGTGTCCATGTGACTAGGCCTTTTGTACCATTACTAAATTGCCCCGATTCTCTGAAATTATGGCTTATAAATTTAACTTGTCTACGCGACTAGGCCATTTGTACTATTATTAACTTATAAATTAGGATTTATGACAAAAATCCTGAATAAAATAATTATCCTTCTTTGTTAGTACGAATTTTTAAAAAAGAATCTTAAGGGTGAAACCTAGCCTACGTGGCCAAGATGGTGAAACCTACTCAAGGGATTCAGATCATTGTTAACACCTAAGAATGTATTAGCCCTCCTGACAAATGTGATATGATAAAATCACAACAGTCATCCCTATATTGGAATTTTTAATTCCTAATTGGTCTTATGATCTAGAAATCGTGGCTTATATCATCTTGTGAGATGATCATATTATAAACATCCGTGAGTGATGAAGTGCCTACGGGCTAAACTTGTTGTCCGATCAGACAATGACAGTGGTGGTCCTTGACCCTGTCTAAAGATATTGGAATACGTCCAACCATAATAGTCGGTAGAGACCATACGATCTCGACTAATATCATCTGAAAAGATGATCATACCATAAATATCCATTAGGAGGGAAATGTATACGGGCTATAATTAAACGTCCTCCGAGACTAAAGACAATGGTAGCCTACAACTCCCTTTCAATAAAAGATGTTTTGCCTACGGGCTATAATAAATTGTCCATCTGGGACATTGACATTATGATCTTTATGAATCCTTGTCTAAGGTGGTGAGCTATGCTCAAGCCAAATAGTCAATACGATTAATGCAATCCTGACTTATATCATCTAAAATGAGGAACATCCATTAGTGATGTTTCGCCTACGGGCTATATTATATTTGTCCATTTGTGACAAACATTATGATCTCTATGATCCCCTGTTTAAGGTAGTGAGTTGCGCTCAAGCCTAATAGTCTATATGATCATTGCGATCCTAACTAGTATCATCAGTATGATGATCATAAATTCATAATATTGACATCCCTAGTGATGAATTGCCTACGGGCTATACTTTACTCTATTATCGATAAGACAAAATAGTGGTGATCTGTATGATCCCCTATTCTAGATGGTGGGATTATACCCAAACCTAATAGTCAATATGATCGATGTAATCATGACTAATATCATTAGATACGAAAATTTTAGATAGATATCCATTAGTTATGTTAATTGGTTTACCTTTCTGTCAAGTGAATCGCCTTTCAAGGCGATGACAGTTGTAGTCTATGACTCCCTGTCCAAAGGTGAAGAACTATGTTCAAGCCTTAAAACTCTTGATCTAATAAGAATGCAGTCTATCACGGCTGTGCTGAGTAAGGCCACATCAGAACTAGATTTCATAAAGCTGCCAAGGAAGGTGCAGCTAAGCCTAGAAAGGCTAAAGGAAGAAATGCCTAAACTCACTTGAAGAATGCCAAAAGACAGTTCACGATGTCATCAAGTACATCCCCTATCATTTACCAATGATAATTTCTGCTAAGTGTCCTGATTTAATACAGGAAATAATAAATCTTCATAAACCATAAGCTTAGCAAACTTTTATATTATCCACAAGGTATAACTTACCAAGGAAACCATAGTAACCGATTCTTCTAGTATCGGCAAGGAGTCCTTCCGAAAAATCAAAAAGTACTCTTTCTTCGCATAGAGTACGACAACATATGTTATTTTAATTATATTCTCATTGTTTTTCTATTGCCTGCGAATGCCAAACTATGTTTAATAAAAGTACCATATGAGGATTGGCGTATCCTAGTGTGTCCCATAGATTACTTCCATGCCTGATCAGTACGGAGGTTTAATACATGGAACCCCTGAGATATCCCGATAGTCATATTGTACTAAAGTCGACTAGTAGTATTCAAAGAAGATATCTAGAAAATAGAATTTTTCCAAATAAATGTTTCCTGGTAAAAGAACCTGTGGATTCATAACATAAAAGTGTCACTCATTTGGCACGAGCAAGGATGGATGAACTGGAGTCTAAGATTTGGGAATCTCAATAATCTCCTTGTACCTTGATTAGCTTCTCCTAAGACTACCCTGTTCACCTCCCAAGAGGCAGTAGCGTTAAGATTTATATCCCATTAAGGCCGTATTATGATGAAATCTCCAAGACGGCTAGTACCATCATTGGGAGAACCGAAAACCTGATTAAGAAAATTTTAAGATAGGAGATTCATATAGCCTAACTCGATATTCTGAGAGTTTGATGTTGTTAGACAAGAAAGACGGTTCATTTTGCTTATGCACTCATTACCGCAACCCTATTTTAACAACAATTAAGAATTTCCCTCAGCTACCCAGGATCGTCGAACTGTTCGACTAACGACAAGGATTAGCTATTCCTTAAAATTAGTTAAGCAATGGTTGGATAACCCTCTCACCTTAAACTAAGCTTTTCTATAATAATTGATATGTAAGTATTAAGGCTGCTCCTTGGGAGACCTTGTATAGATGAAATGTTAAACATCTATTGTTAGATAGGGAATTGGTAAGTCCAATTATCAGGACCAGAGATAATCTTTGAAACAACGGACAAGGCTGTCCAGATTCGAGACCGTCTCAAAGCTGCCCGGGATAGGCAGAAGAGTTACGCTGATCCTAAGCGTAAAGATTTTCACTTCGAAGTAGGTGACAAAGTCCTACTTAAAGTGTCACCCTGGAAGGGAGTGATGCGGTTTGGTAAGAAAGGCAAGCTAAGCCCGAGATACATAGGACCTTTCGAGGTTATCGAACGTGTCGGGTCAGTTGCCTATAAGTTAAACTTACCGGAAGAGCTCAGTGGAATTCACAATGTGTTCCACATCTGCAATCTGAAGAGGTGCTTCGCTGATGAATCACTAGTTATACCGCATACAGATGTGCATAAAGATGAGAGCTTAAAATTTGTGGAAAAACCTTTGTCGATTGAAGATCGACAGGTAAAGAAGCTTCGAAGGAAGCATGTACCTATTGTAAAGGTCAAATGGGATGCCCGTAGAAGCCCCGAATACACGTGGGAAGTCGAATCCACGATGAAAGAAAAATACCCTTAGTTGTTTCAGTAAATCTCGGGTCGAGATTTATTTTAAGGGGGTGAGGATGTAACACCTCGAAAATTCGTGTTCAACGATTTAACGACACGTGTCATATAAGACCAAACGCGTTGTAAACTCGGATTTAATAAAGATGTTTTGGCAGGATTTAAAAGCGGCGTCATGTTAATTTTTACCTCTGAACGACCTCATTTATAAATCCCAAGACCCAAGTATACGTACATTAAACATCTAGTATATTTAAAAATCTAGGAATGTAGTGTCAATAATTAAATTCATAGTGCTAGATGGGTTCCGATAGAATTCCTATGGTAAACCGTCGTTTAAGGCACTTTCAAAATGAATTCAAATGAAACAATTCAAAATGGTAGGGTATGCTACTGTATAAGGCACTTCTTGGAGGTCCCTAGATGATAATTGAGGCCCCAAAGTCGGATATTGAGGTTGCCTTTTCGAAAGCATGAAAGAACAACATTTTTGGTCCCTGATGATTTGTTGCGCACCGTAACAAATAATTGTTACGGTGCGCAAGCACCTGCCCAGCATCAGAAAACAGGCAGCAGCCTGTTATGCGCGATTGTGACCATTCTAGCCGGTTTTTCTCACATGTGGACGACCCCTAGACACCCCCTAAGCACTAGGACAAGTGTTAATCAGTTGTGGATGGGTGCTAGACTAAGATGTCAACATGTTGTGGTGTATCAAACACTATATAAGACCTCCTAAATTACAAACATTCCTCACAACTTCTCCTGCATTCTTGGATCATTCCTGGAGCTTCAAAGCAAACCCAAGTCCTTTCTAATCAAGCTTAGGACTTCAGTAAGTTTGCCAATCCTTCTTAATTAAGTTTTAGCTTAGTTTTAGCTTAAAAGTCAAACCGTCGTAATTAACGGTTGACTTTAAGATTAATCACTAATGGTCCAGTGATTAGTCGAAGTGAAAGTAGTTATAAGTTAGTAATTATGTGGGTAATAAACCCTTAAAAGGGTTCCCCCTGATTCCCACTCTAACTAGGTCTAATGTCGGGTCAAACTTGTTAATAAAAAGTCAACAGGATGCTTAGTTTCTAATTTATGCATAATTAGCAATGTAGAACACATACAACCTGTATGATCATTAATATAACTTAGTAATTAGTGAAAGAACATGTCTAAACATGTTCAACCCGACAATTTTATGTTTAGACCCGGTTCGGAACCGAAAGTCGCAAAGCTTTGACTTTTACTTTGACTTCAGTTCTGACCCGCTTTAGTATGATTTGGAAATGCCTTAGAGCTTCCTTAGGACCAGGCTACATGTTAGCATAACCCTCTGTGGTTGGTTCATTGATTGACCCATTCGTTTACGCGTTTCCGTTAATTGCTCATATGTTGACCATTATGCCCTTATTACCTTAAAACGTGATTTTTGGAAGTGTAAAAGAGTAGAAACTTTAATTACTGATATATAAACTTGTATGCAAAATTTGACATCAGTTTGAGGTGTAGATTGAGAGTTATGCTCATTAGCGCAAAATGAAAGCTTTATGTTAATTAAACGGCATAATTAGCGTATAGCCTAGTTAAGCCTACTTTTTGGTATCAAACTTAATACCCACTGATGTAATATATTATTTTGGGATTTTTAAATATTTTTAATTAATTTTAGGCTGAGCATAACTAGTAGTCGTAGGCTTAATTCGGTAAATGTCGGTTTTGCCCTTACGGGCCATAAAATGAGTTTTACATATCAAAACGAATCCAAACCTTTTGCTACTGATTAGTTATGATAAATAAATTATTTTAAGCCTTCTGGAAATATAAAAATATCAGATTTAAGTATCGAACCCGGAAATGGCCTTTAATCGCCTTATTAAGCGTTTTTAACGCATAGTATGTATTAAAACTATATTAAACATACCCGGGTTGATACCTACTGGTAATTTAGGCAAATTAGAATATTTTAACAGTAAGCAAAGGTTGTTAAACTCAGACTCCAGTTTTGAGCTTTCCGGCTTATGTGAAATTACCAAAATACCCCTACGGGGCATAGTTTGGTTATAATTGATAAATTTCACATATGTACTTTACCCTACTGTTATAACTCATTAATTTGAGTATGTTTACTGATTACATCAGACCTGTAACTCAGTTAAACACTTAAACCCTTTTTCAACCTTTAAAATGACCAAACTACCCCTACGGGGCATAGTTTGTGTTTAAATTCGTTTCGGGCATAATGAAAGACATCTTACTGATGTCACAACATATTTGAGGCATAATTAACTTAGGAAACCTGTATATGGCTCTCATGAATACCCGTCACGCTTATTACGCGTACGGTTCGGTTTATGTAACAAATTTACATAAATTAGTCGAAACGGGTCAAACCTTATTGGTTTTATCCCAAAATCCAGAATGTGTATGAAATACCCATTTAAGACAAGTCTTCAAACTTGTCAGGTCTAAAACACATTCTATTCCGGTCTTCGCTTAATCACGCGCCTGAACCGTATATTCCCTTAAGACTAACCGGTCTAAGCTTAGGCTAAATTAAAGACCCGTTAGCATTCTAATTGGTTATTTACACCATCATTCCAGACTAGAGCATTTCGGTAAATGGTACCTACGCTTACTTAAGTGAATACGGCTGAGTTATTAGATTCTTGCTATTTAAGACAGGAGCTAGCTCAGGTAAATACTCTTAACTTATTTTCCCTATACGGGCTTGGAATACGGTATAATAATACCACTTGGTCGGGTATTGAATATTTAATCTTATTATGGTTAAATTATTGAGGTAACCCGGTTTAATCTGTATTGTTTGAAATAAAAGCCTTTAGGGGTTAATGACCATGTCCCGGATATCCTTGACATCATTGTATTATAAAATGGCCACGCCTTAAGCACGGGGTGTAGGCATACACTGAAAGTTGCTTAAAGGGAAACGGTATCTCACTCTCTTGTGGGCTTATACTTGTGGTGTGTCTGTTAATCTTGACTCGGTTTCTACATCGGGCCCTGAACGTATAACGAACATGTAAATCTGTATACAAGGTTATAACTATAATTGTTCCAAGTTTAAAAGGTTAATTTTGCCTCTGTGCATTTTAATCAAATTATAAAAGATATTTTGTGCCACGTGCATTCAAATCAATTTTCTTAAACTCTTTTCAAATGAGTCGGTTGAGTGTATTTACCAGTGAAAACTGACGTATTTTCCAAAATGGTTACGTGACAGGTACTGAACGTAATTGGCTGGAAGCTCAAGGCGCTAATAAGAAATCTTGAAAGTTCTAGGCGTCTAAAGTCTGTTGAACAAATGATATGTTTTAAGATCCGCCTGTGGATCCTTTACCTTCTGTTGTAATACTGGATATTACTTTATATTCGGAATGAAATAATATTTATCCTTTGCTTCCGCTGTGCATTTATATATTGTGTTGTTTGACTATTATGTTGCCAACTATTATGTTGTGTGTCTATTATGTTAACGTAGAAAAATTAGCCCGAATCTACATCGATGAGATCATTTGTCAACACGGGATGCCTCGTGACATCATTTCTGACCGTGATGGTCGGCTTACCTCGCATCTTTGGGAAACTGTAGGATCGGATTCTGACCTAAACGAGTCGTTTGGAAGAGTTCTACTCCGTTTCAGAGGCGGAAACTAAGAAACGGACAATGAAACAGCTTGTTTCACACTTTAAATCTCTTTTATATTGATATTACAACATTTACATTTGAAAGAGAAACCGGCAGCACTTCGGTACACTTGGCAACAACTGTTACAAATGACAAGTATGACAACCTATTTATAGCCTCATGATTTCGCTTGAAGACTCTTGAAGCGAAACCTTCAAGCGAACCTAACATGCTTGAAGCGAAATCATTCATCCAATCCTGTTTTGTCTTGAAGCGAAATGTAACATTCTGAAATCATGAATCTTAATGCATTTTGTCCTTTTGTGATGTGATGTCATCTAGATAATGTCATCATGACATCATGTCTTGATTAGCTCTGCACCGAACCAAGACTCGATACAAGACGAAGACGACAGATGTGTGCACCAACAGACTCCCCCTCAGATGTTGACGAGTCTTAAGTGTCGAGTCTTTGCAATCTTCAGTCTTTATCAGTCTTTGAGCTTTCTTCAGGATCTCTACCTGGCTCTATTCTATCTCCAAATCTCTTTCTCTCTAACAGACTCCCCCTCAAAACATGCTGGGATCGTAGTCTGGCTTTTACAGTTTCAGAATCCTCAGGTATCGGAACCTGGCACTCTATCTGCTATCCTGCACATCCTCTACCCAAAAATAAGATTCACAAGAATAAAATATTTAACAATTTATCAAATTTCATGCACCAACACTGATCCTTCTCCAATCAGTATACAATCAAATATTAACAATGATCATTTAACTAATTTTTTATCTCTGAAAAACTTTTCAATCAAATTTTCCCAAACCTGTTCGTCATGTTCAGCACTTGAAATTTTGAAAATCAGCTCTTCAACATCAGTTGTCTAAAATCTTTTTGGATTTTTCAAAAGATTTATGCTAAAACACACCGAAAATCTTTTTGGATTTTGAAATAACAGAAATAAAATGCAGAAATGAACTATTTACAGATACTATTTTTGTGAGTTTGTGTAAGAGGATCATATCAGTTTTTGAGACCAATCACCAACACCGTTAAGCTTTAAACATTTTAAGTTCTAAACAATTCACCTAGATTGTCAGTATACTTGTCCACTTAAATTTTCACACAAAGTTCAATTGATCCGAGATACGATGTTAATGTTTTAAGCAACTTAAACTTATCCGTGTGTCCCACTACTTGAATATACTCCCGTATCCAGATCCCAATATTCAGTCTTACAGGTGAATATACCACAGATGATATCTGTCAGGGGAATAAATTATGCAACCGTGATAGCTCAGGTCAGAACTTCCGTTCAGCAGAGAGCCTAGTTGACTTTTAGGTGTGTCCCCTTTAGAGGATCTTTTGAATTACAACAGCCATGATTAGCATTTTTCAATGTTTCATCATTTTTTAGCTGAGGGTGATGCTATTTTTCAAGCAAGCAGAAAGTATTCTCCGGGGACTAGGCCATTGCTTCCGCAAAATCAGAAGTCCCGGGATAATACCCCAGATATCACTGAGTATAAAGACCTAGTATCTCAGAATAAGGGACCTTTCAAACAAGATTTCAGGGGTTACCTATATATCCAAGTTTGTGTTAACCCATAAAACAAGCAAGTTTGAAATTTAGGTTTATATCTCGTCACAATCTACTAAATGTGCAAAAACCTACTGACATATCCGCAGTAAGATTGTTTATCACATTTTTACTTTACATTTCTTTAGCATGTTGTGATAGTCCACTGATGTACTATCATTTCCTCTATTCACAACGAAACTCATTTTTGAATTTTATCATGTTTTGGTCTTTTTCAAATTTTCAAATGTTTTTGGATTTTCTGAAATTTTTACTCCCCCTAAAAATGCAAACACATTTTAGGAAATTTGAAAATAAACTATACAATAACATGACAACTGATATCAAATTGCTTCAACTCTCCATCCACTTGGCATAAACAATCAGAACTTCCCCTCACAACAAACTATTTTCCCATAGTGATTTCAAAACACTTAAGTTTGTTTTAATCAAAATGATTTTTCCGGAAAATTAGTTTTGTTGATTTTACCACTTGTAGGTTAGGGGTTAAATTCATCACATTGTTTTCTTCAACCACTTATAAAAATTTTAACATTTGTAAGATCAATCCACAAACATCACCTGTAGAAAATCAAGTACAACTTAATGTCCCTGATTTACCACTTTTAAGTCGAAATATCACCGAAGTGAATTTCTCAAGAAATGTGCCGATTCCTACTCCACACTTACCAACCTGGGAGTTCCGGCAATTCCTGCAAAAATTCTCAAAAATTTTCAATTTTCAAACAAACAACATAAGAATGATGCCGATTCATGATCCGCAATTACAAACTTGGGATCTCCGGCATGTCAGGTTTTTCAGTGAAAGAAAATATCCACCCAAGCCTGACCAGCCTTGGGTGTAACCTTCTCAACTTCACTAGGGGTTGGGCTATAAGTTGCCTTCTTTGTAGCATAAAACTCCTTTACCCCTTTAACCTTCCCATCAATCATTTTACCAATCATTTTCTTTACATTTCCATTAAAAGCTTTCTCAACATCAAATTCATTCTTATCAGAATAAAATTGATTAGAAATTTCAACCTTTCCAACCTTTGATTTAAAATTTTCAGCTCTCAATGGTGGAAAATGAACATCATCCATTAGAGTCACTGAGTTTTCACTTTTTACCTCAACCTGTGGCTCCTCTGACTTTGTGGAATCAGATTCATCGCCATATTTTACCTCTGATTTCTTAACAACCCAAGTTTGGTTGTCAAGATTTCCCTTCTTCTTGTAAAATCTTTTCGAACATTCACCAACTTCATATGTAGAGTTTTTAAACACTTTGAACTTTTCAGTTGGTGGTTCAGTTTTGTCAACAATAACTTCTTTCAGTTTTTGTGAGACTCCCTGTTTTGTTTTTGTTGCTTGGGGACAGTTCCATGCAATATGACCAACTTCATTGCATCTGTAACAGGTTCTTGTCTCCTTTCTTTGATAATCTTCAATCTTCACTTTCTTTGCAAGAAATTCTGTGTTTGATTGCTTCCAGAATGAGCTTTTTGATTCTTCTTCATGGCTAGTTCCTGCAACATATTTTGTATTTGTTTTAGAAATTTTCTCATTTTTATAATTTTCAGGTGGAATAAAACCAAGTCCTTTCTTTTTGAGCTTACTATTGTGGTTTGGTTTCTTTTGAAAACCAGAACCAGAATTGTAACCTTTTTTCTTGTTTAACCGTTGTTGAACTCTTGAAGTGTATTTTTTAGGTTTTCCAGTAGGATTTAAATCTTTAATTTCAGAAATATTGATTTCTGTCATTTTGAAAACCTTTTTAATCTTGTCAAACCGAACACTTCTAATTGGAAATTCTTTATCAAAATATAATTTGTCAGAATCATTCAAAGTATATGCAACTTCAAATGTTTCGTCATTCAAATTAGATTTTGACAACAAAAATTCTTTACTATAAACCCGTTTTCCCGACGACTTTGAATTCTTTTCGGATGAACTCGAACTCCCGACTGACTGACACGAATTTTCGGACTCGGACTTTGACTCTGACTCCTCATCCTTATCCAACACCTGATCAACCATTCTTTTAATTAATTCGGACTCATGATCTGTATCGGACGCTGTGAACGTGACATCAATGTTGTCTGGTAACACATCGGTTAACTCGGACTCTAACTTTAGATTGACTGCCTTTTGGACTTGTTCCTCATTCGGTTTTCTAGGCGAATACCCTTCCCAAATTGGAGGCGGACACTTGTTATAACAGACATTCTGTTTCTTACCAGTATCCGTTTTCTTCTTTGATTTCTTGTCTTTATCTTCATATTTAAACGCCTCAAAACCTGCAACAGTAGGGTAAATTCTATCAATTATGTAATCACAACTTGTATAACTTTTCAGCAATCGTCTAATTCTTTCATTTTCTACTTTTTCACCATCTAACTCTTGCTTCCATTTAGCACATTCTTCGATGTAAAAATTTATCTCTTTTTGCTTCGACATCATTGTTGCATTCAACATCTTTAAAGCAGCTTCTCTTTCTGAATTAGTTTTCTGCAAACTATTCACTGTTCTGTTCAATACATCGTATGATTCTTTCACATTCTTTAAATCAAACACCAATTTTTCTTTCATCTTCTCTGAATCACTAAACCTCTCGTCTTTTTCTTCACATTGTTTGCAAGATTCCAAACATATAAGACAAGGTTTTGTGACTTCAACAATCTTTTCAACTTCCACAATCTTCTCAACTTCAACCACTTTTTCCACTTCAACAATCTTCTCAACAACTTTGACTTCCTTCATTACTTTTGCAGCTTTCTCCTCTTTCAGTTTCTTCAATTTTTCTGCAAAATAAAATTCAAAAGCATCAGAAGATAAATGAGTTTTTCCAACATTTATCTGTTCAAAATCTTCATCACTATCACTTGTCTCTGACGAACTGTTTTCAGATGAAACAGATCCTTCATCTTCACTTTTCTCATCATCAGATAACACTTCCATCCATTCCTTCAGCATTTCCGGCTTTCGAATAATATGAGCAATAAATGCTCCAACATTTGAATCAGCTGGAATGTACTTGTCCCAGCTAAATCCTTCAGCCAATTTCTCGTCATCTTGATCCATGATGCCATAATAAGCTTTCCTATTTGCATCCTCGATCATTTTTCCATGTGCCGTTTGAGGCTCTTTTTGTTGATGTGGTTGATGAGTGATTTGCTGATAAATGGTCTTCCGATAATAATCATCTTTCCCAGCAGATTCCTTTGCTCCTCTCGGTTCCTGATTCTTGCACTCCCGTTTAAAGTGACCTTTCTCCCTGCAACGAAAACAAACAACTTTAGATTTATCAAATCCAAGATTAGAAAGATTTGCATCCAAGAAATCAGTTCTTCCTGTAACCAATCTAAATTTTTCTGCTCTCCTCAAAACGCTAGCTAAAGCCCATTTAATATCCATCAGTTCTAGCTCTTCTGCATCAATTTGGTCATAATCTTCCTTTGTAAGCATCGGATTGCCAATTCTTCCGGCAATTAACCCTTCATAAGACTCTAATGCAGTGACCAATAATCCCATATGATGCTTAACAACTTCTTCAGAATAATTTTGACCGTTTTGAAGATGTAAAGCTATATTGCACTGAATCAGATGACCATTTCCAGCAGATGTACTTTGAACACTCGGAGGATTCACCATTGAGAACCCACTTGTATTAACTGATCCTTGACTGCTTGGAGTAGATTGATTTCCAGCACTGAATGCAGTTTGGATCTTTGGACTTGCTTCTGCAGTTTGAATATTTCCTTTGTAATACAGTTTGACGTCTTGTTGATTGCTTGAACTATTCATTCTTGCAATCTTCTGTTGTTCAAGATCTTGTGCCTCCAGTTTTTCAATAAACTGACCAATCGACAATCTGCTAAACTGTCCAGAATTCTTCAAAATCATGAGATATGTACCCCATTCCTTTTGAGGTAAAGCGTCAGCAAGCTTTTCAACCCATTCTGCTGGAGTTTTAGTAATCTTCAACTGAGACATGGTGCGTACAAGATGGCAGTATCTCTCAATGAGAGTCTTTGTAGTCTCACTAGGCATGCTTGTAAACAACTCAAACTCCTTCTTCAGTAACGCTGCTTTACTCTGAAGCATCTCTGTACTTCCTTCAAACTTCTTTTCAAGAGCTTTCCAGATCGAAAACGCATTTCCATCATGCTGAAGCAAAACAAATATATCCTCTGTTATAGCTTGCTGCAACAAACTTATCATCATTTTCTCTCCTTTATAACTTTCTCTCTCTTGATCTGAAAACTCTGAGATAATTTTATCAACATTCATAGCAGTCTGTGGTCTGATATATGCTGTTTCAATGCTTTCCCAAGCTCTCAGATGGTTTGCCTGAACCCAATTCTCAAAGCGATTCTTCCATCCATGATACTCCTCAATTCCCATAAGCTTCGGGGGTTTTTGCATTGTTCCTGTTTCGTTTTCTGCTTTCATGTTTTGAGCAATTGAAGCTGGAGTAGTCGAGGGTGAAGCAAATGCGTTGTAGAACTCGGAATCCATTATTTTTAGCAACTTGAATTTCTTGTAAAAATCGACAAATACTTCAAGCGAAATCTTCAATTTCGCTTCAAACTCTCAAGCGAAATTCTTGAAACGAGACCCTTTGAAGCGATCCTGAATGAAGTGAACACCTTGAAGCGAAAACTTTGAAGCGAAATCGTTCAAGCAACAGCCCTGAAGCGAAATAGAATGCTGTTTGAAGAGAAATCTAGGTGTCGTTTGAAACTTTAAGCGAAATCGTCCAATGAAACTATGTTCTTCAAGCGAAATCCATTCGAATGTCAATTTTAATCACTTTTAGGTCAAATTTGGCTGTGAAACTTTCAAGGGTTTGTTATCTTGTACTTTTAAACAATCCGTGAGAAATTTAGATGATTTTGACCGTGAAAAGTTAATGAACTGTGAAAAGAAGATGTAGAAGTAAGAGAATGATGTCAAATTTCAGCTGAAATCCTGTAGAACTCCTCAACTGGCTCTGATACCAATTGTAGGATCGGATTCTGACCTAAACGAGTCGTTTGGAAGAGTTCTACTCCGTTTCAGAGGCGGAAACTAAGAAACGGATAATGAAACAGCTTGTTTCACACTTTAAATCTCTTTTATATTGATATTACAACATTTACATTTGAAAGAGAAACCGGCAGCACTTCGGTACACTTGGCAACAACTGTTACAAATGACAAGTATGACAACCTATTTATAGCCTCATGATTTCGCTTGAAGACTCTTGAAGCGAAACCTTCAAGCGAACCTAACATGCTTGAAGCGAAATCATTCATCCAATCCTGTTTTGTCTTGAAGCGAAATGTAACATTCTGAAATCATGAATCTTAATGCATTTTGTCCTTTTGTGATGTGATGTCATCTAGATAATGTCATCATGACATCATGTCTTGATTAGCTCTGCACCGAACCAAGACTCGATACAAGACGAAGACGACAGATGTGTGCACCAACAGAAACATTTCAATTTGCTCTCGGTACTACTCTTAATCTAAGTACCGCTTTCCATCCCCAAACCGACGGTCAGATTGAAAGAACTATTCGCACCCTTGAAGACATGCTTCGCTCGTGTGTCATAGATTTCGGTGGTAATTGGGACGCGTACTTACCTTTGGTCGAATTCTCGTATAATAACAGTTATCATTCTAGCATCCAAATGACACCATTTGAGGCATTGTACGGAAGGAAATGTCGATCGCCTATTGTATGGCACGAGATTGGAGACGCGCAAATTACCGGTCCTGAGCTGTTGCAAGAAACGACTGACAAAGTCCTCCAAATTCGACACAATCTGCTGAAAGATCAGAGCCCTCAGAGATGTTACGCCAATAGACGCCGCAAGCCCCTTGAATTTGACGTTGGCGATAATGTACTCCTAAAGGTTGCACCTTGGAAGGGGGTGATCAGATTCGGCAAGAATGGAAAGCTCGCGCCTCGATATGTTGGACACTTTAGAATTCTAGAAAGGATTGAAAAAATGGCCTACAGACTCGAACTACTGGAGGAACTTAGTAATGTCCACCCGAATTTCCACGTTTCGAACCTCAGAAAGTGATTGGCTGACCAGGAATTACATGTCCCTCTTGAAGATTTACAAGTGGATGAAACATTACACTTCGTGGAGAAGCCTGTCGAGATCATGGATGAGAAACCAAGGTGGTCAGACGCTCACGCTTTCCCATTGTGAAGGTTCGCTGGGAAGGCAAACGCGGCGCCGAGTTTACCTGGGAACTCGAAAGTGACATGAAGGCGAAGTACTCGCAACTGTTTGTTACACCTACTTTTTAAATTTCGGGACGAAATTTCCTAAAGTAGGGGAGGCTGTAACAACCTGCTTTTTGGAAATTCAAAGTACAAGTCAAAGTCAAAGGAAGAAAAGATTGCTAATTGCGATCTGTCACTCTTTGCTTAACTACTGAATAATTTGGAGTATCTATTAATAATCGAGGTTTAATCGCATGTTTAATCATTAATCGACTTATCGCTAATCGCATCGCCATCGCATTCGTAGCTCGAATTATGTGTTCTGGATATTGCTTTACGTGTGTGTGCCATTATGTGTTACTTATGCATGTTATGTTTATGTTGAGGTGTTTAATCGCAAACGCAATTCTATCGCATCACAATTCTATCACAACACTAAACACAAGATTTTTATAGTGATTGTATGTTAGATATAGTGGTTAGGTTATTCGTGTAACTAATAGTTAATACTATCGCATCGCTCACTTGAAACGCATCGCAACGCTCAACATGCAAAACGAAACGCCAAAACTCAACTCTTCGGACACTTGGATCGAATGGCCATCCGATCGACGCACCATCTGATCGGTGCCATCTTATCCGACACTTGTGCACTTTCCCTTTTTGGCAACATATAAATACCCCTCCTGTCACATCAGCTCTCTCACTCGACCAGCTCGCTCAAGCCCTCTTTTCTCTCGATTTCTCACGATTCTTGTAAGTTTTCAACTTAAATCTTGTACTTCCATGATCTACACGCACTTCTTCATCATTTTCACCTTTGAATCTTAACTTTTAACCGTGAAATCAACGGATTTGAGGTGTTTTAGGATGATGTCATCATGGAGTTCTTATGAACTTCAAGATTTGGCTTCATTTCACCAAGAACAACGCAGATCTGAAGGATTTCCACATGATTTCACAACGATTTCGCTTAGATCTAAACATTTTCAAAGTTATAAGGATTGAAAGATGGTTTCTAACTTTCTTTCAACTCTTTTACACTCAATGAACACAAAACCGATGGAATCGGAGCTCATTCATGCCTTCTACACTTCTCTAGTGATGTGCCGGTTTGAGATCTGAATCCTATCAACAAGACAATTGATTTCCGGTTGAACATGAAGCCACTCGTCACGCACAGTTAACCGACCGGATTGGGGTGATTCCCATTCGGTCGGATAACCTGGGTCTGATGGAGTTTCCGTTGTTTAACACGTTGTCATACAATCTCGAGCAAACCACAAAACTTAGCAAAATAATCAAGTTCAAGGCGATCAGATGCGTTGGGATGGATTGCCTCCCGATCGGATTGCCATCTGATCGAACTGCAATCCGATTGGATTGCACTTGAGCCCCAATACTTATTCATTTTCATAATTTTCAAAGACTATCAGTTCTAACGGATTGCTATCCGATCGGATTGCTATCCGATCGAGTGACCGTCATGCTGTGAACTTGTTCTCAACTGGGAAGCCTCGCCAATCGGATCACTATCCGATCGAACGACCGTTCGATCGATTGACCTGAAAGGTAGAGATACATCCATATTTTCAAAATGCTACAACGAAAACTTCAAAGCCATCATACAAAAGCACATCCTTACCAAACGAATGCCAATCCGATCGAATGGCCATCCAATCGGATGACCATCCAAACGGATTGACATCCGATCGAATGACCATTCGATCAGATTGCCATCCGATCGGATTACCGTTCGACACTTGGTCACTTCTCACCGATTTACGAATCGCTCTTCGCTTATTCTACCATTAATTGTTCAGGCTAATCACCTTAGTGCTCCTTTCAATCCATTAAATTCTATCATTGTGAGTATACTCGATCCCTTTTTGCTTTATGCACTTCTGGGTGTTACATACGTTACTTACTCTAAATCACATCGACACACAACATAAACACTATTTATACGCTGACCGTTACTGCATGTTACTTTATACTCGATGAATGCTTGTATGTTATGTTAACACAGTGATTGTTACCTGACGCCTTAGCAACGATAGTACTATTTGTTTGGACTCAGCACCTGTCGTGGACAGGGGTTTTTAAGGTTACCTCTTTCCGTGTCACAGTGGTGATATGTGTTGCGCATTCTATAACTCGCAGTCTAGTCTGTGCATATTTCATTGTCGATAACCTACTAGCTTCACATTATACCTGTTACATGATGATTATGCGTAAACGCTTTCGAAACTCTACTATTACTATCAAACGTGTATGCTCACCTTTACACTACGTGTATTGACCTATATTTTAACTTATGTGACAGGTGCTTAGGAGGTTGCTTGCTTTCGTGGAAATCAAGTAGGAGAGTCTAGATACAAAGACAATTTATTTATTTATTTATTTAAGTCTGAGTTGTCGGGACATGTTTTGTTTTGTTTTGAGATATCTATGTCTGTAATAATTGGTTACTTGATGGGTTATGGTATGGGACATAATATTAACTATCCGGTAATTTAGTTGTTATGGAATATCTCTTGACAGTCTGTTTCGCTCAGTGCTGCACCCCGATGTTTCCGTCATCGGTTGGGGTGCGACAAATAGAAGGTTGATTTTTAATTGTTTTAACATGTCAAGAAAGTGTCCATATTCCTTAGCATACTTCTGATGCTTAAGGCGAGCAGGATATGGAAAACGGGAATGATCTATCGATGGGAACAACCTACTCTCTACTGTTTCTTCCCTATGTTTTTCTCTAACTGAGACTTGTTGTTTGGTCCGGTACTTACATGTTAAGCCTATTTTGCACCTTCCCAGGAGTCTCCATCTCTATCTCCTCGTCTGCCAGTTCCTCTTCCTCTTCTTCAATTGGTGACCTATCTATCTCTCATCATCTACCACTATGAGTGGTGACTACTTTTAGTTGGGAGGCCGAGTTAGTTTGAGTGCTACCGGAGAACTAGCCAGGTTCCCATTCGTCTAACTGCCTCGCAATGTCACCTATGGACCGCTGAAGTTCTAAGAATGCAGATTGTTAATTTTTCAAAAGAATGTTGTGTTGCGAAAGGGTTTTCTGAGTGGTGGCATCCTTAGCAACTAGTTGGGTCAACAACTCCTCTGTTTGACCTAAATTACTCCCACTACCCCCACCTTGATTATTACTCGAACTACCACTAGCAAACTGATCATGCCCCTGTTTTTATGATTTTGATTCGATTGGAAACCCGTGAGATTACCGGAAGATCGCCAATCAGAAGTATTATTGTTTCTCCAGACAAGTTTTAGTTATTAAAAGGATTGGTGGGACCTTGGTTCGGACCTCCTATGAACTCTACATGCTCTTGAACTAATAACGGACTCTCTAAGGTACCATAAACCCTCTTCCCTGACACACCTCACACTTATCGACTTTGGCCTTTAACTCTTTCATCTATCTCTTTAGATTTTCGAGAGCAGCAGCCACACTAGTATCCAAGCTAACTTGGTGTATGCCTCATGTAAATAAAGGTGTACTAGTGGAAGGAATGGAATTCCTGTTAGCTGACCGTTGCTTGTACTCAGACAGGGCAAAGCTCTCAAAAAGATCATTGCATTCGGCCAAACTTTTCTTTCCCATGAATTGGCCTCCCGCAGAAGTGTCAAAATGAGCCTTAGTCTCATAAGTGAGCCCCTTGTAGAATTTCTCCACTAGGGACCAATCAGACAGACCATGCTGAGAGCACCTAGCTAGCAGGTTCTAGAAACGCTCCTTAGAAAGGTAGTAAGGCTCATCGGGTTCCATGTGTAACAAGTGGATTTGGTCACACATACGAGATGCCTTAGTAGGTGGAAAGTATTTGTTGGGAAACCCTTTACGAAGGGTTGCCCAAATAGTGAAAGTCTCAGCAGGTTGCGTGTGACAAACCGAACCTTCCCTTTTTTATTCACTTATATGTTGTTATTACGTAATACTAATAAATGTGAAGTTTTAAGTTAAATTGATTGCATATGTGAATGTGGTGAAGTGTATGGAACTATATATTAAAATAAAGAAATACAATCGCACACTTTAAACTATTAATACATGTGTTATTAGTAAATGTTGTGCTTAAATATTCAACCAGCCGCACACCACCCTCTGGTCGCACACCCCTCTAACTTATTTGTCTGGCTGCACACTTCCATTTGGATGAAGGCCGCACACCCTTTTTATTCAGGCCTAATCACAAGCCCACAATAAACCCTAGGTAAGTCGCACACCTCAGCCGCATATGTGATCACACATATGTGTGAGTGTGCGGTATCTTTTATGTGGGTATAAATGCCCATGTGTAGCCAACCCTAGATTGATTTCCACAATCATTTGACGGAAGAAACATTCTCTTTTTCCACAAACATTCCCCTCTTTTTGGAAACCCTAGAAACATTCCATTCCTTTCCTTTTTGAAGATCAAGGTGCACACTAATCATCGTCAGTATCCTCTTTTGAAAGCTTTCCTTCACCTAACCCAAAAGGATATCACTTACAAGTGGAGTGATGCGTAGGAATCCGCATTTCAGAAGCTGAAGGAGAAACTCTGTAGTGCACTTATTCTTTCGCTACCTGAACGATTTCATCGTCTACTGTTATGCGTCTATTCAAGGACTCAGTTGCGTGTTGATGCAAAGCGAGAAAGTTATTGCTTACGCCTCTCGACAACTCAAAATTCATGAAAAGAACTATACAACTAAGGACTTGGAGCTGGGAGTTGTAGTTTTCGCACTCAAAATATGGAGACATTACTTATACGGTATCAAGTGCACGATTTACACCGATCACAAGAGTCTCCAGCACATACTTGATCAGAAGGAGTTAAACATGCGACAACGCCAATGGGTCGAACTTCTAAATGATTACGAGTGCGCAATCATGTACCATCTGGGCAAGGAAAACGCCGTAGCCGATGCCCTCAGCCGAAAGGAAGCCAAACCCAAACGCGTTCGTGCATTGCAACTAACCATTCATTCAAACCTCCCTGACCAAATCCGAAACGCTCAAGTTGAAGCATTGTGGAAGAAAAACCTACTAGCTGAGTCCATCTGGGGAATGAAAAAGAAACTCGAGCTCAAACATGACGGCATACACTCCTTCATGGAATGTATATGGGTTCCATCCTATGGAAACCTTGGAGAACTTGTGATGGACGAAGCACACAAGTCTCGTTACTCGATACATCCAGGTTCTGACAAGATGTACCATGACCTCAAGGGCTTGTATTGGCCTAACATGAAAGCTATCATAGCAAAGTACGTCAGCAAGTGCTTGACTTATGCAAGAGTCAAGATTGAATACCAAAAACTGTTCGGGCTACTACAACAACCGGAAATACCGACATGGAAATGGGAGCAAATTTCCATGGACTTCGTTACCGGTTTACCAAGGTCTCAAAGTAGGAACGATACCATTTGGGTTATCGTGGATCGCTTAACAAAGTCTAAACACTTTCTCGCGATTAAAGAAACCGACAAGTTTTTGAACCTTGTAAGCATCTACTTGAAGGAAGTAGTTGTCAGGCATGGGGTGCCAACCTCTATTATCTCTGATTGTGACCCACGTTTTGCATCTGATCTGTGGCAGGCTATGCACAAATCCTTTGGCTCGCATTTATACATGAGCACCGCTTATCACTCGCAGACAGATGGTCAAAGTGAACGTACCATCCAAACTCTAGAAGACATGCTGAGAACATGTGTCATCGACTTTGGCAACAGCTGGGAACGACACTTACCTCTGGTGGAATTTTCTTGTAACAACAGTTACCACACTAGCATACAGGTAGCACCGTTCGAGGCATTGTATGGACGAAAATGTCGATCACCTCTTTGTTGGGCTGAAGTTGGCGATAGCCAATTCACTGACCCAGAATTCGTACTCGACACCACGTAAAAGATTGCCCACATTAGACAACGAATCGCGGCAGCTCGTGACCATCAGAAAAGCTACGCGGATAAGCGTAGAAAACCTTTTGAATTCCAAGTTGGAGACCGAGTTTTGCTAAAAGTCTCACTCTGGAAACGTGTGATCCATTTTGGAAAAAGGGTCAAGCTTAATTTGCGTTATGTCGAACCTTTCGAAATCACCGAGAAGATCGGTGTTGTGGCATATAGAGTAAACCTGCCTGAAGAGCTCAGTGCGGTACACAACGTTTTTCACGTGTCAAATCTGAAGAAGTGTTTATCAGATGAGACTCTCATTGTTCCTTATAAGGAACTCACGATCAATGATCAACTTCGCTTTGTTTAGGAACCGGTTGCGATCATGGATCGAGAAATCAAAACCCTCAAGTGTAGCAAAATACCAATAGTCCAAGTTCGTTAGAACTCGCGTCGTTGCCCAGAGTTCACTTGGGACCGGGAAGATCAAATGATGCGCAAGTATCCCTAGTTGTTTAAGAGCAATACATCCAGCACTAAAGCTGCTACTGAATTTCGGGATGAAATTCTAAACCAACAGGGGGATGATGTGACACCCCACAAAAACGCTTAACTACACTAGCTTATTCAGTGGTTGTGTGCTAAATTTAGGGATGAAATTTCTTTCAACTTGGGCATAATGTGACAACCCGAACCTTCCCTTTTTCATTCACTTATATGTTGTTATTATGTATTACTAATAAATGTGAAGTTTTCATTTAAACTGATTGCATATGTGAATGTGGTGAAGTGTTTGGAACTATATATTAAAATAAGGAAATACAATCACACACTTTAAACTATTAATACAAGTGTTATTAGTAAATGTTGTCCGTAAATACTCAACCAGCCGCATACCACCCTCTGGTCGCGCACCTCTCTAACTCATTTGTTTGGCTGCACACTTCTATTAGGATGAAGGCTGCACACCCTTTTTATTCAGGCCCTATCACAAGCCCACAATAAACCCTAGCTAACCCGCACACCTCAGCCGCATATGTGATCACACATGTGTATGATTGTGCGGTATCTCTTATGTGGGTATAAATGCCAACCCTAGATTGATTTCCACAATCATTTGACGGCGGAAACATTCTCTTTTTCTACAAACATTCCCCTCTTTTTGGAAACCCTAGAAACATTCCATTCCTTTCCTTTTTGACGATCAAGGCGCACACTAATCATCATCAGTATTCTCTTTTGAAATCTTTCCTTCATCATTTGAAGATCTCTTTTTCCTACTCTCACGCACACTTCCGGATTAATCATCGCAAGTTAGTTATGGCCACTGTTGGTTGTTATGAGTGATGATGGTGTCCATGTTTGTTTAATGATCTACTCAAAAATCATGATTTAAATGATAAGCTAGAGATGTTTGATATGTTAATGATAGGATGATTCTAGAATGATCAAATAATAAAGGATATGACAAATCTGTGAAACTTAAATTGTATATGAATCAAGATTATGTTGATGAAATGATAAAACATGTATGATGCACAAAGGATGATTTGATGCTTATAATAGTAGCTTAGGGTTTAATACGTTCATGTGAACTTGATAAGATCTTGTTGTTATTAATGTTTTGAATGAAAGATGATTCTTATAGCATTGTCTAATTTTATAAAATGCACAAATGGATTCTACAAGGTTTAAAGATGATGAATATTGATAATGTAGGAATCTAGGTCTATTTGGAAAATGATCGATGATTTGTGTTCATAAGGATTGATGTTTAAATCTATGTCCTTGATCCGTTTTGATTAGATAAACATGAATAATTTCTGTTGATTAAAAAGGAACCGCATACTCATAGGGTGTACGAGTTAACCTGCACATGGTACTGCTTGATGTAGCAAACCGCACACTAGGTGTGCTACGTGGACCGCACACCCTTAAAATGGTACAAACACTGATGCGCAATGTACAACCAAACAATGCCCGGCCGCATACTTAGAGACCGCACACTCCTATTGGGCAGATAATTTGTTTGGGCCGCACACTTAGAATACACGTATTATGTTACTGTTCACAGTGGGCTTGTGTTATACGTTCTTATATAGCCTACATGTTTGTATGTGATAAGTGATGTTATAACTTGTATGCTACTTGTTAGTTACGTATAGAAACTACGTGGATTATTTGCATACGAACCTAATTGATATTGGTAACCATAATAGGACGTGGTTGACCAACTTAGAACAAGTAAATAACCTGCCAAGCAAAACAAAGGTGAGTTCACACACTTTACTAAAAGCATGTATTCCCAGTGGTCGGGAACAGAACGGACATCACTTTCCCTGGTTTGGGATTGCATAGTATTCTGGTATGGAATACTGTTAAATACTATTTATATTTCATGAACTAGCGTACTAAACGAAACTCTATCACGAAGTCCCCAATTACTATACCGATTAATTGCCTGGCCTGGCGAACGGGATATTTGTTGATAGCGCTATTAGGTTTCACTAACCTCACACTGTGCCGAGGAGGATGGGCGTGAACTAGTATGCCTTGTCAACCATGAATGATGATAGACATTGACAAACAGGGCAACAACGATAAAACAGTCGTAAGTATTCGGTATTACGGAGTTTAGTAGCTTACAGATGAGGTAGCTCCCCATCTCATGATATAAATGAGTAATTTAACAGCATAAGTTTTTGGAACTAAAACTGGAAAACCGTGAACTCGCCAACTTTATGTTAACACCCTACTGCATGCTTTGTAGGTAGTAACAACTCAGGAGCTTGCGGCGGAGGAGTGTAGTGGTTGCATTGAACCTATGTTGGGTTCCTAATAATGATTACAAACTTTTGAACTAATGTATGAATTAGTAAACTTATGCTTTCGCTATTAACTTAAATTATTACTTTTGAACTTTGGACTTTATTCACTAATCGTATTGGTAGTGATGAAAATTGTTTTATTATATTTATTATTCAATATGATTGGTGGCGTGATCCTGGTCATTCACGTGCCTCGCGGTAATACTCCGCATGTGGAAATTGAGGGTGTGACAGAGTCGAGCCAAGTGGGAGCTCGTCCCACAAGCGAGAATGGGAACAACTGGAGGAAGATGGAGTCATCAGTGGTACCTAGCAGTAGGGGGGTTCATCGGTTCGGTTTATGGTTTATGGTTTATTCGGTTTTCAAAATTTTGTACCCCAAACCAACAACCAAACCAAACCAAACCAAATAAGGAATATGCAAACCGATTCAAACCAAACCAAATTCAATTCGGTTTGGTTTCAGTTAGAAACGAAATAAACCAAATCTAACCAAATTGTACCCAAGTATTTTTTTCCTAATTTATATTTATGTTCGTGTTCCAACTTCCGAACATCACAACTAATTTACACCTAACAATATATGAATACAAGAAAGTTTCATTGCGAAATAAAACAAACACATCTATAAAGTAGTCGAAGACACAACCACAAAGTTAAAGCTTCGAAACATAGATTATAGAAACTATAAATAGTTAACAAGTCTAATGGCACAAAATATAAATAATCTTCAAACATGAGTCTTTCTCCAACTCGAGTGAACCTGCATACATAACCCTTTCCCCCAATCACGCATGACCCTTCATTTCTACAAGAAAATCAAGAGATGTTTAGCTGTTAAAACTTGTAAATATAATATAAATGATGTTTGTTTAAAGAACAATGAGAAACGGGTCAAAAAAATAATAACGTTCTTCCAGCTTATCAAGCTCTTTAATGTTCTCCTCCACGTTAACAACATCACCATCTGGATGAATCCAATCTTGACAAAAAAATTAAAGCTTCAACAATTGGAGGACTTAAAGAGTGGGTTTGAGTTGGGCTTTTAGATTTACATTTGGTATTTTGGGCTAATAAATTGTATATGATTTATAAAATATTATTATTTTTGTTTAATTCAATTAAGTTAAATGGTTTATTCGGCTATCCAAATAAACCGAATAAACCAAATAAAATAAAATGTGGATCCATAAACCAAACCAAAAACCATATTCACAATTTGGTTTCGGTTAGAAACCAAACCAAAAGCCGAATTCGTTATTCGGATCGGTTTATTTGGTTACGGTTACAGTTCGGTTTATGGTTTTTATTTGGTAACGGTTTTTTCTGAACACCCCTACCTAGCAGTTTGAAAGTACCACAAATGCAGTGAGGCGAGCACTGTGAACGGGTGCAGCCTCATCATCATGACCATGGAACTGGCATGAGTTAGTATAGCGGTCATGATGTATGAGGGGACTTGCCAAGAGTTTTCATTAGTGATTGGCGGACAGGTGATGGGAGAGTTTACTCCTGTGAAACCGTCTGTGGATTGGTGGTGAATGGTACATCGGTTGGCTATTTGTGGATGTTAGTTCATATTCTGTGTGTCCGCCACTGTGCGAATAAGCTAGATAGATCATGTGTTAAAGATTGTATAGATGAGATACGAACACATGACGTTGAAGAGGACAAGAGTGGTTCGCACGAATGAGACTAGTTCGTACGGATGAGACTCATCCGCACAGATGAGCTCATCCACACAGACAAGCACATCCGTCCCAAATATCATGTCTATATATAAGGTTCATGTGTTCATAGTTGTCAAGTTTTAGAGATCCCAGAGGGGAAATGCTGGAGATATTTTTTTCTCCAGCTGGTAAATGATGTATACTCTTTTGGTATGAATACAATCCTTCTGCTTCTACTCTGTTCTTAATAATATTCTACCAAATTAGTTCTATTCTACCTAAACTTATGTCTAAACCCGTACAATCCTGGACTCTCAATTGGTATCAGATTTACGATACTTATTCAATCGATCTAACAATTGACTGAATCACAAACACTCATGAATTATGGGCTTTTTATGGGTTTTAGACGTAAATAATCAAATAAATGGTCAATTCACGGACAAAAAGTAAAATTTAGACCATAGGATTGTTTAGAAATGAATTTCGACTAGTCTGTGAAAGAATCATCATGAAAGTCGAAGAAATAAAGATTTTGAATTGAAATTTTGTATTAGCAGCGTTCGAACGGACGAGACCACGTTTGCACGAAAGACTCTAGTTCGCACGAACCAACCTTATTTCGTTCCAAAATCAGCTCATTCGCACAAAAGAACCTACTTCATTCATCCGAATGAGTCAAATGCCTATTAAAAACACATTAGTTTGATCGTAGTGATGAGACGAGTGTTCAGAAAGAATTTGGTGATTGAATTTTTTTCGAGATTTTAATGACAAATGCGGGCTGTTCGGGGACACAGTCGGGAGCTTTAGAGAACAGATATGATGATGCGATCACAGAATGTTGAAGTTAGTGGGGTAGTCATGATACATATGCAAAATGTTTATCATCTGGGTTAAGTGATTATTAATGGGTCAAATCGAAAAAAATCCGCATTGATGAAAAACGCACTTTTGTGGACCAAAATGACATATTTTCCACATAGTTGAGTTTTTTAGAGAATAGAGAAGACAAAATTTACCAAGTGTGAGGGGGAATTCAGTGATGTGATTAGAGGAGTCAGAATTTTCAAAAATGAGGGGGAATAAAAATTTCATCAGAATATATTAAAATTCCAGCATTTTTGAAATTCGTGACATGCAATAGTATTCGGGTGGTTCCGACTTCAGATTGTACGGGGATGCATAAAATCTAGATTCGTTAGTTTGTGATCTTAGGAAGTTCAGATTCTTCATATCGTGATCAGATTGATGTCTTAGGGTTTGAGTCCCGGGTCTTCGTTAAGCCGGTTAGCAAGATTAGCGTCCGGAGATGCATTAGTATTGTCGATACTTAAAAGATATCACGAGTTTAGTCTAAAGTGTTAGAATGGTTAATCTTTGAGCAGATGAATTGTTTTTCGGACTAACCGCAGGGGAATGATGAAGTTTGTTGATTAAGTTGCTGTCGGAACTAACGGAGAAGACTATACATCTGTTGATTGTGGAGATTACCGTTTACACAGATCAATCATTCAGGAGTGTGCTTAAAGATGGTAACTGAAAACAGAATTTTAGATTTTCGTGGGTATTCATAGTCTTGAAGTTTACCTGTGTGGTGATTCAAAGTTTCTATCAATTTCCGGTTGGGTTTTTGAAGATTAAGAGAAATAAAAAAACCAAACACGGATGTGATTAATATTGAAACAGAGATGCTGCATCAATTAGTTTCAAGTTGATGATTACTCATGAAGATTGCAGTTAAGCAAATCAGAGGAGATTGGGAACTGTGCTAACAAAGACCTGAAGATTCATTTCAGGAGGAATGCAAGCCCGAATCATCAATCAAGGGGGAATTATCTGAAGTTTTCATGACCCCCGACCCTGCCCTAGACGGGAGCCGTTAACATATACAAGTGGTACCGGTGTTTATTAAATTCGGAGCAGAAAACTTATCAGGACCGGGTGTCAGAAATAAATCATAGTTTCAAAATATCGAAATTTTCTTTTCATAAACTGTGGGGTAGAACCTGTATTTACATAAAGGATTTTCACGGGAATAAATTTTGTATTACAAAACATGTTTTATTCAGGTTTACATAGCTACTTATTTAAGCTTGAGTGCTTCATAACACTTTTTCTTCTCTTCACAGTAAACCACCTTAAACGCGTTTTAAAAACATTTGGTCATCGAAAAATACTGGTGAGGTCATTCAGTTGTACAAAAATACAAGGTTATAATTACACCATCATGGGTTTTTACATTTGTTTATATCTCACAATATCACTATTGGATATCTCGTTGTCCAATAGCAAAGAGACCACTTTAATGGTATTTGTCACTCGACATGTTCTTGTGACTGTGGTCATATTACTATTGGCTATCTTGTCGTCCAATAGTAACGCTAGACAAGTAATGTATACAAAACCCCACATACCGACATTAGTAACGCTTGGCAATTCAACATCACCATTAAGAGGGATTTCGTCGTGGGCATTGAAATGAGTATTTTGTGCATCAGAAGCACTTGTGGTGTTGTTACCCATACTAGTTAACTTTGTTCCTTTCGATCCTTGAGAAACCGTATATCCTGACTGGCACCACCCACTTTGGGCACTCCTTCACAACGTCCCAAACATGCTCATGTAGGAACGGTTGCTTATTTTCTTTATCGACCATGTAATCTGCCCTATCCAATGTCATGATTTGATCATTAGACATCCCACTTTTTTGGTTCGAGCTTATGCGTTTATATATCTCATTAAATTCGTGGACCTAAGACTTGATCATATGCCAATGCATTTTTAAGTTGTGAGCATCCCTAACATTAACATTATCCCCTTGTAAGAAATACTCTTCTGCTTGCGTCCAAAAAGCATTGGACCTTTGGTTGTTCCCTATAATTGGATATTGAGATATATGTATAAAACCTTTCTCAAGTTGAATCTCTTCTGATACGGTCCATTTAACACGTTTAACTAGTGACTTTGTCACCACTTTGTCCTTCTTTTTTAGCCATTTTGAGATGCAGAGAAGGAGATTCATCAACACTAAAGCTTTGTGGTGTTATTGGCGATGTATCAATAGTAAAAAAGGCTTGAAATTGTTCGAATTGGCTTGTTAAAATTGTTGGAAATGATGAAAGATGGGATTTTTAAAGCCGACATTTAAAAATGATGTTTAGTTTGAAATTGTTGCAAGAAACCAATATTTGAAAACATGTGATCGGTTGAAATTGTTGCGAGGGTGGATACCCATAGCTTGGAAAAACTGGGTTCATTTGAAATTGATTTTGGTTTGGGTTATCCTCCGAGTAACCAACATTTAACAATTGAGTAAACAAAGGTTGGTTCGGGTTTGGGTTCATGATTATGAAGGAGGAAATTGGAAAGAACATAAATTATGTAGGATTTTACATGTGGTAAAATATGAAGTTGTATGGTTATATTTATAGTGGTTTAGAAAATAATAATACTTCTTATCGTTTTTAAATAATATCACCGTTTGTTTTTTAATTGTTACCGTTAGTTCTTGAAAATGCAAGGAAAATTGATGTTTTTACCGTTGTTGTTTGTTAGTTTTGGCAACAGAAAAAGAAAATAAATATTTAAAGTTCATTATTATCATTTAAAGTGTGCAAAAGGAAAGAAAAAAAAAAGAATATGTATTAATTATTTCATGCTCCACGTTGTCTAAATGTTATACATTTAACTACGTGCATCACCAACAATTAAATATCCTCCCAATACAGCATTTGTTGCTTGCTCATCCACATCGCCCAAATGCACCGCTAACGCGGTGTATTGGGTTCAGTCTTAGTCCCACCACAGATGAGGATCTCATGCGATCATCATCTAGCATAAGATCATTAAAGATTTTTTAGAGAATTCTAGGTAAGGAAGCATAGTAAGAAATATGAGAGATTGGATAAGTGAATGAATGAATGTGCCTAGGTGTATTGTGATGTGTTTATAGTGCTCAACCTTAGTTTTTCAAAGAAAGTATTGATCCTCCACATTGTATTTTGAGGACACTAAGATATCCCCGTTACACCTCACCTATCTTGGGGACGATTAAGTTTCGTTTTAAGTGTAACATGTTGACTTACCTTTTTGTAGAGACTAGCTTGACACTATTCCTAGAGTCACTTACCTTTTATGCAACTACCTTGTTCGTGTTCCTGGTATGATGGAAGCCTAGTTCTAGTCATGAGAGAAGCAAATGTTAAAAAGGTTTACCCTTGATAGGAGAGAGCTAGCTCTTAGCCAAGGTCAACTTCTTGCATTTGACAAGGAAAAGAAGCAGACATACGCAAAAAGTTACAATTCCATAGTTAATGAGCAACTTGACAAAGATTAACCATAGTTTGAATAAAAAATGGAGGAGGTTTCTCATGATTATCAGTGGCTTGTCTGGTCACTAAGTAATTTGTCCCATATTTGACATTCAAACAACTATTATCTGAAATAGGCAACTCATTGGTTATTCTTTGGGTATGTGACTGTCATAAAGGAAGATGCATGCAAGAAGTCTACGAATATCGCCCTATTACAGAGAATAAATCCCATGAAGCAATGCACCTTTTTAAAAATGTTACCTTCCTCTTCTAGGAAGTTATTGTCAATTGTGTTATAAGCCTTTGTATGTTTTAAGTATTTGAGCCTCAAGGTTTGGACACGGATGTTGAACCTAATCCTTAAAAGTCAACATATGACAACATTGCTATGGTGTATGATCCTAAAAGATCACATAGTAAGGAAAGATAATCAATCAATGTGGTATAAAAGAGTTTAACACACTGATGTGAACCAACATTGTGTGGACTGTGCCGCATGTCACACCCCGATATTTCTACATATTTCCGGTGGGCCTAGTGGAGAGTATCGTGACATAGTTGATATTATCATTGACAATTAAACACAATTATAGCACAGCGGAAGGCTTGTAAGTTATTACTATTACAACCCGAAATGTTCAAAGTTCAAACGAAAGAATATACAGACGGTTGTAAGAGAGATCCACAGGCGGACCATAAAAACAAATACATAAAACAGAGTTTAACAGACTTTATGCATCTAGGGATTTGCAAGATCCTCTTAATTTATGCCAAGTTGCTCCAGCCTAGTTTTGAGAGGTACCTATCACTTAGTCTTTGGAAAATACGTCAGTTTTCACTGGTAAATACAATTAACTAACTCATTTGGAAAGAGTTTATGAAAATTGGTTTAGGCGCACAAGGCACAAAATCTTTTATAACTTGGGACAATTTTTATTAAAATATTGTATACAGATTTACATGTTTGTCATATATTTGGGGCCGGGTTGGAAACCGGACATGATTAACAGACTCGCTACTTGTAAAACCCACAAAAGAGTTATCCCCAACTTGTGGGTAATTTATTATTTTTGCATTTGCATCTGTCAGGTGTATGCCTACACCACGTGCATAGGTCATGGACATTAATAATTTAAATGAGCCGAGGATATCCAGGACACGGTCATTAACCCCCAATGTTTTTGTTATCAAACAAAACAGATTAAAACGGGTTATGCGGATTTATTAATCACAATCCGACTAAATGATCCCATACCCGACCAAGCGGTAATAATTTACCATATCCCAAGCCCGTATAGGGAAAATAAGTTAAAAGTATTTACCTGAGTTAATTATGCAAGGATTGCTACTCAGCCGTATATTCCTATGGCTTTATGCACGTGTCTTCTACTGAGGCTACTTAATCTGTAAGGAAGGTTTTATTAACCTATTAGGATACTAACGGGTCTTATTTAAGTCAAAGACTTAGACCGGTTAGTTTTAAGGATACTTTACGGTTCGAAACACTAGATTAAGCGGAGACCGGAACGGAATGTAATTTAGACCCAACAAGTATGAATACTTGTATAATATGGGTAAACTAAATACGATATTATCAGTATGAATACTTGTATAATATGGGTAAACTAAATACGATATTTGCAAAGCTTTTGAGATTTTGAGATTTTGACCAGCCTTGAATGGTCAAAACATTTTATTTTTCATATTAGATCAGTAGCAAAAAGTTTTACATGTTAATTATATGTATAACTCATTTTATTCGCAAAAAGGGCATTATCGTCAATCATAGATTTTATTCAAGAACTCAATGTTATGGTCAGTATATAATCTGACCCTATATTCCAAAAATCCCTAAAAATAATATCACAACAGTAGGTAAGGAGTTTTGAGTCAATTTTTTGTTTTAAACATGATTTATACACCAAAGGGTATTTTAGTCTTTATAAAAGCTAAATTTACAATCTTTTGCATATCATCAGTTTATGACCAGAATATAAGTATCAAAATACTTTACCTATGTTTACTAATCAGTACCTAATTCATTTGCATGCTTATTTATTCAAAAATCTCATTTATTTGATCATAAGGGCATTTTAGCCAACAATGAGCATAATAATGGAAACATTCATATAATTCAGTTTAATAAGTGACCATGTAATGTAACCTCAGAGGGTTATACTATAACACTATATGGTCATAATGGAAGCTTAAAACATAAAGGAATTAAGCTAAATCGGGTCAGAACTGAAAGTCAAAGCAAAAGTCAAGCTTTTGTGACTTTTAGTTGCGAACCGAGCTTAAATTTAGAATTGTCGGGTTGAACATGTTTAAACATGTTCTAATAATATTTACCAAGTTATTTAAGTGACAAAATATGATTTATAACCTATACATTATCAGATTTGATTTTTATTTAAAAAGCTGACCAGTTTGACTGTTTATTAAGAAACTTTGACCAAACAATTAACTAAGTAAACTTGATAATTAGGAGGTGCCCCTTTGAGGGATTAACACCTACCTAATTATGATCACGTAGCCATATTCGCCTCGAACAGTGGCTGGACCATTTAGGTCTAAACCGATGGTCAAAGCCGTTTTGCGGAAACTTTGACTTTCGGTCTTTAAACGTATAAAAACTGAACTAAAGTGGCTAAGGACACTTACAAAGGGTCCTAGCTCGAATCTTTAAACTAGAGGGAGTCTCCTTTGATCAGGAATTTTCAAGCAAGAGTGAGAAGTGAAGATTTTTGAATGAGCAAGTAAAATGAGGCAACAAGGACTCCTATTTATAGTTGAAGAGGATGATCAAAGATCAAGACAAGTGTTAAGGGATCTCCAGAGATCATCACATGTGACCTTGGTAGTTTTAAAAACCATCAAAATGCTCCTGGTTATGAGTTATGTGAGTATAACTCGGTTTAAGGGGGAAAACTTGCAGTTGTTCAAAGATTTATGCCCAGGTACAGTCCTTACGGACCGCAAGCATGAAGCTCATACGGTTCGTAACCGATTTAAAATATTTCGCCCAGTTACAGTCCTTACAGACCGTAAGCCTGAACCCTTTACGGTCCGTATACGATTGATCAGAGAACCAGAATTTTGAAACTTTACACATTTAGCCCCTCAACCTTTATAATCATTATCAATCACTCCTGAGAGCATGATATAACATTATGAAGCCTCGGGTTTGGTAAAAGGACACTCAGAGGCGTAAATTAGCATGTTGACACTTTTAGTCCTTCCGCATACGCATTTTTAATGTTTGTCGAGTTTAGTTCTTCGGAAAAATTCCTTTACACGGTTAGGGTTTAGGACACGTGTCTGTATGTAATTGGACACGATTTTATGAGGTGTTACATCCTCACCCCCTTAAAAGAAATCTTGACCCCGAGATTTACTGAAACAAGTGAGGGTATTTTTGTCGCATAGTGGACTCAACCTCCCAAGTATACTTTGGGCCTCTACGTGCATCCCATTTCACCTTCACGATTGGTACATGCTTCCTTCGGAGCTTTTTAACCTGTCGATCCTCAATCGATAAAGGTCTTTCAACAAACCTCAGGCTTTCATCTATTTGTACGTCTTTATGAGACATTGCTAGCGATTCATCAGCTAGGCATTTCTTTAAGTTACAGACGTGGAACACATTGTGAATTCCACTAAGCTCCTCAGGTAAGTCCAGCTTATAAGCTACACTCCCGATAGATTCGATGATCTCGAATGGCCCTATGTACCTTGGGCTTAGCTTGCCTTTCTTACCAAAACGCATCACACCTTTCCAGGGTGATACCTTCAGTAAGACTTTGCCTCCCACCTCAAACTTCAGAGGTTTTCGCCTCTTATCTGCGTAGCTTTTCTGCCTATCTCTGGTAGCCTTTAGGCGATCACGAATTTTGACATCTTGTCCATTGTTTCAAGGACTATCTCAGGTCCTTATAATTGAGCTTCTCCAACTTCTGCCCAACAGACGGGCGTTCTACATTTTCTACCATATAAGGCCTCGAAAGGCGCAGCATGAATGGTAACTATTATTATAGGAGAACTCAATTAAGGGAAGGTGGCCATCCCGGCTACCACCTAAATCAATGACACATGCGCGAAGCATGTCTTCCAATGTTTGAATTGTACGCTCACTTTGACCATCCGTTTGAGGATGGTAAGCAGTACTGAAATTCAAACGAGTGCCCAATGATTGTTGGAAACTTTTCCAGAAATGAAAAGTGTATCTAGTATCTCTATCGGATACAATAGATACTGGCACTCCATGGAGAGATACAATCTCGTCCACATATAACTGAGCTAACTTACTAGAACTATGAGTCTCCTTGATGGGTAAGAAATGAGCTGACTTAGTCAGTCTGTCAACTATGACCCACATTGTATCATTTCCATGCCTCGTCTTAAGTAACTTGGTAATGAAATCCATGGTTACCATCTCCCACTTCCATGTGGGAAGTTCTAACTGTTGTAATAATCCTGACGGCTTTTGATGTTCAGCTTTAATCTGAGCGCACGTCTGATATTTATCTACGTGTGTGGCTATGGACTTCGTCAAACCCATCCACCAATAGTTGGCCTTTAAATCTTGATACATTTTGTTACCCCCTGGGTTAACTGAATATTTGGAGTTATGAGCATCCTGGAGGATTATATCTCTACCAAATTCTACCATTTAATCTAAGGATTCCATCATTGCCAGGTGACAACTGATCAATAGTTGCACCTAACTTCTCGCCTAGAAGGTTGGCTTCTAATACAGCTTCTTTCTGAGCAGCTAACAACCTTTCATTCAAGCTGTTCTTTAGTTCAATACTTTTAGCATTTATCCTTATAGGTTTAACTCTTTCTTTTCTGCTCAAAGCATCTGCGACTGCATTCACTTTGCCAGGATGGTAGCGAATCTCACAATCGTAGTCGTTCAAGGTTTCCATCCAACGTCGTTACCTCATGTTGAGATCCTTTTGATTGAATAAGTGTTGGAGAATCTTGTGATCTGAATATATCACACATTTGGTTCCATACAGATAGTGTCTCCACAACTTAAGCGCAAATACAACGGCACCCAATTCCAGATCGTGGGTGGTGTAATTCTTTTCATGCACCGTTAGTTGTTATGATGCGTAGGCAATCACTTTGCCTCTTTGCATAAGCACACATCCTATACAAGTGTGCGACGCATCACTGTAAACAACGAAATCTTCTACTCCTTCAGGCAATGTCAACACAGGAGCATTGCTCAACTTTTTTTTGAGGATCTCAAAAGACTCCCGTTGCTTAGGACCCCAATCAAACTTCACATTTTTGCGAGGGAGGGTAGTTAATGGTGCAGTTATTCTTGATAAGTTATCGATGAACCTTCTATAATAACCTGCTAATCCCAGAAAGCTGCGAATCTCAGTAGGTGTCTTAGGTGCTTCCCAGTTCATAATTGCTTCTATCTTGGCGGGATCCACTTGGATACCACACTCGCTTACAACATGTCCAAGAAACTTGACTTCCCGAAGCCAGAACTCTCACTTGGAGAATTTAGCGTAAAGCTTTTCCTATTGTAGCAGTCCTAGGATGCACCAAAGGTGTTTCTCATGATCAGCTTGATTACGAGAGTATATAAGTATGTCATCTATGAAGACGATGACAAACTTATCTAGGTATGGTTTGCAGACTCGATTCATCAGATCCATGAATGCTGGAGGTGCGTTAGTGAGCCCAAAAGGCATCACAAAGAACTCGTAGTGACCATACCTCGTCCTGAACGCGGTTTTGGGTACATCTTCAGTTCTAAATTTAAGTTGATGATACACTGATCTTAGATCAATCTTTGAGAAGAAACTTGCCCCTTGGAGTTGATCAAACAGATCGTCGATCCTTGGCAATGGATAACGGTTCTTGATTGTTACTTTGTTCAGCTCGCGGTAATCAATGCACAAACGCATTGAACCATCCTTCTTCTTTACAAATAGTATGGGTGCTCCCTAAGGTGACGAGCTGGGTTGTATGAAACCCTTTTCCAATAATTCATCCAGTTGGGTTCTCAGCTCCTTCATTTCTGTTGGTGCTAAACGGTAAGGAGCTCGTGCAATCAGTGTTGCTCCTGGAAGGATGTCGATCCTAACCTCTACTTGCCTTTCAGGAGGTAATCCAGGTAGTTCATCAGGGAAGACGTCGAGATACTCAGAAATGATTGGAATGTCTTCTATCTTAGGTTTCGGATTATCTGCAGTTACCTGTGCCATGTAGATGACACATCCGCCCTTCAGGCACTTGGATGCTTTGAGTATAGATACATTTTCGGGCAATCCATAGTGCGTATCTCCACTAATGGTGATTGACTCACCAGATGGGGTGTCGATGCTAATTAGTTTCTTGTCGCAGGCAATTTGGGCCTGGTTATGTGACAACCAATTCATGCCTAAAATTACATCAAACCCAACCAATTTCATTGGAAAAGGAGATAACAGAATTGAATGATTCTTAACGGATATAAAGCATCCATCAAGAAGAGTCGAAGCGGTTTCTAAGGTACCATCTGCGAGTTCTACCTCATATTTAATGTCTATAGTTTTAATAGTCAGATTCAACAATTTACTAAATTTAAGATCTATAAACGACTTATCAGCACCTGAATCAAATAAAACTCTAGCATAAATATCATTAATGAGGAAGGTACCTGTTATAACTTTATCGTCATTCACCGCTTCCCTGGCGTTCATCTGAAACACCCTAGCATTGGTTTTCTTCACCTCCTCGGGCTTCTTGGTGTTCTTTGGGCAGTTAGTCTTAATGTGCCCTTTTTCATTGCAACCATAGCAGGTGGCATCTTTCAAGTTTCAGCACTCCAAAGATTTGTGCCCTTTCTTTTTACAGATTCCACAAGGCTTGGCTTGTGGATCCAAATTGCATTTCCCAAAATGCCTTTTATCACAGTTCTTACACCTGGGCTTGTTACCAAATTGTTCCTTCTTAAACCCATAATTTCCTTTCTTCTTCTTGTTTGACTGGTGGGACTGGTCATCCTCCCTTTTTCTCATCCCATCCTCAGTGGTCCTCCTAGACTTACTCCTTATAACATCAAGAGTAAGTGACAGTGACAGATCAATAGCCGATCTATAAGTGGTAGGCTTCGAGGCCTTGACATTCCCCTTGATTTCAGGGGCTAAACCACCAATGAAGCGCGCAATGCGTTTTGGCTCCGGAGTGACCAGATACGGAATGAGTCGGGACATTGAATTAAAGTTGGTAACATAAGACCTGCAGTTTAAATCTTTCATAACCAAGGTGAGGAAATCAGTCTCCACCATTTCCACTTCAGGCTGTGGATAGTAAGTGTCTTTCACCAGTTCAACAAACTTAACCCATGAGAGGTTATACAAAGGAATTTTCCCTATGGATTGCACTAAGGCTTTCCACCATGTCAGGGCGTCGCTGTCACGGCCCCCGTCCCGGTTTTACCCGGTCCAGGAGCCGCGGGACAGAAACCCGTGGTATTTATTATTCGAGTTGACAGTGGAAGATTTAACAGGATCTTTTAAAACTTGAAATGCCCGATTATTTTATTTCATACTTCGGGATAAACCCCGTAATTTACAATAGAGGAATTTCACAAGGAAATTCCCTGATTTACAAAACATGTTTATTTGTTTAACTTAGCCACTACTTCAAGCTTTGTTAGTGCTCCGTAGCACTTTTCCTTGGTTCACAGTAGTCACCTGAAACATGTTTTGAAAATATTTAATCAGCGGGGGAACACTGGCGAGTTATTCAAATTTGCTAAAACGATACATAGTTATAAATTACAGCATAAGAGCGATTACAATGGCTTCTATCTTATTTTTATCTGGCGTCGTGTCACCTCCTGGTGACGATGGTCAACCACTATTGGGTCCTTTCACCCAAATAGTGATGATTATCACTGTTATGATTTATTAGCCTAACTGTGAGAAATTAGTAATGTGCACAATACCCCACTAGCCAGTGATTAAGATAACCATGACTTAATCCCTGTAATTATAACATTTGAAAATAACTTGGAGTATTGTAAAACATTATTGATAAAAGAGAATGACTCACTTTACAGATTTAAACGGGCAGAGTTTAGCCTACTGATTAGCCTTGTAACCGAATTTAAATAACAATGCACACGAACTAGGTTAGTAACTAATACAACATTTATGATAACTCATGAGATTAAAACCCTCACAACGAATGACAACGTGCAACACCTAAACATCCATCGAATTTACGACGAATGACAAGGTATAGCCATAATGTGGGCAGCACTTAAACATCCATTGGACAGTTTCAATCGATCGGACATTGAATCGTAGCAGCGATCAAGTTAATACCCTGTATCGTAGCAGCGCCTCCCTAATGCAAATTATGATTTTGAGCAGTGTATCTTTGTTTTTGTGAAAAGATTTCGACACCACTGAACTACTCATGATCAAACCAATTTATAGCTGAAAATGGGGTTTACGCGGCCCGCGTAAACTACCATTAGCACTTACGCGGCCCGCGAGGGCCATCTATGCGTAGACTAGGGCTATGGTGTCATCGGTAGACCTGCCACGTGTGCGACACGTGGCCCTGGACGCTTATCCGGTCAACCACACTTTGACGCGGCCCGCGTAAGCTTCTCTTATGGCTTACGCGGCCCGCCTGAAACCCAAAAACCTTGATTTCTTAGTTTTTCATGCATGTTAGGGTGTCAGGGGTCCGGGTTTTCACTTATGGGTCGTTTTGGGACATTTTTGAAGGTCCTTACATACTCCCTACCTTATTTAGAATCTCGTCCTCGAGATTTATTGGAATAAGTGAGGGTACTTTCGCTTCATCTCCGATTCCAGCTCCCAGGTGTATTCGGGTCCTCTTTTTGACTCCCACTTGACTTTAACTAGTACCAATCTTTTGTGCTTGAGAAACTTGATCTTTCTGTCTTCTATTTGAAGTGGTTTCTCCACGAACATCAAATTCTCATTTACCTATATGTCTTGGAGAGGTACTACCAATGATTCGTCAGATAAACATTTCTTGAGGTTGGATACATGAAATACATCATGTACTCCAGCTAACTCTTCTGGTAGTTGTAAGCGATAGGCGACTGGCCCTATTAGCTGTATTACTGGGAATGGTCCTACGTACCTTGGACTTAGCTTTCCTTTCTTACAGAACCGAACTACTCCTTTCCAAGGAGAAACTTTCAAGAGTACCTTGTCTCCAACTTGAAACTCTAGTGGTCTGCGTCGATTATCGGCATAACTCTTTTGGCGATCTCGAGCCGTTTTCAGTCTTTCCTTGATTTGAGTGATCTTGTCGGTGGTCTCTTGCATAATTTCAGGACTAGATAGTTGGCTTTCTCCTATCTCTGCCCAACAGATTGGAGTTCTGCATTTTCGTCCATATAGTGCTTCGAATGGGGAAGCTTCGACGCTTGCATGATAACTATTGTTATAGGAGAATTCTATTAAAGGTAGGTGGTCATCCCATTTTCCACCAAAATCTATCACACAGGCTCTAAGCATGTCCTCCAAGGTTTGGATCGTTTTTTCACTTTGTCCGTCTGTTTGAGGATGGTATGCAGTGCTTAAATTTAGTCGGGTTCCCATTGCTTCTTGGAAACTAGTCCAAAAGTGGGAAGTGAAACGACTATCTCTATCCGATACAATGGAGAGTTGGAACTCCATGTAAGGATACTACCTCGTCTACATACAACTTTGCTAACCTTTCCATGCTAAAGCTTTCTTTCATGGGTAGAAAATGAGCTGATTTGGTTAATCGTTCCACAATTACCCAAATTGCATCATTACCTTTTCTGGTTTTGGGCAACTTAGTAACAAAGTCAATGGTTATGAGTTCCCATTTCCATACAGGCATTTCTAATTGTTGTAGTAAACCTGAAGGTTTCTGGTGTTCTGCCTTAACTTGGGAACAAGTAAGACACTTAGAAACATACCTAGCTATGTCCTTTTTCATTCCTATCCACCAGAAATTATTCCTTAAATCTTGGTACATCTTATTGTTACCAGGATGCAAGGTATATCTAGCTTTATGAGCTTCATCTAAAATATTATTTCTTAACTCTCTTTGCTTAGGTACCCAAATCCTTTTCTTATGAAATCTCCAAATTCCATCATTTCCTTGCTCTAATTCCTTTATTCATCCTTTCATTCCTTCAGCATCATCCTTGATTGTTGTGGCTTGAACATTTTTCAATTGTTCCATTAAGTCTAATTGTAAACTTAATCTAAGAGCACGAACTCGCTTTTGCTTTTCATGATACTTTCAACTTAAGGCATCTGCAACTACGTTTGCTTTTCCTTCATGATATTGAATATCACAGTCGTAGTCACTTAGAATTTCCATCTATCTTCTTTGCCTCATGTTCAATTCTTTTTGCCCAAATATGTATTTTAGACTCTTATGATCTGTATAGACTGTAAACTTACTTCCATACAGATAGTGCCTCCAAATCTTAAGGGCAAAAATTATCGACCCTAATTCTAAGTTATGCGTCGTATAGTTTTCCTTGTGCTTTTTCAATTGCCTTGAAGCGTATGCAATTACTTTCTTGCGTTGCATTAGCACACATCCTAATCCTAACTTAGAAGCCTCGCAGTAAACTTCAAAATCCTCTGTTCCTTCTAGCAAGGCTAGAATTGGGGTGTTTGTTAGCTTTTGCTTCAAAATCCTAAAGGCCTCTTCTTGCCTAGGTCCCCATTCAAACTTAGCTGCTTTACAAGTTAGCTTAGTTAATGGCACGGTTATCTTGGAAAAATCCTTAATGAATCGTCTATAATATCTAGCTAACCCTAGAAAACTTCTAATTTCCATAGCTGACTGCGGGACCTTCCATTTGGTGATTGCTTCTATCTTGGAGGGATCTACGTGAATACCTTTGTAATTCACCATGTGTCCTAAAAATTGTACCTCCTGCAGCCAAAATTCACACTTCGAGAATTTGGCGTAAAGCTTCTCTTTTCTTAACGAAGTTAAGAGTGCATGCAGGTGCTGACAGTGCTCCTCCTGATTTTTGGAATAAATGAGTATATCGTCGATGAAGACAATTACAAATTTATCCAAGTACGGTTTACAGATCCTATTCATCATGTCCATAAATGCGGCAGGAGCATTTGTTAGTCCAAAGGGCATGACTGTAAACTCGTAATGACCATACCTAGTTCTGAAAGCAGTTTTAGGTATGTCTTCTTCTTGTACTTTCAACTGATGGTATCCGGAGCGTAAATCTATTTTAGAAAAGTATCTAGCTCCTTGAAGTTGATCGAAAAGATCATCAATTCTAGGCAATGGGTATCGGTTCTTAATTGTAACCTTATTCAATTCCCTATAATCGATACACATTCTCATTGACCCATCTTTCTTTTTTACAAACAACACTGGAGCTCCCCATGGGGAGGAACTTGGTTGTATAAATCCTTTGCTTAATAATTCATCTAACTGCTTTTTCAGTTCTAACATTTCGGTGGGTGCTAACCGATAAGGTGCCTAGGCTATCGGTGTAGTTCTAGGAATTAGATGAATTCTAAATTCGACTTCCCTATTGGGTGGTAATCCCGGTAGTTCTTCTGGGAATACATCTGGGTATTCTGCTACTATAGGAATTTCTTTAAGTTCCTTACCTTTCGTGTTAATGGTTACTGAAATCATATATATTACTTCTTGTTTTCTTGAATAACTGGCCAACTTCATTACTGAAATGAATTTCAGTGGCTTTCGTGGCTTATCTCCTGTAATCACCACTAATTCTCCTGTGGTCGTATGAATTTCTATGGAATTTTTATCACAGAGAATTCGAGCATGGTTTGCTACTAACCAATTCATTCCTAATACAACATCGAATCCGGCTAAATTCGTAGGTAACAGGTTTGCAGAAAATTTATGACCTAAGAGTTCTATCTTTCCTTCTCGCAAAACCTTATTTATATTAACAGAATTCCCATCTGCCGTTTCGACTGTAAAAATCTGCCTAAGTTTGGTTAAGGGTAACTTAAGTGCATGGCAGAACGAAGTATTTATAAAACTTTGGTTTGCACCAGAGTCAAATAATACTTTTGCATAAACGTCATGAACTAGGAACGTACCAGCTATCACATCAGGGATTCGTTCTGCTTCCTGAGTAGTCAACTGGAAGGCTCTTGCGTTTCTCTTGGTAGTTCCTTCGGCAGGTTTGGATTTGTTATCAGCTGGTTTGACCAATTTCGGGCAATCTGGCCTAAAATGTCCAGCTTCTCCGCAGTTGTAGCAGATTGTTGCTTTCTTCTTCCTGCAATCTTCTTCTTGATGCCCCAGAATTTTGCAGAAATTGCAATAACCTTTGCATCTTCCAAAATACTTTCTTTTGTAGGCATTGCAAAATGGAACAGTGGAAGATTGCCTAGTTCCCTTTTTCTTGAAATTGCTACGGTTACCCACACGGAATCCCTAGGTAATCTTTTGGGCCACTTCCTTCTTCCGGTTTTCTTCTCCTGTGCGTACCAGCCCATCAGTTAGGGTGTTAGCTCATTCCACAGCATCGTCAATAGAGCGAGGTCTCGCAGCTTTAACGATATTACGGATTTCGCCAATCAATCCCTAAATATAGCGGGAAATAAGTACCGGTTCTGGCGAAGCCAGGGTTGGTTCCATTCTCGCATACTCGAAGAATGTCGAAGTATACCCTCGACAGTCTACATCCACCATCCGGTGGTTCAAGAAATTATTCGCCATTTGTTCTTTCTCATATTCGGGACAGAATTTTCTTTCCATTAACCGCTTAAATTCTTCCCAACTCATGGCATAGGCTACATTGCTTCCCTTGGCTTGAAGTACCGTATTCCACCATTCTAGCGCCCCTTCTTTAAAAATATGCGAAGCGTACATGACCTTGTCTTCCTCGGCACATTTACTTATTTTAATCACCGCCTCGGTTTTCTCTAACCAACGTAGTGCAGTAGTTGCTCCTTCGTTGCCTGCAAATTCATCCAGTTTACAGGCAAGAAACTCCTTATAAGTGCAACCAGGCGTTGCAGCTTTCATTTTCATAAGGAGTGGGGCTTGCATCCTATCGTTGTCATTATTAGTATGGTTGCCGCCTCCGTTTACACTATTACTAAAATTGTCGCCGTGTGTACGTTTGCTAGGAATTATTTGTTGAGGTTCAACTGGATTTCGGGCAGCAGCAAGGATTGCTGGAATAGCATTGGCTATTCCCTGAGCAACGATATTCTCGATAACTTGCCTATTCAGAAATTGATCTTCATGATTTTGTTCAGATTGGTTAATTTCATTAACGGGTTCATTACCAGCGTGTTCCATCTGGTAATTAATTTATATAAGTGATTAGCATAAAATAATTAATAATCAAACATAACAAAATAATTGCACATAATCATGTCAACACGTATAGCCAAAATTGTCGATTTTTCGACGTTCGATATTTTATATATTATGATAGGCATCCGTACACACTGGTTATTTTACAAAAGTTTTATTTTTAAGTTATTTCACATAATTATATTTTTATTACTATTATTATTATTAAACACACATTCCCACAACCACACAACCATAGTCAGCTGGCATTTCAGAAACGACGCTCCCTCTCGTCGTACTTACAAGATATCCTCTCTCCTACCTCCCAGATTCTATTTCCCACATCCACTAATTCCTCGCCATAGTGGCGGAGTTCTGCCAAGTTTTCGGAGCTCATAGGTGGGTGTAGTGGAGGCTCCGGATCAAATTGGGGGAAAAAGGTATTAGGATTATTTAGGAGATTCTGAAACTGCCAGTCGGTGGTCCACCATTCTTCTAGCTCTGTTGGTAGAGGTTGGGAATGGATAATAGGATCTGGGATTTCAGGATCTAGGTCAACTGGAAGTTGTGCTTCCGCTGGGTAATTAAAGTGGTTTTCACCGGCAGGTCCGATGAGGTCACTAAGTGCCAGTTTATGATCTAGCTCCTCCCAGGGTGGCATTTCCTGGTCTTGCTTGGAACTTTCCCCAATTTCTATTCCTTTGCCTTTATCTTTGGGATCCTCCGTCTTTATAATTTTTCGTGTTGCTGGTTTCCTCCTGCGCACACGCCTCCAGCCCCCAATTCTTCTTCCCTTCTTTGGCTTGGGTTTCTCCAGTGGCTGGGCTTAAAATTCCATAGGTTCCTCAACGTCGACACAATAACCGGTAAAGTCTCTGGAAACTTCCACATTAACAGAATAGAGATTGAGATTCTGAAGAGCTTCAGACAACTCATTCATGCTGTTTAGCAAATATGAAGAAACACAAAATTTCTAGGTTAAAATTTTGTAAATTGAATTTTCACATAATTACAAAAAAAAATCAGAAAATTAAATATTAATTACAAAATCTAATACAATTAAATAGATTGATTAAAACAAAATGTTGCGATTTTTATATATATTTATTACAAATTACAACTGAAATTCAAAATATACTAGTGATTATGCAATCCGTAAATTATTTTAGTCTGGCTAGATTATGGGAGTATTATTCTCAACATTTACTGCTGTAGTGGCTATCATGTAGAGATTTTCCCATTGTTCGTCTAATTCATCTTCCCATGGTGGGTTATTACCTGTTTCCTGAGTCTCCTTATTAATTATCACTTCTTTTGTTTGTGACTTCTTTATTGTTTTCCTGACTTTTTCTAATAATCCAACTTCTTTTCTTAAGGGTAAGTGGTTTTTCAAACTGTGTCTTACGAACAAATATTCCTTCCTCAGTATCTGCTGAGTATCTTGAGGAATTTGATTGAAATGAAGTTCCCTTATCTTTTGGTGAACTATCTAATTGACGATAGATGACCGAAATTCTTTGCTTACCCATGTTGTAACTAACAAATAGTCAAATAACAAAACACATAATCACAGGATGGTAATCAGGAAAATTAAGTATTTCTAAATACATAATTGGCTTAAATCAGTGGCTCTGATACCACCTTTTTCTGTCACTGCCCCCGTCCCGGTTTTACCTGGTCCAGGAGCCGTGGGACAGACCCCGTGGTATTTATTATTCGAGTTGACAGCGGAAGATTTAACAGGATCTTTTAAAACTTGAAATGCCCGATTATTTTATTTCATACTTCGGGATAAACCCCGTAATTTACAATAGAGGAATTTCACAAGGAAATTCCCTGATTTACAAAACATGTTTATTTGTTTAACTGAGCTACTACTTCAAGCTTTGTTAGTGCTCCGTAGCACTTTTCCTTGGTTCACAGTAGTCACCTGAAAAATGTTTTGAAAATATTTTATCAGCGGAGAAATACTGGCGAGTCATTCAAATTTGCTAAAATGACACATAGTTATAAATTACAGCATAAGAGCGATTACAATGGCTTCTATCTTAATTTTATCTGGCGCCGTGTCACCTCCTGGTGACGATGGTCATACCACTATTGGGTACTTTCACCCAAGTAGTGATGATTATCACTGTTAGGATTTATTAGCCCAACTGTGAGAAATTAGTAATGTGCACAATACCCCACTAGCCAGTGATTAAGATAACCATGACTTATTCCCTGTAATTATAACATTTGAAAACAACTTGGAGTATTGTAAAACATTATTGATAAAAGAGAATGACTCACTTTGCAGATTTAAACGGGCAGAGTTTAGCCTACTGATTAGCCTTGTGACCTAATATAAATAACAATGCACACAAACTAGGTCAGTAACTAATACAACATTTACTATAACTCAAGAGATTAAAACCCTCACAACGAATGACAAAGTGTAACACCTAAACATCCATCGAATTTACGACGAATGGCAAGGTATAGCCCTAATGTGGGCAGCACTTAAACATCCATCGGATAGTTTCAATCGATCGGACATTGAATCGTAGCGGCGATCGAGTTAATACCCTGTATCGTAGCAGCGCCTGCCTAATGAAAATTATGATTTTGAGCAGTGTATCTTGGTTTTTGTGAAAAGATTTCGACACCACTGAACTGCTCATGATCAAACCAATTTATAGCTGAAAATGGGGTTTACGCGGCCCGTGTAAACCACCCTTAGCACTTACGTGGCCCGCGAGGGCCATCTATGCGTAGACTAGGGCTACGGTGTCATCGGTAGACCTGCCACGTGTGCGACACGTGGCCCTGGACTCTTATCCGGTCAACCACACTTTGACGTGGCCCGCGTAAGCTTCTCTTATGGCTTACGCGGCCCGCCTGAAACCCAAAAACCTTGATTTCTTAGTTTTTCATGCATGTTAGGGTTTCAGGGGTCCGGGTTTTCACTTATGGGTCATTTTGGGATATTTTTGAAGGTCCTTACAGTCGCCTTTAAAGGACTGTGATACAAACTTTACAATGTCCTCCTTAGCACACCCACTGATATCAACAACTGTCTCCATCTCATCCAGCCATTTCATAATATCAATGGATCCTTTTTCCCCAGTGAAATCTCTTGGTTTACAAGAGACAAAATATTAGTAAGTACATCCTTTATTATACCGGGGAGCCTGATCAAATACAATCTGCTTTTGAGATTCACTTTTCTGATTGGATGAGTGTTGAGATTCATCCTGTTTCGACGTATGCGGCTTTGATAGGGACTTAGAATGGGTTTTCGATCGAGCCTCACTTGACACTTTGAATATATGGTTCACAGCTTTAGTAATCGATGTGTTTATCATGGCTTGTAGTTCGGCGCCACTAACATGCAGCCTTGTATCATTATTCCCATCTACTGGATGACTATTAGCTTCATCTGAGCAAGCATGATTCGAATGCTATAATTAAGTTATAATGATTTGTTTAGTTATCTTATAACGATTCATCGTATTTGACGATTAGATAGCCATGGTATAATTAACCCATATAGGCCATTAAAGAAGTATGTTTGAATTTATTTGATTATAATTTGCCTAGGTTACAAATGAACCATTATTGGCATTTAAACATAATACAATCCTTTATATTTATTAGACAGGGGACATAAGTCACAACTGTCAATGTCGTATAGACATTTTTATATATACCACAAAGGCTCGTCTCGGAGGACTTTTAGATGGCACAAAAGGCCTTGTCACTAGGAAAATTTAAAATATAATCATTAGCTTTTTAGATCATAGGTTTTAAGGGTCGAACATAGTTCATCACCTTTTGACAAGATGTTATAGGATATAACTATCTTTGTTATGAAAACAGTACAAATTGGCCCGTAGGCAGAATGAATAACATCTCAAATGGATGTTTTGGTATGAACATCATGTTCGATGTTTTTTAGTCATGATTCGCCTTGATCATTTAGGCTATGTAAGGAATTGGAAGAATCCAATACTTTGAAGCCCGGCGTGGTTTCTCAAGCCACACCACCAGGAGTGTTAACATGTTTTTTAGATGTTAACAAGGATTTATTGTCTTAAGAGGGTTATACCATCATAGCCATTTATATTTTGGCTAGGTTATACCTTTAAGAATATCTTTTGAAATTTCTATGCAGATCAATTAAAATCGAAATGATTGTTTGCATGTTGATGTAATGAAAATACATATATATGAATTTCAAAAGAAAACTTCATTAATAGTAATAAGGATTACAAAATTGCCCTAAACGGGTCTTTGAAATAAATTGTCCACGCAGGGACAAAAAAGAAAGAAACAAGTCCTCGCAGGGATTGATACTAAAAATAAATGTCCATGCAGGGACTTAATATAAATAACAATACAAATAAAAATCTTCAATTATCCTTCTTCCCCTTGATAAATTTTGCAAGACCCTTAAGAAAGTTATGGGTCTTTCTATCACGTTCTTCCATCCTACGTTTAACTTCTTCCACAAGTTGCAAAATTTCTTGTTATTGTTGGGATGGAGGTTGAGGTTGTGGTGGTGGTTGATATGGAGGGTATTGATACCCTTAGACTGGATACCCAGTTGGGTATGCGGGTGGAAACGGCGAAGGATAGAAGGCGTTATAGTTAACTGCTTCGACGTATGGGTCGTAAGTAGGAGGTGGATAACTGTAACTGGTAGGAGCTTGTGGCTCAAACTGGTTATACCCAGTCAGAACTGGGTAGGTAGGTATTGGGTTTTCATAACCCATTGGAGGTGGCGGTGGTGCAAAGGTGGCCGGCGTGGAATCGATTTCTGGCACAATATGTGAAGGTCCACTCATTTGTGGATCTTCAGGAATCGGAGGGTAGTTGCTAGAAGCTTGAGGGGAGCCATATCTTGGTCCCCCTCGCACGGATATACGTGTGTTTCTCCTCCGTGTTGGTGGCTCGGGAGGTGGCTGAGGTGGTTCCTCAGCTGGTAGTGGTGGTGGAGTCACCGCGTCAAAATGTGGCTCCTCTAATGAAGGTTGTGGTGGGGTGTTGTGGAATGAAGGGGTGTTAACAAATTTCCACTGCCCAAACCACTCTGAATAATTATCTGGACCTCGATAAGGAGACCCCGCAAAAAAAAGAACCGCTAGATATATCTATGGGATGCGTAGGCATCCCAGAAGGTGTCATCTCAGGATTCGGGTCATCATCCATATCTTGTGAGAAGTGGTCTTCAGGGCCCAACGGGTTATATCCCGCTGGTGCATTGATATAATCATCAGGGTTAAAGTAACCATGTGAGTAGGAATGATGGGAATCAGAATGATGTGATGAGTAAGATGAGTGGTGAGAATGGTGAGAGTGCAGCGAGTGCTGCGAATGATGCGAGTGTTGGGGCTCGTCTGGCCCGAAAGAGTGATGGTAAGAAGGTGATGTGCTAAGCGAAATGGATCGCCTCGTTGGCTTAAAAGAATGTCTCCAATCGTCACGTGAATCAAAGCTGAATGAAGCTGAAGGCGTACGTCGATGAGAGGTTCCGGTGTGACTGGATGGTCCCCTTCTCATGGGACCTTTTCCTTTTCCCCTTACACGTGGCAGCATTGTTTTAAACCTGTCAAAAACAAGAAAAAAACATATATAAACAAAAATGAAGGTTAAGAATAATCCTAGGTCATTTGCCTAGACTCGGAAGTCTAAGGAATTTGCTATTGTGTCATTGATATTAAACAAAAAGGCTAGTGTTTAATTCACTCAATGTTAGCTCTGATACCAACCTATCACACCCTGATATTTCCACATATTTCCGATGGGCCCGCTGGGGAGTATCATGACGTAGTTGATATCATCATTGACAATTAAACACAATTATAGCACAGCGGAAGGCTTGGAAGTTATTACTGTTACAACCCGAAAAGTTCAAAGTTCAAACGAAAGAATATACAGACGGTTATAATAGAGATCCACAGGCGGACCATAAAAACAAATACATAAAACAGAGTTTAACAGACTTTGGGCATCTAGGGATTTGCAAGATCCTCTTAATTTATGCCAAGTAGCTCCAGCCTAGTCTCGAGAGGTACTTGTCACTTAGTCTTTGGAAAATACGTCAGATTTCACTAGTTAATACAATTAACTGACTCATTTGAAAAGAGTTTATGAAAATTGGTTTAGGCGCACAAGGCACAAAATCTTTTATAACAGGAGACAATTTTTATTAAAATCTTGTATACAGATTTACATATTTGTCATACATTTGGGGTCGGGTTGGAAACCGAACATGATTAATAGACTCGCCACTTATAAAACCCACAAAAGAGTTATCCCCAATTTGTGGGTAATTTATTATTTTAGCATTTGCATCTGTCAGGTGTATGCCTGCACCTCGTGCATAGGTCGTGGCCATTAATAATTTAAATGAGCCGAGGATATCCAGGACACGGTCGTTAACCCCCAATGTTTATGTTATCAAAGAAAACAGATTAAAATGGCTTATGCGGATTTATTAATCACAATTCGACTAAATGATCCCATACCCGACCAAGCAGTAATTATTTACTGTATCCCAAGCCCATATAGGGAAAATAAGTTAAAAGTATTTACCTGAGTTAATTATGCAAGGATTGCTACTCAGCCGTATATTCTTAAGGCTTTATGCACGTATCTTCTACCGAGGCTACTTAATTTGTAAGGAAGGTTTTATTAACCTATTAGGATACTAACGGGTCTTATTTAAGTCAAAGACCCGTTAGTTTTAAGGATACCTTACGGTTCGAAACGCTAGATTAAGCGGAGACCGGAATGGAATGTAATTCCGACCCAACAATTATGATTACTTGTATAATATGGGTAAACTAAATACATTCTGGATTTTGAAGTTTGAATGACAAGGTTAAACCCGTTTCGGCTAATTTATGCAAACTAGTTACATAAACCGAACCGAACGCGTATAAGCATAACGGGTAACTGAATGAACCATATACAAGTTCCATATATTATTACGCTTAAAATATGTGGAGACATTAGTAGGATGTCAACATATATGCCCAAAAAGAATTTAAAATCGAATTAAGCCTCATAAGGGCGTTTTGGTCATTTTAGGATTTATAAAAGAGCTTTATAGGTAAAATGATGTTCATGTCAAAACATTCTGTAAAAATATTTATTTCATGATGTTATATCAGTGGGATATCATACATATGTGTGGTTTACCATTTATGGCCAAACTATGCCCCGAAAGGGTATTTTGGTCATTTCACATATGTTTTTAAGGACATAATTGGAATTCTGAGTTCATGACTTATACCTACTGTAAAAATATTTAAAATTATTTGTAAAGTCAGTAGGTAACAAGTTTTGAGTGCTGAATATGGTTTTAAACCAAACTATGCACCTATTTAGCGTAAAAACCGATAATTGACGATATTTGCAAAGCTTATGGGATTCTGAGATTTTGACCAGCCTTGGATGGTCAAAATATTTTATTTTTCATATTAGATCAGTAGCAAAAAGTTTTGCATGTTAATTATATGTATAACTCATTTTATTCGCAAAAAGGGCATTATCATCAATTATAGATTTTATACAAGAACTCAATGTTATGGTCAGTATATAATCTGACCCTATATTCCAAAAATCCCTAAAAATAATATCACAAGAGTAGGTAAGGAGTTTTGAGTCAAATTTATGTTTTAAACATGATTTATACACCAGAGGGTATTTTAGTCTTTATAAAAGCTAAATTTACAATCTTTTGCATATCATCAGTTTATGACCAGAATGTAAGTATCAAAATACTTTACTTATGTTACTAATCAGTACCTAATTCATTTGCATGCTTATTTATTAAAAAATCTCATTTTTTGGATCATAAGGGCATTTTAGTCAACAATGAGCATAATAATGGAAACATGCATATAATTCAGTTTAATAAGTGACCATGTAATGTAACCTCAGAGGGTTATACTATAACACTATATGGCCACAATGGAAGCTTAAAACATAAAGGAATTAGGCTAAATCGGGTCAGAACTAGAAGTCAAAGCAAAAGTCAAGCTTTTGCGACTTTCGGTTGCGAACCGAGCTTAAACTTAGAATTGTCGGGTTGAACATGTTTAGGCATGTTCTAATAATATTTACCAAGTTATTTAAGTGACAAAAGATGATTTATAACCTTTACATTATCAGATATGATTTTTATTTAAAAAGCTGACCAGTTGAACTTTTTATTAAGATACTTTGACCCGACAATTAACTAAGTAAACGTGATAATTAGGAGGTGCCCCTTTGAGGGATTAACACCCACCTAATTATGATCACGTAGCCATATTCACCTCGAAGAACGGCTGGACCATTTAGGTCTAAACCGAAGGTCAAATCCGTTTTGCGGAAACTTTGACTTTCGGTCTTTAAACGTATAAAAACTGAACTAAAGTGGCTAACGACACTTACAAAGGGTCCTAGCTCGAATCTTTAAACTAGAGGGAGTTTTCTTTGATCAGGAATCTCCAAGCAAGAGTGAGAAAAGAATATTTTTGAATGGGCAAGTAAAATGAGGCAACAAGGACTCCTATTTATAGTTGAAGAGGATGATCAAAGATCAAGACAAGTGTTAAGGGATGTCCAGAGATCATCACAGGTGTCCTTGGTGGTTTTAAAAACCATCAAAATGCTCCTGGTTTCGAGTTATGTGAGTATAAGTCGATTTAAGGAGGGAAAACTTGCAGCTGTCCAAAGATTTCTGCCCAGATACAGTCCTTACGGACCGTAAGCATGAAGCCCATACGGTCCGTAACCGATTTAAAAAATTTCACCCAGTTACAGTCCTTACGGACTGTAAGCCTGAACCCTTTACGGTCCGTATATGATTGATCAGAGAACCAGAATTTTGAAACTTTACACATTTAGCCCCTCAACCTTTATAATAATTATCAATCACTCCCGAGAGCATGATATAACATTATGAAGCCTCGGGTTTGGTAAAAGGTCACTCAGAGGCATAAATTAGCATGTTGACACTTTTAGTCCTTCCGCATACACATTTTTAATGTTTTTCGAGTTTAGTTCTTTGGAATAATTCCTTTACATGGTTAGGGTTTAGGACACGTGTTTGTATGTAATTGGACACGATTTTACGAGGTGTTACACCGCACAACCTTGACTTTAAGATCGGACATAGGTTGTGTCGCACCATCTAGACATCCTATAAACCAAGGCCCAAGATTCCATTCAATACATCACTCCTTAGACATTGCCATCACTTTGTATTTTGGTATTTTTAGTAGTTGTAACCAGTAGTTAAGTAGATTATCTTCCTTTGATCCAAAATTTAAGGGTAATCATTTACATTGAAGTCTTGTAAACTTTCTTTATGAATATTTCAAGTTTGAATATATTTGATCTAATTTGGCATGATTGGCTATGTTCTTGATTTACTTGGGGGGATGAACCTCGTTTGATCTTTAAATTTTGGTTATGGATTTTAATTAGTTTTTGATAGTGACTTGTGTGATGAACTTTCTTCATTAAAAGTGAACTCTTTAAAACCTTTAAAACAAGTTACTAACTTTGTGTTTGTGACAACCCTCAAAATTTGCATGCATCTGTACGTTTAATTAATATTGATTTATGCTTAATGACTGTGCTTAATTACAACTGCCAACTTAAACTGCTTTCTGACTTCTGTATCATACATACATGTGCATCACATTTCATACTGTCACACCATTTATCACATACAGACTTTGGTGACATACTTGATGCACAAAGCACAGTTAGCATAGTGAGCGGATAACTCAGAAATATACTGACAGTGCCAGTACATAGACAGACAATATTTTGAGACCCAGTATGGGCCAGGGACAAGGTACCACACTAGTTTGGTGTGTAGGGAAGTGAGGACCATAAAACTGCGTCACTAGGTGATAGTTTGCGTGCCGGAAAGTGCCTAAAATACACTTTAAGTGTAGAATTCTGCATTTTTCAGCAAAATTCAGCATTTTAATATGCTAGTAACATGCAGAAAATTGACTAAATGGTCCTGAATGCTTTCCTAAGTGTTGGGAATTAATAGTGACACAAAAGGTGACATAAAAGACTCTATACGGAATGATTAAACACAAAAGACTTTTCTAAATAAACCAAGGTCAATAATCGATTTTTTGGAAAATCATGACTTTTACATACACTTACACCATTTTTAGGGATGAAATAAGTGTAAAAACCTTTTATTTACAAGAAGAGTTCAAAAGATTATTTTTTGTAAAAATTGTTTACAAGTTGTAAACACTTAACTCTTTTAAGAAAATGATTTTTAAAGAAATGAATACACCTTGGGAGGTAACTAAGTCCACTAAACGCTTTACCAAGTTACTACGCGTTTTTGTGATATATCAAGTTCATGATTAATATGAAACGCTTATAGTCTTTGCTCTTGGTAATGCAAAAGTGTTTAAATATTGATTATTGATAATTATTGTGATTGTTTCGAAAAAAAATGATATGATTTAATATCATGGACACCTCCATTTTTAGGGGAAACTATGGCAAAAATTTTCTAAAAATATAAACACTTAGAAAATATTTTCTAACAAGTGTTTACAAGTATGTTGTGAACTATGTATTTCAAATATAAACTTTGCCATAAATTGTGTAACAAAAATACAAAGTATCGGAGGTTGGTTTTGTAAATAAAAGTGGTTAAGTATATATTTAGAATATATATTTTATACTAAAGGCACTTGTGTGAATATTTGTATATTTTGTGGACTAGTTATATTATTTTAGGGTAAAATAATATAACTCAACAAATAACAAGAATTTACAACTCCAAAATAATACCAAAGATCACAAGGAATGGAATATAAGTTACACACTTAATATTGTGACTTCGAACGATAAAACGTAACTTATGAAATATTCCGGGATATACCGTTATATATATACTTTTGGTAAACATTATTTTGGATACGCAAGAAATGAAAGTATGATTCTTACCAAGTTATATTATGTTTTTGGACAAGGAAGAAATGTATAAATTTTTGGAAAGTAAAAATACGTTTACTTGGGCTTATTAAAAAATATAGTATTTTTGGGAAAAATATATATTTTCTTGGAATGTATTGTTTTGAATAAAAATAAGGTTTATATATATATTTCTAAGTGAGACTTAAAAATGTATTTTTTTTTCTTTTGGATTAACACGCCGGAATACGACGCCAATACTTAACAAGAATACGAAGGTACATGTATAAATACCCCCATCCTTGGGAAGGAAATACGTATATAAAGTACTTGAGAAGTATGAATACAAAATAGTTGTCTAACGATTATTCCAAAACCTAAAAATATAATGTAAGTTAAAATAATTATTATTATTTTAACAAGAAGTTATAACTTGGAATAATATCAAAGTAACGTAACTCAAAAACCCTCATACTAAGACAAGGCACGACCCGCTCGTCTAACAGACCATAGTACGCATGTAGGTAGTCGTGCGTTCTAGAGGAAGCTTCGAGTTACATTGGGTACGAAGACGCGAAACAGTGAGTTCATGTCCCCCTTTTCTTTTAACTGTTTTCAGTTTTATACTTCGGGGGTGAAATACATGTTACAATTACTACAGACATTTTATACATGGTATGGTTAGCTTAAGGAGGGTTACTACTTAGATCATGTGAGTGGGTAGGCGGATACTTAAGGCCATTAATCCTCATTGTAGGACCGAGGGACATGAGTGATAGATCTATTCAGGTGTAGCGAGCCCCACTCCTGAGTCCGTTGAGTGGACCATGAGGTGACTATGTCTTACCGACGAAATCTGCTAGGTTTGAGTCTTCCTGCATCACTTCACACATATCAATGGCCTTGCAAACCATTGGTGATCTCTTTTTCCTTACTGCTACATACCAGGGACTTTCGTACATACAGACATATTTCAAAGGTTTATTCATACACATATACACATGAACTCGCTCAACTTTTGATGATTTTTCAAACTACATGTATTTCAGGGAACTAAACAGATCTGGCAGGTGTATGCATGTGTCTACAAGCTGCGTGTTAAATAAAGGATGTCATCCGTGGTCGTAGAGTTTAAAAGATGTATCCTATTCCTGGACGGGATACATGTTTCTAAACTCAGGATTATATAAAGTCTTTTGTTGAGTCCATGGGAACTCATTTGAACATGTTATGGTTTGTAACTAGTTGGCGTCAATGTTTTCAAGACAATGGTATTGTGGTATTTTCTAAACTTTATTAATGGATGAAAATCTTTTGGTTTTATCATATAGCATTGTTATGATTGATTGCTATGGTATTAAGAAGTCACACCAAATAACCACGCTTCCGCAAAAGTCAGGGTGTGACAGCTTGGTATCAGAGATTCGATCGTAGCGAACTAGGATTCATTCTCGAGTCTAGACTACGATCAATAGGGCTCTCACGAAAACGCTTTTACAAACATGTTGTCATTGCATACAAAAAACGCCCAGATCCAGGGAACAAACATTTTTACAAACAAAAGGCACAAATACACACTTCAAAATTCATGTTTGTAAATTCAGTCTTAGAGACTGAGGGAGTTCAGCCTTAGAGGCTAGGGAGGTTCAGTGTTTGAGACTGAGGGAGTTCAGCCTTAGAGGCTGGGGAGGTTCAGTGTTTGAGACTGAGGGAGTTCAGCCTTAGAGGCTGAGGAGGTTCAGTCTTAGGGACTGAGGGGTTCAATCTTAGAGATTGGGGAGGTTCAGTCTTAGAGACTGGGGAAAAATTTAGTCTTAGAGACTGGGGGAAAATTTAGTCTTAGAGACTGGGAGGTTTGGTTTTAGAGAACAGGGATTTAGTCCTAGAGACTGGGGAAGTTGGTCTTAGAGACCAGGGAGTTGGTCTTAGAGACCAGGGAGTTAGTCTGAGAGACTAGAGAGTTCAGTCTGAGAGACTGGGTGGGATAGTCTGGGGAAGACTAGGATGATTACTTGCTTACATTGTTATCACATACATGCTTAATTGTTGATTATTAATAAACGTGCATATGTGGAAACTGTTTGCATACGCTAACTGATAGTGATTACTATGGAAATACATACTATAACTACCATGTACCGATACACATGTCACCTTGATCAAAAAGCGGGTTGTCAAACATTGATGACCCTATGGCCGCCGCCACAAATAACGAGACTGCATTTGCGCCAGAGACATCTACGCCAGACACGGAGAGTGATCCTGATATGCTTACCAAGGGCGAGGACGACTTCCAACAGTCTGCACTACCAGATTTTGGTAATACCTTATCTTTGGTGATGGCCTCTCTGACAAAAATCCTTCTGTCACCCTTGTTTCAGTCCATGACCACTTTATCACTGGTCATCCCGATGGTGAACACACCATGGCTCCGATCCTCGACAATACGCCTCATGTGGACATTCCTTCCGAAGGTAGGCTACTCAACGAATAATTGACGATGACATTGGCATGTTATTGATGGTCCTTCCGATAACACTTACGAGGATGGAAAGTTAGACGAGAACGTTGTTACTAATTTCACTTTTTGAAACCCCTGTTAACAAGCTATCCTCTGATTTTAGCATGCATTCAGACTCCTTTAAGTCTGTGACATCTGCAGCCTTACAAACAGCTGGATTACAGCTTTCTACTACTGACGCAGACGACGATGACATGGCTGCTACACTATCACATGCTCAAGGCACCACACCTTCACATGACCCAGAGCCTGCTCCTGAGATAGCTCCAGTTCCTTTTAGGCCAACCTGATGTTACACCTGATGATCCCGCACCTTTACTTGATCATGACCCTGTTTCTTTTGGTTTACCAGGCATTGGATCCCTTATACCCGACCCAGTACCTGCACCTAATGATCTTCCTATCAGTTGAGACGTTTGTTCCTGCACCCTCACCCACTAATATTGCTCTTGTGAAGACCGACGTCCATTGCACCGACATGCCTATCGCTTTCTTTCAGGACCTAACAGCACCCTAGAAAGGTACTCCAGGTCAGCACCTGCATGATGATCCTTTTGCTACAGCAGCATTTTCTACGACCTCGCAGGCCACACCGTTTGCTACCTTCACCCCTACCCCACTGGACGAGCCATTTCGATGGTTCCTATCATACACTATGCTGAAATTAGACTCTTACATTATGGAGGCTACACACGGGATAAGTTGCTCCTGTAACATTAGATACAGTTTGAGAATATGAGTCGCAGAGTTTTGGAGCTTGAGCTGACACCACGCCCTTCACCCTATTGCCAGTATACTTTGGTCCTCCACGTTTATCAATGATTCCTTTTGCGCTCTTACCTGCTGTTATTACACCTTTCCCAGGTTTTGATGCTCGTTTCTTTACTGTCAAGCGGCAGAGCAGATAATTACTTCGACGTGTACACAAGCCCGAGGGGGAAGTCCACGCATGTTAACAGTTTACTTTTCTTTCCTCCTCCACCTCAGACACCGGTATAGTGGTTTCTGGATTATGCGGATTGCATTACAATTGGGTAAAGACACTAATGATAAGCCGGGACTGTGGAGACTTTTAAAGACCACTTCAGACTATGTGATTTTGATGCACTGATATACTTGTTGGGCAAGGGTAGGGTGACCCTGTGTCCCTCTTGACGTGATACATTTTGAAAGATGATACAATTGTGGTCGGAGAATAATGAGATCCCAATCATCATAAAACATGCGACAATACTTTGTTGCCAATGACCAACGAAAGCTCAGTCGCTATGTCTTCGTTAAGCACGATTGTTGATCCATATATGCGTGCTATAATTATAATGCTACGTGCTTGCTTACTATGCTCTCATTAAACATAATTACCAAATTACTTGGTTATGCTACGATTATGTTATTGGTTGATATAAAATACATGTATGTACGAATAACCACTAAACAACTAAATGCACTTCCTGAACAAATAAGACCTGGCCTAACCAATCTTCTTCTTAGAATATGTCGATACAAGGGAACGTCAACACCAACAACCCTCCGCCAACAACAGCGGCAGAACTACAAGAGCGCATCTCACAGGCCATTGCACAGCTTGAGGCCCTTCGCTCCGATCATAGCGAAGACTGCACCTACAAGCAGTTCTTAGACCATAAACCTCGAGAATTTGATGGCACCGGGTGCCTTAGCTTTTGTGCATTGGGTTGAGAAGGCGGATTATGTTTTGCGACTAAGTAAATGCGCCCCAGAACATCAGGTTACGTACATAGCGGGGCTGTTTGTAGATGGGGCTCTGTCATGGTGGAACCTTCAGGTTCAGACAATGGGCGAGACTATTGCGTATGTTTTGACATGGGACGAACTGAAGGAACTAATGCGTAAGAGATATTGCTCGAGGGCAGAAGTCCAGAAGTTGGAAACTGAACTATGGAACTTGAAAATGGAAGGACCAAAGATAGCTAAGTATGTGCAGAGATTTAACGATTTATCACAAGTTGCTACGCTCCTGGTGGGACCCGAGTTTAAGAGAATTGAACGTTTCATAGGGGGATTGGCACCTCAGATTCTAAGCCTGGTAACAACATCTAAACCTTCAACGATCTCCGAGGCTATCGACACAAGCGTGGCGCTCACTGAAGAAGCGGTTAGACTAGGAAAATTTTCCAGTATGGAAGAGAAAGAGGAGACTCCTGTAGAGTCATCTGGAGATAACAAGAGAAAGCATGCAAATTTCAAAAAGATTACTCAGGCGAGTAACAAGAAGAAGGCCAAGAAAGGAAAAGACTACATGGGTATCCTACCTAAGTGTGACAATTGTCTACGCTATCATATCGGGCGATGTAAATATGGAAAATGTGATAACTGTGGCAAGAGAGGGCATCCTAAGGAAACTTGTAGGCAAGATATTGAACATAGAAAAGGAGGCCAAGATAGTAGCGAGAATCATGGAGGGAACAACGCCAGTGACGATTATCCAGGTAGGACAAGTGACAGACAGAAAAATGCTCAAGGTTGTTTTAACTGTGGAAGCAAGAAGCATTTCAGAAAATATTGCCCTAAAAACGATCAGGCACAAGAATGAAAGCTCAACACCGGAGCTAGGGAGACACGCCAAGAATTCAAGCGTGGATATCGGTACGTTCCATATTACTCAACGTTATGCATCTGTGTTGCCAGATACTGTTGCAAATTTTAAGCTTCGCATCTCTAGAGTTTGAAAGTATACTTGGTTTAGTAGCAAGCAAGTTAGATAACTCGCATTCGATGGAACTAGCTAGGTGAAGCTAGTGGAAGCCAACGCAGTAACTAGAAACGGCAAGATAGAACCCGAAGAATGTAAGTTTACGCTTGATCTGCTGCCAGTTGAGTTGGGAAACTTCGACAAGGTAATTGGGATGGATTAATTGCCGAGTGATCGAGCGGAGATTGATGTCCACATTCCGATGGCGAATAAAGGAACGATCGTGACTCATGAAGCAGGATACGCCCCTAGAAATTACTAATTGCTGGAAGGCACGAAAGTTTTTGCGTAAAGGATGTGTTGTTTTCTTGGCTCATGTCAGGGACAAGGGAGCCGAAGAACCAAAACTCGAAGATACCCCTGTGATATGGAAATATCCTGAAGCCTTCCCCGAAGACTTACCAGAATTATCTCCTCAACGATTATTCGAATCTCGCATCGATTTAATTCCAGGCACCGCACCTGTAGTCGATGCACCGTAGCGACTTACATCCTCGGAGATGCAAGGATTGTCAGAGTAACCTCAGTAGTTGATGGAGAAGGAAGATAACAGACCAAGTCCCCATTTTGGGTAGCCCAGCTCTGCTCATCAAGAAGAAGGACGTGATTTTCAGATGAGCATCAACTACCCGGAGCCGAACGAGCTAACCCACGAGAGTCGGTGACTCTTGCTAAGGATTAACGAATTACTTACTTAACTAACTATGGGGATCTAACTACTATTTCACGACTAATCGACGATCGAGTGTCGTTAGCAGTGAATTCAGGAAGAAAGTATACCGAGGGAAAATTGTGGGACAATAACTTGTTTTAACCGTACACAAAAATGGTGTTTCCTACACAATGCACAAAACAAAGTTACACAGAATACGAAACCTTGAGGATCTAGAAAACATATGCTTAGGACCCTTGGGAACCCAGGTCCAAACTTGTAAAGGTTGTTACTTAGAAACCATATCTGTTAACTCAATCGAACACCATTAACCTGACATATATGCCATTTCAGTTAACAAAACAGAAAGTACTTAAATTTCTTTAGTTGAAATCATCACTTTTGCTTCTAGCAAGTAGATGTTTGCATCTCTACTCCCTTAAAGTAGTTGCATCGCGTGGATTTTCTTCACTAAGAGCAAACACACATTTGCTTCGTATACTTGGTTATTTCTCCACTTTAGCAAATACACATTGCTTCATTTCTTGAAGACTTATATGTTATGCATGCACCTTTTGCTACGCATGCGGTTTCATTTCAAATAAACGCTTCATTGAAGTACAAATATTACTTGGCTAAAGCTAGCTATTGGTTTATGATTCAAATAACCTACGTTATTGTAATTGTTGGCTCTTTTGCTATCAAGTCAACACACTTTCTAGAAACTTCTTTCAAGTTACATTCATGGGTTATTTTTGTTACCATGCCGAGATTCCTTTGTTGATACATATGTTTATTGTCAGGTTACGCTGAAACTAAGTTCAATTGCTTGAACTTATCCATTTCACATGTTTGATTTGAGACGCTATATGATGTATTGAGAATATCACATTCAATTACTTTTGCAAAGGTTCTCTCATTTCGAGTCGTAGTGGACTTAATTGGTCTACGACTCCACTAAATCGTTTGATTGGTTTCGATACCTTGCGCTGATACTTTCGCAGAATTGAAGCTTGCGCTAATTGGGTTACTCACTTCATACACGGATTTAATTGTTTATTTATTAACTTGCTCTAAATCCGTTCTGTATATCACAATCTAAGCAGACTCAACACAGTTATGTGTTAAGGCAATGGTACGTAGATTCATTTCATAGAACGGTGTACCTCCTAACGGTTCTTTCGTTACAAATTAAATACCTGGTAGTATTTATCGTTTTCCACTTTCAAATAGAGACAGTAATACCTTGATGTTCCGTATTCAATTGAAAACTCTATAACGTTGTGTAAATCAAAACTTCAGGCTTGTTTTGGTACATCCTCATTTGACTTCCAACACGATGAACTTGTTCAGTCACCACTATATTTGAATTATGTCATTACGACACCTTGTGGTGTTATTACAAACTTGTAGCTTATGCTAATCATGGTCAACCGTCTCACACGAAACTACACATGCTTTTGTTGGCTTGTCATTTAAACATTTCTCATGCAACTACGAATCAAGACAGTGATACACCAAATTCGCTTGTATTCCATTCGGTGTACTTTCAAAACTCAAGAATGTCAACACACTAAACCTTACCATTCATTTATTCGGGAGATTGACAGATCACTTTACTATTACATTTGAGTTGTTGATTTTGAGTTCATATAGCGGATGCTATGGTTGTGAACACTCGTTGGCATATTGTGACCGACTGTCTGAGAATCCTAATAGACGAAACTCCTCTTTTGTGGAACCCCTGTAACTGGATTACACTAGACTATACGTTAATACGCCTTATACCTTTGACATCAAATGCTAAAAGCACATACCTTCTAACCATTGGATTCGGGTTGTTATACATTCTTGGATTCACCTAATATGAATAAGATTTGATTCGGTTTGGTGATTATCTACCTCGGTATTTTTCATATACATACACGCATAATGGAACCCTAGGGAGTTAAGGTAGTACCAATTTCGAGGACGAAATTTTCTTAACAGGGGGAGAATGTGACAACCTCAAAATTTGCATGCATCCGTACGTTTAATTGATATTGATTTATGCTTAATGACTGTGCTTAATTACAACTGCCAACTTAAACTGCTTTCTGACTTCTGTATCATACATACATGTGCATCACATTTCATACTGTCACACCATTTATCACATACAGACTTTGGTGACATACTTGATGCACAAAGCACAGTTAGCACAGTGAGCGGATAACTCAGAAATATACTGACAGTGCCAGTACATAGACATACAATATTTTGAGACCCAGTATGGGCCAGGGATAAGGTACCACACTAGTTTGGTGTGTAGAGAAGTGAGGACCATAAAACTGCATCACTAGGTGATAGTTTGCGTGTCGGAAAGTGCCTAAAATACACTTTAAGTGCAGAATTCTGCATTTTCAGCAAAATTCAGCATTTTAATATGCTAGTAACATGCAGAAAATTGACTAAATGGTCCTGAATGCTTTCCTAAGTTTTGGGAATTAACAGTGACACAAAAGGTGACATAAAAGACTTATACGGAATGATTAAGCACTTTAACGAAATTGTATCTAACCGAATAACCGGACATTACCCGGGACACCAAATATTTGCCAAATACATTATTTAAATATTTCTTGGCTAGTATGATCCCCGTTCACCATAACACCCACTAAATTCCCTACTAACTAACATATGTAACTAAATACTTGGATATGAACTAATATTTACCAACTACCATGAAATATTACAATTAACCCCCCCCCCCATACATGTTTACGGTCCAAAGGACCCACCCCCATGCTCCCAAGATTTTATCTCATATTTTAATTGGATCTTTGCTTGTTGATTTGAACAAAATATAATGAAGGATCTTATAAGTATGGCACCATACCATCTCATATCATTCCATATCGTTCACTGGATCACACCACTCCCTCACTCTCCTCTCTCTCCCTCTCGGCCTCACTATAACCGCCACCACCACCACCATATCACCACCCCATTCATCCATTTCTAAGCTTCATTCATAGTGTTAGAAGGAGGATCAAAGGAGCTTGAAGTTGTAGATCATCAAGGAGCTTCATTACTTGCTTTCTCACACCATTTTCACCATCTTTTCACTAGAGATTCTCCCCTAGCCTTTGAGCTGGTTGTAAGTCTTTGACCTACCTTAGTTTACTTCCATTTTGAGTAGTTAAAAGTTATGGTATGTTGAAATTTATAAGAACACTAAAAGGTTTCAACAAGAAACAAGAACATAAAGCTTACATAAAGAGGAACACATGATGAAATATTGTAGTATGATGTTATTGTAGTAAATATGTTGTTGATTGCATGTTGATTCTTGGTTATGTAATGTTAATCACCATATGGAACGTGTTAGGTGATGATTAGAAACATGACTTAACAAGATTAGGAGATGATATTGTGTCACATAAATAATCATCTTCTAATAAAGTTATGAACTTGATGATAATATGATTTCTTAAAATATAAGTGAACAAAGTAAGTTGATGATCATGTAGATCCGAGTTTTACAAAAGACTTTTCTAAATAAACCAAGGTCAAGAATCGATTTTTGGAAAATCATGACTTTTACATACACTTATACCATTTTTGGGGATGAAATAAGTGTAAAAACCTTTTATTTACAAGAAGAGTTCAAAAGATTAATTTTTGTAAAAATTGTTTACAAGTTGTAAACACTTAACTCTTTTAAGAAAATGATTTTTAAAGAAATGAATACACTTTGGAAGGTAACTAAGTCCACTAAACGCTTTACCAAGTTACTACGCGTTTTTGTGATATATCAAGTTCATGATTAATATGAAACGCTTATAGTCTTTGCTCTTGGTGATGCAAAAGTGTTTAAAGATTGATTGTTGATAATTATTGTGATTGTTTCGAAAAGAAAATGATATGCTTTAATTGTCACACCCCTTTCTACGGCGGAAGCACGAGGTGTGATCATGAAAGGTTCTCATTGCATACGAAAGGTAAACATGCTACATGCTCGTAAAAATAACATCAAATACCATAATTTGAAAACATAAGTTTAGCGTTTACATCGCTAAGTAGCATAAAACATTGTCTTAAAAAGTTTTATAACTTTATTTAAAGATAAACAAAGCGACATCCACGAGCATGAGTAAGACCACACGCACATCCATCCTAGTTACCTGAAATACATGTGAGTTTTGGAAAAACGTCAACATAATGTTGGTGTGAATTCATGCAGTTTTTGTATTTCACGTTTGTATACTTTGTATGAAAACATAGTTTGTGTCATGTATAAATCAAGTTTTCATATATAAATCAAATATTCATGTGTACACCACGTACTCATGTACAATTCAAATTTTCTTGAGTACCCCACGTACTCAAGTATAAATCAAGTTTTTCTTGAGTACCCCACGTACTTCAAGTATAAATCAAGTTTTTCTTGAGTACCCCACGTACTTCAAGTATAAATCAAGTTTTTCTTGAGTACCCCACGTACTCAAGTATAATTCCCGTTTGCTTGAGTATCCCACGTACTCAAGTATAATTCAAGTTTTTCTTGAGTATCCCACGTACTTCAAGTATTAATCAAGTTTTAGTATGGTATGAATTTTATGTAAATAAAGTATTCATGTAAGTATCAGGATTGTTAATGGGTTACAAAGCCATTAACATGTGACACGACATAGGAAGTCACCAAACCTTAGGCATTTTTCTAGTTGGCATATTCTGAGACACAAAAGCACTACTCGATACTCGCCCTCACCGAGAGTGTGGCTGCCCGGCACCCGTTAGATCTAACCTTTTGTTCTGCGGTCTAGGTATATAGTTGATTAATGGTGCTTATGTACCCTATTCGTGACACGATTTATCATATCATTTCTCATAACGCCTCACACTTGGTACTCGTCCTCACCAAGTGCGCTTCTTACATTCTTATATCTCATCACACTTGGTACTCGTCCTCACCAAGTGTGCTTCTTGTATTTTTATCATACCATTTATAAATATTGTAACATTTGTACATGTATTTCACCCCCGAAGTTATAAAACTGAAAACAGTTAAAAGAAAAGGGGGAGCATGAACTCAGAACTTTGCGTTCCTTGCGTCGTAAACTTCACCGGATTTGCTTAATTAACGACGTGACCTATACGCGTTTTCTTAATGTCAGTCACTAGACTTGCGTCGCACAAGTACAGTCACTCTCTTTTGTGTATATATTCTTGTGCTAAAAATATGTTATATTTTTAACAAAGTGTCTTACTTATATTATTTCCTCAAAAATTAATATAAGTATCTTGTGTTTTGCACTTTGCACCCGAATTATGTATCTTGTATGATGTTTGTGTATTTTTGTGTTTATACTTCTCATGAGTATTTAGTGTATTTTTAATTCTTAATACACTAGCACGTATAACACATACTATATACACTTAGCACATAAGTTGGTGATCAAATAATATATATATTTTTCTCAAAAATATATACATACTTAATATCCGTTTTTATTCTTGAAGAAATCCTCATTTCTTATCACCAAAAATTAGGGAAACCTTGGTAATATTTTTAAATACATTTTTAGGGAATAAGTTTCTCAAAAACTTATATTTTTCTAAGTGTCAAAATTTATAAAAATTTTGACAGAGTTTCCCCTAAAAATGGAGGTTTCCCATGTTTTCAAAACATGTGTTTATTTTCTTTTAAATCATCAACAACATTAACAACACAATCTTTAATTACCAAACTTGTCAGAATAAGCATATACCACAAACTTATGAACTTGAGAGTTTGTAAAAATATGTAGTAACTTACTAGCACATTTAGTTAGTCTTGTTATCTTTAAAAATAAAATTAGTTTCTTAAAAACTTTATTTTTAAAGAACTTGGAGTTTTACAACTTCTAGTCAAGATTTTCCAAAAATATTTCTTGTTAAATTTTCTTGTTCACACAAGTGTTTACGCACTTGTTTATCTACTAGAAATATATTTAGTTCATAAAATATCCGGGTTTTAACAAGACTTGCATCTTTCACTTGGTTCTTCCGAAAAACCACTTGTAGATCTTTAGATCTACATGGTTAGAGTCTTATTTTACAAGAAAAATTACCTTTACTCAAGTTCATGTTTCATGAGTGGAAGGGTTCATCATCTTTCACATCTCTAGCACTAACATACTACTAGTTCATGTTCTTGAACATGATCTGGTATGGTTAGTTGATGATCCATCCCCCTTCTAGCAACAAACAACATAAAATAATCACAACTAACAAGATTCACATGATTTACACACATATCTACTCTTTGTCCACCATTAATCACTTATGTTCAAGACTTTATGTTATGTTCTTTAGTGTTCATGATTTTTTAACCATTAAATCACCTATTAACCACCATAAACAAGAATAAGATGGTGTTTTAGAGCACTTACTACTAGCACAAGGCTAGGGAAGTTCAAGAGTTCAAATGAGGTGGATATAAGCAAATGGTGAAGGTCCTTCAAGATCCGCTTGCACTGAGCTTCGTTAGTGACCTTCTTACACCTTAATATCACCTTGGAATGGATGGATATGGATCGATAAAGATGGAGGTGGGTGTGTGTGTTGAGGCCGTAGCCAAGAGAGGGAGAAGAAGAGAGAAAGTGTGTGTTTTGAGTGTGTGAGGAATGAAGGTATGAACTCATGGTGCCATACTTATATCCATGTCATGGCTTTATCTCATGGGTTTAATGTTTCCAAAGTACCAACCAATCCTTTAAACAAACGGAAAGAAATCAAGGAGTGGGATTTATGTCCCCTAACCGGCCACCAATGGGGGGGGGGGGGTAAAGTGTAACTTGTAATGGTTAGTTACTTGATTTAGTTAGGACTCAAAGGTGTTACTTAGGATACTAGTGTGTGTTATTAAATATATAGTGTGTTAGGGTGTTTGGGGACCCTAACTAGCTTAGAAAAATAAAAACAATGCTTCTAGCATTATTTTGGTGTTCCGGGTAATATCCGGTTGTTCGGTTAGATACCGATTCGTTAAAGTGCTAAATCACACTTTTTAGTGTCTTTTAAGTACCTTTTTGTATCCCTTTCAATTCCCAACACTTGGGGAAATATTATGGATGATAAAACAAAATTTCTGCATGATATTTATGTTGTTAAATGCTGTTTAGAGCTGAATTATATAAAATTATGCACTTAAGGTGCGTTTTGGGTGCTTCTTAGTGCTTATTTTTGCTTCCGTAATGTCCATATATTAAACCCTTGTATATACTCTTGGGTTTTAATGCAATCTTGTCGTTGGACCTACACCTAGGCCTCAATTCTAATGTCTGACTGCTTTCTGCAGTTCTGTTGACACAGTGTGTCTTACCGGTGAGTTTACTAGTATAACTGACGCAACGCTCTCGTTTATGCATAAAGCAATATTTTGTAGTATACAACGTGCATGAATTCACTTGTTTAGCATGTGTTCAGACATTGCTGACAATTACGCACATAATTGCAGTCATTAACTAATAGTTAAAGTGTACGGAAATTACCAGTTTGGTGCCAGTTGTCACAGTCTCCCCCCGTTAAAAGAATTTCGTCCCGAAATTTAGGCTGAACTAACTCTCGCTAGAGTCTTCTTGAACAGGTGGGGATACTTTTCTTTGAACTGGTCTTCGCGTTCCCATGTGTACTCGGGTCCGTGCTTAGAGCTCCAACGTACTTTGACAAGTTTAACAGTGCTCCTCCTGGTCTTGTTGACTTTCCAGTCGGTGACCTCAACGGGTTGTTCTGTAAATCGGAGGGCGTCATAAATATGCACTTCATCCACCGGGATGATCACGTCTTCTTGTGTTGGACTCTTCTTGAGATTTGATACATGGAACGTATCATGTACTCCATTGAGTTCTTCTGATAATTCCAACTTGTATGCCACGGTACTAATTCTTTCTAGAATCTTGAATGGTCCAATATATCGTGGATTCAGCTTTCCACGCTTTCCGAATCTGACTACGCCCTTCCAAGGTGAGACTTTTAACAACACTTTGTCTCCCACCTCGAATTCTACTGATTTTCTTTTCAGATCAGCGTAGCTCTTGTGTCGATCTCGAGCCACCTTAATGCGCTCTCGGATCTGTGTAATCTTGTCGGTTGTCTCTTGTACAAGTTCAGGACCAAGCATACGTTTATCTCCAGCATCTGCCCAACATAAGGGCAATCGGCACTTGCCGCCATACAGAGCTTCGAACGGTGTGGCTTTTATGCTCGTATGATAACTGTTATTGTAGGAAAACTCAACTAAAGGTAGATGAGTATCCCAGCTGCCGCCTAGATCCATGACGCATGGGCGAAGCATATCTTCTAACGATTGTATAGTCCGTTCGCTCTGGCCGTCTGTTTGTGGATGAAAGGTCGTGCTTAGATCTAATTGAGATCCAAAGGCTTCCTGAAATGATTGCCAGATTCTTGAGACAAAGCGTCCATCTCTGTCTGAAATGATTGAGATAGGCACTCCATGACGTGCCACAATTTCTCTTAAGTATATCTCAGCAAGCTTTCCAGTGCTATCCTTCTCTCGGATCGGTAGGAAATACGCAGATTTCGTTAATCGATCAACTATTACCCATATCATATCGTGCCCTCTCGGGGTCCTGGGTAATTTCGTTATGAAGTCCATCGAGATTTGTTCCCATTTCCACACGGGAATCTCTGGTTGTTGTAGTAGGCCGGACGGTTTCTGATATTCGGCCTTAACCTTAGCACAGGTTAGGCATTTTCCAACATAGACAGCAACGTCGCTTTTAAGTCTCAGCCACCAGTAATATTCCTTCAAGTCTTGATACATCTTGTCCGATCCTGGATGGATCGAGTATCTCGATTTGTGCGCTTCATCAAGGATGACTTCTCGTATGCCACCATAGAGTGGAACCCAAATACGCTTCTTAAAGTATAAGGCTCCCTCTTCATTTGGCACCATATATTTCAACATACCCCGGAGGTATTCAGCTTTACGGTTTTCCATCTTAAGGGCTTCTTGCTGTGCGTCACGAACGCGCGCAGTGAGGTTCGTTCGAATGGTCATTTCCAATGCCCGAACCCTTAGGGTCTTAACCCTTTCTTTTCGGCTCAACGCGTCCGCTACAACGTTTGCCTTTCCGGGATGGTACTTAATCTCACAGTCATAATCATTTAGCAGCTCGACCCATCGTCGCTGGCGCATATTCAATTCCTTCTGATCAATTATGTGTTGTAAGCTTTTGTGATCTGTGAAGATTGTACATCGAGTACCATATAGATAATGTCGCCAGATCTTCAAAGCGAATACCACTGCGCCTAGCTCCAGGTCGTGAGTGGTATAGTTTCTTTCATGAACCTTCAATTGTCTCGAAGCGTAAGCGATGACTTTTTGGCGTTGCATGAGCACGCAACCCAAACCTTGTCGTGAAGCGTCGCAGTATACCACGAAGTCTTCAGTGCCTTCGGGTAATGATAGTATTGGTGCATCGCATAGCTTGTTTTTAAGTAGCTGGAAGGCTTCTTCCTACTTGTAACCCCAGTCGTATTTCTTGTCTTTCTGTGTAAGGGTCGTTAGCGGTTGAGCTATCTTTGAGAAATTCTCGATGAATCGCCGATAATAGCCCGCTAAGCCCAAAAATTGTCGAACTTCAGTTGGGGTCTTGGGAGCTTCCCAATTCTTTATTGCTTCTATCTTGGATGGGTCTACATGAATGCCATTCTCATTCACAACGTGACCAAGAAATTGTACTTCGCGAATCCAGAATTCGCATTTCGAGAACTTCGCATAAAGTTTCTCTTTCTTTAGTAGTTCCAAGATGGTTCTGAGATGTTGCTCATGCTCTTCTTTCGTTCGCGAGTAAATCAGGATATCATCGATAAATACAATCACGAATTTATCGAGATGTGGTTTGCATACGCGGTTCATCAGATCCATAAATACCGCTGGTGCGTTCGTCAGCCCGAACGGCATCACAAGAAATTCGTAGTGCCCATAGCGTGTTCTGAATGCAGTCTTTGGTACGCTTTCCTCTTGGATTCTCAGCTGATGGTATCCAGATCGAAGGTCGATCTTGGAATAGTAGCTTGATCCTTGCAATTGATCAAATAAGTCATCAATCCTCGGTAGCGGGTACCGATTCTTGATAGTGAGCTTGTTTAGTTCCCTGTAGTTGATACACATCCACATAGTTCCATCCTTCTTCTTTACGAACAATACCTGAGCTCCCCAGGGGGAGAAGCTTGGCCTTATGAATCCTTTATCCAACAACTCCTGGAGTTGTGTAGATAATTCTTGCATTTCGGATGGCGCAAGTCGATAGGGCGCCTTGGCTACAGGAGCGGCTCCTGGAACTAAGTCTATACGGAACTCGACTTGTCGTTGCGGAGGTAGTCCTGGCAGGTCTTCGGGAAAAACATCAGGAAATTCCTTCACCATGGGAATGTCTTCGAGTTTCGGCTCCTCAACCTTCTTATCTACAACGTGTGCTAGGAAGGCAACACATCCTTTCCTTAAGCACTTATGTGCCTTCATGCAACTGATGATTCGAAGAGGCGCGTCTTGCTTTTCTCCATGCACGATGAGAGTTTCGTCATTCACCAAAGGGATGCGAATGATTTTCTCATGAAAAATAACTTCAGCTTTGTTTTTGGACAACCAGTCCATTCCGACCACTACATCGAAGCTATCCAATTGAATAGGTAAGAGGTCGATGCTAAATCTTCGTTCACCAAGTTCTAGTGTGCAGCCTCTAACAACTTCGCCCGATTCAACAAGTTTACCATTGGCTAATTCTATGGAATAAGGAATTTCTAATCTACTAGACTGTATTCCAAGTATGCATTTAAATTCCACAGACATGAAGCTATAATCGGCGCCAGTGTCGAATAATATGGATGCAAAGTGATTGTTAATGAGAAACGTACCGGTGACCACATTAGGGTCCTCGCGTGCGTCCTTTGCTCCAATCACAAATGCTCGAGCCTGAGCATTGTTTCTCTATGGACAGTCCTTCATGAAATGATCATTGCTTCCATATCTGAAGTATCCTTGGTTCCGCCCTTTCCCGTTACCATTCTTGCTACCAGCTCCATTTCCATTCCGGTTCTTTCCTTTTCCCCAACAGTCTTCTGTTTGATGACCCAATCTACCACATTTGTCGCACCTTGGAATGCGACAAGCTCCTTCATGATGAAACTTACATTTTTGGCATTTAGGCATGGAGCCTTGGTATGCTTTGGTAGTGTCATGCTTCTTGCTGTTGGAACCTTTGTTGTTGCTGCGGGTTGCTTGATTCAATTTCGAATGCTTTCTCTTCTTATCACCAGACGACTCAGCATGCGTCTCGGTCTTCTCAGTTGGGTTCAGTGATAGCTTCTTCATACGAACACAATCTTCAGTAAGGCTGACAGCCAGAGTTACAGCCTCGGTGATTGTTTGTGGTTTGGCCGACGTCACCATGCCACGAAATTCTGGGGCCAGTCCCCAAATGTAGCGTTCGACACGCTTGAATTCGGGAGTCACCATGTAGGGAAGCACTCTAGACAGATCGTGGAACCTTCTAGTATAACCATTAATGTCAGCACATTCCATAGTCAAGTGCCAGAACTCCGTTTCCAGCCTCTGGAGTTCTGCACGAGAGCAGTACTTCTCTCTCATTCTTTCCTTCAGTTCCTCCCAAGTTAAGCCATAAGCGGCATCATCACCCAAAGTTTGGGCTTGCAGGTTCCACCAAGTCAGAGCTTCATCGACAAACAATCTGGTAGCAAAAGTGACTTGCTGATCCGCGGTACACTTGCTCATGCGGATAGTAGCTTCAGTTTTCTCCGTCCAGCGCACAACTGCTACTGCACCTCCTGTGCCGTCACAGTTCATCGGCTTGCAGTCGAGGAACTGCTTGAAAGTGCAGCCTTGAGCTGCGCTGCCTCCAGATGAATCTCCATTCCCATTACGTCTAGCGTTGCTTGGTCCTCCACTGTCTTGAGTTCGGTTTGCCTCGTATTGGGCGATAGTAGCGGAGATCCTTTCTTCTAGTAGAGCGTTCAGCTCTTCAGCAGTTCTTGGCAGTGGGGGAGGAGGAGGTTGATCATCATTGCGAGCATTCACAGTTTTCCTGGGTGCCATGTTCTGACAGAACATAACACAACAGGGTTAAACATTTGTTTGATGTCGTCATCCTAGACAGTAATAGCATATATATTCACAGGTATATACCACATAAGTAACATCAAACAATTATTACTCTAGCAGGGTACTTAGTAGGCTTGCACTGAGGGAATCTATACGCGACAAGACTTGCTGTGGTTTCTGTGCACTGAGTTCCATAATTATGTATGCATCCAAAATTACGTAACTCCTTGCACAGTCCGCACAGTTCGTTTCATCCTCGTATTCCTTCCTTCAGATAGGCCATCGCATTGAGGTAAAGTCACACATACTCGTGACATTCTACTTCTAGTATGTGCTAATTATCACACAAAATTGCAAGAAATTTCTAGTCAACGATAAGTGCTACTTGTCACACCCTGGCTTTTGCGGAAGCGTGGGTTTATTTGGTGTGACTTCTTAATACCATAGCAACAATCACAACAATGCTATATGATAAAAATATGAGATGTTCATCCATTAAAAATACTGAGAAAATACCACAATATCATTGTTTAGAAACATCGACATTTGAAATAAGTTACAAACCACAAATTATTTAAAACATTTTCATAGGACACCAAAAGACTTTAAATAAGACGAGGTTTAGAGATATGTAACCCGTCCAGGAATAGGTTACACTTCTCAAACTTCACAGCTTTGGATGACATCTATTTATCCAACGCAGCTAGACACATGCATACCCTGCCAGATCCTGCTAGTTCCCTGAAATACATGTAGTTTGAAAAATCAACAAAAGGTTGAGCGAGTTCATGTGTAAGTCTGTGTGTATAAGCCTTTAAAATATGTCTTGTGTGTATAAATATCCCTTTGTAACGATGTATGTATAATCCTTTGTAAGTATAAATTCCGTGGTATGTAGCAATTAAGGAAATAAAGAGATCACCAATGGTTTGCAAGGCCATTGATATGTGTGAAATGCAGTAGGAAGACTCAAACCTAGCAGATTTATGCGTTGGGCACAAAGTCACCCCGAGGTCCGTTCTGTTGGGCCTGGGGCTGGGCTCGCTACACCCAGATAGATCTACCGCTAATATCCTTCGGTCCTACAATGAGGATTGATGGCCTTCAGTTCCCGCCTACCCACTCACATGATCTGTACGTCCTAACCCTCCTTAAGCTAACCATACCGTATACAAAAATGTCTGTAATAGTTGTAACATACTTGGTACTCGTTCTCACCAAGAGTGCTTCTTGTATTTTATACCATTTGTAAACATTGTAATATTTGTAACATGTATTCCACCCCCGAAGTATAAAACTGAAAACAGTTAAGAGAAAAGGGGGACATGAACTCACCTTGATTTTGAGTAAGTCCAAATAAATATGCTAATGTGAGAGTTCTTGGGAATAATATTCCACGTCACTCTAATTGATTGAACATGCAATAATATGGAATATGTATCAACAATAATGTTTAATCGAATGAGCGGAGGTCCTAAATCTATAGGATTCGGTAGTGTTTTGTCTAAAAGAAATAATGTGATAATTATATAACTAATTATCAAAAATAATTAATTTAAATCAGAATAATTAAAATCACATTTTTAATTATTTGAACTTGAATATTACTGATTTAAAATAATTATTATGGCCTTTGAATCATTTTAAATAAATAAAATGAATTAAAATGATTATGATAACAATAAATAAGTTTATATAAGTTTAATTATCTAAATAATTAAACATAATAAAAATTCAGATTCTAAATTTATATAAATTCAGAATAATGCATATTTTCTCATAAGAATAATTTTGGATCAAAATCATATAGTTATATAATTTAATTATATTAAATTAAACTATATAAATAAGTATAAATACTGATTTATTTATCTAAATATCAAATTTACATAAAATATCAGTAATAATATTATTTTTTGTAAAGTCCAACATGTAAAATAATTACTATAAAAATTTCAATAATTAATTCACTAAATCCGAATTATTATAATTTTGTAAAGATTAAACTATTTTTAATTTATAAAAATAGTTTTATAAACAATTTGACTAACATAATATTTTTACTAATTGAATCAGTAATTAAAGTATACATGTTAAAAATTTCGGACTTTAACTGATTATAACTGATTTATCACGAATTAATAAGAAAAGTCTAAATTTAAATTATAAATAGATGATGAACACTATTCATCATCTTCCCCATATCAGAGTCAAACAAAAAGTCAAACGTCGCAATTCATGATCAAAACTGGTTTATAATTTAATTAACTTTGGGGAAACATTGTATAAGCATAAATGAACTAATTGAAACAATAAAAACGAACCGGTATCGGCTGGAACGGCGTATCGACAAGATTCCGGCGAGTTTGAACTCCGGCGAATGTTTTCGATCGGGTTTCGTCAAAAACAGTATGTTTAAGTGTTCTAATGGGTGTGGAAGATTTGTGAGAGTTCATGGAGCCTTTTATACACGAAAAATTTGATAAAACCGACACAAAATTAGTAGATTAATTCCACTTATCTAACCTTTTTTTTAATAAATCCCGGTTAGTGGTGGTTTAATGCGTTCTTAGTGCGAAATATTTAATGAAAAGGAGTATAATCATAGTGGGTTAGGTTAAAAGTGATGAAGGAAGTGGAAAAATTCAATTTTGGGCGAATTTGGTGTGTTTTGGTAGAAAATCGCGACCTGCAGTTTAGTATTTATATATTCAGATCGATTTTAAGGTGTGTATATATATAATACAATCTAATATCAAACACATGTGGTCTGGTAGTCCAGCTGGTTGATGCGCGCTGATGGGTGCAAAGGGGCGCCGGTTCGAGTCTTGTTGTTGGCCTGTTTGATGGGTTTTAAACCCTTTTTATTTCAGAATATTATTAATGATAATATTTACTTCCAAATAGTGTATAAAACAATTAAAACCTGAGTTCTATTAGCTCCTGCCTGGAGGAAAAACTGGCTAAGACACTTCGGTTTCAAACGCATGGTCACGAGTTTGATCCTCACACCCAACCGGTTCAACCCCATTTTTTCCGAATTTTTGAAAATTTACACTTTGGTCCCTGTAGTTTCATTTGTACAAAATTGGTCCTTGTAACAGTTAACTCATATAGTTAACTAGGTTAACTTTTATTTTGAAATCCTTATATGAAAGTTACCCAGGTTAGGATCTTTAGTTAAAATGAGTTTAAGAAAGCCAACTTTAGTCCCTAGAGTTTATGTTTGAAAGAATGACCAAATGAACCTTGAACTTTTATTTCAAAACTATATATTTATTTCTTTATAAAATAAGTTTCCAAAACTTACAAAAAGAACCCAAAACTTATAGTTTGAAGTAATTGCACTTTAACCCTTGTATTTATATAGTTTCAAAAATACCAATTTAGTCCCTAAACTTTATACTTTCAAATAACGACGGTTTTAGTCCTCGATGTTTTCTAGCAAGTTTCAAAGAATGTCAAATAGGTCCCTCAACCTATTGTTTGGCTATGTGTTGGCATTGTCAACATGTTTCTAAGTTATCCGTTCAGTGTGTTAACTGTGTTTTGTGCATCAAGTTTATTACTCAAGCTTGTGTGTAATAAATGGAGCGACTGTATAAAATATGATGCATGTGTATGTACGATATAAAAAATATCATAGAGCAGTTTAAATTGTCAGTTGTAATCAAGCACAGTCATTAAGTACGTAATTAAAATTAATTACAGTACCTGTAATTTTAAGGGTTGTCACATTTTCCCCCCGTTAAGAAAATTTCGTCCCGAAATTTATTCGAAAGAGATCATAGAATGAAATTGTAATGATTAACAATATAAGCAAGTCATTGTTTGGTGCTGAAAATTTTGAGGAAATTATCATTGTATAGAAATTATTTTGCATGGCACTATGTTATGCTGGATTTGTAATGTAAATATTATGTAAACAAATACACAAATCATGACTAGGTGTTGACGGAAGCTACAGACGTATACTCTAACACACATAATCACATAATGTTTTTGTATGCCACCTTACTTAACAAGGCTTACTATGATTCTCATGCGTCGAACCCCGTAATTAAGTGTGCACCCAAAATTACGCGTTTCGTTGCATGGTCCACATAGCACTTCTAGTTAAGTGAGGAAACAAATAAAATTGAGGTATTGTTTGAATCAAACAAGCATCAACATAACATCAACTTAATCAAAAAGTATTTCACATTAGCAATGATAGCATTGTTTGTTTGAAAATCTATTGAACAAATTTACATTTGAAATAAATTATGTAATGGATCAAATTCAGGATTATAAGGTGGTGGAAGTGGTAAAGGCAGTTGCATATGATTAGTTATTTGTATCAGCATGCTTTCCAACCATTGATTTCTTTCTGTCAACCATCTTATTTGTTGAGGCAAATTTTGAACTTGATTGTTTAACCTAGTCACTTCGTCTCCCAATGAATCTGGGGGTAGATTCATTTGAGGCATCGTACTTGGGCCTGCCATATCAGTTGGTGGCAGTTGTTCTACTTCGTTCAACAGTGACTGGAAAGAATGTGGCATTAATGGTGCTTGCAAAAAGGGTTCTGATTCTAACTGCTCTTGAGTCACCATGTTTTCAACAAACCAAGTTCCTTGTATCATTGAATTTTCCTCGAAAGGTAACGGTGGGAAGCTTGGTAAGACGTTCGGTATTAAAGGTTGGGGTAAGTTAGTTGTAATAGGTTCTTGTATGTATGGCAGCAGTGGTTGCATATCAAACCGATAAAAAGACGGTTGAGGAAACTGCAAAAATGATTGTTGTAAATTTGGTGGGAAGGTATTCTCTAAGATAACTGGAGCTCCCTCCAACTGTGATGATTGTGTTAGTGTACCAATATGAACAGAGGTTAGCCTCATGGTGTAAGGATTTACAATCCCAGGTGCCTTTGGTGGAGATAATCCCTGGATAATCTGATCACTTAAGACACCTAATGATTGTGCTATTTTTGTAATGTAAGACCCTCCCATGAGACTTCTCAGAGGATTTGAATGTTGACTAGAAAAAATATTCAGCAAGTTCGTGGGCAATATTACAGGGAACTTGCTCAAAAATACTATACAAATAGAAAAGTTCGATTGTTTTAACCCTGTGTAGATTATGTTTGCGCCCCGTGATAGTGTGGGCTAAAACACGGTGCATATATTGATAACAAGGGTCTATGAAGCTTGTAGAATTATTGTTGATACACCATTCTTTTAATGAATGGTATTGCCAATAATTTACCATATTCACGGAGGAACCAGATGTTGATGCCTCCGTAAAAATGGGTTGTTTGACTTCTTCATCTGTATATATGCCCAGATGAACTGCGAATTCTGTTAATGACATAGTATGAAGTTGCCCACAAAGTTGAAAATGAATGGATTCATTGGTAAGATTTTCATTAGATTTGTAATAGAAAGTGGACGAGAACTCATACACTAGTTCATCATATGATGGTTCTAGGATGTCGAAGAAACGGCGCCAAGGTGTATTAGGTTGTAGTGATCTTGCCAGCAACCCACTGAAATCAAACATTCCTATTCGTTGCCAATCAATACTGCTAATAGCAAGAACTTCTTTATACTTGAGTTTTTGATACCTCTCTTGATAGTGTAAAGTAGTAAACTGAAGGAAGGGATGAATCTTTGCTGCATTTGAAGATTCAGCATATGCTGTTGGGAGATTTGCCATTTGGATATGGGGTTTTGTTGAACTAAGAAAGGTTTGGGTATGTGTTGAGTTATATCAGAAGTTTGTAGTTCTTATGTAGATTAGCTCGTGTAGTGAGTTTCTTATATAGATAAGGAGATTCCGGATCACACCATGTGATCGGTTAGTGCTTCCATGCTACGTTCTGCAGCTAGTTTGAAAATTTGAATCTGACAGGTATGGTCTCGAGAAAATTTTGAAACTTTGAAAAAGAGGGAATCGTATCGTAATAAATTGATAGTAGTACAACGTAGATCGATAAAAACTTGGATTGTTCTGAAACGGAGAAAAGAAAAAAAAATCCTTTTGAATTAGGGTAACATGCCTTGAGCCGATAGGCATACTGTACTCTCATCGGTAGTTCCCAGGTAAGCAAACGTGTGTTTCGTCATGGAGTCATTTTCTGAAGGAAAGATTATAGTGATTTCATAATGGGGTAATGTAGTTTCATAAAATCAATGAGGATCAAAGAAAAACACGTAACAAGATGGATATCATTTATTCCACGAATAAATGACATCAATGACAAGTAGTTGGGTTCTTATAACTTGATGAAGTCATGCTTTAGCCTATAAGTGGATACTCATCCCAAGAATCCCCAGGTAAGAACAACTGGTCTCGCGTCTGATGAGATTTATACGAAGTGCTTGCCTAGACAGAAAACTCAGAATATAGGCATCCACCCTTCCAGATTGCACGAGTTTGTTATTAGAGCCCTAAGACTTTGATGAGAATTTAAAAATCAGAAGAGGTTTTGAAAATAATCACCTAAGGATAGGTGATGAGCATTTGTAAAATCTAAAGATAAGATTTGTGGTGACGAGGCATTGGTTACAAAAGATAAGAATAGAGATGAAGACAAGGCAAAGATAATGGAAGAGTTACTAATGGAAAGTGTCCTAGGTAAGTTATAGTCTAGGTCAAGAGTAATTTCTAATAACCTAAATCCCTATAACCATGGCTCTGTTGCTTGACAACCAATCCATCCCTACTACCACATCGAAGCTTGACTGGCAGTAGGTCTAATGTAAGCTCGTTTTCTCCCAGCTTTATCACGCATCCTCTGATGACTTCATTCGTTTCCACTAGCTTCCCATTAGCCAGTTCAATTGAGTACGGAATGTCTAAATTACTAGTAGTTAACCTAAGTATTTTCTTAGATTCTAGCGATATAAAACTATAGTCGGCACCAGTGTCATAGTAAGTATAGTAAGTAAGTAATATGCGTATGTAATAACACAATAACTCATAACATCCCATGTCATAGCATAAAATAATCCAACAATGCATGTAAGTAAGTAATCATCCTAGTCTTCCCAAGATTATCCCACCCAGTCTCTAAGACTAACTCCCTAGTTTCTCAAACTAGCTCCCTGGCCTCTAAGACCAAACCTCCCAGTCTCTAAGACTAAACATCCCCAATCTCTAAGATTGAATCCCTCAGTCTCTAAGACTGAACCTCCCCAGCCTCTAAGGCTGTACTCCCTCAGTCTCTAAGATTGAAATATAATTTTTTTTTTGAAATGTGTATTTGTGCCTTTTGTTTGTAAAAATGTTTGTGCCCTGGATCTGGACGTTTAGTGTATGCAATGTAAAAATGTTTGAAAACATTTTCGTGAGAGCCCTAGTGATCATAATCTAGACTCGAGAATGAATCCTAGTTCGCTATGATCGAGGCTCTGATACCAAGCTGTCACACCCTGGCTTTTGCGGAAGCGTGGGTTTATTTGGTGTGACTTCTTAATACCATAGCAACAATCACAACAATGCTATATGATAAAAATACGAGATGTTCATCCATTAAAAATAGTGAGAAAATACCACAATATCATTGTTTAGAAACATCGACATTTGAAATAAGTTACAAACCACAAATTATTTAAAACATTTTCATAGGACACCAAAAGACTTTAAATAAGACGAGGTTTAGAGATATGTAACCCGTCCAGGAATAGGTTACACTTCTCAAACTTCACAGCTTTGGATGACATCTATTTATCCAACGCAGCTAGACACATGAATACCCTGCCAGATCCTGCTAGTTCCCTGAAATACATGTAGTTTGAAAAATCAACAAAAGGTTGAGCGAGTTCATGTGTAAGTCTGTGTGTATAAGCCTTTAAAATATGTCTTGTGTGTATAAATGTCCCTTTGTAACGATGTATGTATAATCCTTTGTAAGTATAAATTCCGTGGTATGTAGCAATTAAGGAAATAAAGAGATCACCAATGGTTTGCAAGGCCATTGATATGTGTGAAATGCAGTAGGAAGACTCAAACCTAGCAGATTTATGCGTCGGGCAAAAAGTCACCCCGAGGTCCGTTCTGTTGGGCCTGGGGCTGGGCTCGCTACACCCAGATAGATCTACCGCTAATGTCCCTCGGTCCTACAATGAGGATTGATGGCCTTCAGTTCCCGCCTACCCACTCACATGATCTGTACGTCCTAACCCTCCTTAAGCTAACCATACCGTATACAAAAATGTCTGTAATAGTTGTAACATACTTGGTACTCGTTCTCACCAAGAGTGCTTCTTGTATTTTATACCATTTGTAAACATTGTAATATTTGTAACATGTATTCCACCCCCGAAGTATAAAACTGAAAACAGTTAAGAGAAAAGGGGGACATGAACTCACCTTGATTTTGAGTAAGTCCAAATAAATATGCTAATGTGAGAGTTCTTGGGAATAATATTCCACGTCACTCTAATTGATTGAACATGCAATAATATGGAATATGTATCAACAATAATGTTTAATCGAATGAGCGGAGGTCCTAAATCTATAGGATTCGGTAGTGTTTTGTCTAAAAGAAATAATGTGATAATTATATAACTAATTATCAAAAATAATTAATTTAAATCAGAATAATTAAAATCACATTTTTAATTATTTGAACTTGAATATTACTGATTTAAAATAATTATTATGGCCTTTGAATCATTTTAAATAAATAAAATGAATTAAAATGATTATGGTAACAATAAATAAGTTTATATAAGTTTAATTATCTAAATAATTAAACATAATAAAAATTCAGATTCTAAATTTATATAAATTCAGAATAATGCATATTTTGTCATAAGAATAATTTTGGATCAAAATCATATAGTTATATAATTTAATTACATTAAATTAAACTATATAAATAAGTATAAATACTGATTTATTTATATAAATATCAAATTTACATAAAATATCAGTAATAATATTATTTTTTGTAAAGTCCAACATGTAAAATAATTACTATAAAAATTTCAATAATTAATTCACTAAATCCGAATTATTATAATTTTGTAAAGATTAAACTATTTTTAATTTATAAAAATAGTTTTATAAACAATTTGACTAACATAATATTTTTACCAATTGAATCAGTAATTAAAGTATACATGTTAAAAATTTCGGACTTTAACTGATTATAACTGATTTATCACGAATTAATAAGAAAAGTCTAAATTTAAAGAGTTAACTGCCATTTTCGTCCATGTGGTTTGGTCACTTTGGCCATTTCAGTCCATTTCTCAAAAATGCGCCATTTTCGTCCCCCACGTTCTGGAAAGGCGCCATTTCAGTCCAAAAATCATAACCCAGTTAAGTCAGTTAGTAAATAAGGACTGATTGTGTAAATTTGTAACATAAAGGACTGATTGTGTAAATAACCCTGCCACCACCACCACAGCCCTGCCACCACCGCCACCACAGCCCTACCACCACCACCACCGCCACCACCGCCACCACCGCCACCACTCCGCTGCCACCACCACCACTCCGCTGCCACCACCACCACCGCCACCACAGCCCTGCCACCACCACCACTCCGCTGCCACCACCACCACTGCCATCACCACCACCACAACCACACACTCTCTCTCTACTCTCTCTCTCTCTCTCTATGCTCTGCAATCACCACCACCATCACCTTTACCGGACCAGCAACTTCGCCGGAATCTTCACAGTGGCCGGAATCAGTCAACACGTCGTTCCACCATCACCTTTACCGGACCTGCAATTCGACGTTTGTGATTGATGATGTAAAATAACAAACGGTAAGTTACCTGTTTTAATCCAGAAAGGCTTTCTTCAGCTGCAAGTAACTCTGCATCTTTATCCAAGAGAAGTTTCTGTGCTTTACTTATCTCTGTTTCGGCTTTAGCTTGTAGTTCAGACAAAGCTTGCTGTGCAAGCAAGGTACATTGATAACCAATTATTAGTTGCGGTCTTGTTGGACACAAAAGATGCATAATATAGTGAACATTCTATATACTGGCATATATATTAACATAATGATTCAGTATAAAACCAGAAGAATTACCTTGTTCTTCTCAATCTGTTCCTTCAACTGAGACAATTCCAACTCCTTGTTATGCTTAGGACATAAAAAAACAATTAGAAAATTTACAAAAGATATGAAGATTCAATAACAAGCTCATGATGAACGATGAGATAGATATAATACCAGCATAACTTTGATACGGTTGATTTCAGGTTCATCCTCCTTTGTTATCATCTATCTCACACAAAAAGATCACGTGAGCATGGCCTTGTGTGTGTGTGTGTGTGTGAGAGAGAGAGAGAGAGAGAGAGATATAAGAGAGAATTTGTATACGAAACAAATTAGTTGATATGAAACGACCTCGAACTCAACTTCCAAGTCCTTATCGGTGTTAGCAGCCTCGTCATTTGCTACTTGATCGCTGGAAGTAATATTCCTACGAATGATGTGAATGTATGAATAAGAATCATTAAACCATATGATCAAGCATACAAGCAGGTATAATTAAAATATACAAATGTGTAAGTAATGTAGCAAAAGTAACAATGCAAACCTCAATTTAGATGTTGAATCAACAAGCTGGGAAGTCAATACACTTCCATTTTCTAAATCTAAACTCACAGAGTCAGATTCACAAAGAACTTTACTGCTTGGCTCCTCATTTCCTGAACATCAACAAGCACCGTGAGGTAAACTTATATTTGAAGAATTAATGAAATACGGAGTAAATACAAGGTGTGATTTTTGGCGGTGGTGGCTGTGGTGGCGGTGGTTGTGATTTTTCTGGTTGCAATTGGTTATTCGTCTCCACTGTGGTGGCGGTGGTGGCTGTGGTGGCGGTGGTGGCGGTGTGGCTGTGGTGGCGGTGGTGGTGGCAGTGGCTGTGTGGCGGTGGTGGCGGTGGTGGTGGTGGTGGCAGCGGAGTGGTGGTGGTAGCAAGGCTAGTGGTGGTGGTGTTCCATTTCAGTCCATTTTTCAAATTTACACAATCAGTCCTTTATGTTACAAATTTACACAATCAGTCCTTATTTACTAACTGACTTAACTGGGTTATGATTTTTGGACTGAAATGGCGCCTTTCCAGAACGTGGGGGACGAAAATGGCGCATTTTTGAGAAATGGACTGAAATGGCCAAAGTGACCAAACCACAGGGACGAAAATGGCAGTTAACTCAAATTTAAATTATAAATAGATGATGAACACTATTCATCATCTTCCCCATATCAGAGTCAAACAAAAAGTCAAACGTCGCAATTCATGATCAAAACTGGTTTATAATTTAATTAACTTTGGGGAAACATTGTATAAGCATAAATGAACTAATTGAAACAATAAAAACGAACCGGTATCGGCTGGAACGGCGTATCGACAAGATTCCGGCGAGTTTGAACTCCGGCGAATGTTTCCGATCGGGTTTCGTCAAAAACAGTATGTTTAAGTGTTCTAATGGGTGTGGAAGATTTGTGAGAGTTCATGGAGCCTTTTATACACGAAAAATTTGATAAAACCGACACAAAATTAGTAGATTAATTCCACTTATCTAACCTTTTTTTTTAATAAATCCCGGTTAGTGGTGGTTTAATTCGTTCTTAGTGCGAAATATTTAATGAAAAGGAGTATAATTATAGTGGGTTAGGTTAAAAGTGATGAAGGAAGTGGAAAAATTCAATTTTGGGCGAATTTGGTGTGTTTTGGTAGAAAATCGCGACCTGCAGTTTAGTATTTATATATTCAGATCGATTTTAAGGTGTGTATATATATAATACAATCTAATATCAAACACATGTGGTCTGGTAGTCCAGCTGGTTGATGCGCGCTGATGGGTGCGAAGGGGCGCCGGTTCGAGTCTTGTTGTTGGCCTGTTTGATGGGTTTTAAACCCTTTTTATTTCAGAATATTATTAATGATAATATTTACTTCCAAATAGTGTATAAAACAATTAAAACCTGAGTTCTATTAGCTCCTGCCTGGAGGAAAAACTGGCTAAGACACTTCGGTTTCAAACGCATGGTCACGAGTTCGATCCTCACACCCAACCGGTTCAACCCCATTTTTTTCCGAATTTTTGAGAATTTACACTTTGGTCCCTGTAGTTTCATTTGTACAAAATTGGTCCTTGTAACAGTTAACTCATATAGTTAACTAGGTTAACTTTTATTTTGAAATCCTTATATGAAAGTTAACCAGGTTAGGATCTTTAGTTAAAATGAGTTTAAGAAAGCCAACTTTAGTCCCTAGAGTTTATGTTTGAAAGAATGACCAAATGAACCTTGAACTTTTATTTCAAAACTATATATTTATTTCTTTATAAAATAAGTTTCCAAAACTTACAAAAAGAACCCAAAACTTATAGTTTGAAGTAATTGCACTTTAACCCTTGTATTTATATAGTTTCAAAAATAACTATTTAGTCCCTAAACTTTATACTTTCAAATAACGACGGTTTTAGTCCTCGATGTTTTCTAGCAAGTTTCAAAGAATGTCAAATAGGTCCCTCAACCTATTGTTTGGCTATGTGTTGGCATTGTCAACATGTTTCTAAGTTATCCGTTCAGTGTGTTAACTGTGTTTTGTGCATCAAGTTTATTACTCAAGCTTGTGTGTAATAAATGGAGCGACTGTATAAAATATGATGCATGTGTATGTACGATATAAAAAATATCATAGAGCAGTTTAAATTGTCAGTTGTAATCAAGCACAGTCATTAAGTACGTAATTAAAATTAATTACAGTACCTGTAATTTTGAGGGTTGTCACACTACTCAAGTGCACTCTAAGTCTCGTAGTGTCTTTTCTAAACTCATGTAAACAGTTTTCAGGTAGTGGATGTCGCGGGACGTTTTATGCAATGAAAACTCTTTGAAAAATTGTTTTCGTGAAAGGATCCTAGAGATTGTAGACTAGACTCGAGAAGGAATCCTGGTTCACTACAATCGCAGCTCTGATACCAATCTGTCACACCCCTTTCTGCGGCGGAAGCACGAGGTGTGATCATGAAAGGTTTTTATTGCATACGAAAGGTAAACATGCTACATGCTAGTAAAAATAACATCAAATACCATAATTTGAAAACATAAGTTTAGCGTTTACATCGCTAAGTAGCATAAAACATTGTCTTAAAAAGTTTTACAACTTTATTTAAAGATAAACAAAGCGAAATCCACGAGCATGAGTAAGACCACGCGCACATCCATCCTAGTTACCTGAAATACATGTGAGTTTTGGAAAAACGTCAACATAATGTTGGTGTGAATTCATGCAGTTTTTGTATTTCACGTTTGTATACTTTGTATGAAAACATAGTTTGTGTCATGTATAAATCAAGTTTTCATATATAAATCAAATATTCATGTGTACACCACGTACTCATGTACAATTCAAATTTTCTTTAGTACCCCACGTACTCAAGTATAAATCAAGTTTTTCTTTAGTACCCCACGTACTTCAAGTATAAATCAAGTTTTTCTTGAGTACCCCACGTACTTCAAGTATAAATCAAGTTTTTCTTGAGTACCCCACGTACTCAAGTATAATTCCAGTTTTCTTGAGTACCCCACGTACTTCAAGTATAAATCAAGTTTTTCTTGAGTACCCCACGTACTCAAGTATAATTCCAGTTTTCTTGAGTACCCCGCGTACTCAAGTATAATTCAAGTTTTTCTTGAGTACCCCACGTACTTCAAGTATTAATCAAGTTTTAGTATGGTATGAATTTTATGTAAATAAAGTATTCCTGTAAGTATCAGGATTGTTAATGGGTTGCAAAGCCATTAACATGTGACACAACATAGGAAGTCACCAAACCTTAGGCATTTTTCTAGTTGGCATATTCTGAGACACAAAAGCACTACTCGATACTCACCCTCACCGAGAGTGTGGCTGCCCGGCACCCGTTAGATCTAACCTTTTTTCTGCGGTCTAGGTATATAGTTGATTAATGGTGCTTATGTACCCTATTCGTGACACGATTTCTCGTATCATTTTTCATAACGCCTCACACTTGGTACTCGTCCTCACCAAGTGCGCTTCTTACATTCTTATATCTCCTCACACTTGGTACTCGTCCTCACCAAGTGTGCTTCTTGTATTTTTATCATACCATTTATAAATATTGTAACATTTGTACATGTATTTCACCCCCGAAGTTATAAAACTGAAAACAGTTAAAAGAAATGGGGGAGCATGAACTCACAACTTTGCGTTCCTTGCGTCGTAAACTTCACCGGATTTGCTTAATTAACGACGTGACCTATACGCGTTTTCTTAACGTTAGTCACTAGACTTGCGTCGCACAAGTACATGCACTCTCTTTTGTGTAGATATTCTTGTGTTAAAAATATGTTATATTTTTAACTAAGTGTCTTACTTATATTATTTCCTCAAAAATTAATATAAGTATCTCGTGTTTTGCACTTTGCACCCGAATTATGTATCTTGTATGATGTATGTGTATTTTTGTGTTTATACTTCTCATGAGTATTTAGTGTATTTTTAAGTCTTAATACACTAGCACGTATAACACATACTATATACACTTAGCACATAAGTTGGTGATCAAATAATATATATTTTTTTCTCAAAAATATATACATACTTAATATCCGTTTTTATTCTTGATGAAATCCTCATTTCTTATCACCAAAAATTAGGGAAACCTTGGTAATATTTTTAAATACATTTTTAGGGAATAAGTTTCTCAAAAACTTATATTTTTCTAAGTGTCAAAATTTATAAAAATTTTGACAGAGTTTCCCCTAAAAATGGAGGTTTCCCATGTTTTCAAAACATGTGTTTATTTTCTTTTAAATCATCAACAACATTAACAACACAATCTTTAATTACCAAACTTGTCAAAACAAGCATATACCACAAACTTATGAACTTGAGAGTTTGTAAAAATATGTAGTAACTTACTAGCACATTTAGTAAGTCTTGTTATCTTTAAAAATAAAATTAGTTTCTTAAAAACTTTATTTTTAAAGAACTTGGAGTTTTACAACTTCTAGTGAAGATGTTCCAAAAATATTTCTTGTTAAATTTTCTTGTTCACACAAGTGTTTACGCACTTGTTTATCTTCTAAAAATATATTTAGTTCATAAAATATCCGGGTTTTAACAAGATTTGCATCTTTCACTTGGTTCTTCCGAAAAACCACTTGTAGATCTTTAGATCTACATGTTTAGAGTCTTATTTTACAAGAAAAATTACCTTTACTCAAGTTCATGTTTCATGAGTGGAAGGGTTCATCATCTTTCACATCTCTAGCACTAACATACTACTAGTTCATGTTCTTGAACATGATCTAGTATGGTTAGATGATGATCCATCCCACTTCTAGCAACAAACAACATAAAATAATCACAACTAACAAGATTCACATGATTTACACACATATCTACTCTTTGTCCACCATTAATCACTTATGTTCAAGACTTTATGTTATGTTCTTTAGTGTTCATGAATTTTTAACCATTGAATCACCTATTAACCACCATAAACAAGAACAAAATGGTGTTTTAGAGCACTTACTACTAGCACAAGGCTAGGGAAGTTCAAGAGTGCAAATGAGGTGGATAAAAGCAAATGGTGAAGGTCCTTCAAGATCCGCTTGCATCAAGCTTCGTTAGTGACCTTCTTACACCTTAATATCACCTTGGAATGGATGGATATGGATCGAAAAAGATGGAGGTGGGTGTGTGTGTTGAGGCCGTAGCCAAGAGAGGGAGAAGAAGAAGAGAGAAAGTGTGTGTTTTGAGTGTGTGAGGAATGAAGGTATGAACTCATGGTGCCATACTTATATCCATGTCATGGCTTTATCTCATGGGTTTAATGTTTCCAAAGTATCAACCAATCCTTTAAACAAATGGAAAGAAATCAAGGAGTGGGATTTATGTCCCCTAACCGGCCACCAATGGGGGGGGGGGGGTAAAGTGTAACCTGTAATGGTTAGTTACTTGATTTAGTTAGGACTCAAAGGTGTTAGTTAGGATACTAGTGTGTGTTATTAAATATATAGTGTGTTAGGGTGTTTGGGGACCCTAACTAGCTTAGAAAAATAAAAACAATGCTTCTAGCATTATTTTGGTGTTCCGGGTAATATCCGGTTGTTCGGTTAGATACCGATTCGTTAAAGTGCTAAATCACACTTTTTAGTGTCTTTTAAGTACCTTTTTGTATCCCTTTCGATTCCCAACACTTGGGGAAATATTCTGGATGATAAAACGAAATTTCTGCATGATATTTATGTTGTTAAATGCTGTTTAGAGCTGAATTATATAAAATTCTGCACTTAAGGTGCGTTTTGGGTGCTTCTTAGTGCTTATTTTTGCTTCCGTAATGTCCATATATTAAACCCTTGTATATACTCTTGGGTTTTAATACATTCTTGTCGTTGGACCTACACCTAGGCCTCAATTCTAATGTCTGACTGCTTTCTGCAGTTCTGTTGACACAGTGTGTCTTACCGGTGAGTTTACTAGTATAACTGACGCAACGCTCTCGTTTATGCATAAAGCAATATTTTGTAGTATACAACGTGCATGAATTCACTTGTTTAGCATGTGTTCAGACATTGCTGACAATTAAGCACATAATTGCAGTCATTAACTAATAGTTAAAGTGTACGGAAATTACCGGTTTGGTGCCAGTTGTCACATTAATAGCATGGACACCTCCATTTTTAGGGGAAACTATGGCAAAATTTTCTAAAAATATAAACACTTAGAAAATATTTTCTAACAAGTGTTTACAAGTATGTTGTGAACTGTGTATTTCAAATATAAACTTTGCCATAAATTGTGTAACAAAAATACAAAGTATCGGAGGTTGGTTTTTGTAAATAAAAGTGGTTAAGTATATATTTAGAATATATATTTTATACTAAAGGCACTTGTGTGAATATTTGTATATTTTGTGGACTAGTTATATTATTTTAGGGTAAAATAATATAACTCAACAAATAACAAGAATTTACAACTCCAAAATAATACCAAAGATCACAAGGAATGGAATATAAGTTACACGCTTAATATTGTGACTCCGAACGATAAAACGTAACTTATGAAATATTCCGGGATATACCGTTATATATATATATATATATATATACTTTTGGTAAACATTATTTTGGATACGCAAGAAATGAAAGTATGATTCTTACCAAGTTATATTATGTTTTTGGACAAGGAAGAAATGTATAAATTTTTGGAAAGTAAAAATACGTTTACTTGGGCTTAATAAAAATTTAGTATTTTTCGGAAAAATATATATTTTCTTGGAATGTATTGTTTTGAATAAAAATAAGGTTTATATATATATATATTTCTAAGTGAGACTTAAAAATATATATTCTTTTGGATTAACACGCCGGAATAGGACGCCAATACTTGACAAGAATACGAAGGTACATGTATAAATACCCCCATCCTTGGGAAGGAAATACGCATATAAAGTACTTGAGAAGTATGAATACGAAATAGTTGTCTAACTATTATTCCAAAACCTAAAAATATAATGTAAGTTAAAATAATTATTATTATTATTTTAACAAGAAGTTATAACTTGGAATAATATCAAAGTAACGTAACTCAAAAACCCTCATACTAAGACAAGGCACGACCCGCTCGTCTAACAGACCATAGTACGCATGTAGGTAGTCGTGCGTTCTAGAGGAAGCTTTGAGTTACATTGGATCCGAAGCCGCGAAACAGTGAGTTCATGTCCCCCTTTTCTTTTAACTGTTTTCAGTTTTATACTTCGGGGGTGAAATACATGTTACAATTACTACAGACATTTTATACATGGTATGGTTAGCTTAAGGAGGGTTACTACTTAGATTATGTGAGTGGGTAGGCGGATACTTAAGGCCATTAATCCTCGTTGTAGGACCGAGGGACATGAGTGATAGATCTATTCGGGTGTAGCGAGCCCCACTCCTGAGTCCGCTGAGTGGACCATGAGGTGACTATGTCTTACCGACGAAATCTGCTAGGTTTGAGTCTTCCTGCATCACTTCACACATATCAATGGCCTTGCAAACCATTGGTGATCCCTTTTTCCTTATTGCTACATACCAGGGACTTTCGTACATACAGACATATTTCAAAGGTTTATTCATACACATATACACATGAACTCGCTCAACTTTTGTTGATTTTTCAAACTACATGTATTTCAGGGAACTAAACGGATCTGGCAGGTGTATGCATGTGTCTACAAGCTGCGTGTTAAATAAAGGATGTCATCCGTGGTCGTAGAGTTTAAAATATGTATCCTATTCCTGGACGAGATACATGTTTCTAAACTCAGGATTATTTAAAGTCTTTTGTTGAGTCCATGAGAACTCATTTGAACATGTTATGGTTTGTAACTAATTGGCGTCAATGTTTTCAAGACAATGGTATTGTGGTATTTTCTAAACTTTATTAATGGATGAAAATCTTTTGGTTTTATCATATAGCATTGTTATGATTGATTGCTATGGTATTAAGAAGTCACACCAAATAACCACGCTTCCGCAAAAGTCAGTGTGTGACAGTGTTTGTCAATTCAAACATTCATGTTGTCTATATAGAGTTCAACATGTTAACTAGTCGGAAGAGGATTAAAAGTTGTGATTTGTGAACTTGGTTTCTAAGGTTCTTGCTTTACAAGGATAGGTAGTATACTTGAATTGTAAAGACTTGGTTTAATACATTATCACTATCCTTGGGGATATAGCACCTAACCAAGGGGTCATAGTGATTAGTGGGTTAACCCCTTGTCAAAAGTTATCACTTAATATTTTACTTCCAACACTGCATTGGTTGTCATGTGATATGATCGTGGCAACTTCCTAATATTATTGTGTGTACTGATGCATGTAACTAAGGTTGTCTCATCTTATTGCACTAATACAGAACGACTATAGGTGGTTGTCATGTGATATGGTCATGGAAACTTCCAGAAGAGCTGTATGATTTGGTAACCTTAACGGATCCTTTTCTACATTTGGATAGTGATATTTTGAGAATTTATAACCCGCGGTCAATTGTATCTATAAAGGGAAATCGAACCCAATGAGTATTTCATGTGATTGATTATCTTTTATCTTTAATTGCTTTATTTTATTATCTTTATTTGTAAGTCATTTAAAAACTTTGATCAGACGATGAACGATTTACGGTATTGAAAGCCTTTATGTCCTTCGATGATACCCAATATCTCGTCGAAGTTATAGTACTCGTACATGTATCATAATGAGCGGACACATTATATTTTGTTTTATAAATTTAAAGCTTATTTTTGCGTTTAAAAATCACCATTTTAATATACCATTGCGAGCATATCATGGAGTCCTTTATTGGATCAAGAATTGTTGTCATGTCTATTATTCAACTGCTATAAAATAATTCTAATACGGATATAAGAATCCTAACAATAGTATACGGCATGTAGCTACAAAAAGAACCAAAAATTAGTCAAATGGGTTAAGAGTCATATGACCTTTGGTACACCAACCAACGTGCCTATGCTTTTTGGAGAAATTTGTCAATTCAAGACCATGATAACAACGAAAGACCTTTACCTACTCAAGGAAAACTAGTTCTGACGAAAGATGTTGGGATTAAAAGACAAACTCAAAGGAAGATAGGTTTGTGTCCCGACATGTATTATGAGAAAGCCTTTGAACTAGTATTATAACAACGTCGGCTAACCTAATCAAAACAAACATAATTGTATATTAAAGTCTTTGGACATGTTTAAATGCGCTTATAAAAAAAATCAACACTTAAAGGTGGTATACTAACATACTCCATATATAAGTGGAGAGTATATAGATGATTATATTTGATATGAAGGTCATGTAGACTCTTTTGTTGACATTAAAAACTCTTATTAATCTTTTTATCGTTGTATATAAAAATTTAGAGTAAACTGCAATTTTACACCTTGAGGTTAGGGGTCATTGGCATGTCTACCCCCCCTAAGGAAATAATTGCAATTTTACCCCCCACTGTTCATTGTTATGTCGCAAGATTACCCCCTGTTAACAGATTCTGTTAGTCAACGTTTGTTTTGACTGTTATAATGTGTGAAAAGTCGTTTTTGCCCCTATCTTATTAAATTATATAAAAAATCAAGAATCATGTTCATCATTCATCATCAGTTCATTCAATCATGTTCATCATTCATCATCAGTTCATTCTTCATCATCATTATCATCATCATTCTGGGTGTTGGAAGCTAGATCCCTAACAACAACAACAAATCCATAATTTATTCAACATCAAATTTACACAAATCATCACACCCTAAGTGCCCTAACAACAACACCAAATCCAGATCCACAACACAAATCACAAAATCAACGAAACAAGTTCATCATCATCAGTTCATCACCACCACCACCTCCTTCTCCATTCAAAACCCTAACTAATCACCAACAAATCCACCAAATGTATATTCATCCATCATCGTCATCTTCTCCATTTCATCATTCAAAATGCCCTCGGATCAGATCCAGATTAGCAAACAGTTTTAGTCTAGAAGTGTAGAATAACATTACCATCAACAAGAGGAAGACTCTCTGAAGGAGCAATAGTATCAGGTTTTTAGCACTCTTCACTTCACAACCATCTTCAAAACACCTCCGTATCCAGTCAAATCAATTGCTTCAGCCATATCACTTACCAAATCAATATGTATACCATCAGAAACAAACACTCCATCTGATTCAGAAACAGATCTGCTAAAACATAAAACCCTAAACAGATTGAAATAGTTGTGGATTAATCAGAGCTAACCTGGATCTTCATAGCTTTCAAAACCCTAACTAATCACCAGTTCATCACCACCACCACCTCCTTCTCCATTCAAAACACTTGCTGGTGTTAGTTTCTCTGAATTTTCTGAATATGTTATGTTTTCATCTTGTTTCTGAATAGGCGTCCTCTCCCGTGACAGTTGCAGGTCATCAAGAAGAAGGGATCTAGGGTTTAAAGTCGGTGACCGCCATGAACTGAGTGACGGAGTTCAGATTTGGATCTGGGTTTATTTGAATTGGACTGGGGTTTGTATGGTAGCGATGGGGATGGAGATGGGTTTATGTATGGTAGCGATGGGGATGGAGATGGAGTTCAGATTTGGATCCTTTTGGTTTCTATTTGTGAAACCAAGAAGAAGACGACGGTGTTGAACATTATCTTAGGGTTAGAGTTGTTTTGTTTAAATAATAATAATAATAATAATAATAATAATAATAATAATAATAATAATAATAATAATAATAATAATAATAATAATAATAAGAGTGAATTGCAAGTTTTGTCCTTTATCTTTAGGTCATTTTGCAAGTTTTGTCCTTTATGTTTAAAGTTGACGAGTTTTGTCCTTTATGTTTGAAATCAAGCACGTTTTACCCTTTGGGCCTTAAAAATCAAGCACGTTTTGTCCTTTATGTTTAAAAATCAAGCACGTTTTGTCCTTAAAAACGTGCTTGATTTTCAAACATAAAGGACAAAACTTGCAAAATGGCTTAGAGATAAATGACAAAACTTGCAATTCACTCTAATAATAATAATAATAATAATAATGGTTTGGCAAAATTACCTATTTACCCTTTGACTAAACCCTTTTTATGTTGACTGTTAAGCAAAATTGACTCCGGGGGGTAATCTTGCGACATAACAGTGAACAGTGGGGGGTAAAATTGCAATTATTTCCTTAGGGGGGTAGACATGCCAATGACCCCTAACCTCAGGATGTAAAATTGCAGTTTACTCAAAAATGTATATTATCTTATATAATATATGATGAATTACTTATAACATCATTTTTCCACATTTTGAATATTAGTTCATCCAGTTTTGACCTTTTTAAACGGTAACACATTATTATTTTAATCTTTTTTTTAAATATATGCATTCTAAACACACGTAGTGACTAACATATGAAAACCAAGTGCTATTTTCACACAAGATGAGGAAGTCTATTAGTTTTAGTGCTGGCGCAATAGGTAACCTGTAGGTAAACTGCTAAAACACGATAACAGATGAATAAACCATGTGATTTTTTACATTTTTAAAAATAATCAAAATTTGAAAGTTATGATCCATTATTTCTCCTTCTAGGTGCATAAAATATACATCTTTCTTATAGACATTGGATATAAAGTAGTTGAACGGGTCGTATTGATGTTTAAAATTTTTATTGTTCGCGTTATCAGCTACCTGTTAAACCTGGTAAGACACGATTTACTAGCCTTAATTAGTTTTTAGCATTAATATAAAAATAAATATGAATATAGCAAATATACAATATCCCCAAGAGAAGAAATGAATGGAATTGAAATAGGAAACGTGGTGTGTAGGTGTGTTCTGGAGTGGGGCCTACACTACTGGATAATGACCAATCAATGATCGGTGATCAAAGTGTTAGAATGGTTACACTTGTCTGGCTCAGAAACCGTGGATCAAAGGATGGAATGAGGGGTACAGGTGGAGAAGGTGGACCAGCGGGCACTGCAACACTCCTCCAACGAAAGGGAATAAAGAAGTGACACGTGGAAAAGAGATCTTGCGTGAAGTACACAACAAAAGGGAACGTCACAATCAAAATCTCATCCCCTAACCCGCGTAAAAGAAAACGACGAGATTTACGGACAAAAAACATGCCGTCACGCTCCTACTTGCTACACGACAACCACGTGTCGTATTTATTATTATTCTTATTAAATTTTTTAATAAAACTAGAATTACGACCTGCCACAATACGACGGGGATTCTTTAGTTATAATTAAGTCGATTTAGGACGCACACGTTATGTTGAACCTGTCAAATGGGAAAAAATAGACGATGTAAAAACGTTCACTCACACACGCACGTTCCGTCGTGTTAACTTGCAAAATTTAGAAAGAAACGTAAAAGCGTTAAACCAAAGACGCACGTTGCGATGTGTTAAGTCATAAAATTTAGAACGAAGTATAAAACGAAAAAATTGCGAAAAATGAAAACTATAAAGTAAAAAAGTTGAAAGTAAAAAAGTTATAACGGTATATTGCAAACGATAAAAAGTTTTGTGTTAAAAGTAAAAAAAAAACAAATAGTTTTGGTTTAAAACTAATTTATGAAATACTTTTGGGTGAAAAGTAAAAAAATCAATTTTTTTTTAAAAATCCCCAAAACCAAGGTTACAACAACCATATGTATAATTTCGTTTGAAAAACCCCCAAAGTCAAAGTTGCAACACATGAGTAAAAAAAATCAAAGTGGTTAAATCGCAAAAGATGGAAACTTTTGAATTTGAGGTGAAATTTCAAAATAATCAAAGGGGTTAAATTACCAAAGATTAAAACTTTAAACTTAAATTGTCAAAGATTAAAACTTTAGAGTTAAAAAGAAAACAAAGATTAAAACTTTAAACTTAAATTGTGAAAGACTAAAACTTTAGGGTTAAAAAGAATGTTTTTTTTTTAAAAAAAACTCTCTAAGCAAAGGTTACAACACATATATGCATATACATCTTCCTTCTTTATAGGTTAAAAATCGTTATTTAATAATTTTATTACGAGTAAATTCTCAAAATTGTCATGATGTATGAGTAGGTTTATCACTTTAATCCAAAACAACTTTTTTATACGATATTGCTCTTCACTTTTGTATTTTTTTGTCGTTATCATTCAAACGTCTAATTGGGGTTTTTTATTGGTAGATATTTGGATGAAAATGACAAAAAATCTCAAACTTCAGGTACGGTTTTAGCAAAAAACTTGAACTGTTGGATGAAGATGATAAATTAGCCCAAAAATGAAGGGTAATATAGTACAAAAAAAATTGTTTTGAATGAGACTAGTAAATGTGCCAAAACCTCATGGACGATTTTGACAATTTACTCTATTATCATCATCATCATCGTCATTGTTATTGTTATTATAAACCGCTTGAGAAGGCTAGGGCTCCAGCTTGCTTAATACATGAGAGCTCGAGCTCAATTTGGTTCAATCTTTTTTATTTAAGCATGGGCATAACACGTTAGTAGGTTTTCAAACTAGAGTTCTCCTTATTTACTATTTATTAATTCATTTATAATGATTATAAATGGTGGATTACATATGATATACCAGAATTACACCTATCTGAGAACATGATAAAGAATAAAACTTTATAGAGATGTAAGGTTAAGGACTTTTAAAAGGTTGGTGTGGTTTTGTATAGGGTAAATTACAAAAATCGTCCTTTATGTTAACACTAAATTGCAAAATGTGTCCTTTGTCTTCAAAAAGTACAAAAAACGTACTCGATGTTTGCAAACCCTTACATGTTACGTTATTTAGCCCTAACTCAATTAGTTTTTATGGTGAAATCTGACAAATGAACCCCACATAAGGATATCTTGGTCAATAATAAAAAAAACAATGAATAAAAGAATTATCTTTAAAATTATATGTATACTAATATATGCAGACATCATATAATGCCCCCTCCTTCTCCTTCTCTCTCTAATAATCCTAACACCACCACAATCCACCTGCCGCCGCTACCACCACCACTACCACCCACCTGCCACCACCACCACTTCACTGCAGATCGCCCCTCTCCTTCTCTCTCTTTCTCTCTATCTAACAGTCCTACCACCACCACAACCCACCTGCCGCCGCCGCCGCCGCCGCCACCACCACCACCCACCTGCTACCACCACCACTTCACCGTAGATCGCCATCGCTACACCACCCACCTCCTTCGTTCTCTCGCTCTCTCTCTCTCTCTCTAACTCTTCCACCAGTTCTGAACCTTAATTTTTCACTTTATCTTTGCAGTTTTTTGAAACATATAGGTCTTTCTTCAAATCGGTTTGATAAATTTCAATCTTTCTTCAAATCTGCTTGAGTAACTGTAGCTTTTTGTTGTGAGATGAGCTTAGATTTAATGAGATTTGTTTTGTTTTGTGACCTAATGACTTTGATTGTTAGTTGTTAGGAAACTTTATTTGTAAGTATTGAAGAAAATCAGATTCAACTGGATCTATGAAGAAGATGACAGTCCTGAAGATCACAACAAGAAGAAGAAGATCAGATAGGACAACTGAAATGAACAACATCTACTTCAAAGGATCACAAGTTGATCAAGAGCTGCAGAAGATTATCAGAGAAGGTCATTTCTGATGGATATGATGATATTTCGATCATCAGTTTCTGACGATTCTGATCATCAGATTTTCTGATGATTTGTCCACCAGAATTTCTGATAAAGTGGTTTATCAGAAATTCTGATGAATACCCCACTTGTCTAAAAATCAGCTCTATCCTGCCACAATAACCGAAGCAACTTGACATTATTGGGTATCATGATTACAAAGGCAACTTGACTGTTGGATTCAATGAATATGTCAAATGGCTACTTTTTGCAGGACTTATTGTCACACCCTGTCTTTTGCGGAAGCGTATGATGTGTGACTAGCTTGTTATCATTGCATTCAATCGTAATAAACAACTACATGATCAAAACGATGTTCATCCATTCATGAAAATTTGAGTATTACAAACACTTGTTGTTTAAGTTTTCAAAACATGACCTTTGACAAGGTTACAATTCAACAAAAGTGGATGACATCTAAACTTGTAGTCTATTTCTAGTTATGACACTTGCGCCCAAGATCCATCCTGTCACCTGAAATACATGTAATTTAGGAAAACATCAACATAAAGTTGAGCGAGTTCATGCATTTTTGTATTTCACGTTTTTATACTTTGTATGAAAACATAGTGTGTGTCATGTATAATTCAAGTCTTTCTTGAGTACCCCACGTACTCAAGTATCATTCAAGTTTTCTTGTGTACCCCACGTTTTAAATGATTGTTTATACAAGGACATTAAGGCATGTGAGGACATATGGAGCATTAGTGTTGGCTCCTTTAAGGCATGTGAGCATATGGAGCATTAGTATATTCTCCCTCTAACTATGTCGATTTCCCTCGACTGTGTCAATTTCCCTTGACTGTGTCGATTACCCTCGACTGCGTCGATTACCCTCGACTGCGTCGATTACCCTCGACTGCGTCGATTTCCCTCGACTGGGACACCAAAGCACTCAAGTGGTCACATAAGGACCATGAGTGGGGCTCGGCCGTACCCGTTAGATCTAACCCTCGTCCCTAATTAATGAATGTTTTTAATGGCTTGGTACTAGTATTCACCAAGACTTTATGGCATCTTTTGTATTAGTCTATGCTCACATGATCTAGTATTTTCTAGGCTTTTCTTAAAGCTCATCATATTGCACTCACCACGAGTCCTTCTCGTATTCTCAAATCATATTGCACTCGGTTCTCGTTCTCACCAAGAGTGCTTCTTGTATTTTTACCCTTTGTAAAAATTATAATATTTGTAACATGTATTTCACCCCCGAGTTATAAAACTAAAAACAGTTAAAAGAAAAGGGGGAGCATGAACTCACAACTTTGCGTTCCTGTGCGTCGTAAACTTCACCGGATTTGCTTAATTAACGTCGTAACCTATACGCGTTTTCTTAACGTTAGTCACTAGACTTGCGTCGCACAAGTACAGTCACTATCTCTTGTGTTAAAATTTTTTTATATTTTTAACTAAATGTCTTGCTTATATTATTTTCTCAAAAATAAATATAAGTTTTTTGTATTTTGCACTTTGCACCCGAATTATGTATCTTGTATGTTGTATGTGTATTTTTATGTTTATACTCCTCATGAGTATTTAGTGTATTTTTAGGTCTTAATACACTAGCACGTATAACACATACTTTATACACTTAGCACAAAAGTTGGTGATAAAATAATATATATTTTTCTCTCAAAAATATACATACTTATATCCATTTTTATTCTTGAAGAAATCCTCATTTCTTATCACCAAAAATTAGGGAAACCTTGGTAGTATTTTTAGATACATTTTTAGGGAATACGTTTCTCAAAAACTTATATTTTTCTAAGTGTCGAAATTTATAGAAATTTCGACAGAGTTTCCCCTAAAAATGGAGGTTTCCCATGTTTTCAAAACATGTGTTTATTTTCTTTTAAATCGTCAACAATCATCAACAACAATTATCAACAATAATCATCAACAATAATCACTAATTTCTCCACTTCATGAACTTGAATATTTACAAAAATGTGTAGTAACTTACTAGCACATTTAGTAAGTCTTGTTATCTTTAAAATAAGTTTAGTTTCTTAAAAACTTTATTTTTAAAGAATTTGAAGTTTCACAACTTCTAGTCAAGATTCACAAAAATATTTCTTTGTTGAACTTCCTTGTTACACAAGTGTTTACACACTTGTTTATTTACTAAAAATATATTTAGTTCATGTAAGATCCGGGTTTTAAACAAGACTAATATTTTTGCTTGGTTCTTCCGAAAAACCACTTGTAGATCTTTAGATCTACATGTTTAGAGTCTTATTTTACAAGAAAAATTACTTTTACTCAAGTTCATGTTTAGTGTGTAGTAGAGTTTCATCATTTAACCCTTTTCATTCTTAACATATTCTATGTCATGTTTCATGAACATGACTAATCCGGGTTAGATGATGATCCGAGCTACCACAACATAGATCGGCACTAAATAATCACCACAAAACAAGTCTTACAAGTTTTACACAACTATACTTCTTTTATCCAACAAGTTCATCATTTTTATAAGACTTTAAACTATGTTCTTTAGTGTTCTTAATTTTTAACCATTAAACCACCTATTAACCATCATAAACAAGAACAAGATGATGATTAGAAGCACTTACTACTAGCACAAGGCTAGGGAAGTTTCAAAGTGTAAAAGTGGTGGATAAAAGCAAATGGTGAAGGTCCTTCAAGTTCCGTTGTTTGCAACCTTCCTAATTAAGCTCGAGACACCTTAGAATCACCATAGATTGCTTGGAAAGGAATTGAAAAGTGAAGGGTGAAAGAGGGGTGTTTGGGCCGTAGCCATGGAGGGAGGAAGGGAGAGAAGAGTGTTGTGATGAAATGGTGGTATTTATAGACCTTCCATATAGCATATTCCTAGCATATTCCTAGCATATTCCTGGCATATTCCTGGCATATTCCTGGCATATTCCTGGCATATTCCTGGTATATTCCTGGTATATTCCTGGCATATTCCTGGCATATTCCTGGTATATTCCTGGCATATTCCTGGCATATTCCTGGCATATTCCTGGCATATTCCCGGTATATTCCTGGGTTTGCTGCGTTGTCTGCGTTTTGCAGTGTAAGCATTGTGTCGCGTAGGAACACACGGTACGCGCTTAAACTTGAAAAATAACGTTTTTAAGCGTTTTAATTTATTTTTCAACACGAACTTGATTAAAATAAAATTTTAATCATAACAGAATATTTGTGGGATTAAATATTATCCGGGCGGCCGCCAACGTTCGTTTCGCAGTTTTGTCGTAATTAGTTTTGCACTTAAAGTGTGTTTCAGGTGCCTTTTAGTGCGTGCTTTAGCTTTCGCAACGACCATAAATTAAACCCTTATATGTACTCTTGGGTTTTAATGTACTTTTGTCGTCGGACCTACACCTAGGCCTCAATTCTAATGTCTGACTGCTTTCTGCAGTTCTGTTGACACGATGTGTCTTACCGGTGAGTTTACTAATATTTTTGACGCAACGCTATCATAACGAAATTCTTGTAGCATATATCATGCATGAATTCACTTGTATGGAATTCAAAAATTTATTTGTCTGGTAAACCAGATCATGCACAGTCATTTAAGCACAAATTACTGTTCATCTAGTGTACGGAATGTACGGAAAAGTGACGGTTGTCACAGTCTCCCCCCGTTAAAAGAATTTCGTCCCGAAATTCAAGCGATGCCATCGGTCGCAGGGGAGTTGTGAAACCAATATGGTCACTTAGATTCATGATTTGTCTTTATGTTCCCATGAAATCTCTGGGTCATGTCATGAATTCTACCGTACTCCAGTAAGTCGATCATGACTTTTCTGTATCTTGTGGACTCTTGGTCCATAACCTCAACAGGTTTCTATAGTATCACGGACTCTTGGTTCAAAACCTTAACAGGTTTCTATAGTATCACGGACTCTTGGTCCTAAACCTTAACAGGTTTCTATAGTATCACAGACTCTTGGTTCAAAACCTTAACAGGTTTCTATAGTTTCACGGACTCTTGGTCTTAAACCTTAACAGGTTTCTATAGTATCACGGACTCTTGGTTCAAAACCTTAACAGGTTTCTATAGTAATTCTTGTCGTTTTTCATTGACGTGAATTTTATTTGTGGGAACAACGACTGTTCCTTAAGTCAGACTCCTCTACAGACTAGACACATGAATGTGTCGCGATCACTGCTGATATTTTTCTGGGAGCTTCATCTTGTGAGCAATGGTTCTGATCCCTACACCGGGGATTCTACCTTTTCGTTTTCCAAATCACACTACGCCTTCTCTAGGCGAGGCTCTCATTTAAGTCATACTTCTTGTCTCAAATTCTTTCGACTTATGCCGCTCATCGGCGCTATCTTTCTGTATTCTGCGGGCTGTCCTGATATGATCACATATCTGAAGGATCTTGCCACTAGTTTTCCTGGGCCATCTCGGTCCAGTTGATTGTTTATTTCTGGTCTCCGTTCAACATGACGGAAATTTACTCATTATGTTCCGTCTAAAGCTTTACACGAAGCGGTTTAGACGGCGGTGTGATAGATACCGTTGTAGGAAAACTCCACTAAGGGCAAGTGAGTGTTCCGACTTTTCATCAAAGTTTATCACACAAGCACGTATTATGTTCATACAGTCTGCATCGTTCAACAACTCAGTTCATATTCGAGTTCTTACGATCATCGGTGTGTTGCAACCCTTGTGATCAATAAAGATCGTGCAACGTTTTCTTTCAGGTAATAACGTCCAGTTTACTGCGCGCAATTACTGTATCCATCTCAAGGTCTCTTCTCATGATCCCTTAACCAATGTGCCGCGTATGCAATGTTGTGGTCTCGTTGCATCGGCGTACAATCGAGACTTTGTCGAGAGGCGTCACATAATTGCAACTCTAGCTCCTTAGCTCTTGGTTGCAGGGTTGGCCTGAATTTCGTTCTTTATCCATCATATATCTTAAAGTTCTAACTTCGCGAATTCGAAGTCCGCTTTTCATTATCATAGCGCATATTGTTCTTTCTCTAAGAGTTACAAGGTAAATTGCAGCTATTGCTCACGACCTTCCTTGGTCGTTGGCCATATGAGAATGTAGTCAATAAGTATATGGCTTATCCAGGTATGGCTCACACGTTCGATTCATGAGGTCCATGAATATTGTCGATGCATGTGTTAAGCCAAATGATACGACAAGGATCTCGTAATGCTCGAAGCAAGTCCTAAAGGTCGTTTTAGGGATATTTCCTCTTGTATTCACAGTGGAGGACATCTTGTCCTCAAGTTGATCTTTGAGTGGTAACTGGAACCTTACGATTGGCTCATTTGTGTCACCAGTCCCTGGCAAAGGATACTGATCCTCAATTTTCTGAAGTTTATGTAAAGTGGAAACTACCAACTTTCTCCTTGTCTCCTTAACTAAGGATGTCATGTCTTTAATTTCCTCTGCCTGGCAGCTCTTGCAGTTATAACAGAGTTTCATGCTTCGCTAATGAAGCTAGTCGGTATGGCGTCATTCGTCACTGGTGCTGCTCCTGGCACGCGATTTATTCTAAACTCCTCTCGTCGCTACAGAGAGGCGTTCCTAGCAAGTCTTCTGAAAAGGCTACTGGGACTTCTTTCCATCACGGGGATGTTCTCAGGCTCTGCAGTCTACTCGGAGGCGTTTCTATGCCTTTTCGACCAATGAGGGATGTCGTAGATCTGCCGCCTTGTGGGGTCTAGCATCCTTGCACCTATTGCAGGAAGTTTGGGTTTCATCATTCGCAAGGGGGATGCGACTGATTTTCTCATATCGAACGACTTCAGCTGTATAGTTGGATTTCTGATCCATGCTGACTATCATGTTATGACTTCGCGAGTCAATGGTAACAGAAGGTTCCGGCCTTCTGAGTCCCTAAATGCAATCCTCAATTGCTTCGACTGTTTAAACTAGCCTTCTTTATGCCCATTTCTAAGGAATACGGGACGTCTATTTTACTAGGCCAAGCGGTTTCTTAAGTTCTAAGCATGCAAGGTTAAAGTTGATGCCAGTATTAATTAAAAGTAGACGCATTAGGTTGGTTTATAGGGAGCGTACCCTTAACCGCATCTGGATCCTGGCGTGCTTCACGAGTTTCGATCGTGAAAACCCTTCCTTGCTTGTTTCTTCCTAGGGCAATCTTTCCTAAAGTGCCCTGCTTCACCACATTTGTAGCAACCTGGTATTCTCTTATTTCTTCCATCTGGGTCCTTCGCCCAACAGGCATCCTTGCTGTGCCCTTCTTTTCCACACTTTCCACACTTAGGCCTCAGACATCGACCTTCATGGTGAAAATTGCATTCTCCGTACTTCGGCTTAGTCCCCGAGTATATTTTACCACCAGCCTTATTAGTGGCTCCATCAGTTTTCCTGTCATGCGGTGGTTTCACTTTCTTTCTTTTGCCTGTTCTAGAGCTTCCATAGTTGACTTGGGTGTTCATCTTTAGGTTTGAGGACTTCCTCTTCTTGTTGCTCGACGACTCCACATGAGTCTCTTTCTTGTTACCCTCAGATTTCGAAAATTTTCCCGCACGTAGAGCTTCTTCAGTAAGCGTAACGCTTAAATCGATAGCCTCCGCAATAGTTGGAGGCCTTGAGGTAGTAACCAAGCTCCTGATCTGAGGTGCAAGTCCCCAAATGAATCGTTCAACCCTTTTGAATTCCGGTTTGACTAAGTAGGGGACGACCCTAGACAAGTCGTGAAATCGTTGGACGTATTCAGGAATCTTCGATCCATCCATTTTCAAGTTCCAGAACTCCACCTCAAGCTTCTGGATTTCAGCCCTAGAACAGTATTTCTTTTCCATCATTTCCTTGAGCTCGTCCCAGCTCAGTGCATGAGCAGCATCCGCACCAAGGGTTTGAACCTGAAGGTTCCACCAGGAGAGTGCGCCATCTACGAATAACCCTGAGATATATGTAACACTCGGTCGGGGCTGGCAGTTACTCATTCTTAGAATGGAGTCAGTCTTTTCTGCCCAATGAACAAATGCAACGGCACCTCCTGTGCCATCAAAATTCAATGGCTTGCAGTCCAGGAATTGTTTATAGGTGCAGCCAGTTGGAGGGTTATTTTCAGTAGTGCCATCGCTGTGCTTAGAGCGGAGGGCTTCACGTCGCGCAATTGCATGTGAGATGCGTTCTTGCAGCTCGGCTTTTGTCCTTGGCAACGTACTGGTGTTTGTGTCTCGCCTGGGCGGCATTCTCTTCTGCCAAAATGGTACGAAGTAGGTTTGACAATATTTCAATTGTCTATGATATACATAGCACCATAAGCTACCCAATTTCACACGTATATATAACCAGTGTATAAGTGAGGAAACAGTTATTGAGCCTTCATATAGGCTTGCCAACTTGGCTTACTGTTTGAAATGAACTCGAGGCTACATCGCCTTGGTCATTCAAGTTTTAGTTATTTCCTGCTACATTGGTTTCCTTAGGTCTTTAGCTTTACTGGTGCGTATATTTCCCCTTTGATGGGGTTGTTTGTGTAGAGGTGATAGGGAGTGTATCGTCGCTGATTCTTTCGGAATGTCATTCCACCTCTCTCGCTCAAATATCGTTTTCTTAAACGTCTCGTATGCAGGTAGAAGTGTCAGTCACGAAGTAGGCTAAGACAGGTCTCCTACTATCCAACGTGCTAAAGCACTGATCGATGTGTTGTTCTACCAGATGAAGGTGAGGACACCTATAGATTAATTTTGTATGGTTTTCATTAGCTCGGCCCGCAGAGTCCACCAGGATTCCTGTGCACTACAAGTCGTTATTACGTGGGCCCCCGTAATAATAAATTGTCTTGCACAGTTACCCCAAATTTTCTCTCGTCCAGCAGATGATCAATCAAAGAGGGGACACTACTGTCCTTATACCTCTTGTCATGGAAAGGACCCTTGCGATGGTCCACGCGCTAACATTTGTTATCGTTACGCGTGTATAGGCACGATGATTGGATGAAATAGGAATAGAGAGAATTCCTAGTAGTTAGAGGGGCACCTTCGAGATGACTACTTCATCTTCCTTTTCTGGTCAAGTGCGTCGTCAATCTTGCTTCACATAAGCCGCAGGGATCCCGTCGATTAAGAATTTGTTCAAGGTTGCCGCCTCTGCCTCGTCATCATCACCGTAGTTAGGCATCTTCACGATTGAGAGGGAAGAGCAGCCATCTCCTACGGAAGCAAGCTCAGCATCTTGTTTGGTAATCACTCCCAGCCATGAGCTTTGCAAAGGACGCGAGGTCGGTAGCTTCATCGTGCGAGTCACGTACAGTAATAGGAGTCGGAGTCGAAAGTATATTTATTCACGTCAATAATCATTCCGTACACTTATTTGTATGTATGTATATCAATAACATATATGCTACTTAGCATAATCAAGCAATTTAATGCATTATATCACGTATAACTCTCGTTTTTGGGGGGTCATTTTGTTTTTGGCAAGTCTAACCCATGTAGACTATGCTTTGGTTGGCACCTTATTTTAAAGGTATTCCTCACTAATGTCCTTGCCTTGTCACTTTTTGAAAAGTGTCTGACTTGTGGATCTTGGCGCTTTCGTGAATGCAATGAAAACCTTTTTGTAAAATGTTTTCGTGAGAGAACTCTAGTGATTGTAGTCTAGACTCGAGAAAGAATCCTAGTTCACTACAATCGAAGCTCTGATACCAAACTGTCACACCCTATCTTTTGCGGAAGCGTATGATGTGTGACTAGCTTGTTATCATTGCATTCAATCGTAATAAACAGCTACATGATCAAAACGATGTTCATCCATTCATGAAAATTTGAGTATTACAAACACTTGTTGTTTAAGTTTTCAAAACATGACCTTTGACAAGGTTACAATTCAACAAAAGTGGATGACATCTAAACTTGTAGTCTATTTCTAGTTATGACACTTGCGCCCAAGATCCATCCTGTCACCTGAAATACATGTAATTTTGGAAAACATCAACATAAAGTTGAGCGAGTTCATGCATTTTTGTATTTCACGTTTTTATACTTTGTATGAAAACATAGTATGTGTCATGTATAATTCAAGTCTTTCTTGAGTACCCCACGTACTCATGTATCATTCAAGTTTTCTTGTGTACCCCACGTTTTAAATGATTGTTTATACAAGGACATTAAGGCATGTGAGGACATATGGAGCATTAGTGTTGGCTCCTTTAAGGCATGTGAGCATATGGAGCATTAGTATATTCTCCCTCTAACTATGTCGATTTCCCTCGACTGTGTCGATTAACCTCGACTGTGTCAATTTCCCTTGACTGTGTCGATTACCCTCACTGTGTCAATTACCCTCGACTGCGTCGATTTCCCTCGACTGGGACACCGAAGCACTCAAGTGGTCACATAAGGACCATGAGTGGGGCTCGGCCGTACCCGTTAGATCTAACCCTCGTCCCTAATTAATGAATGTTTTTAATGGCTTGGTACTAGTATTCACCAAGACTTTATGGCATCTTTTGTATTAGTCTATGCTCACATGATCTAGTATTTTCTAGGCTTTTCTTAAAGCTCATCATATTGCACTCACCACGAGTGCTTCTCGTATTCTCAAATCATATTGCACTCGGTTCTCGTTCTCACCAAGAGTGCTTCTTGTATTTTTACCCTTTGTAAAAATTATAATATTTGTAACATGGATTTCACCCCCGAGTTATAAAACTAAAAACAGTTAAAAGAAAAGGGGGAGCATGAACTCACAACTTTGCGTTCCTGTGCGTCGTAAACTTCACCGGATTTGCTTAATTAACGTCGTAACCTATACGCGCTTTCTTAACGTTAGTCACTAGACTTGCGTCGCACAAGTTCAGTCACTATCTCTTGTGTTAAAAATATTTTATATTTTTAACTAAATGTCTTGCTTATATTATTTTCTCAAAAATAAATATAAGTTTTTTTGTATTTTGCACTTTGCGCCCGAATTATGTATCTTGTATGTTGTATGTGTATTTTTATGTTTATACTCCTCATGAGTATTTAGTGTATTTTTAGGTCTTAATACACTAGCACGTATAACACATACTTTATACACTTAGCACAAAAGTTGGTGATAAAATAATATATATTTTTCTCTCAAAAATATACATACTTATATCCATTTTTATTCTTGAAGAAATCCTCATTTCTTATCACCAAAAATTAGGGAAACCTTGGTAATATTTTTAGATACATTTTTAGGGAATAAGTTTCTCAGAAACTTATATTTTTCTAAGTGTCGAAATTTATAGAAATTTCGACAGAGTTTCCCCTAAAAATGGAGGTTTCCCATGTTTTCAAAACATGTGTTTATTTTCTTTTAAATCGTCAACAATCATCAACAACAATTATCAACAATAATCATCAACAATAATCACTAATTTCTCCACTTCATGAACTTGAATATTTACAAAAATGTGTAGTAACTTACTAGCACATTTAGTAAGTCTTGTTATCTTTAAAATAAGTTTAGTTTCTTAAAAACTTTATTTTTAAAGAATTTGAAGTTTCACAACTTCTAGTCAAGATTCACAAAAATATTTCTTTGTTGAACTTCCTTGTTACACAAGTGTTTACACACTTGTTTATTTACTAAAAATATATTTAGTTCATGTAAGATCCGGGTTTTAAACAAGACTAATATTTTTGCTTGGTTCTTCCGAAAAACCACTTGTAGATCTTTAGATCTACATGTTTAGAGTCTTATTTTACAAGAAAAATTACTTTTACTCAAGTTCATGTTTAGTGTGTAGTAGAGTTTCATCATTTAACCCTTTTCATTCTTAACATATTCTATGTCATGTTTCATGAACATGACTAATCCGGGTTAGATGATGATCCGAGCTACCACAACATAGATCGGCACTAAATAATCACCACAAAACAAGTCTTACAAGTTTTACACAACTATACTTCTTTTATCCAACAAGTTCATCATTTTTATAAGACTTTAAACTATGTTCTTTAGTGTTCTTAATTTTTAACTATTAAACCGCCTATTAACCATCATAAACAAGAACAAGATGATGATTAGAAGCACTTACTACTAGCACAAGGCTAGGGAAGTTTCAAAGTGTAAAAGTGGTGGATAAAAGCAAATGGTGAAGGTCCTTCAAGTTCCGTTGCTTGCAACCTTCCTAATTAAGCTCAAGACACCTTAGAATCACCATAGATTGCTTGGAAAGGAGTTGAAAAGTGAAGGGTGAAAGAGGGGTGTTTGGGCCGTAGCCATGGAGGGAGGAAGGGAGAGAAGAGTGTTGTGATGAAATGGTGGTATTTATTGACCTTCCATATAGCATATTCCTAGCATATTTCTGGCATATTCCTGGCATATTCCTGGCATATTCCTGGTATATTCCTGGCATATTCCTGGCATATTCCTGGCATATTCCTGGCATATTCCTGGCATATTCCTGGTATATTCCTGGCATATTCCTGGGTTTGCTGCGTTGTCTGCGTTTTGCAGTGTAAGCATTGTGTCGCGTAGGAACACACGGTACGCGCTTAAACTTGAAAAATAACGTTTTTAAGCGTTTTAATTTATTTTTCAACACGAACTTGATTAAAATAAAATTTTAATCATAACAGAATATTTGTGGGATTAAATATTATCCGGGCGGCCGCCAACGTTCGTTTCGCAGTTTTGTCGTAATTAGTTCTGCACTTAAAGTGTGTTTCAGGTGCCTTTTAGTGCGTGCTTTAGCTTTCGCAACGACCATAAATTAAACCCTTATATGTACTCTTGGGTTTTAATGTACTTTTGTCGTCGGACCTACACCTAGGCCTCAATTCTAATGTCTGACTGCTTTCTGCAGTTCTGTTGACACGATGTGTCTTACCGGTGAGTTTACTAATATTTTTGACGCAACGCTATCATAACGAAATTCTTGTAGCATATATCATGCATGAATTCACTTGTATGGAATTCAAAAATTTATTTGTCTGGTAAACCAGATCATGCACAGTCATTTAAGCACAAATTACTGTTCATCTAGTGTACGGAATGTACGGAAAAGTGACGGTTGTCACACTTATTGCATGAATAAACAATTGTTTATTCATGTACCCAGCCTTCTATAAATAGAAGGCTCACCAAGCATAAGACAATGAGTTAAGCTTAGCATTCATACATACTACTAAACTCCATTGCCCTCTCACCCACAGAATTCAAGATTCATTTGTATTAGATAATAATCTTACAATCACCTTGTAAACTATTTTGTTTCAAAGTGATATAAACTTGATAATTCTGTAGGTCTTGTTTCTTGAAAGTCTGATTTCCATTTCCGCACATCTTTTTCAGATTTACTGAAATCACTTGCTATATTACGTGAAAAGAAGTTTTTAAGTCCAAAACTGGGATCAACAATTGGTTTTAGAGCAGATTGAATAAACTATTTTCAAACGATCAATCGCTCTTCTTCTTTTCTCTAAATATGGCCAGCTTTCAATCTTGGAATAATGCTTTTAACATTGGTTCTATGTCTAAACCTCCGACTCTGGTCAGAGAGGAATACCCCCAATGGAAAATCAGGATGGTCAATTTCCTAAATGGTCATGACCGAGCTCTGTTTCAATCCATTGAAAGGGGTCCACATATACCAATGACTGAAATACCAGCTATTCCAGCAACTGACCAATCACCAGCAATCCCTGCCTCCCGTGCTCCCAAAGTGAAATAAACTGGAGTGCAGAAGATAAGGAACTGGTGTCTGGGGATGAAAGGGCAAAGTCACTTTTAATAATGGCCATCCCCAATGACATATTTTCACAAGTTGATGCATGTGCATCAGCTAAGGAAATATGGGATCAGTTGGAAAATCTTTGTGAAGGAGGAGAAAGGATGAGAAGAAACAAGAGAACAAACAATGTTTCCTCATATGAGAGGTTCAAAAGTTTACCCAATGAAAGATTAAATGATACATATCAAAGATTTACAAAACTTTTGAATGAGCTAAAGAAATTTGGTATTACAAAATCAAATGATGAAAGAAACATAAAATTTGTAGATGCTTTACCTAGAGAATGGAGAAGTCTAACCGTGACTTTGTCCTCAACCTTAGAACTAGGAAATATGAGTCTTCATGACTTATACAACATCTTGATCCCCAGAGAGGAAGAAATATTTGAAGAAACCATTCAAAGAGGGGGATCTTTAGCTCTTATCTCAAACTCACAAAGAACACCACCTACCAATGATCCACAACCATCAAACAACCAAACTCTTGAAATTTCTGATACAACATCAGATTTTTCAGCTTTTGCTGAAGCAATAGCACTGCTCACCAAAACATTTGAGCAGAGGTTGAGGGGAAGAGGCCAGAGATACCAGAGAAGTGACAGAGGGAGGATGGATGGAAGATCTAGGGAGGAAGGTAGATCTAAGGATTAAGGGAAGGCTGAAGTTGTGTGTTACAAGTGCAAGCAAAGAGGTCACTATGCATCAGAATGCAAGACAAAGAAGCTCATGGATGTTGCTTATTACGAGAAAAAGCTAGAAGAAGCAAAGAAGCAGCAACAAGTCAGCTTAAGTGCTGGGACAGATACATGGCTATCTGATGATTCTTCTGATGAAGAAGAAGAGGAAATGGCAAATTTCTGCCTCATGGCACTTACTGATGGCATACCACAAACTTCAGAACAACAGGTAAATTCAGATAATCTTGATCTTGAACATAAGCTAAACAAGCTCATGTCAGATTTTCTAAATTTGCAAGATAAACATCAATCGAATATTAAAAAATCTGATGATTTGCAAAGGACCATGAATAAAATCATTCTTGAAAACAAATTACTTATTGAAGAAAGTTTAGATCAAAGAGCTAAAATTGAGTTCTATGAAAATGAAAGAAAAGATCTTTACAAGAAAATCAATGATAAAGAGATCAATGTAAGAGGTTTTTAACAAGCCAAAGAATTCATAAATTTCATTGAGTCCACACCAAAGAACAAAGGAGAAGGTTTAGGATATGTAAAAACAAGAGGAAGTAAACCCACTGTCTTTGTAAAAGCAACCCATCAGATTTATGATAAATTTTCATCAGAATCTGATTCTGAATCTTGCAAGTCAACCTGTTCTGAATACTCTTTTGAAAAACCCAACTTCAAACCAAAAGGAAGTGAATGCAAACAAGAATCTTTAAAGACTCCAGAAGCAGTTCACTCATCTTTTCAAAATTGTCTACTCATTCCATCACAAGAAAGAATATCAGAAAATTCTGATAAATCTTGTATGTGTGTTGACATACTGAAGCTTGTTCAACACCATCTCCAAAAGAAAAATGTAAAATCTGTTTATGGCTCAGCATATAACAGAATTTCTGATGAAAGGCCAACAAGAGAAAATAATTTGTTTAAAATCTCATCAGAAAGAGTACCCAAGAAAGCCTGGGTACCAAAAACCCTCTAATAATTCCATTTCAGGACCATCATGTGCAGCAGATCTGGTACTGCGACTCAGGAAGCTCCAAGCACATGACTGGGGACAGGAGCTTACTCAGCAACTTTGTTTCAAAGCTGGGTAAAATGGTAAATTTTGGAAATGGAGTGAAAGGGAGGATCATGGGATATGGATGCATAAGGTATGGATGTTTGACCATAGAGAAAGTAGCCTATGTTGAAGGCTTAAAGTATAATCTGCTAAGTTGTGGTCAATTCTGTGACAAAGGTTTTCAGGTAACCATTTTACCAGAAAAATGCATGCTGATAGGTATGGATGATAATAAAATCTATTTAAGTGGAAAAAGAATAAGACAATCAATATACTATTTTGATTTCAAAGAAGAAAATGAACATCCAAAATTATGTTTATTTTCAAAAATCAACAAGGGAAGTAGTTGGTTGTGGCATAAGGTTAGCCCACTTAAATTTCAAAAACCTTAGCAAACTAGCAAGCAAGGGTCTGGTAAAAGGATTACCTTTTATATCCTCAAAGAAGGATAAAATTTGTGAAGCTTGTGAGATGGGAAAATAAAAAAAGAAGCTCACACAAATCAATTTCTGAGTCCTCAATCACACAAAATTCGGAACTTTTATACATGGATTTGTGTGGACCCATAAGTACAGAAAGTTTTTCTAGAAAGAAATACATACTAGTAATAGTAGATGATTTTTCCAGATACACATGGGTTGAATTTTTAAGGAAGAAAAGTGAAACTCCTGATCTGATCATTAATTTTATCAAGAAAATTGAAAATCTGTTAAAACTAACAGTCAGAAGGATCAGATCAGACAATGAGACAGAGTTTAAGAATCCAAAAATTGAGAGCTTTCTTGTAAGTAAAGGAATCTCTCATGATTTTTCTGCTACCAGAACACCTCAACAGAATGGGGTAGTTGAAAGAAAAAATAGAACCTTAGTAGATGTTGCCAGAACAATGCTTGCTTATGCTAAAATGACTACTCATTTTTAGGCAGAAGCAATAGCAAATGCCTGTTTTACCCAAAACAGAACCCTAATCAACAAAAGGCACAACAAAACACCTTACAACATTATCAATGGAAGGATTCCAAGTGTAAAATTTTTGCATACATTTGGTTGTAGATGTTTTGTTTTCAATGATTTTGAAAGCCTTGAAAATTTTGACAGAAAAGTAGAAAAGGTATTTTTCTTGGTTATTCTTTGTCCTCAAAAGCCTATAGAATTTTTATTCTAAACACTAGGACAATCAGAGAAAGTCTGTATGTTTCTTTTGATGACTCATCAGAAACCGAGGTTTCTGGTGAATACATGAAAGAAATAAATTTTTCTGACAAACAAGAAAACTATGAACATCTCTTTGAAATAATAACAGAAGATCTCTTAGAACATGATAAATCTCTCACATACAAATCAACAGATATTTTATGTACTAACCCTGCAAAACAAATGAGTAATGAATCAGAAAACTTGAATCAAAATTCGGATACACTGCACACAACTGAGGAAACTATTCAAGGGGGAACTTCAATCCATCAGAACCAACAACTTTTCACAACAAGTTAAGATGGATCAAAGGATATGTTCATTCTGACATCATTGGCAATCCAGCAGATGGTGTGAGAACAAGATCTGCAACTGCACATGAGTGTGCATTTGTTGGGTTCTTAAGCAAGATAGAACCCAAATCTGTCAAAGAAGCTCTAAATGACTCAGACTGGATTCAAGCTATGGAAGAAGAGCTTGATCAGTTTGAAAGGAGCAAGGTATGGGATCTGGTACCCAAGCCAAATGACAAATCTGTCATAGGCTCAAAATGGGTATTCAAGAATAAATCTGATGAGAACGGCATAATCACTAGGAACAAAGCAAGGTTAGTGGTCAAAGGTTATTGTCAACAAGAAGGGGTATTGATTATGATGAAACTTTTGCACCAGTATCCAGATTAGAAGCTGTAAGAATTTTTCTTGCTTATGCTGCATCCAAAGATTTCAAAGTTTATCAAATGGATGTAAAATCAGCTTTCCGGAATGGTAAAATTGAGGAAGAAGTTTATGTGCAGTAACCAGAAGGCTTTGTTGATCCAAAATTTTAAAATCATGTTTACAGATTAAACAAAGCCTTGTATGGTTTGAAGCAAGCTCCTAGAACCTGGTATGAAACACTATAAAACTTCTTACTCAATTCTAGGTTTACTAAAGGTACTATTGACACAACACTTTTCCTCAAAATACACAAAGGTCATACTTTGTTGGTCCAGATATATGTTGATGACATTATATTTGGAACAACAAATGAAAAATTATGTAAAAAGTTTCAAAAGTTAATGACCAGCCACTTTGAAATGAGTATGATGGGTGAGTTAACCTTTTTCTTGGGTTTACAAGTAAAACAAAGAATTGATGGAATATTTTTGAGTCAATCAAAATATGTGAAAACAATTCTACAAAAGTACTCACTTGAAAGCTGCTCTGTTTCAAAAACTCCCATGGCAACAGGGAACAAATTGGATTCTGATAAAGATGGAATAAGTGTAGATATTAAAACCTATAGGGAGATGATAAGATCATTGCTATATTTAACTGCAAGCTGACCAGATATTATGTTTGCAACATGCTTTCTGGCTAGATATCAATGTGATCCTAAAGAATCCCATCTAAAAGCTGTAAAAAGGGTTTTCAAATATCTAAAAGGCACATCAGAACTTGGTCTCTGGTATCCTAAGGATACAAACCTTGAATTAATTACATACACAGATGCAGATTATGCAGGGTGCAAAATTGACAGAAAAAGCACATCTGGTGCTTGTCAACTCTTGGGAGAAAAATTGGTATGTTGGGCAAGCAAGAAACAAAACTGTGTTGCCACATCAACAACAGAATCAGAATATGTAGCAGCAGCAAGTTGCTGTTCACAAGTGCTGTGGATGGAAACTCAACTAAGAGATCATGGAGTAAATCTGACAAAAATACCAATCCTATGTGATTCAAAGAGTGCAATTGCAATAACAGAAAATCCAGTTCATCACTCAAGAACCAAACACATAGATGTCAGATATCACTTCATAAAAGATCATGCGGAGAAAGGTAACATAGAAATGTATTTTGTTCCAACTGAAAACCAAATTGCTGGTATTTTTACAAAACCTCTTGATGAAAAGAGACACAATTTTTTGATCAGCAAACTTAGCATAGTTAATTTAAATGATGAAGATTTTTTAGAAAACACAAGGACACAAATTGAAAACCAAATTAATGAACATCAAAGTTCTGATAATCAAAGAACAAATCAACTGGTTTCTGACAAAGAAATCCATCAATCTGATGGAACATCTGGAAAATCTGATGAATCATCAATAATTGATGATTTATCAGAAAATCTGAAGAAATATCAGAAAGTCTGGTGAAATCATCAGAAATTCTGATATAAAATTAGAAACCTTGTTGAAACATCAGAATGATCAGTAATCATCATACACTTCCATCTTCATGCATATCCCACATATTGTATATATTCATATCTGTGTATAGTCTGTTTTTGTTTTTTTCTTTTAAATTAAAAAAACAAAAAGGGGGAAAAGTAACATGCATTAAGATAAAATTCAATATAGCTGATAAAATCAACCGTCACTAGAAAATTTTTTTTTAGCAGATTGTTGGATTTTTTTCTTACACTACCAATGCATGCAACGCCATGTTTTCATAAGAAGTTTAAGAGACACGTAGGCACTAAAATGATTAGGAGCTATGAAAGTAGCTGCCTAGCTATTCAATGCTTACTCACACATAGGGGCCTTGTAGACTGTCATATTCTCACTACAACTGCAACAGATATCGTCTTAATTGAAGAGATTGAAATGGAAATGAAATTCTTTGGAACTTTGGCTGTTAATAACATTTATGGCACAACTATCACTTTCACCTATAAATATTAACAACCTAAAAAAGATTTTCTTCACACCAAATAAATCTTCTCTTCAAAAAGCTCTTCATCAGAATCTTCTTATTTTAAAATGGGTCGCCCAAAAATGATGAAAGTAACACAATTCCCCCTCCCTCTTCACAGACATCATATGTAGGATCGGATTCCGACCTAAACGAGTCGTTTGGAAGAGTTCTAGTCCGTTTCAAAGGCGGAAACAGAGAAACGGATGGTAAAACAGCTTATATATTGATTTGACACAGTTTACAATCGAAAGGAAAACCGGCAGCACCTCGGTATCTTGTTCTGGAAAAATGTTACAAATGACAAGTCAACAACACTATATATAGAGTTTAGATTTCGCTTGGACATGCTTCAAGCGAAATCTCATACTCATGATTTCGCTTGAACATGCTTCAAGAGAAACCTAATTCTTTCAAGCGAAACTCTCAAACTTGATTAGATTCGCACTGAACTCGAGACTCGACATAAGACGAAGACGACAGATGACTGCACCAACAGACTCCCCCTCAGATGTTGACGAGTCTTAAGTGTTGAGTCTCCTCAATCTTCAGTCTTTATCAGTCTTTGTGCTTCACTCTTTCTATCAGCATCAACAGACTCCCCCTTTCAATGTGCTGGCATTCCTTTAGTTCTTCAGCATCATCTGCTTCAGGATCGTTGTCTGACTTTCACAATTTTGGCTTTTCAGAATCATCACTTCTCAATCTTTAAACCTGCATAAACTCTACCTCACAATAAATTTTACAATTTACACATTTCAAACATATAAACTTTCACTAATTCAAACTCTTCTCTAAAAACCTAATCAAAATGATCTTTCAATTTGATGAACCACTTGAAAATTTTGACAAAAAATAATCAGTTTTGAACACAAACTCCCCCTCAAATCATACTCATCATGTTTAGCACTCGGAACTTTGAAAATCAGCTTTTCAATACCAGTTGTCGAAAATCTTTTTGTATTTTTCAAAATTTTATGCTAAAACACACTAAAAAATCTTTTTGAAATTTTTGAATGAATGAAATGCAGTAAAGAAATATTTACAGACAATATTTTTTGTGAGTTTGTGCAAGAGGATCATATCAGTTTCTGAGACAGATCACTAACACCGTTAAGCTTCATTTCATATTAAGTTTTAAACAATTTACCTAGATTGTCAGTATATTTGTCCACTTAAATTTTCACACAAAGTTCAACTGATCCGAGATACGAGATTAATGTTTTAAGCAACTTAAACTTATCCGTGTGTCCCACTACTTGAATATACTCCCGTATCCAGATCCCAATATTCAGTCTTACAGGTGAGTATACCACAGATGATATCTGTCAGGGGAATAAATTATGCAACCGTGATAGCTCAGGTCAGAACTTCCGTTCAGCAGAGAGCCTAGTTGACTTTTAGGTGTGTCCCCTTTAGAGGATCTTTTGAATTACAACAGCCATGATTAGCATTTTTCAATGTTTCATCATTTTTTAGCTGAGGGTGGTGCTATTTTTCAAGCAAGCAGAAAGTATTCTCCGGGGACTAGGCCATTGCTTCCGCAAAATCAGAAGTCCCGGGATAATACCCCAGATATCACTGAGTATAAAGACCTAGTATCTCAGAATAAGGGACCTTTCAAACAAGATTTCAGGGGTTACCTATATATCCAAGTTTGTGTTAACCCACAAAACAAGCAAGTTTGAAATTTAGGTTTATATCTCGTCACAATCTACTAAATGTGCAAAAACCTACTGACATATCCACAGTAAGATTGTTTATCACATTTTTCTTTACATTTCTTTAGCATGTTGTGATAGTCCACTGATGTACTATCATTTCCTCTATATGCAACAAAACTCATTTTTGAATTTTATCATGTTTTTGTCTTTTTTCAAATTTTCAAATGTTTTTGGATTTTCTAAAAAATTTACTCCCCATAAAATGCAAACACATTTTAGGAAATTTGAAAATAAACTGTACAATAAAGTGACAACTGATATCGAATCGCCTCAAATCGCCATTCACTCGGCATAAACAATCAGAACTCCCCCTATCACAAACCATTTTCTCATTTAGATTTCAAAACACTTAAGTTTGTTTTAATCAAAATGATTTTTCCGGAAAATGAATTTGTGTTGATAAAAACCATTTGTAAGTTTTATCATTTTAAGAACGGGGATATGGTTCATCATCTTGTTCGTCTCTTGACATATATAGTAAATCAAGTACAAATTAATGTCCCTGATTTACCATTTGCATTCAAGCAACCTCTAAATCAATTGTAAAAATAACTACTTGTAAAAACACACAATACCACTTGTAGGAATGTTACGTCTACATCACCATTTTACCAATCAAGATGCCGATTCCTGCTTCGCACTTACCAACCTGGAAGCTCCGGCGTAGTCATACAACCTGTAATCATCCAAACACTATAAAAAACTTTCAAACAAAAACTTCAAACATTAGAAAAATGCCGATTCCTGATCCACGATATAAACTTGGGATCTCCGGCAAGTCCACAGACTCATTGTTCATAGTATGAACCATCCCAGTCACAAACCAGGGATGGTTCAACTTTATCTTTCTTCGTCTTCTTCTCATAGAACTCTTTAACCCCTTTGACTTTTCGATCAATCATTTTACCAAAAATGTGTTTCACAGTGGGGTTAAAGACCTTATCAACATCAAAAACCTTGTTATCATCATAAAATTGGTTTGATATCTCAACTTTACCAATTTTCTTCTTAAAATTTTCATCCTTCAATGGTGGAAAATGAACATCATCCATTTGAGGAACTGAAGTTTTCAAATTTAACTCAACCTGTGACTCTTCTGATTTTATGGAATCAGATTCATCGCCAGAAGATAGCTCCTCTGATTTCAACCTATCAGAATCATCGCTAGAGCTACCACTAGACTTCTTAACAACCCATTTCTGGTTGTCAAGATTTCCTCTCTTCTTGTAAAATCTATTTGAACTTTCACCAATTTCAAAAATCGAATTTTTGAACAATTTAGTTCTGTCAATTGGTGGTTCAAACACAACTTCTTTTTCTTTCTGTTTATGAGAAACTCCCTGTTTTAATGGTATTGCCTTAAAACAATCTCTGGCAATATGTCCAACAGTGTTGCATTGGAAACAGGTTCTCGTATCTTTCCTTTGTCCAGCAAACTTCATCTCTTCTTGCTTCGTTGCAAGAAACTCACTATTTGACTGCCTCCAAAACTTTTTCTTTTCTTCCTCATCTCTTGATGTACCTGAAACAAATGCCATCTTTGCTTTAAAATCACGAACATATGTTTCATTTTTCTGTTTTTCTGTTGGAGTAAAACCAAGACCTTTCTTTTTGAAATTACGGTTAGGGTTTGGTTTCTTGTGAAAACCAGAACCAGAGCTGTAACCTTTTTTCTTGTTTAATCTTTGTTGTACTCTTGAGGTGTATTTTTTAGGTTTATCAATAAGCTTTACATCTTTTAATTCAGAAAAATTGATTTCTGTTAGTTTGAAAATCTTTTTGATCATCTCAGTTTTTACACCTCTTAGTGGAAATTCCTCATCAGAATATAATTTGTCAGAATCATTCAATGTATATGCAACTTTGAATGTTTCGTCACTCAAATTAGATTTTGATAACAGGAATTCTTTGTTGTAAACCCTTTTAACTGAAGAATTTTGACTGTTGATCGTCGAACTCGAACTTTCAGAACCAGACTTTGACTCTGACTCTGACTTTGACTCCTCAGTTTCATCTTTATCTAACACCTGATCGACGACTTTCTTAATTAACTCGGACTCATGATCAGTGTCAGATGATGTAAACACGACATCAATATTTTCTGGCAAATTGACTGACGACTCCGACTCCCATTGTAAATTTGTTGCTTTTTCGACTCTTTCCTGATTTGGATTCCTGGGCAAATATCCATTTTCTAGCGGGGGTGGACATTTGTTATAACTGACTTCTTGTTTCTTACCAGAATCCTTCTTGTCAATCTTTTTCTTTGTATCATTCTTCTTCTTGTTTTTCATTTCTGGAGTCTTTTCTTCAGTCTCTTTTCCATCATCCTTCTTTTCTTCAGTTAATTCAACTTCTTCAAATGCCTTCATGCCTTCAACAGTTGGATAAATCCTGTCAATGACATAAGAAGTACATGAATAACTTTTCAACAAACGATTAACTCTTTCAGTTTCGATTCTTTGCAGTTCCAGTTTTTGTTCAAGAGCAGCACACTTCTCAATGTAATTGTTCACCACTTTTTGCTTCGTCATAAAAGCTCCTTGAAGTGTTTTCATCGCTGTTGCTTGTTCTTCACTAGTTAAATTGTATTGGTTCATTGCTTTGTTCAGTACATCATAAGATTCCTTCAAACTATTCAAGTTATAGATAAGTGTACTGTTCTGCTTCTTCACAGCTTCACAGTTTTCACACTTTACTGGAATCTTCTTTGCATCAACTTCATCTTCAACTTTGAATTTTGCAACTTCAACTTTTACTTTCCTTTTGATTACTGGAATTTCTTCATCATCACTGCTCACTGGAGTTTTGATCTTTTTCTTCTTCTTTTTAACCTTTTCATCTTCACTGTCACTTTCAGCAAGCAGTTTCATATTAGCTTTGAATTTTCTTGCCCAATACTCACGATCATCATCACTATCTTCTTCAACTTTGGCAACAAAAGCTGTATAAGCTTTGGCTTGATCAGGAATATAGTTATCCCAATTGAAATTTTCCCAGCTAAAACCCTCTGGTAGTTTTTCATCATCTTTATCTATTATCAATGCACTACCATCAGCTCTCTTTGAAGAATTTTGATTAACTGCACAAGCTCTCTTTCCAGAATCTTCAATCACATATCTTCCATGCGCAGTTTGTGCCTGATGTTGTTGTTGTTGAGGCGGTTGTTGAGCAACTTGATGATAAATGGCCTTTCGATAGTAATCATTATTGTTGTTGAAGGGATTTTGAGCTCCACTTGCTTCGCGATTTTTGCACTCCCTCTTGAAGTGTCCTTTCTCCCTGCAACGAAAACAAGTGACTTTAGATTTATCAAAACCTAAAGTAGAATTACCAGCCTCACGAAGATCATCTCTTCCAGTGATTTGTTTGAATTTCTTAGCTCTCCTCAACACGCTGGCTAAGCACCATTTTATGTCCATCAACTCCATTTCTTCAGCATCTATCTGGTCGTAATCTTCCTTTGTCAGCATTGGATTCCCAATTCGACCTGCAACAAAACTACCATAAGATTCAAGAACAGTTCCCAATAAAGACATGTGACTCTTAGCTATTTCTGCTGAATAATCTTCATCATTTTCCAAATTCAGTATAATGTTGCACTGAAGTTTCTTGCCATTCTTTGTTGATGAAATGTTTGGATCGAAAGATGGAAATGATGTGAAACTTGTTTTGCTGTTTGATCCTGATGATAAACTTCCAGGAGAGTTCTTGGCATTGTAAGCAGTTTCTATTTTTGGAGATAAATTTGTAGACTTCTCATTCACCCCTGCTTTATAATACAACCCAATATCCTGTTCACCATCGAAATCTTTCATTCGAATAATCTTTCGTTGTTCCATCTCTTGAGCTTCCAACTTTTCAATAAACTTGCTAAGTGTCAAATTGCTAAAACCTTTCTTGTTTTTGAGCATCATAAGATATGTTCCCCAAGTCTCATATGGCAAAGCATCAGCAAGTTTTTCGATCAACTCTTCATTGGTTTTCTCAATACTCAATCTCTTCATGTTAGCAAGCAAATTGCAGTATCTTTCGATCATCTCTCTAGTACTTTCATTCTTTAATATGCGAAATAGATCAAATTCTTTCTTTAGAAGCGATTTCTTGCTTTTGATCATTTCTTCACTACCACGAAACTTAGACCGTAAAGCTTTCCAAATTGAATATGAAGTTCCATTATGTTGCAATAGAACCAAAATATCTTCTTTCACAGCTTGTTGCAATAAACTCAGCATCATTTTCTCATCTTTGTACTTCTTTCTAGCATTATCAGTCAGATCTTTAATCGGAACCACCTCTTCATCATCATTCATCGGCCGAACATATTTTGTCTCAACACATTCCCATGCATCAAGATAGTTTGCTTGCACCCAATTCTCAAAACGACCTTCCCAACCCTTGTATTCCTCAATGTTCATTAGTTTAGGCGGCTTTTGCATCGTGCCCGTTTCGTTTTCCAACATCGTGTTTTGTGCAAGGCTGATTGGGGTAACCGGAGTAGCGAATGCGTTGTAAAAATCTTCGTCCATTTTTCGGAATTCAAAAATTTCACACAACAGTGAGTTCAAGCGAAATCACCAAGTCAATCACAGTTCAAGCGAAACCTTTCAATTGATATAAGTTCTTAAAGCGAAATCAGATTATACACTCAAGCGAAATCTCAAGTCAAATCTTTTCAAGCGAAATCACCAAATCAGTTTCACTCTCAAGCGAAATCAACAACCTAAGCTTTGAAGCGAAAACCTTTGAAGCGAACCTAGATCATCTTTGAAGCGAAATACTTGAAGCGAAATATTTCAAGCGAAACTTCCTGAAGAGAGAACCTTGAAGCGAAGACCTTGAAGCGAAATGATAAGTGTCGCTTGAAATTTCAAGCGAAATCGAACACAGATCTCAAGCGAAATCTATGACATCATCAATAACGAACTGATTTTGGTCCAATTGAACGTGTAAATGACCGAATTACATTCTGAAACTTTCAAGGCTTTGTTAAAATATGTTATCGCACAATTTGTGAGAATTTGAAGCTATTTTATCCGTAAAAAGTTGTTCGATTTGAAAAGAAGATGTAGAAAAACAGAATTTGTGGCTGAATTTGTGTGAACTCTTCCTCCTTGGCTCTGATACCAATTGTAGGATCGGATTCCGACCTAAACGAGTCGTTTGGAAGAGTTCTAGTCCGTTTCAAAGGCGGAAACAGAGAAACGGATGGTAAAACAGCTTATATATTGATTTGACACAGTTTACAATCGAAAGGAAAACCGGCAGCACCTCGGTATCTTGTTCTGGAAAAATGTTACAAATGACAAGTCAACAACACTATATATAGAGTTTAGATTTCGCTTGGACATGCTTCAAGCGAAATCTCATACTCATGATTTCGCTTGAACATGCTTCAAGCGAAACCTAATTCTTTCAAGCGAAACTCTCAAACTTGATTAGATTCGCACTGAACTCGAGACTCGACATAAGACGAAGACGACAGATGACGGCACCAACATCATAATCTTAGACTTAGGTCTAACTTGGAAGGACCTGCATGGGAGGACTGCAGGTATTTGTATAACATGATCATGCGAAGTTCCTTGGGCTTCGCTGTATCTACACATGTCACCATCTATCCAGAACTTCTTCAAGAATTCTGGTGGAACTCTGAAATCATTTTCAGTGGCACTTCCATGTGGATTGAGAGTAAGGTTATGGTGGTCAAAATTACCCTAAAGGAGGAAACTCTTAGAGAAGTCCTCCGGCTGGGTAATGGTCAAGAAAACACCTTCCTGGATAAGGCAGACGTGCAACAGACCTTGACAGAAATGGGCTATCATACGAACAACATGTCAAGGCAGGTTAGCAAATCTGGTTTTATACCACCTTTCCAGTATTTGGTGACACAGCTTAGTGTCTGCTTCTCTAAAAAGATTGGACACTTCAACGAGCTGTCTCATAGGATGATGGAGGTGATTCATACTGTTGTACAGGAAAAACCTTACAACTTTTCTAAGTTTCTCTTGAGAGACCTAGAAGTAAACATTCACGACCGTCAACCTTTTCTGATCTACCCTCGATTCGTAACCAAGGTGATTACCAGTCAGCTGGACTTCGGAGGAGTGAGAAGCTGCTATCGAAGGGCCGAGCTGGCACTTCAAGAAAAATAAGTGATCCTACCCTAGTGCCATCAACAAATCACACTGGTCGAATAACCAGTCTCTGGTTATATGTGAAGTGCATGTACAACGTGCTGGAGGAGGAGTAGTTGTAGTTTACTTGTTTTATCTGTTTTTTTCTTGTTTAATGATATTTTCTTTTCTTTATTGTTTGTCTACTTAAAAAAACACATAAACATGACAATAGATTTAGGGGGAACTGAAACAACATGTCTGATAAAAACAATGAAAATCTGGTAAAACTCAAATGAAGTCTGATAGATTTAGTGAAAATCAGTAAATCTAATGATCAATCAGAAAATCTGGAAATTGTTCAAAAAAAAAAATTAAGTCATCAGACTGCTCCTACACCAGAAAATTCTCAAAATAACCAGAAAATCTGATAATACATCAGAAAATCAAATTTTTATCAGAAAAATCTCATGGCAACCAGGAAGTCTGACAAATCAACAGATAGAAACATCAGAAAACACTGCCTTTAACCAGATTCAAAGAAACTTATAACCATCTAAATTTTTTTAAAAATAAGTTTCTTTCAAAATATTTTTTTAAGGACTGGAACAAGCTGTATGAAAAACACTTCCTGTATATCAGAACAAAGGTGTGGAGTTCAGAACTGCAATGTAAGTAAAAATCTCGGAACTCTACTTATTCTCTCTCATCTAAAAAAAAAATTGATTCAATCTCTGTAAATGAATCAAATGCATTCTGGTGAAATATGAAGAAAATCCAACTTTTAAAAGTCTTATTCAAAGATTTTCTGATATATATCATCAAAAGGAAAACTTGGGAAGATACACAATCTCAGAAAAGGACTCTATTGGACCTTTTTGAAACAAAAGGGGTCCCACATTGAGAAAAGGTGCAAGTTGGACATTAGTGTTTATCTACAAAATCTTTGGAATCTTTGATTTTCATCAAAAGATTTATATTAAATAAGAGATAAACCAAAGGTTTTTAAAAAACGGTTGTTTCCTAAACGGATCATTAAGGTGTCATTAACCACCTTGAATACAAACAACCCACGAAAAACACTCAAAAATCTCTGTCTCGATACACTATAAATACCTCATTAAAAAACAGAGACTTCCATCTTCAACCTTCAAACTCAAAACCCTAAAAACCCTTTTTCAAAACAAAAACTCAAATTCTCAATGGCTGCTATCAACATCAACATGCCACCAATCGAACACTCTGTTCCTTTCATCACCGAAGTTGAATTTCTTCCATTAAAGAGCAACAATGAAGAAATGAACGATAACATTGAAGAATATGATATAAAGTGTCAAATTCTCATTGAATTTCTAATCAGAAGCCCGATAGCTCAAGCTCTCACAAAGACCAGAGAGGTACCAGAAAAAACTCTTACAACAAGTTGTAAAAACTCTCAAAGTCTCAAATCAAATCGAGCTAACAACACACGTATGGAGAAATATCTTTATTACAATCTCACCGGAGAAAATAAGGGAATGTTTGGAACTACCTTAGACCAAAGCTATGAAGAAGCACCAGAAAAAGAATATATGTTCTCACAACTCGATGCTGTCATGGGTTACAAGACAAAGATTTCAAAAATCAATGAATTCAAGAGAAACAAGCTACCTGCCTTCTGGCAAGTTTTAATGGAAATTCTGAACAAGTGTCTATCATCAGAAATTGGAGGTACAGATCAGATAAATATGAATATTCTAACAATCATGTTCAGCCACATTAATGGGTTGAACATTAATTTTGGAACAGAAATATTGAATCTGATCAAAAGATCAATTCTGACTAATGCTGGAAGGATAGATTCACATCTACCTTTTCCCAAATTTCTGTCAATCATAATTTCTGATGCATTTTCTAAAAGGAGCCTAGAAATTCCAGCATCAGAAAATATGTGGAGTACAGAGATTATGAGACCTTGGACTGATGTAGGATCTTGGAAGTCAGATTATGACGTGCCTGTTCTGTCAGAAAAAGTGATGAATCTGATACCAGAAGATTCACCATACAGAGCAGAATACCTGAAGATGTTAAGTAAAAAGCCAGAAAACAAAGAAGTTTTTGAAAGTGTGTCACCCATGGAGCATGATGCACAAGAGTCAAGCACACAAAAAATGGAGCAGCAGGGTGAATCAGATCCTCACCCAGCTGATGAAGATGTGAACATGAGTCCTGTGGCAGAAGAACATCATGCTGAAATCTCACATATGGGAGAAACAGGTGCACAACACTCTAAACTCAATATATTTCATAATTCTGAGAGTGATTCTGATGATTCAATTCAAGGAAATTATGAAATTTTACATAGAGGCACTGTTTCTACAAAACAAAATGTGAGTGGAACCAAAGACCCATTTTCTGAATCAGATTCTGAAGGAGAAAATGTGGTGACAACAGGTGGAGATCAGTCTACTGATCAAGGAAACCTGGATAAGAAAACTAAGAGTTTCTCAACAACTCATGGAGAACCTAAAAAGGTTCAAGGATATGAGGAAAACCAGAACTTGAATGTGTTTTAATTTCCTGGTGAGGGTACAGAGAATATGGAATATTTCAATCCTTTTAACCTCATAACAGCAGAAAATGTGTTTTCTGCTGGTGTTTGAGGAGGAACATCTGTTGTTTCTCCTATTTACCAAGGACACCAATCTATGTCCACTGAACAACTTCACAAGGAACTTGCTGAGAAAACAGCCACAGAAGGAAAACTTGATCTGATACTAGAAGAAATCAAAAATCATATATCAAAATTTTGTCAGAAATTGTCAAAGCTATACCGAAGCAAGCAGAAGACAACACTGCAGCCCTCAACAAACTGCAAGAGTCATTAGAAAACAGAGAGAGTTCATCAGAACTCAAGAAAGCTCTCAAAGAACTGCAAGAGATCAAGAAACAGATGGCTGAGGTTGCAACTGCAGGAGAAAGCTCAAGTTCAGGAAGAATTCTTTAAGAAATACAGTTCCTCAGAGCCAACAACAGCAGCATGGCTGAGGCTTTTGAGAAGCTGATGGTCGAATTAACTGCACAGAAAAATCAAGAAAATCTGGAGTATCAGAAAATGAAGAAACAAGAAGAAACAAATACTCAAACTCTTGCTAATGTTCATCTATTAGTAAAGAGGTTGCAGTATAATGTTGCCAGGCTAGCAAAAGTTGATCTTCATGAACTGAAATCCCCAATTCCACAAGAGAGACAAGCAGGAGAGCCAGAAACTCCGCAACAACAACCAGAAACCATTCAACAAGATCAAACCAAACAATCAGAAACTTCAACAATTCAAAAACAGAAGCAACCCATGGGTCCCCCTCCTATTAGGACAAAGTTACTCATGGGTCCTCCACTAAACATTCCAAAGCCAGATAGTTCAAGGGTCCAATAGAAAGAACCCGTTCCAGTTCAGTCTTCTTCCACAGCTCTCACAGGAGAAACATAGTTCAGCATAAAGATGGATATAAAAGAGAAGAGAAGAATGGAACATAAAGTGACCTCCTCAAAAAGGCCAAGAAAAGTGATGAGAGAAGATTCAGATGGAAACATCAAAGAAATAGAAGTGCTGAAAGGTGATTTACACACAATTATGTACCCTGAAGAACACCTAAAGCACTACTACTGGAAAGGTCCAGAAGACAACCCAAAAAAGGCCACTCTCTCCAATGAGTAAATGTATTGTTGAAATCAGGAACAATGGAAGCTGGGAAATTCTGCACAAACAGATGACCAATCCAATAGTATCTATTGAAAGAATTGATACTCTGACCACTGGAGGAGGTATCTTAGGCAATGAAGGACAGAACAAGTATACCTTGATCAGAAAAGACAACAGTGAACAAAAGGTTACTGATGGAAATCTGGCTGATGATATTGACCCAATGGGCATAGTCAAAATGAAGAATATCATTGATAGAGATAAAAGTGGTTCAGTTGTGATCAAAAGTTCAGGAGCAAAATTATATAAAAGGGATGCACTAGCAGACTTTGATCTGTGTATCAATTTCGAGTATAGCAACAAAGTACTGTTACCTCCTCCCAACAACACAATTCCAGCTGAAATCCCTTCTAAACTGGTAAGAACTAGAGTTAAGCTTAGCATTCATACATACTACTAAACTCCATTGCCCTCTCACCCACAGAATTCAAGATTCATTTGTATTAGATAATAATCTTACAATCACCTTGTAAACTATTTTGTTTCAAAGTGATATAAACTTGATAATTCTGTAGGTCTTGTTTCTTGAAAGTCTGATTTCCATTTCCGCACATCTTTTTCACATTTACTGAAATCACTTGCCATATTACGTGAAAAGAAGTTTTTAAGTCCAAAACTGGGATCAACAATAGTCTTTTTGAAGTTTTTGTTAAGGTGTTGAATTAATCTTGGTTTATGTGGAGGAAAAGCTAAAATTGAGTGTGGATTGCGTTATTCGTTGTTGCAATTATGTTGAAGCGTGTTAGGATTTGGATATGGATTTGATGTATGTGGTTTTATCTAGAAATCGATCATGAGAAAAGAATATATTGAAATAATCTAGGCTTATCTGCAGAAACACCTGAAATTGAGTATGGCTTATCATGAGGGTTTCTTTGGGTGGATGAAAATCGATTGACGAAGAATACGGTTCTGTGTTTTGGAAATCCTAGGGTTTCTGTGAGATAGGTTATAATGGAGGATTTAGATGGTGGTGAGGATGAAGCTGTGTCGATAGAAGGGGTAATCGTCGATGCTTCATGGTGGTGGTGTTGGTGGTTGCTGGTGGGGTGGTGGTGTTGTTGGTGGCAAGTGGACGGTGGTGACGGTGGTTGTGGTGGGGGGGGGAGACGATGGGAATAGGTGGTGGTGGTAGGAAAGGTAGAGAGAGAGAGAGATAGAAATGTGATAGAGAGAGAAAGAAATTATGTCTGTATATATGTATAATCTTTTTAAAAAAATGATTAATGTATTTATTATTTATTATTTTTTATGATTATTTATTTTAATATTTAGGGTAAAATGACCAAGATACCCTCATGTGGGGTCCAATTGGTCAGACTTAACCATGAAAATTAACCGAGTTAGGGTTAAAGGACATCACGTGTAAGGGTTTGTAAACATAGAGTACATTTTCTGTAATTATTAACGACAAAGGACAAAGTTTTTAATAAGTGACATAAATAAAGGACGATTTTTGTAATTTACTCTTTTAAATAAGATTCTTGTCTTAGGAGCTTAACTTTCAGTTTATATGATGTGATATACGCCATTATTATAGGTTTTCATCTTTTCGGGGTTGTAGTTTTACTAAGAAATATTTATTTTTATTTTATTATTTTTATTTATACCATTTTTTTAGATGTGTGGCTACATACGTTTTCTTGACTCTTATATCTTGGTCAGGGTTTCACGAGGATAGAGGTAATTTTTACTTACATTTTTCTCTCCAGATCTTAACTATAGATGGGCTATACGTGGGAATGTTTGTTGTTATTGTTTGTATATCTAATACTAAGACTAGAGGGTATGGAGAGCCATATCCTCAAGAGGATGGGCCGCCATGTCACCACCACGTAGGAAGGGCTTGAGGGTGATGGACCTAGGGGGGTGGAGGATGAAGCTCTTTATATATACATATATATGTATGTATGTATAGGTATATGTGAGAGAAGGAGAGAGGAGAGAGGCCCGTCCTCTCCGTCTTGTGGGAGCCGGTTTTCACGAGGGGGCGGTGTGGGGGACCGGCGCCGGGCTTCGCCGGACCTAAGCCGGCCCCCATACCGCTTAGTCTAATAAAATAGTCTACTTAATGTCACATGGCATTCTCATACTAATAAAAGAGTCTACTTAATGTCATATGGCATTCTCTCATTTTGTTCACTAATATTATTATTATTAATTAATAAAAAATAATGAAAAATTCCTTAACAACTTAATACTAATAATTGCTTTATTTTTTACTTAGATATTGATCATTGACTTTTTTTTTGGGTAAAGGTTTCACCCTGGTAAATTTTATATCACAACAAACCAACGAAGAACAAGAGGAGGGCAAAAAACAAACAGCCAGAAATAAAACCAACAGAAAACAAGTCAAATCAAATTAGCAACTCAACATAGCTAATCTGAAATGAACTGAACTCTAAACAAGACCCATCAGCCGATGCCTTCATAGATGACAAGCCCTTTAGGCAGCTTCCAATCTCTAATAATTTTTTCCACTTGTCTCGAGTTCTTGAACTTCAATGTAACCAGCTTCAATCGGATAGAACCATTAATAGCATCAGTAACTTGTCTAGCCGACCTCTGCGTATTAGCAAACAACCTGGAATTTCTCTCTAGCCATACCTGGTAAACAATTGCAGCTACTAGAATCCTACCAATCACATTCTTTGCCGATTTTGAACCCGATGTATTAACAAGGTGTTGAAAAATATCCTCCCATTTATCCGTCAAATGTTGCATAGCTCCAAGAGGTTTTACCATCGTCCATACTTGTGCCGAGAAAGCACATTCAAAAAATAAGTGAGGATGAGAGTCAATACCATGCTGGCATAATGCACAACACATCAGCCGAAGGTTCACGGCTCCACCAACCTCCCATTGCTTCAACCTGTCTTGAGTCTTTAGCTTGTTCCCAATCACTAACCACATGAGGAATGCATGACGCGGAATACATTGAGAGAACCAAATAGCTCTATGCCAATCCACATTCGGACCACGCGGTCGAAGAGTTTCCCAAACAATCTTAGACGAGTAGCTTGTTTCCTTGCCGTTAGTATCAATCCAAGCGACCGTATCTTTCTTACTTGGAGTTAGAATCGGAGCCTGCATCATTGTGAGTGCCGGGTATGAGTTTACCCAAGCCTCCGGCCATGCCCATTGACCATCGATCACTACTTCCGCCACCTTTGTGTTAATGTGAAATCCCGCACATTGGATCATTCTAGGCGTAATAATACTCCCAATGGGATCCATATTCGACCATTTCTCATACCAAGCCGATGTTGCCATACCATCCCCTATCTTCGACCACATGTGTTCACGAAGAAGCGATCTAAGATTTAAGATTTTCCTCCACCCCCAAGTATTACCTTGCTTCAAAGGAACATCCCAAAAACATCTTTGTTTCAGCTTGTACGTGTGAATCCATTTTACCCAAAGCGACTCTCTATTCGTTAAAAGGCTCCAGATATGAAAAGTCATCAATGCCTTATTAACATCGTCAAAACGTTTGATCCCCAAACCACCTTCATTTATTGGCCGACATATTGTTTTCCACGCTACTTTGGCCTTGCCTTTCCCTATAGATCCGCTCTTCCATAGAAAGTCTCTCATTTTTCTTTCAAGTTCCTTTGAGATACGCTTTGGAAGGATGAAGACGGACGCCCAATATACATGCATAGATGACAGCACCGATCTAATAAGTTGAAGTCTTCCCGCGAAAGAAAGAAACTTGTCCCCCAATACATGATTCTATTCTCCATTTTTTCAACAAGAACTTTGCAATCTTTATTCAATAATCGAGAAGATATAAGGGGAACACCAAGGTAGTTTACTGGAAGGCTTCCCTCTTTAAACGCCACAAGCTCAAGAATTCTTTGTTTAACCTGGCTGGTCACATTAGCAAAATATACCGTGCTTTTTTGAATACTTGGAACTAATCCGGACATGTTTTTAAAGCTTTCAAGAGCTTCTAAAACAAGCTTAACCGATTTAACTTCTCCTCTAGCAAACATAAACTGGTCATCGGCAAAGCATAGGCTCACAATTCGTTGTTTATCACACTTATTGTGGAACCAAAGTTTAAAGATGTTGCTACCATGTAATCCAAACGAAGAGTAAGAACTTCCATTACTAGTGTAAACAAATAAGGCAACAACGGATCACCTTGCCGTAGCCCCCTCTCCCCTTTGAAGAAACCATGTAGGTTGCCATTAATGCTCAAGGAAAACGTTGTAGATGAAACACAAGTCATGATCCATTCTATCATACGTTCATGGAACCCAAAACCTGTAATAATAAGCCTCAGAAAACTCCAATCGACCGTGTCATATGCTTTCTGTATATCAATTTTAAACGCACATCTAGGAGGGCCAGTGTTTCTATGGTAATTATGCATCAGTTCTTGTGTGAGCATAATGTTGTCAGAAATTCTCCTGCCCGGGATGAAAGCCGATTGGTTTATGCTAACTAGATCATGCAAACCTTGTTTGATTCTATTTGTAATGATTTTACTCAAACATTTGAAAATAGTGTTGCAACAAGATATTGGTCTATAGTCCGTAACATACTCCGGAGTTGATTTCTTGGGGATTAAAGCAATAATAGTGTGGTTTACCTCCTTTAAAAGCCTACCGTTCCTGAAAAACTCCCGAACCGCAAAGCACACCTCGCTCCCTACAATATTCCACGCTTTCTTAAAGAAGACAGACGAAAAACCATCTGGACCCGGAGCTTTATTATCCCCAATGTCAAACATAGCATTCTTTATCTCTTCATTCGAAACCTCCGTTACCATCAACTGAGCTTTGTCGGATGTCAGCTTGTTCACAAATAAGTCTGGTGAAGGACTTTCCAATATATTATCTCTATGACCAAGGAATTTTTCATAATGATCAAGAAGCGCTTTTGCAGCATCTATGCCTTCATGTTGCGTCCCATTAACGTCCTTAACAATCTCAATTCTGCTTCGGTGGTTCTTACTTTTAATTGAGTTGTGAAAAAAAGATGTGTTCGCATCTCCAGACCCGAGCCATTCTACTTTTGCTTTTTGTTTCAGAAAACTCTCTTCATCCAACGAGACCTCCATAAACTCTTTATATGTCACGGCCTCCTGGAGTCTTAACTCATCATTATTTGGTTCGCTATCCAGCCGAAGCTGGATTTCATCCAGCTCTTTACGTAAACAATCTACCTTTTTATGTAAATTACCTTGGTCCCGAAGCAACTTCCTTAGAGGCACCTTTAAAGATCTCATCTTCGTAACTAATCTAAACATATGACATCCTGCCACCTCCTCATTCCACCTGTTAGAGAACAATTCCGCAAACTCTTTCTTATTTGCAATGAAGTTAGCAAATTTGAAAGGTTTCGGTTTATCTTTAGACAATGATGGGAGTTTTAGAATACACGGCGTATGGTCCGAAATCCTGTTAGGATGAAAAAACGCACAGGCCGCTGGAAATATGTCTATAAAATGAGCATTAGCCATTATCCGATCTATTTTCTTGATGACACCAGTTCCCTTTTTTGGTTTTTGTTTCCAAGTGTATTGAACGCCTGTACTATTGACATCAAAAGCCTCCAAATCATCAGCACAATCTCTAAAGTCACGCATACCCGTATTTACTTTAGACGAACCAAACAAGTTATCTTCTAAGTTCAGAGAGGAGTTGAAATCCCCTAGAAGAACCCATGGCTTATCATGAACTAAAGCCTTATGATAACGTAAGTTCTCCCATAGATCACGTCTAGTTTTATAATAGTTATCAGCATATATGAAAGAACCGAATAGAGTTTTTTTGTCCCTCTTGAATTGAATTTGAACGTGAATAGCTTGACTCGATTGAGCCAGAACCATAACATCCACGTCATTAGCATTCCACCCCAGAATTATTCGAGTTCCTTTTTGACAAACATTCCCATTTGATGTCCATTCCCAAGACCTCCAAACGTTTTTGCAAACACTAGATAGATTACTAATATCAACATGAGATTCAATAATAGCACACACCTGGAACCCATTCTGATGAATAACTTGTCTAACCTCTTTTTGCTTTAGAGGGCGGTTCAACCCTCTAATGTTCCAAGATGCTATACTAGACATGGGCAACGTTTTCACCGGGAGTGCTTGCCCCCTCAGTTTTTTCTGGCTCTTCCACTATGGATTGAATCGTTTCATTGTAAACCTCTTGCACTTCATCACCATCATAGTAATCATCTACAATATCATTTTGATCCTTCTTTTCATCCTTCCATTCTAGATCCCTTCCTCTAAGCCCATGTTTTTGGGTCGTATTGTCCAATTCTTCACTTAATGCACCAAATTTGTTGCTAGTTTTCACACTGTTTGTATCCACCACTGGAACTGGATTGGTCACCTTTTCCAATTCATCTATAACATTAATGACTCGAGGAGCCTGCTTCAAATTTTTTGGAACCGGTCTATATTCAAACCTCGTACCTTGCTTCTTTGTAGAGAATCCATGTTTCGCCTGATTTTTCTTTTTTACCACTTTATAGCCGTCTTCCAGCTTATTGCCATCCTCCTTAGCTTGCTTAGTTATTTGCTTTGGACATTTTACATCCGTGTGTCCAAACACCTTACATCCCTTACACCGGGGAAGCTGCCATTCATAATCAATCTTGACCAAACTCTTAGAAAAACCTTCTTCTTCCTCCAACGAGATAGCAATAATGACATTCTCCTTCGGTTCTTCTTCAGCATTTACTTCGATCAATGCTCTAGCATAACTGCTTCTACCCCATGATTCAGCACACATAGTAGCCGTGTACGAATCAAGCATCCTAGGGGTGCCCACCTTTGTGGCTATCATACTCAGGCCGTCTTCAGAAAAAGCTGCTATAGGAACATCATGCAATTTGACCCAGATCGGAACCGATTTTATATCTTCTTTTACCAGCTTGACTGAAGGTTTCCATATATTCAGAATTATCGAAAGATTGCGAATCAACCACGGCCCATTTTCCATCACTCTTTCCATACCCTCTTTCGAGCTAAACTTAAAGAAGAAGAAGCCGCTAGCATTCATCATTATCTTCACAATACCATACTTTTCCCATGTATTCTTAACATAATTTTCAACAATAGGAAAAGGCAATCTCTTACCTAAAAAATATCCGTATAGCGTGTTCGTAAATCTGTTCTGGATTTTTTCACCGATGCAGCCGGGATAACCACATCAGCTCCTTCAACCTTAGAGTCTGACTCCAGAGTCCGGAAATTGATTTTCTTGTTACTCGTACCCGCTTCAGCAACACTGGCATAAGATTTTTTCGAAACATTTTTACCTGGTTCAGCTTCTCCCATAACCTCAGATCGATCGAAAACTACATATTTGCTGTCATTATATGCCATGTTGGTGTTTGCATGAACCTCTTCTCCATACAGGCTATCATTCATCGAGGTGTAAACCCCTCCTCCATGTTGTTGCTGTTTGTCATCTTTCCTAATGATTCCACGTACAGGAAGTAAAACACTCCCATCAGCTCTTTCAGAGGCACATTAATGTTTTTTATCTTCGAAACCAGACTTGGAACACAATTACTTCTCTCCATGCAAACAAAAAATCAAAAGAACACAAAAGATCCCAGCCGACTCCACATACACATGCGAAACCCTAATCCTAAAACCCTATTATCAATCCTCAACCCTTAATCGATTAAACCAACGAATCAATCTAGCTAAATTAATCTCAGTTAACCGCAATCAATTACAACCAGTTTAATAAATCAGGGTTTCAAAATGATAACTAAGGCGGCGATTAAAAATCGAAAAACAAGAAAAAAAACCCTAGTTTCAAATCGATCTATATTGCTAACTAGTTCGTTATAGAGATTTAAATAATCAAACCTCTAATCACAGACTGTTATACAAAAAGATTTCAAAGAAAGATAAGGATTTCATGAAGAACAAAGGAAATCGCCATAGGATAGATTTGATCATTTACTTTTGGCTTATCTAAAATATATAACTAGTTATTAGTAACATTTCTACTTATAATAAACAATTTCAAATAAAGTCAATGTAACAACACCTTCTAATTCTTTAAAAAGGATTTTTACTATATGTTTAAAACATCTATTAAATAAAGTATTAATGTATATTATAATAATAAAAATCGTAAATTATAGGTTAATCCGATACTTGAAAACCGATTTACTTCCATGCTTTGAAAACACTTTTAATGTTATTAGACCCGTGTAACACACGGGTTTAAGGATAAATGGAGTTGTATTTTTAGGCTTGCCAAACTAGTGATAAATACCAAAGGTCAGTGTTCTAGTGACATTTTCAAGAAATATTGATCAAAAGAATGGTTTATGTATTGGAAATTGACTACAGGTCCTATCACTGGGTTATCAAGTTATTGAGGCACTCATATTATCTGGAAGTAATACTGGCACTCGAACATTTATCCCTAGATTTTGTTTAATACCGAAAAATAGAAGTATTTCATTTAAATTGAAAAGAAGACAGCTTCCTCTCGCCCTATGTTTTGCTATGACGATAAATTTTTAGGACAATTTCTATGTAAAGTTGGTTTGTTTCTAAAAGAATCGGTTTTTACACATGACCAACTGTTGCATCATCTATGGTAACAAAATTCACTTATGTAAATTAATAAAGACCCTATAAAATTAAATAATTTATAATTTTATATCCTTAAACCCGTTGTAACGTCTCGCTTTCTGTAACTTTCCTTATTTAGAAAGACTGTTTGTATTTCTATTTATGGAAACTTGTATTCTCTTTGTATTCGTTTTTAATTTCAAATCATTGTAATCGAGAGTTGAATCATAATAAAACCCGACCTTGCTATACACTGTGTTATACTTATTTCATACATACTTGTTATACATTCATTATACATGCAAACTTGATACATCTATACGCAAATACATACTTATTATACATGCAAATTCATTTATACATTCATTTATTCATACATTACACATATGCATTGCACTTACATGTTTAAAACGCTTAAAATCAGCAAAACACGCGAAAACGGCCAACTTAAATCTTCATGCAAAGGGATCAGTCACTTTCGTGTGAATGGAGAGCCATCCTCACGAAGGGCCCCTTCCGCCCGAATCTCCCATTCGTCCCAAACTCCCTCTCAGCCTATAAATACGCACCCACACCCTCATTTCTCACCTTCCACAACTTCGAAATTCTCTCTAGCATACTGAACTCAAACATCTCAGCTGAACACTTTCCAGCAACTTCCTAAGTGAGTTTACAACTCATGAACACTTTAATTTCACCTAAATTCTTCTATTTTTTTCCATCTTTTTACATTACCCCATATCAAAACAGCTTGGTTTCTCTTATTTTCCTTGGTAATTTGATAACAACTCTTAACATGTTGAGGGCCAAGCTAAAGATTGGAGTTTATCTTTCAAACTTCTAAAAACAACTTTCTGATTTCGAACTTGGCAGAATCATGGACCCATCGAGCTCACAAGCTAAGTTCATAGTTGTGGGTTAGTGTTAGGGTCGATTCCAACCAAGAAGATGAAAAATTTAAACAAAACTGAATTGTTTTCATCTCGAAACAGAGCCTCTCGCACGAATGGCAGTCCATTCGCACGAAGGGATACATTCGCAAGAAAGGTGTTGTTTCTCCCCGTTCCGACATTTTCTAAGTGTTGTTTGTTATTCTGATCCTTATTCTCAATATAGACGATCCTATAATAACAGAGTGTGAATCGTGGAAGCCTTGGCTTCCAATCTAGTTCCACCACCTCACTTAAACTTGCAAAACGAACAACCAAACAATCTCCTAGACCTATAATAAGTTAACCTCGTCCAGCCTCCAACACTTGGTTCACACCTTCCATGTTGAGACGGCACACCCGGATTTTTCTTGTTCGGTTGTTTGATTTTTAAATTCTGTCTTTTACATTCTATATTCATGACCAGCAGGTTTGATTAACTCAGTTAACAAACTTGTGCTTTGGTGAACTTACAATGAGATTGTTACCTCCATACATGACTTCTGTGATCTATATAACATTAGGACTGTACTATACTATATAATAAAACTAAATAACACAACTTGACCCACAAACATAGTCGAAAAATGGTTAAAACGTTCGAAACGAAGTTCGGTTCACACCAAACATATTCCATTCGCATGAAGGGTAACCCAAGACGCCCCGCTTGCGGTATGCTCATATAATGTATATATGCGTGGGCGCTCGGGGGGCAAAAGTGAAAGTGCACTAATTTTAACGTTATTTTACTAATTTCGTGAAAATAACGTTAAAAGAGGGGGACGGTTAATCATGCATCATGTGGTGGCGTTGATAGCCAAAAGACAAGGGGGTGCATGCACTAATCGGCGTTTGTCTCAATTGCTGAGTGTTATGTGCCTTATGTCCAAGGCTTGATGCAAAACCACAATCGAGCCGGGGGTCTCATTGGAAGCAGCCTCTCTATTCCTACGGGGTAGAGGTAAGGCTGTCTACATCTCACCCTCCTCAGACCCTACCTTAGCTTTGCTATTGGTGGGATATACTGAGTATGATGATGAAGGGTAACCCAACTCACGCGAATGGAACCCACTCGTGCGAGCTGTCCAGTTGCCCGAACAGTTTGTGTTACTTCGGTTTCCGCTTATTTCGTTTCCTCATTCCTTGTTATTGATTCAGACGGGAAAATAAGGACCCGTGAAATCACAGAAACTCAGTGTCTTAACGAGTGCCCGGATGGAATATATTTTCTGTTTTATCATACTTTTATACTTATATACTTACGTACTTTAATTTCAAATCCAAATCCTCCATTCAACTCCAACAACTCACACCTTTGTTTACCCATTTGTAGGGTAACCTCGGTGTTCCAAGCACTCTCGTCAACAACTCTTCAACTCGCGGAACAACTAACGGTGACTAGCAAAACCGTGAGTATACACGAACACCCTTTTTCCATTTTACACTTTGGGTGCAATATGTTTACATATAAACCTACACAGTTACACTTAGACTTTTATACAACCGCACAAACAATCCAAACATGCATGCTAATACGTTATACTTTTTTCATGTTTCTGGAACATTCTTATGTGCTAAACTTGTCATTAACTTTGTACGAGCCTCCCCTTAACATGTATAGCGCAACAGGAGTAACGCACCACCCGTAGTCTTGTGGTCATGTTAAGTCTTTAATACTTGCGGTAATCAAAGGATTGACTTGTATAATCGCATTCCAGTTTTACGTTAATCTTGATAACTAAGTTTGCCATGTGGATTCGTTTAAATCATTTTATACTTATGCCTTGTATTAAAATTGTATACTCGCCAATACATTTTGTATTGAACCATACTTTAAAACATGTTACAGGTTAATGATGTTGATATCGAAGGAATCTAGTAGGGATGTTTTAGATACATGCTTAGATTCTAGATCATGTCGTTGTACTTTTGATTATTGTAACTTGTTGTATTGTTTCAAACATGTTGTACTTTGAATTTCAAATGGTGTACTTGATTTCGTGTATTGTACTTCACAATCTTTGATATGAAATGAAATCAGTTTTTGAATTAAATATTATCGCAGTAGTGTTATGAAGTGTCGCAACCCCCGACCCCTGCCCTGGAAGGCGGGCGGCCGCGGCCTACTCAGAGTTGGTGGTATCGGTGTTTATTAATTTGGCAGCGGAATTTTCATCAGGACCGTAGTTAGGAAATATTTTATCAGAGTAAAACACCACATTTTATAATTAATAAATATATGGGAAAAACCCAAGTTTCCATTACAAACATATTTTTAGGGATAAACCCTAATTTATTGAAAAAAAAACTTCTTCTTTATTTAGGTAACTTTTATAGCCACTTTTCCAAGCCTTCAGTGCTTTCGAGTTGGCTTCTATTTGGCTTTCACATTTTGTTACCTGAAACGCGTTTAAAAACATTTTATCAGCAAGAAATACTGGCGAGTGAATCCCAGTTTAATCAAAATAGGTTTTATCATTTTACAGCATTAAGGGCAATCCGGCAATTACATTTGTTTATATCTACTTTAATTACCACCCACGGTACTGTCAATCCTGACTTGTGGTAATGTTACTACTCACAGTGTAGTAACAAGTTATGTATACAAAACTCCAACATACCGATGATAATTGTAGAATACAAAATCTCAATCACTGTTAATTATAATTTAAAACAATTGAGGTTTTGTAAAAACAATTTACAAAAAGAAGGATTAACTCACATTGTTATTTTAGGTATTTCCCTTGTGACTTCCTGGTTATAATCTAATAAATTAAACAATGCACACACGTTAGTATAATAACCCAAATTTACATTAGTTATACCTTCCCCGAGACAGAACTCCAATGACTGAGTCAGGCAGAGCCTTGACATGCGTTACATAGCACTAGATCAATCGGCAGCGTATCTAATACGTAACCGGGGGTTATAATACTTACAACGAGGTGGAGCTTCGTTAATTAGGGGGTATTATACTCGATATTATAATTGTTATTCAGAGATTTAGAGAGAGAGATCGAATTTGAACGATTTGAAACTGAATGTCGATGGCCTCTATTTATAGGGGACTGTTTGGCTGCTTTCTCGCGCCCCGCGACGGAGACAAGAGGGGCCGTCGCGCCCCGCCAGGGCCTCTAGGGTAGGCCCTAACTAGGCTGACTTAAGGGTAGCCTCGACACGCAGCCTGCCACGTGGCGGCACCGGGTTAAGCCTGGTGGCCAGGCTGTCGCGCCCCGTCAGAGCCCCTTAAATTTTGTTTTATTTGATTTTTGTAAAAATTAAGGTATTTGGGGCCCACTTTTCGTATACGGTGTATTTTAAGACGTATAGGGGTGTTATAAGTATTTTAGGAGGGTTGTTATATGAAGTCTCGAGCAATCCGGTTTTCGTCTCACTCCGATGTTTCCGCCATTGGTTGTGGTGTGACACTCGTTTAGTAAACAGGTCTAATAATCTTGTTAATTATAATAAATAAGTTTATAGGGGAAGGTTCTATACAGAACACTAAATATTTCTAGAACACGTAGAACACAATGAATCACCTATTTTTTCAATCCTAAAAACCTAAAAAGTAAATGAAAATGTTACAAATGTAAGATTTATTGTTTCTTACACTTGAATTTAAAACAAAATATGGAAAACTGTCACTTTTCTTATAACCTACACATATGTAGGTTATGTGTATGTTAAATTAACACCATGTATGTAGGTTATGTGTAGGTAAAAATATATGGTCTTTTTATGTATATATAATACACATATGAATCTAAAAAACATAAAATTTAAAAAATATGAACCTTAAATCCCAAAATTAGTGTTTTAGGGTTGTTCTTTTTGTTCTCACAATAATTAGTGTTCTGTAATAATCCTCATCCTAAGTTTATATATATGTATATATATAATATATACGGTTTGGTTAACGTACAATTTTTGTTAATGTACGATACGTACGAGATTGAGTAACAACATGCGAGTTTTTCTTGATAACATGCGATTGTTTTTTTACACAACATGCGATTTTAAACATTATCAACATGCGATTTTCTTTGTAATACAACATGTGATTTGTGTTTTTATACAATAATGTGACTTTTTTCGTAACATGCAATTTAACTTATAACATGCAATCTTCAAATATCTGACACTCGTACTGTCACACCCCAACCGATAGCGGAAACATCGGAGTGAGACGAAAACAAATCGCTCAAAGTATCATAACACTAAATGTGACAATATAGATTAATCAAGATTTCATAAAATACTAAAAGTCATACAATAATTCAAAACATGATCCAAATTGTATCAAACATAATCCAAAACATTGTTTATTCTAAGTTCACCCTAGTTTGATTCTTCATCATCTTGTCTAGCAACCTGCAACATGTATTAAAATATGATCAACAATAATGTTGGCGAGTATACAAGTTTTGATACATAATAAGAATAAAATTAAAATATGATCAACAATAATGTTGGCGAGTATACAAGTTTTGATACATAATAAGAATAAAATGTTTAACGTGCTCATATCCAACATGAATTGTGACAACTGCCACTTTCTGGTAATTTTCGTACATTTAAATCAATCATTCAAGTTACACAATTATCAGTATTGAATGTCCGAACTGCATGATTACATGACATACACTTAGAATACTCATGGAATACATATTTATGATGCACATGATTCATTTTTATTGATTACATTTGAAACAATTTAAACAATGCGTCGAAACAACTAGAAAAGCACTTAGCAAACTAGTATTCTGACGAAAACGCAGGATCCGCAGAATCCATCTTAATGATATCTTTAGGACTCAGACGAAAGTCTAACATCAAATATACATTAAACCCTAGCTAGGAATGCAAGGGTATGGTCTAATACTTTCCCGATGTCCGATAACACTAAAAACTGCCGAAAAGCACTAAAAGCGACAATTTCAACACTTTTCCGCAGAAATTCTGCAGAATTCAGCAATTTAATATTTTTGCAACATGTAAAAGTAGTGTTTAAGATCGAATTCATATGAGGATAACTTCGAGTATCATCCGAACCATAATCACATCAATTCACACAACTTACACAAGCTTAGCGTTCGAATAATGACTAACGGAAACAACGCCAAACGAATATCCGAATGACAGCGGATCTTTTTTTTTTGTGACCATCTAATGTTATTTGGATCATTTAAGGCTAGTAATGGTCACTTAACACATTGAAATATTTGAAATCACTAAACATGAAAAACACTTAAACTTTTTACTACATTTTTACATCATAAAACACTTAACCAATTTTAATAAATTCAAGACTCCCCCCCCCCCCATGTGTGAACGTTTTATGTGGGTCCCACACCCATATTTCACATGCAAAATATCTAGATATTTTCTATAATTACAAGTGGTGTTACTAGTGGATGATTATATGTATTATACTTATCCTAAACTAGATATTTTCAATCATATTTACACCTTCATTTTCACACACTAAACCTCCCAAATATCTTCACCAAAATTCAGCCAAGAACACCTTCATTCATCTTCATTTTCTAGCCATTTTCTTGATGATCAAGGTGTACTTTTATGGAAGTTATGAAGACCTAAGACATCTCCAAGTTGAAGCAAGCTTTTTCATCCATTTTGGAGCTTTCAACCATCATAATCTTCATCATCTTTGCTCATCATCTTCATCTAGATCATCCCTAGCCACAAGTGCTAGAAGTGAGCTTCTAAATCTATTTTTTTTCATACTTATTTATGTATATGATGATTTAAGAACATGATATAACTAAAAGAATCATACATAATATTATGAAGATACAAAGAAGCAAAATAATAATCATGATATATATGTTTGTCTTTGTTGTGATTTATGACTTATTACTTTCATATTTGATCTTGTCATGATGAATATCATAAGAATAAATTGTTAGATGATGTTTAAATACATGATTTAACAAGTATACATGTTTATATTAAAAGGGTTTTTGTTAAACATAAAGGTTTAATGGATGATCATATTTTTTATGTTGTTAAAGTATTTAGTGTTTTTCATCAAAAACAATACTTTTATAAAATTATAAAAAGAAACATACAAGTTGAGATTTTTGTAAAAGTGGATCGAAGTAAACATGGACTTTGATCTAGTTAACATATGTTATGATCATACCAAAAATCCTACTTGATTTTAAGATCATCTTAATGAGGTTATGTTATAAATCTCATGTGTTATTCTTTAAGAATGTTATGAGTAAATTGATTGATGAATTCGAAAAGAAAATGATATGTTTATTTAAACATGGTAAAGTGCTTAATACAAAGGTTATATGGCCAAATTTTCTTAAAATTCATATGTTAACAAAATTATAATTTCTGGCTAAATCTTTACAAGATTAAAAAGATTGTTAAAGAATGGTTTCTGATAAAAGCAAAGTTAGATGAATATATATTTTTGAGAAAATATATATTTGGTCATTTAACAACTTATGTGCAATATGTGATACTTGGTGTATTAGTTATATGTATCAATTAGGAACTTGAATATAATGACACAAATAAACACATGACATATTACAATCAAAGTCTTACAAGGTTACATATAAATACACCTTAAAGGCATAATACGGACGATCCGAATGATCGGACACAAATTATGGTCAAATCGGACGACGGACAAAACCATAAACATATCGCCAATCCGAGAAGTTACTACGACGCTTAGGCGATCATTCGACGCGAATACATATAAATCACCGACAACAATATCTGGATGTTTTGAAACTTATAAAAACTATTATGTTTTTAGAGTAAACTGCCATTTTGGTCCCTGTGGTTTGGTCATTTTTGCCGTTTTAGTCCAAATCTCAAACTTTTTAAATCTGGGTCCCTGTGGTTTCATATTTATTGCCATTTTAGTCCAAAATTCAAAATCCCCCTTCTTTTGACTGTTCCAAAAAGTTTGAGATTTGGACTAAAATGGCAATAAAAGTGAAACCACAGGGACCAAAATGGCAGCTTACTCTTAATTTTGGACTAAAATGGCAATAAAAGTGAAATCACAGGGACCCAGATTTAAAAAGTTTGAGATTTGGACTAAAATGGCAAAAGTGCCCAAACCACAGAGACCAAAATGGCAGTTTACTCATGTTTTTATTAATTAAAACTTTGTGATTTTTATATAAATTACAAGATTTTACTAAATGGGCTTATATTCACAAAATGGACTTATTTTTACTAAATGGGCTTATATCTTTACAAATGGGCTTATTTTATACAAATGGCCTTGTTTTAAACAAATGGGCTTATATTATATAAATGAGCTTATCTTCCTAAATGGGCTTAACATAAATACATGGGCTATGCCCAATATCAAAACATATGGGCTAAGCCCAATACCAAACATATGGGCCAAGACCCAATAACATTAAGCCCAATACTATTTAGGCCCAATACTCTTAAAGCCCAATACTATTTTAGGCCCAATACTCTTAAGGCCCAATACTATTTAGGCCCAATACTATTTAGGCCTTATACTATTTTGGCCCAATAACATTTGGGCCCAATAACATAAATTCTTGGGCTAGGCCCAATAACATTAAGACATGGGCTCGGCCCAATGAAAAATAATTGGTGAAAATACAATTATACAATTTATTCATATAAGACATAATATCAAGAGGACAAGATCCGATAATACAACTCACAAGATACAAGATTACATATATATATATATATATATATTTGGTGAAATATATATATAACAGTTTAACAATTCATACATCTAATACACAGTTCAAAGAATAACAAATACAAACAAGTCTTATTACATATTCAAGATAGAAGACTTGTACATGAGCCAATACAAAGACCGAAGTGTCTAACAAATCTAGGACCTTTGTAGGTCGTGATACAATTCAAGACAACTGCAAGTGAGGTTACAATTACATACAGTTTACGGATGCAATTCTGTGAGTTCATGTCCCCTTTTCATCTTAAATACTTTTCAAGCTTTACAACTATCGGGGAAAATACATGTACAATAGTATGATAAGTCAAGGAATGAAACACCTTAGATCATGTGCCAAATTAGGGCCATAACTAAAGCACCATTAATCCAGTTTGGACCAAGGAACAAAGGGTTTTATCTAATGGGTTTTGGCGAGCCCCACTCTTGGTCATGGACCCATACAGAAGAGTGCGTTTGTGTCCCAGTCGAGGATAGTCGACACAATATCGTCTAGCGTTGGTTTGCTTCCTATTTCGTCACACATATTAATGTCCTTGCAAAACATTAATGATCACGATTTCATTGATGCTTTTCATACTACATTTGATACAAATAAAAATACATCTCATATTTTACAGATACATCTTATATCCAGTTTGGATACAATTACAATTGAGACAAATACATCTTACATCTTGTTTTGATACAGATACATCTTATACAGCTAAACTGCATGAACTCGCTCAACTTTTGTTGATGTTTTCAAACTTACATGTATTTCAGAGAATTAGTGGACCAATGCAAAGATTTCAGTTCAAGGAAAACAAGTATCAAGACTCCATGCCAACTATTGAAGGGTTTGACTGTTATATATCGCCTCTTTGCGGTGATATAGTGGTCAAAGCCTTGACATTTTAAGACCTACATTTTGATGTATGAAACAATGACAACTTATTTTTCATTTGATGGTTTGTAAACAATGTACATAACTTATGTTGCGATCTTTTGAATAATTATGACAATGGCATTGGAGCATGTTTTATTCATTTAGTATGTTTACTTATATCGTTATGCAATGAGAACCGAACAGATCACACCTCGCGCTTCCGCTATGAGCGGGTGTGACATGAATAATGTATACAAGTTACAAATATGCTGGACTAGTTTAAACTATATGTCAAACCCAAGTTTCCAACGCAGTTGTGCCTTCCCTACATCATTGTAGCGAAGAGGGGGTTAACAAGGACGGTGCATTAATCCTATAGCGCTATAATTGTCAAGGTATACTAGCAAAGTTAATGAGCATATAGATACAAGTGTACACATAGCATATAAGACTAACAAGTATCACATGTTTTTATGTTTAAAGGTGGATATAGTGTGATCAAAATAAGTTTCAAGTATTGCTTGTTTTTGTTTAATGTACATGTTGCACCCAAAGTGTTTAAAATGAAAATGGGATCGAGTATACTCACAGTTTTACGTAGAGTTCCACGTAAACCATGAGCGGAGTTGATGAAGTCTCGAGATTGTGCTGAAATGGTAAAACGAGAATATAAGATAACTGATGTGAAAGTGGGTTGGATCAGAATGTTTAAAGTTCAAGAAATAAAACGAATCAAACAATATCAACCTGTTCGTACGAATGGGCATAGTCCCTTCGTACGAACGAGGCCTCATGCTAAGTACGAATCAACTGTTTTAGAGCATAAAACGAACTGATTAAATGTTAAACAGTAAGGTAAATGATTTAAAATGGTAAATAAAATGATCAGATGTATAAACTGGGTTAAATCAGAAGATAAAACAGTTTGGTTTGTTTGATTAACAGTGTGGGTTCGTACGAACGGGCGTAGTCCCTTCGTACGGACCCACAGTGTTTGTTCCGAAACCTTTTAGTTTTTATCTGATTTGTTTGAAAATGTTAAAGTATCCATTTAATTTACTTAAATCAGTAAATTAAGTGTTTAATTGTGAGAAACAAGTGTGAAATAAGAATTGAAATTAAAACAGATGGTGCGAACACAAGTGTGTTCGTACTAACGGGCATAGTCCCTTCGTATGAACCCACTGTTCTTGATGAAAAACTTATGTTTGATCTTGTTCAAACGGATCATTCCTTGATGGAAATTAACCCTAACGCATGCCCTTAACTACGAATTAAGTTAGGGTCTGATGGGTTCCAGATTCCATCAACATCGTGTAATAATCGAAACGAGAATTTAATAAAGTTGTAAAATTTCACCAACTTTGATCCAATCTTGTATAAGTGATGCTCCACCACAGTTTGCCTAGGCAAAACGAGTGGAAACCATCTTTGAGATAGTTAAGATTAAAGGTTTTTGAGAAAAATTTAAGAGTTTGTGATTAGAAATACAAGAAATGAAATAAAATAGAATTGAAATGAAGAGGAGAAATCTTACAAAGCTTCTGATCGCAACAACAATTCGAGAGTGTTTGCAAGAGAAAATGGCGAATTGGAATGAGGGGTTAAGGCCTCTATTTATAGATTTGAGGGTACGTCAGGGTTTCCTTGATTTTCGCCCATCCCCCTTCGTATGAAGCTACTCCCTTCGTACGAAGGGCCTGGGTTTTAATATTTTATTTTCCAATTTGATTATTTTATGTGTTTTAATCAGTTTAATGAGTATCAAGCATCAATAAAGAATCAAGAATCACTATATCGTTCAAAATGGGAGTTATAAATACAAGTTTATACATATGTCTCACATGAATACTATGAAATATGAAAAAAATAACTACGTTCTCATTATGATCAATAGTCTCGAAGTACATATTGAAACGAAATAGAATACAACAAGAGTACAAGTGTCTAAAAATAGAAAGTACAACAAGACTTGCTAAAATAAGGAAGGTACAAAAATGTGAAGCATTATACGTACGATAAGGCATATTGTACATTACACTTTCAATATATATATATATATATATATATATATATATATATATATATATATGGAAGGGTTAAAATGAGAACTCCCCTGGGTTGTGAGAACTTGACAACTCCTTGAAAAAATAAATTAAAAAATTGATATTTATTTTTATTTTTATGTAACTTTTTCAAAAAAAAAAAATCGTATAGGACTTCTAACACCAGTGTAAAACAAATTTACACAGTCGTGGGGTTCTCAGTGACTTCATCAGTTTTTTTAAACAAATTTACATCGGTGTAAGACAAACGTACATGTCAAATAAAATGTCGACTCGTAAATTTTTTTCATAGATGTCTTATTTAGATGTTAATCTACGTTTGTACAAAATTTGGTTGCAAAACTCGTACGATAACTAGAATTTCCATGGGAGTTCTCGTGGTTCTCACAACTCGAAGTAGTTTTTATCAGAAATGATTTCTACACACACACACACGTATATATAAATATATATATATATAATTTTGTTATAATTATACAAATAATAATTGTTATTATATGAATATATATTTAATATATTTAAAAAATATATAAATAATCGGCTTGCTTAGGCTCGCATGTTGGCTCGTGCTTGAAAAGTGAAGCTTGGGCTAGAGCCCGTTTACTAAACAAGCTTATTTTTAGACTATGGTTCGAGCTCCTTGAAGCTCGCCTTGTTTTGAACTTTGTTCCAGCCGATCCCGGGTAGCACCACAGCTTGACTCATTTACACCTTATACACACACGCATGAGGAGGACAAAAGGATAATTTTATATAAACTTTAAGTAATCGTAACTTATAAAACATATCGTACAAGCATTTAAAACGTATTGTTTACTTTTAAATCAACCTCCTCCCATGATTTTTAAAAGACCACAACTTTACGTTAATATTTAAATAAAAATTACATAAACAAAACAATCATTTTATTCTTTTTAATTTGAGTATGGTATTGCTATAGTTTTTTTTCTTAATTTAAAACATATAAAAATGTTATGTGATTATTGGTGTTACTTCGCACGGTTATTTATACACATGAGAATCTCCTTCATGCGGACTAACCTTCTTTCGTACAAACGTAGTTACATCCGTGCGAATGAACAAACGTACGAAAGTAACTTATAACTCAAAACGTGAATAATCTAACATTTGTCCTATTATAGACTCGACATGAATCGATGATGTAGGCAGCAGACATTGTGTATAACCAAACTCCCCCTTGGATGTTGCTGCTGTCTCGATCGGTCTTCTAAACTTCATAACTTCAAAAACTCTAACGCCCGAAGAAATACTTCGTAGGTCGTTTACGTTTTAGCTCAACGTAAGACATTGGAATTTGATCAGTAGGAATTGGCTTATTCATGAATTGAAATCTTCTAATCGATACTTTCTTCATGATCGCCGCAATCCTTTCTTCATTCTTTACATCTTTCAAAAACTCCTTTCTTTCTAACTCTCTCCATTTTGTTTCCCACCTCTTTCCAGAATTAATGTCATATGCATAACAGATTCTGATTACATTCCGGAATTGCATAGCTTCTACTTTGTCTTGCGCGTCATATCATATTTTGTTGTAGTATAAGCACTCAATATCTTTCTTTGATAGGTTCACCAGCCACATTGGATCTAGAATCCTTATCACTCTCCACAAATTTATATAACAACTTTAAAAAGATTATATAATATAATTTATAATTTTATGAAAATAGCTTGGTTACAAGTGTAAATAAAACTAGTTAATTATATTTAACGGCTAAACACTATAATATCTAAGATGTGATGAAAATAACTATTATAATAATAAACATTTCTTAAAGATAGGTGCAAATAAATATGATGTTTAAAAGTATATAATAATGTTTATATATAATATTAACTGATAGTCCATAATTCATCCGGATATATACATACATATATACATATATACACATATAGATACATACATACATACATACATACATACACACACACACACACATACATACATACATACATACACACACACACACACACACACACACATATATATATATATATGCAGGAGTTGACTACAAAGCCTACTTTTCCTTGTGACATGTGGCATTTAGTTATTTTATACAAAAGTGCATAATGGTAATTGGATAATTATTTTAATTATGGAAGATTTAATATCTTAAAAAAACTAATGAGATTTTTAAGGACATTGCATATCTTCTTTGATTTCAAAATCCACAATTCTCTTTTATATCGCAATGATCGCTAATTCATATTCACATTCTATTATTTCTTCACAGAGTGTTTTATTAGTTTCTGGTTTCTTCACATTGTGTTATATCAATTTCACAATTAGACACATCTATCACGCATTTCGAAACATATAACACATTCATTACTTTCTTGACGTTGTGTTTTATCAATTTTCACAATTGCACGTTTGTAACATGCAATTCACCCCAAGTAAACAGTTTGGAAAAGAGGGAAATGAAACTCACCTAATAGCGTAACTCAAGTATGTAGGCACAATTTGATTGTATTGCTAATCCAATCCTAATATCAATAGTGTACGGTTAATTACCAAACAACAACGTTTGGATCGGTAATTGCTTTATACCAAGCTCGGTTGGGATTATTCATGTGAGAATAGGTCAATAACCTCAAAGTATGGCGATAGATATTGCCTTAGTGTCAAATTCACGTTTGGCTTTCATGCACCATTTTATGTGCCGATCACGGTTGTTTGTTTTAGGTGTTCGGGTATTATACCTTCCAATTGTGGTGCCTCTAAATTCGGTTTTCGGGTATTATACCATCTGATTCTCGACTAATTAAGCAACTTCTAAGCTTCTAAAGCCTGTGTTGGACTAGATACAGTACCTACACACCATGTATAATGCAAACATGTATTCACTATCATCAATCAAGCCTTTTAGATCATCTTTTTCAATTTGGGTTTGTTGTGTCCATTTCTTGTCGAATACCCATTGTTTTTTATCCATAGACACTATTTTTCCACCATCAAACATCTTAAATAACCTTGTTACATCCTATATACATTTAAACAGCCCTTATGGGCACAAGAATCAATCCTTTATGGATCAAACTCATTTCTTTTCGTTAATTACAAGTGTTAGCATAAAAAGAGACTTAAAAACATAAAGTTTAAGCTTTATACCTAAGGATTTTGGCTTGGTTTTGTTGTGTTTTGCTGGGGCAGAAGGTAAACGGTCACGAAACAACGCATTTTTCACGCGGTTTTTTGTGTTTGAAATATACTAACCCAACTTTAACACCCGAACACTTTAACTTTTTTACTTGAAATACATTATATCAATGTTCTATAAGTGTTTTTAGGGTTACCTGATGGTACAATGCATGTTTGGATGCTACGGTGCATGTTAAAATAGAAGACGTTTTGTTAACCAGAAACTGTTTCGTTTAACATGCTAGCTACATACTAAGGCCACAAAATCCTTATGTTATAGTCTAATTATCATGTCTACGTAAACCCATATCTCTGGATTTCATTTATGGCACATCCGTTTGTTTTTATTTCGTAAATGCATTGTTAACCGGAAATCTTCCATTTAACTTGTCTTCTGTACATTGAGGCATCAACCCCCCCCCCCCCCACGTAAATTACTAACATTAATATGTTAACTATAACGTGCCCTTAGATTTGTCCGAAGCATGAGCAAGGTTGTTTCAGTAATCTTGTAAGTCATCCATCTCGATTAGGCTTTACCTGGTTTTGCCACGAATGTCACATTCTCCTTAGGCAAAGAAATTTCGTCCCCGAAATTCAATGTATCTGCAACCTTCTTGTTGGGGAAAACGTGAGGATATTTTTGCGAAAATTCATCCTTCCGCTCCAGGTGTATTTCGATCCTATTTATGAGTTCCACCAGACTTTAACGAGTGAAATTTTATTGTGGCGTAATTGCTTCGTTTTCCCATGCACTATTTTCATGGGCTCTTCCACAAAGTGGAGTATGTCATCTACATGTACGTCTTCCAATGGTACGATGGCAGCCTCGTTAGTAAGGCATTTCTTTAAGTTTGACACGTGGAAGACATCATTAATGGTACTTAATTCAGAAGGTAATTTCAATTGGTAAGCTACGGGACCAACTTTATAGATACCCTCATAAGGCCCAATGTACATTGGAGCTAACTTTCCCCCTTTCCAAATTATATCACACTTTTCCACGGTGACACTTTTAACAATACCTTGTCGCCTACTTCAAAGGATAATTGTTTTCTGCAGACATGGGCATAGATTTTATATCGATCTCGTGCAGCTTTTAGCCTATTTCTAATCTTATGAATCTTATCTGTTGTCTCTAGAATCAATTTAGATCATCTGAGTTGGGTATCATCAACTTTAGCCCAATAAAGTGGCGATCTGCAATTTCGCTTGTATAGTGCCTCGTACGGTGCAACCTGAATAGAACAGTGATAACTATTATTGTACGAAAAAATCGATTAGTGGAAGATGTTTATCCCAGCTTCCTCCGAAGCCCAATACACATGCACGAAGTAAATCTTCCAATGTTTGGATGGTTCGTTTAAACTGACCATCGGTTTGGGGGTGATAGGTTGTGCTCTAATCAATTCGAGTTCCCAACACATCCTGCAATCCTTGCCAATTATAACAACCCTCAAAAATGTCCTAAAACATTCCGTAATCGAAAAACCAAACTCACGTAACATTATTTTGTTTGAAAAATGAAAAAAATAATAAATTTATGTTTATCGCAAGCCGTGACAAACTAAGGACTAACCTTTCATGGGGCGCGAGAGGCTTGTAACATTCCGGTCACGTCTTGGGACTCGTGTCGTCCACGCGTCACACCTACATCGCTGACTAGTCACACCTAAACCCTAGCTAGGGTGTCTCACGGGCCGCGAGAAGAATATTTTGAGTCTGTCGCAGGGCGCGAGAGGATCAGAAATCAGCTATAAATAGAGCAATCGGTCAGCAGTTGCAATTCGCTTAATCTCTTTTCTTTCTCTCTATATAAAGCATGAGAGTATACCCCTAAAATCACGATTCCCTGCCCTGTTGTAAGTGTTTTAACCCCTGATCACTGATTCGATACCCTGTCCGATCGAGCTTGAACCCAGCAACGGATGCCAAAGCGCTGCCTGACAAAGGCTATGCTTTATAAACTATGTTGGGGTTCTGATCTCGTGATGTATTGATAAAGTTGAATTGGGTTATTATACTAACACGCGTGCATTGTATATTTTTAATAGCAACTCAGGAAAATCACCAGAAAATATTATCAGAAGGCTTATAGTAAAACCCTAAGTTTACAAACTGAGTCATTCTTCTTTTCATCAAATTTATTTACAAAATTTAAAATGTTTTTCAAAGTTATACTTACAGGGATTTAGTTTTTGTATTCTACAATTACTGCCTGTATTATGGGGTTTGTATACAATACTTGATAATATTCACAATTGGACAATGGGTTAGCCAATGTGTGATATGACCATAGTCACAGATCCATCGAGTGACAAATACTTTGGAGTTTTTGTTAGATAAAAACATTGTAATTACCCTTAATACTGTAAAGTTATAACCATGTATTTTTGTTAAAATAGAATGTACTCGCCTGTATTTCTTGCTGATAAAATATTTTTAAAACATGTTTTCAGGTAACTTGATGTGAAGCTATTAAAAGCCAGCTATGGAGCACTGAAGGCTTAAATAAAGTGGCTATAAGTTACCTAAATAAAAGAAGGATTTTATGTATTCAGTAATTAGGGTTTATCCCTCTAAATACATGATAAATGAAATATGGGTTTTTAGCCCTTTTGTTTAATATAAAACATTTGGTGTTTTACAAGTCTGAAATTAGTTCTAACTACGATCCTGATGATTTAATTCCGCTGCAAATTTAATAAACACCAATACCACCCATCAGGCTCGCGGCACCCGCTCCTATGGTGGGGTCGGGGGCTGCGACACCAATAGTGCGAAATGAAATGACTATCATGATCTGAAATGATGGCAATGGGTACTCCATGCTAAACCACAATTTCATTAGTGTAGATTTTTGCTAGTTTCTCCGTCTTGTAATTAGTACGGATAATAAAGTGTGCGGATTTGGTTAGTTTATCAACTACTACCCAAATTGCATCGTGGCCTCGAGGTGTCTTAGGTAAGTGGGTCACGAATCCAATGCGATTTGTTCCCACTTCCATTGAGGTATTTGGGTTGTTGTAGCATTCCCGACGGTTTTTGGTATTCATCTTTGACTGTAGTACACGTTAAGCACTTACTAACGTATGTCGCTACGTCCTTTTTCATGCTCGGCCACTCGTAAAATTCCTTGAGATCATGGTATATCCTACCGGGACGAATAGAATAATTAGATTTGTAGACCTCGTCCATGATTAATTGTCTTAGATCCTGGAGAGTAGGAATCAACACTCACTCTTGAAGTACAATATTTCATCTGTCATCCTTTCAAAATTCTTCTCATTCCAGTTGAGGTCCTTATTCTCCACTTGACCTATCTCCAATGCTTGGTCCTCAGCAACACGAAATTGCTCCTTGAGACTAGTTTGAACTATTATTCCAAGTGCTCGCACTCTAACTAGTCTAACTCTATCTTCCTTACTCAAGGAAACAACTACTACATTGGCCTTACCTAGGTGAAATCGAATTTCACAATCGTAATCATTTAATAGTTCCACCCATCTTCATTGCCTCACGTTCAACTTCTTTTTAACAAATATGTGTTGCAAACTTTTATGGTTCGTGTAGGTAACGCACTTTGTTCCGTATAAATAATGCCGCGATATCTTAAGTGTAAAAAAAAAAACTACTCCCAGTTCCAAATCATGGGTCGTATGATTCTTTTCGTGTATCTTCAATTGTTGGGAAACATAAGCAATAACTTTGTTTCTTTGCATCAGTACACACCCTAAACCTTTACGGAATGCGTCACAGTAGACTACAAAGTTATCGTTTCCATCAGGAAGGGTGAGAATTGGAGAATTGCATAACTTTTGCTTCAATAATTGGAAAGCTCCTTCTTGTTCTTCTCCTCACTCAAATTTCCTATATTTCTGATTTAGGAGAATTAAAGATTTCATCAATATTTTAACATCTCATTATGATTATCCAATATTAATCTCACCCGTTTTCTCTCATATTTCCTTCTCTTTTAGAATTCCTCCTCGTCAAAATGCTGCTCAAGACGCCGATATGGCGGCTATGATTGCTCAGCATATAGCTATTGTGCTACCAAATCTTGTGACTCAATTAAACCAAGCCAACAATAACAATAATAATCCACCTACTCCGTGCAACTTTAAACAATTTAACTCGGCTAAACCGCTCAAGTTTAGTGGTTCTGAAGGAGCAACTGGTCTCCTACAGTGGTTTGAGAGTACATTGCCATGTCCAATGTCCAAACGAGCGCAAAGTAGAGTTTGCTTCAAGCGTGTTCCAAAAGAGGGGGCTTATGTGGTGGAACGGAGTGATGAGAGATAGGGGTCCTGATGTAGCGATGGCTCAGACATGGTAAGAGCTTCGAGCTCTTATGATGAAGGAATTCTGCCCACGTCACGAGCAAAGGGCACTTAAGAACGAATTCCATGATCTTAAACAAGATAGTGGAGAACATCTTGGCTACACAGACCGTTATGAGGAGTTGGGTTTGTTGTGTCCTACCATGGCTTGGCCTTTGGATAAGGCAACTGAGAAGTACATAGATGGCCTTCCTGACCCAGTTTAGGATATTGTCACCGGTAGCAATCCTACTACCATTAGACAGGCCATTGAATTGGCTACCACCCTGACTGACTCACAAGTCAATAAGGGTAAACTTCATCGCAAAGGCGAAAAGAAAACATCTGCCAAGACTACTCAAGAGAAATAGAAGGGAAACAAGGCTGAAACCTCCAAGAAGTCTAGGAAGTGTAAGGCTTCCAAGAATTTCGCTGTTGTTACCCAACCAAACTAAGTTGCTCCTAACCAACCAGCACAACCTCCCACCATGAAACCATATGTTGGTAACGCACCTCTGTGTAACAAGTGCAATTGTCATCACCAACACCATCTAGCGTGTCGACATTGTTCCAACTGTGGACGAACTAGTCATTTGGTCAACGCTTGTCGCTCTGCTCCTGCCCCGAATCAAGCGGTTCAAAACCCTGTTCAACAACCAGCAAATCCTGCAGACCCCATTATCCACCTGGATCATGCTACAACTATGGTGATCTTACTCACTACAGAAACAATTGCCCGAAGTTAGCTAATGCAAATCCAACCCGGGGACATGCATTCAACATTAATGCTAACGAGGCTCATGCCAAAAATGAAGTGGTGAACGGTATGTTCCTTGTTAACAACCATCCTGCTTCTGTTCTTTTTTATTCGGGTGTTGATATAAGCTTCGTATCCCTAGCTTTTAAACCTTTGCTTTCAATGCCTAGAACTAAACTTGGAAAGCCCTTGACAGTAGAGATAGCTAGCGATGAACCCCTTGTACTCGATTCTGTCATTCGTAGTTGCCAGTTGAACCTCAGTAACCACCTTTTTTCCCATTGACCTCATGCCAATGCAACTCAGGAGCTTTGACGTTATAATAGGAATGGATTGGTTAACCAAATACCATGCAGAGGTGGTCTGTTTTGAAAAGATTGTTCGTGTGCCTCTTTTGAGTGGTAAAATCCTAGAGGTTCGTGGAGAGAAACCCACTAGTAACCTTAAACTCATGACCAGCACCCAAGCCCAAAAATACCTATGAAAGAGTTATGTGGCCTTCTTGGCACATATCGTAGAGGAAAAAGGAATGGGTAAGATTGTTCGAGATTATCCTGAGGTATTTCCTGAAGAGCTACCTGGTTTACCCCCAACACGTTATGTTGAGTTTCGTATTGACCTTGTACCTGGTGCCAACCCTATAGCCAAATCTCCATACCATCTTGGACCACCTGAGATGAAAGAATTATCAAAACAGCTTCAGGAACTTTCAGACAAAGGATTCATTCATTCGAGCTTTTCACCTTGGGGCGCTCCTGTCCTATTTGTGAAAAAGAAGGAGGGATCTTTCCATATGTGTATCGATTACCATGAGCTCAAAATATTCACGTTCAAAAATTGATATCCCTTACCTCACATTGATGATCTCTTTGATCAGCTACAAGGTGCTACTTACTTTTCAAAGATTGATATGCGTTCAGGGTATCATCAGCTTTGTGTACTCGAAGAAGATATTCCCAAGACTGCTTTCTACACACGATACGACCACTACGAGTTCACTGTCATACCCTTCGGTTTGACGAATGCTCAGGCCATCTTCATGGACTTGATGAATAGGGTTTGTAAACCTTATTTGGACAAGTTCATCATTGTTTTCATTGATGACATTTTGATATATTCAAGAACCCGAGCTGACCATGAACAACGTATCCGTCTAACGATAGAACTCCTAAAGAAAGAACAACTTTACGCCAAATTCTCCAAGTGTGAATTTTGGCTTAAGGAAGTTTAATTCTTGGACACATTATCAACGAACAAGGTATACATATAGATCCCGCCAAAATCAGTGCGACTAGGGATTGGAGTACGCCTACAACTCCTACCGAAGTTCACTCATTTCTGGGTCTCGCGGGTTATTACCGCCGCTTCATTGAAAACTTCTCAAAGATTGTGGTTCCCCTCACTGCTTTGACTCAAAAGAATAAACCTTTTGAGTGGGGACCCAAACAAGAAGAAGCTTTTCAGACCTTAAAACGAAGGCTCTGTGATGCACCAATTTTTTCCTTACCTGCTGGCAATGACGACTTTGTCGTATATTGTGATGCATCAAATTTAGGCCTTGGCTGTGTTCTCATGTAAAGAGACAAAGTTATAGCCTATGCATCAAGACAGTTAAAGATCCACGAAAAGAAGTACACCACTTATGATCTTGAGTTAGGTGCTATTGTTTTCGCTCTTAAGATTTGGAGACACTACCTTTACGGTACAAATGTGTGGTTTTCACCGACCACAAAAGTCTCCAACACATTTTCAATCAAAAGAACTGAACATGGGACAACAACGTTGGGTCGAACTTCTAAACGAATACGACTGCGAAATTCGCTACCAACCTGGTAAAGCGAATGTTGTAGCCGATGCACTTAGTCGTAAGGAAAGTGTCAAGCTCCATTGTGTTCAAGTTTGATCTGATATTCAAACCCGTATCTTCCAAGCTCAACGTACTTGTGTTACACAAGGCATGTTCGGTAATGAATTACCACATCATCTTGAGCTCCAACTTGAAACAAAAGACAATGGGTTATTTTATTACATGAACTATTTGTGGGTTCCAAGTCAAGACAATCTCCGTACCTTATTGATGAATGAAGCTCATAAGTCTCGTTATTCAGTCCATCCTGGTGCAGACAAAATGTACAAGGATCTTCACGCCCAGTTTTGGTGGCCAGGTATGAAGGACATTTCCTTATATGTGTCTAAATGCCTAACTTGTCTTAAAGTTAAGGCAGAACATCAACATCCATCTGGTTTGCTCGAGCAACCAGAAATCCCGGTTTGGAAATGGGAAAACATTGCCATGGATCTCATTACCAAATTACCACGTACATCTAGAGGTCATGATGCCATTTGGGTAGTGGTTGATCATCTAACAAAGTCAGCACACTTTTTGCTGATCCCTGAGGATTTATCTGTTGACAAACTTGCCAAGATCTATGTTGATGAGATTGTATCTCGACATGGTGTTCCTTTTAACATCATATCAGACCGTGATGATCGTTTCTCATCGCATTTTTGGAAGACCATGCAATATGCCATGGGAACCAAACTCAACTTGAGCACTGCTTATCATCCTCAAACGGATGGACAATCTAAAAGAACAATCCAAACACTGGAGGATATGCTTTCGACTTTGGTGGTAGTTGGGATTCGTATCTACCATTGATTGAATTCCCCTAGAACAATAATTATCACTCCAGCATCAACATTGTCACACCCCCAAAATCCACCATGCGGAGTTCCACTTCTTGGAGGCGTGACGTGACCAGGATCGAGCCACCAGTCATATTGAACATCATAATTAAGTAAATAAGACCAACCACAATACGATTGGTGACCAAAGCTAGTTAACCATGTTTAGTTTAAACAGCGGAAGCATAAAAGTAAATCCAAAAGCATAAGTCCATAGTTTATAAGTTAAAGTTCAAAACGCAAGATTAATAAGTTCATAAGGATTTAAATAATAAGCACGGAACATAACACTCCGTACACCACAATGACTCCTTCCTCGTGCAAACTCCAAGCGTTTAGCGACCTGTAAGGCATGTAACAACGAGTCAACAACAAAGTTGAGTGAGTTCACGTTTGGTTGTTTAGTTTTAAGTTTTTTCTGAAAAACGTGGTTTGACTTTCGTTGGCTTAATAGCCGTGGGGGTTACCCCGTAGTTGAAAGTATGTTTAACCAGTTCCTTTTTCATTACCCAAACCATAACCATAATCAGTGGGGGCTTTCCCCGTTTGAACTACTAGACGGTATGATATCGACTACTACACAAATAAGTTGTGCCCTATATCAGCGTCTATCACAGATAATCTGCCATAGTCCATTAGTACACGCCCGTCCGACCAGCACGGTGTGAGGTTTGTTAAACCTAATAGCGCTATTAACTAATGACTCGCTCGCCATTGGCCTCGACGATTAAGTCGATATAATGAAGAGGGACTTATTGATAGAGTTTTGTCTAGCTAGTTTTTAAGGTTGTTGTCCTACACCAGGAGGACAAACATACGTATTCTGCACCAGGAGAATTCGTAGTACTAATTATGGCATCCTACCTATGGAGGATGGCCGTACATATCTTCCCAAGGGGATATGTAGATTTAGTTTCAAATTCTTTAACCCATTCCCAAACCACCGGGAATCCCATGCCTTGTAGAAAGTGTGAACTCACCTCGGTTTGCTCGGTTAGATTATCAAATATAGCTAACAGTCAAGGTTGGTCAATCACGTCCTAATATGATTACCAGTTAGTCATTTAGTGATTTTTAAATAGAGCACAAAGTTCCTACACGTATCTATCACGTAGCATGCATTACTTTAACTGTTTATGCCCATATATACTTCCCATCCATTCCCCACTCATAAACAAACATACGATAATGCACATAACACATATAGCATGATAGATCATTCACAGATAGCATACTCGACATTTAGACACGCAAATCACAACTTATGTTATATCAGCTTAAATATTCAAAACCGGGCTGTTTTCGGACATTTTAATAAAATAGTTAACTTATTCCAAAAATTCCCATTGTTTTACAGAATGTCTTAAACGTTCCAAATCTTATTGTGTAAAAATATCGGGGTCCAGTTCATTACTAATATTTTATAAAAATTCATTTTCCGGACCGAACTCAGATTTATCTTTTTCTGACCACAGCCCACGGAATAATTTATTTAAAATTCATCGAGAGCCTGATTTACGAAATTCCGGTGAAGGAATTACAAATACATCGGTGGTCATCTACAGTAAAAGTTTCATGATCTAACTCTGCACAGAACTCAAGTTATGACAGAAAACAAAACGCATATTTTCAGCAGAAAAATGCAGCTCTAGCTGCTGTTACGAAATGACGCTTTAAAAATAGTAAACGGAGTCCAAAAATTGTGATTCTGGTGCCATTAGAACCGTATTTCATAATACATAAATCTAGGCTTCAGAAAATACATTTTTCGTTAAGTTATGGCCTGTTTACAGCCAACTGAAGTTGGCTGTAAAGCTTGGACAGATTCTGTTTTTAGTCTTTAGCTTTCTAGTTTGTGTTCGATTGATTCCGTTAATCATGTTTAGTGATCACAACAACATCAAACATCAATATTAACCAACAAATCATCATATAATCAACAAGAATCATAACAACACACGATCTACATGATTTACACACATAACTTCTCTTTATCCACTCTTTACCCTTTATGTTCAAGACTTAATGTAAGTTTCTTTAGAGTTTCTTAAGTTTTAACCATTTAAATCAACTATTAACCACCAAATACATGAACAAGATGAAGATTTGAAGCACTTACTACTAGCTCAAGGCTAGGGGAGAAACAAGGCGTAAAAGTGGTGGTTAAATGAAAACGAGAGCGGTCCTTCAACTTCCGAACACGCCGGGCTTCGTTGAACGCCTTGTAGCACCAAGAAGTACACTCGGATCGCTAGAATGAAAACCGAAAATGTGGTGGTGATGGGGAGGGTGTTCGGCTGAAGTGAGGGAGAGGAGAAGGAGGTGAATTTGAAGTTTTGTAAGTGTTTGGATGAGAGAGAGAGATTAACCTTTAAACTTATTTATAAACCAATTTTCTCCTTTGTCCACCATGTAAGATGTTTCTTTGTCCAACAACAAAGCAATTTAATAATCAAAACAAATGGAAGTGTGTCACCCCTTGTGGTGACCGTCAAGTAGGGGGGGGGGGGTAGGGGTTGGGTGGTGATGGTATGGTTACACATTTAGTTGAAATCTAATGGCACCTAGTTAGGATATTTGTGTGTTTATTAATATAAAGGGTGTTAGGGTGTTCGGGGATCCTAACTAGCTCAGAAAAGTAAGAACAATGTGTCTGGCAATATTTTTATGTTCCGGGTAAAGTCCGGTTGTTCGGTTTGACACTGTTCCGTTAAAGTGCTTAATTAATCCGTAAAGTGTCCTACATATATATTTTTGCAACATTTTAAATTTTTAACACTCAGGAAGGCATACCGGACTATTTAGTAACTTTTCTGTATACTATTAGTATGTTAACAAATACATGTAAGAATAACACAGTAATCAGAGAGCAGTTAAATGATTCAGCACATTCATCAAACACTTTAATTATCATTAATAATTTGTACGGATACATGGAATTATGAGGGTTGTCACATTCTCCCCCTATTAAGAGAATTTCGTCCCGAAATTTAGCGCGTGGTTACTGAGGAAGCTAGTTATGTTGCGTTGGTTTCCTGATTTTCTTGGGGTGTCACATCATCCCCCCGTTGATTTGGAATTTCGTCCCGAAATTCTGCAGTAGCTTCAGCCTCAGTAGTGGTTTCGTTTTTCTTAAACAGTTGGGGATACTTGAGTTTCATTTGGTCTTCTCGTTCCCAGGTATACTCTGGGCCACGACGAGCATTCCAACGAACTCGGACCAGAGGTATCCTGGTACGCTTGAGGATCTTAACATCTCGATCCGAAATCTCTACTGGTTCCTCGACGAATCGCAGCTGGTCGTCGATTGTGAGTTCCTTGAGAGGAACTATGAGGGTCTCATCTGACATACACTTCTTCAGATTCGACACATGGAAAACATTGTGAACTCCACTGAGTTCTTCAGGTAGATTCAACCTGTAGGCGACCTTGCCAATTTTCTCAGTGACTTCGAATGGTCCGACATAACGCGGATTGAGTTTGCCTCGTTTGCCAAAACGAACTACGCCTTTCCAAGGCGAGACTTTGAGTAGAACTCGATCTCCAACCTGGAACTCGAGTGGTTTTCTTCCCTTATCAGCATAGCTTTTCTGACGGTCACGAGCTGCCGCCATTCGCTGTCGTATCTGAGCAATTCTCTCGGTGGTATCTACCACAAGTTCTGGGCCAGTGATTTGGCTGTCACCAACTTCTGCCCAGCAGAGAGGTGCTTGGCATTTGCGTCTGTACAATGCCTCGAACGGAGCGGCCTGGATGCTGGTGTGGTAGTTGTTGTTATATGAAAACTCCACTAACGGGAGGTGTTTTTCCTAGCCATTTCCGAAGTCGATTACGCTTGCCCTAAGCATGTCTTCGAGGGTTTGGATGGTGCGTTTAGATTGCCCATCCGTCTGTGGGTGATAAGCGGTGCTCATATCTAAACGTGAGCCAAAGGACTTGTGCATTGCTTGCCACAGTTCAGAAGTAAAACGCGCGTCACGATCAGAAATGATGGAGGTTGGCACTCCGTGCCTTGATACCATTTCCTTTAGGTAAATGTCTGCAAGAGTAGAAAACTTATCCGTTTCTTTGATAGCCAGAAAATGTGCAGACTTGGTCAGTCGATCTACAATCACCCAAATGGTATCATTTCCGCATTGAGATCTAGGCAGACCAGTAACGAAATCCATGGAAATTTGCTCCCATTTCCATTTCGGGATCTCCGGTTGTTGAAGTAGACCTGATGGTTTCTGATATTCAGTCTTGACTCTCGCACAAGTCAAGCACTTACTGACGTAGGTTGCTATGTGGGCTTTCATTCCAGGCCACCAATACGTAGTCTTGAGGTCGTGGTACATTTTATCCAAACCAGGATGTACCGAATAAGGAGACTTGTGTGCTTCATCCATCACAAGCTCGCGTAGATCTCCATAAAGTGGAATCCAGATGCGTCCGTTAACATAGTAGGCGCCGTCTTCCTTTTGTTCTAGCCGCTGCCTCGATCCTCGTAAGGATTCAGCCCTGATGTTCTCTGCTTTCAATGCTTCAACCTGAGCATCGCGAATCTGAGCGGGAAGGCTAGAGTGAATGGTAAGCTGTAATGCACGTACACGCTTAGGTATAGTATCCTTTCGACTGAGGGCATTGGCCAGAACATTGGCTTTGCCCGGATGGTACTTGATCGCACATTCATAATCGTTCAAGAGCTCGACCCATCGGCGTTGTCGCATGTTTCACTCCTTTTGCTTGAAGATATGCTCAAGACTCCTGTGATCGGTATAAATGGTGCACTTGGTACCGTACAGGTAATGTCTCCATATCTTAAGCGCGAAAACAACTGCTCCCAGCTTCAGATCATGAGTAGTGTAATTTCTTTCGTGAACTTTGAGTTGGCGTGATGCGTAGGCGGTGACCTTGTCACGTTGCATCAACACGTAACCAAGTCCTTGGATGGAAGCGTCGCAATAAACCACAAAATCATTTGTGCCTTCAGGCAATGAGAGGATAGGCGCGCTACAAAGTCTATCTTTCAAGTATTGAAATGCGGACTCCTGTGCATCACCCCAACGATAGGTGACACCCTTCTGAGTCAGTGAAGTGAGAGGTTGCGCAATCTTGGAGAAATCTTTGATAAACCTTCTGTAGTATCCTGCCAAACCCAAGAATTGGCGGATTTCTGTTGGTGTGCGGGGTGCAGGCCAGTTCTTGATCGATTCAACCTTAGATGGATCCACATGAATTCCATCCTTGTTTACCACATGGCCTAGAAAGTGGACTTCGGGAAGCCAGAAGTCACATTTTGAAAACTTGGCATACAACTGCTCTTTTCAAAGAAGTTCCAGCATAGTCGTAGATGCTGCTCGTGTTCCTCCTGACTCTTAGAATAGATCAGGATATCGTCGATGAACACAATAACGAACTTATCCAGGTAAGGCTTGCACACTCGGTTCATGATATCCATGAAGACCGCAGGTGCATTCGTTAATCCGAATGGCATAACCAGAAACTCGTAATGGCCGTAACAAGTTCTGAATGATGTTTTGGAGACGTCCTCATCTCGGACTCTCAGCTGATGGTATCCCGATCTCAAATCAATCTTGGAGTAATAGCTCGACCCTTGCAACTGGTCGAACAAGTCATCAATACGTGGAAGAGGATAACGATTCTTCACAGCACCTTGTTGAGTTCGCGGTAGTCAATACACATTCTGAAAGTACCATCTTTCTTCTTCACAAACAAGACTGGAGCTCCCCAGGGCGAAGAGCTAGGACGTATAAAACCCTTTTCCAAGAGTTCTTGTAATTGCGTGGACAGATCTTCAAGTTCTGATGGAGCTAGATGATAAGGTGCTCGAGCTATGGGCGCTGCTCCAGGAGCTAGCTCGATTTGAAATTTAACTTGACGATGAGGCGGAAGACCAGGTAATTCCTCAGGAAATACCTCAGGAAAATCGCGCACAATAGGAATGTCCTCAATCCTCTTCTCTTCCGTTGATGTGTCAGTAACGAGTGCTAGAATGGCAGTGTGGCCCTTTCGCAAACACTTCTGGGCCTTAAGGAAAGAGATAATGCCTACGACAGCACCACTCATGTCGCCATGAATCATAAGGGGTTCCTCACCAGCACGAGGGATGCGGACAATCTTCTCGTTGCAAAGAATTTCTGCTTGCTGATGAGATAACCAATCCATCCCAATAACAACGTCGAAACTACCAAGTGTGATAGGAATAAGATTGATAGAGAAAGTCTGACCAGCTAAGATGAGGTTACAACCTTTTACTACGTGTGTGGCTTCAAGACTTTTACCGTTTGCTAGTTCTACAACATGTTTGGTGTTCAGGAGTGTTGGAGTGCGCTTAAGCATTTGGCTAACTTTTAAGGATACGTAACTAGTAACGGCTCCCGAATCAAATAAAACAGTAACAAAGAAGTCGTCCAGAAGAAACTTACCCATCACAACATTGGGATCGTTCCTTGCATCACCTTGACCAATTACGAACACACGACCCGTTGCTCCATTACCATTGTTGTTACCCCCGTTGTTGCCTCCATTGTTTCCTCCATTGTTGTTCCCGTTTCCTTGATTGTTGTTGTTCTGATTCAGGTTCAGTTGGGGGCAGTTCCTCTTAAAGTGACCTTCAGCACCACACTGAAAGCATCCTTTATTGCCCTGCTGTTGCTGTTGATGGTGGTTCTGTGGTTGGCGATTCTGATTTGCAGGACGCGGGCTCCTGCAATCCCTAGCTTCATGGCCCAGCTTGTGACATCTCTGACATCGACCTTTGTTGCACTGCCCGCTATGATGCTTGTTGCACCAGTTGCACTTGGGGTGGTTTCCTCGGTATCCACCCTGTCCTTGATTACCGGAAGATTGCTGACCAGGACTCTGGTAGTCATCAGTCTTTCGCTGCTGAGACTAAACTGAAGCAGAACCCTTACTGGAGTTCCCATCCCATTTTCGCTTGTTGTCGGTAGGTGCATCAGAAGTAGCTGTGGCACTGATTCGTTTGGGCAACCTGTTTTGCTCCACCGCCTGGTCAGTGAGTCGATGGGCCAACTTGATGATTTTCTGTATGGTACCCAGGTTGGCTGAAGTCACGTGACTTTGAATCTCTGGTACAAGGCCCTTGAGATACAGGTAAATTCGTTTGATGGGAGGGTCCACCATGGTAGGGCACAAGATGGCCAGCTCATTTGACCTTTTCGTATACGCCTCAATCTCAGACCCCGTCATTTTCAGGTTGAAAAACTCCACCTCTAGTTTGTGGATGTCATCACGGCTACAATACTCTTCGTTGATCATTTCCTTGAAATCGTTCCATGGGGTGGCATTAGCAGCAACCAATCCCAGCATCTGAACCTGAGCGTTCCACCACGTGAGCGCTATTCCTTCAAGAATACCAGTAGCATACTTCACTCTACGAGCCTCGGGGCATTCGCACATCTCAAAGATAGACTCGAGCTTCTCAAACCAGTGGAGGAGGCCTACAGCTCCTTCAGTGCCACTGAAAGTAGTAGGTCGGCAGTCCATGAAGATTTTGAACGTGCATACAGGAGGATGAGCATGTTGACCTGTTGCACGAGAATAAAATATAAGGTTAAGCACGAGGGTTGGTTTGCGAAGGTAGGATCTAAACGTCCTAAGGTGAGTTGGTATGGCAGGTTATACCTCCTACAGGGTTAGCTGCGAGTGCCTCAGCGACTCGTTCATTGATCAAAGCCGTCAATTGGGCTTGAGTGAGGTTGATACGTCCTCCGCGTCTGCTCATGATCTTCATAATGAAGCAACGTAAGTGAGAAAAGTGTCGCGAAAGTGCGTAAGTGTGGGACGATAGTGGAGAGTAAGCACACAAGGTTCAAATAGCAATTATCACATTAATTAATGCATAGTGTGAACTATCTAACCGACAATATAACACAAATCATACCACCTATTGTGTCGAGCCTTGCACGTGGAGCGAAGCGTCGTTGTGGATCGTTGAACACTGTACAGGTTATAGTCTGGTTTTATCAAAAAGCTTTTCCCCTTTTTAAAACCAAGTTCTCTATAACCAATGGCTCTGATACCAATCTGTCACACCCCCAAAATCCACCATGCGGAGTACCACCGCTTGGAGGCGTGACGTGACCAGGATCGAGCCACCAATCATATTGAACATCGTAATTAAGTAAATAAGACCAACCACAATACGATTGGTGACCAAAGCTAGTTAACCATGTTTAGTTTAAACAGCGGAAGCATAAAAGTAAATCCAAAGGCATAAGTCCATAGTTTATAAGTTAAAGTTCAAAACGCAAGATTAATAAGTTCATAAGGATTTAAATAATAAGCACGGAACATAACAGTACGTACACCACAACGACTCCTTCCTCGTGCAAACTCCAAGTTGAGTGAGTTCACGTTTGGTTGTTTAGCTTTAAGTTGTTTCTGAAAAACGTGGTTTGACTTTCGTTGGCTTAATAGCCGTGGGGGTTACCCCGTAGTTGAAAGTATGTTTAACCAGTTCCTTTTTCATTACCCAAACCATAACCATAATCAGTGGGGGCTTTCCCCGTTTGAACTACTAGACGGTATGATATCGACTACTACGCAAATAAGTTGTGCCCTATATCAGCGTCTCTCATCACTGATAATCTGCCATAGTCCATTAGTACACGCCCGTCCGACCGGCACGGTGTGAGGTTTGTTAAACCTAATAGCGCTATTAACTAATGACCCGCTCGCCATTGGCCTCGGCGATTAAGTCGATATAATGAAGAGGGACTTATTGATAGAGTTTTGTCTAGCTAGTTTTTAAGGTTGTTGTCCCACACCAGGAGGACGAACGTACGTATTCTGCACCAGGAGAATTCGTAGGATTAATTATAGCATCCTACCTATGGAGGATGGTCGTACATATCTTCCCAAGGGGATATGTAGATTTAGTTTCAAATTCTTTAACCCATTCCCAAACCACCGGGAATCCCATGCCTTGTAGAAAGTGTGAACTCACCACGGTTTGCTCGGTTAGATTCTCAAATATAGCTAACAGTCAAGGTCGGTCAATCACGTCCTAATATGATTACCAGTTAGTCATTTAGTGATTTTTAAATAGAGCACAAAGTTCCTACACGTATCTATCACGTAGCATGCATTACTTTAACTGTTTATGCCCATATATACTTCACATCCATTCCCCACTCATAAACAAACATACAATAATGCACATAACACATATAGCATGTTAGATCATTCACAGATAGCATACTCGACATTTAGACACGCAAATCACAACTTATGTTATTTAAGCTAAAATATTCAAAACCGGGCTGTTTCCGGACATTTTAATAAAATAGTTAACTTATTCCAAAAATTCCCATTTTTTTACAAAATGTCTTAAACGTTCCAATTTTTATTGTGTAAGAATATCGGGGTCCAGTTCATTACTAATATTTTATAAAAATTCATTTTCCGGACCGAACTCAGATTTATCTTTTTCTGACCACAGCTCACGGAATAATTTATTTAAAATTAATCGAGAGTCCGATTTACGAAATTCCAGCGGGAGAATTACAAATGCATCGGTGGTCATCTACAATACAAGTTTCATGATCTAACTCTGCACAGAACTCAAGTTATGACAGAAAACAAAACGCATATTTTCAGCAGAAAAATGCAGCTCTAGCTGCTGTTACGAAATGACGCTTTAAAAATAGTAAACAGAGTCCAAAAATTATGATTCTGGTGCCATTAGAACAGTATTTCATAATACAAATCTAGGCTTCAGAAAATACATTTTTCATTAAGTTATGGCTTGTTTACAGCCAACTGAAGTTGGCTGTAAAGCTTGGACAGATTCTGTTTTTACTCTTTAGCTTTCTAGTTTGTGTTCGATTGATTCCGTTAATCATGTTTAGTGATCACAACAACATCAAACATCAATATTAACCAACAAATCATCAGATAATCAACAAGAATCATAACAACACAAGATCTACATGATTTACACACATAACTTCTCTTTATCCACTCTTTACCCTTTATGTTCAAGACTTAATGTAAGTTTCTTTAGAGTTTCTTAAGTTTTAACCATTTAAATCAACTATTAACCACCAAATACATGAACAAGATGAAGATTTGAAGCACATACTACTAGCTCAAGGCTAGGGGAGAAACAAGGCGTAAAAGTGGTGGTTAAAAGAAAACGAGAGCGGTCCTTCAACTTCCGAACACGCCGGGCTTCGTTGAACGCCTTGTAGCACCAAGAAGTACACTCGGATCGCTAGAATGAAAACCGAAAATGTGGTGGTGATGGGGAGGGTGTTCGGCTGAAGTGAGGGAGAGGAGAAGGAGGTGAAGTTGAAGTTTTGTAAGTGTTTGGATGAGAGAGAGAGAGATTAACCTTTAAACTTATTTATAAACCAATTTTCTCCTTTGTCCACCATGTAAGATGTTTCTTTTTCCAACAACAAAGCAATTTAATAATCAAAACAAATGGAAGTGTGTCACCCCTTGTGGTGACCGTCAAGTAGGGGGGGGGGGGGTTGGGGTTGGGTGGTGATGGTATGGTTACACATTTAGTTGAAATCTAATGGCACCTAGTTAGGATATTTGTGTGTTTATTAATATAAAGGGTGTTAGGGTGTTCGGGGATCCTAACTAGCTCAGAAAAGTAAGAACAATGTGTCTGGCAATATTTTTATGTTCCGGGTAAAGTCCGGTTGTTCGGTTTGACATTGTTCCGTTAAAGTGCTTAATTAATCCGTAAAGTGTCCTACATATATATTTTTGCAACGTTTTTAATTTTTAACACTCAGGAAGGCATACCGGACTATTTAGTAACTTTTCTGTATACTATTAGTATATTAACAAATACATGTAAGCATAACACAGTAATCAGAGAGCAGTTAAATGATTCAGCACAGTCATCAAACACTTTAATTATCATTAATAATTTGTACGGATACATGGAATTATGAGGGTTGTCACAAACATGGTTCCTTTCGAAGCTCTATACGATCGAAAATGTCATTCACCTATCTGTCGAAATGAGGTTGGAAAGCTCAGCTCACCGGACCCGAACTCCTTCTGGAAACCAAAGTCAAAGTCTAGAAAATTCGCGATAACCTTCTGACAGCTAGAAGCCGTCAAAAGAGTTATGCAGACAAACGAAGCAAGCCCTTGGAATTCCAAGTCGGTGATCACGTCCTTCTCAACGTATCCCCTTGGAAAGGTGTGATTAGATTTGGAAAGAAAGGAAAACCTGCACCTCGATATGTGGGACCATTTAAAATAGTTGAGAGGATCGGAAAGTTGGCCTACAAACTTGAGCTGCCTCCTGAACTTGGGAATGTTCATCCAACTTTTCACGTATCCAATTTGAAAAAAGTATTAGGCTGATGAAAACCTCCACATCCCTCTTGATAAAATTCTCATTGATAATACGATGCACTTTGTCGAGAAACCTGTGGAAATATTGGACCGTGAAGTCAAGAAGCTCAAATGCAAACGTATACCAATTGTTAAAGTTCGCTGGGAATCCAAACGTGGCCCAGAGTTTACTTGGGAACGAGAGGATCAAATGAAAGAAAAATATCCACATCTATTCTCACAAGTTTCCTCTAATTAAATTTCGAGACGAAATTTCCTAAAGTAGGGGAGACAGTGACATTTGCACATGTTCAGTCTTTGTACGATTTCGAACATTTTCGTAATCAATAAAATCTTGTGTTTTATTTGCAAGAATGTATAATTGTCAATCATTATACAATCTCAGACATTTTTATTCAATAAAATCTTGTATTTTATTGGTAAGAACGCAAAATTTCAATCGTTGCACAATTTCGATCATTTTCATGTTCGATAAAGTTTCATAACTTTATTTGCGAAACGTGTAACCGTATGATCAAACGAACCGACATCCATGACATTTCTGGAAAAAAAAATCCAAGTTATATATGCCTTAACACCTTTATATAACCTAAATATTGGGTTAAAAGGGGGTTAAAAGTGACAGAACACAATAATACAATTCCAGGGGCCAAATATGCCAAAAAGCAAAACTTGGCCCCCAAGGTAGCTTTGCAAACTGTAGAGACTCCCCCTTACGGTTCATAAGGGGTGCCCAGACAGAAACAATGTGCAGCCTCTTGTTTCATTTCTTGGTGCCCAAGCTCATGAAATTTCCAGCTATGTGCCATCTTTTGACATGTGTTATGACCCCCTCCTGATCCTGACATATCAAGGGGCACTTGGCATTATCCTAGAGTTTTTTGAACACTATAAATAGCCAAGAGTTTGGCCATTTTCAAGTGCTCATTTCTCATTCTTCTTCTCCATTCTCTTTGGAGTTTGCTTCCAGCTTTTGGAGGCCTCCTAACTGAGTTCTTAAGTGTTCCTTAACACAAGTACTCACTCCTAGTCTATTTCATTTATTTTAGTCATTTTGAGCTAAAAGTCAAACAATTTGACTTTCGGTTCTGACCATTTTTGGTCAAGTCAAAGTTCAGTTGAACTTTGCAACGTGATCGTAATCACGAAGGTTATAATCCCTTACGATTGCACCTTCTGATTACCACGTTTACTAGGCGAAGTGACGAGTCAAATTTCAGTCAAAGATGTGCATAAGTGCATTTTACGACGAAATGGTTTTCGGGTTTTAAAGCTTAAAGTTTTGACACCAAATCAGTTTTATAACTTAATTAGACATGTTCCAACATGTCTAACTCGTCATTTCTAGTTTAGTGCTTTTATTTGGGTTGTAAGTCGAGCGGGTTGACCACCGCTTTGACTTTCGAATCCAACCCGTTTGGTTGATCTTAGGATTCGACCAAACTCATTTTTATGAGTATAGTTATATAGGGAATAACCCTCTGAGATTATACCTTATGGTCATGTGGTTTGATTAGTTATATGATGAGTTGATTTTTATGTACTTTAAAATGACCAAAACGCCTTTTCGCGCATAAATTTGTTTTAAGCATATGTAACTAAAGTTTTGACATCTAAACTGATGTTATAACATAATCAAACATGTTTTGGCTTATAAGACTCATCATAGGACATATTTGACCATCCGATCCTATGATTACGCTTACGACCCGTTAAAGTGGCGTAAACCACTTCAACGAGTCTTAACGGGTCAAAAGCACTTAGGACCTTTTCAAATCAGAATGTTAAGCTTATTAAACCATATCATATGAGTCCCAACACTCGTTTGGTTTAGAAGACTTCATTCTACCCAATCCTTCGATTAAAGTCCCGACACACTAACATAGTTATCCGATATTAGGAAACCATTGAACTTTTGATCCTTTGAACTTTGTTCGATCATTTGAACAAGGCTTATACGCAATACCAAGTGAGTACATAGTTCCCCTCTTTTACGTTTTCTAAATGCTTTGGGGTGATTCATACGTGGCTACCTATTTTCAAGATTTCAAACAATATGCATGGTTTATATATACAAAATGATTTTCAACGTGAGTACATAGTCCCCCTCTTTTACGTTTTCTAAATGTTTTTGGGGTGGTTCATATGTGCCTGTCATTACTTTCTTGTTTTCAAGACATTATACATGGTTTGTTCACCTAGTACATATAGTACATGATTTCAAAGACATTTTGTTTCGTATGTTAACCTAGCATATCTAGTACATGATTTCAAAGACATTTTCGCTTCGTATGTTGACCTAGCATACCTAGCACATGATTTCAAAGACATTTTCGCTTCGTATGTTGACCTAGCATACCTAGCACATGATTTCAAACACATTTTTTCTTCGTATGTTGACCTAGCATACCTAGCACATGATTTCAAAAACATTTTCACGACATGCTTACATTGTTCTAGACAATTTGGTGCGTTGAACTTGAAAATGATACATTTATTAACATTGATCCCGCTGACCGGTAGTATGTTATGGTACCATAGGATTGACAAACTTATTCCCGCTTCCTAGGTTTGTTTGGAAGTGACCTTAGGGAATGAAATAATACGATGAACATTTGATAAACCTTTGTCCTTATAAGGGTTTATCCGACAGTCGACAAGGCTTGAATGTATTCGCCAACAATCCATATATATATATATATATATATGTTTACGCAATTGAAGCAATGATTTTATAAACCAAAACCTTTGATTAAACAAAACCTTTATTCTTTCAAAAACATTGTTTTATACAAGACATTTTGGTTATACAAGACATTATTTATACAAGACATTGGTTTATAGTAAGTGACTTAGATAACTAGACGTGTGTAATATGGTAAAAGCATGGTGGATACGCCGCTGGTACTTCCTATATATAAGTGCTTTTATCGTATTACATATGTTGCGTTGTCCAAACCACTTCAACAAAGACATGACAAGACAATACATTTTCATTTGGTTATTTATCATTTCTTTTAAATCATTTGATTTTCATATGATTTCATAAAAGAAACATTTTGTTAAAGGTTCATGGCTACTTTTATAATAGTTAAATATTACTTTTAACATTAAAAGCCATGAATCTTCACCACAAAACATATGTTACTCACATGCATTTTTATGCTGATGTTTCATTTTCACATATGTTTCAGTAGCTAATGTTTGATTTTGAGCGTGCTACACATAGGGTGGACTCGGGCCTTAGTGACATTAAAATTTGCAAGACAATTGTTATGTTTTTATTATATTTTCCCTAAGACAATGTAAACAATTAAATTCAATAATACAAAACTTTATGTACCATGTGTTGTGAAACAATAGTTCTGTGACATGACTCCTCGACGTTTCCGCCGCGATTTGTTGTTTTACGCGGTCGGGGTGTTACAACTGGGTTGGTTGAAAATTTTGAGTTGAACCAAACCCGCTGAATCTGACCCGGAACCCGAACGTGAGTTGAAACATGACCCGATCCAGGACAGAAAAAGAAGGAAATAATCACCACCACTGCCATTGCCGGCTGCCGCCATGTGGCGCCCCATTTCCTCCCCCACGTGACCACCTTCACCATTCCCCACTGCCGTCAACCTTACTCTAGCACAGTCAACCACCGCCGAGACTCCCCGTTACCTGAAACAACGAGCACTAGCCGGGAGAGTCGTGGATCTACAAGAATCTGAAAGAAAAGGGAGGAGGAGCTGGAGGTTTTAACGGAAAAACTCTTGGATCCGCGGCTGTCGTACCTCGAAACAATCACTTCCATGCCTCAAACGGACAAACCGATGATGGATTCGTGCTTAAAACACTCACTTTAGGGGGGTAGGTTTCACCAGAAAAACTCGCCGGAAAATCACCATCACCGCCGCTCACGGCGACACCGCCGCCGAAATTCCCTCGCTAGACCACCGTAGGACGGTGGCCGGCCGTCGCGATCGTTGCCGGCTCCGCCTGCCGGAATTTCTTGAGGAGACAGAGAGAGTGCGGCTGTGTGTGTGTGTTTATTGAGGTGAAAATGAATGGATGGATAAGGTTTATTCCTTATATACTTATGGTTTTTATGGTGGGTTGGGCCTAAGGCCCACTAACATGGTTCTAGTTGTTTGCGTGGCCCGATCCTATTTCATGACCCTTTTTCGTTCCCGAACTTCGTATGATGTCGTAAAATAAAATTTTAGGATAAAAAAATACGTATATAGTGTCGTTAGTCGCTGTTTGGTGCGTTCATTCATCTGTTGCGTTAAAATCGCGTTAAATGCTTCGTTTGTCGTTTTTAAACCGTTTTCCGATCCGATTTTGACTACGGATATTAAAATTTGATTACGACGCTAAATTTATTATAATATTTCAGTTTTTAAGGTAATACACAAGTCTGATGCTTCTGTTTCGTTGTCAGTGCATTCCTGCAGTCGCGTTTTTCGTTCACGTTTGCGTTTTGTGACCTTCAAAAGCACGTTAAATCTGCAAAACCAAATTCATATGTATAAAATATACATATAAAATTCGTATTTGTCGACTTGTAAGTATTTCGTCTGGTGTCAGTTCGTTACCGTTTAACGTTCAGCAGATTTCTCGCAAATCACCATTCGCGCACTGTAAAGCCGGATAGACGTTCCTAGACACTCCAAAGGCCTAATTATGTTAATTTATGTCTTAAAACACTACTTATTTTTGTCTTAATGCTTGTTTTGCAAGCCGAAAATTACCGGTTGTCACATTTTAGTCCCTGAGGTTGGTCCAAATTTGTCATTTTAGTCCAAATAGTTTTTTTCTCCTCTGTGTCCCTGAATTTTCCCTTTTGTTGCCATTTTGATCACATACCCTAACTCCGTCCAAAAACACCATTTTTAACCAAGGGTATTTTGGGGAATTTCAATTTAAATCTTTCCGGGTGCTATTTTGATATATTCTTTTTTCTATTTCTGATTCGAAAAACCGTTTGATTATTAAAAAACATAAAACAAAATATTAATAATTAATTAATATATATATATACACACACATAATTACACATGCACTCTTTCACTCTTCCCCCGACCTCCCCCTCTCTACCTCTACCTCTCTCTGCATCTCCCACCCAACACCCCCGTGCACCACCACTCACAACCACAACCACAACCACAACCACAACCACTCACCACCGTTTCACAACCCCCACACTTTCTCATGTCTCTCTTCCTCAACCACCACAGCCACTTCCTAACCAAAACCCAACGCCACCACCATCCATAAATCAAACCCATTACTGCCCACCCCAAATCAATTCAATCCTCACCATTATCATCATCACCACCGCCACATTCCTCAAATCAATCACTAAAAATTCAACAAACGACACCACTAGATAGACGACGTAGATCTGTAAAGGCAACAAAATCTGTAGCGTCGGAAAATAACGGCAATAGTATCGCCGAAATCTGGATGGACAACATAGATCCGAAGCCAACGTCGTATCTGCAATAGTATCTTTGAAATTTTCCTAGCCGACTGTTGTAAGAGGCTGAAGAGGGTTTCAAGAGGCTGACTGTTCGCACATTGTTTAGCCGACCCTATCGCTGACTGTTGTGGTGGTAAGAATCTGCCTAGTCCCTACAACCGTATCGCTATTTTAGTCCCTGCAATAGTATCGTCGGAATCTGCCTGGTTAAAACTGAGGTTTTACACGGAGTTAGGCAATGTGATCAAAATGACAAAAAATGGAAAACTCCGAGACACAAAAGAGAGAAAAAAACTATTTGGATTAACAAGAGAATTTGAGACAAATCTCAGGGACTAAAATGGCAATTTACTCATAAGAGAATTCAATCAAGAAAAATTAGATATAAGCATCATGGTCAAAATGTGCATTAGAGAATTCAATCAAGAAAAATTAGGATATAAGCATCATGGTCAAATTGTGCATAGACAATGGGAAAGTAGGTGTGGGTTAACAAGACCAAACTAAAAATTAGACCGTGAGTCGACCATGGCGCAACTTGCATAATTAATTAAGTCAAAATCATTTTCACAAATTCTTAATACAATACATGAAAACAATGTTAATATTAAGTTTTTAAGACCACCAAGAGATAATTTCCCTTCTATAAGCTCAGAAAATAGATATTTGTATAACACACGATTAGACATGTTTACTTAAAAAGTATACAACATGATTTTTTACTTTTTTAAATAAATAAAATTATGAGGTTAGGATCCATCAGTTCTTCTTTTTGGTACTTAAAACATAAAACTTTGTTATAAACATGAGATATAAAGTAGTTAAATGAGTTGTATTCATATTTAATACTTGTGTTATACGTGTCGTCAGAGACTTGTTAAACCCGATAAGACACGATTTGCCAGCCCTATCTTTTATACGCTAAACTAATTATTATAATACAACTCGAAGTTTAGAAAAGTATTAGAAAATTAGAATTGTTTTAATAAATGCAAAAAAAATGACTACTAAACAAATTTTATAAATTCAAAAGCGTTTTACAATGAAAATAAATCAAATATGTAAAAGTTGTTAATCTTTATAAAACATGAGAAATTCAAGCAAAACATATTCTTCTATAAAAAGACACTTTCTAGTTTCTACACTCTCGTAGTCTCATGTCTAGAAAGAAGAATAAGCCAATTTTGTATAAAGTTATATTAAATAGGTGCACGACAAGATTGTCTCATTTAAAGTCGCACCCAAAATGTTTGAGAATTTTCCTAAAACGTTAGTCAGCTTTGGTAGTTTCTAGGATGTCGATTCTTCGTCCATTATGTGTAAGGAAATACTTGAAAGATTATAAATATAATTGACTAATAATAGAGGGAATCCACGATCGAGTCGTGCATTGATCGCTAACGCCCTAACACTTTTCTTAGATGTATTTATCTTAAACTTTCAAAAGAAAGATCAATCCCATTTTATGGCCACCTTCTTGTACACTAGAACTCCAGATTTTAATCATTAATAGTCATTGCTCCCCCTGTGTTGCGGCGAGGAGGCGTAAAACCTGCTATCAACGTTGCAGGGAGGGTGTAAAACCATGCTAATTAAGTAGCAACTAAGAGACAATCAAATTAAAGAAAAACGTAATATAAAAACACAAATTTCTAACACTAAGTGGCTCACGTAACGTAAAACATATATGGAGTTGTATTTATACCAACACGTATTAGAAAATCGATAGGGTAAAAAAAAAAAACTTAAGGGACAAAATGTGACCACCAAAAATTGTGTTAAGTAGCACCCGAACGACGACTAAATTCGAGAAAAAAAACGTATAACAAAACTAAAAAAAAAACTAATCTAACTTTTGTGGAATAATAAAAATCAAAATTTTAGTACAAAATAAAAAAACCTTGAGGTTTACTATAAGAAAACACTGAAAACAAAATCAACAGGACAAAAATTCACTATTCATTCTAGTTCTAGCGTTATAAATTAAATTAACTAGTAAAATTCCTTCGCGCGTTGCGCGAGAACTTGATTGGTAGTGTTTTCGATGTCGCGGGATGCGCGAAAGGCATTTGTGTTTTCCTTGAAGCGCAGCAACCTCAGATCCCAACCCACATTTTCCTTCGATTCAATTTAAATTAAATTATCCATACCTATTCACTATGACGCCCATCATGTACTTTCCTACCTATTAATTTTTTGGGGAAATGGACTGTATCACCCTAAACTATGCAAAATTGGCCGATAACACGCCCAACTTTCAAGTTGGCTCCCACCACCCCCAACTGGACAATTGGGTTGCTATGTCACCCTGTCGTTACTAAGCCACTAACCTGGTTAGTTTTTTATCCTACGTGGCATACTGACGTGGATCTGAATTCAACAAAACAATAACACAAGGACTAAACATATCACTTAAAACATACTACAAGGACCAAATAGCAACTATTTCCATACATCTGTTATTTCTGATTTTGAGTTTCAAAATCCCCAAATTTTGAAAAGAAAACCCTAGAGAGAGAGAGGGAGCCGAGAAGAGGAGAGAGAGGCGAGATAGGGGCTGGTGATCTCCGGCCGACGACTCAGCAGAACACGGCGGAGCCGGTAACCGCTCACGGCGGCGGTTGCGGCGGAGTGATGTGTTATTTCCCGGTAATCCCCCATCTTCCTTCTCGTGTTTTCTTTTCGATCTTGTCATCTCCACCTTTCTCTGGTTAGATACGTGTTATTTCAGGTGGAGTGATGTGTCGCGGGGGTAACGGTTACACATCGGACCACCGTGCGGCGACTGCCGGCGTCGGTGGTACCGGTGACGGTGGTGATGGTTATTGTGGGCTCAGGTCACGACTCGGTTCAAAGTTTCAGATTTGGTGTCAATTCAAGTTCGTGTCTCAGTTTCGGTACGGGTCAACAGCTCCGGTCAACGACGGTGAAGGTGGTAGCTGTCTCGAGCCGTCTCGCGTTCAGTATATCTTTTACTATGTAGTTCCTCGTTTAAATCCCCTGTTTATGTACTCTAATATTATTGACATTGTAAACTTTCAAGTAAACTGCAAGTAGGAAAACTTGCATTAACAGTGAACGGTTTTTTTTTTTATAAAATAAAGAAGATGATGACCATGTTCAGTTGGGTAAAAATGTTTTTTTTAGGGGAAATGGACTGTATAACTTAAGTTGTGGGATCTACGGTGTGGCGGATGAATTTGGGGAATGATAAGGGAGAATAGGATCAATGGTGGCCGGTGGCAGGGGTGGGTTTGGGCGGTGGTTGCAGGTGGGTGGTGGTGGAGGTGAAGGTTAGGGTTTTGTGATTGAAGATGGAAGAAGATGATAGGGGGTATTTTATTTATATAATCCTTTATTTTTTTGTTATTTATAAAATATGTTTCAGATCCACATCAGCATGCCACATAGGATAAATTAGCCATGTCAGCAAAAAAACCTAACCTAGTTAGTGTCTAGTTAACAACGGGGTGACACAGCAACCCAAGTGTCCAGTTGGGGGTGGTGGGAGCCAAAGTGAAAGTTGGGCGTGGCAACGGCCAATTTTGTTTAGTTGGGGGTGATACAGTCCATTTCCCCTAATTTTTTTATTTGGACAGACAAAAGAACCAATTTATTACCACATGAAACAGTAACCCAGCTTTAGCAAGCTACTAAGGATAGCAGTACACCAAAACAACGAAAGACAGAGCCAAATAGTATAAAAAAAGACTAAAAGTGAAAACTTCACAGTATATGATAACAAAACTGCAACAATAGACCATATAGTATCCAAATTTAGCAATTAAATCATATAAACCCTCAACAAACCACCTCAAAAAACTTATAGAACCTGTGCCTCAATTCGATATGCCAGTTGCTCTGGCATATCGGTTTTCATGAACCCCAATCTTTGATGTCCCAAAAGTCAATGTCATAGCCTAATGCAACAATAAATAGGCCCAGCAGTCAACAGAAAAGCAAGCTAAATTTAAAAAAATATATAAAAATCTCAATAAAAAAGAAGAGATCTAGGAATTTTGTGTACCTTATTCCAGCTATAATCATTCTCCACCAAAACCTACCACTTGGTTTAAACGGAGGGTGCTTCATAAACGCCATTTCTATGACCAATGAACAACCAGGGCCTATAAAAATCAAATCCGTTATCGGCTACCATCTTTTTATACACTAATTAACCATTCAATCGAACGAACAAACAAACAGATTAAGTGGCTAATTGTTGTCTCTGTCCATATGATTAATGGTCTGAGAGTTCGTCACTTCCTTCATCTGTGGAGTTTGGTAGCGTGCACCTGAAAGATTGATCAAGTTGACTTTTATGGGAAAGACAGTGAACAATGGAAATAAACCTTTTTTCCTACAAATAAATTGAAAAGCAAAGATTATTGGCTCAACAAAAATGGGTTCAGTCTAACCAAACCTGGGATCCAACTACCTGACCAGCCTGAAAAGAATGAAACCCACCCACTCTATCTATATTTATCCAGTTCAGTCCTAAGCCATCTAAATTCAGTCATCTACAACAAAAGAACGAAGAAAAGACGGCAAACATATAGGATGATGTAAACCCCAACAATAAACCTCACCTTTGGTCGCCAGACGTCGTCGGGGACAGAGGCAGAGATGTTGTGATGAGATTGATGGGGTGAGGCAGATGGGTTATACCTTACAAATCGGAGAAGCACACATGCAGACGAATCCGTCACCGATCTACTTGAAAATGGAACATGAAAGCTTTAATCCTTCTGCCGGAACTTAGCCGAAACCCTAGGTATTTCGCCGGCCATCTTCATCATTATCACGTTCCGACGATCCCTCCTGAAACCGCAATCGAAACGAAACCCTAGCCACCACTGTTGACCGCCGCTACAGTGACCGGAAACCCTGGTACCACCGTCGTTTCCACATGTGGATCTCTGCTGCATCACTCTTCCTCTCTCACACTTGTCGGATTTATTCCGGTTCCATGTGTTTCTCTGTGATCGAACCATTAGGGGGTTCTGTGATATTGTTGGTTGGCATATCTCTTTCAACGGTGGGTGTAGGGCAGTCTTGAGGGCAGAAATATGTATGTAATTTACCAAAAAAACCCTTCTACTGTTCAAAGCGTTCCTTTATTAATATATAGGAAGATTAAATAAATAAATAAAATTAAATATATGTAGACAATTTTTTTTTTCATATTTAAGTGATATTTAGTCAAAAAGAGAAATATACCAACAATCTAAAATATAAATAATGGATTTGCGCCATAAGAGGTGTTGAATTTTTCTCATGAAATACATAGGGCTGTAAATGAACTGAACGAACACGAACAATACCTTGTTCGTGTTCGTTTGTTAAGAAATATATGTGTTCGCGAACCGTTCACGAACACTTATCGAACGAGATTTTATGTTCGTGTTCGTTTGTTAAGGAAATGAAATTGTTCGTGTTCGTTTGTGTTTGTTTGTTAATTTTAGGCAACGAACGTTGACGACCATAAATGAGCATAAACTAATGTTCATGAACACAAATGGAAACAAATGAACACAAACAATCGTTCATGAACAAAATATATAATACATTGACACTTATTAGATATTTAATTTGTCGTAATTTTGAAGTAGTTAAATAAATATAAAAACTAAAAACACTAATGAACTATCAAACACAAACGAACATGTTACCGAACGTTCACGAACATAAACAAACGAACACGTCCTATGTTCATGTATGTTCATTTAACTAAACGAACGAAATTTTTTGTTCGTGTTCGTTTGTTTAATAAACGAACGAACACAAACGAACTTCCCGCCGAACGTTTCACGAACTGTTCGCCGAACGTTTGGTTCGTTTACAGCCCTAGAAATACATGTACATATTTTTTGACACTCATGTATGACTACGTGAGTGCTCACCTCAGCCTACATACTTAGATTGATGATTTTTACCACATTAAAGAAGCATCCTAGTTAGGTGTTAAAAATGTTGTGTTTGTGGGTTGACGGGTCTAACCCGACTTGAATCTGAAAATTGTGTCAGATAATAAACCCAAACACCACATGAATATTCACGAGTTGACATGTAAAAGACCTATTTAACCCGATTGTTTTATTTTTTGTTTTTTCACATATTGATATTATAAAATTAAAATATCACAACAAAAAATACAAACTTCCCTTGTATAATTTACCAACTTTCTCTCCTCACACATATTCACTATTCCGTTTCTTTTGTTTAGAATGGTCCAAACTCATATGTTTCTCACACTTCACTCTGTATTTCACACATATTTGCTCCATACTAAATTTATTATTTATAAATGACAACTTTTTTTATTATCTTTGTTATATTATAAAAGTTTAGTACATTCTTTATGTAAACTTATTTTTTATATGAAATACAATTTGTTCTTTTAATTTTATATCTATATTTTTATTAAATTATGTGATTATATTCGGTTGTTAAAGCGGTTTGACTGGTGCAACCGATTTGATGATCCAGATTTAAACATATTATTTTGTGGGTTATGTTCTTATTTTTTGGATTTTCTCTTTCGTTGTTTAAATTTGGTGAGTTGACAACACGTAACGTGCGTTTGTGGTTTAATGTTTTTATGACTATTTTTGTTCAGTTTAATGGTCCCATTGTAAAGCGCGGGTTCTAAAAACTCGTGTATACAAAACAAGCACATCATAATTACAAAATCTTATGTTGATTTTTGTTTTAAGTTGTAAATATGGCATAAATTACCCCTCTAGTTTAATCTATGAAATAAAATATATTTTGCGTAAGATAACATAAAATATAAACGGGTCAGCCCGTCAAGTTGACCCAAACCCAATCCATTTAGACTAAAGCTAAACATACGAATTTTGTGTTATATTCGTGTCGTGTAAAAAATTCACACCTGTAATCATAATGATGATCTCTATCATTGTTAAATCTTGTAAAAGTAATTACTACATTCATTAACCAGAACTAAAGATGACAACAACCTTCTTAATTAGAAACAAGTAAACGTGATTACTATATTGATCAGTGAAAACTTCTTACTGAAAATAAATATTGGTGGGTGACTAGATATTAAGAACTTCTTAGGTGGTGTTTGTTTTTTGGCCAGAAGCACTTCTGGCCACTTATGTCTGCGTCGCGCAGACGCGCGCAGGCGTTTGAGTGCTGCAGCTTGTTTGTTTTCTCGCAGATGCGCGCGGACGTTTGAGTGCTGCAGTGGTGTAGCGGTGACGGTGGTGGTAGATGAGGGCAGAGAGAGAGAGATCGAGGGAGGAGAGAGAGATCAGTGTGTGTGTTGTGTGTGTGAGAAGGGGTTTTGTAGAACTAAAAACAAACCCTCTTCTCCTTGCAGACTGCAGACATTTGCTCCACCTCTTCTTCTGCAGATGCCTGCAGATGTGGTCCGCAGATTGCAGACCTTTTCCCGCAAAAAAAACAAACAGCACCTTAATGAAAATGAATATTGGTGGGTGACTAGATATTGAGGAATTTTTATGTGATATTATTCTTTTAAAGGTTTACACGATAGTTAAGCATCTTTTTATCTTTATAATTTGAGTACAATATTGATATATAACAAGCAAAAAATACCAAAAAAATGTGTTGTATAACTTTTTTGTGTCAGTTATGTTGTACTAAATTTTTGTGCTGAATTTTTGTGTACTATATTTTTATGCTAGATTTTTTGTACTAGATTTTCTGTACTATACTTATTTTTGTTGTATTTAAGAAATGCTCGTACTATTCACACACCTCCAACATCTTATGTACATACCATTAAGTCTATACAATGTCTATAGGGTTATATGTGTCGTATAGATGAATTATTATCAAACTTAATTGTCAGGCAATGTTTTTTGTCATTACCTATACGGGTCTAACATTATATAGGTCTTATAGGTGGTTATACAACCAATATAATGTTATATGACCCATGGCTTTATTTGTTGAGGTTTTTTTGGGGGGGGGGGGGGGGGGTGATTTTGAGGTTTTTGAACCTCTATACGGGTCGTATAACCCTATACGACCCGTATGGATTTAATAATTTTATTTGTAAATTGATTTGGTAAATCTAAAACGAAAACGGATAACAAGTTTTTGTTAAGATACGAGTTTATTAATGAAGTACGCATACAAGTTTATTAACGATTTTATTAAGATACGAGTTTATTGATGAACATGTATTAAGTTTTTATTAAAATGCGAGTTTATTAATGCTTTTACTTTAATGAAAAACGTATCCACAACCTTTGACGTGTCAAATTATTTCACCGTATAACCGTATACAACCCGTACATGAAGTGTCAAAACAAGATATTATGGTGTTTCTACCCTTTGAGAATACAAAAGGAATAGAGCCTGTGTTTTAGGACCAAAATGTCTTTTAATCTTCGTTATGAGAAGTGTCAGATGTCATCTCTATAATCTATCTTAGATTACTTAGGCAAAACCCAACTGTTAGCAGATGTTCCCCTTATTTAGCATTAACTTGGTTAAAATTCTTTTTAACATTATTGAATCATATTTTAATAATGATTTAATAATGAAGAAACACTAACTAAATGGTAGGAACCGAGATAGTTAGGGGGTTTGAATCCGCATAAAAGGGGTTAGCTCTCTCTCGGGTGATTCAGTTACAGCTGAACTTCTTCTCCGGCAGTTCTGCAAAAAAGAACACCGTTAGTCTCGTCAAGGGGAGAAGAGGGTTCTCTCCTTGACCCGACTCCGGCGTGAGAATAAGTATTGGTAACGGAGAAGATAAGTATTTGAGAAGTGAGAGTGATCTAACCCCTTTTATGCGGATTCAAACCCCCTAACTATCTCGGTTCCGACCATTTAGTTAGTGTTTCTTCATTGGCGCCCACCGTTTTCTCAGTTTTTCTAGTTTCTACCTCGTTTCGATTCAGTTCATTCCGTTTTCTGTTTTTGCACATGGCAGAAAATTCGTCATCTCATCGGCAACCTGGTCCTCGACCAAACGTCGGAAACAATTTACCAATAGAAGGGATTGTAGAAGAGGCCTCGGACGATAACGAGGTTCAATCTAATCGAGCAAATGATCCTATCACTCCAGGAGTGTTACCAGCAAATCCTACACAATCAATCTTACCACCAGGAGAAACTCCGATATCATGGTATGTCCGGTCCCAAGGAGCATTAAACGCAGTGTACACACAGTTGTGTGCTCAAACTGCTCCTGTAACCCAATCTCGGAGGCCGGGATCAAGAGCTCATGCCTCTCAGCGAGAAGAATCAACTTATGATGATACAAGCAGTTACCGGAGACAACACCATGATGAACCACACCCTCGTCGAAGACAATCGGTTCATGACAGGTTGGGTTCCCAACGGGACACTCATACTGATGAATCCGATCAAACATATCGTTTGAGTGCAAACACCAGCGTATTCAACAGACTGCAGCCAAACTATAACAAATGCAGGCCTCGAGCGGTTTATAACCCTGAGGCCGAGCATAACTATGACTTAGTTTATCGCCCGGCTGAGGCGGTAGAAAACTCGAAGTTCATATTAGAGATAGCTCTGGCTCCGTTGGAAAGGGCCAAATTACCATCTAACGTTGGGAAATTCAATGGGTTAACTGACCCTGATGATCATCTAAGAGTATTCACCAGCGCAGGGTTGGTTGGCGGTTGGACTCTTCCGCTATGGTGTCACTTGTTTGTGCAAACACTAACCAGCCCAGCGCGAATCTGGTTTGATAACCTACCAACAGGACAGATCGAGTCGTGGAAGGATCTGCGAAGAAAGTTTTTAACACACTTTAGCCAACAAAGGCGGTCAAAACGTGATACATCCGATGTCATGAACATCTGGCGCCGCGATGATGAGAATCTGGAAGATTTTATTACTAGATACAATAAAGAAGTGTTAGAAATTGGAGGTGTTAGCGAACAACTAATCCGTGCTCAGTTTAAGTACGCGGTTAGGTGTGACGACATGGTCAAGGTGTTATCGGGAACAGAGGGCCTCCCCACGAGTTGGGAAAAGATAATGGCGGCGGCCAAGGTTTATGCGCAGACCGAGAAAAACCTTACTACAAACAGGCCACCACCACCACACAACAGGCCCGCAGACTTAAGCGCAAATGGTGAAAAAAGGTACAAAAAGTCATGGCGCGAGGCATCAGGAAGTCGATCCTCGGAAGATGCCCGCACAACAACCAACAAGTTCTCTGCACAAAGAGAGAACAAGCACGAAAATAGGGAGAGACAGTGGACTCCCCTAACAAAAACTCCGGCGGAGGTGCTAAGTACTGAGGATCACCAATTCAAACCTCCGATTCCGATGAAGAGTAAACGTGGTCAAGACCCAACGCAGTACTGCGAATATCATAAGGATAACGGGCATACCACGAATAATTGCATATCTCTGCACACGGAAATAGAAAAGGCCCTCAAAAATGGAGAACTTACGCATTTACTCCAGAACATGCGTAAGGAGATTAAGCAGATTACCTGGGGAGAAGAAAGCTCAAGCAAACGGGCTAAAACTTAAAAAGACTCTGTAAATTATCCGCAGAAACGACATGACTTATCAAAAGCAGCGGAATTATCAGGGAGTAAGTTAAGTTCCATTTAATTATCCGAAAAACTTTGTAATGCCTCTGAGCACTATCCATGAATAAACTTACAAAGTTTCTATTATTTTTTGTGTTTACAAAGTGCATGCAATTTCTTTTTAGTAAGAGCAAAAGCATTATGGTAGTATAACACAAAGCTCCATGCGCGGTCAGTGATCACGTCACAAACGGCCATAAACTCACACATGGGCTTCATACCAACTTTATTCGCCTTACTCAAAGCAAAAGTAATTGTACTCATGCAAAATATTGTAAAGACATATTAACAAAACAAATAGAAACATACTATTTTTGGCGTACAATTACGCCCTAAAAAGTTTAGACACAGCAGTGTTTAAAATTCTTGCGCAACAGCGCACCATCAAAACAAGGATCAACATCCTACATAAAAAAAAATTGTGCAATACAATTTCATCCTACTCTAAATCTTCACCCCCATCCGGAAAGATTTCTTTAAGCTGCGCAACGTGATCGTCCGATTGCAGCGCCACATTTATCAACTCCATCACTGGAAGTTGCAAGTTATTAAACTCTGTCTTCATAGAAGCAAGCGCGCTGGCAGTATTAACGCCAAAGGTAGCAGACTTGCTATCATCCCAGTTAACTTTTAAAGCGCTATTCACGTGTTGGGAACATTCCGCATAACCTTGCGCGTAACCATCTCGTCGCGCAGCAACCATCAAATTAGCAACAGTTTTATCCAGTTCTTCAGAGTTTAATACAGATTCAGCAACCTATGAAAGATAAACATCAAAACAAGAAAAGCGCATACATGGACAAAAAAGAAGAAATGAACTGCTATTCCTGAATTGGATGGGAACAAATATGTTAATGAGACTATTCGGGTGGAGTATGAATGCGAACCTCCGAGATGTGTCCACTTCTGTGTATTTGGGCATGATTCTGAGGAGTGTCCAAAACGCATTCAACCGACAGTGAAACCTCCTACATATAGAGCGAAAGTAGATGAGGATGGTTATATGGAAGTCAAGACAAAGAAGAATGTAAAGAAAAGCGGTTTTCAAGTTAACAATCAAAAGCCCAAGTTTGAATATAGACCTGTGGATAAAAAGAAAAAGGTAGTGAGTTCTGCTTACATGAGTGCGAGGAGCACTAGTTCTTCTAAGGTTCAAACACATAATTCTTTTAGCGCTCTTGGGTTTGTTGGAGGGAACGGGGATAAAGGGAGACGTGAGCTAAATGAGGAGTCTGATGATGACGGGGTAGAGGTTGTCTATGATGAAACGAATGAGTTTATGACATCGGGTACTCATCCTACGTCTTCCAGTATAGGGGCAAGCACCTCTCAAATAAAGTTGTCTAATGGATAGGTGGCGTCTTTTTCATGCTAAAGGGCTGCCAGTTGGTAGCAGTTTCATTTTTGACGATGGCGGTTGACGTCTTTTGTTTGTTTTTTCGTTTGTCTACTAGTTAGTCATTATCATGATTGTAGTAGGCTAGTTAATGTGGTAACTTGGTTTGTTTGGTTTTTTGTTTACATATATGGGGCATGTCCTGTATATGAACTAGTGGGGAATTCATCCTCACTACTTGTACTTATTTGGCGGTTGTCTATAATAGAATCACCGGGGTAACCCTTTACCCAAAAAAAGAAGAAGAAAGGAACTTACACAAGCAATCCCGCGATCTTTTAACCAGGCCATATCATTCTTCAAAGGTTCGAGCTCGCTTTCCGCTGAGACCCGCGCCATTTCTGAATTCTCCAGTTTTTCTTCAAACTCAGTCAAACGGCGAGAGGTTTCAGTATTTTCAGAACGCGCAAGCTCCAGATCCTTCTTCAATTGTTCCTGGTCAGAAACCAAAGCGGTAAGTTCCTCTAATTCTTTATCTCTAACGGCAAGAGTAGCTAAAGCTTGTACCTCCCGTTGCTCGCTTCGTTCCCTATGAGAACGCGCTTCCACTAACATAGCTTCCATATCAGCTTTTTCTTTCTTCAATCTTTCTACCTCCGCATCTTGGTTCTTCAGATTTTCAACTTCAACCTTGAGGTTATTTATAATATTGCGAAGGTTTGCTTTCTCAGCATTATCCTTTTCACAAATTCTCCTCCAATTTTTGCGTTCTTCAGACAGAAGCGCAGCTTCAGCTTCAGCTTTTCTTTTCCAACCAGAAACCGACCATTCCTCAGTCTTGCGCTCAGCTTCAAACTTAGCTTGCTCAGCCTCTAATTTAGCCTTCAACTGAGCCACACGTTATCAGTATGCTCAGGTATAGATTCAGAAGGTCTAGGGAGAGAAGATTGTATTTTTTCAGCAGTTTCCTTTTCCGGTGTCGGTGGATTATCAGCATCATTTACCACACCTGGTTCAACAATCTGTTCAGCCTCTACATTAGCACCAACAGGCTCCTCAGCCTCAGTAGTTTTCTCAACACTTTCCTCAGCTATCTCTGAAGACTCTAACGGGTCTGTAACAGCAGCGCGTGGCGGGGAAGAGGGAAATTCTTTGTCAACCACAATTGGTACGTCTACAGGAACAGGAGAAACAGGAATTCCTGGACAAACAAAAGTCTGTAAGAATCCTATCCACTCAAAGAAAACAAAGAAAAGCAATACCTACCAGGAATAGATTCTGAAACGAAAGCATCTAGGTTTCCCTTTCTAGTAATTTTCTTCCTCGGTACTTTCTTGGGAGGTTGACCCTCCGCATCAGCATCAGCTGGCTTTCTCTTACCAGCCTTCCTATGAACCAAATGTTCGGGACTGGAATCCAGATCGATAGGCTCATTCGGGTTAGAAGGAGGAATATCAGCAGAATCCTTCGGTTCTGGCTTCGGTTCCCGCATGGTCACTACAGGAGTAAGACCCTCCAAAGAGTCAGAAACCACCACATAATCACACCTGGAGACAGAAGAACGGCGCGTACCTTTCTTCTCTCCAGCATTTTTCGCCTTCAAAGGTTGAGTCTTAACAGTCTCACTTCTCTTCGGCGCGGAAGTGGACGTAGTTGCGCGTTTTTTCTTTACAGGGCCTACACCCAAATTCAACAACTCACCTACAAAAAGCGCAAGACAGAGAAATTACTCAAAGCAACAAAGAAAGGAAAAACGGATAAACTCACCAGCACCAGCTGCCGGTTGAACAGATAGGTCCGCATCCCGCGGAAGCACAAAATTCTTCACAATACGATGATACCAGAGCTCCTCTTCAGGTTTTTTCTTGATAGTTCCCATTCTTCCGCCTTCCCTCTTAAAGGCAACAACATATAGAGAAACAACTACATTGAAGAGAAAGCAGGTCAAAAAAAAAAAAAAAAAAGAAGAACAGTGAAAAAGCCCTAAACTTACTATGACCATCCTCAGTGTACACGGGTTTATCATCACGTTCCATCTTCCAGTTCAAACTCATGCCGGCTCCGACTAGGGCTTTCTCCGGCAAAGCAATATTGGGAACATCCTTCAGATCTTGGTACCAGTTCTCATCAACAGGAGTCTGAAGCGATTCAATCGGAATATCGTCCTTCCCTCTTAGAGTCATCTTCACCGGAATCACTCCAGCCTTGATGAAGAAAAATTTCTGTTTCCAATCATGAAATGATTTTGGGGGCTGATGAAGAATCTTCTTCGCAGAAGCCCTCTGAACGAATGAGTAAAACCCTTGGGTACAGTGCATCTGATAAAAAACCCTAAATCGGGGAACGGTTGGCTCCACATGCATCGTCCGACATACGAATTCGAAATGTCGAACCCTAACCATACCAATAGGGTGAAGTTGGGAGATGTGCAGATTATAGAATCCAAGAATTTCAAGAAAAAATCTGGTAACAGGCAAGCGAAAGTTACCGTCACAGAAAAAATCCCAAAAAAGGGTAATATACCCGGCCGGAGCATTTGCTGTCGTTTGCCCCTCTTCGGGATACAAAGCACCCCAGTTCTCCGGAAATTTAAGATTCTGAATCAAACCCTCAAAAGACGCCCTAGGCCACTTCAATGGTGGAAGTTCAGACGACATATCTTCAACAAGATCCTCTTGACGTCCTCCGGTTGACATAAGCAAAAGAATGACGGAAAATTTTCTTAAGAACAAGGAATGGGGAAAAGTTTTCAAACAAAGCAATGATTGCACAGAGGAGGTTACCCAAACGATTATATACCCATCGCAATAAATAGCATCGGTAACCGTCACAGCACTGTTCCGGGTGTCACAGTTCCCCAAGCAACAGAAAAAGAAGATGTCAGAACATACACGTGTTTACACGCGCGCGTGTACAACACGGATAGTAAAAACCAACTGACAATGACAGGTTGTCAAAATCAATTTACTGCACTAGCTTCAAGTCAAAGATTTTTTTATAAAAAATCTTTACAAACTCAGCAAATTCAAATCTTCTCATAGAAGCTTTCTTATCTTTTCGCGCCCAAAAACATTTCTCTCTCATAAGTCCAGTGCTCCACTTATTTGCATAAGTACAACACTGGACTGGGGGGACTTGAAGGGGTACGGTCCCAAAAACCTCATAAAAAGGATTTGAGACCATACCACAAACCAGCTTTTCAACCTTTTTCAACCCTGCGCGGCCGCGCATTGGTCTTACAAAAGGAAGAAAGCAGTCAGTAATTTATAGTCGCGCGCCCAAAGGAAAACATAAATCCTTGCGCCTTCTCCCATTAAAAGGATCAAAATCCTTTGTTCAAATACCTCCGCCTAAATGTCCAGACTTGGATATTATTTTACCCAGACTTGGGATTTATTCGTCTGTGTCCACACAGCAATGTGTCACACCAGATTACAGCAGTAATCTTCTAGAAAGAAATACAATCGTGCACCACCCAGACGGTTATAACCGTCTGGACACGTGTCACCACCACAAGCAACCCTGGAATCACAACGAAGGCATGCAATTGGAGATTAATCTCCACTTAATCACTTTCCACGTGGCAGCCCCCCAGCCATAGATCAAACCACGATCCGTGTGCATTCACATCGGATCGAGACAACTTAACAAAGGATCAAAGAACTTAACGGAAGAAAATATAACCGCTACGGCATTAGCATCTTCCGTCATCTTTTCAATAACAGGTTTTCCCTCCCAAAACTCTCGGTTATAAATATGAGAACTGTTCAGGTATAAACTTAGATCACTCTCACTTCTCAAATACTTATCTTCTCCGTTACCAATACTTATTCTCACGCCGGAGTCGGGTCAAGGAGAGAACCCTCTTCTCCCCTTGACGAGACTAACGTTGTTCTTTTTTGCAGAACTGCCGGAGAAGAAGTTCAGCTGTAACTGAATCACCCGAGAGAGAGCTAACCCCTTTTATGCGGATTCAAATCCCCTAACTATCTCGGTTCCGACCATTTAGTTAGTGTTTCTTCAAATTCTTTTTAACATTATTGAATCATATTTTAATAATGATTTAGTAAATTTGAAATATCAAAGAAACGAGTGTTTTAGATTGTATCAAGTACATATTTATTCATGTGTTAGTTAACATAGGGGTATATCAAGTACAGATTTATTCATGTGTTAGTTAACATAGGGGTATAAATGAATGTATCTGTCATAGAGTGATACTAGCTTATTAAAAGCTTGAGTATCGACAAGCTCGAGCCTTACGTTGAGATTAGATTAGAGCTCAATTAATAACTAATCAAGCCTAAGCTTCAAATACAAGGTTTACCAAATTTGAACAGATGAGCTCAAAAGAACATAGTATTTCTATAGATATACTAACCTTTACTTCTGTCGCACCCCAACTGATGGCAGAATCATCAGGGCGCGACGAGTAGATTGCTCAAAGACTTGAAAGGTCTTGTGACCCCCTGGATCGATGACATACAAAAACATTGCACTTGATAAGATTTAAAACATAGAAGATGAGAAAGTGTAGAAGAATAAACTCTTTTATTCAGTCAATCATCACAAATTTACATAACCGAAAGAGTATGCATCCTCCTAACCTTGTTTAGATTACAAAGATCTAAACAATCTTTCTCTCTCCACAAAGTGTTCACGCAAAACTACTCCAAAAAGTCTCCTTACTGAATTCACAAAGAACCTCTTAATGCATCATCAAAAGCCATATATATAGGCTATTCTAGATAATACGGAACAACACATGTTCTAAAGTACCTAACCTATATAATACGGACCCTATAAGGTTTAGAGGTATACGAACCTCTGAACTCTTCAATAATTAAGAACATAAGATATACTGAGCATTATTGAACTTAATAATTTGGACCACATAGTTCCCGAGATATTCAAGAAATTCAGAACTTGATAAACATCTTTGATTTCTACTTTGGACTTGGTTGGACTTCCTTTTAACCATAATTGATAAAGCATAGTCACTCGGCAGGAACTGCACTTACAGACTCCTCCTTAACTGTTACTATCAATTCTGTTTGACACTGATATCTTCAGTCACCTGGTACTGCACTTACAAAACTCATGGTACTAAAGTTAAAATATATTAATCATCAAAATTAACTTGTCTTAAATACATAGAAAGGAAACATGTTCAAATAGGAAACAACAAGAAAACATTAATTTAGATTTTGATAGTCTAGGTCTAAAGCCCTATGTGAACTCAATCTTTGCAATATCATCTCAAGCATTTCCTAAAAACATGTTAAAATAGGTTAACAAATAATTGTTGGCGAATATACAAGTTTGATACATATATCATAAGTGAAAAAGACATAATCCACATGGCAAAGTAACTATTATGGGAAATATGTAACATGCATTGTACAAAAGGCATAACTCAAACCTAATATGTAAAACATTGTGTGCATCCTAGCATCGAAATGCTAGGTCAAGAACTATGAACTTAACAATGACCGTGAATAGCCCTCGAAAGGGGTAGATTAATCTAAGGTGGATTGTCAATTCTATAGTGCTATACATGTTAAAGGCGGCTTGCAAGGTGAATATGAATAGGAAGAACTGTAACAAATATGTAGCATATAATCATAAAGTACTATTGAACATGTAAGTGGATATGTATTTGTATAAATGAAGTGCAATTTGTAGTATAATTATATAAGCACGTGTTTTCAGTCACAAATAGTCCATAAAGTAAAAACGGATCATGTATACTCACGGTTTGGCGAAGGTAAACCAAGTAGTCACAAACAAGTGTAAAAGTAGGATGAAGCAAAAATCTAGCCTAAAAGAGTAAAATGTAAATTATACAAAGTACACGAATGTAGTGTAAAAGAATAAATAAAATGGACAAATTTTGAGTCTTGGATTGTATCTTGATGTTAAATTAAAGAAATAGTATTAAAAAGGAAAAGAAAATGAATGATGACGTATTGGGTAATAACCTCCTAAGTATTGAAGACTTAGTGGTTTATTCCCACGTAGTTGATTTATTAAAAGATCAACTATAGTTGTAAGAATAACCAACATTCGGTAATAATCATGAAGGTATTATTGCTTACAGATTATCCACATGTGGGGTTGATTTATGAAGGAAACAATTAACAATAACTGTATAAGTATTGAGGATTTAAAGGTTATCTAGGTGCATATGTAAGGTTTTTAGTAGATAAAAAGCTAGTGTTTGTGTTTGAATGACTAAATACGAGATATAAAACCGAAGTAAATATTTATCATTTATTTGGATTTTATATATTTGTTTAGTGGTCCAAAAATGATTTATATATTTTATAAGCATTCTCATTAACCACCAATTATAATTAAATTACTGAGTACTAAATAAATAATTAAATAAAAACAGAAAATTAAAATACATGGAGGATTACATGTTTTAATCTATATATGTATTTAAACAAGATTAAATGTGAATAATATGTAAATTAAAAAGAAACAAAAATATTGTAGGAGTTGGGGTTTAAACCATGACCTCTCATCCTACCGAACTTTAGCACAAGGAGTTAACCATTGGACTAGGTTAGTTCTTTGGTTTGATAAAGGGTTTTTAGAATACATAAACATAAACACAAGAAAGATTCAATCTTCATCTTTGAAATAGAAGGAATGATTCCAGTATGTTAAGCCAAAACCTACTCATGGGTTTTGTTCTCTTGACTAAATCCAACATTTTGCAAAAAGAATGAGACTCAAAGGTGAAGAAATGAAGTGACGAATGTCATACTCCGCTCAAGGCGGAAACACGAGCACGACAAAAAAAATGACTTTTGGGGACTGAAAAATCAGCATCTGATGCGTAAGAATCACTCCCTAATGGTTATCAGGGACTGATTTGCCAGTCCCCAGCCAGTCCTGGATACCTAGTACTAGATGCTGGTTTTAACAACTAAGAATCAGTCCATATTGTACAACACCAAACATGACTAATAGTCGGTCTCAGATACATAACAATTCAGTCCTAAACTTACCTCCCGGTACCATGTCATTTCAGTCCCCGATGCATTTCTTTGATGACTAAAAAATTAATCTCGGATACTACGATAGTTTAGTCCCCAGGTGTATTACTTTAAGGACTGAAAATCGGTCCTACAAACATGTCTGTATTGTCCCTAATAAGTTTTGTTAAGTTCGTGATTCCATGTCAAATCAGTATCCAATAAGATGTTTTAGAGACTAGAAATTAGTCTCAAGTACCACATGATTTCGGTCCTTAATATGCTTCTTTTAAGTACTAAAAATTAGTCTCATATACTATGTTATTTTAGTACTTAATATGTACTTTTAGGGACTGATAATCAATTTAAGATAACAAATATTTTTCGTCTCAAATATGTTTATTTAGGGTCTGAAAATTAGTCGCTTAAGTTGTGACAATAGTCAAATTTGCATGTATCCGTACAATTATTAAACAGTAGTTATGACTTAATGACTGTGCTGATTTACAATTAATGATATGAATTGCTTTCTGATTATTGCCATATACACACATGTGCATCATATATTGCATAATGTCATATCATTATTGCATGCAACACTTATTGATTCAAATGATGCACGAAACAAAGTTAGCACAGTTATCAGATAAATCAGAAAAATGCTGACGGAGTTCAATACATAGACAGACATGGTATTGAGACACAGAATGAGCCAGAAACCAAGAGTTACACTAGTATATTGTGTAGGAAAGTAAGGATCATAAAACTGTCTTCCTAGTGTTAGTTTAAGTGTTGGAAAGTACCTAAAACTTACATAAATTGCTGAATTCAGCAAAATTCAGCTTTTAAACACTTAAATATCATGCAGAAATATGGTTAAATGGTCAAGAATGCTTTCCTAAGTGTCGGGAATCAAAACTGTCACAAAAGGTAACATAAAGCACACTAAAATACATAGTTTAGCACCTTAACGAACCGGTATCCAACCGAACAACTGGACACTACCCGACACACCAAATTTTCACTAGAAGCATTGTTTTAACATTTCCGAGCTAGTTATGGTCCCCGAACATCATAACACACTATATAACATACTAATAACTAACCACCCAACTATAATAATTAGATTTCAACTAAATAACCTAACTATCATTTACACCCTAACCAAGACCCCCCCCCCCCCTTGTTGGCGACGGTTACATGGTGGCCCCACCATGGATTTTATTTTGTTATTTTAATGGATCATGTCTCCCACTTATTTAACATATTTACCTTTAGAGAATATTGTGTGGGTGGATTATAAGTAAACCTCAAAGTTCATAACCTCTCATTCTTTCACACACTTCACGCTTCACTCTTCTTCTTACTCCTCTCCTTGTCTTCGACCGTAACCCATACCACACACCACCACCATCATCAGTCAATCTTCATCCATTCTCTACATACACAAAGGTGTAAGGAGCATAACAAGGAAGCTAGGAACTCTTGGAAGTTGAAGGACCTCTTGCAAGTGCTATTAACAACCTCTTCTTCATCTTGTGATCATCCCTAACCTTGAGCTAGTAGTGAGATCATCTACACTCCATTTTACATCTTATTTAGTTGGTTAAAGAATGATACAAGTAACTTAACTTGAAGAACACTAATGATCAAGAACATGAATCTTAAACATAAGCTTAAAAATCATAAGAATACATGTTGTTAAGTGTTGTTATGCTTCTTGATTGATGATTATTCGTGTTTATGATGTTAAACATCATATGATCTTGCTAGATGGTGATTAAAGACATAATCTAGCAAGATGAGAGGATGATTATGTTATGATCATCCTTATGTGAAACATGAACTTGAAAGATTAAATGTTTTTCTTGAAGTATGATGATTAAAGTGTAATATGAGTCTTGTAAATATGTGATTTCAAGAATGATTTTTCAAGAAACTAAGTTAAAAATACAAGATTTACGTAAACTTGGTTCTTAAAGAGAATAATCACATTTTTAGTGGTTAATCAAGTGTAGGATCATGTATTTAACAAGAAAAACTCAAGAAGAAATATTTTTAGAAAAATGATTTACAAGTTGTAAACATCCAACTTCTTCAAGAATGATGTTTTTAAATAAACAACCACACTTTAAATGGTAACTAACCTTACTAAACACACTAGTAAGTTACTACAAATTTTTATAAATTTTCAAGTTCATGAAGTAGTGATTATGGCTTGATTTTGGCAAATTGGTAAGTGTTATTTGATTTGTTGTTGATTGTGATGATTTATAAAAGAAAATGATATGCTTTGAAAGCATGGAAACCTCCATTTTTAAGGGGAAACTATGGCAAAAAATTTCTAAAAATTAAACACTTAGAAAAATATTTTTAAACAAATATTTACAAGTATATTTTAAACCATGAATTTTCATATAAAGTTTGCCATAATTTTTGTTACAAAATTACAAAATATTGGAGGTTGGTTTTTGATATTAAAAGTGACTAAATATGTATTTAGGAGAATATATATTTAGATGTCACCATATGTGTGATTATTTCTATATTATGTGTATTAGTTATATTATTTTAGGACTTGAAATAATATGATTCACCAAAATACCAAAAATTACAATCCAAAATGTTACCAAAATTACAAGAAATAAATATATAATTTATACCCAAAATATTGGTGAAACCGAATAAGGAATATAACCTACAAAAATATTCCGGAATTTAATTCATAAGTGTATTTTGGTAAATGATATTTTGGACACCAAGAAAACAAAAATATGATTTTTACAATTATTACGAAAATATATCATATTTTGACAAGAAGAAAATATATTATTTTTGGGTAAATAAATATATATATATATATTTTCTTGAAGTTATTAGAAGATATATTATTTTTGGAAGAAAATATGTATTTTTCTCAAATAAACATATAATACATTATTTTTGGGTGAAAATAGATTTATATATATTTTTTAAGTTAAACTTGAAAATATATTATTTTTATGGTTTAAATGAAAATACAATTATTTTTGCCAAGGGAAAAATTATAAATAATTTTTCTATGTAAGGTTTCTTAATATATATATATATATATATATATATATATATTTTAAGAATATATTTTGGTGAATTTTATTAGAAATATTATTCCGGAAAAATCAATACAAAAATTAAGTATAAGATACTTAATAAACACAATAAGAATATGTATTCTCGTACGTATAAATACACCGAAATACGCCACCGATACTTGACAAAAATATACAAGTACAAGAATACGAGTATAAATACACCCATCCTTGGGAAGTTAAACATGTACAAATACATAAAAGTGTCAAGTTAAAATATATTATTTTAACTATTATTCCAAAAATTTAATAAATATAATTTAAGTTAAAATATTTACTATTTTAACAAATAATTATATAACTTGGAATAATATTGATGACACAAAGAAACCTAACTCAAAGACACTAATTAAGACTAAAAGTCAAGGCACGACCCACTCGTCTAATAAACCGTAGTACGTTGTAGGTAGTCGTGCACTCTAGTGGAAGCTTTGGGTAACTTGATTGAAGGACGCAAAACCGTGAGTTCATGTCCCCCTTTTCTTTTAACTGTCTTCATTTTATAACTTCGGGGGTGAAATACATGTTACAAAATGCTTACAAATGTTTACATATGGTATGGTTAGCTAAGGAATGAACTGTTAGATCATGTGAATGGGTAGGCGCACACTTAAGACCATTAATCCTCGTAAAAGGACCGAGGGACATGAGTGATAGATCTATTTGGGTGTAGCGAGCCCACACCCATGAGGACCGGGATTTGGCCCATGAGGTGACTATGTCTTCCAGCCGGAAGCCCGATACAAAATCTGCTAGGTTTGAGCCTTCCTACGCCGTTGCACACATGTTAATGGCATTGCAAACCATTAATTGATTTGTTTCCTTGTTTGCTTTCATACCGGGTTTACAAAACATACATACTTACAATGATTACAAAGTTTATTCGAGCTCACATACAAAACACATGAACTCGCTCAACTTTTGTTGATGTTTTCAAACTACATGTATTTCAGGAAACTAAATATGGATCTGGCAGGCGCTGAAGTTTTCAAGTCATGTCTTTAAATAAAGATGTCATCCCAAGTCAAAGGGTTTGGGTTGTGTATCTTATCCTGGATAAGATACATAGTTCAAAGCCTAGCTTTTAGTAGTATCTTTTGTCGAGTCCTTATGGAACTCTAAAAAAAATTGAATGGTTTGTAATATGAATTTGAAGTCTCGGATTCCTGTTAAACAATGTTGGTTGTAATGTTTTTAAAACTATCTATGGACGAACATCTTGGGTTTTATCATATAGTTTGTTTGTTATGGTTGAATGCAATGATATTAAGCAAGTCACACATAATCACGCTTCCGCAAAAGTCAGGGTGTAACAGTTTGGTATCAGAGCTTCGATTGTAGCGAACTAGGATTCTTTCTCGAGTCTAGACTACAATCATTAGGGCTCTCATGAAAATATTTTTACAACATGTTTTCATTGCATACATAAGACGCCGAGATCCATGGAACAAACGTTTTACAAAAGGAAAGACAAATAACACGATTGCAAGGTCACATTGGTGGCTAGTCTGGGGTAGACTAGGAAAGATAGAAAGGTTTCATGATGGATAACGTGAATACATGATTGAGTGATAACTGTCTTGATTGCATACTAAGTGATTAGTGGTTAATATATGTGCACATGTTATGATTGTTATGTTACAGGCATCATGTCCTCTTCAGAGAGCGGATTATATGACGTTGATGACCCTATGGCCATCGTCTCAGATGATGAGAATGCACCTGAGCCAGAGATACTTACGTCAGACACAGAGAGTGATCCTGACATGCTATCGGATGATGAGGATGACTTCCAGCCGTTCGCGTTGCCCGACTTTGGCGATGATTTACCCCTTGCTGATGGTATCCCTGACGAGGATCCTTTTCTCATACATGTTCCAGTCCATGATCATCTCATCATTGGTCATCCCGATGGTGAGCACATCATGGCTTCGATCCTTGATCCTGTTCTGTGACAACTCGTAATTCCGAACCTATCTTTGTACCTTGACGTAACGAACGTAAACATTATGTGACTGTGAATGGGATGATTTAATGGAATGTGATATTATTTAATGTAATGTGAATGTGTGTTGTGTTTGTAAATATGTATGTGTTATCTCATGAAAGAAAGCGATTGCACAATCCCGAACGCACAAGCCTTTGGGCTTTATTACTCTCGGCCTACACCTCTCTTGTGAGTGAACCGAATGGGCAGCCCAATGGGAGGGTTCGGCCCACTTCCCCATGTCGCATAACATTAGGAGAATGGGTACACTTCTCATTGTTGCAAAATACTTTACACACACAAACCCTAGCTCTTCCTTCTCTCTAGAACCCGACGGCAACACACACACCTACTTCATCGAAGATCTTTCCTTGTTCGGATCACCCCCATCCATTTCTGAACGGTTAGCGTTTGGGTTTATCGATTAGATGTTTGATAATGTTTTGATGTGTGTGCTATGATATTTTCTTGTGCATGATGATCTAGGGTTTCGGTTAACATGATTGATTATGATGTTGAATGATAGTACTCTTGTTAATCGGCTCACATGTATGTTGACCAATATGAGATTTGATGATTATATGATAACGTATTGTTATGTTATGTTAGTATGAATAACATGTGAATGGATTTGTCAACCACTATACATAAATCGGTCCAATCAAAAATCATCCTCTGAATGCTAAATCAAATTGTCGGCCATTGTTATGTTCTTGATAATGATAAATTGTTAACATGTGATGGCTTTGGAAGTCTAGTAGATTAATGGTTGTGTCAGGTCCACTAAAGAAGGGAAGGTCCAATAAGCATTAGAGTTTCATAGTTGTTGCTAAGCTTACATGTGATGGTCTGATGACCATGTGAAGTGCATTAATCGATGGAAATGATTATAATATGTATGGGCATAAACGATGATGACTGACATATAGTTGTTAATTGTTTATGGGTGAGAATAATTAGAATTCACATGAATAAATTCATTAATTGGTGATTGTTAAAGTGATCGATTATTGCCAGACTTGAAATTGTTAATTGATTGATTGATTGAATAAATGGAAACCTTATAATTGATTGCAAGATAAAAGTCATGTAACTGATTGCCATAATAACCGGATAATAAAACTAGTCGCACAAGGGCCCATTCGCACAAGACATCTTAGTCGCACAAGGCATGTCCAGTCGCACAAGTGGTGATGTTAATTGACAGTTGGGCCGGGTATATGTATGGGCCAAATTAGCCAATCGCACAAGGTTATTATCTGTTTAGTGTATCGGGCCGTATATATTACTGTTGGGCTTCTAATCTTTGGGCCGGGTATATGATGGATCGCACAACATGATGTGGGTCGCACAAAGCTGTGCTGACCGCACAACATGTTGGGCCGGGGGTTTATATGGGTTATGTTAGTTATCGCACTAATGGTTCGGCCAATACATCTTAAATCGCACAATTATGAAAATGCTATGTTCCTGACTGTTATATGTTACCATGATCCGTATGTGTTTCCTTATGTGCTATTTATGTGATGCTTGTATGCACTACTTGAAACCAAAACCTGACGTGTATGATAACCATGTTAGGACGTGGTTGACCACTAGCTGCTAGACTTGACCTTTCTGTGTAATCTGCCGAGCAAACCAAGGTGAGTTCACACTAGCCAAGGCATGGGATTCCCAGGGGTTGGGAATGGGATGAAAACATACTCGTACAACTATTACTATTAAACAAATTATTACTGTCCTCGGTTGAAGGGCACGTACGTAAAACCTACGTACAGATATACTTACTACTGTCCTCGGATTGAAGGGCACGTACGTAAAGCCTACGTACACGATCTTAAGACCATCACCTCTATCAAAGGAAGTCCCTCAATTATCGACTTAATCGCCGAGGCCTAGGGCGAGCGGGTCATTAGTTAATAGCGCTATTAGGTTTAACAAACCTCACACCGTGCCAGTCGGACGGGCGTGTACTAATGGACTATGGGCAAAGGGTCAATGCTGATAGACATTGACTTAGGGCACATATTATATTTTCGTAGCAGTCGATACGCGTGGTCTTGTAACACATGGGAAGCCCCCACTAATCATCGCACGCATGCCTGGACTGGCAGCAAGGATTAACGCGATACATGGTTTACTAAACGAATATATACAATCTATGAAACGAATACTTAAACCAAACAACTATCTGTGAACTCGCTCAACTTTGTTGTTGATTAGTTGCTACATGCCTTGCAGGTCATTAGGTACCCATGGAGCTTGCACAGGGAGGAACGGTCGTTGTGGGACATGGCGATGTGTGCCATGCCTTAATCATTACATTATTTCATATTTAATACTTGCTATGGGTTTTACAAATTATGCTTCCGCTAAACACTTAATTATGCTTTGGTTTTTTGAACACCTTTCATATTGGTTGGTTAAATTATGTTTACTTACACGCTTGTTCAATATGATTGGTGGCTTGATCCTGGTCAGTCACGCCTCCAAGCGGTGATACTCTGCGTGTGGATTTTGGGGGTGTGACAGATTGGTATCAGAGCCATTGGTTATAGAGAACTTGGTTTTAATAAAGGAAAACATTTTTGTTAAAACCAGACTATAACCTGTACATTGCTCTATGATCCACAACGACGCTTCACTCGACGTGCAAGGCTCGACATTCTAGGTGATATGGTTTACGTTTTATATTGCCTACTTGATAGATTGCATAGAACTTTTGCTCATGGTATGCTTAGATAAACATAGCAACTATAGTTGAAAACACATTTGTGCTGGCTCCCTACTGTCACTTCACACTTACACACATTCGCGACACCTTTCCTACTTGTGTTTCCTTCGATGTGAGATCATGAGGGAACGTGGGAACCTAACTCAAGCCAGCTGACGGCTCTTATCAACGAACAAGTAACGGCAGCACTCGCAGCCGCTCAGGCAGGAGGTATAACCTGCTATTTCGAACCTAACCTTGGATGATAGATCCTACTCTCATGACGCCACTCTCGCGCTTAACCCTGTCGTTTCTACCTCGCGCAACAAGGTCAGAACGCTCAGCCGCCTGCATGCACATTTAAGACGTTCATGGACTGTCGTCCTAGTGCTTTCGGTAGCACTAAAGGAGCTGTTGGACTCCTCCATTGGTTTGAAAAGCTCAAGTCTGTCTTAGAGACGTGTGAATGTCCTGAGGCTCATAGGGTGAAGTACGCCATTGGTACTCTCGAAGGCACTACGCTAACTTGGTGGAACACGCAAGTCCAGATGCTGGGGCTGGCGGCTGCTAATGCCACCCCATGGAATGATTCTTAAAGAACAGATCCAAACGTGAATACCGTAGTCGGGATGACGTCCACCAGCTGGAAGTGGAGTTCTTAAACCTGAAGATGACAAGGTCAGAGATAGAAGCGTACACGAAACGATCCCACGAACTGACAGTGTTATGTCCAACAATGGTGGATCTTCCCATCAAGCGCCTTGAGCTGTACCTCAAAGGCTTAGTACCAGAGATTCAAAGTCCTGTGACATCGGCCAACCTTGCAACCATCCAGGATATTACTCGTCTTGCTCAACGTCTCTCAGATCCGGCGGTAGGACAAAATAAACTGCCGAAACGTATTAATGCTGCTACAACTACTTCGGATGCTCTCAGTGACAACAAACGCAAGTGAGATGGAAATTCGAGCAAAGGGTTCCACTTCGGTTCAGTCTCAGTCGCAGCAGTGAAAAAAACGGATGAGTACGGGAGCCCCAGGCAGCAGTCTTTTGGTAATCAAAGTCAGGGAGGATACCTGGGAAACCACCCTAAGCGCAATTAATATAATTTGCACCACAGCGGGCCGTGCAACAAAGATCGCTGTCAGAGATGCAACAAGCTTGGTCATGAAGCCAAAGATTTGTAGAAGCTCACGTCCTACAAACAAGAACCGACAACTGCAGCCACGATCTCCACAGAAGCAGTAGCAACAACAGGGTTGCAAGGGATGCTACCAGTGGGGTGCTAAAGAGCACTTCAAGAGACACTGCCTATAGTTGAACTAGAATTAGAATCAGAACCACAACCGAGGAAACGGGAACATTAATGGAGGCAACAACGGGGGTAATAATGACGACAATGGTGCCAGGGGTCGAGTGTTCGTGATTGGTCAGGGTGATGCTAGGAATGACCCCAATGTATGATGATTTCGACATCGTTATTGGTATGGACTGGTTATCCCAACATCAAGCAGAGATTCTTTGCAACAAAAAGATTGTCCACATTCCCCGTTCAGGGGATGAACCTCTCATGATTCGTGACGACAAGAGTGGTGCTGTTGTGAGCATCATCTCTTCGCTTAAGGCCTAGAAGTGTTTGAGAAAGGGCCACACTGCTATTCTGGCTCTTGTTACTGACACCTCGAAGAAAGAGAAGAAGAAAGACGAAACTTTCAGAATGTGCATCGACTACCGTGAACTCAACAAGGTGATTGTGAAGAATCGCTACCCTCTTCCACGCATTGACGACTTGTTCGACCAGCTGCAAGGGTCGAGCTACTATTCAAAGATTGATTTGAGATCGGGATATCATCAGCTGAGAGTCCGAGAAGAGGACGTCTCTAAAACAGCCTTTAGAACCCGTTATGGACATTATGAGTTTTTGGTCATGCCGTTTAGGCTAACAAACACACCGGCGGTCTTCATGGACTTGATGAATCGTGTGTGCAAGCCATACCTAGACAAGTTCGTTATAGTTTTCATCGATGACATCCTGATCTATTCTAAGAGTCAGGAGGAACATGAGCAGCATCTACGACTCATTTTAGAACTCCTTCGAACAGAACAGCTGTACGCCAAGTTTTCAAAATGTGACTTCTGGCTTCGCGAAGTCCATTTCTTAGGCCATGTAGTGAACAAGGATGGGATTCATGTTGATCCATCCAAGGTAGATTCGATCAAGAGCTGGCCTGCACCTCGTACCCCAACGGAAATTCGCCAATTCTTGGGATTGGCAGGTTACTACAGGAGGTTTATTAAGGATTTTTTTTTCTTTCTCCAAGATTGCACAACCTCTCACCTCACTAACTCAGAAGGACGTTACTTATCGATGGGGTGATGCACATGATACTGCATTTCAACACTTAAAGGATAGACTTTGCAGCGCACCTATTCTTTCATTGCCAGAGGGCACCGATGATTTTGTGGTCTACTGTGACGCATCCATTCAGGGTCTTGGATGTGTATTAATGCAACGTGACAAGGTCATAGCCTACGCCTCACGCCAACTTAGAGTACATGAAAGCAACTACACTACGCACGATTTAGAGCTGGGAGCTGTTGTTTTTGCACTTAAGATATGGAGACACTACCTGTATGGTACCAAATGTGCTATCTACACTGATCACAGGAGCCTCGATCATACCTTCAAACAGAAGGAACTCAATATGCGACAGCGACGATGGGTCGAACTATTGAATGACTACGAATGCTCGATTAGATACCATCCGGGCAAAGCCAATGTTGTGGCCGACGCCCTCAGTCGAAAGAACACTGCGCCCAAGCGCGTACGAGCTTTACAACTCACTATACAGTCTAGTCTTCCTTCTCAGATACGAGATGCTCAGGTAGAAGCATTGAAACCAGAAAACATCAGGGCTGAAGCCCTACATGGCTCAAGGCAACGATTAGAACAGAAGGAAGACGGTGCTTACTACGTAACAGGACACATTTGGGTCCCACTTTATGGCAACCTACGAGAGCTTGTGATGGATGCGGCACACAAATCTCGCTACTCAGTACATCCTAGTTCGGATAAAATGTACCACGATATCAAAACTACATGGGTGGCCTAGTATGAAGGCCCATATAGCAACTTACGTTAGCAAGTGCTTGACTTGTGCGAGAGTCAAGGCGGAATACCAGAAACCTTCAGGCCTACTCCAACAACCAGAAATACCACAATGGAAATGGGAGCGAATTTCCATGGATTTTGTTACTGGCCTGCCTAGATCTTAACGGGGGTAACGATACTATTTGGGTGATCGTGGATCGACTCACAAAGTCTGCTCACTTCTTGGCTATCAAGGAAACGGATAAGTTCTCCACACTAGCAGACGTATATCTTAAGGAAGTTGTCTCGAGGCACGGAGTGCCCACCTCTATTATCTCGGATCGAGATGCACATTTTACTCCAGAACTGGGGCAAGCAATGCACAAGTCCTTTGGCTCACGTTTGGATATGAGCACATCTTATCACCCGCAAACGGATGGGCGGTCGGAACGTACCATCCAGACCCTCGAAGACATGCTTAGGGCATGAGTGATTGACTTTGGAAACGGCTGGGAAAAAGCATCTGCCACTTGTGGAATTTTCATACAATAACAGCTACCACACCAGCATTAAAGCTGCTCCGTTTAAGGCATTATACGGGCGTAAATGCCGGCCACCTCTCTGTTGGGCAGAGGTAGGGGATAGTCAGATCACTGGTCCAGAACTTGTGGTAGACACAACAGAGAAAATTGCGCAAGTACGACAACGAATGGCGGCGGCTCGTGACTGTCAGAAAGTCTACGCCGATAAGGGCAGAAAACCATTAGAGCTCCAGGTAGGGGAGCGGGTACTACTCAAAGTTTCACCCTGGAAGGGTGTGGTTCGTTTTGGTAAACGAGGCAAACTTAACCCATGATACGTTGGACCTTTTGAAGCTATAGAGAAAATAGGCAAGGTAGCCTACAAACTTAACTTACCAGCAGAACTCAGTGCAGTTCACAATGTTTTCCACGTGTCGAATCTGAAGAAGTGTCTGTCAAATGAGACCCACATAGTTCCTTTGAAGGAGCTCACTATCGACGAGCAGTTACGATTCGTCGAGGAACCAGTTGGAATCACGGACCGGGATGTTAAGGTCCTCAAGCACACTAGAATACCTCTCGTTCGAGTTCGTTGGAACTCCCGTCGCGGCCCAGAGTTCACCTGGGAACGCGAAGATCAGATGAAACAAAAGTATCCCCAACTGTTCGAAAACAGTACAACCACTACTGAGGCTGAAGCTACGGAATTTCGGGACGAAATTCCAAATCAACGGGGGGAGGATGTGACACCCCAGGAAAACCAGGGAAACCATGCAACTTAACTAGCTTCCTCAGTGAGTACGTACCAAATTTCGGGACGAAATTTCTTTCAACTTGGGGATAATGTGACAACTCGTAATTCCAAACCTATCTTTGTACCTTGACGTAACGAACGTAAACATTATGTGACTGTGAATGGGATGATTTAATGGAATGTGATATTATTTAATGTAATGTGAATGTGTGTTGTGTTTGTAAATATGTATGTGTTATCTCATGAAAGAAAGCGATTGCACAATCCCGAACGCACAAGCCTTTGGGCTTTATTACTCTCGGCCTACACCTCTCTTGTGAGTGAACCGAATGGGCAACCCAATGGGAGGGTTCGGCCCACTTCCCCATGTCGCATAACATTAGGAGAATGGGTACACTTCTCATTGTTGCAAAATACTTTACACACACAAACCCTAGCTCTTCCTTCTCTCTAGAACCCGACGGCAACACACACACCTACTTCATCGAAGATCTTTCCTTGTTCGGATCACCCCCATCCATTTCTGAACGGTTAGCGTTTGGGTTTATCGATTAGATGTTTGATAATGTTTTGATGTGTGTGCTATGATATTTTCTTGTGCATGATGATCTAGGGTTTCGGTTAACATGATTGATTATGATGTTGAATGATAGTACTCTTGTTAATCGGCTCACATGTATGTTGACCAATATGAGATTTGATGATTATATGATAACGTATTGTTATGTTATGTTAGTATGAATAACATGTGAATGGATTTGTCAACCACTATACATAAATCGGTCCAATCAAAAATCATCCTCTGAATGCTAAATCAAATTGTCGGCCATTGTTATGTTCTTGATAATGATAAATTGTTAACATGTAATGGCTTTGGAAGTCTAGTAGATTAATGGTTGTGTCAGATCCACTAAAGAAGGGAAGGTCCAATAAGCATTAGAGTTTCATAGTTGTTGCTAAGCTTACATGTGATGGTCTGATGACCATGTGAAGTGCATTAATCGATGGGAATGATTATAATATGTATGGGCATAAACGATGATGACTGACATATAGTTGTTAATTGTTTATGGGTGAGAATAAGAGTTAATTACATAGTTAGTCCCTGTGGTTTACACAAAATAACATACTTAGGTACTAATAGTTTAAAATCACCTTCTAGGGTATTAACTTTTCATTTTATAACGTTTAGAGGTATTAACTTCTAGGGTATTAACATAGTTAGTCCCTATGGTTTGCACAAAATAACATATTTAGGTACTAATAGAATGGGATTTTAAGCCTACAAATAACGTTAATACCCTCAAACGTTACAAAATAAAAAGTTAATACCCTAGAATGTGATTCTAAACTATTAGTACCTAAGTATGTTATTTTGTGCAAACCACAGGGACTAACTATGTAATTAACTCGTGAGAATAATTAGAATTCACATGAATAAATTCATTAATTGGTGATTGTTAAAGTGATCGATTATTGCCAGACTTGAAATTGTTAATTGATTGATTGATTGAATAAATGGAAACCTTGTAATTGATTGCAAGTAAAAGTCATGTAACTGATTGCCATAATAACCGGATAATAAAACTAGTCGCACAAGGGCCCATTCGCACAAGACATCTTAGTCGCACAAGGCATGTCCAGTCGCACAAGTGGTGATGTTAATTGACAGTTGGGCCGGGTATATGTATGGGCCAAATTAGCCAATCGCACAAGGTTATTATCTGTTTAGTGTATCGGGCCGTATATATTACTGTTGGGCTTCTAATCTTTGGGCCGGGTATATGATGGATCGCACAACATGATGTGGGTCGCACAAAGCTGTGCTGACCGCACAACATGTTGGGCCGGGGGTTTATATGGGTTATGTTAGTTATCGCACTAATGGTTCGGCCAATACATCTTAAATCGCACAATTATGAAAATGCTATGTTCCTGACTGTTATATGTTACCATGATCCGTATGTGTTTCCTTATGTGCTATTTATGTGATGCTTGTATGCACTACTTGAAACCAAAACCTGACGTGTATGATAACCATGTTAGGACGTGGTTGACCACTAGCTGCTAGACTTGACCTTTCTGTGTAATCTGCCGAGCAAACCAAGGTGAGTTCACACTAGCCAAGGCATGGGATTCCCAGGGGTTGGGAATGGGATGAAAACATACTCGTACAACTATTACTATTAAACAAATTATTACTGTCCTCGGTTGAAGGGCACGTACGTAAAACCTACGTACAGATATACTTACTACTGTCCTCGGATTGAAGGGCACGTACGTAAAGCCTACGTACACGATCTTAAGACCATCACCTCTATCAAAGGAAGTCCCTCAATTATCGACTTAATCGCCGAGGCCTAGGGCGAGCGGGTCATTAGTTAATAGCGCTATTAGGTTTAACAAACCTCACACCGTGCCAGTCGGACGGGCGTGTACTAATGGACTATGGGCAAAGGGTCAATGCTGATAGACATTGACTTAGGGCACATATTATATTTTCGTAGCAGTCGATACGCGTGGTCTTGTAACACATGGGAAGCCCCCACTAATCATCGCACGCATGCCTGGACTGGCAGCAAGGATTAACGCGATACATGGTTTACAAAACGAATATATACGATCTATGAAACGAATACTTAAACCAAACAACTATCTGTGAACTCGCTCAACTTTGTTGTTGATTCGTTGCTACATGCCTTGGAGGTCATTAGGTACCCATGGAGCTTGCACAGGGAGGAACGGTTGTTGTGGGACATGGCGATGTGTGCCATGCCTTAATCATTACATTATTTCATATTTAATACTTGCTATGGGTTTTACAAATTATGCTTCCGCTAAACACTTAACTATGCTTTGGTTTTTTGAACACCTTTCATATTGGTTGGTTAAATTATGTTTACTTACACGCTTGTTCAATATGATTGGTGGCTTGATCCTGGTCAGTCACGCCTCCAAGCGGTGATACTCCGCGTGTGGACTTTGGGTGTGTGACATGTTCCTCTCGTGGTCATTCCTCCCGAGGAATGGCCTTTCGACGATTTGTTTGATGACGATGTTGATTTGTTTGTTGATGGTCCTCCTGTCAACGCCCAAGGTGATGGAGAGATTGATGAGGATGTTGTTGCTGTCCCACCTCCTGAGATTCCTGTCATTGAGATATCCTCTGATTCTAGTTTGCACTCCGTTTCAGACTCCTTTGAGTCTGTGACGTCTTCAACTTTACAGGCGGTCGGATTACAGTGTTACGCTACTGATTCTTATGATGACATAGCTATGTCTGCTACACCATCTCCTCCACACGACCCCGAGCCTGGTCCTGAGCCAGATCTTGTTCCTGTTGATCAGCCTGATGTTGCACCTACTGATCCTGAGCCGATACCCGATCCTGACCATATTCCTTTTGGTTTACCAGACATTGCACCTCTTATTCCTGACCCAGTTCCTGCACTTGTTAATCCTCCAGCTGTTGAGCCATTTATTCCTCCACCCGCACCTGCTGTTGTTACTCCTCTCCCTCCTATAGAGTCTGATGTCCATCGCACCGAATTACTGATCGTTTTCTTACAGGACATCCCTGCACCCCGTCCAGGGGAAGGTATTTCAGGCCAGCACCCGCGTAACGATCCTTTTGCTCCTTTCATTTCTTCACCACTTGATGAGCCATTCCGATGGTTCCCACCATACTCTATGCCGATCTCAGATCCCTATCATCCCTCCCATTTTGTTTGAGATTATGAGCCGCAGAGTCTTGGAGCTTGAGCTGACTCCACGTCCCCCATCGTGTCCCTTCCAGTCTACTTTTGTTCCTCCACATTCATCACCGTCTCCTTTTGCACATCCCCCTGCTCCTCTTACTCATTTTCCAGATTTTGATGCTCGTTTCCTTACGGTCGAGCAGCAGATCAGTTACTCCATCGTGTATACGAGCTCGAGGAGGTGCTTGCGCATGTTCGCAGCTTGCTTTTCTTCCCTCCTCCTCCTCCTCCTCCTCCTCCTCCACCATTAGCATAGTTGGTTTTTGGTTTTATGCAGATTGCATTACTTTTGGTGAGAGCGCCACTATTGAGCCGAGATTGTGAAGCCTTTTGAAGACCACTATTTAATCATGTGATTTTTGTATATTGATTGACTTATTGGACAAGGGTAGTGTGACCATGTGTCCCTTTTGATGTGATACACCTTGTAAACAATGTAACTGTGGTCGGTAATTAATGAAAGCTCAATCATCATGTTCTCACTAAACACATTGTTGGATTACCTGTTTATGCTATGATTGTGTCGTTGCATGATTGCTTGGTATGATAAGTGCTATTATATATATGTACTATATATTATTTAATGAAAAAGACCTGACCTATCCGATCTTCTTCTTAGAAAATGCCTCCTCGAAGGAACACTCAACTGCCCACGACCGAGGCAGAATTACAGGAACGCATCTCACAGGAAATCGCACAACATGAGGCCCTTCGCTCTGAACACAGCGGAGGTACATCAGGGAATAAACCACCTAACGGTAATGTTTAAGTCACCTAAGACACATTACAATACGTTTGGACATTTCCAAGTGTGCTTTGCTAATGTTTTCTGTGAATGATGTTGCTTGTGTACAGGCTGTACTTACAAGCAGTTTTTGGACTGCAAGCCTCTGAACTTCGACGGCACCAGGGGTGCCGTAGCTTTTGTGAGATGAGCTGAAAAGACAGATTCTGTGTTGCGGATGAGTAAATGTGCTCCAGAGCATCAGGTCACGTACATTTCTGGACTGTTTCTAGATGGGGCTCTGTCATGGTGGAACCTTCAGGTTCAAACTTTGGGTGAGGCTGCTGCGTATGCGTTCTCATGGGATGAGTTGAAAGAGCTGATGCGTAAGAAGTATTGTTCCCGATCTGAAATTCAGAAGTTGGAGACTGAATTTTGGAATCTGAAAATGGATGGTCCTAGGATAGCAGAATATGTGCAAAGATTTCATGATTTGTCTCGTGTTGTCCCCTATTTGGTAGAACCAGAGATCAAGAGGATCGAACGTTTCATCTGGGGATTGGCACCCCAGATCCTCAGCATGGTAACTGCTTCTAAGCCTCCAAAAATCACTGAGGCAATCGAGTTGAGTGTGGCATTGACTGAAGAAATAATCAGGTTGGGTAAGTTTTCGATATCTGAGGCCAAGAAGAAAGAAACTCATGTAGAGTCTTCTGGAGAAAACAAAAGGAAGTTTTCAAATTTCAAGAAAGGAACTCGTGCGAACAACAATAATGCCAACAAGCGTAGGGACGCTAACCCACTATTTGAGGCACAAGTTGGTGCTGCAAGTACTGAGAATAGGGGCAAAGGGTATATCAGCCCACATGTGATGTATGTCAGTTTCATCATACTGGTCAATGCCGAGTTGGGAAATGTGAAACTTGTGGAAAAGTGGGTTACTCTAAGGAGGCGTGCATGTATGGAACCGAACGTTGAAATGGTGGGTAAGGAGGAAATCGAAATGGTAATGGTAACCGTGGTGGAAATGGTTATGGGAATAGAAATCAGGGAGGAAACAATAATCAGGGAGGTAATGGAAACCGAAATGGAAATGGAAACCAGGCGGGAAATGGAAACCGCGGAGGAAATGATAACAACAATCAGGGTGGTACTGGAAACGGACGTGGTCAAGGTTGCTTTGGTTGCGGTGATGTAGGGCACTTCAAGCGGGATTGCCCAAAGAACAACCAAGCTCGTGGAAGAGTGTTCAACATTGGAGCAAGGGAAGCTCGCCAGGATCCGAACGTAGTCACTGGTATATTCCCTATTAATCAACATTTTGCATCTGTGCTATTTGATGCCAGTGCCGACTATAGCTTCGTATCTCTAGAATTTAAGAATATACTTGGTTTAGTGGCAAGTAAGTTAGATATCCCGTACTCGATAGAACTAGCTAATGGGAAGCTAGTAGAATCCATGGAAGTCATTAGAGGCTGTGTGATAGAGCTTGGAGAGCGTGAGTTTTTGATAGATCTTCTGCCAGTTGAATTGGGAAGCTTCGACATAGTAGTTGGGATGGATTGGTTGTCCAGTAATCGAGCTGAGATTGTATACCATGAGAAGGTTATCCGCATTCCGATGGCGAATGAAGAGACGATCGTGATTCATGGGGAGAAGCATGATACGCCTCTACAGATTATCAGTTGTTTGAAGGCACGGAAGTTTTTGTGTAAAGGATGTGTTGCCTTCTTAGCTCATATCGTTGACAAAGAGGCCGAAGAACCAAAGCTCGAAGATATCCCTGTGGTAAGGGAATATCCTGAAGTCTTCCCCGAAGACTTGCCATGATTACCTCCTCAACGACAAGTCGAGTTCCACATTGACTTGGTTCCAGGCGCCGCGTATGTAGCCAAGGCACCTTATCGACTTGCGCCTTCAGAGATGCAAGAGTTGTCAACGCAGCTTCAGGAGTTGCTAGACAAAGGATTTATAAGGCCAAGCTTCTCGCCATGGGGAGCTCCAGTACTGTTCATCAAGAAGAAGGATGGTAGTTTTCGAATGTGTATCGACTACCGAGAGCTGAACAAGTTAACCATCAAGAATCAGTATCCCTTGCCGAGGATTGATGATTTATTCGACCACCTTCAGGGATCAAGTTACTATTCCAAGATCGATCTTCGATCGGGTTATCACCAGCTGCAGATTCAAGAAGAAAGTATACCGAAGACTGCCTTCAGAACTCGTTATGGACATTACGAGTTTCTAGTGATGCCGTTTGGGTTGACAAATGCACCGGCAGTATTTATGGACTTGATGACCCGGGTTTGCAAGCGATATCTCGATAAATTCATGATCGTATTTATCGACGATATTTTGATTTATTCGCGGACAAAGGAAGATCATGAGCAACACCTCAGAGCCATCTTAGAGCTGCTAAAGAAGGAGAAGCTCTACACTAAGTTCTCGAAGTGCGAGTTTTGGATACGTGAAGTACAGTTCCTCGGTCACGTGGTAAATGAAAATGGTATTCATGTGGATCCCACCAAGATCGAGGAAATCAAGAATTGGGAAACTCCGAAGATACCGACCGAGATCCGACAGTTTCTGGGTTTAGCAGGCTACTATCGCAGGTTCATTGAGGATTTCTCCAAGATAGCTCAACCGCTGACCTCCCTTACTCAAAAGGATAAGAAGTACGAATGGGGAGACAAACAAGAAGAAACTTTTCAGATGCTTATGAATAAGCTATGCGATGCCCCTATATTATCCCTACCCGAAGGCACCGACGACTTCATAGTCTATTGTGATGCCTCGCGTCAAGGATTGGGCTGTGTGCTAATGCAGCGAAAAAAGGTTATCGCTTATGCTTCACGCCAACTAAAGGTACATGAGAAGAACTACACCACGCATGATTTGGAGTTAGGCGCAGTGTTGTTTGCTTTGAAGATTTGGCGACATTATCTGTATGGTACTCGATGTACTATCTTTACGGATCACAAGAGCCTTCAACATATATTTGATTAGAAAGAGCTTAACATGAGATAGCGACGATGGGTTGAGTTGTTAAATGATTATGACTGCGAGATTAAGTATCATCTAGGAAAGGCGAATATGGTGGCAGACGCCTTAAGTCGAAAGGAAAGGATCAAGCCCATAAGGGTTAGGGCTTTAGAGATGTTTATTCAGACAGATCTCTCGTTGCGTATTCGTGCTACACAGAAGGAAGCTTTTAAGAAAGAGAACTTTAAGGCTGAATATCTCAGAGGAATGGAGAAAAAGTTGGTACCCAACGAGGAAGGAACCTTGTATTTTATGGGACGCATTTGGGTTCCGCTTTTTGGTGGTCTTAGAGAGGTTATTTTCGATGAAGCTCATAAATCAAGGTACTCGATCCATCCAGGATCGGACAAGATGTACCAAGATTTGAAGGATTACTATTGGTGGCCAAGACTTAAAAGTGATGTTGCTTTGTATGTTGGAAGGTGTTTAACTTGTGCCAAGGTGAAGGCCGAGTATCAAAAGCCTTCAGGTCTCCTGCAACAACTAGAAATACCTGTATGAAAGTGGGAACAAATTTCAATGGACTTTATAACCAAGTTACCCAGAACTCCTAGAGGTCATGACACGATTTGGGTAACCGTGGACTGACTGTCACAGTCTGCGCTCTTCTTGCCGATTAGAGAGAAGGATAACACGGGTAAGCTAGCTGAGCTTTACCTCAGAGAGATAGTGGCTACGTGCTTCCACAGACGGACGAACAGACGGACGAACAGAGCGAGAGAACTATTCAGACTTTGGAAGATATGCTACGTGCTTGTGTAATGGATTTAGGTGGCAGTTGGGATACTCATCTGCCTTTGGTTGAGTTCTCCTATAACAACAGCTACCATACAAGCATCCAAGCTGCACCATTCGAGGCTCTCTACGGACGCAAGTGTCGATCACCGTTATGCTTGGCAGATGCAGGCGACAGACAGATGGTTGGTCCCGAACTGGTCCAAGAAACAACTGATAAGATCATGCAGATCCGAGAGCGCATCAAGGCGGCTTGTGATCGACAAAAGAGTTATGCGAACCAAAGACGGAAACCCTTGGAATTTGAAGTGGGTGATATGGTTCTGTTAAAAGTCTCACCTTGGAAAGGTGTGACACGATTTGGGAAGCGTGGTAAGTTAAACCCACGTTATATCAGACCGTTGAGAATTCTTGAAAGGGTTGGAATTGTAGCATACAAGTTGGAGCTACCAGCAGAACTAAATGGTGTTCAAGATACATTTCATGTATCTAATCTGAAGAAAAGTCTAACTCAAGAGACAGTGGCCATCCCTGCGGACGAAGTGCATATTGACGACACACTCCACTTCACAGAAGAACCTGTTGAGGTTACCGATTGAAAAGTTAACAAGACTCGGAGGAGTAGTGTTAAGTTTGTCAAGGTTCGATGGAATGCACGTCACGACCCAGAGTTTACTTGGGAGTGTGAAGATCATATGAAAGCGAAATACCCACATTTGTTCACCAACTCCCCTGCAGCTAATAGTAAAGCTTAAAATTTCGGGACAAAATTTTCTTAACAGGGGGAAAATGTGACAATAGTCAAATTTGCATGTATCCGTACAATTAGTAAACAGTAGTTATGACATAATGATTGTGCTGATTTACAATTAATGACATGAATTGCTTTCTGGTTATTGGCATATACACACATGTGCATCATATATTGCATAATGTCATATCATTATTGCATGCAACACTTATTGATTCAAATGATGCACGAAACAAAGTTAGCACAGTTATCAGATAAATCAGAAAAATGCTGACGGAGTTCAGTACATAGACAGACATGGTAGTGAGGCACAGAATGAGCCAGAAACCAAGAGTTACACTAGTATAGTGTGTAGGAAAGTAAGGATCATAAAACTGCCTTCCTAGTGTTAGTTTAAGTGCCGGAAAGTGCCTAAAACTCAAATAAATTGCTGAATTCAGCAAAATTCAGCACAATTCAGCTTTTAAACACTTAAATATCATGCAGAAATATGGTTAAATGGTCCAGAATGCTTTCCTAAGTGTCGGGAATCAAAACTGTCACAAAAGGTAACATAAAGCACACTAAACTGCATAGTTTAGCACCTTAACGAACCGGTACCCAACCGAACAATTGGACACTACCCGAAACACCAAATTTTCACTAGAAGCATTGTTTTAACATTTTCGAGCTAGTTATGGTCCCCGAACATCATAACACACTATATAACATATTAATAACTAAACACCTAACTATAACACTTAGATTTCAACTAAATAACCTAAGTATCATTTACACCCTAACCAAGACCCCCCCTAGTTGGTGAGGGTTACATGGTGGCCCCACCATGGATTTTATTTTGTTATGTTAATGGATCTTGTCTCCTACTTATTTAACAAATTAACCTTTAGAGAATGTTGTGTTGGTGGATTATAAGTAAACCTCAAAGTTCATAACCTCTCATTCTTTCACACACTTCACACTTCACTCTTCTTCCTCCTCCTCTCCTTGTCTTCGGCCGTAACCCACACCACACACCACCACCATCATCAATCAATCTTCATCCATTCTCTACATACACAAAGGTGTAAGGAGCATAACAAGGAAGCTAGGAACTCTTGGAAGTTGAAGGACCTCTTGCAAGTGTTATTAACTACCTCTTCTTCATCTTGTGATCATCCCTAGCCTTGAGCTAGTAGTAAGATCATCTACACTCCATTTTACATCTTATTTAGTTGGTTAAAGAATGATACAAGTAACTTAACATGAAGAACACTAATGATCAAGAACATGAATCTTAAACATAAGCTTAAAAAATACATGTTGTTAAGTGTTGTTATGCTTCTTGATTGATGATTATTTGTGTTTATGATGTTAAACATCATATGATCTTGCTAGATGGTGATTAAAGACATAATCTAGCAAGTTGAGAGGATGATTATGTTATGATCATCCTAATGTGAAACATGAACTTGAAAGATTAAATGTTTTTCTTAAAGTATGATGATTATGTTGTAAATCAACGGTCTATTAGCAACCAGTATATAACTCTAATAAATATGAGAGAACAAGACCATAAAGATCATGTAGAGAACAAGAATATGGAGAATAAGAGAACATGAATTCTTATACATTAAGATATCGTCATGCAATACAAAGAAACCTATATATATAGGGTTCTTACATGAATACGAAGAAAATGAAGAAATGGGAGTTAGGATGTGGATAGTCACCATAATATAGCTTATTTATAACACTCCCCCTTAACTATCCACGTGATAAAAGAAAACAATGTATTATACGCTTGGTGATGCTGCCTCGTTAAAAACCTTGCTAGAAAAACCCAGTGGGACAAAACCTCAGCTAAGGGAAAAAGAGTGCAGCGCGTATTTTCTCCCCCTGATACTTTTGGATCAGGTATGTTGCCTCATTAAAAATCTTACTAAGCAAACCCAATGGGATAAAACTTAGTAAGGGAAAAAAGAGTGCAATTTGTGTAATACTCCCCCTCATTTGAACATGTATTCTTCAAGTGACTAGTGCCCATTTTTATTGAAAGTTTCTCAAAGTTTTTGTAGTCAATAATTTGCCGTTTGATCCCTTAATGTGCAATTCTTTATGTTCGCAATGTTATATATCTTCATATGAGCTTTCTAGTGCCTCTTCTTTTACATAAATATCATAAGATCCACAACTGTGATTTGTTACATTCCCTGCATTTACAAAACTAACCAAACTTGTTTTGACAGGTTAGTAAAATATAAATTCATATCTTACATACCTTAGATGTATTGAAATAGATGTTTTCCTATTTCAATATTTCGGCGTTTAACACATGCTATATCAAATCGACAAATTCAATAAAAATATATAAAATCATGAATAGATAGCAAGAAATACTAATGCACAATTGCACTTAAAGATGGTACCTCTAGTCCAAAAATTTCAATTTCTTTCATATGAAGCGATAACAGCCGTTTTATATATCAAGTAATTGAACAACCTTTAACGTAGTTAAATGATAAACTTTGTCCACGGTAAAACGCGTCAACCTCTAATAGATATAGTTTGGTTGATTACACATATACTCGAACTACAGGTCGAGCGATAATTACAATGTGTCAAGGTCATTCAAAAATTCTCCCTCTAAAAGCTCGACAGTTTCTCTCGATGGTGCCTAGACATCATCACTGTAAACTGCGATTATAGTGAGCTTTTAGGAGAGGACTTTTGATAAAGATGGATACTATTATCAAACTCGTATTGCTTTTTATCATAATATCTCATGAGTTGTACAACACTCAATCCAACTATTTTATCCATACTATCTTTTTAAGTTTATAAAGATACATTCATGAGGTTTTGAAATCAATGCTTCAGGCATTTACAATCATTCACTTACTTCTTTCCACTTTGAAAAACAATGTATATGCATACACTCTTTAGGAGTTCTGTTACATAAACCTCCTTATTGATTTCTATATCATATGCAAGGATGTCTTGAACACTTGCTTCCTTTGTATAATACATATTGTACCATGCTTATACACTGTACATTGAGATACCATAATCACCAAGCACGGGTATTCTATGTATGTTTATTGGTGCACAAGAATTAGATCCATAAGATGTTTCCACTTAACCTTATAAGCACTTAGATGCTTTAGGATACTCATCAGGAGTTCCAATTATATTCAATGTATTCAAATATGAATCTGTATACAACGGTAATATCATTCTTGAGAACTTATTTTTACATGATTTTAATAAATTAAATCCTTGAGGGACTTTCATGTAAACTTTTAGTATCCAGTGATTCATAACTTTCATAAGACACATATCAATTCTCTCTTTATATTACCAGACTAATTAAATAATGGAAAGCCAATACATCCACCACCGGGGAATGCGTCTCCTCATAATCAGTCATAGGTCTTTGCGAAAATACTTGTGCCACCAATTTTGCCTTATATCACTTTATTTAATTTTCACATAATTCACATAAAAGACCCATTTATATCCAACATATTTTACAATTTCAGTTGTATGGACTGTTGGTCCAGAAACTTTCCATGTTATTAGAGAATTCAACTCTGCCTTATTTGTGTCTTTCCATTTTGGCCAATCATTTATATGTTTTCATTCATAGGCAGATATTAAATCTTGATCCTCGTCACTTAATCATTTCAAGCGCTATATTATATACAAAAGTATAACGACGTCGATTTTATTTTTGATTCCATACATATCTTAGACATGATACAACTTATCGAGATCTCTTTATTTTCAGGTACCTGAGGTTTTTCTTGAACCATCATGCCTATTGTCTCTTCAAGAGACCATTTTAATATAACCTCGACTTGACCATCTTAATTAGTTGCTCCAACTTTTGAGGAATTTTATTGTTGGAATCGACTGGTCTACCACTCTTCAGACGTGCAATAGACTCATTACAAACATGTGGTGATTGTCCTTCTGGGACACTCATCTTAATTGGAGCATTAGCAGTTGGTATATGTGACATAGTCACCTTTTTAACGTCAGTGAATGCGTCTGGTAATAGATTCGCTAATCTTTGTAAATGAGTTATTCTTTGAATTTCTGGTTCACACTTTTAGTTTTAAGGATCAATGATAATTCATACCAACTCATTTCTTTTCCAACTGCTTTTTATCTCCCCCTGATGTTGGGAATGTTAATCCATTTAGAGGGATATCAATTAATTGAGCCATAAATAAATATCTCGTGAAAGACTCTATTCGTTATCATATATTCCCAACCACCTTTTAAGGTCCCATCTTTGTGCGTAGTGGCGGATCAATTTCAATATATATTGCACAACCAAAATCTTAGAAGGGACATATTTGGTTCCTGACTAAAACCAACTATAATGGGGAGAAACTATTACAACATGTTGGCCTGATGTGAATTAATGTTATTGCATGTAAAATTACATGTACTCATATATAAACATGAACTTGCTCTCATGATTATTGGCTTTGCTATCAATCGTAGATGTTCAATGATCGTCTTAACAAAAGCACTTATACGAATGTTTTTTTTAAGAACTCATGAATTAAATTTACCATTATTACCAAAATAAATACGTAATCTGGAATATTGTGCTTGTTATCTCATTAGCTAAGCCACATATCACACAAACTTCAAGTTGTGAATTTGATAACCATTTAGACGATGCATCGATTTAAAACACTTAATGGTATCATGTTTGGATATGTGTATCCTTCAGTCACTTCCAGAATATTTAGGGATACACACCCTCCTTTATTTGGCAAATATAAATTTCCGTTGAGAGCAAACATTACATACAAATTATCAGCTTGAAGAATTTTTTACTTCTTCATTATGTTTCACATCATCATTGACTCGGTGTGGTCTAACCAGTCATGCCAATTAAGTATATAATCATGATACATAAACTTTTAGTTTACGATCATATGTGTAGTAGTTGCATTACGCGAGAGAACAACGTGTTATCATTGCAAACTATTTTGTTATATGACTTTTATATTTTTTTCACATTTTGTTCTTGTATAATCACTACCATAATTTGCCACTTATAGTGGTCAATCTCATTATGACCATTATTACAATTCTGAACTTGGCTATCATATCACTACTGATGACGGATCTCATTATTATTATGATCGTCATTACAAATTTCTCAATTATGTCCATGATCACGATATTTTCAATGATCCTTATATAATCACATTCAATTCAGGGAATGAAGTAGAACCAGAACAAGTCTTATAGCTTTTCATTCTTCACCGGAGGTTTTATGGATCATACAGATTATATATGTTTCATATATTATATTCTCGTATAATCATTTCCTTAGTGAGTCACTTCTTGTGGTCGATTTCAATATTAACATGGTTGATCTCACTATCAATATAGGATCATTGTAGTTTTCTCATTTACCATGATCACGACCTTTATAACGATCATTGTATAATCACCACATAATTAACATAGTTTATCTCATTATTAACATGAGCATAATAACAAACTTTCATGGTGGCATCATTATAATTTCCTTTGGTCATGATCGTAACCTTTACACTGATCAACATCATATTCACTTTATGCAATGTGGTAGAATCCGAAAACATTCATGGATTCTCATTCTTTGTTCAGTCACATGGGTATGAAATCATTTTAAACTCATACTTTGTTAATCGTATCACTACTTCATGAGCATATATCAGGTGTGACAAGTGAACATCTTTTATCTAGATTTTCATTAAAGACAATCTTCTTTTCATATATTATAAATTGAGAAATCGTTACATGACCGAGTCATGTAGTATTACCAGTCTATAGATCTTATGACCTTTTATAAATTAATAATCAGATTCAGAGAGTATGAAACTTCTGATGTCATATTTAAGCATATTTATACCTCAGAAACATATTTGAGGGACAAACAAAATTTGTTTTATCTGATTTCTCCTATAAATAAATTTCTCTTCACATAATATCAATCGAGAAGTAATCGTATGTCCGATTATATATTATTATCGGTCTGACATCTTACGGTCTTTCATAACTTGATAATGAGATACGTGAGTATGACACTTCGTGTCGTATCGAAGAATAGTTGTATTCTTTCATGATAGTAATAATAGATCATAACTTTGGTTTAGTTGTTCTCTCCGTATCATCTTTATAAACAAATGATATCAAACCAAATATAAGAGCATACTATAAAATCAAACTATACAACATATCACCATATAATAGAACTTTACATATAAAATGTCTTGCCCATCCACTACAAACAAATATATATTTTATGTATAATATATAAACAATCATTGGTTTATCTTAATACAAATATATCTCACTCCACTTTAAACATAAATAATTTTCTTTATCAAGTTCTCAAACACATGATTATTTATTAGTTTCAAATAAGTCATTTTTTTATAATAATTAATATGTGGATCAAGTTTCACATATAAGACACCATGAGATTATACATAAATTATAGTCATATATGTACTAATCATATTAATGCAAATGTAATCAAATGACATAAATTTTCGACTTTTCATTTAACAAAAAGGATACATACTTTGCATATTAGCTTATCACGATATAAGCGATCACAAGTATATCTTATCTTGTATAAACATATATGTTACTTTAACTGAAATATCAGCAAATATGTTAATCACATGAAACGTTGCTACAATTTCCAATCAAGAATGTTCTCATTTTAATACCATAACAATATAAAAACAATTTACTTGCACGTTTAAAGTATAATGTTTTTAGTGAAAAAAATTCAAATAGATATTGTGTTTCTTGTAATTTACCTTACAATTTGGATTAGTACTCAAGTTATATTATATCATATATTCAATGAGACGCATAGGTAAAAATTTCTTGATAAAATATATCGAGAAATCAAACCCTAAAATTTGATAAAACTAAACTGGGCATACATATAGTACAAATGAATATATATATATATATTTATATAATCAAAATAGCAAATCAAAACAATTAATTTTGTAGTTTATTACTACACTATAAGAACAGAAGATGCTTATACTATAAACAAAATGCTTTCAAATAGTACATGCAAACTTTTAGCCATAAATATTTGACTACTATTATTATTTTATAAATATTTTTCTTAAAACTTTTAGAACATTATGCAAACAATATAAGCCATAGTAAAATTTTATACATAACATTTAAGAGAGGCTTTAGTTAATGCGAAGACTCCTAATTTCCTCTATTTTTTTTTATATTCTATTGTTATTAATAGGTTTTGCTTCATGTACCTAAAAGTTTAATTACCCATATTTCAAAACAACCCCCAATTTAAATCTCATTTATAAGATGAGCCAAATCCTTTTGATATAGATATTTTAGAAACATCTCATAGTTGGTGGTTCACATAAGTGGTCAAGCTTCGTAATAGGCTAACACCGACCCATTGAACAAAATCAAATAGGAACAAATCAATTTGCCAAAAGACTAGTATAACTCAAATCAAATTAACAAGAATGAATTATAAAAAAATCATATGCCATTCGTTTGAATAAATAGAGTTGATATGTGGGACAACACACCACATGAAGTATAGCTCAAATCAAAATATGATTTTATGATTTTATTTTTAACCACTAGAGTAGACAAATCAATTGACTTTAATTTCTAGACAATACATTCTTTCTTTTATTATTTACCTTTTTAAATGCCGTCGGATATATACATATAAAAATGCAATGCAAAATTTAAAATAGTGGCATGCACATGTTTAATATATCATAATCTAAGAGGATTTTTATAAGGTTACCTTTTTTCTCAAATGAGGATCCTTTTGCAAGGTGTGGATTTCACATCATCCAGAAAAAGTGACCACCGTGTTTACAATCCTTACAGGTGATTCGGGTTTGTGTGATGTTGCTAGCGGCTACAAAAACAAGGCTTTCGGAAAAAACACCGTTGTGCTGATAAATATGAGAGAACAAGACCATAAAGATCATGTAGAGAACAAGAATATGGAGAATAAGAGAGCATGAATTCTTATACATTAAGATATCATCATGCAATACAAAGAAACCTATATATATAGGGTTCTTACATTAATACGAAGAAAATGAAGAGATGGGAGTTAGGATGTGGATAGTCACCATAATATAGCTTATTTATAACAGATTAAAGTGTAATGTGAGTCTTGTAAATATGTGATTTCAAGAATGATTTTTCAAGAAACTAAGTTAAAAATACAAGATTTACATAAACTTGGTTCTTAAAGAGAATAATCACATTTTTAGTGGTTAATCAAGTGTAGGATCATGTATTTAACAAGAAAAACTCAAGAAGAAATATTTTTAGAAAAAATGATTTACAAGTTGTAAACATCCAACTTCTTCAAGAATGATGTTTTTAAATAAACAACCGCACTTTAACGGGTAACTAAGCTTACTAAACACACTAGTAAGTTACTACAAATTTTTATAAATTTTCAAGTTCATGAAGTAGTGATTATCGCTTGATTTTGGCAAATTGGTAAGTGTTATTTGATTTGTTGTTGATTGCGATGATTTATAAAAGAAAATGATATGCTTTGAAAGCATGGAAACTTCCATTTTTAAGGGGAAACTATGGCAAAATTTTTCTAAAAATTAAACACTTAGAAAAATATTTTTTTAACAAATATTTACAAGTATATTTTAAACCATGAATTTTCATATAATGTTTGCCATAAGTTTTTGTTACAAAATTACAAAATATTGAAGGTTGGTTTTTTATATTAAAAGTGACTAAATATGTATTTAGGAGAATATATCTTTAGATGTCACCATGTGTGTGATTGTTTGTATATTATGTGTATTAGTTATATTATTTTAGGACTTGAAATAATATAACTCACCAAAATACCAAAAATTACAATCCAAAATATTACCAAAATTCCAAAAATAAATACATAATATATACCCAAAATATTTGTGAAACCGAATAAGGAATATAACCTACAAAAATATTCCGGAATTTAATTCATATGTGTATTTTGATAAATGATATTTTGGACACCAAGAAAACAAAAATATGATTTTTACAATTATTACGAAAATATATCATATTTTGACAAGAAGAAAATATATTATTTTTGGGTGAAAAATAGATTTATATATATTTTCTAAGTTAAACGTGAAAATATATTATTTTTATGGTTTAAATGGAAATACAATTATTTTTGCCAAGTGAAATTTTTTTAAAAATTTCTATGTAAGTTTCCTTAAAATATATATATATATATATATATATATATATTAAGAACATATTTTGGTGAATTTTATTAGAAATATTATTCCGGAAAAATCAATACAAAAATTAAGTATAAGATACTTAATAAACACAATAAGAATACGTATTCTCGTACGTATAAATACACCAGAATACGCCACCGATACTTGACAAAAATATACAAGTATAACAATACGGGTATAAATACACCCATCCTTGGGAAGTTAAACATGTACAAATACATAAAAGTGTCAAGTTAAAATTAATTATTTTAACTATTATTCCAAAAATTTAATAAATATAATTTAAGTTAAAATATTTACTATTTTAACAAATAATTATATAACTTGGAATAATATTGATGACACAAAGAAACGTAACTCAAAGACACTAACTAACACTAAAAGTCAAGGCACGACCCACTCGTCTAATAAACCGTAGTACGTTGTAGGTAGTCGTGCACTATAGTGGAAGCTTTGGGTTACTTAATTGAAGGACGCAAAACCGTGAGTTCATGTCCCCCTTTTCTTTTAACTGTCTTCGTTTTATAACTTCGGGGGTGAAATACATGTTACAAAATGCTTACAAATGTTTACATATGGTATGGTTAGCTAAGGAATGAACTGTTAGATCATGTGAATGGGTAGGCGCACACTTAAGACCATTAATCCTCGTATAAGGACCGAGGGACATGAGTGATAGATCTATTTGGGTGTAGCGAGCCCACACCCATGAGGACCGGGATTTGGCCCATGAGGTGACTATGTCTTCCAGCCGGAAGCCCGGTACAAAATCTGCTAGGTTTGAGCCTTCCTACGCCGTTGCACACATGTTAATGGCCTTGCAAACCATTAATTAATCTGTTTCCTTGTTTGCTTTCATACCGGGTTTACAAAACATACATACTTACAATGATTACAAAGTTTATTCGAGCTCACATACAAAACACATGAACTCGCTCAACTTTTGTTGATGTTTTCAAACTACATGTATTTCAGTAAACTAAATATGGATCTGGCGGGCGCTGAAGTTTTCAAGTCATGTCTTTAAATAAAGATGTCAACCCGAGTCAAAGGGTTTGGGCTGTGTATCTTATCCTGGATAAGATACATAGTTCAAAGCCTAGCTTTTAGTAGTATCTTTTGTCGAGTCCTTATGGAACTCTAAACAATTTGAATGGTTTGTAATGTGAATTTGAAGTCTCGGATTCCTGTTAAACAATGTTGGTTGTAATGTTTTAAAACTATCTATGGATGAATATCTTGGGTTTTATCATATAGTTTGTTTGTTATGGTTGAATGCAATGATATTAAGCAAGTCACACAAACTCACACTTCCGCAAAAGTCAGGGTGTGACATAAGTTAGTCCCAAATATCTTTTTTAGTGACTATCTTTTAGTCTCTAATACTATGTGTCACTTTCAATATGGTTTTTTACATACTGAAAAATAGTTGCAAATACAATTTTAGTTGAGTCCCTAACATGCATTTACAATTCCTAACAAATAAATTCCCCGATAGAATTTATAGTTTTATATATTAAACCATTCTCATTAACACAACATTAATATTATTCATCAAAATGATTCTAGCTTTGTTAAACTCACAATAAACTCAAGCATTAATGTCATAACAATAGCCAATGAAAATCAAAATAACACCAGTTCATCAATTCTAAAATTTAGAAGAGTATTAGAGAAAAAAAGTAATAAACATCTTAACTAACTGCCTAGATAGTGTTGTCACTTTTGTTGTGTAGTCCATTCAAACCATCATCTTCACCAGCATCATTTTTAGATATTGTGCTCTCGAAATCTTGATATTTTCGGATCAAGAACTCTGTCACTCTTTCGTATTTTTCGTTACTCTGTTTCAATTCCTCCTTGAGTTCAGTAACCTCATTTCTCAAATCTTCGTTCTCAGTTGAATCTCGTTGAGAAGATTCGACCGCCGATTTCATCCAGTTATCTTTTTTCCTTAACACAGGACCAACACCTACCTCCCATGCTGATTGTATTGTTTTAGCCCTGCCACATACACTTTTGATGGCTTTTCTCACCACGTCGTGTTCCATAGCAGTAGTAACGATGGTTCCTTTGGTATTCAATCTAGCCATGGCCGCCTCTTTATGTTTACAAATATTATCCTAACATAATAGAAGGTAGAAGAATAACACTTAAAACAACATTTAAAACTTTTTGAGACCCAAATAAATATTTGACAAAAAAATCTAATTCAAAAGCTTTTAACAGAGAGATGCTTACATATACAATACGTGAATCTTCATTTAGCCATCCTTTTTTCTTGGCATTATAGTTCAGCTTGTAGTAAACTTCTAATGGGCTAGGTGGCAACTGAGTCTCGGGATTTCTTTGCCATCATAAAACTTATATAATGAAGAATAAATATATTCTAAAAAAGAGTGAAATAAATCTTTTTATAACATATATAAACCTACTAGTTGCTTATTCAAACAAGTAAAATTTTCTATAACATTCTACTACTGCATAACAATAACTTACTAAATTATCGGTCGAAAAGCGTAAACTTACAATTTTGAATGCATGATTGGCTATCGACCGAGAGCCCCCTGCTTATATTTACTTGTTTTCTTCTGTTAAGTTCCATTTGATCACTATATTTCTACAAAATTAAAACTCAACATACATGTCAAAACCCTAAAAAATAAGAACATAATTAGTGAATATAAATTATGATTTGTAAATAAATCATCATACTAACCCGGGTTTTTTCTGACTCCCAATAGTCGCATAGATGATTCCAATCGTCTTGATTCCGACAATCACCATACATATTAGATCTTGCCAACCTTGGATTCATTTTTCCTCAATTGTTCTTCCAGTACTGACTCAAAACACCCCTGTTGCGTTTCCACTGGATATGTAGTCGACTATTTACATACTCCATTAAAACGTTATATGTTCGCAGTAGCTCGAATTTTCCCTACATTGAACACATATATTAGTAATAGAAATGAAAACGTAAGGTCATAATAGCTTATCAATGATTTAAAGAAAGATATATACAACTTACTTCTAATTTCTCATACATTAGAGTTTTCACAACTTCCGGTACCGAATCCCATTTGTGAAATCTCATCGGGAAAACATCGCGAACAATTATTCCTAACTCGGTTGCAAAATCGGTTGCTGAAGTCCCAGCGAAGGCTTTTGTGGCCTTATCCAGTGTCAAAGGAATTTTGAAACCCTCTGGCATATTCTGTAAATACCTTGTAACGCTATTATTTATGCTTGGACCACGCCTCTTTGGGGGATTAGCATGTCGCTATGATTTATGCTTGGACCACACCTATTTGGGGGATTAGCATGTTGTTCTGCAGATTGTTCTACATGTGGATCTACATGTGGTTCTGCAGGTGAATCTAAAGAGAAACATTATTCATAATCATTAGAAAACATTATTCATAAATTGCCTACAACGGCCTGAACCGAAGCAGGTAGGTACAATGTTTGGAGCTTATAATTCACACGTAATCGGGTTCGGGTCGGTTCGGCTTAAAAACCCAAAAAAACCCAACCTAAATCTGGGAGATTGAAGTAAGTATATAATATGGGGCTAGGCTGTGGGTTGTAATTTGAAGATTTCATTGCTGCTTTGGAACTCTAATTTGGTATAGCAACCTAAAAGCATAAACTAAAACAAGTAAATGGAACATATGGTCTGCGTCGATCTTATACCCGTTGACCGACGTACCCGAAAGACATTAGAACCAGAACTGACTAGTTATTTAAAGAGCTATTTTGGGTATTATTATAAAGGGTTTTCAGTATCGATTCAGGTCGGGTATTCATCGGGTCTGGTCGGGTAATGGACTTTGCTCACCCCTACATCACATGATTATCTTACATGCTGCACTTAAACATATAAGCAAAACCAACCCTCTATAATCCCTTGTTATCCCAAAAGAAACATATAAATTTGTGATAAATAAATTAGAAACTAAAGTGTTAAAAGTTAAAACCAACCCACTTTAACCCGTTGTCTAATTCAAACATGTCTTGCAATGGATTCCTACATTATTTTTCAAATTAAGTTGGCCTTTAAATTAAAAAGAAAAAAAATCAAAAATGGTCCAGAACTGGCATCGAACTCAAGACCTGCATTTTGAAATCCAATCTCCTAACTTTAGCGACAATATTGCTTAATAATCAAGCGTTATGATATTTACCGGTAGTTGTAATGTCTTTAGACTTGCGTCTACAGTTCTTGGTCGGCACTCTAGCTGATGCACTTCCCTTGGCCACTAACTGATTTGTCGATACTCTAGAATCTTCTTCATACCTCGTTCTTGTAAAAACCATCATCATTAACATAAACATAAACATCCACATTGTACTACAAGGAAAATAATAGTCAATTAACGTAACAAAAGATATATACATTACACAACCAGTGTTTTGAACCAAAACATAAACAAATCAACTGCATATTGTTAGACCATAATAAAAAGATGAAATGTGTAGTACTAAATAGGCCTTTTTTCTTTAAAAAAATCACCTAAAACTAAATTTAATAAAACTATGGACAGTATGTTCGTATTTAAATTAAACAAAATGCCTGCACATGAAAGTTATCAATTCATTAGTAAGAAACCTAATGCAAAATTGTATTAAAAAAATCCTAAACGCGAATTGGTGGAAAGCTATCGATTCAGTAGTTAAAAAACTAAATCCTCGACAATGGAAAGCCATACATAATCATATTCAGTGAATAAGTAAACATATTCAGATATCATATCATCTATTACTGGTTGAATCTGTTTATTATATGGATAAACGTTCAATTGATACCTTAATCTTCTGCAAATCTTGATCGACAGAGTGAGTCTAAGTCAAAACTTCTTCGCACGACTTCAAGAGCACACAAATAGGGGAGTCAGAGTAGAGGGTTTTGTGAGGGAGTAACTGGCGCGTAATGGGGTTTGAATAATTGGAAAGGAACGTCGATATAAAGGGGATTGACATCCCGATTTCTTTGGTTATTTGTTGCAATAGTTTCTCCATAGGATGAAGCAAGTGTATTATGTAAAGATGTTGTTTCCCAAATTAAATAATATCGTGTGATATAGGTTTTTTTATTTCTAAACAAATGATGCCATCATATCATTAAGTTTTTTTTATTTGATATTGTGAAACGAATGATTCCAGGTTATCTATATTTTTAGTTTGATTCGATATTATTGTGACACCGATTTAAAAAATGGGCTTGTTTTGTGTAGGGGTGCAAACGAGCGGAGTTGACCCTAAGCCCGACTAGGCTCGAGCTCATTTAACTTTTTAAAGCTTGAGCTCGGCTCGATTAACTTTTTGTTGTAGGGGTGCAAACGAGCGGAGTCGACCCTAAATATTAATAATTATATACATATAGAAAAATACATAAAACGGTATGCTCATTTTAGGCTCAAGAGCCGGATTGAGCTCGATAAGTGAAGCTCGAGCTCGGGCTCGTTTATTACGAGCTTGTTTTGTAGGTTTGGGTTCGGGCTCAAGCCTCCCGTTAATTGACTCGTTTTAACAATTTAGGTTGAAAAAGTCCGAGTTGAATGAAAAATAAACTTGCAAATGAAAGGGATGCTAGAGAAGAGTTGGAGCAAAGAGTGCAACAGATGAAAAAGAAATGAAAGAAAATGAAGAAAAGAGGCAAAAACAATTTGAAGAGTTTATGAAAAAATTTCAGCCTCCCGTTAGTCATTACAGTAGTTTTTAATTATTCCGGATCTTTATATTTAACAACAGTGGATTTGTGATTGAAACAGGCTTAGAATTTTTGTTATTTATTTCGAATCTTTATGTTTAACAATTGTATGATTTTGTAATTTAAACGTGCTCTGAATTTATGCTATTTATTTTTGTTAAATATATATTCCGAATCTTCTTTATCAATATGCATCTTTCAGCAAAAAAAAGCTAAAAAAGCTGGTATTTTTTGCTTTTACATTAGTTTTTAAATGTATCCGTAAGAAATGTGTAGGAAAAAGACTAAACAGGTTTCGTCAGATTCTGTTGGTATTCTGTAGGAAAAAAGATAGTTTTGTAAGAAATGTGTAAGAAAATAGATTACATTTTGTTAGAATGGTGTAGGAAAAAAACTAATTTTGTGGGAATTGTGTAGGAAAATAAAATACATTCCGTTAGAATTGTGTAGGGAAAAAAACTAATTTTGAAGGAAATGCGTAGGAAAAATGAATACATTTAGTTGAAATTGTGTTGGGAAAAAAATATTTCCGTAGGAATTGTGTAGGGAAAACGAATATATTCCGTTGGAATTGTGTAGGAAGAAAACAAATTCATAGGATTTATGTAAGAAAATTAAAATATAATAAATATTATATAGTAAATATAAATATAATTGATTTAAACACAAAATTTTAAAAAATATATATTCCGTGGGAAATGCGTCGGAAAGTTAAGATATTTAATTCCGTGAGAAATAAGTAGGAGAATTCTAACGAAACATTTGTGTGGAAAAGGAGTAGGAAAATCCGTAGGAACTGCGTTAGAAAAAAATTACCCACGAGGAGAATTCCGACAGCCCATTTTCGTGGGAAATCCGTGGTTAAACGCAGTTACCCACGGATTTCCCACGGAAATTCACGTGGGAAAAGTAGTAGTTTTCTAGTAGTGGTTAGGCTTGTGTATAAAAAAAAAATTCTTTTCTTAAACTAAATACTAGTCCACAATATAGTATGTTGCAATAAATATGAGGACTAGTTTTGAGTCCGTAATGTATTCTTTAAAATACAGTGATTTATATCGATTATTAGAGACTAATTATCAGTCACTGTTTCTTATGTCTGTATAAAACTTTTGAGACTGAAAATCATTTCCTAATAAGTTTTCGAAAAGTTTTAACATATTTGGACACTGAAAATTAGTCACCAATCATTTCCTATATAAAAATGTATTCAAAACTGAATATCAGCCCCTAATTATGTCTGTCTTGAAAATATTAATAACTTATATTCAGTCCCTAATATGTTCCATCTATATTGGAGACAGAATATTAGTCTCCAACATAGATATGTCATTTTTCATTATAGAGGGAACATATTTGAGACTAAAATTTAGTAGTCAATAATCATCCTTCCAAAACGCTATACCATGAAAACATATTTGCGACTGAAATTCAGTCTCAAATAAGGTGTTTAGATATTAGAGACTGATTTCTAGTAACTAATATATGGTGCATAAAAATCAGTCCCTAATATTATCAGTGACTGATAAATCAGTCTCAAATGTTACGTATTGGAGACTGATATATCAGTCCCTAATAATTTAGTATCTAATGGTCACTTTTCTTGTAGTGGAGGTGCGGCCACGAAATATTTTCAAGCATCCGATTAGTAAACGTCTACATGATTAAAATAAACCAACGATACCAAATGTATTGTTTTAAAACGTTTACAAAACCACAATATTTGAGTTAGTATACATTGCCAAAAAGAACATCATGTTTCGCAATAATGTTTTAAACAAAGTTATTGTTATAAAACAAGGCTTTGACCAATATATCCCGCACGAGGGCGGGAAATACAAGGCAAACCCTCCCAAAAGTGGTATCATCATATGCATCCTATTTTTTGACCTTCACGAAATAAGACGCTGCTTACTTCCTTAAAATACATGTTTAAAAATGTCAACATATTGTTGGTGAGTTCACAGGTTTTGTAACACAAATGAATCTTTAAAAACGTTTGATAAAAATGATATGCATAGTTTTAATGAAATTCGTAGATCAAATTAATATTTAACTAAGACATTAACGTATGTGTCGACATAAGCTCGTAACCAAAAATTGACAATGTTCCATTGTACAACGCCACCAAATCCTGGTGGTATTCAGCTAGGGATACAAAAGCACTCCCAGAGTGTTACGAGGGACCATGAGTGAGGCTTTCCAACACCAATAGATCTATTCAACTGTTGCGTGATTTGTTTTAACTCATGGTTACTCAAATTAATATCCCCTAGAGATTTCACCGAGATCAATAACTACAACTTATGTACACATAAATGATCCTAATGATTTCATTGACTAACTACATACCATTTAAGCAAACATGTATCTCCCCCTAGTATTTAAAAATAAAAATGTTTAAATGGGGCGCGAGACGCACAACTTTTTGTTACGAGGGACCATGAGTAAGGCTTTCCAACACCAATATATATATATCATGTTGACCTACAAGTGTCCTAATCCAATAAGACACTAAGGTCTAGTTATGTGTTTCGTCTACAAGTCTTTCACCACTTTGTTAAGCCTTTAATATATTGCCCATTTTGAAAATGTTTGTGTTACGAAACGTTGCTAGGTGATTATCCAAATGACCATACATGTATATTACCACACATGTATATATGACTATGTCTACTTGAAATGTTCCTGGGACCTAGTCCCATGTATAAAACCCATGTCAGCGCATGATTGATCCCATTAGTAAAAAAAAAAATATTTTTATGTAACAATATATTATATTTATCTTGTGAAGCATCGTTCCACAAAATCGGTAAGTCGATTACGACCAAAAACATACTTATCTTTTAATATTCATAAATATACTTTCTGTGTTCGATAGGTTGTCGAAAATAATATCTTTAATATTATTCATGTTTACCGATAAGACAATTCGTTGTTATGAGCGTTTTGTTTATCTTTTGTGTATATGTATACTGATGTGTGTGAGTGTTATTAGATTTTTTATGTATATTTTAAGCCCTTTAACACTTTTTAGCCAAGTTTTAAATTTATAAAACACGATATTTACTAACACTAAACACACATATGGGCAAGTGCACCCATTGTGAGCGTAGTATAGTGTTGGTAAGATACCGAGGTCGTCCAAGGACATAAGAGCTTTTAGTACCGGTTTATCCTAAACGTCTAATCAAATCAAAAGTTTAGAAAAAGGTTTTACACTAGAAAAATTAAACTAACTAAAATGCTGAAAAATAAAATAAAATAAAAACAGATAGACAAGATGAATCACTTGGATCCGACTCGTGTTTAGTGTAACCTTTGATTATTTCCGCACTTTTGTACTTTTTAAGAGATTATCTTAGTTATTGTAGTAGGCCCCTCTTCTGAAGGTGACGTTACCCTCAACCCAGTAGTTTGAGTTAGCAAGGATACAATCCTAAATGGTTGGATTATTGAAAGATAATTAATTAAGTTATTAATGCATATTGTGGTAGGCCCCTCTTCTGGAGTTGACGTTACCCTCGGCTAAGTAGTCTGAGTCAGCAGGGATACAGTCATAAGTAGCCGGGTTAAAGTATTAATAGTAGTTTACATATGAGGGGATTAAGGAGTTCGGACCCCCGCCATCCAATACCAGTGGGTATTGAAGGAGGTCCTACTAAAGTTGACCCAGGTTCTTGCAGGATCTATACACTGAACAAGGCAAGAGTCTTACCAAACCGTTCCCTTAACCCCCGACCAGGTAGGCAACATACCTCCATATAGACCGTGGAGATATGAATGGTGAAAATCTTTTATTTTATATAGATAGTAAAATAATCCAGAACCAAATAAAAAGTGCGAAAAGATTAAAAAGAAAAAGTATTACACTAAACACTTGTCTTCACCAAGTGATGTAACAGACTTAGGCAAACATGGCCTTTGATTGTCAAGAACTCTTACGATCAATCTTGGATCCCGAGACTACTCACACACTCTATGATGGTTGATGGATGATGGTGGTGGATGATGGTGTGTGGTGGTGGTGGAGTGTGGGTGAAGTGTGAGAGAGGTGGTTTACCAAGGGATGGTTTGCAAATGAGCTAAGCACCCCTATTTATAGCCTGCACAGAAGCCCAGACACGGCCCCGTGTCCACCCATATTCTCTTTCTTCATTAATTGCAGTTTGTCTGCATTAGTTGACCACGCCCCCGTGTCCGCTGGGCACGACCCCGTGTGCAGAAGCATATCTGTACTATCAAGATTTCCTTAGATTATGCGAATCTTAGAGTTGACCACGGCCTCGTGTCCGCTGGGCATTCCCCCGTGGTGGGTGATAGAAGCTTCTACAGCTTTGTCTTTTCTGCAGACACTTGGGCACGCTCCCGTGCTCATTGAGCACGAGGCGTGTTCAGCCTTCTGTTCTCTTGTTTTGCTTTGCTTGGGAAAATGTTATCGAGGGGTCGGGCACGCCACGTTTATTCCTTTTCTTGTGTTTATGTTAGATTTAGCTGTCTTTTTGCTTCTTTTGTTCATTTGAGCTCATTTAATCCTGAAAATACAAAAGGAAGACAAAAACACACTTTTTCTAAAATGAGTACTAAAAAAGGGGTTAGTTTAATGCCACATTTGATGTAATTTATATGTTGCATTTTGCACACATCAAATACCCCCGCACTTGAATCTTTGCTTGTCCTCAAGCAAAACTCCTTATAATGAGGCTTTACACTCCCAAATGGAATGGGTTGAAGAGTAGGTTTTGGGCTTGTCACAAAGTGTCGGGATTTCCAAGATTCTTTATTAAGTTTTATTTTTATTTATTTACAATCTTATTCGTCATGATTTATTTAAAACATTACATAAGATAAATTACTTATTAGGGCATAACATGCCTCTTTAAAATTCCATTTATATACAAGTTCACATACCTCACGGGGGATCACTCAACACTCGGCCGAAGGTGTATTTTTGTGAAAACTCTCGAGAGCGGCATGGAACTTACTTCTACCATAAGCTTGCCAAGCAATCAATCCTCCTCCTTTTTAACTATACACCTTTGTAAATATCAAGAGGACTTTGGGGAAAGGGTTAGGCTTGGGTTAAAGGTAGGTGGTTGGGTTAGTGGTTAGTAGAAAAGGGCGAAAGTCGTAAAAAGCGTCGGTTTTCACAAAACATTTTTGTGACTTTTTATTCTTAATGAAGCTTTATTCAAACAAGCCTTCTTTTGATGAGCTTTGTTTGTTTATTGCTAACTTCATTTTTCTTTTCTTTTTTATCTAATTTTTTTTATATGGGAGTCACACGAAAACCGAGCTTTGTTACTAAAATAAAGGGTTAAAAAAGGGTTTTGGTGGGTAAAAGGGTGTTTAATTTGGGTTAAAAAATGAAAAGGTTTAGGCTCAAAGGGGTTAACTAGGGGGATTTTGGGTAGGTGGTAAAAGAAAAAGAAAAATAATGGTGTAGAAATAAAAAGGGTTAGTCCTAATGCCTCCATCACTTACTTACTCGGGTTTAAGTTGGTAAGGACCGGGAATGTATCGTCATGGAAAGTTCTAGAGTTGTAAGAAACCAAACGGCTATTCACACAAGAAACGAAAAATGAGCATTTAGTTTAAAGATGTGTATTTGTATGCTCAATAAAGGCTCAAAACTCATTTTTTGTGGGAATGGGTTTTTTTATGTGATCAAGTATATATAATCAAATTTTAACTAGATTTGTCATGCCGTTTCATAATTTTCTTATGTTGGTTCTTTTTATCACGACGCTATCAGTTGTAAATTTGTAAAAATATAACCTTTTTAGAATTTGAAATTCCCAAATTAAACCTAGAAAAGTAAAAAAATGAAAAGTTTTTGAAAAAAAATTGGGGTGTTTAGCGGTTCCAGTAGAGTTTTGTGTAAGGCTTGTAATTAGGACTTGCAAAATTAAAGGTTTTAGCATCCCCCCCCCCCACACTTAAATTACACATTGTCCTCAATGTGTCCCAAAAATAAGTTTTTAGGTTGATTGAATGTGTAAAAAGTTGTGAAAAAGCAAAAATTTATGTTACTGGGCGTCTAGACACGGCCCCGTGTCGGATGAACACGACTCCGTGGTCAGATTGCCAGTAACAATAACTTACAGAAGGTGGACACAGGGGCGTGTCAGCTGAGCACGACCCCGTGTCTGGTAAAAATCTGCAGATTTTTGACAAACAGCAGGTCTGGGCAATGGGCACGGGGGCGTGTAGGCTGGACATGACCCCGTGTAGACAATCTGCAAAGGTGAAAAACAGGTTTCCGGCTTCGGTTTTGCTGTCCCGACTTTAGTAGCACTAATGTTTAGTACTCTAAGCCTCGTATGTACATGTTTTATCAATAAACACTACACCAATCCATAGCAAGCATCCTAAATCACCATTGTTCAAACATCCATACCACAAAGTTAAAATAAAGAAAATGCAGAAAAGTAAAAAGTGTTAGTGGAAAGTAAATTGTTCAACACACGGCACGCAGGCCGGAAATTGTTCGTGAGATAAGGGATTAACCTATGGACCTCCAACCATGAACCGCTACCTCCACTCCTCCCGCCTAATCCATGTCCTCGTCTTCATCATCATCGTCTCCTCCGTGCCCCGCCATGTACTCCCGGATGTTCCCAATGTCATCCTGTATGTCGGATATGTTTCTCTCTATTGCTCCGACCTGGGTGTACGTGTTGCTGGCCATATTGTAGGTGTTTCTGGTGCACATGAGGTTTTCCTGCAATAAATCATGTAAACTTTGGAAGTTAGGAAAACCGCTTCCTTGAGAGGAGGACTGGCCCGGATCACCCTAGGGCTGGTAATGGTACTGAGGAGGAGGTTGGAAGTGTGGAACATGTAAGACAAGTGCCTCTTGCGGGTTCCATGCATGCCCCTGGACTCTGTGGAAGCTGACCGTCCCGTCTCCTGCTTCATAAATCAGGTTCATTGAACGGCACATGACCATGTCCACTCTTCTCGACCATGGGCTCTTTTCGAAAGACCTGGGCATGTTCACGAAATGCTTGAAGAGATGGTATATCCACCCCCCCCCCCCCCCAAAAGAAGATAGGAGTCGGGGGAGTAGCAAGCTAGTTCCAATGCATGTTTCGGAGTAGGAGGTACGGAACATCAAGGTTGGTGCGGGTGTGGATGCAATGAAGGACTAGTAGATCCCTTAAACCTACAACACCGCTGCTAACCGCTGCTATCGTGCCTCTGACTAAGAGAGTAAGTGAGAACCCTTTGAATGTAGCGGTAAATAGGGTCCCTCAACTTAGTGCTCTTAGTGCTTCTGGGATTGTAGATGCCTTCTCCTATTTGAGCCCAAGCAGCTCGACGGTAACTTTCCTTGATCTCGCGCAGACCACCGGTGTTTTCTTCATCCCCCGCATCTTCCTCCGCATACAGCCCAACTATCGACCCAAACTGTGCTATTGAGATTGAGTACCTAGTCCCTCCACACCGGAATTCTACCCCATCATTATCGAATGGAACGACTCTTGTTTTGAAAGCGAATATGCTGTATAATTCCAGGTTATATTCATGGACTGAAAGAAGTCGAGTGCACAGGGCGGCTCTTAGTGGGCCGGTGACTAGGTTGTTAAATAGGTCAAGCTGGTTCACTACTCCTAGAAGATCCATGCATACTGTTCGTTGGTATTCCTCCGGTTTGGTTCGAAGCACGTCGTATCTTGCTTTAGCATCCAACTCATTTGCATTGAACCACTTGAATTTGTTGGACATCTGAAAGGAAACACCAAACAATTAGCACGAAACAGTGAAATTTTCGGAGAAAACTGAAACGCCCCATGTTGGCTTGAGTTTGGCTGGACACGCCCCCGTGTCCAGACGTCTGTTTACGAAAAATCTCATTTTTCGACCCGGTCCTGAAAACTTGAAATTTTTTGGTCCAGTAGGGGTGGTTTTCCCCTAAAATGAAACCTCAAATGCCGTTTTTCCGAAAACAAACCGTTTACCCCTTCAATTTTATCTTTTTCTGTTCAAAAACAAGGGTTTGGGGTTTTTTTGAGAAATCGGGCAAATTTACGAACAATACAAGTTGACTTACTTCCTATAACATGTATCTAAACTAATGCTAATAGATCTAAGCAAAAAATTGAGGTTCGATCCGGATGAAGTTCAAGAACCCTAGATTTTCCCCAAATTTTTGGTGTTTTAACTACATGCAAATGCTTAATCTAACTACTAAAGATGATAGAATCATACTTTGATGTTGCTAGAACTAGAGGAGATATCGGAATCTTGCAGAATAATCGCCTGAATCAGAGAGTTTTTGGCGAAACGGGGCGTGTGGAAATGAAGAAACTGTTTGGAAAAGGGGTTTTATCCCGACAGTTGCGCGGACACGGCCCCGTGTTCGGGCAAGTTTTGGAATTTTTTTAAGTGCTCGTGTGAGTGCCCTGTTTCCTGAAAACTTGGTTAGAAGACTTACCGATTTAGATGTCAACTTGCTTATTCGTAACTTACCAGGTATGATGTTGATGCTTTCATTCTTCGATCGTTTGAAACGAGATTTCTTCCTCCTCATCCTCAATGAATCCTTGACAGAGCTTCAGCCGTTGGCCATTGACTTTGAATGGATTTCCATTTCGAGATTTAATTTCTACTGCACCGTGTGGGAAAATATGGGTGATGGAAAAAGGTCCTGACCACCTAGACTTTAATTTACCAGGAAATAGCCGAAGTCGTGAATTAAACAATAGAACTCGATCTCCTACTTGAAATTCATTAGGTTTAATGTGTTTATCAAGCAAGTTATTTATTCTTTCCTTATAAATTTCGGAGTTAGAGTATGCAAAATTCCTTAGTTCGTCTATTTCATTTAATTGACAAAATCAGTTTTTACCGGCAAATTCTAAATCTAAATTTACATTTTTAATTGCCTAGTAGGCCTTGTATGCAATTTCTACTGGCAAGTGATAACTTTTTCCATAGACGAGCTTATATGGGGTTGTACCTATAGTTGTTTTATAAGCAGTTCGAAAAGCCCATAAAGCATCATCTAATTTATCGGCCCATTCTTTCTTATTTAACCCTACGGTTTTTTCAAGTATTCGTTTTAAACCTCTATTAGTCACTTCGGCTTGTCCGTTTGTTTGAGGGTGATATGCCGTTGAGACCCGATGATAGACCCCATACCTTTTAAAAAAAATTTCAAGTTGATGGTTACAAAATTGGGTACCTCTATCATTGATTAAAGCTTTTGGCGTTCCAAAATGAGAAAATAATCTTTTCAGAAATCTTACCATGACTCTTCCATCGTTGGTTGAAAGTGCCTCGGCCTCGGCCAATTTAGACAAGTAATCTACTGCCACAAGTATATATTTGTTTCCTTTTGGCGGTGGGAAAGGTCCCATAAAGTCGAGTCCACACACATCAAAAATTTCACAAACAAGAATGCCATTATGGCATTTCGTTTTTGGAAGAAATATTACCTGTTCTTAGGCAAGCATCACAAGTCTTGACAAGACTTTGGGCGTCTTTGTAAATGGTTGGCCAATAAAATCCTGAATCAAATACCTTTTGTGCGGTACTAGCGGCACCATGATGTCCTCCATATGGACCTTCATGACAATGGCGGAGATTCTTCTTGCTTCGCTACCATGTACGCATCGGTGGATGAGTTGGTCGACACACATTTTGAAAAGATAAGGATCTTCCAAAAAATAATGCTTCACATCGGCAAAGAATTTTTTTTCTTTGATGATGTGGCCATTCTTTAGCGACTATGCCGCTAGCTAAGTAGTTAGCACAGTCGGCGTACCGTGGTTCTTCTCTGTATTCCACCATTTCCAAGGACTCCGTTGGAAATTTTTCATTGATTTGTTCATCCCTGGTTGCCTCCAAAGGTGGGTCTTCTAAGTTCGAAAGATGATCTGCTGCAGTGTTTTCTGCTCCTCTTTTGTCTTTGATTTCAATATCAAATTCTTGGAGGAGTAGAATCCACCGAATCAAACGCGGTTTAGCATCCTGTTTCTTGAAGAGATATCGAATGGCTGCATGATTTGTATAGACTATTGTTTTAGAAAGAACAAGGTAAGAACGAAATTTATCAAAAGCAAATACCACAGCTAGTAACTCTTTTTCTGTTGTTGTGTAATTTTCTTGTGCATCGTTAAGTGTTTTACTAGCATAATAAATCGGGAGAAAATGCTTTTCTTTTCTTTGTCCCAAGACTGCTCCAACTGCAAAGTCACTTGCATCACACATGATTTCGAAAGGTAATTTCCAATCAGGCGCTATCATGATAGGTGCATTGACTAGCATTTCCTTGAGGGCTAGAAATGCTTGATTGCAATCCTTGTCAAAGATGAAAGGGGCATCTTTTTCAAGTAATTTTGTTAGAGGTCTTGAGATTTTAGAAAAGTCTTTGATAAACCGCCTATAGAATCCGGGATGTCCTAAGAAACTTCTGATAGCTCTAACGGAGGATAGGGGCGGTAATCGAGAAATAGTGTCTGTTTTGGCTCGATCAACCTCCATTCCTTCGCTCGAGATCTTATGACCGAGTACTATTCCCTCCGTTACCATGAATTGGCATTTTTCCCAATTAAGGGCGATGTTGGTTTCCTCACATCAGAATAGCATTTGTTCAAGGTTATCGAGGCATTGGTCGTATGAATCTCCAAAGATAGAAAAGTCGTCCATGAAGACTTCCATTGTCTTTTCTATCATATCATGTAAGATGGCCACCATGCAACGCTGAAAAGTTGTGGGGGCATTACATAGACCAAAGGGTATTCGTCGATAAGTAAAAGTTCCATAGGGACATGTGAAAGTTGTCTTTTCTTGGTCTTCAGGTGCTATCAGGATTTGAAAGTAGCCTGAAAAACCATCCAAGAAACAATAAAATTTATGACCGTATAATCTTTCTAACATTTGATCAATGAAGGGTAAAGGAAAGTGATCTTTCCTTGTTGCTTCATTTAATCGCCTATAATATATACATACCCTCCATCCTGTGACGGTTCTCGTTGGTATTAATTCATTATTTTCGTTAGTTATTACCGTCATACCTCTTTTCTTTGGAACTACTTGGACGGGACTTACCCACGGACTATCGGAGATAGGGTAAATAAGTCCGGCATCAAGCAATTTGATGACTTCATTTTTAACCACTTCTTGGACATTTGGATTTACTCTACATTGTGGTTGTATTACCGATTTGTAGTCTTCGTTCATTAAAATTTTGTGCGTGCGTGCACATGGAAGGACTTATGCCTTTAATATCTACAAGCTTCCAATCGATTGCATTTTTGTGTTTTTTCAAAAGTGTAATTAATTTTTCTTTTTCTAAGCTAGATAATTTAGAGGAAATAAGTACAGGTGATTTACCATCTTTGTCTAGAAAAGAATATTCCAAACCTTTTGGAAGTTCTTTGAGCTCAAGAGGAGGGTCTTTAGGAGACTCCTTATTTGGTTGCTCATTTCGATCAAGAACTACAAAAGTTTATTCTATGGCGACCTCTTCTTCAACAAAGTGGTCAGTTTCTTCTTTTGTATCGGGTGGTTCTTCTTCATCTTAAATTAGGGGGTCATTATTGCCAAATGGATATTTCATTGAACGCTCAAGATCGACATTTTTTTAAATGCCCCTAATTGAATAGATAGATTGTTGTGCTTCCGGTTTTTCAAAGCTTCGTGGGTTTTTACAAAAGGTCGTCCCATCACTAGAGGAGCGTCATCAAGGATGACAAAGTCGGTTGGGATTACCATTTGATTTGTTTGAACCAAGACATCCTCAACTACACCGATTGATTTTATTACTTTCCGATTGGATAGAAAAATGGGTATTTGAAGTGGAGAAAAGTCACCAATACTTAATTTTTCGAAAATGTAGTTAGGCATTATGTTAACACAAAGATCTTTATCAATTGTGATATTACTAATAAATGAATTTTGAAAAAAACATGGAACCGGTGTAATGTTAATTTCAAATGGATCGTCTTTTATTAGCGAAGTTTGATCATTAGTTAACTTAACGCTTACCGTTTCGTCAATTTTAGTGTTAGTGTTTAACTCTTTTAAAAACTTAGCATGAGTGGGAACTAAACAATGATTTTCGAAAGAAGGTGACAAGAGATTAATTTCTTCAAAATTAGACTCTTCTTGAATTTTAACGTTGTCGGACTCACCTTTTTCGTTGTTTAACTCATGTGTCAGCTTTTCACTTATTTGTTCTTCCATTTTTATGTTTTCAACTATCTCTTTTTTATTTAATTCTTCTCTTGCGCGGGACTCCTCTTCCCTTGCGCGAGATTCTAATATGCAACGTTCGATAGTTTTAATTTTCTCTATTATCCTATCGGCTATGTCGGTGATAGAATAAGGATCGGGATCCTCAAAGCTCGAATCCGGTTGTTCGATCCTTTGTTCTTCATAATACTCATAGGAAGTAGATAGTTCACACCATTGTCCTTCATTGTAAGTATATGATGGATAAGGGTCATAATTTTGTTCTTCATAGTACTCATACGAGGTGGGTTGTTCACGCCATGGTTCCTCATAATAAGCATATGAAGGTGATGGCTCATATTGTGGTTCCTCAAAGTATGAGTATGAAGGCTCATACCTTGGTTCTTCAAAATATGAGTATGAGGGAGGAGGTTCATACCTTGGGTCTTCATAAGATGTGTATGAAGTTGATGGCTCGTACCTGGGCTCCTCATAGTAGGTGTATGAAGTGGATGATTGAAATAAGTCACAATATTGAACCGAGTGCGGGTCACCACAAATGGTGCAATAGTCTTCCCTATAATCATCCTCCTCATAGGTGTAGTTGTAACCTCCTGAGTATTGATCCATGAGAATCACTCAGCAGACCACAAAAAAGTCTCAAGACAAGAAAACAAAAATAAAAACGGAAACAGAGGCTGGACACGGTCGCGTGTTCAATGAGCACGGCCCCGTGTACAGAATCTGTATCTGGGCGTTTTAATTAAGTTACTGATGTCATTGAGCACGGGGCTTGTTAAGTGAGCACGACCCCGTGTTCAGGCCACTATAAATGCAAAATCTAACTAAAATGCAGAAAAAATGCGCATGTTTTAAAAAGGTTTTGAAAAACTGATTAGGCCGTCGATTTTAAGCTTTCTTAAAATCCTTGTGTCCCCGGCAATGGCGCCAAAAACTTGATGCGTGTGAAGTGTGGTATAGTTTTTAATGTATATTTTAAGCCCTTTAACACTTTTTAGCCAAGTTTTAAATTCATAAAACACGATATTTACTAACACTAAACACACATATGGGCAAGTGCACCCATCGTGAGCGTAGTATAGTGTTGGTAAGATACCGAGGTCGTCCAAGGACACAAGAGCTTTTAGTACCGGTTTATCCTCAACGTCTAATCAAATCAAAAGTTTAGAAAAAAGGTTTTAAACTAGAAAAATAAAACTAACTAAAATGCTGAAAAATAAAATAAAAACAGATAGACAAGATGAATCACTTGGATCCGACTCGTGTTTAGTGTAACCTTTGATTTTTTCCGCACTTTTGCACTTTGTAAGAGATTATCTTAGTTATTGTAGTAGGCCCCTCTACTGAAGGTGACGTTACCCTCAACCCAGTAGTTTGAGTCAGTAAGGACACAATCCTAAAGGGTTGGATTATTGAAAGATAATTAATTAAGTTATTAATGCATATTGTGGTAGGCCCCTCTTCTGGAGGTGACGTTACCCTCGGCTAAGTAGTCTGAGTCAGCAGGGATACAGTCCTAAGTAGTCGGGTTAAAGTATTAATAGTAGTTTACGTATGAGGGGATCAAGGAGTGCGGACCCCGAGACTACTCACACACTCTTTGATGGATGTACAGAAGCCCGGACACGGCTCCATGTCCATTGGGCATGGCCCCGTGTCCACCCATCTTCTCTTTCTTCATTAATTGCAGTTTGTCTGCATTAGTTGACCACGCCCCCGTGTCCGCTGGGCACGACCCCGTGTGCAGAAGCATATCTGTACTATCAAGATTTCCTCAGATTCTACGAATCTTAGAGTTGACCTCGGCCCCGTGTCCACTGGGCACGCACCCGTGTTGGGTGATAGAAGCTTCTACAGCTTTGTCTTTTCTGCAGACACTTGGGCACACCCCCGTGCTCATTGAGCACGGGGCGTGTTCAGCCTTCTGTTCTCTTGTTTTGCTTGGAAAGATGCTGTCGTGGGGTCGGGCACGCCACGTTTATTCCTTTTCTTGTGTTTATGTTAGATTTAGCTGCTTTTTTGCTTCTTTTGTTCATTTGAACTCATTTAATCCTGAAAATACAAAACGAGGTAGTGTAAATGAAAGTGCAATTGACTATTATTTGTAATGAATTACGGAATTTGACAATGAAATGATACATATGAACATGTGCATGGATAACTGTTACTCGATTTTTTTTTGAATTTTTTATTAACAAAATATAGCGATTTTTTCAAAAAAAAAAAGTAAAAAAAAAAAAAATTTGGTGTTTTTTAGATTTTTTTAGGAATTACTGTTTGTGTTCACACTGGTTCTCGCAATAAAGGGTGGTTCCTAACGGATCTTTGTCCTATATATATATATATATATATAACATGTAAGGGTAGGGTTCCAGCGTGAACAACCTCCCAATAGTGAACTGCGTGAACAGATTAAATTTTATTTATTAATAAGAAATTAGATTTAAATCATTATTTTAATAATTGAATTAAGTTACATCTTTCCTATTTTAAATTCATTATCCAGATTAAATTTTATTTATTAATAAGATAATTATCAAAACAAACAACAAATCACCATATTTCAATTTTAATTTTTATTTCAGATTTCATCACCAGAATTCAAATTTTTGTTTTTAAGATCCACGTAACCTTCATATTTCAACGGTGTACACATGTGTACTTGGACATGAATAGAACAGTACGCATGTGTACTCAGCATCGTACATATGTGTACAGTAATTCACAAGTGTACATCAACAACTTTACACATTCAATACAAAAAAATCTGAGATATCACAAAAAACAGACGATATACACATGTGTACATCGCATTAAAAACAGAGAAAAATCAGAATACACATGTGTACATCGCATTAAAAAACAGAGCAAAACTAAAAAAAATTAACAAAAAAACTCAACAACTAATTTCGTCGGATCAATGCTGGAGTGGCAAAAAAAAACTCAGCAACTAATTTTCAATTCGGATCTGAAAAACGATCTGGCGAAGATCTGAAAACGATCGGAAAACTTAGCATCGACGACGAAGATCTGAAAAACTCAGCAAATGATTCGGATCTGGATTTGTTCTTGAACTTCATCATCTGCGGCGAAGATCTGAAAAACTCAGCAACGATCCGGAAAAGATTTGGACCACCGTTGAAGCCTGATTTGTTCGATTCCGGCGATAAAACGGCGAACAACCCCTATTTTTTCTTTGATTCCGGCGGTGAATGTGAGATAGCAAGTTCGGTTTTTAAGGGTTTCTTGTTGCTTCGATTTGGATCTGAAAACGATCCAGCTGTGAATGTGAGAGAGAAATTCCGGCGTTCGTCATATCGTCGTTTTCACTTTTGATTTGATTTGAGTATTCTGGCGATTTGCTAGCTTCGAAGGTCCTCCTCTGCTTTTCCTTGATGTCGGCAATGACTGTTCTTGGTCGACGCCCTATACTTTTCTTCATCGCACGCTTTATCTCTCTGCCTTCTTTTCTTTGATAATAACATAAAATTGGAAGAGATAATGATAGATATGGAAAAAGAATTGAAGGTGCACATTCTTTTCTTTGATAATAACATAAAATTGGAAGAGATAATGATAGATATGGAAAAAGAATTGAAGGTGCACGTTTTTAGGAGAGATTCCATATTTGTTAATTGTATATGTACAATAATACCCTTGTATATTTAATTAAATATATAAAATTAACCCAATAATTACAATCATGCCATTATCTTATAATCTCAAGATCATAAAAATCAAGGGCCCAGATCAGTTCACGCAGTTCACTCTTGGGATTTTGTTCACGCTTGAACCTAATCCTAACATGTAATATATGTAAATAGCCATTTTAACCCTTATAAACCCTAGTTTTCCATGTTTTTACCAATGACTTATTAACTTTAGGTTTTAACATGTTAATCTTGGAACAATATCATCAACCACATCTAGAACATCATCATCATCAATAACACTTTTAACAACCACATCTAGAACAGACAGTTCGATCTCCTCTCAATCCGAAACTAACAAACTTATGAAGTCATGCGCATCACCACCCTATATATAGGTGTAGGACCCTTGCGCATGACTCTTGCGCACACACAACTTATGTGTACACAGGACTCCTGCGTGTGTATGATTCTTGCACTCTAATTCACACATAAAACTATAGAATATTCAACACACGCTCTATTTAGCCTATTCGCACAGTAATAGACACACAAAATGTGACAACCCGAACTTTCGGGTTTAGCATTGTCTCAACCTGTAACCTTAAACTAAATATCGTTACACTTCAAGCTTTGTAAGGTAGTGTCTTATGTGTATGTTTTGTTAGTTACGTGATTTGTTTGGGTTAGAGGTGTGTGAGTTTAATTGGTATTTTATTTATTTATTATAACAACGTTCAGCCGTACACTAACGTCGGGTCGCATACTTTAAAGGCGACCGCACACTCCATCGCTCTGGGTTCTCGGCCCAGTCTTCCTTAGCCCAAACCACCTAACCTATTTTCCCTCTTGGATGCGCATATGTGTGTATGTACATACATAACTTGTGTTTCCCAAACTACAGCAAACCCTAACTCCCAAAACCCTTGGACGTCATCCCTCCTCCTTCGAAGTCTCTCTCCCTATTGCCCTAAACACCTTGCTTCGCTTCACCATCTTCTGGTTAGTATGTTATCACTATTTTTATTTGTATTCTTCATTATTCTTGGCTATGGGTGTACTTTTTAATTGGTGTGGATGTAGTGTGATTTAGGGTTCTCGTTTTCGAACTTGATTTGGATCTTACTGATTATGGAATGATGTTATGTATTCGGTATTGTAAGGCAATTAGTGTGTGATGAATTGTTATAATAGCAACTATTATTTCGAACCTGGCAATACATGGAGATTATCGTTGATTCAATTTTGATAAGAAGTATGTATAAACTCGATTAAGATGTATGAAGGATGTCCGATCAATTAGGGTTTTGCTAGATTCAATGATGAATAGGTTTGATCGCATGAATGGGATTAACAATTTATGTGTCAGGATAATAAAGGTTGTGATAAAATTATGTTTTAATAATAATGGTTAAGATGGTTATAAGGGTCTCATGAAACCGAAAAGAATAATAAATATTATAATGGGTGCATGTTAACAGTGGGCTGAATATTCTGGTGTGATGTAATAACTAAACCTGATGATTCGATGATGATTTGATTCAGTTTTGATAGCACATTATAACTTGATGAACTGATAAACAATTACTGAAATAATTGCACTGTTTGATCCAAATCGAAGAGGAAACTGTCGATGATTCTGTTTGCGATGAACTGTGTAACTGCTATGTTTCGAATGAAGTGTTGAATGGTTGATGATTCCTCACAATTAGAGTTTGATAAATTATAGTGTTGTAAACTGTTTACTGTATATATATGAAGGGTTGCTGTTATGCAGCATTCACACGAAGAATGGTCCTTCGTGGGAATACACATTGACGAAAGACTTCATGACGAAGAACCTTCTTTGTCATAAATGATGGTGACGAAGAACCATGGTTGTTCACAGAATACTAGTCAACGAAGAACTAGGTTCTTCGTGGACTAAGGTTCTTCGTGGGGACCTTCGTAGGCTGCAGGTTCTTCGTGGACCTGCAGTACACCCATTGTTAGATCTTAAAAGTGCCTATATGTGTCAATTGTCATGTTAGATGCTTGAGTGCAACCTGCTGGTGTACGGGTACTGTTATGTGATTTACTAGCATATGAAACCATACACTTGCTACGTGACTTGACGATAAACGCTATGGATCAATGAGTTGCATGATAAACGGTTACGACTTATATTAGGACGTGTGCTTTACTTGTATGATACTTGTGTAACGTGTGCGAAGGATACGTGATATATGTGAACATTATACTGACTGTTCTTGATAACCACGGTTGGGTATGGTTGACCAACTTGGAATGGGTAATATAACATACCGAGCAATCTAAGGTGAGTTCATTGTCTTTTTCAAGCATGCGTCCCAGGGAGGGACATCTGGTAAATATTCCGAGGATGAATATTGGGTAAATGGGTTTAACTGGAATGTTAAACTTGGGATGTTGGTTAATACACACATATCTATCATTTAACTCCCATCATATACCGAATTGGTTGTCGGGGAGGCAACATGGTTATTAGTTGATAGCGTTATTAGGTTTGGCACCCTCACATCGTACCAGGGAGGACGGGCGTGAACTAATTACCTTAACTACTCGACCAATGTTTGATATAGCATTGGGGAAGGGCACATAATCTGGAGCCATCTCGCGGTACTCGAGTTATTAACAACGTTGTATTTCTGAAAAGCTTTAAACTTATACTTGGTAATTAAACAGGATAACAAACTTTGAACTCACCAGCGTCGTCTGACACACTTGTCTGCATGCTTGCAGGACGTTAGATTCATGGACATGGAACTTGCTATCTGGGAGTGCTGGAGTGGTCATGGGTTGAGTCTCTTGGATACAACATGTTCATTGGTTTCGTACATTAGTTTTTGAAACATTTGAATGACGATTTACGTTATGCTTCCGCTGAACGTATTGGTTTTAAGTCATGATTTGAAATTACATTATGCAATAAATGGAACTTTTATTTAATATTTTGTTATAGTTCAATGTGATTGGTGGATGGATCCTGGTACATCACATGTCCTGTGGTGTTTCCGCATGTGGTATTTTGGGGGTGTGATAGTTTGGTATCTGAGCCACTGGTTATAGTGAACTTGGTTTTAAAACGTTTTTTTATAAAACCAGACTATAACCGAACAGTACTGAATATTACCATGACACTCAGCTCCAGATTGCAAGGTCCGTCTCTCATTTATTCATTGCACTGCATAACCAGTGAACACCTATGTATGATATTGCATGTGATAGCACATTTACCACTACAATATGAATTCATGAGTTACTTGCGTGTGTTATGTGATTGATAGTGTGGCGTTTCCCTTAGACATTCGTGACCCATGTTTTGTGATGTTTTTATTTTGTTTGCTACTCGAGTCTGGGGAACTATTTGACACGAGTTAGGAGGAGCTGAGTGTCACTGCCCCCGTCCCGGTTTTACCCGGTCCAGGAGCTGCGGGACAGAAACTCGTGATATAAAAATTAATTGAGTTGACAGCGGAAGTTTAAACAGGATCTTTTAAACTTTTAAAGTGCCCAATTATTTTATTTCATAATTTGGGATAAACACCGTTATTTACAATAGAGGAATTTTACTAGGAAATTCCCTGGTTTACAAAACATGTTTATTTATTTATATGAGCCACTACTTCAAGCTTAATTGGTGCTCCGTAGAACTTTTCCTTGATTCACAGTAGGTCACCTGAAACACGTTTTAAAAATATTTTATCAGCGGGGAAATACTGGCGATTCACTCAAATTTGATAAAATGACACATAGTTATAAATTACAGCATAAGAGCGATTACAATGGCTACTATCTTATTTTTATCTGGCACCGTGTGACCTCCTGGTGACGATGGTCATACCACTATTGGGTCCTTTCACCCAAATAGTGATGATTATCACTATTAGGTTGATGAACCTAACCGTGAGAAATTAGTAATGTGCACAATACCCCACTAGCCAGTGATTCAAGATAACCATGACTTAATCCCTGTAATTATAACTTTTGAAAATGATTGCAGTATTGTAAAACATTATTGATAAAAAGAGAATGACTCACATTGCAAGTTTAAATGGGCAGAGTTTAGCCTACTGATAAGCCTTGTAACCTAGATTAAATAACAATGCATACGAATTAGGTTAGTAACTTAATACAACATTTATGATAACTCACGAGATTAAAACCCTCAAAATGAATGACAAAGTGCAATACTTAAACATCCATCGAATTCACGACGAATGACAAAGCATGGCCCTAATGTGGGCAGCATTTAAACATCCCTCGGATTGGTTTCAATCGATCGGACATTGAATCGTAGCAGCGATCGAGTTAATACCCTGTATCGTAGTAGCGTTTCTCTACGTGAAAATGTGATTTTGAAGAGTAGAACTTCGTTTTTGATCAAAACTTTCGACACAGCTGAACTACTCATGATCGGATCAATTTATAGCTGAAAAACGAGTTTTACGCGGCCCGCGTAAAACTTAAGAAGAGTTTACGTGGCCCGCGAGGGCCACCTATGCATAGACTAGGGTTAGCGTGTCATCAGTAGACCTGCCACATGTGCGACACGTGGCCCAGGGCGCTTATCCGGTCAACACCACTTTGACGCGGCCCGCGTAAGCCTATGCTTACTCTTACGTGGCCCGCGTGAAATCCAGAAATCTTGTTTTCTTAGATTTTCATGCACATTAGGGTTTCAGGGGTCCGGGTTTTCACTTACGGGTCGTTTTGGGACATTTTTGAAGGTCCTTACATCCTCCCCACCTTATTTAATATCTCGTCCTCGAGATTTATTGAAATAAGTGAGGGTACTTTCGTTTCATCTCCGATTCCAGCTCCCAAGTGTATTCAGGTCCTCTTTTTTAATCCCATCTAACTTTAACCAGTATCAATCTTTTGTGTTTGAGAAACTTAATCTTTCTGTCTTCTATTTGAAGCGGTTTGTCCATGAGTTTCAACTTTTCATTTACATGTATGTCTTGAAGAGGGACTACCTGGGATTCGTCAGAAAAACATTTCTTGAGGTTGGATACATGAAATACGTCATGTACCCCGGCTAATTCTTCTGGTAGTTGTAAGCGATAGGCGACTGGTCCTATTTGTTGGATTATTGGGAAGGGTCCTACGTATCTTGGACTTAGCTTTCCTTTCTTACCGAACCGAACCACTCCTTTCCAAGGAGAAACTTTCAATAGTACTTTGCCTCCAACTTGAAACTCTAGTGGCTTGCGTCGATTGTCTGCATAACTCTTCTGACGATCTCGAGCCGTTTTCAGCCTTTCCTTGATTTGAGTGATCTTGTCGGTGGTTTCTTGCATGATTTCAGGACCTGTTAATTGACTTTCTCCTATTTCTGCCTAGCAGACTGGAGTTCTGCATTTTCGTCCATACAGTGCTTCGAATAGGGCAGCTTCGATGCTTGAATGATAACTATTGTTATAGGAGAATTCAATTAAAGGTAAATGGTTGTCCCAGTTCCCACCAAAATCTATTACACATGCCCTAAGCATGTCTTCCAGGGTTTGGATCGTCCTTTCACTTTGTCCGTCTGTTTGAGGATGGTATGCAGTGCTTAAATTTAGTCGGGTTCCCATTGCTTCCTGGAAACTTGTCCAGAAATGGGAAGTGAAACGACTATCCCTATCCGATACAATGGAGAGTGGGACTCCATGTAAGGATACTACCTCGTCTACACCTATAACTTTGCTAGCCTTTCCATGCTAAAGGTTTCTTTCATGGGTAGAAAATGAGCTGATTTGGTTAATCGATCCACAATTACCCAAATCGCGTCATTACCTTTTCTGGTTTTGGGAAACTTAGTAACAAAGTCCATGGTTATGAGTTCCCATTTCCATACAGGCATTTCTAATTGTTGAAGTAGACCTGAGGGTTTCTGGTGTTCTGCCTTAACTTGTGAACAAGTAAGACACTTAGAAACATATCTAGCTATGTCCTTTTTCATTCCTATCCACCAGAAGTTATTTCTTAAATCTTGGTACATTTTATTGTTACCAGGATGTATGGTATACCTAGATTTATGGGCTTCCTCTAAAATCTTATTTGTTAACTCTCCTTGCTTAGGTACCCAGATCCTTTTCTTGTGGAATCTCCAAATTCCTTCACTTCCTTGCTCTAATTCCTTTATTCGTCCTTTCATGCCCTCAACCTCATCCTTGATTGTTGTTTTCTGAATATTCTTCAGTTGTTCCATTAAGTCTAATTGTAAACTTAATCTAAGAGCACGAACTCGTTTTTGCTTTTCATGATACTTACGACTTAAGGCATCTGCTACTACATTTGCATTTCCTTCGCTATATTGAATATCACAATCGTAATCGCTTAAAATTTCCATCCATCTTCTTTGCCTCATGTTTAATTCTTTTTGCCCAAATATGTATCTTAAACTCTTATTATCTGTATAGACTGTAAACTTACTGCCATACAGATAGTGTATCCAAATCTTAAGGGCAAAAATTATGGCTCCTAATTCTAAGTCATGTGTCGTATAGTTTTCTTCGTGATTTTTCAATTGCCTTGAGGCCTAATCAATTACCTTCTTGCGTTGCATTAGTACACATCCTAATCCTAGCTTAGAAGCATCACAATAAACTTCAAAATCTTCTGTTCCTTCTGGCAAGACTAGAATTGGGGCGTTTGTTAACCTTTGCTTTAAAATCTTAAAAGCTTCTTCTTGTTTAGGTCCCCATTCAAACTTAACTGATTTACAGGTTAGCTTAGTTTAATGGTACAACTATCTTGGAAAAATCCTTAATAAACCGTCTATAGTATCCAGCTAAGCCTAGAAAACTTCTAACTTCTATAGCTGATTGCGGGACCTTCCATTTTGTGATTGCTTCTATCTTGGAGGGATCTACGTGAATACCTTCGTGATTCCCCATGTGACCTAAAAATTGCACCTCTTGTAGCCAAAATTCACACTTCGAGAATTTGGCGTAAAGCTTTTCCTTTCTTAACAAAGTTAATAGTGCATGCAGGTGCTGACAATGCTCATCCTGACTTTTGGAATAAATAAGTATATCGTCGATGAAGACAATTACAAATTTATCCAAGTATGGTTTACATATTCTATTCATCATGTCCATAAATGCTGCCGGAGCATTTATTAACCCAAAGGGCATGACTGTAAACTCATAATGACCATACCTAGTTCTGAAAGCAGTTTTAGGTATGTGTTCTTCTTGTACCTTCAAGTGATGATATCCGGAGCGTAAGTCTATCTTAGAAAAGTATCTAGCTCCTTGCAATTGATTAAAAAGATCATCAATCCTAGGTAATGGGTATTGATTTTTAATTGTAACCTTATTCAATTCCCTATAATCGATACACATTCGCATCGACCCATCTTTCTTTTTCACAAACAACACTGGTGCTCCCCACGTGGATGAACTAGGTTGTATAAATACTTTACTTAATAATTCATCTAACTGTTTTTTCAGTTCTAACATTTCAGTGGGCGCTAACCGATAAGGTGCCTTGGCTATCGGTGTAGTTCCAGGAATTAGATGAATTCTAAATTCTACTTTCCTAGTGGGTGGTAATCCAGGTAGTTCTTCTAGGAATACATCTGGGTATTCTGCTACTACAGGAATTTCTTTAAGTTCCTTACCTTTAGTGTTAATGATTATCGAAATCATATACACTATTCCTTGTTTTCTTGAATAACTGGACAACTTCATTACTGAAATGAATTTCAGTGGTTTTCACGGCTTATCTCCTGTAATCACCACTAATTCTCCTGTAGGTGTATGAATTTCTATGAAATTCTTATCACATAGGATTCGAGCATGGTTGGCTACTAACCAGTCCATTCCTAACACAACATCAAATCCAGCTAAATCCATAGGTAATGGGTTTGCAGAGAATTTATGGCCTAAGAGTTCTATCTTTCCTTCTTGCAAAACCTTATCTATGTGAACAGAATTACCATCTGCAGTTTCTACCGTAAAAATCTGCCTAAGTTTGGTTAAAGGTAGGTTAAGAGTTCGGCAGAATGAAATATTTATAAAACTTTGGTTTGCACCAGAGTCAAATAATACTTTTGCATAGAAGTCATGAACTAGGAACGTACCAGCTATCACATTAGGGATTAGCTCTGCTTCCTGAGTAGTCAACTGGAAGGCTCTTGCGTTCTTCTTGGTAGCTCCTTCTGCAGGTTTGGCTTTGTTGTCAGCTGGTTTGACCAATTTAGGACAGTTTGGTCTAAAATGTCCAGCTTCTCCACAGTTGTAGCTCCTTCTGCAGGTTTGGCTTTGTTGTCAGCTGGTTTGACCAATTTGGGACAGTTTGGTCTAAAATGTCCAGCTTCTCCACAGTTGTAGCAGATTGTTGATTTCTTCCTCCTGCAATCTTCCTCTTGATGCCCCGGAATTTTACAGAAATTGCAATACCCTTTGCATCTTCCAAAATGCTTTCTTTTGCAGGTATTGCAAAATGGAACAGTGGAAGATTGCCCGGTTCCCTTTTTCTTGAAGTTGCTACTATTACCCACACGGAATCCTTGGGTAATCTTTTGGGTCACTTCCTTCTTCCTATTTTCTTCTCGCGTACGCACCAGTCCGTCAGTCAAAGTGTTGGCTAATTCCACTGCATCGTCAATTATGCGAGGTCTCGCAGCTTTAACGGTATCACGGATTTCGCCAATCAAACCCCAAATATAGCGAGGGATAAGTACCGGTTCTGGCGAAGCCAGGGTTGATACAACTCTAGCATACTCGAAGAATGTCGAAGTATACCCTCGACAGTCTGCATCCACCATATGGTGGTTCAAGAATTTATTTGCCATTTGCTCTTTTTCATATTCGGGACATAATTTTCTTTCCACCAGACTTTTAAATTCTTCCCAATTCATGGCATAGGCCACATTGCTTCCTTTGGCTTGTAGTACCGTATTCCACAATTCTAGCGCCCCCTTCTTTAAAAAGATTTGACGCGTACATGACCTTGTCATCCCCAGCACATTTACTTATTTTAATTACTGCTTCGGTTTTCTCCAACCAACGCAGTGCAGCAGTCGCCCCTTCGTTGCCTGCAAATTCAACTGTTTTACAGGCAAGAAATTCCTTGTAAGTGCAACCAGGCATTGCAGCTTTCATTTTCTTAAGAATTGGGGCTTGCATTACATCATTATCATTATTATTAATGTTGCCACCTCCATTTACGCTATTACTAAAGTTGTCATCATGAGTACGTTTGCTGAGAATAATTGGTTGAGGTTCCACTGGATTTCGGGCAGCAGCAATGATTGCTGGAATAGCATTGGCTATTCCTTGGGCAACGATATTCTCTATATCTTGCCTATTCAAAAATTGATCTTCATGGTGTTGCTCAGATTGGTTAACCTCGTTAACTGGTTCATTACTAGCGTTTTCGATCTAGTAATTAATATATTTAAGTGATTAGCATAAAATAAATAACAACCAAACACAATAAAATAACCGCACATAATCACATCAACACACATATAACCCAAAACTGTCGACCTTGCGACGTCCATTTTTATATATTATAGTATGCATCCGTACACACTAAATATATTACAAAAATTTTATTTTTAGTTATTTTATATTATTATATTATTATTAAACACATATTCCCACAACCACATACGATCCCGTCAGCTGGCACTTCAGAAACGACGTTCTCTCTCGTCGTATATTCATGAGATTCTTTCTCCCACATCCCTAATTATGTTTCCCACATCAATCAGCTCCTCGTCATGATGGCGGAGTTCAGCCAAGTTTTCAGAGCTCATAGGTGGGTGTAGTGGAGGCTCTGGGTCAAATTGGGGAAAAAGGTATTAGGGTTATTCAGGAGATTCTGAAACTGCCAGTCAGTGGTCCACCATTCTTCTAATTCTCCTAGAGGTTGGGGGTTAACAAGGGGATCTGGAATAGCCGGTTCCAGATTAACTGGAAGTTGGGCTTCAGCTGGGTAATTGAAGAGGGTCTCATCGGCAGGTCCGATGAGGTCGCTATTTTCTAGTTGGAGGTCCAGCTCCTCCCAGGGTGGCATCTCTTGAGCTTGCCCTGAACTCTCCCCAATCTCTATCTCTTTTCCTTTATCTTTGGGATCTTCAGTCTTTATAACTTTCTGTGTTGCTGGCTTCTTCCTACGCACACGCCTCCAGCCTACAAGTCTTCATCTCTTCTTCGGTTTAGGTTTTTCCTGGGGTTGGGCTTGGAATACCATTGGCTCTTCAGTGTCAGCCTGGTAGCCAGTGAAGGTACTGGTGGTGTCCATATCTGAGCTATGGATAGAAAAGTTTTGAAGTGCTTCTGATAGTTCATTCATGCTGTGAGCATACATGAAGAAACACACAAAATTCTAAGTTAAAATTTTGTAAATTAAATTTTCATAGAATCACATAATGTCAATCAGAAAAATTAAGTATTTCTAAATACTTAATTGGCTTAAATCAGTGGCTCTGATACCACCTTTTTCTGTCACGGCCCCCGTCCCGGTTTTACCCGGTCCAGGAGCCGCGGGACAGAAACTCGTGATATTAATTAATTGAGTTGACAGCGGAAGTTTAAACAGGATCTTTTATACTTTGAAAGTGCCCGATTATTTTATTTCATAATTTGGGATAAACCCCGTTATTTACAATAGAGGAATTTTACTAGGAAATTCCCTGGTTTACAAAACATGTTTATTTATTTATATGAGCCACTACTTCAAGCTTTATTGGTGCTCCGTAGCACTTTTCCTTGATTCACAGTAGGGCACGTGAAACACGTTTTAAAAATATTTTATCAGCGGGGAAATACTGGCGAGTCACTCAAATTTGATAAAATGACACATAGTTATAAATTACAGCATAAGGGCGATTACAATGGCTACTATCTTATTTTTATCTGGCGCCGTGTCACCTCCTGGTGACGATGGACATACCACTATTGGGTCCTTTCACCCAAGTAGTGATGATTATCACTGTTAGGTTGATGAACCTAACCGTGAGAAATTAGTAATGTGCACAATACCCCACTAGCCAGTGATTCAAGATAACCATGACTTAATCCCTGTAATTATAACTTTTGAAAATGATTGGAGTATTGTATAACATTATTGATAAAAAGAGAATGACTCACATTGCAAGTTTAAATGGGCAGAGTTTAGCCTACTGATAAGCCTTGTAACCTAGATTAAATAACAATGCATACGAATTAGGTTAGTAACTTAATACAACATTTACGATAACTCACGAGATTAAAACCCTCACAATGAATGACAAAGTATGACCCTAATGTGGGCAGCACTTAAACATCCCTCGGATTGGTTTCAATCGATCGGACATTGAATCGTAGCAGCGATCGAGTTAATACCCTGTATCGTTGCAGCGTTTCTCTACGTGAAAATGTGATTTTGAGCAGTAGAACTTCGTTTTTTATCAAAACTTTTGACGCAGCTGAACTGCTCATGACTGGATCAATTTATAGCTGAAAAATGAGTTTTACGCGGCCCGCGTAAAACTTAAGAAGAGCTTACGCGGCCCCGCGAGGGCCACCTATGCGTAGACTAGGGCTAGCGTGTCATCAGTAGACCTGTCACGTGTGCAACACGTGGCCTAGGGTAAGCCTATGCTTACTCTTATGCGACCCGTGTGAAACCTAGAAATCTTGTTTTCTTAGCTTTTCATGCACATTAGGGTTTCAGGGGTCCGGGTTTTCACTTACGGGTCGTTTTGGGAGATTTTTGAAGGTCCTTACACTGAGATGAGCATGAAAATCATGTTATTATTGTGGGTGCACACATAATAATAATATGGGGTGCATGTGAGTCCCAGTGAGACTTAGCGAGTGTAAAAGAGGTTCTGTTCCATTATTCGACATAATGAGAAACACAATGATTCCTAGGAGTTATAGCAATGATTGTCTTCTATTCGGACGTAATTCTTTCACTTCTGTTTGAATTCTTACGAACCTTGATGATATTAAGTGTTTCCTGAACGCGTATCTGAACGTCTACAGAACCGTGTAAGAATGTTAGGTGCTAGTGCGGGCGTACCTGAGTTGGTTGGCGAAGCGTCGAATGTTTGGTCTGTACTTTCCTCACTTTCCTCGTCTACTTGAACTCAACGAATTGATGCCTCAGATCCAGAAATAGAGTCACCTCTGTAATCCTTTAACGATTTACCGTGCGATACTCAATCGACTAGTGAGTCCTATGGATGAGAAGTTGAACGTGATACGCTACTGACCCTAGCATTATGATGGCCCTGATTACTAACAATGAACACTGGTATAATAGCTTCAAGCAACCTCTGGGACCCAACTCTTACGAACTAAACGGGGCATAAACGGTGACAATTGACTAGAGTGTGGGATGTGAAATTGCTAGTGCCATGGGCAGTACCCTAGGATATGTCAAGAAATGCAGAAAGGTGGATTCTTTTGGTGGAAGACCACAGAGGTCTGTTTGTAAAGAAACAACATTAGGGACAGTGGCCACGATGACCACAATGTACTCGTAATCATAACTGTCAGCATGGAAATGAAGGTGCCTTTGACATGAATTGGTCGTTGTTAAATCAAGATGACAACAACCAAGGGAACAATGACAGTACTGGGAATCCTCGTAACAATAACAACCACACTGGAAATGATGCTCGTGGAAGGGCATTTAGGATTGGCGTGAGCGACGCCAGGGATATAGCAACATGATGGCCTGCACGTTCTTGGTAACTAATTGTTTCGTCTATATTATGTTCAACCCTGATACCTCTTGAAACCAAACACGTTGTAGAAGTGGTTGATGACAAGCCAATTGAAGTCTCACACGTTTGCTTAGGGTGCAAACTCAAACTTGTAGGTCACGCGGGTTCAACATTGACTCTTTTCCCGTTACCCTTGGAAACTTTGGTGTAGTCGTCAATATGGACTGGGTGTCCAAGTATCGAGCAGAAACCTTTGAAACGATAAAAATTGCAAATATATCTCTCCCTGGTGGAGATTCACCGAATGTCAGTATCACGTCGACTATGGAAGACAAGAAGCGATTCAGCTATCCTGTTATCCTATCATTGGTTATAGGTAGGTACTCAGCCCGAGGTTATTGGTTATTTTCCCGAAGTTCCTTCTGAAGAACTTCCAGGATCATTTTCATATTATCATGTAGAACCTCATATTTGTATCACGTCCGAAGCAGCCCTGATTTCTCGTATCTCTTATCGCCTCACATCAGGAAGGTTGCAAGAACTGCCTACTCAAATTCAGGAACCGCTGGACAGAGGTTTTAACTAATCTTGCTCTTTTCTTTGGAGAGCCCGAGCTCTATTTGAGAAAAGAAGAACGAGTCCTTTCGTACGTGTATCGGCTATCATAGATTCAACAAGGAGACAGTCAGAAACCGTCACCCATTACCTCACATCGACGATCTGCTTGACCAGCTGCAAAGGGTCAAGCTTCTACTCGGAAATCGACTAGAGATCAGGCAATCATCAGATGGAAGTCCAAGGGGAGAGTATTCCTAAGACGACATATCAAACGCAGTGCGGCCATTACGATTTTCTATTCCATGACCTTCGAGTTATTCAACACACCAGCAGCCTTATGGATCACATGAATCAACTGTGTTTATTGAGATGTTTGGGATCATTTCTAGAGGAAGAAACACCATGAGCGGCACTTGTATCTTATCCTAAGAGCTCTGAGGGAGGAGTAATTCCACGTGAAGTATGCCTAAGTGTGACTTCTGGATTCGAGAAGTACACATACCTGGTCACGTAGTCAACAAATTGGGGATACACTTGGATCCTGCTAAGATCCACTCTATTAGGAATTGATCGGCATCGAAGAGTACTCCGGAGGTGCGGCAATTTCTTGGTCTTGCTAAGTACCGCCGCAGATTCATGGAGGACAGGACAGGAGAACACAGCAGGAGATCCACTCTATTAGGAATTGATCGGCATCGAAGAGTGCTCGAAGATCGCACAACTTTTATCGCTTTAACACAGCAGGGTGTTATGTATTCATGGAGGACAGGACAGGAGAACGTCTTCTCAGCTTTTCTACAATGCACTGAGTATTGTCTTTACCCAAGAGTACGTGTGATCTTATGGTGTACCATGATGGTCCGAATCGGAGTCTCAGTTACACGTCAATGCACTGCGAGAAAGTGATGGCTTACGTAGTAGATTTACGAGAAGAATTGCACGACTCACAACCTGGGGTGGAAGCCATGATCTTTGGATTTAAGTTGGAGGCATTAATTGGACGGTACCAAATTCACAAGTTAGACCGATAACAAGGGCCCCCCGCATACCTTTGATTCGAAAGTGCTAAACAGGTGACGGCGTCGCTGGATGGAACTTTTGAAGGAATACGACCGAGAAACCTAAGTGTGTACAAGATCTGTAGCTTACCGTCAACTCTGACCTACCTAATCGGATTTGTTCAACTCAACCCGAAGTACTGGGGGAAGAATATTGTCAAGTTGAATCCATGCGAGGCATGGAAAAATAACTTGTAGCTAAAATTGAGCGACAATCACTATTTCATGGAGTGAATACGGGTCTCACAATTCGGCCACCTTAGGGAACTTGTGTTGGACGAAGTACCCAAGTCGTGGTATTTTATTTATCCAGGTTTGGACAGGAGGTAGTAGGATCCAAAGAACTGGTATGAGTGACTGGGCATGAAGGCCCACATAGCAATGTATGCGAACGATGTTTGACTTATGCGAAAGTCAAGGTGGAATATCAGAAACTTTCTAGTCGGTCTCAGCAACCAGGAACACCCAGGTGGAGATGGGAACAGACTGTCATAGATTTTGTCACTGGTCTACCTAAAACTCGAGACAGAAATGATATCATTCGGACAATTGTTAGGCGTCTCTCGAAATCAGCACGCTTTCTTGCAATCAAGGAAACTGACGAGTCTTCGCAACTTGTGAATATTTCTCTAAGAGAGGCGGTTTCTAGGCACGGGGTGCCAACTCCTATTACCTCTGATTGTGTGTGATTGAATTTGGTAAAGGTTAGGAAAGACACATACCCTTGGTAGAGTGTTCCACCAACGACATTTATCATTCCAACATTCAAGCAGCTTCGTTCGAGGCATGGTACTGGCGGCAATGTTGATCTCCTCTTTGTTTGACTGAGGAGGGTGACAACCTAATCACAGGTCTAGGACTTGTACTAAAAAATCTTGAGAATAGTACTTAGATCGGGAATCGTATGGCGGTAGTGCTTGATTGTTAGAAAAGTCGTTGAGCGTAGGAAACCCTTAGAATTTGCAGAAGGCAATCATGTTATGTTGGAAGTCACACCCTGGGAGGGTGTGGTGCACTTTGGGAAGAGCAGCAAACTTAATTCACGATACGTTGGGCCAATCGGAATTCTGGAGAGAATCGGCAAGGTGGCCTACAAACTCGAGTTATCTCACAAACTGGGCAACGTTCACGTTGTTCATGTCTCAAATCTGAAGAATTGTTTGTCCGACGAGACACTGGCGGTCTCTTTTCAAGAACCATAGATCGATGATGAGTCGTAGTGCGTTGAGGACCCTATTGAAAGCATGGATCAGGAAGTTAAGGTTCATAAGCACAGTCGAATTTCAATCGTGAGAGTTTGTTGGAACTCAAGACGTGGACCGGAGTTCACATGGGAACACGAGGATCAGTTGAGGCTCAAGTATCCTCAATTATTCTAAACTGTGGAATCAATTCTGTTGCGACTAGTGAATTTCGGGACGAAATTCCCTTTTAAGTTGGGGATGATGTGGCACCCGAGGAAATCCATGGTCATCCTAGCCTATCACTCCTATTCACCGAGACTGCTTGTCAAATTTCGGGACAAAATTTCTTTCAAGTTGGGGATGATGTGACAACCCGAACTTTTAGGTCTAGCATTGTCTCAACCTGTAACCTTTAACTAAGTATTGTTACACTTCAAGCTTTGTAAGGTACTGTCGTATGTGTATGTTTTTTAGTTACGTGATTTGTTTGGGTTAGAGGTGTGTGAGTTTAATTGGTATTTTATTTATTTATTATAACAACGTTCAGTCGTACACTAACGTCGGGTCGCACACTTTAAAAGTGACCGCACACTCCATCGCTCTGGGTTCTCGGCCCAGTCCTCCTTCTTGGCCCAGTCTTCCTTAGCCCAAACCACCTAACCCATTTTCCCTCTTGGATGCGCATATGTGTGTATGTACGTACAGAAATTGTGTTTCCCAAACTACAGCCAACCCTAACTCCCAAAACCATTGGACGGCATCCCCTCCTCCTTTTAAGTCTCTCTCCCTATTGCCCTAAACACCTTGCTTCGCTTTACCATCTTCTGGTTAGTATGTTATCACTATTTTTATTTGTATTCTTCAATATTCTTGGCTATGGGTGTACTTGTTAATTGGTGTGGATGATAGTGTGATTTAGGGTTCTCGTTTGCAAACTTGATTTGGATCTGATTGATTATGGAATGATGTTATGTATTCGGTATTGTAAGGCAATTAGTGTGCGATGAATTGTTATAATAGCAACTATTATTTCGAACCTGGCAATACATGGAGATTATCGTTGATTCAATTTTGATAAGAAGTATGTATAAACTCGATTAAGATGTATGAAGGATGTCCGATCAATTAGGGTTTTGCTAGATTTAATGATGAATAGGTTTGATCGCATGAATGGGATTAACAATTTATGTGTTAGGATAATAAAGGTTGTGATAAAATTATGTTTTAATAATAATGGTTAAGATGGTTATAAGGGTCTCGTGAAACTGAAAAGAGTGATAAATATTATAATGGGTGCATGTTAACAGTGGGCTGAATATTCTGGTGTGATGTAATAACTAAACCCGATGATTCGATGATGATTTGATTTAGTTTTGATAGCACATTATTACTTGATGAACTGATAAACAATTACTAAAATAATTGCACTGTTTGATCTAAATCGAAGAGGAAACTGTCGATGATTCTGTTTGCGATGAACTGTGTAACTGCGCTGTTTCGAATGAAGTGTTGAATGGTTGATGATTCCTCACAATTAGAATTTGATAGATTATAGTGTTGTAAACTGTTTACTGTATATGAAGGGTTGCTGTTATGCAGCATTCACATGAAGAATGGTCCTTCGTGGGAATACACATTAACGAAAGACTTCATGACGAAGAACCTTCTTCGTCATAAATGATGGTGACGAATAACCATGGTTGTTCACAGAAGACTAGTCAACGAAGAACTAGGTTCTTCGTGGGGAGCTCCGTAGGCTGCAGGTTCTTCGTGGACCTGCAGTACACCCACTGTTAGATCTTAAAAGTGCCAATATGTGTCAATTGTCATGCTACATGCTTGAGTGCAACCTGCTGGTGTACGTGTACTGTTATGTGATTTACTAGCATATGAAACCATACACTTGCTACGTGACTTTACGATAAACGCTATGGATCAATGAGTTGCATGATTAACGGTTACGACTTGTATTAGGACGTGTGCGATGGATACGTGATATATGTGAACATTATACTAACTGTTCTTGATAACCACGGTAGGGTATGGTTGACCAACTTGGAATGGGTAATATAACATACCAAGCAATCTAAGGTGAGTTCACTATCTTTTTCAAGCATGCGTCCCAGGGAGGGACATCTGGTAAATATTCCGGGGAGGAATATTGGGTAAATGGGTTTAACTGGAATGTTAAACCTGGGATGTTGGTTAATACATGTGACAACTCGAGTTTTCAAGGTCTTTCCTCTACACGTTAATTGTTTGGTTATTGTGTTTGCATGACTTGTTGCCTTGTAATTTGCATGTTTGTTATATACCGAGATGTTATTTGAGATCTTGTCTTACTATTTATTATACAACTTATGTGCTTAAAGTGTCTAGTTATATAAACTTATGAACTAACTGAGAGTTAAGAACTATCTCGACGAAACCAAGGGGTTTTGTCATATCCACCTTGATGAAACATTCAGAGTTTCGCCACATCTCCACTCGACGAAAACCTGAGGGTTTCGCCATGTCTATCACGATGAAACTCAGGGTTTCGTCGGCCCATTTCACTGCGAAGCCCAGTAAGGGCCCAAATCTTCTACGTGAATATATAATGACTTAGGGTTACGTAAAAGCTCAGCAGTTATCAGTTTTAAACCCTAGAGTTCTCCCTCTGAGTGACAACAATCTTGTGTTCTCGAAGCCCTCTAGATCGATCAAGTTAGTATTTTCCGTTTATCGCTGTTAGCGTTTAACTCTTACATGATTAATGGATTGATATCATTGTAAACAGTTTCATTAAAAATCAGTGTGGATTGATGCTAAGTGATGTTTACGTTCATGTTTAGATGATGAATTGATTATGATGTTTTGAACCTGTTGTTGATTGTTGTGTTATATTTTACTATGTGTATGGAAACCGGAGAATTCTTATGTTATATGTCAATAAATCAATGGTTAGAACGTTAGTTGATGCAATGATCTAGATGGTATATAGCTATCTCATGATCTAGGGTTAGGCTAGATGTTGATTGTTGTGTTATTGTTGGAATCACGTTAGATAGCAATTGATGATCATTGTGTTTGGAAAATAAAATAACTGTATGATCGATGATAGTGTGAAACGGCTGATAATGATGATTAGGGTTCCTGTGAATACGTAACTATTGCAGATAACGGAACCTCTGTGTTAACGAAACCCATGCATGTCGATGAAACTCAGGGCGACGAAACTTGGGAGTTTCGTCGATAGAGAATCATGACGAAACCTGGGGGTTTCGCCAAGGGATATCATGACGAAACTTGGGGAGTTTCGTCAGTAGGGATCATGACGAAACAGGGGGTTTCGTCAAGAGGGTTAACAGGCACAGTGGGTTAAGTTAACTCTGTTAGTAGATAACTAGGTTAGTAAAGACTATGTTAACTGTTATGTATAGCCTGATCATGAATAACTGCTAAGTGCTATGTGGCGTTTGTTACTTGAACTGCACTTTATGATCATGAGATATACGTGAACTATGTGGATGTCAACTGATTGTGTATACGTGCATATCATAGGCTTTGACTGATTTATTGGGATCGAGTAGTTAATCTTACCGAGCAAACCGAGGTGAGTTACACACTTTCTAAGGCATGGGATTCCCGGTGGTTGGGAATGGGTTAAATAATTAAAACGGAACCTACATATCCTCCTTGGGTAGGGTATGTACGGCCATCCTCCATGGGTAGGATGCCAATCTTAATCCTGCGTATTCTCCTTGGGTAGAATACGTACGTTCGTCCTCCTTGGGTAGGACAATAACCTTAAACTTACTAGACAAAACTCTATCATTAAGTCCCTCATTTTATATCGACTTAATCGCCGAGGCCGATGGCGAGCGGGTCATTAGTTAATAGCGCTATTAGGTTTGATAAACCTCACACCGTGCCGTTCGGACGGGCGTGTACTAATGGATCATGGCAAACTGTCAATGATGATAGACATTGATGTAGGGCACAACTATTGTTCGTCAGTTGTCGATATGGTAACGGTCTAGTGGTTCTCATGGGGAAGCCCCTACTGATTATGGATATGGTTTGGGAAATAAAGGAACTGGTTAACCTGTGGTTTACGAAACAACTTGTGGTTTTCAAAACAAACTGGTACAACTAAACAACCAACTGTGAACTCGCTTGTTGGATCGTCGTGTGACCCTAACAAGTCAATATGAAGAGTTCAACATCAAAAACAAAGGCGAAATCAATGAATTTGACGTAATACAGCTTGTTTTCCTCTAATTATCTTCTTATTAACCGATTCTGAGCTTTTACAGATTCAAATGACAAACGGACAGCACCTCGACTCAGAAACTATGATCTAATTCCTTTTTAAATGACACAGGCACGTCAGTATTTATAGGCGTTTAATTCCGATTGAAACCATCTCAAACGGAATTACCTAATTCCGTGCGGAATTACCTAATTCCGTGCGGAATTAGTTAATCTCGCTTGAACATCTAATTTCGTTTGAAGTGACATCAAGCACCTTTCAAGCGGAATTACCCTTTCACACTGTTTTCTCGATTTCCATGCCCTGATCTATCTAATACAATACAAGACTTAATAAAGACGAAGTTAACAGACATCAGTGCACCAACAGACTCCCCCTTGGATGTTGACGAAGTCTTTAGCATCCAGTCTTCAGTCTTTAGTCTTTAGTCTTGATCTATCTTCTCTGCCCTAAATTGTCTTGACATTGTAAAGCATCCTTCAAATCTTTTATCTTCAAACTCCCCTTTGAATGTTGATCCAGAATTTTAACTCCCCCTTTCGCATACTCCCCCTCACGATAAGCTAGCACTCGAATTCTGGTTCAAACTTTGACATTTTCTTTGCCATGGGGAACTTGATTCCACTATTTCCTGTTTCTCAAACATATAACATTATAATCTATTCAATCTTAAAACTTCTATTAACTGTTCATCAGTTTTAGAAATCCACTTAAGTATTCAGGTCCAAGTTAATGACCCTGATTACTCAATTTATCTACCAAGTCCAACTTAATGACCTTGGTTGATCTGTGACAAAAACAAACTGATTTTTTTTCAACATTTTCTGAAATTTACAAGTTTCAAATTAATGAACTTGTTTTGACTTTTAAATTTTACAAGTTTAACATGATAAGCTCCAAACTCATCTTCCAGTTCAGAAACTTCCTGCATCTGCTTCAATTTTCAAATCTGAAGATCAGCTTTCCACTTTGGTTTGTCAAAAATAAAGCAGAAATGTAAAATCGTTTTGGATTTTTAATAAAGTTTCTAGACTAAAAATGAATTACAGAAATAAAATGCAGTAAATGTAATCTATTTACAAACATATTTTTGGTGAGCGTGTTAGGGAATCATATCAGCTATTCGACAAGTCACAAGTACCGTTAAGCTTTGATTACATACTCAGAATTAAACAATTCACTTAGATTGTCGATATACTGATCCACTTAAATTCTCACACAATTTTCAATCTGTCCAGGATACGGATTTAGGTGAATTAAGAACTTAAACTCATTCATGTATCCCACCTCTTGAATATACTCCTGTATCCAAATCCCAATATTCAGTCTTACATGTGAGTATACCACAAATGATATCTGTAAGGGGTTAATTACGAAGACCGTGAGAGCTCAGGTCAGAACTTCCGTTCAGCAGAGAGATGACGGCTTCAACTTTTGGTGTGTCCCCTTTAGAGGATCTTTTCTTCAACAGCACATGATTAGCATTTTTCAATGTTTCATCATTTTTTATGCTAAGGGCGGTGCTATATTTCAAGCAAGCGGTAAAGTATTCTCCGGGGACTAGGCCATTGCTTCCGCAAAATCAGAAGTCCCACGATAATACCCCAGATATCACTGAGTATAAAGACCTAGTATCTCAGAAGGAGGGATCTTTCAAACAAGACTTCAGGGGTTACCTATATAACCAAGTAGTGTTCCCCATGAAATATGCAAGTAAAGATTTTGGTTTATATCCCGAACAAACCTACTAAATGTGTAAAAACCTATCGGCACATCATCAGCGAGACTGTTTAAGACTTTTTAAACTTTACATATCTTTAGCATACCGTAACTGTCAAGCCAATGTACTATCATTTTCCCTTTTTACACAAGCTCTTTTCTGGTTTTCTATTGTTTTTGGAATTTGAAATATCTCATGTTTTTGTATTTTTGAAATTTTTTACTGTTTTTGTATTTTCTGAAATATTACCCTATACTCCCCCTAAATACCAAAACAGGTAAAAAATCGACAAACCATTGCAGATTGCTTCTTAACATCATTATCTACAATGTTATCCTCATCAACGCCAATAATCCCATCTGACACCGATAAAAGCTTCATACCGTTTAGTTTTAAAAGATATTTAAAACGAGTTTTGTCAAATGCTTTGGTATGTAAATCAGCTTTCTGTTCGTCAGTGTGGATTTTCTCAATTCTATCAACTTCTTCTCGAAACAATCTCGGATGAAGTGATGACGAATTTCTATGTGTTTCGTTTTAGCGTGATGAACAGGATTTTTAGTAATGTTTATCGCATCCTCATTATCAACAAAGATAGGGGTGTTAAGAAATTGCAAACCGTAGTCGCGCATCTGTTGCTGGATCCACAAGATCTGAGAGCAGCAACTGCTAGCAGATACATATTCAGCTTCATATGTGGATAAAGCTACAGAGGTTTGCTTCTTGCATTGCCAGGTAACCAATCGTGGTCCAAAAAACTGGCACCCCGCTGTTGTTGATTTAGCGTTAACTTTGCAGCATCCGAAATCAGAATTGGAATACCCTTCGAGCGTGAAATCGCCTTCTCTTGGATACCACAACCCCAATGATGGAGTTCCTTTGAGATAGCGTAATATCCGTTTCACAATCACCATGTGTGAAGCTCTTGGGTTAGATTGAAATCTGTCAAGTACATCAGCGATCAGATCATGGAACGATACAGCGTTCCGTTTACCTTCTCTCCGGTGAGATCAGGGTTTATCCCATGGTTCGTTGCTAATGGGGTGGAAGCTGGAGTAGATCCTGACATCCCAAATTTCTCTAAGATATCATGAACGTACTTCGTTTGATGTATGAATATTCCTTTGGGTAGTTGATCAACCTGAAGTCCCAAAAAGAATTTCATCTCACCCATCGATGACATTTCAAATTTCTGCTTCATAACTCTTTTGAAATCTTTGCACAGATTCTAATTTGTTGACCCAAATATAATGTCGTCCACGTATATCTGAACTATCAGAAGATGTCCGTCGACCTCTTTGGTGAAGGAGTGGCATCCACTTTTCCACGGATGAAGCTGTTGGCTAGCAGGTGTTGAGACAGTGTCTCGTACCAAGCTCTCGGGGCCTTGTGTAAACCATACAGCGCCTTATCCAGTAAATAGACCTTGTCTTTATGGATTGGATCGGTGAAGCCCAGTGGCTGTCCGACATATACCTCCTCTTTTACCTTCCCATAGAGAAACGCCGATTTAACATCTAGCTGATAAACTTTAAAATTTTTCCAAGATGCAAATGCTAGGAAGATTCTGATCGCTTCAAGTCTAGCAACCGAGCATATACTTCAGTGAAATCAATACCCTCCTGTTGACTGAAACCCTGGACTACGAGTCGAGCTTTGTTACGAATAATAACCCCTCGATCGTCTCTCTTACACTTGAACACCCACTTGGTGTTTATCTTCCTCTGACCATCAGGCAAGTCTACCAATTTCCACACTCCTAACTTCCCAAATTGACTCAACTCTTCTTGCATAGCATTGACCCAAGAATCTTCATTTAGCGCCTCTTTGTATGTTCGTCAGATTCTAGATTATCGTTGACTGCCGTCTGATTATCAAGAGCATGTTCTGAAGATTGTTGAATATCATCCTGTTCTCCAGCATTACTTGGATCGGCTTCATCGTCATTTGAAATTTACCATCGACTTGTAGTATACTCAGCTGGAAACCTTTCTTGTGATGACTCATACTCTCTTAGAATATCCAACTCGTCAAAGAACTCTGGTTCTTCTTCTTCCATGTCAAACGAATCCCACAGAGTATCGTAGTTAAAGCGCCATGAGTCGCCTGGGTTCTACGGTGGCATTGTGTAACCTTGACATTCAACATTGTGTGCTTCAATAATCCGCTTCAAGCTTGGAACAAAGACTCGCTTTAATGGACTTGAGTAACCCACAAAAATTCCTTCAATGCTCTTTGCACTAAATTTTCCAAAAGGCTCTAGAACTGTGTAGGGAGACCCAAACGGTTCTAAATACTTCAGGTTTGGTTTGCGGTTATTGATCAACTCAAAACACGTCTTGTTGAATTTCTTCACTTTAAGAACCTGGTTGAGTGTATAGCAAGCGGCTGACACTGCTTCTGCACAAAAATTGACTGGTAGCTTTGAATCAGCAAGCATCGTCCTGGCCGTTTCAATTAGTGTCCTATTCTTTCTTTCAGCTACTCCATTTTGCTGCGGAGTGTAAGGAGCACTAAATTCTTGCAATATACCTCTCTCATCACAATACTCTTCCATCTTGTTGTTCTTAAACTCGGTACCGTTTTCACTCCTGATTTTTCTGATACGGGTTTGGTACAAGTTTTCAAATTTTCTGAACAACTCCATCAAACTTTCAAACGTCTCATCTTTTGTCTTAAAAAATGATACACATGAAAATCTGGAATAGTCATCAGTTACTACTAGACAGTAAAGATCTCCAGTTATACTTTTGACGTTTACAGGACCAAATAGATCCATATGAAGTCTCTCTAGCGGTCTTGAGACTGAGTTGACTTTCTTTTGAGGATGTGATTTCTTCTTTTGCTTGCCTTTTATGCAGCTAATGCACTCCCCTTCCAGATGAAAACCTTTCACATGAACACCAGTAACTAAGTCGTTATGCACCAGGTGATTCATTTTTCGTAGATGAATATGGCCCATCTTTCGATGCCATAACTTTGACTCTTTTTCCGTTGCTCTTGACATAAAACAGTGAGCCTGACCCGTGGTAGTAGTAGCTACGCTCATGTCCAACACGTATAGATCATTAACTCTGGGTGCTCTCATGATAATCCATTCTTCGGGAACAACAAATCCTGGTTTCAAGATCAAACATTCTTTGTCTGTAAAGTGCGTTGTATACATCCTATCACAGATTTGAGAAATACTTAGAAGATTATTCTCAAGCTCAGCAATGTAGTTAACTCTTTCAAACGTGACAATGCCATTCGATAAAGTTCCTTCTCCAACTATCCGACCACCTTGATTTCCCGCAAAACCTACATAACCTCCGTTAAAACCCCGAACATCGTACAATAGGGTTTTCTTCCCCGTCATGTGCCGAGAAGCTCCACTATCTATAATCCAACGTGAAACGGATCTTGGAAGCTCCTGCACATTTCCAAAATATTTAGTTAGATTTTGATGTCACCCCAGCCTCTTTCGACTCGGGTAACTTGACATTTATGTGAGTTTTTGCAGTGTAAAGTGGCGGAAAATTCTTGTCATTCATCTTTAAGCTCTCCTCAGAACCAATCTCAACCTTTTTGTATAAAAAGAAATCATTTTGAGAAGGTTGACCAGATGATTGGTCTTTCTTTGGTACATTCTTCTTTTCAGAAGTAGTAGCTTCTTGTGATTCAAGTTTCTCATAGTAATCCAAAGGTACATTCATCTTTACCGGTGTGGTAGTAAACGATTGTTTTTCTGACTCTGAAACCTTTGGTTTTGGAGAACTTGTTTTCTTTTCAACAGATTTTGGCTTCCATGTTTGTTGAGATGGCGCAACCCGTTTGTAGAATTTGTCAGTTTTAGTTACCACATTCTTAACAGGTTCAGATTTGACTTTTGCGTTCTCATTTTTCAAAATTTTCTCAACAACCATTGGATGTTTTCCTTTTGGATCAACTTTCTTTTTCTGACTCTCAACATCTTCAGTCTTAGGCTTCAAGTTGGTACACTTTCGTGCAATATGTCCAACTTGATTGCATTTGAAGCAAGTTCGGGTGTCAACTACCCAACTTGTGCCTTCAGACTGAGGCTATGAAGCCTTCTTCTCAAAGAACTCTTTGTTTGATTTTGAAAAAAATTTGGATTCTTCATCAAAAAGTGAACTCGAACTTGAACTTCTCACAAACACTTTCTTCTCAACAAACTTCTTGTTTTGAACATTCCTTCTTTGATAATTCTTACCACCCTGATATCCACCCGACCATCTGTTTTGATTTTTGTTATAGAAACGCGGTGGAACAACAGGCTTCTTGTAGTAAGCTTTATCTTTTTCAAAATTCATTTGCCTTTTTGTCTGATTTAAACCTTCTACTTCAGACAGATCAATTTCAATTAACTTGAACACATTTCTCAATTTACCAATATTCACATTCTCTAAAGGAAAATCACGATCCGAATACAACTTATCAGATCCCGCCATCTTGTACATCACAAGACTAGGTTCATCACTTAAGTTGTTTTTGGATTTTGATTTTGGAATGTATTTATCGAAAAAGCATTCATCATCCTCAGTAGTGTCACTTTCAGACTTTAAAACATTTTCAGCCATACTTTTAACAATTTCAGATTGGACACTATCTTCATCAGATGATGTGGTAAATGTGACATCAATTGATTCTGGAAGTTTAACTTCATTTTCTTCTTCATCATTAACCAACCCTGATTTTTTCTTTGAAAAATTATTTAACACTGGTGGTGGAACCTGATGAAACCCAACCCCGGTTCCATCAAAGTATACATCTTCGCCTGCTTTGTTCTTCCCAATTGGTTTAGGAACAATGTGTTGTAAAACAAAGCTTGCAGAGTTGTAACTGTTCAGTTTCAACTGGATGCGTTCATTTTCAATTTTAGCTTCTTGAAACTAAAGCTTCAACTTAGCAATTTCATCCAGTTGCTGATTGATTAACTCTTCTTTCACTCTAAGAACACCTGTCAACTGAACATTTTCTGTGCTTGTCTTACCATTTCTTTCATCAGAATCTTTAACCGTTCGTTTTAACTTCTCAAAATTTTCTGACACTTGACGATTTTCAAGAATTAGCTTTTCATTTTCTTTCCTAATTCTTTCTACTTCAATTTTATCATTTTCGATTTTATCAGTTAACTCTTTTACTCGATCATTTGAAGCTTTTAACATTTTATCACGGTTTAAGATCTGATTTTCAATGTCTCTGACTTTCTTTGTCAGTTCTTCGATCTTTTTACCTTTGTGGTAAGCAATTGTACTACAAACCTTGCATTCTTTCATGCAATTTTTGCAATCGCTCTCAGTTTTATCTTTCTTACCTAACTCGTTGTTTGCAACACTCTGACTGACCTTGCTTTTAGACTCAGTGCTAGAACCAGAAACTACATCTAGCTCTTTCGCAGCAAACACTTTGTCAGCCATCTACTTCAAATTTTCTGCAGTAAACTCTTGTGACGTGTCAATAATCCCATCATCAATTTTCTTTGTTTGCAACTCTTTTTCTTTTTCTTTTTCTTTTTCATCAGCTTCTCCTCCTCCCCGCCATTCTCTCTGTAAGGCTTCTTCTTCTTCAGCAACTTGTTTGGTGAGAACTTCAACATCAAGAGACTTTGGATCAATAGCAATGTTTCCGTTGGGATCAAGGTAACATTCTCTATCAGCATCCCATCTTTTCGCCTGTTTTGCTTCTCTGTATATATAACCAGCTTTAATCATCCTGTCTTGGGCTTTCATTTTTCTGTTGATGTATTTCTCTTGTTCGTTTCTGCTATCTCTGAAAGGAACAGCTTTTGTCACAAACCCATAGCCCACTGCATCCTCTTCTGGTAGCAATTCACTCCAATCGTATCCCTCGTCATCATGAATAACAGCAAGAGCTCTTGATTTTTCTTTGGGGTATCTTCAAGCTGCTTCATTCTGGGAGGTTTAGATTTGTTCTGATGATAGATTGCTCTTTTGTAGTAATCCTCTCTGAATGGATTTGCAGTATCATCAGCAGGTGCATTTCGACATTCTCGTTTAAACTGTCCCTTTTGTTTACATCTGAAGCATGTGACTTTTGATTTATCAAACCCGAGCTTTGTGGACGGTCCTCCAATTGAATGTCTGCCTGTAATCTCCATGAACCTTTGTGCTCGTCTAACCGCACTAGCCATACACCACCTGATATCGATCAACTCCATCTCCTCTGGGTCTATCCTATCTTAATCCTCCTTGGTATGGTTAGTGTTTCCAATCTTGCCTGCAACAAGGCTCTCATATGATTCAAGCACAGATGCTAAAAACACCATTTGCTGCTTTGCAGATTCTTCACTGAAATTTTATGCATTCTTCAAATCTACAGCAATATTACATTGAAACAGATTCTTTGGAACAGATTGGCTTGAAGTTGTTGATGATGAACCACTATGAAAACCACTGATTGAACTTTCTTGGTTTGACGTGTTTGTATTTTCTACAGAGAAAGTTGTCTTTGGTGACACGGTTTTCATAATCATACTTCCTTGATAATACAACTCGACAATCGGCCGTACGAGGAATGATTGACTTTGTTTGATTTCTTGATCTCCAGCTCATGACTCTCCAATCTTTCGATTTGTAGATCAACCGTCAGTTTCTCCGACTCGATTGTATTCTTCAGCATCAAGGCAAAATATTGCCAGTCTTGCTCATCCGGCAACGAGTCAAACAATTTGTCAACCAATTCTTCTCGAGTATTCTTCAGCATCAAGGAATGATTGACTTTGTTTGATTTCTTGATTCCATGTCTTGCCAGCTCCATCTTCAAATGCCCAAATCTTTCAATCATCTTAGATACAGGTTCGTTTTTCAAACATCCAAACAAATCAAATTCTTTTCTTAACAATTTCTTTTTGTTTTTGACTATCTCAGCACTACCCACACATTTCACTCTCAATTTCTCCCATAGATCTTTCTAATTTGTGTACTCAATCAACGCTATTATGTCGTCTCTCACAGACTGATGAATCAATGCAATGCACTTTTGTTCAGCAACATATCTTTCTATCTCCTCAGCTTCTGTCAAATTTTCATAGTCAGTTCTTCCCATAATAAAACCAGTCTTCGACATTTTCCAACTTGGATATGCAAACGCTTGTAGCCATTCTTCAAACTTTTTAGCCCATTTATTGTAATCTTCAATCGCCATCAGCTTGGGAGGTTTGTTGTACGTCCCATAAGCACTCTCCACACTTAAAGCATCAGACCGAGTTTTCTTCGCACTCGGAGTGTTCTCATTTGTGTTGTTTGAAGTATCATCTCCGGTGTTTCCCGCGAAAGCAAACATATCACTGAATGGATTCATGAAATCATCCATCTTTCAAGTACCTGAAACAATCAACAAACACTTAGAAAAATTTTTGAAATTTTGAAAAAATAGTTTCAAACGGGATCAGTTCATGCGGAATAGCTCAAACGGAATTAACTTTTCACACGAGATAACCTTTCAAACGAGATTACCAGTTCACGCAAAATACCTACTCATACGGAATTAGGTATTTCAAACGAAATTAAGCCAATTGAAGCGGAATTAGCCACTTGTTGGATCGTCGTGTGACCCTAACGAGTCAATATGAAGAGTTCAACATCAAAAACAAAGGCGGAATCAATTAATTTGATGTAATACAGTTTGTTTTCCTCTAATTATCTTCTTATTAACCGATTCTGAGCTTTTACATATTCAAATGACAAACGGACAGCACCTAGACTCAGAAACTATGATCTAATTATGTTTTAAATGACACAGGCGCATCAGTATTTATAGGCGTTTAATGTCACACCCGCTCATAGCGGAAACGCAAGGTGTGATCTGTCTGGTTTTCATTGCATAAATATCGATGTACATGAACAAACTATATGAATAAAACATGCTCCAATGCCATTGTCATAATTGTTCAAAAGATCGCAACATAACTTAAGTACATTGTTTACAAACCATCAAATGAAAATAAGTTGTCATTGTTTTATACATCAAATGTAAGTCTGAATATGTAAAGGCTTTGACCACTATATCACCGCAAAGAGGTGGTATATAACAGGCAAACCCTTCAATAGTTGGCATGGAGTATTGATACTTGTTTTTCTTGAACTGAAATCTTTGCATTGGTCCACTAAATCCCTGAAATACATGTAAGTTTGAAAACATCAACAAAAATTGAGCGAGTTCATGCAGTTTAGCTGTATAAGATGTATTTGTATCAAAACAGTATGTAATATGTATTTGTCTCAATTGTGATTGTATCCAAACTGGATATAAGATGTATCCGTAAAATGTGAGTTGTATAAAATGTATCTCGATGTATGATGTATCTGTATGTATGATGTAGTATGTAAAGCATCAATGAAATCGTTGTTCATTAATGTTTTGCAAGGACATTAATATGTGTGACGAATTAGGAAGCAATCCAACCCTAGACGATTTTATGCCGATTCCTATCGACTGGGACACAAACGCACTCTTCTGTATGGGTCCACGACCAAGAGTGGGGCTCGCCAAAACCCAATAGATCTAGTCCTTTGTTCCTTGGTCCAAACTGGATTAATGGTGCTTATAGTATGGCCCTAATTCGCACATGATCTAAGGTGTTTCATTACCTAACTTTAACATACTATGAACATGTATTTTCCCCGATAGTTGTAAAGTTGTAAAACATTTAAATGAATAGGGGAACATGAACTCACTGAATTGCGTCCGTGAATAGAAGTAAATAAGATCTCACGTGCGGTCGTCCTGAATAGCGTGGCGACCTACAAATGTTCTTATTTTTGTTAGACACTTCGGTCTTTGAAAAGAACTTGAGTACAAGTCTTGTGTCTTGAATATGTGTAAGACTTGTATGTCTTTACTGTTCGTTAACTGTGTATTCGATGAATGAGTTGTTCAAATGTTATATATATATTTTTCACCAAATATATATATATATATATATATAAACGTTATCTTGTATCTTGTGAGTTGTATAGTCGGATCTAGTCCGCTGAATCTCGTGTCTTATATGTATCAATTGTATAGTTATGTTTCCAATAATTGTATCATTGGGCCGAGCCCATGTTTTCATGTTATTGGGCCCCAAATAATGTTGGGCCTAAATAGTGTTGGGCCTCAAATAGTGTTGGGCCTCAATAGTGTTGGGCCTCAAATAGTGTTGGGCCTCAATAGTGTTGGGCTTGAATAGTGCTGGGCTTGAATAGTGTTGGGCTTGATTAGTGTTGGGCTTGAATAGTATTCGGCTTGAATAGTGTTGGGCTTGAATAGTGTTGGGCTTGAATAGTGTTGGGCTTTGGCCCATATGTTTGGTGTTTGGGCTTAGCCCATGAATTTATGTTAAGCCCATTATGAAGATAAGCCCATTAAGAAAAATAAGCCCATTTGTAGAAAAATAGCCCATTTAAGTAAAATAAGCCCATTAAGAAAAATAAGCCCATTTGTTATAAAATAGCCCACATGTAAGATATAAGTCTTTCATTTTTATAAAAACATTTTTATAAAAATTCACTAAGTATACTTGTTAGTAAATAAAAACATACTAGCTTTTATAAGTTTATAAACATCCGAAAATTTGTTATCGATAGAATATTTATATTCCGTGTCAAAAGATCGTCTAAACATCGTAGTAATTCTTCGGATTGGCAATTCACTTATGTAGTCGTCCGTCGTTCATTTTGACCATAAATGGTGTCCGATTATTTGAATCGTCCGTAACTCGTTTTAAGGCGTAAATATGTGAAGTCTTGTAAGACTTTGATTGTAATATGTCATGTGTTTATTTGTGTCATTATATTCAAGTTCCTCATTTGATAAATATAACTAATACCATCAAATAATCACATAGCACATAGGTTGTTAAATCACCAAATATATATTTTCTAAAAATATATATTTATAACTAACTTTGTTTTTATAAAAAGAATTCTTTATATCTTTTTAAATCTTGTAAAGGTTTAGCCAAATATGATGGTTTTGTTAAAATAATGTTTTATAAAAAAAAAATGGCCATATAACCCTTGTATTAATCATTTAGCCATGTTTAATAAACATATCATTTTCTTTTTCAAATCACCACCAATTTACTCAACATCTTATCTAAACATATGAGACTTTTATAACATGAAATTATCAAGATGATATCCAAATCATGTAGGGTTTTAAACATGATCATAACATGTATTAACTAGTTCAAAAACCAAGTTTAATTCTAGTTTTAACAACTTTTATAAAAATCTCTAGTTGTATGTTATTTTTTTTATAATCTTGTGAAAGTCTTATTTTTAAATAAAAACCCTAAATACTTTCACAAGATCACTAGTTATGATCATCCATTTAATCCTTTATGTTAAAACCCTTTAACATAAACATGTATAATTTTTAGATCATGTCTTAAAACATCTTCTAACAATTTATTTGTATCATAATCATCATAACAAGATCTAAATATGCATATAACAAGTCTTAGATCACAATATAACCAAACATAAATATATCATGATTTTTATCTTTGCTTCTTTGTATTTTTCTCATGTTATTATGTATGATCTCTTGGTTATTATTAGCAATAATAACAATCATAAACATAATATTTGTATATAAAAAAATAGATATAGAAGCTTACTTCTAGCACTAGGCTAGGGATGATCTTAGAAGATTATTAAGACTAAGAAGATGATGATCTTGATGGTATAACACTTTTGTATGAATGAAAATCCTTCCTTTCACTTCCAAAAGCTTTAGATCACCTTATGTTACTTGGAAACCCATGTTAATCATCTAATAAAAGACAAAAATTGAAGTGGGTTTTTAGTGTTCTTGGTAAGATGGATGAATATGATGAGAGAGTTCTTGGTTAGTGAAAGATGAAAATGTGAAGTAATGAGCTAGTAAGACTTAGTGGTTAAGTGTTAGAATTAATCACCATTCTTATCCACTAGTAAACTAGATAAATAATATCTAGATATTTACCATAATAAACAAGGGTATGTGGGACCCCTTAATTTCGGCCCATATGTGGGGGGGGGGGGGGTACCTTATGTGTTGCAAAGTGTTAGTAAAATTTAAGGTCTTGAAATGTTGTAATATGGTTAAGTGTTTAAGGGTTTATGTTTTTGCAACTTTTCGAGATGATTCACGACTTGAAATGTTCATAAACTAGTTTTACAAGACCAAGAAAAATGTTCACTAGTTCGCTACATGTGTCAAAATATAGTTCGGCTAGATGTTTAGCGCTCGTTTCGCAAGAAGATAGTCGAAAGGTTAACATATATAAGTTATAGGGAAATATTCGGTTATGTATTTATGTGATATTCCCTATGTATTTTTATATGAAATTCGTGCTTAAACAACACTTTTGCATCTTGTAATTAAAATACAAATGCTGAATTTTTGCGGAAAAATTAATGAAATGGTCACTTTTAGCGCTTTTCGGACAATTTTTAGTGCTACCGGACATTGGTAAAATATTAACCAAACTCTTGTATTCCTGTATAGGGTTTAATATATAATTGATGTTGGACTATCGTCCGAGTCCTAAAGATGTAGTTTAGATGATTTATGCGGATCCTGAGTTTTCGTCAGCACCCTAGTTCACTAGGTACTACTCTAGTTGTTTTCGATGAATTGTTTGCACTATTTCAAATGTATCCAATAAAAGTGAATCATGTGTAATAATAAACGAATATTCCATGAGTTTTCTAAGATGTATATCATGTAATCATGCAGTCCGAATATTCAAAACACATACTTGTATAATGTAAATCATTGCTTTAAATGTACGTAAATTACCAGAAAGTGGCAGTTGTCACATTTAATTCCGCTTGAAACCATCTCAAACGGAATCAAAATTCAAACGGAGTTACCTAATTCCGTGCGGAATTAGTTAATCTCACTTGAACATCTAATTCCGTTAGAAGTGACATCAAGCACCTTTCAAGCGGAATTACCCTTTAACACTGTTTTCTCGATTTCTGTGCCCTGATCTATCTAATACAATACAAGACTTGATAAAGACGAAGTTAACAGACATCAGTGCACCAACATCGCTCAAGTTTGTTGTTGACTCGTTGTTACATGCCTTCCAGGTCGTTAGATGTTTATGGAGCTTGCATGAGGAGGAGGTCGTTGTGGGATATGGACCGTTATGTCCCGTACTTAACATTTGAACTTTAAACAATGTTTTTGTTATTTAAACATTACTATGCTTCCGCTGATTGCTTAAACATGTTTGGTTTTTTTTAAACACCAATTATATTGGGTTTGGTTTTATTTATTTAATTGCATAGTTCAATATGATTGGTGGCTGGATCCTGGTTAGTCACGCCTCCAAGCGGTGATACTCCGCATGTGGATTTTGGGGGTGTGACAGATTGGTATCGGAGCCATTGGTTATAGTGAACTTGGTTTTAAAAAGGGGGGAAAAGCTTTTTGACAAAACCAGACTATAACCTGAACAGTGCTCAACGATCCACAACGACGCTTCGCTCCACGTGCAAGACTCAACATTCTAGGTGATATGGTTTATGTTTATATTACCTACATGTTAGTTACATAGTACGTTGTTCATGATATGCTTAGATGAATGTAACAACTATTGTTTGAAACACATATATGCTTACTCTCTTCTGTCATCGCACTTTCACGACACCTTTCTCACTCATGTTTCCTTTGATATGAAGATCATGAGTGGACGTGTCAACCTAACTCAAGCCCAGCTGACGGCTTTAATCAATGAACAAGTTACTGCAGCACTCGCAGCCGCTCAGGCAAGAGGTATAACCTACCATAGCAACTTACTCGAGGGTCTTTAGATCCTACTCTCGTAAACCAACACTTGTGATTAACCTTGTCTCTTCTTACTCGCACGACAGGTCAACATGCTCAGCCTCCTGTTTGTACTTTCAAAACTTTTATGGTTGCCGACCTAATACTTTCAATGGCACTGAGGGAGCTGTATGTCTCCTTCACTGGTTTGAGAAGCTCGGGTCTGTTTTTGAGATGTGTGAATGCCCCGAGGCTCGTAGGGTGAAGTATGCTACTAGTATTCTCGAAGGTGTAGTGCTCACGTGGTGGAACGCTCAGGTTCAGATGCTGGGGTTGGTTGCTGCTAATGCCACCCCATGGAATGATTTCAAGGAGTTGATCAAGGAGGAATACTGTAATCGTGATGACATCCACAAGTTGGAGGTAGAGTTCTTCAACTTAAAGATGACGGGGTCGGAAATTGAAGCGTACACGAAAAGATCGAACGAGCTGGCTATCTTGTGTCCTACTTTGGTGGATCCTCCTATTAAGTGTATCGAGCTGTACCTTAAAGGTTTAGTGCCAGAGATTCAGAGTTATGTGACTACAGCAAACCTCACCACTATCCAGCAAGTTATTCGTTTGGCTCATCGTTTCACTGATCAGGCAGTCGAGCAGAACAGGCTGCCCAAGCGTATTGGTACTACTACTACTTCTGATGCCCCCAACGACAATAAGTGCAAATGGGATGGAGTCTCAAGCAAGGGTTCAACATCAGCTCAGTCTCAAGCTCAGCAGCGAAAGACTGATGACTACCAGAGTCCTGGTCAGCAATCTTCTGGTAGTCAAGGGCAGGGTGGATACAGGGGAAATCACCCCAAGTGCAACCGCTGCAACAAGCATCATAGTGGGCAGTGCAACAAGGGTCGTTGTCTGATGTGTAATAAGTTTGATCATGAAGCAAAAGGTTGCAGGGGCGCACGACCTGCAAATCAGAATCGTCAACAACAGCCACCAGCTCCACAGAATCAGCCGCAGCAACAGCAAGGTAACTGGGGATGCTATCAGTGTGGTGCTGAAGGTCACTTCAAGAGGAACTGCCCCCAGTTGAACCAGAATCAGAACAACAACAATAATCAGGGGAACGGGAATAATAACGGGGGTAACAATGATGGCAATGGTGCTAGGGGACGTGCTTTTGTGCTGGGTCAGGGTGACGCGAGGAACGATCCCAACGTGGTGATGGGTAAGTTTCTTCTGGATGATTTCTTTGTTACTGTTTTATTTGATTCGGGTGCCGATACTAGCTATGTGTCCTTAAAAGTTAGTCAAATGCTTACACGTACACCAACACTTTTGAACACCAAGCATGTAGTAGAGTCAAGGGCAGGGTGGATACAGGGGAAATCACCCCAAGTGCAACCGCTGCAACAAGCATCATAGTGGGCAGTGCAACAAGGGTCGTTGTCTGATTTGTAATAAGTTTGATCATGAAGCAAAAGGTTGCAGGGGCGCACGACCTGCAAATCAGAATCGTCAACAACAGCCACCAGCTCCACAGAATCAGCCGCAGCAACAGCAAGGTAACTGGGGATGCTATCAGTGTGGTGCTGAAGGTCATTTTTAGATCATGTCTTAAAACATCTTCTAACAATTTATTTGTATCATAATCATCATAACAAGATCTAAATATGCATATAACAAGTCTTAGATCACAATATAACCAAACATAAATATATCATGATTTTTATCTTTGCTTCTTTGTATTTTTCTCATGTTATTATGTATGATCTCTTGGTTATTATTAGCAATAATAACAATCATAAACTTAATATTTGTATATATAAAAAAAATAGATATAGAAGCTTACTTCTAGCACTAGGCTAGGGATGATCTTAGAAGATTATTAAGAATAAGAAGATGATGATCTTGATGGTAGAACACTTTTGTATGAATGAAAATCCTTCCTTTCACTTCCAAAAGCTTTAGATCACCTTATGTTACTTGGAAACCCATGTTAATCATCTAATAAAAGACTAAAATTGAAGTGGGTTTTTAGTGTTCTTGGTAAGATGGATGAATATGATGAGAGAGTTCTTGGTTAGTGAAAGATGAAAATGTGAAGTAATGAGCTAGTAAGACTTAGTGGTTAAGTGTTAGAATTAATCACCATTCTTATCCACTAGTAAACTAGATAAATAATATCTAGATATTTACCATAATAAACAAGGGTATGTGGGACCCCTTAATTTCGGCCCATATGTGGGGGGGGTACCTTATGTGTTGCAAAGTGTTAGTAAAATTTAAGGTCTTGAAATGTTGTAATATGGTTAAGTGTTTAAGGGTTTATGTTTTTGCAACTTTTCGAGATGATTCACGACTTGAAATGTTCATAAACTAGTTTTACAAGACCAAGAAAAATGTTCACTAGTTCGCTACATGTGTCAAAATATAGTTCGGCTAGATGTTTAGCGCTCGTTTCGCAAGAAGATAGTCGAAAGGTTAACATATATAAGTTATAGGGAAATATTCGGTTATGTATTTATGTGATATTCCCTATGTATTTTTATATGAAATTCGTGCTTAAACAACACTTTTGCATCTTGTAATTAAAATACAAATGCTGAATTTTTGCGGAAAAATTAATGAAATGGTCACTTTTAGCGCTTTTCGGACAATTTTTAGTGCTACCGGACATTGGTAAAATATTAACCAAACTCTTGTATTCCTGTATAGGGTTTAATATATAATTGATGTTGGACTATCGTCCGAGTCCTAAAGATGTAGTTTAGATGATTTATGCGGATCCTGAGTTTTCGTCAGCACCCTAGTTCACTAGGTACTACTCTAGTTGTTTTCGATGAATTGTTTGCACTATTTCAAATGTATCCAATAAAAGTGAATCATGTGTAATAATAAACGAATATTCCATGAGTTTTCTAAGATGTATATCATGTAATCATGCAGTCCGAATATTCAAAACACATACTTGTATAATGTAAATCATTGCTTTAAATGTACGTAAATTACCAGAAAGTGGCAGTTGTCACATTCTCCCCCTGTTATTAAGAATTTCGTCCCGAAATTCAAGCTGAGTCATCCTATACAGGAGACTACTCGAACAGGTGAGAGTATTTGGTTTTGATTTGATCTGCACGTTCCCAAGTATATTCGGGTCCGTGTCGAGAGTTCCAACGAATTTTTACTAATATGTTACAATTCCTTCATATTTTCTGGACCTTCCGGTCCATGACCTTAACAGGTGCTTTATGAATTGGAGTTTGTCATCAATGTGAATCTCATCCTCCGAGATGATAACCGTTTCTTGTGTTGGACTCTACTTAAGATTCGACACATGAAATGTGTCGTGTACACTGCTTAGTTCGTCTGGTAACTTCAAGTTGTAGGCAATAGTGCCAATCTTTTCTAAGATTTCAAATGGTCCAATGTAACGTGGGTTAAGCTTTTCACGTTTACCGAACCTTGATACACCCTTCCAAGGCGCGACTTTCAACAAGACTTTGTCTCCAACCTCGAAAGATAATGGTTTCCGTCTCTTATCTGTGTAGCTCTTGTGTCGATCTCGAGCCGCCTTGATACGGTCTCTGATCTGAAAAATTTTATCCGTAGTCTCTTGGACTAATTCCGGACCAATTAATTGTCTATCGCCTGTTTCCGCCCAACTTAGCGAAGAGCGACACTTTCGACCATAAAGAGCTTCAAACGGTGTAGCTTGTATACTAGTATGGTAGCTGTTATTGTAGGAAACTCAACCAAAGGTAAATGAGTATCCCAATTGCCACCTAAATCCATAACACACGCACGAAGCATATCTTCGAGTGTTTGGATTGTCCGTTTGCTCTGGCCGTCGGTTTGTGGATGAAAGGCCGTACTTAAATTCAAATGAGATCTAAAGGCCTGTTGAAATAATTTCCAAATTCTAGAAATAAAACGATCGTCTCGGTCTGAAATGATTGAAATAGGCACTCCATGACGAGCCACTATTTATTTGAGATAGAGTTCTGCTAGTTTCTCAGTATTATCCTTCTCCCAAATCGGTAAGATGTGTGCGGACTTTGTTAGTCTATCGATGATTACACATATCATGTAGTGACCTCTTGAGGTCCTGAGTAACTTCGTAATGAAGTACATCGATATTTGTTCCCATTACCAAACGGGAATCTCGGGTTGTTGTAACAAGTCCGAGGGATTTTGCTACTCGACTTTGACTTTCGCGCAAGTCAAGCATTCTCTGATATAAGTCGCGATATCACTTTTGAGGTTAGGCCACCAGTAGTATTCTTTCACTACTTAGGCCTATGTGCTTCCTCAAAATATCATCTCGAAGGCCGCTAAAGAATAGAACCCAATTTCGACTCATAAGGTATAAAGTTCCATCTTCTTTACCCTATTGTTTCTTCATGCCTCGAAGTGTTTTCTGCTTGAATATGCTCTTCCTTGAGTGCTTGTGAATCATCTTCTCTAATGCTTGAACTCTCAGTGTTCTAACTCGCTCCTTGCGGCTCAAGGCATTTGCTACAACATTTGCCTTGCCCAGATGGTACTTTATTTCACAATCATAGTCGTTCAACAATTCAACAAACATCGTTGACGTATATTTAATTCTTTTTGGTTGAATATGTGTTGAAGACTTTTATGATCCGTGAAAATAATGCATTGAGTACCATATAAATAATGTCGCCATAATTTTAAAGCGAATACCACCACGCCTAACTCTAGTTCGTGAGTGGTATAGTTTTTCTCGTGAACTTTTAGTTGGCGTGACGTGTACACGATAACTTTTTCACGTTGCATGGGTACGCAACCCAATCCATGATGCGAAACATCACAGTCTACAACAGAGTCATCGGTATCGTCGGATAATGATAAGATTGTAAAATGCTATGCACCAATCTCAAGAATAAGTTGTAAGGCTATATCTTGTTTTTCGATTTGGGGCGAATTTATTGTCTTTAACAACTCTAAAATGGTTCTCAAATGTTGCTCATGTTCATCAGTCGATCGAGAGTATATCAAAATGTCGTCAATAAACACTATGACGAATTTGTCGAGATACGGCTTGCACACACGATTCATTAAATCCATGAAGATCATTGTTGCTTTTGTTAAACCAAAAGGCATAACCGAGAAACTCGTAATGACCGTAACGAGTCTTAAAAGCTGTTTCAGTATGCTTTCCTCTTGAATTCGTAACTGATGATACCCCGATCGTAAGTCTATCTTAGAGTAGAAGCTAGAACCTTTCATAAAGCATTTGAGTTAGTTGGAAATTCATTTGTGACATGGTTTAGAAATATGAATTTTCGTTCATCGAAATGTTGTGCATTTTTGCAAAACTTGCATGTCTTTCCACCCCCAAAACCTTTATAAAGATGTATAGTGGTAAAGAGTGGGGGTTATGAACTCACAACATCCTTATTCGGTCAACTACAAGGTTTAGAAGGTGCTAATCGATATGAAGATTTGGCTATGGGTGCGGCTCCAGGTACCAAGTCGATGTGAAACTCGACTTGTTGATATGGTGGTAGTCCTGACAAGTCTTCAGGAAAGACTTCAGGGAATTCTTTTACCACTGGAATATCTGTCAGCATCGGCCCAACGGCCTCCTTGTCGACAACATGTGCCAGAAAGGCAACACAACCTTTCCGTAAGCACTTCTGTGCCTTTACGCAATTGATGATCCACAATGGTGTATCGTGCTTCTCTCCATGAATAACAAGTGTCTCTTCGTTCAGTAGTGGTAGGCGAATGATCTTCTCATGACAGAAGACTTCGGTTCGGTTATCAGGTAGTCATTCCATGCTAAGCACTACGTCGAACCTACCCAACTGAACGGGTAACAGATCGATATTGAATTTCCACTCCTGACTCGACTAGTTCACCATTTGCCAATTCTATAGGATGAGGAGACGTCTAGCTTGCTTGACTCTAGGCCAAGTACATTTTGAATTCTATGTGGTGAAAAATTCACTGTATAATTTCAGATGTAGAACAATCCAGTTCCTATGTTTAGATGTAGGATAACCCAATCCCTATGTTCAGATGTAGGATAACCCAATCCCCTAATTGTAGCTAGGATAATCCCGTCACTAGCCATGAAACTATGCATGTGAAATGTTGAGATAAAGCTAAAAATCGGCAATGGTATCAAATAATATGGATGTGAAATGTTGATTGATAGGATACGTAACGGTGACCCTTTATGATTTGACAAGAGTCAGCTAATTTCCCATTAGCTAAGTTGATATAGTAATGTGTGTCCAACATGACTCTAATTCGAGTATATGCTTAACATTTAAAGACAATAGCTAAGCTTGGTGTTGGTATTAAAAGAATTGATACATGATGATCGTAGAGTGTACGTACTCATGACTTCATTGGGATTTTGTGGAGTATTCATAGTTCTAACCACACACACACTTATTCACATTTAGGATTTCGACAAGTTACCAGCATACATCCTGGTACCAAAATCGTTTATGGCAGCAATTGCCTTCATTTTTCTCATGGCGAGAGTTATTGTTTGAGTGATTGAGGTAGGGAGGGATGATGCTGTCATGCTTCGGATCTCCGAGGCTAAACCCGAAATGTAATACTCAGTGTGTTTGAATTCGGGTGTTTCCCAGTATGGAACAACCCTTGAGAGACCGTGAAAACATCAAGTGTAGCCATCAACATTGGCTCCAGTTATGATCGAGTTCTTTTATAAAATCATATGAAAATAGATATGAAAATCAGATGATATAAAAGAATGATGTATGGTTAAATAAATAACCAATAAAAATGTAGTGTATAAATATATCATGTCTTGAAATAGAATATTATGTCTTGTGTAGAAGATGTCGCGTCTTATGCAAAATGTCATGTCTTGTCTTTGTCGAAGAGATTTGAATAACACCACGATATGCAATATAATATAAGCACTTATATATAGGAAGTACCAGCGGCGTATCCACCATGCTTTTATCATATTACACACGTCTCATCACTTACAAATAACCACCAAAAATGTCTTGTGTATACCAACGTCAAATGACATGTATAACAATGTCTTGCGTAACAATGTCATGTATAAAACATGTCTTGTGTAAAAGAAATGGTTTTCAACACATAACTTTTAACTTAAACAATTGATTCTTTTGGCGCCATGATCTTTTTAATACACACTATTAAAGAAAAATCTAGACATATATTTGGATAAATATAGTCTATCATGCGCCCAAGAATGAAGAATGCAATCGGTCATGGAAACCTCAAGATCGCATTATTCATATATGTTTGAATATATGATAATATGGATAACCGAAAAAAAAATGATAATGTGAATAACCGCAATCAAAATGCGTAGTGCCTCTTGCGTGTATTGGTTATATGTTTAAGTGGCAAAGAAATAATTCGTTGAGGAGGAAAGCCAACCCATGGCCTCCGTCCCTATAATATGTATTCCATACTATATGGACCTCGGTCGTCCAAAGTAAGGAAAATCCTTTGTCTTATTTGTCCATGTGATAAATATGGTAATAGTGCTTGAGTTTCACGAGCTCTAGCAAAATTATTAGAATCTCTAAAGAAGTCGAATAGAATGTAATGAGGGAGTTGCAGCATGGTTCATGCCATACCATCCCTAGGAAAAAGACAAATGTCAAACGACGGAATTTATTGTATCACTTCCAATAAATATGATAAGATGGAATATGATAAGGTAAGGTAAGGTAAAGTAGGGTAAAGTGTCATAGACACCATGGAACCAACTCATGTTCAAGAACTTCGAGAATGTTGAGGAAAATCCTCCATGAGTAGCTAACACGTTTTGTTTGTTTAAACGACTAGTCTCAACTGAATCGTGATATAGATCGAATGTTAGGTGTGAACAAATATGTGTCGTCTTCCCGTATTGTATTGTATTGTATTGTATTGTATTGTATTGTATTGTATTGTATTGTATTGTATTGTATTGTATTGTATTGTATTGTATTGTATTGTATTGTATTGTATTGTATTGTATTGTATTGTATTGTATTGTATTGTATTGTATTGTATTGTATTGTATTGTATTGTATTGTATTGTATTGTATTGTATTGTATTGTATTGTATTGTATTGTATTGTATTGTATTGTATTGTAGGGTGTTATACTAACCACCCCCAGTTCGTGTTTTACTAGATAGGAAGAATTGAATCTCAAGTAATAACTTAAGAATTTTGAATGAATAGTGATCATTAGCTTGGCCCGCAGAGTCCACCAGAATTCCCATGCACTACAAGTTGTTATTACGTTGGCCACCGTAATAATAAATTGCCTTGCATGGTCACCCTAGCATTCTCTCGTACGAAGCAGCCGATCAATAAGAGAGGAAACATTATTGTCAATATACCTTCAACATATGAGGGACCTTCGTGATAGCTCACGTGTCAACGTTTGTTGTCATTACTCGCAGAACGGTACGACGTTAGGTGGAATAGAAATGAAAAGAATCTGTAACAATAACAACTGAAGAGGCACCTTCAAGATGAGTACTTCATCTTCCTTGTAAGGACAAGAGTATATCCACCTTGATTAGTATGAGTCACATGGATCTCGTCCCACTAATGGAGTTGTTGTCCAAGGTTACCACCTTCGCCTCGTCGTCATTATCATGGTCAGGCATCTCAGCATTCGCAAGAAAGCAACCATATTTTACGGAATTAAGTTTAAGATTTCACTTAGGAATCATGTTCGCCATAAGCTCCGCAATAGACATGAGGTCGATATTTTCACCGTGTGAGTAAAGAATAATAATAGAGTTTGAAGTCGAAGGTATTTTGTTCTTGGCAAGATATTTCATGCAACATATATATGAACCACCTATATATATAATCATGTAAAATCCTATCAATCAAGGATTTCTATCTTGTATAAGCTGAACTTGTGAACTGTTTATAATGCATAAACTGATAATGTAATGTATTGTAGGCACATAGTCTATTAATGTATTGTGTATGTTTCTCATAGACTTCACCCATGGAAATGTCCTCGCTTGATTTATGTGAAATGAATTTTTGCTATAGTGGACCTTGAAAAATGTTTATGCAATGAAAACCTTTTGACTTGTCCAATTTTATTTATAATATGTTCAACATGAACAAGAGGTTTTTGTGAGAGATCCCTAGTGATTGTAGACTTAGACTCGAGAAAGAATCCTGGTTCACTACAATCGATGCTCTGATACCAATCTGTCACACCCGCTCATAGCGGAAACGCAAGGTGTGATCTGTCTGGTTTTCATTGCATAAATATCGATGTACATGAACAAACTATATGAATAAAACATGCTCCAATGCCATTGTCATAATTGTTCAAAAGATCGCAACATAACTTAAGTACATTGTTTACAAACCATCAAATGAAAATAAGTTGTCATTGTTTTATACATCAAATGTAAGTCTGAATATGTAAAGGCTTTGACCACTATATCACCGCAAAGAGGCGGTATATAACAAGCAAACCCTTCAATAGTTGGCATGGAGTATTGATACTTGTTTTTCTTGAACTGAAATCTTTGCATTGGTCCACTAATTCCCTGAAATACATGTAAGTTTGAAAACATCAACAAAAGTTGAGCGAGTTCATGCAGTTTAGCTGTATAAGATGTATTTGTATCAAAACAGTATGTAATATGTATTTGTCTCAATTGTGATTGTATCCAAACTGGATATAAGATGTATCCGTAAAATGTGAGTTGTATAAAATGTATCTCGATGTATGATGTATCTGTATGTATGATGTAGTATGTAAAGCATCAATGAAATCGTTGATCATTAATGTTTTGCAAGGACATTAATATGTGTGACGAATTAGGAAGCAATCCAACCCTAGACGATTTTATGCCGATTCCTATCGACTGGGACACAAACGCACTCTTCTGTATGGGTCCACGACCAAGAGTGGGGCTCGCCAAAACCCAATAGATCTAGTCCTTTGTTCCTTGGTCCAAACTGGATTAATGGTGCTTATAGTATGGCCCTAATTCGCACATGATCTAAGGTGTTTCATTACCTAACTTTAACATACTATGAACATGTATTTTCCCCGATAGTTGTAAAGTTGTAAAACATTTAAATGAATAGGGGAACATGAACTCACTGAATTGCGTCCGTGAATAGAAGTAAATAAGATCTCACGTGCGGTCGTCCTGAATAGCGTGGCGACCTACAAATGTTCTTATTTTTGTTAGACACTTCGGTCTTTGAAAAGAACTTGAGTACAAGTCTTGTGTCTTGAATATGTGTAAGACTTGTATGTCTTTACTGTTCGTTAACTGTGTATTCGATGAATGAGTTGTTCAAATGTTATATATATATTTTTCACCAAATATATATATATATATAAAGTTATCTTGTATCTTGTGAGTTGTATAGTCGGATCTAGTCCGCTGAATCTCGTGTCTTATATGTATCAATTGTATAGTTGTGTTTCCAATAATTGTATCATTGGGCCGAGCCCATGTTTTCATGTTATTGGGCCCCAAATAATGTTGGGCCTAAATAGTGTTGGGCCTCAAATAGTGTTGGGCCTCAATAGTGTTGGGCCTCAAATAGTGTTGGGCCTCAATAGTGTTGGGCTTGAATAGTGCTGGGCTTGAATAGTGTTGGGCTTTGGCCCATATGTTTGGTGTTTGGGCTTAGCCCATGAATTTATGTTAAGCCCATTATGAAGATAAGCCCATTAAGAAAAATAAGCCCATTTGTAGAAAAATAGCCCATTTAAGTAAAATAAGCCCATTAAGAAAAATAAGCCCATTTGTTATAAAATAGCCCACATGTAAGATATAAGTCTTTCATTTTTATAAAAACATTTTTATAAAAATTCACTAAGTATACTTGTTAGTAAATAAAAACATACTAGCTTTTATAAGTTTATAAACATCCGAAAATTTGTTATCGATAGAATATTTATATTCCGTGTCAAAAGATCGTCTAAACATCGTAGTAATTCTTCGGATTGGCAATTCACTTATGTAGTCGTCCGTCGTTCATTTTGACCATAAATGGTGTCCGATTATTTGAATCGTCCGTAACTCGTTTTAAGGCGTAAATATGTGAAGTCTTGTAAGACTTTGATTGTAATATGTCATGTGTTTATTTGTGTCATTATATTCAAGTTCCTCATTTGATAAATATAACTAATACCATCAAATAATCACATAGCACATAGGTTGTTAAATCACCAAATATATATTTTCTAAAAATATATATTTATAACTAACTTTGTTTTTATAAAAAGAATTCTTTATATCTTTTTAAATCTTGTAAAGGTTTAGCCAAATATGATGGTTTTGTTAAAATAATGTTTTATAAAAAAAAAATGGCCATATAACCCGTGTATTAATCATTTAGCCATGTTTAATAAACATATCATTTTCTTTTTCAAATCACCACCAATTTACTCAACATCTTATCTAAACATATGAGACTTTTATAACATGAAATTATCAAGATGATATCCAAATCATGTAGGGTTTTAAACATGATCATAACATGTATTAACTAGTTCAAAAACCAAGTTTAATTCTAGTTTTAACAACTTTTATAAAAATCTCTAGTTGTATGTTATTTTTTTTATAATCTTGTGAAAGTCTTATTTTTAAATAAAAACCCTAAATACTTTCACAAGATCACTAGTTATGATCATCCATTTAATCCTTTATGTTAAAACCCTTTAACATAAACATGTATAATTTTTAGATCATGTCTTAAAACATCTTCTAACAATTTATTTGTATCATAATCATCATAACAAGATCTAAATATGCATATAACAAGTCTTAGATCACAATATAACCAAACATAAATATATCATGATTTTTATCTTTGCTTCTTTGTATTTTTCTCATGTTATTATGTATGATCTCTTGGTTATTATTAGCAATAATAACAATCATAAACATAATATTTGTATATAAAAAAATAGATATAGAAGCTTACTTCTAGCACTAGGCTAGGGATGATCTTAGAAGATTATTAAGACTAAGAAGATGATGATCTTGATGGTAGAACACTTTTGTATGAATGAAAATCCTTCCTTTCACTTCCAAAAGCTTTAGATCACCTTATGTTACTTGGAAACCCATGTTAATCATCTAATAAAAGACAAAAATTGAAGTGGGTTTTTAGTGTTCTTGGTAAGATGGATGAATATGATGAGAGAGTTCTTGGTTAGTGAAAGATGAAAATGTGAAGTAATGAGCTAGTAAGACTTAGTGGTTAAGTGTTAGAATTAATCACCATTCTTATCCACTAGTAAACTAGATAAATAATATCTAGATATTTACCATAATAAACAAGGGTATGTGGGACCCCTTAATTTCGGCCCATATGTGGGGGGGGGGTACCTTATGTGTTGCAAAGTGTTAGTAAAATTTAAGGTCTTGAAATGTTGTAATATGGTTAAGTGTTTAAGGGTTTATGTTTTTGCAACTTTTCGAGATGATTCACGACTTGAAATGTTCATAAACTAGTTTTACAAGACCAAGAAAAATGTTCACTAGTTCGCTACATGTGTCAAAATATAGTTCGGCTAGATGTTTAGCGCTCGTTTCGCAAGAAGATAGTCGAAAGGTTAACATATATAAGTTATAGGGAAATATTCGGTTATGTATTTATGTGATATTCCCTATGTATTTTTATATGAAATTCGTGCTTAAACAACACTTTTGCATCTTGTAATTAAAATACAAATGCTGAATTTTTGCGGAAAAATTAATGAAATGGTCACTTTTAGCGCTTTTCGGACAATTTTTAGTGCTACCGGACATTGGTAAAATATTAACCAAACTCTTGTATTCCTGTATAGGGTTTAATATATAATTGATGTTGGACTATCGTCCGAGTCCTAAAGATGTAGTTTAGATGATTTATGCGGATCCTGAGTTTTCGTCAGCACCCTAGTTCACTAGGTACTACTCTAGTTGTTTTCGATGAATTGTTTGCACTATTTCAAATGTATCCAATAAAAGTGAATCATGTGTAATAATAAACGAATATTCCATGAGTTTTCTAAGATGTATATCATGTAATCATGCAGTCCGAATATTCAAAACACATACTTGTATAATGTAAATCATTGCTTTAAATGTACGTAAATTACCAGAAAGTGGCAGTTGTCACATTTAATTCCGCTTGAAACCATCTCAAACGGAATCAAAATTCAAACGGAGTTACCTAATTCCGTGCGGAATTAGTTAATCTCACTTGAACATCTAATTCCGTTAGAAGTGACATCAAGCACCTTTCAAGCGGAATTACCCTTTAACACTGTTTTCTCGATTTCTGTGCCCTGATCTATCTAATACAATACAAGACTTGATAAAGACGAAGTTAACAGACATCAGTGCACCAACATCGCTCAAGTTTGTTGTTGACTCGTTGTTACATGCCTTCCAGGTCGTTAGATGTTTATGGAGCTTGCATGAGGAGGAGGTCGTTGTGGGATATGGACCGTTATGTCCCGTACTTAACATTTGAACTTTAAACAATGTTTTTGTTATTTAAACATTACTATGCTTCCGCTGATTGCTTAAACATGTTTGGTTTTTTTTAAACACCAATTATATTGGGTTTGGTTTTATTTATTTAATTGCATAGTTCAATATGATTGGTGGCTGGATCCTGGTTAGTCACGCCTCCAAGCGGTGATACTCCGCATGTGGATTTTGGGGGTGTGACAGATTGGTATCGGAGCCATTGGTTATAGTGAACTTGGTTTTAAAAAGGGGGGAAAAGCTTTTTGACAAAACCAGACTATAACCTGAACAGTGCTCAACGATCCACAACGACGCTTCGCTCCACGTGCAAGACTCAACATTCTAGGTGATATGGTTTATGTTTATATTACCTACATGTTAGTTACATAGTACGTTGTTCATGATATGCTTAGATGAATGTAACAACTATTGTTTGAAACACATATATGCTTACTCTCTTCTGTCATCGCACTTTCACGACACCTTTCTCACTCATGTTTCCTTTGATATGAAGATCATGAGTGGACGTGTCAACCTAACTCAAGCCCAGCTGACGGCTTTAATCAATGAACAAGTTACTGCAGCACTCGCAGCCGCTCAGGCAAGAGGTATAACCTACCATAGCAACTTACTCGAGGGTCTTTAGATCCTACTCTCGTAAACCAACACTTGTGATTAACCTTGTCTCTTCTTACTCGCACGACAGGTCAACATGCTCAGCCTCCTGTTTGTACTTTCAAAACTTTTATGGTTGCCGACCTAATACTTTCAATGGCACTGAGGGAGCTGTATGTCTCCTTCACTGGTTTGAGAAGCTCGGGTCTGTTTTTGAGATGTGTGAATGCCCCGAGGCTCGTAGGGTGAAGTATGCTACTAGTATTCTCGAAGGTGTAGTGCTCACGTGGTGGAACGCTCAGGTTCAGATGCTGGGGTTGGTTGCTGCTAATGCCACCCCATGGAATGATTTCAAGGAGTTGATCAAGGAGGAATACTGTAATCGTGATGACATCCACAAGTTGGAGGTAGAGTTCTTCAACTTAAAGATGACGGGGTCGGAAATTGAAGCGTACACGAAAAGATCGAACGAGCTGGCTATCTTGTGTCCTACTTTGGTGGATCCTCCTATTAAGTGTATCGAGCTGTACCTTAAAGGTTTAGTGCCAGAGATTCAGAGTTATGTGACTACAGCAAACCTCACCACTATCCAGCAAGTTATTCGTTTGGCTCATCGTTTCACTGATCAGGCAGTCGAGCAGAACAGGCTGCCCAAGCGTATTGGTACTACTACTACTTCTGATGCCCCCAACGACAATAAGTGCAAATGGGATGGAGTCTCAAGCAAGGGTTCAACATCAGCTCAGTCTCAAGCTCAGCAGCGAAAGACTGATGACTACCAGAGTCCTGGTCAGCAATCTTCTGGTAGTCAAGGGCAGGGTGGATACAGGGGAAATCACCCCAAGTGCAACCGCTGCAACAAGCATCATAGTGGGCAGTGCAACAAGGGTCGTTGTCTGATGTGTAATAAGTTTGATCATGAAGCAAAAGGTTGCAGGGGCGCACGACCTGCAAATCAGAATCGTCAACAACAGCCACCAGCTCCACAGAATCAGCCGCAGCAACAGCAAGGTAACTGGGGATGCTATCAGTGTGGTGCTGAAGGTCACTTCAAGAGGAACTGCCCCCAGTTGAACCAGAATCAGAACAACAACAATAATCAGGGGAACGGGAATAATAACGGGGGTAACAATGATGGCAATGGTGCTAGGGGACGTGCTTTTGTGCTGGGTCAGGGTGACGCGAGGAACGATCCCAACGTGGTGATGGGTAAGTTTCTTCTGGATGATTTCTTTGTTACTGTTTTATTTGATTCGGGTGCCGATACTAGCTATGTGTCCTTAAAAGTTAGTCAAATGCTTACACGTACACCAACACTTTTGAACACCAAGCATGTAGTAGAGTCAAGGGCAGGGTGGATACAGGGGAAATCACCCCAAGTGCAACCGCTGCAACAAGCATCATAGTGGGCAGTGCAACAAGGGTCGTTGTCTGATTTGTAATAAGTTTGATCATGAAGCAAAAGGTTGCAGGGGCGCACGACCTGCAAATCAGAATCGTCAACAACAGCCACCAGCTCCACAGAATCAGCCGCAGCAACAGCAAGGTAACTGGGGATGCTATCAGTGTGGTGCTGAAGGTCACTTTAAGAGGAACTGCCCCCAGTTGAACCAGAATCAGAACAACAACAATAATCAGGGGAACGGGAATAATAACGGGGGTAACAATGATGGCAATGGTGCTAGGGGACGTGCTTTTGTGCTGGGTCAGGGTGACGCGATGAACGATCCCAACGTGGTGATGGGTAAGTTTCTTCTGGATGATTTCTTTGTTACTGTTTTATTTGATTCGGGTGCCGATACTAGCTATGTGTCCTTAAAAGTTAGTCAAATGCTTACACGTACACCAACACTTTTGAACACCAAGCATGTAGTAGAGTTAGCAAATGGTAAAAGTTTAGAGGCCACACACATAGTTAAGGGTTGTAATCTCGTACTCGCTGGTCAGACCTTCTCTATCGACCTCATTCCTATAGTTTTGGGTAGTTTCAACGTCTTTATTGGGATGGATTGGCTGTCTCAACAGCAAGCGGAGATTATTTTCAAGGAGAAAATCGTTCGTATTCCTCGTTCCGGTAAAGAACCCCTTATGATTCATGGTGATAAGAGTGGTGCTGTCGTGGGCATCATCTCTTTCCTCAAGGCCCAGAAGTGTTTGCGAAAGGGCCACACTGCTATTTTAGCCCTCGTCACTGACACCTCAAAGAAAGAGAAGAAGATAGAAGATATTCCGATCGTACGTGACTTTCCTCAAGTGTTCCCTGAGTAATTACCTGGTCTGCCGCCTCATCGCCAGGTCAAATTTTAAATCGAGCTAGCTCCTGGAGCAGCGCCCATAGCTCGGGCACCTTATCGTCTAGCTCCATCAGAACTTGAAGAACTTTCCACGCAACTATAAGAACTCTTGGAAAAAGGGTTTTTTACGTCCTAGCTCTTCGCCTTAGGGAGCTCCAGTGTTATTTATGAAGAAGAAAGACAGTACCTTCAGAATGAGTATTGACTACCGCGAACTCAACAAGGTGACTGTGAAGAATCGTTATCCACTCCCACGCATTGATGACTTATTCGACCAGTTGCAAGGGTCGAGTTTCTACTCAAAGATTGACCTGAGGTCTGGCTACCATCAACTGAGAGTCCGAGATGAGGATATCTCTAAGACAACATTCAGGACTCGGTATGGGCATTACGAGTTTCTGGTTATGCCATTTGGATTGACGAATGCACCTGCGGTCTTCATGGATCTTATGAATAGAGTGTGCAAGCCTTACCTGGATAAGTTTGTCATAGTTTTCATCGACGACATCCTGATCTATTCGAAGAGTCAGGAGGAACACGAGCATCACCTTAGACTTATTTTGGAACTCCTTCGAACAGAGCAGCTGGATGCCAAATTCTTGAAATGTGACTTCTGGCTTCGCGAAGTCCATTTTCTAGGCCATGTGGTAAACAAGGATGGGATTCATGTTGATCCATCCAAGGTAGACTCGATCAAGAACTGGCCTGCACCCCGTACGCCAACAGAAATCCGCCAATTCTTGGGTTTGGCGGGCTATTACAGAAGCTTCATCAAGGATTTCTCCAAGATTGCACAACCTCTCACTTCACTAACTCAGAAAGGTGTCACCTATCATTGGGGTGATGCACAGGAATCTGCATTTCAGCACTTAAAGGATAGGCTTTGTAGCGCACCTATCCTCTCATTGCCTGAAGGCACGGACGACTTTATAGTTTATTGCGACGCGTCTATCCAAGGACTTGGTTGCGTGTTGATGTAACGTGACAAGGTCATTGCTTATGCCTCACGCCAACTTAAAGTTCACGAAAGGAACTACACTACACACGACTTGGAGTTGGGAGCAGTGGTTTTTGCTCTTAAGATATGGAGACATTACATGTACGGTACCAAGTGCACCATTTACACCCATCACTGGAGTCTCGAGCATATCTTCAAACAAAAAGAGTTGAACATGCGACAACGTCAATGGGTCGAACTCTTGAATGATTATGAATGCGCGGTCAAGTACCATCCGGGCAAAGCCAATGTTGTGGCCGACGCCCTCAGTCGAAAGGATACTACACCTAAGCGCGTTCGAGCGTTACAACTTACCATCCAATCTAGTCTCCCTACTCAGATACGAGATGCTCAGGTTGAAGCATTGAAAGCAGAGAATATCAGGGTTGAGTCCTTACGAGGATCGAGGAAACGGTTAGAACAAAAGGAAGACGGGGCCTACTACGTGACAGGGCGCATCAGGGTCCCGCTTTATGGAAACTTACGCGATCTTGTGATGGATGAAGTGCATAAGTCTCGTTACTCAATATATCCTGGTTCGGATAAGATGTACCACGACTTAAAGACTACCTACTGGTGGCCTAGCATGAAAGCCCACATAGCAACTTACGTCAGTAAATGTTTGACTTGTGCGAGAGTCAAGATTGAATATCAGAAACCATCAGGCCTACTCCAACAACCAGAAATCCCAACATGGAAATGGGAACAAATTTCCATGGATTTCGTTACTGGCCTACCTAGATCTCAACATGGGAATGACACTATTTGGGTGATCGTGGATCGACTCACAAAGTCTGCACACTTCTTGGCTATCAAGGAAACGGATAAGTTCTCCACTCTAGCAGACGTTTATCTTAAGGAAGTTGTTTCGAGGCACGGAGTGCCAACCTCTATTATTTCCGATCGTGATGCGCGCTTTACTTCTGAACTGTGGCAGGCAATGCACTTGTCTTTTGGCTCTCGATTAGACATGAGCACAGCATATCACCCGCAAATGGATGGGCAGTCTGAACACACCATCCAAACCCTTGAAGACATGCTTCGAGCATGTGTAATTGATTTTGGCAATGGTTGGGAAAAGCACCTCCCTTTGGTGGAGTTTTCGTACAACAACAGTTATCACACCAGCATCCAAGCTGCTCCGTTTGAGGCATTGTACGGGCGTAAATGCCGATCACCCCTTTGTTGGGCAGAGGTTGGCGACAGCCAAATCACTGGCCCAGAACTTGTGGTAGACACAACTGAGAAGATTGCTCAGATACGACAACGAATGGCGGCAGCTCGTGACCGTCAGAAAAGCTACGCTGATAAGCGCAGGAAACCACTCGAGTTCCAGGTTGGGGTTCGAGTGCTACTCAAAGTCTCACCTTGGAAGGGTGTTGTTCGTTTTGGCAAACGAGGCAAACTCAATCCGCGTTATGTCAGACCTTTTGAAATCACTGAGCGGTTTGGCAAAGTCGCTTACAAGTTGAATCTACCTGAAGAACTCAGTGGAGTTCACAATGTATTTCACGTGTTAAATCTGAAGAAGTGTCTGTCAGATGAGACCCTCATAGTTCCTCTGAAGGAGCTCACTATCGACGATCAGTTGCGATTCGTCGAGGAACCTGTAGAGATCACAGACCGGGATGTTAAGGCTCTCAAGCGCACCAGAATCCCTCTTGTTCGAGTTCGTTGGAACTCCCGTCGTGGCCCAGAGTTTACCTGGGAACGAGAAGACCGAATGAAACTCAAGTATCCCCAGTTGTTCGAGAAAAGTACAACCACTACTGAGGCTGAAGCTACTACGAAATTTCGGGACGAAATTCCAAACCAACGGGGGAATGATGTGACACCCCAAGAAAACCACGCAACTTAACTAGCTTCCTCAGCGTACGTGCTAAATTTCGAGACGAAATTTCTTTCAAGTTGGGGATGATGTGACAACTTGAGTTTTCAAGGTCTTTCCTCTACACGTTAATTGTTTGGTTATTGTGTTTGCACGACTTGTTTCCTTGTAATTTGCATGTTTGTTATATACCGAGATGTTGTTTGAGATCTTGTGTTACTATTTATTATACAACTTATGTGCTTAAATTGTCTAGTTATATAAACTTATGAACTAACTGAGAGTTAAGAACTATCTCGACGAAACCAAGGGGTTTCGTCATCTCCACCTCGACAAAATATTCAGAGTTTCGCCACATCTCCACTCGACGAAAACCTGAGGGTTTCACCATGTCTATCACGACGAAACTCAGGGTTTCGTCGGCCCATTTCACTGCGAAGCCCAGTAAGGGCCCAACTCTTATACGCGAATATATAATGACTTAGGGTTACGTAAAAGCTCAGCAGTTATCAGTTTTAAACCCTAGAGTTCTCCCTCTGAGCGACGGCAATCTTGTGTTCTCGAAGCCCTCTAGATTAATCAAGTTAGTATTTTCCGTTTATCGCTGTTAGCGTTTAACTCTTACATGATTAATGGATTGATATCATTGTAAACAGTTTCATTAAAAATCAGTGTGGATTGATGCTAAGTGATGTTTACGTTCATGTTTAGATGATGAATTGATTATGATGTTTTGAACCTGTTGTTGATTGTTGTGTTATATTTTACTATGTATATGGAAACCGGAGAATTCTTATGTTATATGTCAATAAATCAATGGTTAGAACATTAGTTGATGCAATGATCAAGATGGTATATAGCTATCTCATGATCTAGGGTTATGCTAGATGTTGATTGTTGTGTTATTGTTGGAATCACGTTAGATAGCAATTGATGATCATTGTGTTTGGAAAATAAAATAACTGTATGATCGATGATAGTGTGAAACGGCTGATAATGATGATTAGGGTTCTTGTGAATACGTAACTGTTGCAGATGACAGAACCTCTGTGTTGACGAAACCCATGCATGTCGACGAAACTCAGGGCAACGAAACTTGGGAGTTTCATCGATAGAGAATCATGACGAAACCTGGGGGTTTCGCCAAGGGGTATCACGACGAAACTTGGGGAGTTTCGTCAGTATGGGTCATTTCGAAACAGGGGGTTTCGTCAAGAGGGTTAACAGGCACAATGAGTTAAGTTAACTCTGTTAGTAGATAACTAGGTTAGTAAAGACTATGTTAACTGTTATGTATAGCCTTAACATGAATAACTACTAAGTGCTATGTGGCGTTTGTTACTTGAACTGCACTTTATGATCATGAGATATACGTGAACTATGTGGATGTCAACTGATTGTGTATACGTGCATATCATAGGCTTTGACTGATTTATTGGGATCGAGTAGTTAATCTTACCGAGCAAACCGAGGTGGTTTACACACTTTCTAAGGCATGGGATTCCCGGTGGTTGGGAATGGGTTAAAGAATTAAAACGGAACCTACATATCCTCCTTGGGTAGGGTATGTACGGCCATCCTCCATGGGTAGGATGCCAATCTTAATCCTGCGTATTTCTCCTTGGGTAGAATACGTACGTTCGTCCTCCTTGGGTAGGACAACAACCTTAAACTTACAAGACAAAACTCTATCATTAAGTCCCTCATTTTATATCGACTTAATCGCCGAGGCCGATGGCGAGCGGGTCATTAGTTAATAGCGCTATTAGGTTCGACAAACCTCACACCGTGCCGTTCGGACGGGCGTGTACTAATGGATCATGGAAAACTATCAATGATGATAGAAATTGACGTAGGGCACAACTATTGTTCATCAGTTGTCGATATGGTAACGGTCTAGTGGTTCTCATGGGGAAGCCCCCACTGATTATGGATATGGTTTGGGAAATAAAGGAACCGGTTAACCCGTGGTTTACGAAACAACTTGTGGTTTTCAAAACAAACTTGTACAACTAAACAACCAACTGTGAACTCGCTCAACTTTGTTGTTGACTCGTTGTTACATCCCTTGCGGGTCGTTAGATACTTATGGAGCTTGCATGAGGAGGAGGTCGTTGTGGGATATGGACCGTTATGTCCCGTACTTAACATTTGAACTTTAAACTATGTTTTGGTTATTTAAACATTACTATGCTTCCGCTGATTACTTAAATATGTTTGGTTTTTTTTTAACACCAATTATATTGGGTTTGGTTTTATTTATTTAATTGCATAGTTCAATATGATTGGTGGCTGGATCCTGGTCAGTCACGCCTCCAAGCGGTGATACTCCGCATGTGGATTTTGGGGGTGTGACAATACACTCATATCTATCATTTAAGTCCCATCATATACTGAATTGGTTGCCGGGGAGGCAACGGGGTTATTAGTTGATAGCGCTATTAGGTTTGGCACCCTCACACTGTACCAGGGAGGATGGGTGTGAACTAATTACCTTAACCACTCGACCAATGTTTGATAGAGCATTGGGGAAGGGCACATTGTTAGGATTGGAGGCTCTCATGATTGTCTTTGTTTGTTTAATTTGAACAATGAAAGAATATGAAATAATGTAAAGTACAGCAGAAATGGAAACAAACTTTATAAACACAATCAAAAGGGAGAATAGTTCTGATAAACACATGCTTTTCATTAGGTCGAAAGATTACAAATCAAATCAAAAGATTTACAATGCATGCTTACAACAAAACTCGCCCTCAGCGTGATGCTCCCTGGTTGATTGCACAAGATGAAGGGATTGGAGGAGATAGAATCACTCAGTCAATCAAATGTAATAGTACAGGGTACTATTCCATTTATAGGCAAATCAAACCACTGAAGCATCTAAGCTGACGTCACCATGAAAGTGACATCTAACAACCTAACAACCTTTAACCACTATTCTTATACAAACACTGCTATCTTAACCACTGACTCTATACAATACACATGACACACTGAACTACTGCTTTCTCCCTCCATCAGTGCTTTCCTCAAGGTTGATCAGTCCTTGAGTGGGCAGTACTTTAGTCAACAGCAATACTTAGATATCATCAGTAGATTGAACCAGCAGTGTTTAATTCTTAACAGTCTTCAGGGCTTCATCAGTAGTTTGAAGGACAGCAGCTGTTGTATACGGACAGTGGATAGAGGACATCAGATGTTATAAACACTTTCAAGGGGAAAGCCTGGTGTAAACTACTGCTTATGATGAATCCACTGTTGTGAACCAGTTTTGGCTTTTATTATCTGTTCCTCTGATAGGGTTCAATCCCAACAATCTCCCCCTGGAACAGATAATGCCAAAACTCTTCATTATTTTGGATCTTTATTATCTCATCAAAAGTTCCCTAACTTGTCCTTTAAATTGCAACTCAAAATCCATGGAACTTGTATCATCCTCATCCCTACAAAATATAAGCTCAAGGAGATCTTGTAGATCTTCAACACCCAGGCCTAGTCCTTGTTCTCTTGATATGTGCTTTACTTCTCCATTGGATCTGAACAGTGTCAATACATGGGTCTTTTGATCAGACATCCATTTTAGTATTTTTGAACCCAATGGGTTTCTTGGGAGAGGTTTATTTACTGATGAGTTTGGAGATTGTGGCCTTGTGAAAATTTGTTGAGCAGTACCCTGAGCTTTTGCTAGTTCAGAGTTTTCAGCTGACATTTGTTTGAAAGCCATTTTTATGATGTCATTTGCTGCAGCTATGTCTTCTGCAGCTTCTTTTTCAATCTGCTCTTGTCTCTTCCTTTGATCTAGCTCAATGACTGAGACATCTGCTGAAGTGAACAGTGGTTCAAAAGTATTGATCTGCTGTTCTGGCTTTTTGTATTCAGGCTTCTGTGGTAAACTAGGATCTGTCATCCTTCTTTTCTTTAACCTTTCATAAGCCTCATCTGTGTATTGCCTTGTCCATTTTGCTATGGCTTTGGCAGGTCCAACCTTTGCATCTACTAGCTCTTGTTTCTTCCTCTTGTATTCTGAGGTAAGTTTATCAATGGCCTTTTTGTATTTGCTCCAGTTTGGAGCTATCCTTTTCTTACTTGGATCATTCTTGATTCTCTCGATTCTGTTTGCCTCATGCTTTAGTGCAATGAGTGGCCATTCACTGAATTGGTCTTCTTTGGCTGGATAGAACTTTTCTTTCATGATGAATGCAAGATAATCCTTTCTCATTTCCTTTAGTAGGGTAGCTTCTGGTGGCATATTTGACATGTCTTTGCTCAGGTCTCTTGCATAATCTTCCATTTGTTTGACCTTAGTGAGCAAAAATTCCATTCTCTCATAAATGGCTTTATCACCTTGATCTTTACATTCAAGTCTAGCTCTTATATCTACTTGCCTGGTTTTGAGTTTTAAATACTCATCCATATTTACTGGATTTCTGAAGCCCATGAGAGAAGGAAATTTTCTTTGTAAAGGATCATCCACTGTATAGAATTGTCTCATCTCATCCTTTACAGCTTCCAATTCCAGTGGATAGCTTACAGAAGTGGATACAATATTACCAGGGTTTATTGGTTTGATGGCTATGTAAGGTGTGGAGGATAAAGGAATAGGTGCTGGTATATCATCATTACCCTTATGAGATTTCCTTTTCCTTGTGTAAAGCCTTTTGGGTGAAGGGGGTTTTGGTTGTGATGTGACAATGGGTTGTATGGTGATTGTTGAAATGGTGAGGGCAGTGGTAGATGGCTGGAAAACAGCTGTTGAAACAATTGGTGTTTCAACCTCTGTTATCATTACAACTACTGATGTGTCAGTAGATGTCTTCTGCTTTTCAGCAGGTGGTGATTTGGTGGGTGGTGAAGTGATTTTAGGTTGTGGTGGTAGGGCAGTGGTTGTGGTGTGTATTGTAGTGGTGTGTGTTGAAGAGATGGCAGGTGTTTGGCTGGTAGTTGTTGAAACTACTGAGGTATCAGCAGTTATTGATACAACAGATGTTGCAACAACTGTTTGGGTGGAAATTTGAGATTTTGTGGTTTGAGGTTTGGAGCCTTTGGGAGGTAGTTTGGAGGCATGCTTTGTGGGTCTGGATGGTGTGGATTTGGGTTTCCTCACTTGTCTAGTGGGCTTCTTCTTTTCATCCTTAGGATTTTCATCATCCTTTAGCCCAGAAGTACCCTGTGCATTCAGCTCCATGTAAGCTCTTTTCTCCTTTTCCCACCTGGCTTTATCCTTAGCCTCTCTATCTCTTTTAACACTTGCCTTTGCTTCTGCAAGTGCATTTGTGGTGACATCAATTTTCTTACTACCATCTGGCAAAGGAATGTTTTTAGTCATGTTTTCTTTTTTCTGGTTCAATATAAAGACCATCTTCAATTCCCTTATTCTTCCACTGCTTAATCATCTCCCCCTTTTTGGCATTATCTGGAGGAAGTTTATCAATGAAGAGAACGGTGGGAGGAGCTTTGCCAGTGGTGTTCATGATGTGTGCCTTTATAGCCTTAATATCTGCTTGAGTATTTCTAAACCTTGACTCCATCATGTTTCTCAGCTCTTGAACATGTATTGCATGCTGCTGATCAGCTATTTGTCTTTGTTGTTGGAGTAAGGGTTGGAATAAATTCCATAACGCATTTGCAGCAGGTACTTGTGGTGGAGCAGGTGCTTGAGTTGGAACAGCAGTGGTTGAGACCTTTTGAGCTTTCAACAACTGTTGCATCATATCTTGTATTTCAGCAACAGATGTCTCAAGGTTGTCAATTCTACCCGTCAATTCCTGATATTTTAAATCATCACCCAAGTTAATGGGATCATCTGATTCCCCACCAACAGTGGTTGTATCAATGTGTGACTTAGGAAATGAATCCCAAAAATCATCCATTGATGCCCCTTGTTCTTGGTTCTGGGTCTTCTTTCTTCAACACTTGATATCCTTTTGAAGGTACCAGTGGTCAAAACAAACTCACTAGTGGTTACCAGAGGTGCTATAGAAGAAATTGCCTTCAAGGGAGTCTGATTGATGAAACAACTGGCTAAATGTAGATCTGTTGATCCAACACTTGTAGTTGCTGCTCCACTTGAACTACTGTTAGGAATTACCTGTAACTCCTGTAGTGTAACCTCCTCAGTTGTTGTTGGGATAACAGAGGTATAAGCATCAGACCCAGTCACTTGTGGGAGTGTACTCTCAGTGATAGGTGATTGAGAGGAACTGGTTTGTGTCTGAGCTATAGCAACTACATGCAACAAGGGTATTATGGATTGTGGTAATGTGAGGGGTGAAGATATGGATGTTGAAAGAGACATGTCCTTGGGATCAGGACTGAGGAAGATGGATCCAATTGAATCCAGAGCTTCATAATGTGGGGTCCCTGTGCTTACAACCTGATCCTTTTGTGAGGATGCAGGAGGAGTTTGAGGCAAGGGTGGAGATCTTTCTTTCATCTGCTGTGAGGAAGTAGCAGCAGTGGTTTTTGGTGACATTTGTGTTGTCACTGGCAGTGGCTCTGGGATCTCATCTTCCAGAGTTGCCTTTTTAATGGGTTTGGGGGGCTTTTTGGATGATTTCTTTTTAGGCTTTTTGGTGATGGTAGGTGTGGGTTTCATAGCAGTGGGTGTGCTGCCATGATCACCAGGAGCAGTGGGCTCAGCAGCAGATACCTGAGGAGCAGTGGTAGCTGCTAAAGTTTGCTCAGGTACCTCTGCTTGTGTTTTTGTAGGTGTTAACATTCTAGTAAATGTTTCAGATGTTAAACTATGTATTTGAAAAGATTCACCTTGGATGAGCAAATTTTCATTTTCCTTTCCAAATTTTTGTTTAAGATAGTAACTTAAGAACCTTGGAAAAACTAGAAATGATTTGCTGTCAACATTTTTTACTAAATCATCAAAGATCTCCTGGGAATAGTTAAAATTTCCGTTATGTAAAATAGCGAAGCCCAGGTTTTGGATCTTTAATGGTATTTCATTAAAAGCAGTTGTTTTATTTGAGACACACATCAAAAGGGTATGAAATAAAAACCTTGGTGCAGAAGGGAAGAAGCCTTTTTGTAAGGTGTCCCTTTTCATTTCCGCACCATACCCTCTTTCCAGAAAATCAGTTTTCAACTCGTTTTTAGGAAAAGAAGTTTTACCTTCCTGATCATCGAGTGCAAAGACTTCTGAAATTGATTGTGGAGTGATTTAGATCTTTTTGCCCTTTATGGAAGTATTAATGGCTATAACTGTTTCACCTCGATACTCAAGTGTAGCATTTTTCCAGAATTCTCTCTGGGTTTGTTCGTAAATAGGAGCATCATCAGTCAACAAAGTTTTGTACTTTGAAGCTGCAAGAGTGTCAATGATGGAATCGAAGGTTTTGGTGGTGGTGGGTTTTGTGAGTAGACCCAAGTAGTTGTGAGGTGCTTTGTATGGTATTTCAATGGGTTCAGCGGCCTTTTGAGCGACCTTTTTGGAAGAAGAGGATGATTTTGATTTTGTCATTTTGATAAAGAAGAACAAAGAATGATTTGAGACGGAAGATTGGAAACTGCTTTGAGAGAAGAATTTTGGAATTCAATTCGACAGTGTAAAACCCTGTTTGGGGGTTTTGATCAGGGTTTTATAAAAGAAAAAGTGAATGCTGACATGGCAGCGGTTTACAAAGATCTGATGGCTAATAACGGAACACGTGCCAACCTCTGACGGAAAGATGAATAATGGAGGACAGTTGTTTAGGAAACCACTGATGAAGCAAATATTAGTGGTTGCAACGGACCAAGTGAAGACAATAGATGATTTTAACTATCAGTGGATAGCTTTATCAGTGGATAAAACACTGATTTTGAACAACAGTGATTACCAAGAAAATGAAAGAACAGGGGTTGACTTTCAGCAGTGGACAGTAATTAGGAAGCAGATGTTTGAACAAAACAGTGGTTTTGGGTAATGTAATGGTAAGGATTTGAAAGGCTAGTATATCAGCAACTGTTAGTGCACCAGTGGATAAGCTTTTGACAAATATTTTGAGCATCTGTTGTTCTGATGAAAGAAATGATTTTATCTTGTGAAATCACAATATCATGTCTAACATCTGTTGATGGTGATTCTGAAATATCTGCAAGATTGCTATCCTCAACAAAATACATTTTAGATGCAAATTGTCAAGTTCAATATGTCAGTAGTTTTTACAGAAATTTTCATTCAAGGTTTTGCCACATGTCTATTATAGGTTGAGAAACTTTTAGGTTCCTGACAGTGGTTTAGTACCCCAGATGATGGAAACCCTTTTTACTAAGGCTACTCATTTTGTGTCATAATATTTGAATTAGAACATGAGTACCCAAGTATTTTAAGGTCTGTTAGCAATCAATCTTTTGATCAGTGTTAAAACAAACTTGAGTTTGACATGACCTTGACATTTGTACCATTTCCTTTTGACCTATTTTCAAGGATAATATCACCAAAAATAAAGGTTCTATATCCTGACAGGTGTTTGAAACTTTTGCTATAAAAAACAAGTAAAAGTACAAAATATATCACTCTTAAGGAAAAATAAAGAATAATATACCCTGCTTTATTTGAGAAAAACCTTTTCAAGAAAAATAATTAAAGGTTTTTCTGAAAACAGCATAAAAAGGATCTCGTATATTTTCAAATATGACTTGTTATAAAATCATGATCACATCAATCTCAATTTTAGGAATATGGTAAGTAGTTGTAAATGCATTTTACAGCTACTGTTTGGAACTGTTTCCTTGTCAGTTGATTGCAAAAATGAGGAGACATGTTCACATACATTTGTTACCATGTGATGATTCTACAAAACTTGTCTAGTCCTCTTGTAAGTATAAACACTGGTGATACTATTGTTACCTGAACTTCTCTGAACCAATGAATGCACACAGTTGCTTGATAACCATTGTTAACCCAATTTTGGACTCTCAAGTGTTTTACAATTATACTCTTTTCTTTTGACTTCAAGAGTTTTGAGATAAACACACTTTTGAGTATTTGTAATAATGTTTTTTTACCCATCCCATTCATAAGTAATGAAATACTCACTGGGAGGTTTTTATTGAAGGAATACTTAATCCAAAACCATTTTGTAGCAATGTTTTGAGAGATCTGATCACTTTTGTACATGCTTATATCAAATCTCACATTACATATGATTAGGACTATTTTAACACCTGATTTTCTTAATGTGTTTTTAACAAAGTTGATTTGGTCCTTTTGAGGATTCTCAACCTGTTTTTCAACACACAAGATCTAAGAACTAAAGTTTTAATTTCCCTCTTTTTATGTTAACAAAAACACTAATGTTATTTAATCAAACATAGGTTTTGTTGACCTGAGGTACACACCTTAGCAACAAACATGATGGAAACAACATGAACTTCATAACAACAATTGAAATCAATTTTGTAAAGAAAATAATTATACCATAGTTATCAGACATATTTTCATATCTGAAAACTATAGGTGGTTTACGCATGACATCACTTGTTATGTGAAGCTTGTGTGTCTTATGACATCTTGGTTGTTTTACAGAGTTTTTGAATAGCTACTTTGAACGTAATTACTCGTTACTCTGTTTTTCAACAAAATACGATCAACCTTAGCATCAATGAATTTTGAGCTGAACTGATATGTCAAATTGATTGTTAGATCGAATTTGATTGTCCAAGCTCTGATACCAATTGTTAGGATCGGAGGTTCTCATGATTGTGTTTGTTTAATTTGAACAATGAAAGAATATGAAATAATGTAAAGTGCAGCGGAAATGGAAACAAACTTTATAAACACAATCAAAAGGGAGAATAGTTCTGATAAACACATGCTTTTCATTAGGTTGAAAGATTACAAATTAAATCAAAAGATTTACAATGCATGCTTACAACAAAACTCCCCCTCAGCCTGATGCTCCATGGTTGATTGCACAAGATGAAAGGATTGGAGGAGATAGACTCACTCAGTCAATCAAATGTAACAGTACAGGGTACTGTTCCATTTATAGGCAAATCAAACCACTGAAGCATCTAAGCTGACGTCACCATGAAAGTGACATCTAACAACCTATCAACCTTTAACCACTGTTCTTATACAAACACTGCTATCTTAACCACTGACTCTATACAATACACATGACACACTGAACTACTGCTTTCTCCTTCCATCAGTGCTTTCCTCAAGGTTGATCAGTCCTTGAGTGGGCAGTCCTTTAGTCAACAGCAATACTTAGATATCATCAGTAGATTGAACCAGCAGTGTTTAATTCTTAACAGTCTACAGGGCTTCATCAGCAGTTTGAAGGACAGCAGCTGTTGTATACAGACAGTGGATAGAGGACATCAGATTTTATAAACACTTTCAAGGGGAAAGCCTGGTGTAAACTACTGCTTATGATGAATCCACTGTTGTGAACCAGTTTTGGCTTTTATTATTTGTTCCTCTGATAGGGTTCAATCCCAACACACATAATCTGGAGCCATCTCGCGGTACTCGAGTTATTAACAACATTGTATTTCTGAAAAACTTTAAACTTATACTTGGTAACTAAACGGGATAACAAACTTTGAACTAACCAGCGTCGTCTGAAACACTTGTCTGCATGCTTGCAGGACGTTAGATTCATGGACATGGAACTTGCTATTTGGGAGTGCTGGAGTGGTCATGGGTCGAGTCTCTTGGATACAACATGTTCATTGGTTTTGTACATTAGTTTTTGAAACATTTAAATGACGATTTAAATTATGCTTCCGCTGAACGTATTGGTTTTATGTCATGATTTGAAATTACATTATGCAATAAATGGAACTTTTATTTAATATTTTGTTATAGTTCAATGTGATTGGTGGATGGATCCTGGTACGTCACACGTCCTGCGGTGTTTCCGCATGTGGTATTTTGGGGGTGTGACACAAAATGCATTAAAAGAATCCCCCTTGCACGTTTCTGTCGAATATTGATCTTCAAATATGAAAGTCGTGTTGAATATTCTGCAACTTCAATCAAGTATAAGTTAATGTCATCAATAAGTTCCCCCTTGATTGATGTTTCGGGTCTGCATTTGAATCAATATATTTCCCCTGAATTGATGCTTCAGGTCTTTATCTACACGGTTCCTGACACAATCCTCTAATTTACTAAACTGCAATATTCATGAACATTAACCAACATGAAATTAATCAATGCAGCTTCTCCATTTCAACGTCAACCACATCTGAGTTTTGTTTTAACACACTCCTTGATTGATCCTCTGATCTTCAAAAACCCAACCGACATTTGATAGAAACTTTGAACACCACATTGGTAATCTTCAAATAAGCGAATACTCATGAAAATCTGAAATCGCGTTTTTCGTAATCAACATTATGCTCTATCAACATCAATGACTAATCAGTGTAAACGGTAATCTCCACCATCAGCAAATATTCAGCGGATCAAAATCATCTGGTGATCTTCAAAGTATAATGATAAACGTTCTTCGAAGATCAATTATGTAGTCTTCCCCATACTCAGTAGTAAGCAACGTCATCTTCAAACATCATTATTTCTTAACAGTTAGTTCAGAAAATAACTCATCTGCTGAAGATCCAATATGTAGTCTTTTCCAGACAGAGCCACCACGATCAACCCTCGTTCATTATTTTACCAATATACTAGTTAATTGAAAGGTCCATTGAAAACTGACGTTCAATAGAGTCCGCCTGATATTATCTGCCAACGCTTTCATGAAGACTATGACCTCAATTCGTTTCCAAACTGAAGAATATAAGATACTATGCATTCCCAAACAATTTGAGTCAGAACCACCCAAATACAGTTGCATCTCTTCTCTATCACTTTCTGTCTGAATTTCCAAAAACGTTCGAAATTTCAATATAGGACATGAAATTTTTATTCCCCTCATTTTTTTTTGCAAATCCTGACCTCTGTAAATCATTACTGAATTTCCAAAAAATTTCCCCCTCAATCTTGGAAATATCTACCGTCTTTCAAAACTCAACTTTGCAGAATATTTGACTTTTATGTTCCACAATATTCAGTTTATCATCGATGTGAAATTTTACGTTTTAGCCCATTAATATTCACTTCACCAATTGATAAATGTTATGAACCGGTCTCCATGACTACCTCTCTATCTTTAAAACTCTGTGATTTCATCATCTTAACACGTTCTCTGAATTCACTGACGTGTCCCCGAACAACCCGTATTTAACGTTAAAAACTTGAAAAAAGTTTCTATCATCATCTTAACAGATTTGCACAATAACGGACACAAAAAATGCACTAACACTAGGGAAGACTAGTCTTGGTAGAGAAAAGAGAAGAAATGCTCCAATCCTTACAAGAATAACCCTCTTGATGGATCCTACCCCTTGTATCACCTTAGGATCCCTTAGTTTCCTTGCAAAAAAATTTGGAAAGTGGAAAGTGGAGGAGGGGTGTTGGAGTTTTGAGTTTGTAGAGAAGAGAAAGAAAATTGGAGTTGTTTGAAAGGTGTAACAAATGGACTCATGTATTACTTGCCTTTTCTTCTTATCCTTCACTCACTACTACACCCTTAGTCAATCAAAGGCCTTACTACATTGTCCAACACTCAAAGCAAGTATAGGGAGGTGGTGTGGGGCCCTCTTAGCCAAAATGGAGAGGGGATGGGGTGGTGATCATGCTTTGACTTGGGAGATAACTAAATGATGGTGTTTGGGATGTTTAGGCTATTAGGGTTAATTAGGGTGTTTAGAGTACTAATCTAGCTTTAGGACACTAATTAGGATTAACTAGTTCACTAGACTATTTTAGATGATTATTTGATGTAAAACGATCCTCATTTATGTTAGTTATTCGGCTAACAAGCGTTTACTAATTAAAACCAGGATTTTTAACTTAGATATCCTTATGACACCCTTTTATCCCCTAATAACACTCAATACTATTCAATTTTATTTATTGATCAAGTATTAGTAGTCGTTTCATGAAAATTATAAACTTCGGCATTAAAAACGGATGAAAGTGATAGTTGTGCTATTTATCGATAATTAAAATACTTACTTATTCGGAATAAGTTTTTATCTATTATTTACATCGAACACATAATAATATCTTCCGTTTAATGTTCTAGGCGTATTGGAACAGTTTTGGCATAAAAAAGTTAACCGGATAACCACCAACGCTCGTTAAAACTGGTTTCATCATAACGCAACGAGGCGATGATGATTATACTAAATGCAAATACTCATCTATTTCCCAGACATTTCTAGACTTTGTGAACTCAATTAATATATAATTAAGTCTAGATGCACGTAATTGTATAAATAAACTATGATTAGGTTGTACGGATTAACCTGTAATTTTGATGTTTTTCACAAGGAACTTGAGTCAAATCTTCTGTTTTTTATTCGTAAAATTTGTGAGTTTGATAATCGAGTGCAAGTGTAGAGGGGAAATGTTACGAAAAAGAAAAAGAATGAGTGAATGACTTCAATTTATAGAGTGGTGAAGCAGGGTGAAAGAAATAGGCGGGTCAATTCGAAATGGTTTAACCACCCAAATGTGGTTGAGGGTTGCAATTAATGGGTGGTTGGAGGTTAAAGCGAATAGATTAGTGTTAATTACAATGGTTGGATGTTGGGTAAATGTTTAAGGTTAAGATAAATGATTAAAATCAAGTAAATAAGTTGTATCTTGAGATTTTGGAGTAGCTGATATGAACAGGTCTGAAACTGGGCTCCCCTGCGCCACACGCGAGAGGACTAAGCCTCCTCCGCGTGTCGTGACGGCGACCAAAATCATAAAATTTTCATTTAGGCCCTGATGTTTGATATTCGTGTTATTTTGTGTTAAAACCTTATAACTAAGCATGTTATTAGGTAAATACGTATACGTAAGCATATAAAATGATTAATACAATAATATGTGAAAATTCCAAACGATTTTATTGGTTCAAAACGTCAACGATTACAAGATTTGAAATGACATAAAAGGTTACAATAAATGGAAAAGTACAGATATTATAATTTCATATAGTAGATAATAAATCTATACATTATAATAAAACAAAATGAACTTTGGCCACTTGGCAGCCACTTAAACCATTAATTGCCACGTGACATTGTTATACTCCTTATTGTTTGCTTTAGGAGGGAAAACACAATGTCTTTGTTCCACTTTCTTTTTCACAAATTTTAAAGAAATTAGACTTTCCTTTTTTGTACAAACCATTTCCTTGTGAATGTGATTGCAAATCACAAACCCCTAACCTTTCTTCCACATCCTTACCATAATTGCGTTTGTATATTCGCTTTCCAATAACCCTACATCTGCATCAAAAGAAATCAACCAGCAACAGGTATGTTAAATCCCGATTTTGTTTGTTTGAAACATAAATTCCCTTTTTTTACTAGGTGTTCTAGACATTCATTTAAACATCGAATGTTGAAATCATGTATCTATAGTTATGTATAGACATATATTTTTATTAGGTTGTTGCTTTACATGAGCATTCATTGATAATGATCCTTTTTTCATGAATGTAATCACTGAAATCATGTATCCGTGGTTATGTATAGATACATATTTTTATTAGGTTGTTTCTTTACATGAGTGTTCATTGATAATGATCATTTTTTCGTGAGTGTTAATTAGCTTTGTTTTTTGTGTTTTTTTTTCTTTCATTATGTTTCTATAGAACTAACCAAATTGTACTTTATGAAAAACTCACATGCTTGCCCTTTCCATCACAATGACCATAAGAATCAATCTTGACATTTTAGTTTTCAAGCATGTTAAGGGTTTGCAATATTTTTTAGGGATGTGTCTTCTTTTTAAGGTATATGCATTTTCCTTTTTTATATTATTTTCTTCAATAAAAAATTATTAGTAGAAGCTTGCATATGATTAGTTATTTTACACCGATTTTCAACTAGGTATTTGTTGATCCGTTAAATTTTTCAATATTTAATTACTTTAATATTTCTAATGAAAACTTCGATGCTATTTTAAAGGTTTAGTTATATTATTTGATTTATTGACATTTAATAATATTCTTTCAATTCACCATATAATTGTCAATAGTTTATTCAAGATTATATAAATTTATTTTCTTTTACCTAACTTTCTATAATAAATCTTAATTATTACGTATTTTTAATATTAAATAATTAAAAATTCTTTTGATTATTTTGATATATCATTGCAATTTTAGTTACATTCCTTTTTAAGATTAATCAAATCATTTTTTTATATGTATGAGATTTTTTTAATGAAATGTTGAATGATAATTGAAAATCATTATCATAATTAAAATGTTTGTATAGCTTACAAATAAAAAACAATTTGATTTTAGCAAATGATTATTAATAAAAGTCAAACACAATCACTATAAAGGCTAGTTTGTAATTAAAAGAATTGATTTTTGCTGATGGGCGGTTTGCATATGACACAATCAAGAATAAAAAGAAGACACAAAGTCAACTTACTAACATTGGCTAAATATGAAAAATGTTACAAATAAGACGACAAATGTGGGGTATAAGGAAATATTTAGAGATTTATAGATTGCTTATATGTGTGTTACTTATATATTGTAATTACCAATTAGATTGGTGGCAGTGACAAAGATAAAAACCTTTAGGTACACTTAGATTTGAAGGTCTTAGGTTCGAGACTTCAAATCTCACATACAACATAAATAAAGAACAAAAAAAACTTGTATATTGCAATTTAACATTTTCCATATTTAATGTGTCAATTCATATATTATTATAAAATGAATTATATTGTATAAGGGTTGAGTTATAATACATAGGATTTAAAAATAAGAAGTGTAAGAAGCACTAGAGAGTGACAAGTGTCCTAGGAGAAATCAAGTGGGAAGGGTAATTTTGTCTACAAGAGGAAAAAAATTTGCACATGCAAGTCACATGTTATCCCCCCCATTTTTAAAAGTCCTTAACTTTTCTATACATCATTTGTTTAAAAAAATCATACCATAAAATCGAGCGTCTTTTTATTTTTAATATGAGTACCATATTGTTATATTTTTCAAAAAAAAAACTCAGTTGCGTATTACACAATGGACATGATGTAAAACACAATGAGAAAACCTAGTTTCGTATTACATAATGGACATAACATAAAACACAATGATTATCAAACTAAAAACACAATGGAAATGTAACACCCTGATCGCGTTATACAACAAACCACGGCGGAAACATTGGGGAGTCTCGTTACAGGAAATTTTTTCACAACATATGGTACATAAGGTTTTATTTTATTGAATTACATTATCCTTGAAACAAATCAAATAAACACAAACAATTGTCTTTCAAGTTTTAAGGTAAACTAAGGCCCGAGTCCATCCTACGTGTAGCATGCGTTCATAATCAACACACAATCGGACCTGAAACATATGTGAAAAGACAGTCAGCATAAAAAGCCGGTGAATACATAGCTTGTGTGCGTGTCAAATTCATGGCTTTGTATTCATATTACAATACCTCGTCCGACTACAAGAATCGACGAGTGAGAACCTTGAAATCAAAAAGTGTTTGATATTGCAATATATTTAACCAACTTTGCAAGTTAGTATAAGTAAAAGAAAACCTTGCAGGCATGAATCTTGACAAGAACATTTTTTTTGTAAAACCGTGTAACAAATCGATTTAAAAGAAAACATTATATGGTTTATATCATTAAGTGAAAAATCGTTGCGTGTCTCGTTCAAAAACCATTTGTCCATGTTGAAGTAATTTGGATAACGCTACGACATGTAATACAATAAAAGCACTTATATATATGAAGTAACAGCGGCGTATCCACCATGCTTTTATCATATTACACTCGTCTCGTTATCTAAATTACTTACCATAAACCAATCATCCAATCGTCCGTGTTATAAACCAATCGTTCGTGTTCTAAACCAATCGTCTATGTTATAAATCAATCGTCCGTGTCATAAATCAATCGTCTCTGTTATAAATCAATCATCCGTGTTATAAACCAATTGTCCTTATTTTGTATAAACAAATCGTCAGTTTTTTAATTGTGAAAAATGTGGTCGTTCTTTAATGAATACATTCAAACCTGTGATGACTCGTCTAGACCACCAATAGGTCTCTTTAAATCGACTAACACACCACCAAAGGGTATGTTAAAAATTCAGCTTCTCTCGTTCCCCAAACTTCCCAACAAACCCTGGGAAATCTGGTAACGGGATTGTCAGTCCTATGGTACCATAACATACTACTGGTCGGCTCGGCCAAAGCTAATGAATGTCATTCCTGTTATGGATAATGCACCAACAAGTTTACCACATTATTGAAATCGTATTGTTATATATAAACCATAGACCTTGTTTTGAAAACTTGAAAACAATTTAGCACATATGAGTCACCCTAAAACATTTAGAAAACGTAAAAGAGGGGAGCTATGTACTCACTTGGGATTGCGTATGTGTCCTCGTTCAAATGGAATAAACAAAGCTCAAGTGTGTGTCGAGACTTTAATCGGAGGATTCAGATAGAATGAGGGTTAATAACCAAATGAGAGAAGGACCTCGTGTAATATAGTTTATTAGACCTTACATTCTGATTAGAAATGATTCCTAAGTGCTTTGACCCGTTATGACTCGTTAAAGTGGTTTATGCCACTTTAAAGGGTCATTAGCATAACTATAAGATCAGATGGCTAAATAAGTCCTATGACGAGTCTAATATGTCAAGTTTGATTAAGTTGCAACATCATTTTAGATGTCAAAACTTTGGTCTTATATGCTTAAAACCATTTTATACGGCAAAAGGGCATTTTCGTCAATTTAAAAGAACATAAAATTGACTCGTCATATAACTAACCAAACGATATGACCATAAGGTATAACCTCAGAGGGTTAGTCCCTATAATACTATGGTCACAAAAAAATGCGCTTGGTCGAATCCTAAGATTGACCAAACGGGTCAGATGCGAAAGTCAAAGCGGTAGTCAAACCGCTCAACTTTCGACAAAATAAAAAGCACTAAACTAGAAATGACGAGTTAGACATGTTTGAACATGTCCAGTCATGTTATAAAACTGATTTGGTGTCAAAACTTTAAGTTTTAATACCCAAAAACGTTTTCATCGTAAAATGCACTTTTGCGCTTTTTGACAAAAAAAATCATAAAACTTTGACTCATCATCTCGCCTACTAAACGTGGTAATTAGAAGGTGCAATCGCAAGGGATTAATACCTTCGTGATTAGGATCACGCGCAAAGTTCAATTGAACTTTGACTTAACCAAAAATGGTAGAACCGAAAGTTAAACAGAAAGTCAAATTGTTTGACTTTTGGCTCAAAATAGCTAAAATAATGAAAGAACTAGGAAGAGCACTTACTTGTGTTAAAGAACACTTTCAGAACTCAAGATAGGAGGCTTCCAATCAGCTGGATACAAGCTCCAATGAAGAGAGAATGAATTTTGGAATTGAGCAAGTTGAAGTGTGGACATTGATCACCTATTTATAGTGATCAAGAGGCCACCAAATCATGCCAAGTGCCCATCCAGGTGTTATGGCATTGCTTAGTGTCCTCCCAGGTTTCGAAAGCAGAAGAAAAGGTGGCAAAATCGTGACTTGGGGGCCGAGGAATGAGATTAACAGCCAGCTTCCAGTTTTTCTGCTACTGAGACCTCCATACGGACCGTATGGGGTCCCTTGCTTATGATCCGTAAGCCTTGGCTGGGCATAAGTTTCACACCTTGGTAGTTTTAGCCCCTGGACTAGTATTATCGCGTTTTGTCATTTTTAACCCCTTTTAACCTAATATTTAGGTTATACAAAGGTGTTAAGGCATGTGTAACTTGGATTTTTTGTCCAGAAATGTCGTGGATATCATTTCGTTTGATCGTACGGCCACGTGTTTTGTAAATAAAATATAACATTTTACTGAACACGAAATTGATCGAAATTGTTCAATGATTGAAGATATGCATATTATAAATAAAATACAAGATTTTATTGAATACGAAAATGTTCAGAATTGTACAATGATTGAAAATGTGCAAATGTCATAGGAAAGTAGACTAAAAACACAATCAATGATAACAGATAAAAGACACAATGGACATAACGTAAAACATAATGAGTATTAAACTAAGAAATATTGGATTTTAATAATCTCAACTATTAGTCGTTAGCCTCCAACAGTCCCAACTTCAAAAATAACCATTGCCAGTCCCAACTATTAACATATTGGCCTCCAATGGACCCTGACTAACAGAACCCTAACGCCGTTAGTCTCCGGTCGCCGGAAAAACGTTTTTGGTCGGAAAACTCATTTTTGGCAAGAAAACTCAACATTTTGGTCCTAAACCTCTTTGTAACCTTGTTACGGACCTTTAGCAACCTTTTTCTAGTAAAAACCCCAATTATTGAATTCACCAGAAAACTCCTTTTCGCCGAAAAAATTCTTTTTAGACGGAAAACTCAACATTTTCATCCCAAACCTCTTTGTAACCTTAGATCGGACCTTTAGAAACCTTTTTCTTGCCAAAAACGGTTTTTCGGCGATCGGAGACTAACAGCGTTATGGTTCTGTTAGTCAGGGTCCATTGGTGGCTAATATGTCAATAGTTGGGACTGCCAGTGGTTATTTTTTAATTTGGGACTATTGGCGGCCAATAGCGAATAGTTGAGATTATTAAAATCCAATATTCCTTAAACTAAAAACACAATGGAAAGTAGACCAAAAACACAATCAATGACAACAGATAAAAGACACAGTGGACATAACGTAAAACACAATGAGTATCAAACCCTCAAACTTAAAACACAATGGTAAGTAGACTAAAAACACAATTGATGACGACATATAAAAGGCACAACTAGTGAGAGCAAATAAAAGACACAATGGACAACAAACTAAAACACAATAGACAACAGACTAATACACAATGAACAACAGATTAAAACACAATGGATAGCAAAATAAACACAATGACCAGAACCTATAACACAATATATAGAGTACCCAAATATAACACCATCTTTATTGTGTCATAAATTGTGTTATAAGTTTTGCTAAAAACGTAGTGGCTTGAACCCAAATTAACATTGTATTATAAGTTTTGATAATAACACAAATGTATAGAAGTCCAAGTAAAAACGTAATGAACAAAACCCAGTTAAAAGACACAATGATCTGAACCTTTAACACAATGTATTTCAGTATTTATACCTCTATTTCATGTATGTATAAGCAAAAGTTTTAGCCAAGGTTTGGTTTTAACTATTAACCGAAATTAAATGAATCGAACCAAAAACCGTTATTCTAACTGAGTAAACCAAACTAATTAATAGAAAACCGATTGGTTAATTAAATAGCTTAACTGATAACTTCAGCTTCGGCTTCGGTTGTGGATAATAATTGAACTGATTGAACCATGCACACAATAAATGGACTAACCGATGACTTCGCTCATGATGTATATCCACCACAATAATGCTACAATAAATATTATACGAATAAGAAAACTGCCATAAACGAGTACCACAATACAAAATATCACCCATCGCCGCATCATACGTGCATTCTACTAGTATATTATAATACATGAGGTAAGGGCATTTTAAGATAGTGACGTGAGGTGAGGGTGTATATTTTTTGATATATTTTTAAGCACTTTTCATTTGTTTATCAAGCTTTAAATTTATAAAACACGATATAACACTATCACTCTCTACAACACGCTAGGGCAAGTGCACCCATCGTTGACATAGTATAGTGATGGTAAAATACTGAGGTCGTCCAAGGACATAAGAGATTTTAATACCGGAATATCGTCAACGTCTAATCTAACCAATTTTTGAGAAAAGATTTATAAAAAGTAAAATAAATAAAGAAACTAAAGTAATAAAAGAAACAAACAGACAAGATAGAATCACTTGGTTTCGACTTATCTTTTACGCATCCTTTGATGATTTCCGCACTTTGGTTTTTTTAAGAGATTATCTTAGTTATTGTGGCATGTCCCTCTTTTGGAGGCAACGCTACCCTCAGCCATATTGGTCTGAGTCAACAGGGATACTGTCTCGCAAGGCCCGAATATTGAAAGATAATTAAGTAAGTTATTAATGCAAAATGTGGCATGCCCCTCTTTTGGAGGCAACACTATCCTCGACCATATTGGTCTGAGTCTGCAGGGATATAGTCCCGCAAGGCCGGTTTAAAGTTTTAATAGTAGTTTATTTATAAGGGATTCATGCCATTCTTACTTCCCCCAATTTATGCTATCTGCCTCAAAGGAAGTCCTAATAAGCTTGAATCAAGTCCTCGCAGGATCTATACACTGAACAAGGCAAGAACTTTACCCAAATCACCCTTCTAGCCCCTTCCAGGCAGTTAACGCGCTTTATATAGATCGTAAAGACACGAATGAGTGAATCAACGAAACATGGAGAAATGATAGAATAAAGTTCACTTTCAATATAAAAAAAACTAGATATTAAAGTCATTAATATAAACCCAATTAAAAAGTTAACCAAAGCTTGGAAATCAAAAGTAATACATAAAAGATTTGTCTTCACCAAGTGATGTAAGAGATTAGCCAATCATGGCCTTTGACAAAAACTCTTACGATTAATCTTGAATCCGGAGACTACTACACACTCTAAAGATGGATGATGGATGATGTGATGGATGATGGTGGTATTGTGGTGGTGGCAGGTGTGAGAGAAGTGTTTTGCCAAGGGATGGATTGCAATTAAACGAAGCACCCCTATTTATAGTTGGAAAAAAAACAGTTTACACGGCCCCATGCCTCCTTTTTCTCTGTCTTCATTTAATGAGTTGTGTCAGTCCGTATGCTTGCACGGCCCCGTGGCCCATGTACTTGTTGTACTATCCAAGACTCTACAAATCTGGGAGTTGGCCACGGCCCGTTTCCATGGGACACGACCACGTGTCTCGTTTCTGCTTTTGTTTGTCTTTTTCTTTCTGGAATCTTGAGTGGGGCACGACCCCATGCCTTAATGGCATGGCCCCTTGCTTGTCTTCTGATTTGTTCTTTTTGGTCTTGAAGTGAAGCTCGGAAGGTTGGTATGAAGTGTCAACGTCTCTTCTTTTGTATTTATGCTGGTTTTTACCGTTAATTTGTTCCTTTTGTACATTTAAGCTCTTTTAATCCTGAAAATCAAAACTATAAAAAGAAACACACTTTTTCTAACAGTAGTACTAAAAAAGGTTTATTTTATACCTTATTTGATATAATTTATATGTTGTATTTGGTGTATATCAATACCCACAAGTTAAGAATTTTTTTAGTTTAATGTATAAGGTACAACCCTAAAATGAGGATGAATTAGTCTTTCAAACATTAATTACACTTTAATCCTCTCATCTTAATTACACTTTAATTCCCTCATCTTTAACCAATGGATAATTAATTAGTAGTTACACTTTATTCCCTTACAAAAAAAAAAAAAAAAAATACTAGCATTTTATTCTCTTAATTTGAGTATAGTATTACTAAAATTGTTTTAATTAAAAAAATTGATATATTACGTGATTAAGAGTGTTTATAAATGAGTATAACTTAATCATTAATCAAAACCGGACAAAAAACAGACGAAACCGAATAGAAATAAACCAAAAATTGAATTAACTGGAAACTGATTAACAAAAAACCGAATTAGCCAGAAACCAGTAATCGTTTTTTTAACCATGTTTAACCAAAATTAACTGAACTCAACCGGAAAATTCATCTTTCTATATATTTATAACTTTTATACTTCTGATTTATGTATTTCATATTTTGTATATCGATTTCATTTCTTTTACTTCCATTTATTTATTCGTACATCAATTTTGTACATCGATTTCATATTTTTTACTACCATTTCATTTATTCTTACATCAGTTTCATGTATTTATACCTCACTTTCATGTATTTATACCACACTTTCTTTATTTCTAAACAAAAGTTTTAGCCCAAATTTGGTTTTGATTATTAACCCAAATTAAACGAACTGCACTAAAAACCGTCAATCTAATAGAATATGCCAAACTAATTAACTGAAAACACATTGGTTAATAAAATTGACTAACCGGTTACTTGTGTTCCAGGTTTGGTTGAGTAATTGAAGCAATCGAACCATGCACATTATTGCAATTTCTGTGTTTCCCACCACATCGTAAGGACACCTTGCAAGTAAGTTAATATATATGAGCATAGTGTAAATGAGTGAGCCGTTTGTGAGCTACTTGAAATTGATTGACTAAACGCTCGAATCAATTCAGCTAAGTTTATGCTTATTTAATTATGGATTGAGTCTAAATATCATATACCAAGTTTGATAGCAAAAAAAAAAAAAAAAAAAAAATAGATGTATAATTTCAGCGATCAACATTAATATAAGCTTAATTGTTTGAACATGTTTGTTGTTGTGGTAATTCAAGCTATTCCTGATCGCTTTGATACCGAATTAGTATAAAACATGACAGCCATATGACTAACTTTCTAGGTTTAATGTGATTTCATGAGTCTTATCCATATGATCTTGTGATTTCATGAGTCTTATCCATATGATTTTGATGATGGTGAAAAACTGTTCATGCACATCACTTTGACGTCTACATTAACAATTTGCTAAAAGATAAAGGTATTTGCTAACTTGAACGATATTATCGATCATGCTAGAGTGATGGTGGAAACAAGATATCATACATCTCTCCTATGGATTTATCAATTATCACAATTAACGTTAGTTTTGTCCATTACAATCTCAACAATCGAAAGATGTTTTTCGACAATAAAGATTGTTAACTCAAATTTCCGCAATCGAATTGATAAACAATTTTTAATGCTTGTAAATAACTGTTTTCAAATGAAAAAATCATGTTGAAAAAGAAGCATTTTAAAGTGTTACAAATGATAATATACATAAACCGTATTTAAAAAGAAAAAAAAAACACATAGATAACAATTATAAAGTTTGTTACATTTAATAAAGTTTACTGATTAGAATTTATATAAAAATTGTTATATTGTACCTTATTTTTACCCAAACAAATAAAATCCCCAATCCACCACCAATAACCACCGAATACCATAACAATACATATACACCAATAAATACTAGCAATTTCCATATATAGTTCACCTAAAAAAATCAAATATAATAGTGGAAAGAATTTTCATATGGGTCTTGCTATTCACACACCCCACCTACCCCTTTGTCTATTTACACACCCCTCAGTGTCGAGCTGTGGCCAGAGCGCGGCGTTTTGGTCCGGTCAACCAGACAAAAGACTGACGGGTTTCTGACGGGTCTGTTGACCTGACCAAAACGCCGAGCTTTGGCCGCGTTCTGGTCCTGTCAACCAGCCAAAAGACTGGCCGGGTGTCAGTCTTTTGTCTGGTTGACAGGACCAGAACGCGGCCAAAGCTCGGCGTTTTGGTCCGGTCAACAGACCCGTCAGACACCCGTCAGTCTTTGTCTGGTTAACCGGACCAAAACGCCGCGCTCTGGCCACAGCTCGACACTGGGGGGTGTGTGGATAGACTACATGTGTGTGTGAATAGACATGGCCTTTTCATATAGATGCAATGAATTAAGTTATACAAGACAAAAGAAAGAAGACTTAGGTGGAGTTGTTATAATTACATTTGTTTTTATTAAAGCAAACATCCAAAAAAGCAATTAACACCAAAACCAAAGGATTGAAATTAAAACACACACACTTTATTTTAAAACGGCTAACAGAATCAATCCGGAGCATTTTTGGGGTACCCACTGGACAAACAGAGTACTCTGAAATAAACCCAAGTCCACTACCAGTTCCGGGGAAAACCCAGTAACTCACCCGTCCATAGTCACAACAGCGAAATTACCAGTAAAACTCGTTTGACTCAATAATCCAACCTAAGTTTCGTATATCTCCCATCATTGCCCACCAATACTCCCATTCACGTTACAAATCAAGATTACAAATACTATATCTATAATTACAGTGGGCCCCACTTACAAAAGTTTATTTCGGCCGCCTGATTTTGTCGTCTCTCACACCTCCGTCCACCACCGTCTTCCTCCTCCCCTTAAATTCTCTCTCTCATCCCCTCTTTCTCTCTCTAAATTCACCTTCTGGGTTTTCTTTTTCCATCATATTTTTGCAAAATTCTCTGATAATACAAGAAATTAACAAAAACTACAAGTGGGTGTTGCAGATTTTAGTCTTCTCTTTGTTCAAGTTCACCGGAAGTTTGACCGTAAAATTTACCGGAAAGTTGATCGGAAAACAAGTGGGTGTGGTGGTTCTTGATGGCTGGAAGTAATGAAATTAACGCAAATGAAGCCAAGGTAAGTTTTTATTTTTTATCTTTTATTTTATATTTATAAGCTATAATATATATTCTTTTAAAAAAATTTAGATTTTGTGATCTGTTTTCTCTGCCTGCTTTTGTTTTGTTTTTTGTGTTCCACCTAAAATGGTTAAGTCTCTTTTGTTGATAGTTTGTGTATTTTGATATACGTTTTGGGTAATTTACCATTTTTTTTTTTGTAAGTTTTTTATTTTTATTTATTTATTTATTTTTTTTATGGTGACTGATTTAGGGCTAAAAAGTAAAAAAATTCATGATATCCAGGTTGTTTTTTCTGATCATTAAAATGGGTTGTAACTGTAACTTGTAAATTCCCCTGTTGTGTTAGAGCATTCACATCCTAACCATCAAATTATGTGAGGAGGGGTTTTTATATTATAAAGGGTATAAAAAGTGGTTGTGAGTAGAGGAGAGAGAAAATGTTACTGTTCATCTGTATATTTGGGGGGACACTGTTCACCCGTTATAATTTTTTAATATATTTTGAAAGTGGTTGTGAGTGGAAGTGGGAGAAAAATGTAATGATAATATTATTTAATTGAAAGGAGAGAGAAAAAGTATTTGTTTTTAGTGGAAATATATTGATACAGGAGTTGTTTTTTAGTGGAATGTATGTATAATTTGATGGATTGGATGTGAATGCTCTTATTCCCTCAAATATTAACCTTTTAAATTTGGTTTTAACTTTATATTTTTCTGGGTTTTTTTTTTTTTTTTTTTTTTTTTTTTTTTTGGTATGGTGACTGAATTGGGGCTATAATTTTCATGATTTTCAGGGTTTTATGATCATTTAAATTCCTCCTTTTTGTGTTATACTTATTCCATTAAGTTTGTAATAAAATGTTTGTAACTAACTTTGTGTAAAAGAATTATGTTTTTTTTTTTTTTGTAGAAAGTTGTTCCACTTCACACATGGATCTTAATATCAAATTTCAAGCTAGCATACAACATGCTCCGGCGACCGGACGGCACATTTAACCGGGAATTAGCCGAGTTTCTGGACCGGAAAGTGTCCGCAAACACGGTTCCGGTCGACGGTGTGTACTCCTTTGACGTGGTGGACCGGTCCACCAGTTTGGTGAACCGGGTTTACAGATGTGCTCCTAAGGAAGATAATACCGGCCAGCAGCTCGGCGCCGGGGTTATAGAACTCGAAAAACCGCTGAGCACAACGGAAGTTGTTCCCGTTGTGATATTTTTTCACGGTGGGAGTTTTACGCATTCGTCCGCGAATAGTGCGATTTATGACACGTTTTGTAGGCGGTTAACCGGGCTTGTTCAAGGGGTGGTGGTTTCGGTGAACTATAGGCGGTCACCGGAGCACCGGTATCCGAGTGCTTATGAAGATGGTTGGGAGGCTTTGAAGTGGGTTCATTCAAGATCATGGCTTTTGAGTGGGAAAGAATCTAAAGTTCATGTTTATTTAGCCGGGGATAGCTCCGGTGGGAACATTGCGCACCATGTTGCTCATCGCGCTGCAATGAGCAACGTGGAGGTGCTCGGGAGCATATTGTTGCATCCGTTGTTCGGCGGGGAGCAACGGACGGAGTCCGAGATGAAACTCGATGGGAAGTATTTTGTTAAGTTGCAAGATAGAGATTGGTATTGGCGCGCGTTTTTGCCCGAAGGCGAGGATAGAGATCATCCCGCGTGTAACATATTTGGTCCTCGTGGGTCAAGTCTTTCGGGGCTTAACTTTCCCAAAAGTCTAGTAGTAGTGGCCGGGCTGGATCTTGTTCAAGATTGGCAATTGGCGTATGTCGAAGGGTTGAAAGAGTCCGGGCACGACGTGAAGCTTTTGTTCTTGGAGAAAGCGACGATCGGGTTCTATTTTTTGCCGAACAACGACCATTTCTACACGTTGATGGAGGAAATGAGGAACTTTGTCCGAAGTTAAACTCATGGGATCGAAGAACACGAAGAACACACAAGACAGTTGTCTGACATTTTTACTACTAGTACTAATTTTCTTGCGGTTTGTTGGATTTAAATGTGGGATTTCTTGGTAAGAAAAGTCCCTACAAAATTTGAAGGTTTATAGGTTGTTAATGGAAGCTAACTTTGAAGAACAACAGTGGCACTTGTTTTGTAATAGCACCAAGTATTATTTCATTTTGTTGATCTATTACAAGTATATAAGTTATAAACGTTTGTGTTGTTGGTTTATGGTTTGATTGTAGCAACCGAGTAAGATTACTTGAAGCTAAAGGTGTTTGATTTTTATTTTTGGGTTATTGGATTTTATCAGCCTCAACTATCAACCCCAACTATCACTATAAACGCTTTTCACTTTCTCAATGGCTCTTGTGCTTCTTTGATACCTGCAATATGCAAAGTAATCTTGGATTTATAATTCATTTGTATTAGTTAACTAATTATACAACTTACACATAGGATGTAACTAATATGCAGAGAAACCAATCTGATCGAGAAGTACATGGTAATGAGCGGGTCGGGTGGTTCCCTAAATAAAAAAACAACATATAATCCCGTCATCATACGTTTTTAGCAAGCATAAAATTTGTGGTTTGATATATAACACTCACAATGGGTCCACTTTGAGCGCATAAGTAGAAGCCATTGTATTTAAGATGGCAAATTTCATTGTCAAAAATCGTTCATGTAGCCGAAGGAAGTGTGCGAAATTTAGTTTTTGTTTGTTTAGTTATCCCAACATCACAACTTTTTAAATAAAAAAAAATATTAAACCTAGTGGAAGAGTTGGTTTGGAAAAACTTGGTGTGATGTGTTTTAGAGCCATAATCACCATAAACTTGGAAGATTACATTTCCATCGATCATTGACTATCAAAAGTCAATTCCTTTCAGTGTTTTCATGACTTATCTACCTTCAATTTTGTAAGTGAAATTTTGTATACAAGCAATAGTTTCCTTTTAAAATCTTTTTAGTGACTACAAACACTCTTGGTGTCCGATATTACATTCAATGACATCCTTCACTCTCGGCTGTCTGCACAACCTTTATAAAATGACACATGTAAACATGAACCAAACATCTCTTTTGTACACATTCTTCACATTAGTCTCTTCAGTTTGATTTGGTGGTACCATGATTGATGACAGTTCCATATCTGAAGTTTTATTCATACAGGTCTTGATAAATGTTTGAGCCAACACATAGAAAGCTTGGGCTTCTTCTTCTTCATCCTTTGTTATTAAAGACAGTTTAGAGTCTTTGTGTTCATCCTGCAAATTATAAAATGTGAGTTTAATGTGTCTTTTAGTACGTAAATTTTCGCAGGCTTTTGAGTTCTAGATTACTAACCATAGTGATTTTGTGCTTGTTTGTGCAATCCTTAAATGGCCACTCGAATCCATCCATCTCTTTTCTTGTATACGATGATGCGGTGCACAGGTTTTTCGAGACTCACGTGGTCGTTTTTCCAATGCTGTAAAGTGTAAATGCAATCACAAATCCATTAATAACATATATAGCTCATAAAAGCTGCATAAACATTATAAGTTTTAAAACATTAAATTGCACGAAGGAAATGAGTTGTTCAAAAGTTAATACATTTTGTAACGACTCACACAAAAACGTCCTAAAAACGTTCCGTAAGTATAAACCCGGACCCTGATATAACAACCCTCATTAAAAGTCCTATTTATTTTATTATTTTATCTAATAGGAAACCCTAATTAAGACACCCAATTGATTCTACACAAACCCTAAAATTATCAGAACTATCAGAATCAGGATCAGGGCCCCTAAAACTCAGGGGGGCATTCCCTACTCGATGTTTATCCTTATAACTTATTATAAAAATCGAATTTAAAAGTTTCGTCGACTCAGCAGGCCTAGTCCCACACGCGGCAAGCCTATGGAAAATACGTGTCCCTTACGGACCGTAAGGGTTTAGTCTTACGGTCCGTAAGCCTGGTAAAATTCGTGTATAAATAGCAGGCCTTGGCACTTGAATTCTGACATTTGAGCGACGATCAAATTCCAAACGTACGCTGAGATATCGTCCAATTACTCTCAAAAACACTAATTAGTAGAGGGGGGTGCTGCTACGATGCCGGGTATTAACTCAATCGCTGCTACGATTCAATGTCCGATCGATTAAACTATCCAATGAATGTTTAAGTGCTGCTCAAACTTGGGTTATACTTTGTTATTCATCGTGATTTCGACTTGAATGTTTGAGTGCTGTTCGAACTCGAACTATGCTCTGTCATTCGTTGTGAATCCGCTGAATTGTTAAGTATTGCACTTTGTCATTCGTTGTGAGGGTTTTATCTCGTGAGTTATCGTAAATGCTGTATTAAGTTATCTACCTAGTTTGTGTGCACTAGGTTATAAGGCTAATCAGTAGGCTAGGCTCTGCTCAAATTAAATCTGCAATATATCAAGGCTTATCTGTAACTTTGTCGTATGAACCTGCATGTTTATAATGTGAGTCATTCTCTTTTTATTAAGTATTTTACAATACCTCAAATTATTTTCAAGGTTATAATTACAGGGACTAAGTCGTGGATATCTTGAATTACTGGTTAGTGGGGTATTGTGCACATTACTAATTTCTCCCAGTTAGGTTCATTGACCTACTCGGGATAATCACTGTTAGGTTCATTGACCTACAGGGATAATCATCACTATTTAGGTTCATTAATCTAATAGTGGTATGACCATCGTCACCATTGTGACAGAGAGCCAGATAAAAATAAGATAGAAGCCATTGTAATCGCTCTTATGCTGTAATTAATAACTATGCATCATTATGCAAAATAGAATGATTCACTCAGTATTTCCCGCTGACAAAACCTTTTTAAAACACTTTTCAGGTAATTACACTATTTGGAAGTAAGCGTTGGATACAGCACTGAAAGGCATCAAGAAGTGGCTTATTTTATTAATTAAATTAAAATTTAGAAATATTGTTTTATGTAATAAAATTTATCTTTATTAAAGCTACCTTTGTAAAACATGGGTTTATCCCATCTATTTAAAATAAATAAAATCCGGTGTTTCTAAACTCTGATATTTTTCCTAACTCACGGTTCTGATGAAATTTCCGCTGCAACGTTTTCAAAAATAATCACCGGTACCACTGGGCTGTTCGCGACTCCCGATTCCGTCCAGGGTGGGTCGGGGGTCGTGACAGAAGGTGGTATCAGAGCCACTACTTTAAGCCTTTAGGTGTTGTAATAATAATACCTAAATTTATATAAAAGAGTTAGGAGATTGCTGTTAACTGGTAGCATTTAGACTTGAACTTAAGAAAAGATGCCTTAGTATTAGCTTCACGATAAGCTAAGTACTTGTGCAAATAAATATGATGGAATTTTGGTGTGCCATAAGTAATTGATGAAGTAATGTCACGGGACAACTAAGTCCAGAGTCACTAGTTGAGAGAATGATCAACAGTGACATGACCAAAAGCACTAGTTGAGAGAATGATCAACAGTGTTATGATTAGAATCACTAGTTGAAAGAATGATCAACAGTGATATGACCGCAATTACTAGTTGAGAGAATGATCAACAGTAATATGACCTGAGTCACTAGTTGAAAGAATGATCAATAGTAAATTGACACTGTCACAGGAATTGTCCAGTGGTCAAAATAATAATAAGATATGTTATGGAAATACAAATTTCCTTAATTCTGAATAAAAGCCCTAATAAGATAGGCATTTTTTTAAAAAGATACTATTTATGGGAAATAGAAAATTTTCTCCGGCAAGACTGTGTATGATGTAGCAGACTCTCCAGTTTGTCCAGATATACTGAAAATACCTCTCCGGCGAGAACCGGGTAAGAAGGTATATAATATGTCAGCAAGTAACAAGATTTCCCTAAATAGTATCATGATATGATATCTGACTAGTATTTGGAAATATGAAGCTGTTAAATACATTGACCTGGTAGATGGAATGTTTATTTCCGCATATGAAATATATGATTATATAGATATACATATCTATAAGGAATTTCAAAAGTTAATTTGGAATAAAACACAAGTATCTGTGTCTAGATTTCTTTACCAGGAATCTCTTTTCCGATATCCAACATTATTTCGTTTGATCATCTGTCTCGTAATTCGTGTGATAAATTAAACAATGGAAAACCTTTAAAACACCATCAAAAGAATTTCTAACGCGTTACCATAAATTATTAATGCAAATAAGAAGCATATAAAGTTGTGATAACAAGAAAACACATGAAAATTTAAAAAATTGTTAAACGCCCACAGAAGATGAATTATATCACATACGACTTCCAAGGCAAGACCTTTGGAAAATATAAATTGAGCACGATGACACCAATGTTAATTCCATCAGTAGAAGAACTACTAATAAAAAAGAAACACTTTGCCACATGATCCTACAAATGACAAGAACATCACTGAGATACGCTAGAACAAGATTTTACAAAAACATCGGTGCACAGTCTAATCAGAGTCATAAGTATTAGCACTGAAAAAGGAGTCATATACTTTTGCAAATTCCCTATTTCATTTTATTTGACATTCCCTGGTAATGTCATTTAATAACGGTTATCACTCGAAATTCCAGATAGAAGTTCTTATATTTCTTCCGTTGAAATTCTGACTTCTGTATATAATAAGTTGACTTTCGCATTTCTACTTTTCCTAACTGTCATCATACCAGGAGGATTTATTTCATAGTAGCAGATATTGATTCATTTCATTTCTTGGTAAATCCACACGTTACACATGCACTGTTTGTTGCGCATGTGGTTCGTTTAATTTCTGAATTCCGCTGGAGGGCTTCATTCTAATTTGTCGTTTTATCCAAACTCAAATATCCTTTAGTTAGACTTGATTTTGGCACGGTGAACCGCATTATTACTAAACGATGACTCTTAATAACAAGTCAATAAATTTTTGAAAAATTCAATTTCCTTTGGTATCCATGATTTCTGTAATAACCATGTCTGAACTTTCTTAATTAAACTCGTTTTGTTTAAACCAAGTTCACTTGTTTGAACTTGCTCATTCAATTCAAAATTCCATATGATGAATTAAAACCATCATATTCGGAATAATCCTAATAAGCATTTCAATTCTCTTGAACTATAACATGCTTGTGTGATCCTCGACTTCACTAAATCATTTCTGTGATCAAAATCACTTTGTGGTAATATTTTCACAAAATCTGAAGATTGTGCTAATCTCGGATTTAATCATTTAATTATTTATATTAAATCCACTTTGTTGATTTATTCTATACAAGTAATCTTAAAACAATCATGTGCTCAAATAATGATACCCAAATTTATATTTCGGTATATCTCTTAATAATTATTACAAATGTCAATCGAGCCTTTCATAATATTTATTGCTATATCATCATTGATCGAAAAACAGTATATATAAATTTAATTGATTATATATGGAATTACCTAATTTACAAATATAGTGTTACTATATTTTAAACCATTGCGATGAAGAAATTATATTTGAGGTATACTTTTATTTAAAGTTATTGTTTAGTTATTTATTATTGATAATTTTATTAATAATAATATATTAATAAGTAGTAGTGTTAAAGATTATTTTTAATACTAGGGTTATTGTCAAGGGTAGGTATTGGATATCCTAGCCTTAGTTAGGCATGGACTGGCCACCTATGCTTAAACAAGGCAACACTAACCAATATCCACCATGATAATGACTAGTTAATATAAATTAAGTCATCATACTTATTTAGTAAATTTTAATTATATATGAAAATATATATACTTTGGAGAAGACATATTTTCATACAATAAAAAGGACAAATAAAACATTATAAATAATAGTGATTTCTTTTACAAAAATACTAAAATATTTTGTAAAAATAATAACTTCATTGCAGAATTTTGTAATATATATTACATAGTAAATATAAGTTATTTTACATAGTATAGTAAAATACTAAAATAATATTTATTTAAAAGCAGTAACCAATTACATATAGTAAAAATGCGTAACAAATAAAATATATTACTTTTGCTTTATAAATATATTTGGCCATGCCAAAACAACTTATTTTATTATATTTCGATCTCTAGTATATAGTATGAAAAATATGGTCACTAATAGTGTACTATCACATTGTTTCACAATTAAAACAACTTGGAACTTTAATTAATGATACACTAACTCTATTGTCTTTTGGTGTATCATTACAATTCACTCATCTCAGCACAATGATTTTCTCATATCATAATTTAAAAAAATTTACAATTCATTTTTCATGCTTTAATTTCATTTTAAACCTATCAAATTCTAAGTCTTCCTCAGTGCCAATCAAAGTAAGCTTTCTTTTGACAAAGAATTTTATTTCTAAAAATCCTTCACATTCATTCTAAATATCTATTGATCATATATCTTTTGGCTTGAACCCAGTCACATTGGAAATTATATCATTTTCTCTTATTCGATTATTATCGATTTCCTGAACTAATTCAGTTAAACCATTGAATCCTACTTATGGTACAACTCTTATTCACAAAAAAATTGATATCTAATCTGTGTCATTTTGTTGACTCAAATATGACATAAATCTAAAAGAAATATCATAACCCAAATACACTTGGGAGCTGGAATCTGAGATAAAGAAAAAGTATTCCAGTAAATCTCGAGGACGAGATTTTTATTAAGGTGGGTAGAATGTAACGACTCACACAAAAACGTCCTAAAAACGTTCCGTAAGTATAAACCCGGACCCTGATATAACAACCCTCATTAAAAGTCCTATTTATTTTATTATTTTATCTAATAGGAAACCCTAATTAAGACACCCAATTGATTCTACACAAACCCTAAAATTATCAGAACTATCATAATCAGGATCAGGGCCCCTAAAACTCAGGGGGGCATTCCCTACTCGATGTTTATCCTTATAACTTATTATAAAAATAGAATTTAAAAGTTTCGTCGACTCAGCAGGCCTAGTCCCACACGCGGCAAGCCTATGGAAAATACGTGTCCCTTACGGACCGTAAGGGTTTAGTCTTACGGTCCGTAAGCCTGGTAAAATTCGTGTATAAATAGCAGGCCTTGGCACTTGAATTCTGACATTTGAGCGACGATCAAATTCCAAACGTACGCTGAGATATCGTCCAATTACTCTCAAAAACACTAATTAGTAGAGGGGGGTGCTGCTACGATGCCGGGTATTAACTCAATCGCTGCTACGATTCAATGTTCGATCGATTAAACTATCCAATGAATGTTTAAGTGCTGCTCAAACTTGGGTTATACTTTGTTATTCATCGTGATTTCGACTTGAATGTTTGAGTGCTGTTCGAACTCGAACTATGCTCTGTCATTCGTTGTGAATCCGCTGAATTGTTAAGTATTGCACTTTGTCATTCGTTGTGAGGGTTTTATCTCGTGAGTTATCGTAAATGCTGTATTAAGTTATCTACCTAGTTCGTGTGCACTAGGTTATAAGGCTAATCAGTAGGCTAGGCTCTGCTCAAATTAAATCTGCAATATATCAAGGCTTATCTGTAACTTTGCCGTATGAACCTGCGTGTTTATAATGTGAGTCATTCTCTTTTTATCAAGTATTTTACAATACCTCAAATTATTTTCAAGGTTATAATTACAGGGACTAAGTCGTGGATATCTTGAATTACTGGTTAGTGGGGTATTGTGCACATTACTAATTTCTCCCAGTTAGGTTCATTGACCTACTCGGGATAATCACTGTTAGGTTCATTGACCTACAGGGATAATCATCACTATTTAGGTTCATTGATCTAATAGTGGTATGACCATCGTCACCATTGTGACTTGTCACCATTATGACAGAGAGTCAGATAAAAATAAGTTAGAAGCCATTGTAATCGCTCTTATGCTGTAATTAATAACTATGCATCATTATGCAAAATAGAATGATTCACTCAGTATTTTCCGCTGACAAAACCTTTTTAAAACACTTTTCAGGTAATTACACTATTTGGAAGTAAGCGTTGGATACAGCACTGAAAGGCATCAAGAAGTGGCTTATTTTAATAATTAAATTAAAATTTAGAAATATTGTTTTATGTAATAAAATTTATCTTTATTAAATCTACCTTTGTAAAACATGGGTTTATCCCATCTATTTAAAATAAATAAAATCCGGTGTTTCTAAACTCTGATATTTTTCCTAACTCACGGTTCTGATGAAATTTCCGCTGCAACGTTTTCAAAAATAATCACCGGTACCACTGGGCTGTTCGCGACTCCCGATTCCGTCCAGGGTGGGTCGGGGGTCGTGACACATTTAGCCATTTAGGACAATCGAATATAGCTTCTAGATATGAACATGTGGTCCTGGGCCCAGTTCAGTTGATCAAGAAGTTTGGTTCATGTCTTAAAAGGGCCAAATCTAGTTATTAACCGTCCAAGATGAAAGACACTAAGATTGATTTGGGCCTTAACCGGCCCATAACTTGTAATGCTTTCCAGAATATATATCATGACATATAAGTTAGATATAATAGAAGCCACAACATTTTTTGTAATTTTTTTAATTATTCATAATACAAGCTATATATTTTGATAAAAATCATACAAAAAAAAAAAAGATAATAGCTTTTATATCCTTTAAATTGACAATTTTCAGAGTATTGAGATTTATATAATGATTCACATTCATGTTTCTAATCTTGTCTTATTATTTAGTATGTTACATACTTTGACTATCAGTTAAGCTTTTATTATGCTACTTTCAACTTGAAATTGCATATTTTATAACAAATAACATACATGTTAGCTAAGTTAATATTTTTTTACAGTTGATGATAACAAAATCATGTCATTTGCGTTACCAAATAAGTCAAAAGTAGAAAACTTTTCATGCGTTAAAGATCAAGTATTTATAAAACATGGCGATAAAGCATATACCTGATCGTAGCTTTCCCGGGGTAGATGCATACTTAATTGTATAAGAAAGATTAGAGAACTGCAAAAGATATAAAATAAAAGATTATTGTTTAGTTATTGATGTCAACAACCTCTTTTTACCCGAATCAAATTGTTACTTTTCTTTTTTTGTAACGCGGTGCATTTTGACCCGAACCCATTATGATTATAAATGGTTTTGACCCAACCTGCACTACCCGTTTTGAACCATTACTGGCCCAACCTACCCAACCCATTTTAGAGATCATTGTATCACCTTTTTGGGGAGCTGAGCTCTCTTGCTTGCAGAACCGGTGAGCATTGAATGGGAGAGTTCATCTGTTTCACCAAGTAAACCCACTAAACTTAATCTTCTCAACCTCTCTTTTTAATAAGAAAGCATCGATATTACCACCTTATTTCAAGACAAAAGAAATATTATTAAAATAAAAACCAAAAACGCAAGAATAAGCTTGCGGTTGAGTCATCGATGCTTGGTCGGCTGGGACCAGAGCCGTTTGGGGGCTGGGACAATGGCTAATGGCTGACCGCGGGTTTCATTCTTTTGCGTCTCATGTGTCGAAGACTGCCCATCATTCTGCCAATTATGGCTCGAAAGCTGTTTTTTCGAGCGATTTTTAGTGTCGCCAGTTCCTTTTGCGTGTCTGCAAGCTCTTGTTTATCCCTAAAAAGCTGCACAGACTTGTTCACCTGCATTAACAACCATCCATTAAAATCGTTATCCATTAACAACCCAAACTCGAGTTAATAAAGAAACTTACCTCTTGAAGATGCTTCTCAAGAAACTTAAGTTTTGCATCAGATTCTTCGTGATCCCGGGCAAATTGGGCCGCATCTCACCAATCAATTTATCCAGATTATAACAATATAACTCCTCTTGTGATAAACGCAAACTAAGACCCTCAAGAAACTGCCTAACATTATTCGGTGTTTCTTCTTTCTTCATCGATCTCTCAACAGCCAAAATAATCACCTCCTAATCATCAGTGACTCAATAAATGCAGTTGAAGACATATCTGTAAATCAACATGTCATGCAATCACATCTGTTTTAACCTAAATAAGTAAATATTAAATCGATCAATTCATCTTTAAAACAAATTATTGATCAATTCGTCAAGTAATCAGTTATACAACCCAAATTATTTATATCCCTTACAAAGCGATACAAGCATAACCTTTGAAATTCTATATAAATATTTTGGACACTTCCTTATTCTACATTTCTACTGAAACAGTATCATACATAATATAATTTTGTGAATTTTCACATTAATCTCATATCCAAGGTTCTTTTAGACCTTGCTAACCGAACTTCAGTAACAAACACATTTTCAAAATTGTGAAGCTCGGAAATTCTCTTTTATTAAAGGAAGTCCGTTTCGTGACTAAAATAGCAAAAATCGTTAAGAATAAAGACATCGCCTGGTTGCTACATCTCTTCATAAGAAATAGTGAGCAGTAATAAAGATTGCAGAGTATAACGCTAAATTGTATGTTCTAACTTGCTCTTTATTAACCCTCTTAGCCATAACTTTCGTCGTCAGCCCCAAATGTATGTCTTACAAACCATCATTGTGGTTCGTTTTAAAAAAAAGTATATTACAATCACCCACATGAAAATGCGATAATCGACTATAATTCTACTTTTATTACAATCATCCACATGAAAATGCGATAATCGACATGAAAATGAAGAATATGATTTCTATTCAGTTCAATCTCAATAAATAAAAAATGAAGAATATGATTTCTATTCAGTTAAAATTTCAAACTTATTGAAAAAATAACTTGTGTACCTGGTTGTCGAAGTCATGTGGGAGACCGCCGAGTATTCCGGCACCCGGAACATTGGCATCGGAAAGAATAACCTTCAAAAACAAATTGAACCCGTGTAAAAACATGGTGTTTTCCAAGCTGGTCGGCTAACTCCCGCGTTGGAGAACAATTACCTGTTACTGAACGAAGAACACAATCAAAAGAAGCAAAAGAAGAACACAATTACCAAATAGCATCAAACACCGTGAATAATTGATAACATCAACTCGATAACCGAAAATTCAACCACAAACCTAACTTCACAATCATCAATTTCTCAATTCAACCGATTTCATGTTCTCCAAGCAACAAATCATCAGATACTCATAACAAAGCAAAAAATTAAACCAAAAAGCCACAAAAATAAAAAAAAACTACAACATCAACAACATACCTGCTTTGCGAAACATCGTAGATCTGACCTTTAATCGCCATAAGCAGAGGCTTCTTCGAATCGTCACCGTCGTAGCCTTTCAGCTCATCCTCGGAAACCTCGTCGAGCTGAACCGGCGGCGGAAACGGTTGCATGTCTTCTTCGTAGGACTACCACAACCTCACCATATTTGCGATTTAGGGTTTCAGTTGAAGAAGATGAAAGAATGGTGAGATAAAACTTAGAGCAGGGAATTCGTATTTCCAAATTAGAGAAGCATGAGAGAGAACTCAGATAGTAGATTCTGAAATTTCAAAATTTAAAATTAGCAAAACATGGAGCCAATTTGACTGGTCCTTTAAGAAAGGGGGGCTGCCTTGCTGACACGTGTCAAAACAAAGTTTTCCTTTATTATATAGGAAGATAAGAAGTGTAAGAAGCCATTATAGAGTGATAAATGTGTTAAAAAAATCAAGTGGAAATGTTAATTTTGTCAAATAGACAAAAAGATTATGCACATGCTATTTCTCCCTTATTTTTTAAACGTACATAACTTTTTATACGTTATTTGTTTTTTATAAAAATTATACCATAAAATAGAGCGTCTTTTTATCTTTAATATGCGTACCATATTGTTATATTTAGAAAAAAAAAATCAAAAACTCAGTTGCGTATTACACAATGGATATAACGTTAAACACAATGAGAAAACTCAGTTGCGTATTACACAATTGACATAACATAAAACACAATGAGTATAAAACTAAAAACACAATTAAAAGTAGACCAAAAACACAATCGATGACAACAGATAAAAGACAATTGACATAATGTAAAACACAATGAGTATCAAACAAAAAACACAATGGAAAGTAGACCAAAAACAAAATCGGTAACAAATAAAAGACACAATGGACGTAACGTAAAATACAATGAGTATCAAACTACAATGGATGACGACCGATTAAAGACACAATTAGTGAGAGCAAATAAAAGACACAATAGACAACAAACTAAAACACAATGGATAACAGACTAAATACATAATGAACAACAGATTAAAACACAATGAATAGCAGAATAAACACAATAACCAGAATTAGAGTGTGAAAGCCTTAATTGTGTGTTTTTATCAATCTCAACTGATTTGGAGTGAACAAATTTACACTAGGTTTTTTGATTAACCTTGAGCAATGATTGATTAATTTGGGATATATGTACCTACTTTTTCCATTTCTTCAAGTTTTATGCAAGTTTTGAAGTTGGTTGGTTGACCGATTTATTAAGTTCATTGCGTAATATACTAGTAATAGACGTTATAAGTTAAAAATTTTATTTGCGTATTCGATCCTAGGGTGTGAGGAGCGAGGACTTGCCTTCCAAAGTGGCGTCTTAGACCAAGGGGTATAGGGGCCGGCTTAGGCCTGGCGAAGCCCGGCGCCGGTCCCCCACACCGCCGCTTTCTTTCTCTCTCTCTCTCCTCTCTCTCTATCTCTCTCTAAAATCAGAAAAAGTTTTATATTTTTTAATTGTTGTGGGGCCCCATCCTCCATCCCCTAGGTCCATCCCCTGCAAGCCCCTTCTACGTGGCGCTGATGTGGCGACCCATCCTCATGGGGATGAGCCTCCCCATACCCTCTAGTCTTAGGCCAACATAAACTTAAAGGCTAGTATCGAGGATTGGATGAATATCAAGATTCTAATTTAGGACTTCATGCCCATTTTGTTGTTTATAACCTTTACTATAAAATCATTTATACTAATTTGAATAAACTTGACAATGTTTTTTCATTTTTGGATATACTCAAATATAAATTTTATTACATACTGATTTTTATTAAATATTTAAATTTATATTGAGTAAAACTTAGTTTGTGATTAAACTTATATAAATATGTAAAATGAAAATAAGTGTGCCACAACAATATACTTGAATTTATATAAAACAATATGTATTAAAAATTAGAAACGATCAGAAAGTCAAACTCTAAAAAAAAAAAACAATAAAGTAAAAAATAAATAGTAACTTAGTGTTTTTCTTGTAAAACAAAGATGAGATAAAACCAAAAATTAATATATCGTAGCAACGAACCCGAATTTATTTAAATAAAATTTTTGACAATAAAGTTATGTACTTTAAATAAATACACACACCACAAATCAAAAAATCAAAATGGAGATGGTTTTTTTTTTTTAAATGTGTGAATTATTCGCAAATGTCGAGAGGTCTAGCATACGTTGTCTTACTCTGGTCCGCGCTAGAGAGCCCCCTCACATAATAGATCATCAATTTAAACCCCTTAATGAGAAACCCTATAACTCAGAATCGAACTTAAGACCTGAAAGAAAAAAACTTACACAGACTCAGCATAGGTGAAAATTAAATACCTTGGTCATCACTAGTGATGGTTGGTTCATTTGATAAACCTCAACTACAAGCAGAGGGTATGGTGTGATGTTTAAGGAAGCAATAGGAGTGGGTAGAGCATGGTGAATCAAGAATAAAGGATGTGAAATGATTGGGGAAGTGAGGACAAAATTGAGGTTGGAAATTATTGATTTTGATGTGATTTGATTTATCATTGTCACGTTTTCAAGGGTTTTAGTTGGTATTATTGCAAAAGTTAAAGGGAATAAAACAACTTGTTTATAAATGTGTTCTTAGTTCATGAATCATGAACCAAAGAATATCTAGTTCAATGGAACAAATGTATTGAAATGGTCTCCCTGTAGATTTAGTGGTTGACTTAAAACAAATACAATAAAAATTCATGAATCATGAAACAACAATTATATGTTTCTATATATTTGTAATTAGACAATGTTGAAGAAAGGCTAGTTTAAATTAAAACTTTTAAATAAGTATAATTTAAAAGCTTACCTTTTAGTTTTTGAAATAAGATTTATAATATAAGAAAGGCATAACAGAGAACTCAACTACAGTTGAATATAATTCAATAACTAAATATTATTCATATTATTTATATTTACTTTAATGATATTTATTTGAATCCTTTTCATCAAGAAATTATTGACACCAATACTAATGTTACATGTATCTTCTAATATTAAGGACATACACTATTATTAACTAAAAATTATTGTATTCCTTAGTGATTTCAAGATATATATATATATATATATATATATATATATATATATATATATATATATATATATATATATATATTCTGTTGGTTCCCTATCTGAAAATGAAAATTTCATCGACTTCTATGTTTGTAAGTATAAATTTTAATTGATAACTAACATTTGTTGATTTTGTTGGCTTAGTTCCTATATTTTCGAGTTTATTGAAAAAGACAAAGAAAAATTATTGAAATATGGTATCATCATTCTATTTGGTTTAGCCATTCAAATATAAAGTAACGTGTTTCAAATAGACTTGACCAGACCGGTTATTATTACATTTTACATTTTTGGTTCTAAGACTGGAGAGTGTGGGGGTCGTCCCAAGCCCGTCCGGCTTCGTCGCCCCCCTTCCCCCATACCGGCGTCGTCCCAAACAGCTACACCCGGACGATGAAGACGCTCCACTACAAGACAAACCATACTCATACACACGTATACATACAACTCATATATATATATATATATATATATATATATAGGGAGCCGCTAGAATGAGAACCACCACGAGTTATGAGAACCACGAGAACCGCGTCCCGCGGGTGGCCGTCGGCGACGAAATTTTTTTTACACCTAGATCCGTATATTTTAGTGGGGGGTTTAAATTTTCGGTTCAAACGGCGCGCCCGAGGGGGTAGTTTTTTACGCCCAAAGTTTGGTAAAAAAAAAAAGAAAAATTAAAAAAATTAAAAAAACCCAAACTTTGGGCGTAAAAAACTACCCCCTCGGGCGCGCCGTTTGAACCGAAAATTTAAACCCCCCACTAAAATATACGGATCTAGGTGTAAAAAAAATTTCGTCGCCGACGGCCACCCGTGGGGCGCGGTTCTCGTGGTTCTCATAACTCGTGGTGGTTCTCATTCTAGCGATCCCCTATATATATATATATATATATGATAAGGATCATTACAAAACACTAATTATTGCGAGAACAAAAAGAACAACTGTAAATCACTAAATTTTGGGATTTATGGTTCATATTTCTTAAATTTTATGTTTCTTACATTCATATGTGTATTATATATACGTACAGAAATCATATATTTTTCCCTACACATAGTCTACATACATGTAGCTAATTTAGCCTACACATAACCTACATGTGTGTAAGTTATTTAAAAACTGAGGATTTTTCATATTTTGTTTTAAATTCTAGTGTGAGAAACAATAAATCTTACATTTATAACATTTTCATTTACTTTTTAGGTTTTTTGGATTGAATGAGTGATTCATTTTGTTCTGCGTGTTCTCGCAATATTTAGTGTTCTGCGTAGAACATTCCCCTATATATATATATATATATATTTTAGGTTCATCCCCCATTTCCTTACCTCCATCCTCTTTGCCCTATCCTCACACCCAATCTACGTAACGCTTACGTAACAGATCATCCTCCAGGAATGCATCAGCAACGTACCACATAGCCTAATAAGTAATACCATCGAAATTAACTCCACGTCAAGAGGGAAGGATTTAATAATGGGCAATGATGAAACTATGTTCCAACCATTGTAGACTTTTCAAATTTGAATGTTACTTATTGACTTTATTACTTACTAGACACGTTTTATCGAAGAAAAACATTTCTCTGTTAGCTGTATTTTTTTGTTTCTTTTAATATGATTTCCGCAAACGACAATATAATCAAACTTTAATGGAAAATTATTCCTAGTTATGTTGTTTCTTTTCCTAGTATATTATTATTTTATTATAACGATGTATGGGTTCATAAATATATTATTATTATTTGAAGTCTTCGTGTACGTTTGATATTATTAACTAGTGGGATTTCATCTGACGGAAATTCGGTCTGTATCGGTTATGTTTGTTATGGTACCGGCACTTAAATGGGTACCGTCACGTGTTTTATATCGATCGAAAATATTGAAAATAAATACTGGTTCGGTTCATTAACATACCAACACTCACTCGTGTATAGACTACGATACCAAAAAAATACTCGATCTTGAAAACTTAATATAAACATTTTAATATATTGATATTTTTGCCAAATCTATCGTATCTATATTGCTTAATAGAAATATTTTTAAAATGCTAACTTGTGTGGAAAAAAAGTAACTAGTTCCAAAAAAAACTTGTTTAAGAAAAAAAGATACCGTTAAAAAACTTGTTTAAGAAAAAAAGTAACAAAAGCACTCTAACAGGTCCCATGGACCAAGAGAGCGGCCCGCTAACACCCGATAGATCTACCCCTTTCACTCCTCGGTCTGTATGTGATTAATGGTGCTTAAGTTCCACCCTATGCGCACATGATCTGGGTGTGTTTCATTCCCTAGCTTATCATACCATTGCAACATGTATCTCCCCCCCGATAGTTTAAAAACCGAAAATCGTTTAAAATAAAAAGGGGACATGAACTCACAATTTGCTTCCAACGAATGTGTGCTAGCAAATCCGATATCCGTAAACGTAGTGCAACCTACAAATGTTCTAATCTCATTAGACACTTAGGTCCTTACTAGAGCGTGTACAAGTTGTTCATCTTGAATGTTCATTTAGACTTGTATGTGTTTGTTTGAAGACCCTTGTTTGTTTTAATACGTTGGTATTTTGTTATATATATATATATATATATATATAGGTTGACTCGTTCCTTTCGACTAAGCGCATCGGCTATGACATTCGCCTTACCAGGATGGTAGCGGATCTCGCAATCATAATCGTTTAAGAGTTCAACCCAACGTCGTTGCCTCATGTTCAGCTCCTTCTGATTGAGAATATGCTGGAGACTTTTGTGGTCTGTGAAAACCACACACTTCGTTCCATAGAGGTAGTGTCTCCAGATTTTAAGTGCGAAAACCACAGCTCCTAATTCAAGATCATGAGTCGTATAGTTCTTCTCGTGAATTTTCAGCTGTCTAGACGCATAAGCTATGACTTTACCTCGTTGCATAAGAACGCAACCAAGTCCTAGATTCGACGCGTCACAATAGACAACAAAATCATCGTTTCCATCAGGTAGAGATAAAACAGGAGCATCACAGAGCTTCCGTTTCAGCGTTTGGAATGCTTCTTCTTGCTTAGGTCCCCACTCAAAAGGCTTATTTTTCTAAGTCAAAGCAGTGAGTAGAACCGCGATCTTTGAGAAATTAGAAATGGATCGACGATAATAACCAGCAAGACCAAGAAATGATCGAATCTCTGTAGGTGTCGTCGGTGTATTCCAATCCTTAATAGCAGCTATCTTGGATGGATCTACATGAATACCCTGCTCGTTGACTATATGACCCAAAAACTGAACTTCTCTAAGCCAAAATTCACACTTGGAGAATTTAGCAAAAAGTTGTTCCTTCTGCAGAAGTTCCAAGGTCAAACGAAGGTGTTGCTCGTGGTCGACTCGAGACTTTGAATAAATGAGAATATCGTCGATGAACACAATGATGAACTTATCTAAATAAGGTTTACAAACCCTGTTCATTAAGTCCATGAAGATAGCTGGGGTATTTGTCAAACCAAAAGGCATGACAGTGAACTCGTAGTGCCCATATCTCGTACGGAATGCAGTTTTGGGAATATCTTCTTCGAGTACACGAAGTTGATGATACCCAGATCGCAGATCGATCTTGGAAAAGCATGAAGCACCTTGCAGCTGGTCGAAGAGATCATCAATTCTAGGTAGGGGATATCGATTCTTGATGGTAAGCTTATTAAGCTCACGATAATCGATACACATTCGAAAAGATCCATCTTTCTTTTTCACAAAGAGGACAGGAGCTCCCCAAGGCGAAAAGCTCGGACGGATGAATCCTTTATCAGACAACTCTTGAAGCTGTTTTGATAACTCTTGCATCTCCGACGGTGCAAGACGATAAGGTGCTTTCGCAATCGGGTTGGCATTGGGTACAAGGTCAATATGAAACTCGACTTGACGAACTGGAGGCAAACCAGGCAGTTCATCGGGAAACACCTCTGGATAATCCCGAACAATCGGAATATCCTGAATACTCTTGCTCTTACCTTTCTCCTAGGTGACATGTGCCAGGAAATCAACATATCCTTTTCGCAAATAACTTTGGGCCTTTGTACACGACATAAGCTTCAAATCACCAGATGGCTTCTCGCCACGAACTTCCAGAACATCGCCAGACGGAAGAGGAATACGAACAATCTTATCGAAACAAACCACCTTAACATGATGTTTGGTTAACCAATCCATCCCCACGATCATATCGAAACTCCCAAGTTGCATCGGCGTGAGGTCAATGGGAAAAAGATGGTTATCAAGGTTTAACTGACAATCACGAATAACAGAATCAAGAACAAGAGGTCTACCAGTAGCAACTTCGACAGATAAGGGTTTTCTCAGTTTAGTTCTAGGTATCGCAAGCAAAGGTTCAAAAGACAATGAAACAAAACTCCTATCGGCACCAGAATCAAAAAGAATAGATGCAGGTCGATTGTTAACAAGAAACGTACCATTAACCACCTCGTTGTCAGCCCTTGCTTCGTTAGCATTCAGATTGTACGCTCTCCCACGAGCGGGATTCACATTTGCGTTGATAGTCGCATTCGGGTTCGCATTAGCATTCGCGTTTGCATTCACCAGCCTCGGACAGTTGTTGCGGAAGTGACCAAACTCTCCACAATTGAAACATGTACCCGGTGGGAATCTAGCAGCATTCCCCTGAACCGGAGCTTGATTATGAACAATCTGATTCTGGCCCAAACGACAGATGTTGGCCAGATGCCCAAGCTTACCACACGTTGTGCATTACCTACAAGCTTGTTGTGCAACATGATGACCGTTGCAGCGAGCACAATGAGGTGCGGTACCAGCATACGCTTTCTTCGCAGGCTGTTGAGCTGGTGGGTTCTGAACACCCTTTCGCTTTCTCGACTTCTTCGACGACTCACCTTTCTTACCCTTACCCTTTTCCTTGACAGATTCGGTCGACTTATTCTTATCACCCTTGCAGGTAAGTTTACCCTTCCTGACTTGCGACTCAGTCAGGGTAGCAGATAACTCGATCGCGTGACGAACAGTAGTAGGATTAACGCCAGTCACAATATCCTGTATGGAATCGGGTAACCCATCGATATACCTCTCTATCGCTTTCTCCAACGGGGTAACCATAGTAGGACACAAAAGACTGAGTTCCTTAAATCGATCCGTATACGCACAGTGTTCTCCCCCATCTTGTTTTAGATCGTCAAACTCTGGAGGATATGCTTAGAGCATGCGTGATAGACTTTGGTGGTAATTGGGATTCTCATCTTCCACTGATCGAGTTCTCTTACAACAACAGTTATCATGCTAGTATTAATATGGCACCATTCGAAGCTCTCTACGGTCGAAAATGTCGTTCACCTGTTTGTTGGAATGAGATCGGTGAAGCTCAGATTACTGGACCTGAGCTCATTCTGGAAACAACAGACAAAATCAAGAAAATCTGCGATAATCTTGTGACAGCTCAAAGCCGTCAAAAGAGTTATGCGGATATGCGACACAAGCCCTTAGAATTTCAAATCGGAGACCGTGTCCTACTCAAGGTGTCACCTTGGAAGGGAGTGGTGAGATTTGGAAAGAAAGGAAAACTTGCACCCCAATATGTTGGACCATTTAAGATTGTTCAAAGAATTGGAAAGGTTTCCTATCGACTAGAGCTACCTCCAGAGCTTGGAAATTTTCATCCGAATTTTCATGTGTCCAATTTGCGAAAGTGTTTAGCTGATGCTGATCTTCACATTCCTCTCGACGAGATTCAAATCGATGAAACAATGCACTTTGTCGAGAAACCTGTGGAGATAGTGGACCGTACATTTAAACAGTTGAAGAACAAACGGATTCGATTGGTCAAAGTTTGCTGGGAATCCAAACGTGGCCTCGAGTTTACTTGGGAACGTGAGGACCAGATGAAGACGAAATATCCGCATTTGTTTTCACAAGTTTCCTCTAGATAAAATTTCGGGACGAAATTTCCTAAAGTAGGGGAGACTGTGACAACTGTGTTCTATAATCATCGTATAATGTAAAACAATCTTGATTATCAATAAAACAATGTGATTTGGTGTTATTATATGTGTTATTGTGTGTGATGATTTTACAATTTGATTCGATTCCGATTTCAAGCTTTAAATCACTTTCTGGAAGGTTATACGCAAACTGGTGCGTAAACGCAATCGGTTTAACACGACGTACACTCCAGAACTGTGACATAAGCCAAACATACCCTAAATATCCTTTACATAACTTAGAAATAAGTTTCGAAGGATTCGGTATGGCAAAAACATGTTTATTCGAACTTTAGAACTAATTACGACAAAACTGCGAAACGAACGTTGGTAACCGACCGGATAATATTTAAATCCCAAAAATATTCTGTTATGATTAAAATTTTATTTTTAATCAGGTTCGTGTTGAAAAATAAATTAAAACGCTTAAAAACATTATTTTTCAAGTGTAAGCGCGTACCGCGTGTTTCTTCGCAACACAGTGCTTCTACTGCAAAACGCAGACAACACAGCCAGTCTCGGCAACTGAAATTTATTCAAGTAATATTTTGGCGAGTTTATTTTTATAGAATAATAAAAAATAATTTAGAACGCCATAAACCGGGATTTAAACGCTGGATAAAATACCCGGTATCCAGTAAATACCTGTTTTTATCTATATTACCATCAAAATTACACATGGACCCCCTCCCCCTTTCAAATTTACGGTTACATATTAGGGGACCCCACCTAATATTTACAAGATCTTGATTTTATTTCCTTTGATCTTTGCTAGATTATTTAGGACACTTGTAAATGCATGCTACACCTCCATATCTCTTTAAATCTTCCAATATCTCTACATATAATCTTCCAAAGATCACAATCTTCACAAATCCTCCTCCTTCTCTCCTCCCCCATAACCGTAACCATCACCACCACCTTCATTCCCAACCTTTCAACTTTGTTCTTCAAGATTCAACCCCATTTCAAGCTAAATTCAAGTTAATGTGAAGATCCAAAGGTGTTTCCAAGGTGCTTTCAAGTGATTTCAAGCTCCATATCATCAAAACCTCATCCAACAACTTACTTGAATCTTGAAGGTATAACATTTATGTTTAAATCATACTCTTGATTCTTGGTTGTTCTTGATGATTTGAAGTTTCTCTTGAATCTTGGAATTTTCACAAACTTGAAATCTAAAAAGAAATGGGTCTTGATACAAATAAAAATGGTGGTACATATGTGTGTATGTATCACCGTACATATACATATACATATACATATACATATATATGTATGTATGTATATATATATATATATATATATATATGTATGTATGAGTTTTGAGCTTGATTTTTGATAAGTGCATGTTTAAGTTGTTGCATGTTGTTGAATGATAGTTAAAATGCAAGTGTTTAATGATCTATGCATGATATGATAAATGTTCAAATACATCAGCAAATAAACATGAATAAGTTGCATATTTGATGCATTTAGATTAATATGAAATGTTGATGATATGATAGTATGCTTTAGACACTTGTACATGAGAATACATGTTGATTTAAAGCTCAAGCAGTGATCAAAAAATGATTATATGACAAAAATGATTTAGAAAAGATTATAAACACTAAAAATAACATTATTTGGTATATTATAATGGCATGAAACTTTGACATAGGTTTGATAGCTTTGCATGTTGTACATATAGCTTAAAAAGTGGTAAAATATGTGAAATTTGCATGATTTATGTGATTTATGTGAGACCTGCACTATCATGAGTATAACCACTATTTTATTCAGTAAATAAAATGGGTTATGTTAAAATTTCAAGTCGTTTCGATTTGGGATGGTTCGGGTAACGTTTGATGCAAAACTATGCGGTAAAACGGTAAAAAATCGGCTTTTCAGAGGATTTTTATAAAACTGATTCAGATCAGTAAGTAAACTGATATTTTTGATATAAAAATAAGTATTTTAACTTATATTAAGTTTACTTGGTGTTTGGTTAGTCATACGTGACTTCCGACGCCCAAAAATGTTACCGAATCGCTAAAATACGTGTTTTTCAATGTACACTAGAATGGGTTGTTCAAGGGTAAATTTTATGTGTTACAATGTGCTATATGTTTTACAATATGTGTATGATGATGTGTTAGTGTTGACAAGATTATGTGTATTACGCTAACCCATGTATATAAATACACTAATATAATAAAAAATAATAACTTTTCGAGAAATCTCAAAGTTATGTGAAAATTCTAAGTATCGGAGAAACTTCGGTATTTTTGTGGGTTTTTTATTATTAAATCATTGTTATTTAATTTAGGACGAATAAGCAATTTGAGGGATTAAGATGGTTTATACTAAATTAATAACGATTTCGACGATGTGAACGAACTTGTTGGTTGTAGTTACATAACGAATGACATTCATTAATTTTGGCCGAACCGACCAGTATTAGGTTATGGTACCATAGGATCTGACAAATCCCGTTATCAGACTACACCCATGGTTATGTGTGGGTTAGGTGGGTAACGACTGAATCTGTGATTGTTAACTTACCCTTTGGTGGTTTGTTAATACGCGTTGAACGAGTTAAACGATGAACGAGTCACGAAGGTTTGAATGTTATTAGCGAGACGACCAAAAATAGTTTTCACAATTAAAACGAGAACGATTTGAACGATTGAACGATTATGAACGATTTAAACAAATGAACGATGATCTATAACGAGAACTAGTTAAACGATGTCACACAACGATGTTTACGAAACTATATAAACCATACGGGTTTTATTACGAGAACGATTTATGATTTGGTTTACATAAACAAATGTTTTGGGTTAGGATTCATGGCATCGAGGTTTATAAATTATGACCAATCTGTTTTGACTTGGTTATTTATTTTACAATACAAACATTTTACAAAACAAGGTTTCTAATATCGATTAACGAAGTTGTACGAGATATTTCAATATGTAAACGAGCCATGAATCTGACACTCACACAAAAACTATGTGCTCGCCAGCATTTCTTTGCTGACTTTGTTTTTACATATGTTTCAGGTGATGTTGCTTGATGTTGATTGCTAAGATGCATAAGTCACATAGGATCTGGACGAGGCCTTAGTGACATAATAACAATGATGGTCGATATATAACTTGTTTGTTTCATGCTAAAACAATGTAATTTACTTAATGCATAAATAAAACGAAACTCTTTTGTATCCATGGTTGTGAAACGATAATTCTGTTACAACAATCCCCGACGTTTCCGCCACGATTTGTTGTTTTACGTGGTCGGGGTGTGACAGAATGTCACACCCCCAAAATCCACACGCGGAGTATCACCACTTGGAGGCATGACATGACCAGGATCGAGCCACCAATCATATTGAACAACGTAATTAAGTAGTAAAACCAACCACAATACAATTGGTGACCAAAAGAGAGTAACCGACTTTAAGCTAACAGCGGAAGCATAAAACGTAAGTCCAGAACATAAGTTCCAAAGTTCGTAAGTTTAAAGTTCAAAACGTAAGTTTAATAGGTTCATATGGATTTAAATATTAAGCATGGAACATAACAATCCATATCCCACAACGACCTCCTCCTCGTGCAAGCTCCATAGCATCTAGCGACCTGTAAGGCATGTAACAACGGGTCAACAACAAAGTTGAGTGAGTTCACGGTTGGTTGTTTAGTTTTAAGTTGTTTCTGAAAAACGTGGTTTGACTTTCGTTGGCTTATTTCCGTGGGGGTTACCCCATAGTTGAAAGTATGTTTAATCAGTTCATTTTATTACCCAAACCATATCCATAATCAGTGGGGGCTTCCCCATGTGAACTACTAGACCGTTAGGATATCGACTACTAACGAATTTTGTTGTGCCCTACGTCAATGTTCTATCATCATTGACAGTTTGCCATAGTCCATTAGTACACGCACGTTCGAACGACACGGTGTGAGGTTTGTTAAACCTAATAGCGCTATTAACTAATGACCCGCTCGCCATTGGCCTCGGCGATTAAGTCGATATAAAATGAGGGACTTAATGATAGAGTTTTGTCTAGGAAGTTTTAAGGTTGTTGTCCTACCCAAGGAGGACGAACGTACGTATTCTACCCAATGAGAATACGCAGGATTAATATTGGCATCCTACCTATGGAGGATGGCGGTACATATCCTACCCAAGGAGGATATGTAGGTTCCGTTTTAATTCTTTAACCCATTCCTAAACCACCGGGAATCCCATGCCTTAGAAAGTGTGTGAACTCACCTTGGTTTGCTCGGTTAGATTAGTTACTCTAATAATCAGAAATCAAGCACGTCCAAATAAAGTACAGATAACAATCAATTTCTCATGCATGCATAACACGTACCCTACGTACGGTTTATCTACTCATTACTTCTATCACATACCACACAATTCAAATGTCAAGTTATATTGTTAAGTTACATTATTTTACCCTAAAATAATATAACTATCTCACAAAATAAACAAGTATCCACACAAGTGTTCTAGTATAAGATATATATTCTAAATATATATTTACCCATTTTTATTTACAAAAAAACCAACCTCCGACACTTTGTATTTTGTTACAAAAATTATGGCGAAGTTTATATTCGAACACAAGTTATAAAATATACTTGTAACGCTTGTTTAGAAAAATATTTTCTAAGTGTTGGAATTTTTAGAAAATTTCGCCAGAGTTTCCTTTGTAAACAGAGGTGTCCATGCTTATTAGCATATCATTTTCTTTTCAAAAATTCATTCAAACAATTCTCAATCAACAATATACAACCTCTACTTACCGAACCTGCCAAAAAAAAAAAAACAAGCATAAACTACAAACTCATGAACTTGAAAATTTATAAAATCATGTAGTAACTTACTAGCATACTTAGTAAATCTTGTTACCTTTTAAAATGTGATTAGTTCTTCAAAAACTTTATTTTTAAAAAGTTTAAGTGTTTACAACTTCCAATCATATTTTCTAAAAATATTTCTTTGTGAACTTTTCTTATTACACAAGTGTTTCTACACTTGTTTATCCACCAAAAATGTGATTAGTTTATGTAAGATCCGAGATTTTATGAAACTCATATTTTTAACTTTGTTCTTTTGAAGAACCACTCATGGATCTTTAGATCTACATGATTTTCACCTACTTTGATCTTTATTTTTCAAGAAACCATTCTTTCATTCAAGTTCATGGTTTATGAGTGGATGGTCCATCATCCAACAACATTCTTACTTTTCTCATCTTGCTAGATCATGTTTTTAATCATGATCTAGCAAGACTACATGATGATTCACATCATTTCTACCAACAAACAATGATCAACATGCATATCACTTGTATTTATCATGATATCTTCATCTAGCAAGTTTATGTTCATGTCTTCTTTATAAGATTCATTAGTGTTATTAATATTTTTGATCATGATGCATCATTAACCACCTAAATAAGATGAAAAATGAAAGGATCTAAGTTCTTACCACTAGCTCAAGGCTAGGGAAGTTCAAGTGAAGAAATGTGGTGGATAAAAGAAAATAAGAGAGGTCCTTCAACTTCCGAACACACCGAGCTTCGTTGTATGCATTTTAACACATTTGTACACCCTTGAAATGGTAGGAGATGATTGAAAAAATGTTGATGATGGTGGTGGTATGGGGTCGGCCGAACAAGGGAGGAGAGGAGAAATTTTTGGGTGTTGTTGATTTGAAGATGAGAATGAGTGGTGAACTTGTGGTTAATATTTATAAACCTCCAACATGTTTTTACCTAGTGGTCTTAGTGTCCCTTGAGAATCCAACACAATCTAATAAATAATTTAAACAAATCAAGGGGGTGGGTACACCCCTTGTAACCGTAAGATGGGGGGGGGGGTGGTATAGGGTTGGGTTTCAACTATTAGTTAGTGATTTGGTTGGAATTTAAAAGTTTAGTTAGTGTCTTATGGTGTGTTGTGTAGTATATAGTGTGTTAGGGTGTTCGGGGACCCTAACTAGCTTAGAAAAATTAAAACAATGCTTCTAGCATTATTTTGGTGTTCCGGGTAATGTCCGGTTGTTCGGTTAGGTACCGTTCCGTTAAAGTGCTAAGTTATTGCATATAGTGTTCTTTATATATCTTTTTGTAACATTTTTAATTCCCAACACTTGGGAAAGCATACAGAATTATTTAGTAACTTTTTCTGCACAAGACTAGTATGTTAATAAGCACATGTAAGTATGACACAGTAACCAGAAAGCAGTTAAGTAATTTAGCACATTCATCAAGTACTTTAATTAACATTAATGAATCTTACGGAATACATGTAATTTTGAGGGTTTTCACATTCTCCCCTGTTAGGAGAATTTCGTCCCGAAATTTAGCGCGTGGTTACTGAGGAAGCTAGTTAAGTTGCGTTGGTTTCCTGGTTTTCCTGGGGTGTCACATCATCCCCCTGTTGGTTTGGAATTTCGTCCCGAAATTCTGTAGTAGCTTCAGTCTCAGTAGTGGTTGCCCTTTTCTTAAACAACTGGGGATACTTGAGTTTCATTTGGTCTTCTCGCTCCCAGGTATACTCTGGGCCACGACGGGAATCCCAACGAACTCGAACAAGAGGTATCCTGGTACGCTTGAGAATCTTAACATCTCGATCAGTATTCTCTACTGGTTCCTCGACGAATCGCAGCTGGTCGTCGATAGTGAGCTCCTTGAGAGGAACTATGAGGGTCTCATCTGACAGACACTTCTTCAGATTCGACACATGGAAAACATTGTGAACTCCGCTGAGTTCTGTTGGTAGATTCAGCTTGTAAGCGACTTTGTCAATTTTCTCAATGATTTTGAACGGTCCGACATAACGCGGATTGAGTTTGCCTCGTTTGCCAAAACGAACTACACCTTTCCAAGGTGAGACTTTGAGTAGCACTCGATCCCCAACCTGGAACTCGAGTGGCTTTCTTCGCTTATCAGCATAGCTTTTCTGACGGTCACGAGCTGCCGCCATTCGTTGGCGTATCTGAGCAATCCTCTCGGTTGTATCTACTACAAGTTCTGGGCCTGTGATTTGGCTGTCACCAACTTCTGCCCAATAAAGAGGTGATCGGCATTTACGTCCGTACAATGCCTCAAACGGGGCGGCCTGAATACTGGTGTGGTAGCTGTTATTGTACGAAAACTCCACCAAAGAGAGGTGCTTTTCCCAACCATTGCCAAAATCAATCACACATGCCCTAAGCATGTCTTCAAGGGTTTGGATGGTACGCTCAGATTGCCCAACCGTCTGTGGATGATATGCCGTGCTCATGTCTAGTCGAGAACCAAAGGACTTGTGCATAGCTTGCCACAATTCAGATGTAAAACGTGAGTCTCGATCAGAGATGATAGAGGTCGGCACTCCGTGCCTTGATACCACTTTCTTTAGGTAGATGTCTGCTAGAGTAGAAAATTATCCGTTTCCTTGATAGCCAGAAAATGTGCAGACTTGGTCAGTCGATCCACGATCACCCAAATGGTATCATTTCCGCGTTGAGATCTAGGAAGGCCAGTACCGAAATCCATGGAAATTTGCTCCCATTTCCATTTAGGGATCTCTGGTTGTTGAAGTAGGCCTGATGGTTTCTGATATTCGGTCTTGACTCTCGCACAAGTCAAACATTTGCTAACGTAGGTTGCTATGTGAGCTTTCATGCTAGGCCACCAGTATGTAGTCTTTAGGTCGTGGTACATCTTATCCGAACCAGAATGTACTGAATAACGAGACTTATGTGCTTCATCCATCACAAGCCCACATAAGTTTCCATAAAGTGGAACCCAGATGCGTCCGTTAACATAGTAGGCGCCGTCTTCCTTTTGTTCTAACCGCTGCCTCGACCCTCGCAGGGACTCAGCCCTGAGGTTTTCTGCTTTTAATGCTTCAACCTGAGCATCACGAATTTGAGCGGGAAGGTTAGAGTGAATGGTAAGCTGTAACGCACGTACACGCTTAGGTATAGTATCCTTTCGACTGAGGGCGTCGGCCATAACATTGGCTTTGCCCGGATGGTACTTGATCGCACATTCGTAATCATTCAAGAGCTCGACCCATCGACGTTGTCGCATGTTTAACTCCTTTTGCTTGAAGATATGATCGAGACTCCTGTGATCGTTGTAAATGGTGCACTTGGTACCGTACATGTAATGTCTCCATATCTTAAGTGCGAAAACAACTGCTCCCAATTCCAAGTCGTGCGTAGTGTAGTTCCTTTCGTGAACTTTAAGTTGGCGTGATGCGTAGGCAATGACCTTGTCACGTTGCATCAACACGCAACCAAGTCCTTGGATGGAAGCGTCGTAATAAACCACAAAATCATATGTGCCTTTAGGCAATGAGAGGATAGGCGCGCTACAAAGTCTATCTTTTAAGTGCTGAAATGCGGATTCCTGTGCATCACCCCAATGATAGGTGACACCCTTCTGAGTCAGTGAAGTGAGAGGTTGCGCAATCTTTGAGAAATCCTTGATGAACCTTCTGTAATATCCTGCCAAACCCAAGAATTGGCGGATTTCTGTTGGTGTACGGGGTGCAGGCCAGTTCTTGATCGAGTCAACCTTGGATGGATCAACATGAATCCCATCCTTGTTTACTACGTGGCCTAGAAAGTGGACTTCGCGAAGCCCGAAGTCACATTTCAAAAATTTAGCATACAGTTGCTCTGCTCGAAGAAGTTCCAGCATAAGTCGTAGATGCTGCTCGTGTTCCTCCTAACTCTTAGAATAGATCAGGATGTCGTCGATGAAAACGATAACGAACTTATCCAGGTAAGGCTTGCATACTCGGTTCATGAGATCCATGAAGACCGCAGGTGCATTCGTCAATCCGAAAGGCATAAGCAGAAACTCGTAGTGTCCATAACGAGCCCTGAATGCTGTCTTAGAGATATCCTCGTCTCGGACTCTCAGTTGATGGTAGCCTGACCTTAGGTCAATCTTGGAATAGAAACTCGACCCTTGCAACTGGTCGAATAAGTCGTCAATGCGTGGAAGAGGATAACGATTCTTCACGGTCACCTTGTTGAGTTCGCGGTAGTCAATACACATTCTGAAGGTATCGTCTTTCTTTTTCACAAATAGTACTGGAGCTCCCCAAGGCGAAGAGCTAGGACGTATGAAACCCTTTTCCAAGAGTTCTTGTAGTTGCGTAGACAGTTTTTCAAGTTCCGATGGAGCTAGACGATAAGGTGCTCGATCTATGGGTACTGCTCCAGGAGCGAGCTCGATTTGAAACTCGACTTGTCGATGAGGCGAAAGACCAGGTAATTCCTCAGGAAATACCTCAGGAAAATCGTGCACAATGGGAATGTCTTCAATTCTCTTCTCTTCCGTTGATGTGTCTGTAACGATTGCTAGAATGGCAGTGTGGCCCTTTCGCAAACACTTCTGGGCCTTAAGGAAAGAGATAATGCCTACGACAGCACCACTCTTGTCGCCATGAATCACGAGGGGTTCTTCAGCAGAACGAGGGATGCGGACAATCTTCTCGTTGCAAAGAATTTCCGCTTGCTGACGAGATAACCGATCCATCCCAATAACAATGTCGAAACTACCCAGAACGATAGGAATGAGATCGATAGAGAAGGTCTGACCAGCTAAGACGAGGTTACAACCCTTAAACATGTGTGTGGCCTCAAGACTTTTACCGTTTGCTAGCTCTACCGTGTGTTTGGTGATCAAAAGTGTTGGGGTGCGCTTAAGCATTTGACTAACTTTTAAGGACACATAACTAGTATCGGCACCCGAATCGAATAAAACAGTAACAAAGAAATCATCCAGAAGGAACTTACCCATCACAACATTGGGATCGTTCCTCGCGTCGCCCTGACCTAGCATGAAAACACGTCCCCTGGAGCCATTGCCATTATTGTTACCCCCGTTGTTGCCTCCATTGTTGCCTCCATTGTTGTTCCCGTTTCCTTGGTTGTTGTTGTTCTGATTCTGGTTCAGCTGAGGACAGTTCCTCTTAAAGTGGCCTTCAGCGCCACACTGAAAGCATCCTTTATTGCCCTGCTGTTGCTGCTGCTGGTGGTTCTGTGGAGCTTCTTGTTGTTGTTGGCGATTCTAATTTGTTGGTCGTGCGCTCCTGCAATCCTTTGCTTCATGACCAAACTTGTTACACCTCAGGCAACGACCCTTGTGGCACTGCCCGCTGTGGTGCAAATTACATCGATTGCACTTAGGGCGATTTCCCTTGTATCCACCCTGACCTTGATTCCCAGAAGACTGCTGACCGGGGCTCCTGTATTCATCTGTCTTTCGCTGCTGAGACTGAACTGAAGTGGAACCCTTGCCCGAATTTCCATCCCACTTGCGCTTGTTATCACTGGGAGCATCAGTAGTAGTAGCGCTAATACGCTTGGGCAGCTTGTTCTGCTCAACTTCCTGATCAGTGAGACGTTGAGCCAACTTGATGATTTGCTGAATGGTGCCAAGATTAGTTGAGGTCACGTGGCTTTGAATTTCTGGCACCAAACCCTTAAGGTACAGCTCGATACGCTTGATAGGAGGATCCACCATAGTGGGACACATGATAGCTAATTCATTCGACCTCTTTGTGTATGCCTCGATTTCAGACCCCGTCATCTTCAGATTGAAAAATTCTACCTCTAGCTTGTGGATGTCGTCACGACTACAGTACTCTTCTTTGATCAGTTCTTTGAAACCGTTCCATGGGGTGGCATTAGCAACCGCCAGCCCTAGCAGTTGAACCTGTGCTTTCCACCAGGTTAACGCAACACCTTTGAGTGTTCCAGTAGCATATTTCACTCTACGATCTTCAGGGCATTCACACATCTCAAAAACAGACTCGAGCTTCTCGAACCAGTGAAGAAGACCTACAGCTCCTTCTGTGCCGCTGAAAGTACTAGGTCGGCAATCCATGAATGTTTTGAACGTACATACGGGAGGCTGAGCATGTTGACCTGTTGCGCGAGAATAAAAGACAAGGTTAAGCACGAGGGTTGGTTTGCGAAGGTAGGATCTAAACGTCCTAAGATGGGTTGATATGGCAGGTTATACCTCCTGCACGGATAGCTGTGAGTGCCTCAGCAACCCGTTCATTGATCAAAGCCGTCAACTGGGCTTGAGTTAGGTTGATACATCCTCCGCGTCCGTTCATGATCTTCACAACGAAGCAACGTAAGTGAGAAAAGTGTCGCGAAAGTGCGTAAGTGTGGGACGACAGAAGAGAGTAAGCACACAAGGTTCAAATAGCAGTTATCACGTTAACTAGTGCACAGTGTGAACTATCTAACTGACAATATAAACATAAACCATACCACCTATTGTGTCGAGTCTTGCACGTGGAGCGAAGCGTCGTTGTGGATCGTTGAGCACTGTACAGGTTATAGTCTGGTTTTGTCAAAAAGCTTTTCCCTTTTAAAACCAAGTTCACTATAACCAATGGCTCTGATACCAATCTGTCACACCCCCAAAATCCACACGCGGAGTATCACCGCTTGGAGGCGTGTCATGACCAGGATCGAGCCACCAATCATATTGAAAAACGTAATTAAGTAGTAAAACCAACCACAATACAATTGGTGACCAAAAGAGAGTAACCGACTTTAAGCTATCAGCGGAAGCATAAAACGTAAGTCCAGAACATAAGTTCCATAGTTTGTAAGTTTAAAGTTCAAAACGTAAGTTTAATAGGTTCATATGGATTTAAATATTAAGCATGGAACATAACAATCCATATCCCACAACGACCTCCTCCTCGTGCAAGCTCCATAGCATCTAGCGACCTGTAAGGCATCTAACAACAGGTCAACAACAAAGTTGAGTGTGTTCATGGTTGGTTGTTTAGTTTTAAGTTGTTTCTGAAAAACGTGGTTTGACTTTCGTTGGCTTATTTGCCGTGGGGGTTACCCCATAGTTGAAAGTATGTTTAACCAGTTCCTTTTATTACCCAAACCATATCCATAATCAGTGGGGGCTTCCCCATGTGAACTACTAGACCGTTAGGATATCGACTACTAACGAATTTTGTTGTGCCCTACGTCAATGTTCTATCATCATTGACAGTTTGCCATAGTCCATTAGTACACGTCCGTTCGAACGACACGGTGTGAGGTTTGTTAAACCTAATAGCGCTATTAACTAATGACCCGCTCGCCATTGGCCTCGGCGATTAAGTCGATATAAAATGAGGGACTTAATGATAGAGTTTTGTCTAGTAAGTTTTAAGGTTGTTGTCCTACCCAAGGAGGACGAACGTACGTATTCTACCCAAGGAGAATACGCAGGATTAATATTGGCATCCTACCTATGGAGGATGGCGGTACATATCCTACCCAAGGAGGATATGTAGGTTCCGTTTTAATTCTTTAACCAATTCCCAAACCACCGGGAATCCCATGCCTTAGAAAGTGTGTGAACTCACCTTGGTTTGCTCGGTTAGATTAGTTACTCTAATAATCAGAAATCAAGCACTTCCTAATAAAGTACAGATAACAATCAATTTCTCATGCATGCATAACACGTACCCTACGTACGGTTTATCTACTCATTACTTCTATCACATACCACACAATTCAAATGTCAAGTTATATTGTTAAGTTACATTATTTTACCCTAAAATAATATAAATATCTCACAAAATAAACAAGTATCCACACAAGTGTTCTAGAATAAGATATATATTCTAAATATATATTTACCCATTTTTATTTACAAAAAACCAACCTCCGACACTTTGTATTTTGTTACAAAAATTATGGCGAAGTTTATATTCGAACACAAGTTATAAAATATACTTGTAACGCTTGTTTAGAAAAATATTTTCTAAATGTTGGTATTTTTAGAAAATTTCGCCAGAGTTTCATTTGTAAACAGAGGTGTCCATGCTTATTAGCATATCATTTTCTTTTCAAAAATTCATTCAAACAATTCTCAGTCAACAATATACAACCTCTACTTACCGAACTTGCCAAAAAAAAGCATAAACTATAAACTCATGAACTTGAAAATTTATAAAATCATGTAGTAACTTACTAGCATACTTAGTAAATCTTGTTACCTTTTAAAATGTGATTAGCTCTTCAAAAATTTATTTTTAAAAAGTTTAAGTGTTTACAACTTCTAACCATATTTTCTAAAAATATTTCTTTGTGAACTTTTCTTATTACACAAGTGTTTCTACACTTGTTTATCCACAAAAAATGTGATTAGTTTATGTAAGATCCAATATTTTATGAAACTCATATTTTTAACTTGGTTCTTTTGAAGAACCACTCATGGATCTTTAGATCTACATGATTTTCACCTACTTTGATCTTTATTTTTCAAGAAACCATTCATTCATTCAAGTTCATGGTTTATGAGTGGATAATCCATCATCCAACAACATTCTTACTTTTCTCATCTTGATAGATCATGTTTTTAATCATGATCTAGCAAGACTACATGATGATTCACATCATTTCTACCAACAAACAATGATCAACATGCATATCACTTGTATTTCTCATGATATCTTCATCTAGCAAGTTTATGTTCATGTCTTCTTCATAAGATTCATTAGTGTTCTTAATATTTTTGATCATGATGCATCATTAACCACCTAAATAATATGAAAAATGAAAGGATCTAAGTTCTTACCACTAGCTCAAGGCTAGGGAAGTTCAAGTGAAGAAATGTGGTGGATAAAAGAAAATAAGAGAGGTCCTTCAACTTCCGAACACACCGAGCTTCGTTGTATGCACTTTAACACCTTTGTACACCCTTGAAATGGTAGGAGATGATTGAAAAAATGTTGATGATGGTGGTGGTATGGGGTCGGCCGAACAAGGGAGGAGAGGAGAAAGTTGTTGGGTGTTGTTGATTTGAAGATGAGAATGAGTGGTGAACTTGTGGTTAATATTTATAAACCTCCAACATGTTTTTACCTAGTGGTCTTAGTGTCCCTTAAGAATCCAACACAATCTAATAAATAATTTAAACAAATCAAGGGGGTAGGTACACCCATTGTAACCGTAAGATGTGGGGGGGGGGGGGTGGTATAGGGTTGGGTTTCAACTATTAGTTAGTGATTTGGTTGGAATTTAAAAGTTTAGTTAGTGTCTTATGGTGTGTTGTGTAGTATATAGTGTGTTAGGGTGTTTGGGGACCCTAACTAGCGTAGGAAAATAAAAACAATGCTTCTAGCATTATTTTGGTGTTCCGGGTAATGTCCGGTTGTTCGGTTAGGTACCGTTCCGTTAAAGTGCTAAGTTATTCCATATAGTGTTCTTTATATATCTTTTTGTAACATTTTTAATTCCCAACACTTGGGAAAGCATACAGAATTATTTAGTAACTTTTTCTGCACAAGACTAGTATGTTAATAAGCACATGTAAGTATGACACAGTAACCAGAAAGCAGTTAAGTAATTTAGCACAGTCATCAAGTACTTTAATTAACATTAATGAATCGTACGGAATACATGTAATTTTGAGGGTTGTCACACAAAAGAGTTGGACTCTTCTGTCACACCCAGACCACGTAAAACAACAAATCATGGCGGAAACATCGGGGAGTGTTGTAACAGAATTATTGTTTCAAAACCATGGATACAAAAGAGTTTCGTTTTATTTAAATATTAAACATTAACATTGTCTTTGAAACTGAACAAACAGGTTATATATCGATTATCATTGTTATTATGTCACTAAGGTCTCTCGTCCAGATCCTATGTGACTCATGCATCCTAGCAATCAACATTAAGCAACATCACCTGAAACATATGTAAACACAAAGTCAGCTAAGAAATGCTGGCGAGCACATAGTTTTTGTGTGAGTGTCAGATTCATGGCTCGTTTACATGTTGAAATATCTCGTACAACTTTGTTAATCGATATTAGAAACCTTGTTTTGTAAAATGTTTGTATTGTAAAATGAATAACCAAGTCAAAATAGATTGGTTATAATTTATAAACCTCGATGCCAAGAATCTTAACCCAAAACATTTGTTTATGTAAACCAAATCGTAAATCGTTCTCGTAATAAAACTCGTATGGTTTATATAGTTTCGTAAACATCGTTGTGAGACATCGTTTAACACGTTCTCATTATAGATCATCATTTATTTGTTTAAATCGTTCATAATCGTTCAGTCGTTCCAAATCGTTCTCGTTTTAATTGTGAAAACTACTTTTTGGTCGTGTCGCTAATAACATTCAAACCTTCGTGACTCGTTCATCGTTTAACTTGTTCAACTCGTATTAACAACCAACCAAAGGGTAAGTTAACAATCATCAGGTTCAGTCGTTACCCACATAACCCACACATAACCATGGGTGCAGTCTGATAATGGGATTTTTCGGATCCTATGGTACCATAACCTAATACTGGTCGGTTCGGCCAAAATTAATGAATGTCATTCGTTATGTAACTACAACCAACAACTCCGTTCACATTATCGAAATCGTTATTAGTTTAGTATAAACCATCTCAATTGTTTTGAAACCATCGTTAGAATATCGAAATCGTTTTGATACATATGAATCACCCTAAAACAATAGAAAACAGTAAAAGAGGGGATCTATGTACTCACCTTTGGGTGCGTTTTTATTTGTTAACACAATCCCTCAAATTGTTTATTCGTCCTAAATTAAAATAAGAATGATTTAATAATCAAAGACCCACAAAATACAGAATTTTCTCCGATACTTAGAATTTTCACATAACTTTGAGATTTTTCTCAAAAAATTATTATTTTTTATTATATTGTTGTATTTATATACATGGGTTAGCGTAATACACATAATCTTGTCAACACTAACACATCATCATACACATATTGTAAAACACATAGCACATTGTAACACATAAAATTTACCCATGAACAACCCATTATAGTGTATGTCGAAAAACACGTATTTTGGTGATTCGGTGACGTTTTTGGGTGCCGGAAGTCACGTATGACTAACCAAACACCAAGTAAACTTAATATATGTTAAAATACTTATTTTTATATCAAAAATATCAGTTTACTTACTGATCTAAAGCAGTTTTATAAAAATCCTCCGAAAAGCCGATTTTTAACCGTTTTACCGCATAGTTTTGCATCAAACGTTACCCTAACCATCTCAAATCGAAATGACTTGATTTTTTAACATAACCCATGTTATTTACTGAATAAAATAGTGGATATACTCATGATAGTGCAGGTCTCACATAAAGCACATAAATCATGCAAATTTCACATATTTTACCACTTTTTAAGCTATATGTACAACATGCAAAGCTATCAAACCTATGTCAAAGTTTCATGCCATTATAATATACCAAATAATGTTATTTTTAGTGTTTATAATCTGTTCTAAAATATTTTTATCATATAACCATTTTTTTATCACTTCTTGAGCTTTAAATCAACATGTATTCTCATGTACAAGTGTCTAAAGCATACTATCATATCATCAACATTTCATATTAATCTAAATGAATCAAATATGCAACTTATTCATGTTTATTTACTGATGTATTTGAACATGTATCATATCATGCATAGATCATTAAACACTTGCATTTTAACTTTCATTCAAGAACAAGCAACAACTTAAACAAGTACTTATCAAGAAATCAAACTTCCAAACTCATACACCCATATATATATATGTATACGGTTATACATACACACCTATGTACTACCATTTTTATTTGTATCAAGACCCATTTCTTTTTAGATTTCAAGTTTGTGAAAATTCAAAGATTCAAGAGAAACTTCAAATCATCAAGAACAACCAAGAATCAAGAGTATGATTTAAACATAAATGTTATACCTTCAAGATTCAAGTAAGTTGTTGGATGAGATTTTGATGATAGAAAGCTTGAAATCACTTGAAAGCACCTTGGAAACACCTTTGGATCTTCACACCAACTTGAAATTAGCTTGGAATGGGGTTTGATCTTGATGAACAAAGTTGCAAAAATGAATATGGTGATGGAGGTGGGGGTTACGGTTCATAAGGGAGAGAGAGAGAGATGAAGATGGAGTGTAGATTGAGAATGGTGACACATATATATCTTGCAAGACCTTTCATATCTCTAAGAATCCAAGAAAGATCATGAAATATATTTGGCAAGATCTAGAGAATATAACAAGTTTTCACTAAATCAAGAGTGGGGCCACTCCATGTGACCGTCCACTATAAGGGGGGAGGGGGTAAAGTGTAAATTTTGAATGGTAAATTAGTTAAAAACAGGTATTTAACTGGATACCGGGTATTTTATCTAGTGTTTAAATCCCGGTTTATGGCGTTCTAAATTATTTTTATTATTCTATAAAAATAAACTCGCCAAAATATTACTGAAATAAATTTCAGTTGCCGAGACTGGTTGTGTTGTCCGCGTTTCGCAGTATAAGTACTGTGTTGCGCTGTAACTCGCGGTACGCGCTTAAACTTGAAAAATAACGTTATTTGGTATATTATAATGGCATGAAACTTTGACATAGGTTTGATAGCTTTGCATGTTGTACATATAGCTTAAAAAGTGGTAAAATATGTGAAATTTGCATGATTTATGTGCTTTATGTGAGACCTGCACTATCATGAGTATAACCACTATTTTATTCAGTAAATAACATGGGTTATGTTAAAATTTGAAGTGTATATATATATAAATTTATGCATTTTTGTCGTGTATTAACGGGCCTCGCCCTTCATATGTCTTTGTGCCTAGCACGAGTGTAAGTGGGCCTAGCCCATATGCTTCTTCGTGCCTCGCACGAGTGTGAATGGGCCTAGCCTATATGAGTCTTCTTTCCTTATATATATATATATATATATATAGGGGACCGCTAAAATGAGAACCACCTCCAGTTGTAAGAACCGTGAGAACTACACCGTACGAGGCGAGGTGTACCAATTTTTTTTTTTCATAAACGTAGATGCATGTATTATAAACACATTTGTAAAAAAAATTCAAAAAAACAAATGTCGGGTGTGTAGTTTTGAGCACCCAAAGTTTGCGTTTACGGGTCCCGTAAATTTTATTTAAAATTTACGGTACCCGTAAACACAAACTTGTGGTCTTCAAAACTACACACACGACATTTTTTTTTGAATTTTTTTACAAATGTGTTTATAATACAAGCATCTACGTTTATGAAAAAAATTTTGGTCCAACTCGCCCCGGATCAAAAAGTTCTCACGGTTCTTACAACTGGAGGTGGTTCTCATTTTAGCGGTGAACTTCATTCACTTGTATATGTACGTTCGTTTCGTGTGTGTATATTTGTTCATTCAGATATATATATATATATATATATATATATATCTTTAATAGATATACTTGGTAAAAAGAATCATTTTTAACGTCGAACTTATGTCGACGTACATGTATAATATCCTATTGTTATATGTACACTTTATCAAGTGTATTTGTGTACATCAATTGTATTTGTGTATTTATACTTTTATTGTAGGTATTTGTGTCGTTTTTATACGTATATGTGTACATGTACATTACTTGTAATCTTATGTTTTTACTAAGTGTTTTAGTGTACGTATTCTTATACGTGTAGGTATACTTATATACTTGTATAATGTCACTTGGTTTTATATATAATACTTTTCGGATTTTAAGAATGGTGAAAATATATATTTTCTAAGTGTCTAAAAATATATTATTTTTAGAAGTCGTCGTTGTAGTCCTTTATATATACTTTTCATTGGCGAAAATGCCTAAGCGTCGTCAGTAGAATATATATGCTCCTCGTCGTGGCGATATATACGATTCTTGTTGGTGACTATATATTTTCTGGTGTTTCTCATTGAGTATGGGTTTTAAAAGTTTTAATATGTAACATTATAAGCATATTATCGGCAGATTGTGAGAAGGGTGTTTTAGCCATCTTACTAGTAAATGAAAAAGGTGGTTGTTGCCTCACCAGTTAATTGGTTTTCTATGGCTAGTGGTTGATTGATATGTGACTAGCAGTTTTGGAAATTCAAGCTCCTATTTTAGGAGGCCATGTCATGGCTCCCGACCCGTTTTTCCCGGTTCGAAAGCCGTGGGACTGAAACCCATGGTATTGGTATTTAATTTGGCAGCGGAAATTTTAACAGGATGGTTTAAACAGAAAAATACTGAATTATTTTATTATAAGTTTCGGGACAAACCCCGTATTTTACAATAAAGGAATTTCACTGGGAAATCCCTGAGTACAGAAAAGATGTTTATTTTTATTTATTGAGCTACTTCATTCAAGCTGGAGTGCTACACGACACTTTTCCTTGTTCACAGTAAATCACCTGAAACATGTTTTAAAAAGATTTGATCAGCGAAAAATACTGGGAAGTGCATTCATTTTGCACAAAAGACACATTGTTATAATATACAATATTAAGAGCGATTACAATGTGTATATATCAACCAATTACCCCAAATCGGTATTTGTCACTCGACCAGATATGTGACTATGGTCATATCGTACACATTAGCTAACCCGTTGTCCAATGTGTGACACCTATGTCACTTAAACCATCAAACAAATACCAAACCAATGAAATATAGTATTTCATACTTGGGATTTATAAAAATATGTGTATCGTTTGCACATATCAATTCTTGTTCGATTTCAAGCTTTAAATCGCTTTCTGGAGGGTTATACGCGCACTGATGCGTAAATATAACCAGTTTAATGCAACGAACACTCTGGAATAGTGACATAGGCTTAACATACCTTAAATAACCTTTACATAACTTAGAAATAAGTTTTGGAAGGTTTGGTGTGTCGAAATCAAGTTTATTCACTAACAGGGACTAATTTCGACAAACTACGAAAGTATGCCGATTCGTACTGTAACGAACATTACGGAACTTGATCATAAGTTAAACATACCCAAAATATCCTCTAAATAGCTTAGAAATAGGCTTTGAGGGGTACGGTATGCTAAAATAAACTTTATGCTCATTCAGGGATTAAAAGCGTCAAAAAGTGCATAAGTTTGCATTTTCGCGCATATCTTACGTTCTGAATACATCCGGACATCCAAAAATTCATGTAATCATTAAAATATTTTATTTTAGTGATTTTCATGATAAAATTCCATTTGTCGCTTAATTTGGATCGTTTTTGCGTTCGTTACGACTTCCGTCGTAATTAACCGAACAATGCAACCGTACGACCAAACGAACCGACATCCGAGATATTTTTGAGCATATTTTAAGTTTCCTATACTTTAACATCTTTTTAAAGCTTTGAAATGGGGTTAACGGGGCTTAAAAGTGCCAAAATTCAAGTTTTATAAGTGCATGGACCATTTTTGAAATTTTTGACCATATTCAATGAACCAAGTCCAATTTTGAAGTGTTAATGGTTTTAACCCATGATTTTGTAAAACCATGGGCTGGTATTTAATGGTATTTTCAATACCATGGGCTCATATTAGGGGCTCCCATGGTTTCATAACACAAGGGGTGCACATGTATGGCTGAGATTTAAGCACGGTTTCCAAGGAACGATCCTAACAGTCTTGGTTTTCCTATAAATACCCCACCCCACCCCCCATTCTTCATTCTCATTCAAATCTGATCTAAGATGCTCTAATTTGAGGCCTTTTCTTCATACCTGAGCTACTTGGATCAAGATTTGCTTGCGGGGACCCTTTATAAGTATTCCTTCGTTCTTTTTATGCGTTTTTAGCTTAAAAGTCAAACTGCGTTTGACTTTCTGCATTGACCAGTTTATGGTCAATGCGAAGTTTGTTTGAACTTCATAAGATGAGCGTAATCACGATGGTTATAGTCGCTAGTGACTATACCTACTGATTACCACGTTATCTAGGCATAGTGGCGAGTCGTAGTTTCGGCCAAAATGCGTATTCTTGCGTATTTTGTTACCAAACTACTTTTAGGTATCAAAACCGTCTGTTTTGATACCAAACTTGTTTTCTAACTTCGTTAAACATGTTTTAGCATGTTTAACTCGTCACTTTAGGTTTAGTGCTTATGTAGAGTCATAAGTCAAGCGGTCTAAACAACCGCTTAGACTTTCGAACTAGACCCGTTTGGTCGATCATTAGGATCCGACCAAACATGGTTAGTGACCATAGTTGTATAGGGAATAACCTTCCGAGGTTATACCTTATGGTCACTTCGTTTAAGTAGTTGTATGATAGGTAGTTTAGATGCCTTAGGAAAATGACCAAAATGCCCTTTTTATGCATAATTGATATTTAAGCATATGTAACCCAAACTTTTGTCACTTAACTGATTATGCAACATTATTAAACATGTTTAGGCATATAATACTTGTCATAGGACTAGTTAGGCGGTCCGAACACGTTTTACGCGAACGACGCGTTAAAGTAGCATAAGCTACCTAAACGGGTCGTAATGGGTCGTAAGCACTTAGGTTAGGTTTCCTTTTAGTATGTAGACCTTGTTAAACCATATCATATGAGTTCCCACACTCATTTGGTTTACGAGACCTCATCCTATCCGATCTTCCGTTTTAGGTCCGGTCCATTTACGTAGTTACCTATATTAGGTGCCGTTTGATTTCCGTGACTCATCTAGCCTGCTTGGTAGTTGTTCAAGACTTCTAAGCACTCTCAAGTGAGTACATAGTCCCCTCTTTTACTGTTTTCAAATGTTTGTGGGTGAAACATGTGTACCTATTTGTTATTTTCATGATTTTGACTATATGATTATACATGTTAGTACTTATCTTTTGTCAAACTGAATTATTATCTATGGTTTAAACACTAATTTTTCAAAGATTATTAAATAAATTGTTGGGTTGTACTTATTTTATACATTCACCAAACCGATTGGTAGTATGATATAGCGCTATAGGATTTGACACCCCATTCCTGTTGTATGGAATGTCACAAACCGATTTTTATCCAAATAGAGATTGCCTTTGTGGTATTTCTATAGTCCCCAAGGTGTATTTTGATACACTATGGTTTGAATGAATTCTAAATCACATTTTTTTTGTATATTTTGTTATACTTCCAAAGTATGGTTTGATATGCTCTCATATGTGATAATGTACAAAACCAACATATATTTTGTTAATCATTAAAACATAGTTTGATATGTTATTTATAAAACCAAAACATAGTTTAATATGTTATTTATAACTCCAAAGTATACTTTTGATATACTACTGAAAATTATTATTTTTAACAACTAAAGTATATTTAATATACTATTTGCTTAACGAATGGGTTTGGTTAGTGTTTAGATAACGGGACGGGTGTAATGTGATGAAAAATGGTAGATACGCCGCTGGTACTTCTTATATATAAGTGTTTTCATCACATTACATACCGTGGCGTTATTTAGTACACCTGGGTTAACGATTTTGGAACTGAAATATATTTTAATATATTACTTATTCGACTTTCTTAAAACCAAAGTATATTTTTATATATACTATAAATCTTTTTATCAAAATATTGTTTTTCAAACAATATATTTTATACAAACGCATTTTACTTAATTATTTAATTTCCTATGTATTATTATCATCTGATTTCTTATAAATTTTAGTATGATTTATAAAAGAAAACCTTTTACAAGGATCATGACTACTTTTATTAAAGCCTTTTCTTCAAACTCATAAGTCATGAATCCTAATTACAATAAAACCTATGTATCTCACATGCATTTTTATGCAGACGTACCTATTTTTACACATGTTTCAGGTGCTGCTATATGATGGTTGTTGATACATGCTACACTTAGGATGGACTCGTGCCTTAGCGACTTTAAAACTTGGAAAGATAATATTTGTATTTAGCTGATTTGTAATAGAACAAAGACTTCAATTATTCAATAAAACAAAATTATTTGATCCATGGTTGTGAAACAATGATTCTGTTACAACACTCCCCGACGTTTCCGCCACGTCTTGTTGTTTTACGTGGTCGGGGTGTGACAGAAAAGTTGTTATCAGAGCCAATGGTTATAGGGAATTAGGTTATTAGTAATACTTTGACCTAGACTATAACTTTCCTAGGACCCTAACACAAGTTATCTTGTGTTTCGTTTTAAAACAATAATGTTGTGACAACCCTCGAATTTACATGTATTCCGTACAAATTATTATTGATAATGAAAGTGTTTGACGACTGTATGGCATCACTTAACTGCTTTCTGAAATCTGTGTTATGTGTACACGTATTTTTATATACTAATAGTGTACAGAAAGGTCACTAAATAGTCCGTTATATTTTCCTGAGTGTTAGAAAGTAAAAACGTTACAAAATATATAAGTAGGACACTTTACGGATTAATTAAGCACTTTAACGAACCGGTACGTAACCGAACAACCGGACTTTACCCGGAACATAAAAATATTGCCAAGCACATTGTTTTTACTTTTCTGAACTAGTTAGGGTCCCCGAATACCCTAACACCCGTTATATTAAATAACACACACAAGTATCATAACTAAACCTTTTGATTTCAACTAAACACTAACTATCTCATTACAAACCAACTATATACCCCCCCCCCCATGGTTAGAACCGGCCCCAAGGACCCCACTTCAAAGATCCCACAATCTCCTAGTTATCCTCCATAATCTTACATTGGAATTGTTGAGATTTTGTTAGGTACTTCTTGAACACATTGACCAAAGGATAATGGAGCTCTTGTGGATTATAAGTAAACTAACTATCATCTTCTTAACACACCACCACACCTTCTTTCTCCCCTCTAAAGCTCACGGCCACACAACCCCCACACACCACCTCCATTTTTGGTCATCATTCATTCAATCCAAGGCCATACATAGGTGATACAAGGTGCATAACGAAGCTTGGTGCTCTCGGAAGTGGAAGGACCTCTCTACATCGCTATTAACCACCCATTTTTCGTCTAGTTTCTCCCCTAGCCTCGAGCTAGTAGTAAGTGACTCTAAACCTCTTCTTGATCTTGTCTAGAGTGGTTAATAAGTGTTTCGTCGGTTAAAAATTACGAACATATAAGATCAAAGTCTAAAAGTTTACTAAAGTAATGAACAAGGTGGTTAATGGATGAATATGTGTGTAAATCATGTAGATCTTGTGTGATTATGATGATTGGCTGATTATCTGATGTTGTGCTGAATAATATTAGTATGTGATGTTGTTGTGGTCACTAAACTCGTTAACGGAATCGATCGAACATGATTTAGATGGGTAAACACTTGAAATCAGAATCTGTCTAACTTTTACAGCCCACTTCTGTTGGCTGTAAACAGGTCTTAACCTCAACGAAAAATCGATATTTTGAATCTAAAATATGTTATTATGAAATACGGTTCTAATGGCACCGGAATCGTAATTTTTGGACTCCGTTTACTATTTTTAAAGTGTTAATTTGTAACAGCTACTTAAGCTGAATTTTGACAGCAATAAATGGGTGTCTTACTTTCAGTCGTAACCTGAGTTTTGTGATGAATCGGACCATGAAAATTTTACTGTAGATGATAACTGAAGTATTTGTAATTACCCGACTGGAATTTCGCAAATCGGACTTACGATGAATTTGTAATAAATTGTTTCGTGGACTGTGGTCAGAAATACATAAATCTGAGTTCAGTCCCGAATATGAATTTTTATAAATTATTGGTGATAAACCGGACCCCGATATTTTTACACAATAAAATATGGAATGTTTATGATGTTCTATAAAAATTTGGGAATTTTTGGAATAATCTAACTATTTTATTTAAATGTCCGAAAACAGCCGGTTTTGAGTATTAATGCTGAAACGACATAAGTAGTGATTTGCGTGTCTAAATGTCGAGTATGCTATCTGTGAATGATTTGACATGTTATATATGTTATGTGCATTATCGTATGTTTGATTTTGAGTGGGGAATGGACGGGAAACTTAGATGGGCATAAACTGTTACAGTGATGCATGTTGTGTGCTAGATACGTGTAGGAACTTTGTGTTCTATTTGAAAGCCACTAAATGACTAACTGGTAAATCATACTAGGACGTGATTGACCGACCTTGACTGTTAGCTATATTGAGAATCTAACCGAGCAAACCGAGGTGAGTTCACACCCTTACTAAGGCATGGGATTCCCGGTGGTTGGGAATGGGATTGAATAACTACTCGTACTATCACTCTATTTATATTACCAACACTACTAGACTACCAACTACTGTCCTCGGATTGAGAAGGGCACGTACGTAAAACCTACGTACACTCACACTTACTACTGTCCTCGGATGAGAAGGGCACGTACGTAAAACCTACGTACACCCACACTTACTACTGTCCTCAGATGAGAAGGGCACGTACGTAAAACCTACGTACACTCACACTCACTACTGTCCTCGGATGAGAAGGGCATGTACGTAAAACCTACGTACACTCATACTTAACACCGTCCTCGGATTGGGAAGGACTCTTATGGATACGCCTAGTCTAGTAACATACATAATGGGAAGCCCCCACTAAATATCGTAAAGGTTTGGGAATCAAGAATAATGGGTAATACTTGGTTATGAAACGAACTTCCGATTCCTGATACGAACTCATTAACTAAACAACCAAACGTGAACTCACTCAACTTTGTTGTTGACTAGTTGTTACATGCCTTACAGGTCGCTAAATGCTTGGAGCTTGCACGGGGAAGGAGTCGTTGTGGAACATGGGTTGTTATATCCCATACTTAATAATTGAACTTTATAAACCTGTGAACTTATGTTTTGAACTCACGTTTATGCTTCCGCTGTTTAAACCAAACAAGGTTAACTAGCTTTGGTCACCAATCGTATTATGTTTGGTTTTATTTACTTAATTGAATTGTTCAATATGATTGGTGGCTCGATCCTGGTCATGTCACGCCTCCAAGCGGTGATACTCCGCATGGTGGATTTTGGGGGTGTGACAGATTGGTATCAGAGCCATTGGTTATAGAGAACTTGGTTTTAATAAGGGGAAAAGTTTTCATTAAAACCAGACTATAACCTGTACAGTGCTCAACGATCCACAACGACGCTTCGCTCCACGTGCAAGACTCGACACCATAAGTGGTATGATTATGTTATATTGCCGGTTAGATAGTTCTCACTATGCATTAGATAACATGATAATTGCTATTTGAACCTTGTGTGCTTACTCTCTAATGTCGTCCCACACACTTACACACTTTCGCGACACTTTCCTCACTTACGTTGCTTCATTATGAAGATCATGAGCGGACGCGAAGGACGTATCAACCTCACTCAAGCCCAGTTGACGGCTTTGATCAACGAACGAGTTGCGGAGGCACTCGCAGCTAACCCTGCAGGAGGTATAACCTGCCATACCAACTCACCTTAGGACATTTAGATCCTACCTTCGCAAACCAACCCTCGTGCTTAATCTTGTCTTTTATTCTCGCGCAACAGGTCAACATGCTCAACCTCCTGTGTGCACATTCAAGACGTTCATGGACTGTCGACCTACCACTTTCAGTGGCACCGAAGGGGCAGTGGGCCTTCTTCACTGGTTTGAAAAGCTTGAGACAGTTTTCGAGATGTGCGAATGCCCCGAAGACCGTAGGGTGAAATATGCTACCGGAACACTTGAAGGAGCTGCGTTAACCTGGTGGAAGGCACAGGTTCAACTACTAGGACTGGCAGTTGCTAATGCCACGCCCTGGAATGGTTTCAAAGAGCTGATCAAAGAGGAGTACTGTAGTCGGGATGACATCCACAAGCTAGAAATGGAATTTTACAATCTGAAGATGACAGGATCTGAGATTGAGGCGTATACCAAGAGGTCGAATGAACTGGCCATCCTGTGCCCAACTATGGTGGACCCTCCCATCAAACGTATTGAGCTTTACCTCAAGGGCCTTGCACCAGCGATTCAAAGTCATGTGACTTCAGCCAACTTGGGTACCATCCAGCAAGTCGTCAAATTGGCTCATCGTCTCACCGACCAGGCAGTGGAACAAAACAGACTACCCAAGCGTATTGGTGCTGCTACTTCTGATGCACCTACCGACAACAAACGAAAATGGGATGGGAATTCCGGCAAAGGCTCTGCCTCTGTTCAGTCTCAGTCTCAGCAACGAAGGACTGAGGACCATAGGAGCCCTGGTCAGCACTTTTCTGGTAGTCAAGGGCAGGGTGGATATCGAGGAAACCACCCGAAGTGCAACAAATGCAACAGACACCACAGTGGTCAGTGCAACAAGGGACACTGTCAGAGGTGTCTCAAGATGGGTCATGAAGCCAAGGATTGCAGGAGCCCACGGCCTACGAATCAGAATCGTCAGCAGCAACAGCAAGCACCGCAGAATCAGCAACAGCAACAGGGCAACAAGGGATGCTTTCAGTGTGGTGCTGAAGGTCACTTCAAGAGACACTGCCCGCAGTTAAATCAGAATCAGAATCACAACCAAGGAAACGGGAACAATAATGGGGGCAACAATGGAGGAAACAATGATGGCAACGGTGCCAGGGGTCGTGTGTTCGTGATTGGTCAGGGAGAAGCAAGGAACGATCCCAACGTTGTGATGGGTAAGTTTCTTCTTGACGACTTCTTCGTTACTGTTTTATTCGATTCGGGTGCCGATACTAGTTATGTGTCCGTGAAAGTTAGCCAAATTCTTAAGCGCACCCCAACACTCCTGAACACCAAACACACGGTAGAGCTAGCTAACGGTAAAAGTCTTGAAGCCACACACATAGTTAAAGGTTGTAACCTCGTCTTAGCTGGTCAGACTTTCCCTATCGATCTTGTTCCTATCACACTTGGTAGTTTCGACGTCGTTATTGGGATGGATTGGTTATCTCATCATCAAGCGGAGATTGTTTGCAAGGAGAAAATCATCCGCATTCCTCGTTCTGATAAAGAACCCCTCGTGATTCGTGGCGACAAGAGTGGTGCTGTCGAAGGCATCATCTCTTTCCTTAAGGCCCAGAAGTGTTTGCGAAAGGGCCACACTGCCATTTTAGCCCTCGTTACTGACACATCCACGGAAGAGAAGAAAATTGAAGACATCCCTATTGTGCGCGAATTTCCCGAGGTATTTCCTGAGGAATTACCTGGTCTTCCTCCTCATCGCCAAGTTGAGTTTCAAATCGAGCTAGCTCCTGGAGCAGCGCCAGTAGCTCGAGCACCATATCGTCTAGCCCCATCAGAACTCGAAGAACTGTCCACACAACTACAAGAACTCTTGGAAAAGGGTTTTATACGTCCTAGCTCTTCGCCCTGGAGAGCTCCAGTACTATTCGTGAAAAAGAAAGATGGTACCTTCAGGATGTGTATTGACTATCGCGAACTTAACAAGGTGACTGTGAAGAATCGTTATCCTCTTCCACGTATTGACGACTTGTTTGACCAGTTGCAAGGGTCGAGCTATTACTCCAAGATTGATTTGAGATCGGGATACCATCAGCTGAGAGTCCGAGATGAGGACGTCTCCAAAACAGCATTCAGAACTCGTTACGGCCATTACGAGTTTCTGGTTATGCCATTCGGGCTGACGAATGCACCGGCAGTCTTCATGGATCTCATGAACCGAGTGTGCAAGCCTTACCTGGATAAGTTCGTTATTGTGTTCATCAATGATATCCTGATCTATTCTAAGAGTCAGGAGGAACACGAGCAGCATCTACGACTTATGCTGGAACTTCTTCGAAAAGAACAGTTGTATGCCAAGTTTTCGAAATGTGATTTCTGGCTTCGCGAAGTCCACTTTCTAGGCCACGTGGTAAACAAGGATGGAATTCATGTGGATCCATCTAAGGTTGAATCGATCAAGAACTGGCCCGCACCCCGCACACCAACGGAAATCCGCCAATTCTTGGGTTTGGCCGGATATTACAGAAGGTTTATAAAAGATTTCTCCAAGATTGCGCAACCTCTCACTTCACTGACTCAGAAGGGTGTCATCTATCGTTGGGGTGATGCACAGGAGTCCGCGTTTCAACATCTAAAGGATAGACTTTGTAGCGCGCCTATCCTCTCATTACCTGAAGGCATAGAAGATTTTGTGGTTTACTGCGATGCTTCCATCCAAGGACTTGGTTGCGTATTGATGCAACGTGACAAGGTCATTGCCTACGCATCGCGCCAACTTAAAGTTCACGAAAGAAATTACACTACTCACGATCTGGAGCTGGGAGCAGTTGTATTCGCACTTAAGATATGGAGACATTACCTGTACGGTACCAAGTGCACCATTTACACCGACCACAGGAGTCTCGAGCATATCTTCAAGCAAAAAGAGTTAAACATGCGACAACGCCGATGGGTCGAACTCTTGAATGATTACGAATGCGCTATCAAGTATCATCCGGGCAAAGCCAATGTTGTGGCTGACGCCCTCAGTCGAAAGGATACTTTACCTAAGCGTGTACGAGCATTACAGCTTACCATCCAGTCTAACCTTCCTGCCCAAATTCGAGATGCCCAGGTCGAAGCATTAAAAGCAGAGAACATCAGGGCTGAATCCTTACGAGGATCAAGGCAGCGGCTGGAACTAAAGGAAAACGGTGCCTACTATGTTAACGGGCGCATCTGGGTTCCATTTTATGGAAACTTACGCGAGCTTGTGATGGATGAAGCACATAAGTCTCGTTATTCGGTACATCCTGGTTCGGATAAAATGTACCACGACCTCAAGACTACGTATTGGTGGCCTGGCATGAAAGCCCACATAGCAACCTACGTCAGTAAGTGCTTGACTTGTGCGAGAGTCAAGTCTGAATATCAGAAACCATCAGGCCTACTTCAACAACCGGAGATCCCGAAATGGAAATGGGAGCAAATTTCCATGGATTTCGTTACTGGCCTGCCTAGATCTCAACGCGGAAACGATACCATTTGGGTGATCGTGGATCGACTGACCAAGTCTGCACATTTTCTGGCCATCAAAGAAACGGATAAGTTTTCTACTCTTGCAGACATTTATCTAAAGGAAGTAGTGTCAAGGCACGGGGTGCCAATCTCTATTATATCTGATCGTGATGCGCGTTTTACTTCTGAACTGTGGCAAGCAATGCACAAGTCCTTTGGCTCACGTTTAGATATGAGCACCGCTTATCACCCACAGACGGATGGGCAATCGGAACGCACCATCCAAACCTTGGAAGACATGCTTAGGGCATGCGTAATCGACTTCGGCAATGGCTGGGAGAAGCACCTCCCGCTAGTGGAGTTCTCATATAACAACAGCTACCACACCAGCATCCAAGCCGCTCCGTTTGAGGCATTGTACGGACGCAAATGCCGATCGCCTCTCTGTTGGGCAGAAGTTGGTGACAGCCAAATCACTGGCCCAGAACATGTGGTAGATACCACCGAGAAAATTGCTCAGATACGACAGCGAATGGCGGCAGCTCGTGACCGTCAGAAACGCTATGCTGATGAGGGAAGAAAACCACTCGAGCTCCAGGTTGGGGATCGAGCGCTACTCAAAGTCTCACCTTGGAAAGGTGTAGTCCGCTTTGGCAAACGAGGCAAACTCAATCCGCGTTATGTCGGACCGTTCAAAGTCATTGAGAAAATTGGCCAAGTCGCCTACAGGTTGGATCTACCTGAAGAACTCAGCGGAGTTCACAACGTATTCCACGTATCAAATCTGAAGAAGTGTCTGTCAGATGAGCCCTTCATAGTTCCTCTCAAGGAACTCACAATCGACGACCAGCTGCGATTCGTCGAGGAACCAGTAGAGATTACTGATTGAGATGTTAAGATTCTCAAGCACACAAGAATACCTCTCGTTCGAGTTCGTTGGAATGCTCGTCGTGGCCCAGAGTATACCTGGGAACGCGAAGACCAAATGAAACTCAAGTACCCCCAGCTGTTTAAGAAAAACGCAACCACTACTGAGGCTGAAGCTACCGCAGAATTTCGGGACGAAATTCCAAATCAACGGGGGGATGATGTGACACCCCAGGAAAATCTGGAAAACAACGCAACTTAACTAGCTTCCTCAGTAACCACGCGCTAAATTTCGGGACGAAATTCTCTTAACAGGGGGAGAATGTGACAACCCTCGAATTTACATGTATTCCGTACAAATTATTATTGATAATGAAAGTGTTTGACGACTGTATGGCATCACTTAACTGCTTTCTGAAATCTGTGTTATGTGTACACGTATTTTTATATACTAATAGTGTACAGAAAGGTCACTAAATAGTCCGTTATATTTTCCTGAGTGTTAGAAAGTAAAAACGTTACAAAATATATAAGTAGGACACTTTACGGATTAATTAAGCACTTTAACGAACCGGTACGTAACCGAACAACCGGACTTTACCCGGAACATAAAAATATTGCCAAGCACATTGTTTTTACTTTTCTGAACTAGTTAGGGTCCCCGAATACCCTAACACCCGTTATATTAAATAACACACACAAGTATCATAACTAAACCTTTTGATTTCAACTAAACACTAACTATCTCATTACAAACCAACTATATACCCCCCCCCCCATGGTTAGAACCGGCCCCAAGGACCCCACTTCAAAGATCCCACAATCTCCTAGTTATCCTCCATAATCTTACATTGGAATTGTTGAGATTTTGTTAGGTACTTCTTGAACACATTGACCAAAGGATAATGGAGCTCTTGTGGATTATAAGTAAACTAACTATCATCTTCTTAACACACCACCACACCTTCTTTCTCCCCTCTAAAGCTCACGGCCACACAACCCCTACACACCACCTCCATTTTTGGTCATCATTCATTCAATCCAAGGCCATACATAGGTGATACAAGGTGCATAACGAAGCTTGGTGCTCTCGGAAGTGGAAGGACCTCTCTACATCGCTATTAACCACCCATTTTTCGTCTAGTTTCTCCCCTAGCCTCGAGCTAGTAGTAAGTGACTCTAAACCTCTTCTTGATCTTGTCTAGAGTGGTTAATAAGTGTTTCGTCGGTTAAAAATTACGAACATATAAGATCAAAGTCTAAAAGTTTACTAAAGTAATGAACAAGGTGGTTAATGGATGAATATGTGTGTAAATCATGTAGATCTTGTGTGATTATGATGATTGGCTGATTATCTGATGTTGTGCTGAATAATATTAGTATGTGATGTTGTTGTGGTCACTAAACTCGTTAACGGAATCGATCGAACATGATTTAGATGGGTAAACACTTGAAATCAGAATCTGTCTAACTTTTACAGCCCACTTCTGTTGGCTGTAAACAGGTCTTAACCTCAACGAAAAATCGATATTTTGAATCTAAAATATGTTATTATGAAATACGGTTCTAATGGCACCGGAATCGTAATTTTTGGACTCCGTTTACTATTTTTAAAGTGTTAATTTGTAACAGCTACTTAAGCTGAATTTTGACAGCAATAAATGGGTGTCTTACTTTCAGTCGTAACCTGAGTTTTGTGATGAATCGGACCATGAAAATTTTACTGTAGATGATAACTGAAGTATTTGTAATTACCCGACTGGAATTTCGCAAATCGGACTTACGATGAATTTGTAATAAATTGTTTCGTGGACTGTGGTCAGAAATACATAAATCTGAGTTCAGTCCCGAATATGAATTTTTATAAATTATTGGTGATAAACCGGACCCCGATATTTTTACACAATAAAATATGGAATGTTTATGATGTTCTATAAAAATTTGGGAATTTTTGGAATAATCTAACTATTTTATTTAAATGTCCGAAAACAGCCGGTTTTGAGTATTAATGCTGAAACGACATAAGTAGTGATTTGCGTGTCTAAATGTCGAGTATGCTATCTGTGAATGATTTGACATGTTATATATGTTATGTGCATTATCGTATGTTTGATTTTGAGTGGGGAATGGACGGGAAACTTAGATGGGCATAAACTGTTACAGTGATGCATGTTGTGTGCTAGATACGTGTAGGAACTTTGTGTTCTATTTGAAAGCCACTAAATGACTAACTGGTAAATCATACTAGGACGTGATTGACCGACCTTGACTGTTAGCTATATTGAGAATCTAACCGAGCAAACCGAGGTGAGTTCACACCCTTACTAAGGCATGGGATTCCCGGTGGTTGGGAATGGGATTGAATAACTACTCGTACTATCACTCTATTTATATTACCAACACTACTAGACTACCAACTACTGTCCTCGGATTGAGAAGGGCACGTACGTAAAACCTACGTACACTCACACTTACTACTGTCCTCGGATGAGAAGGGCACGTACGTAAAACCTACGTACACCCACACTTACTACTGTCCTCAGATGAGAAGGGCACGTACGTAAAACCTACGTACACTCACACTCACTACTGTCCTCGGATGAGAAGGGCACGTACGTAAAACCTACGTACACTCATACTTAACACCGTCCTCGGATTGGGAAGGACTCTTATGGATACGCCTAGTCTAGTAACATACATAATGGGAAGCCCCCACTAAATATCGTAAAGGTTTGGGAATCAAGAATAATGGGTAATACTTGGTTATGAAACGAACTTCCGATTCCTGATACGAACTCATTAACTAAACAACCAAACGTGAACTCACTCAACTTTGTTGTTGACTAGTTGTTACATGCCTTACAGGTCGCTAAATGCTTGGAGCTTGCACGGGGAAGGAGTCGTTGTGGAACATGGGTTGTTATATCCCATACTTAATAATTGAACTTTATAAACCTGTGAACTTATGTTTTGAACTCACGTTTATGCTTCCGCTGTTTAAACCAAACAAGGTTAACTAGCTTTGGTCACCAATCGTATTATGTTTGGTTTTATTTACTTAATTGAATTGTTCAATATGATTGGTGGCTCGATCCTGGTCATGTCACGCCTCCAAGCGGTGATACTCCGCATGGTGGATTTTGGGGGTGTGACAAATGTCGCCTATCTTTAGGTGCCAACCACAATAAGAACACGAATTTCGTTCCCGCTTTGAAAACCATTCATCTGTTCTAGGATGATTTATTATAAGGTCCTATAAGTTTTCAAAATCCCGTCAAAGTTGGTCTACATAATGTGAACACGTTCAAACTGGAAGGGTGGGTGCCTGTACCCTAAGCTTTCTGTCTATGGCTAGAGTGTTCGTACAAATCCGCAATATCTGACCAGTCACTCTTACCTGGGAACTCTTGGGGTGAGTGTCCACTTATAGGCGAGCATGTCTTCGCGATACATTATTTTTTACCTATTTACTTTGATTAATCACCGTGTGTCGTTTGTTGCTTTGTGGTAACAAACAAATGACCACCATCTTTGCTTTCATCAATTTTGTTTCATCTCGTTCTTTTCGTCTAATCCTCTCACTTGTTTTCCTTCCTATTTACCCTTTTAGAATGCCTCCTCGACGTGAAAATCTGCTCCCAAATGCCGAAATGGCACATATTATGGCACATCATATGGCTGTTGTACTCCCAGATATCATTGCTCAAGTGAACCAAGCCAATAATAACCAGAATGCTCTATGCAATTTCAAAAGCTTCAACTCAGCTAACCCACTCAAGTTTAGTGGTTCTGAAGGAGCAACTAGGCTCCTACAGTGGTTCGAGAGTGTTGAGAGTACGTTTCGTCACGTTCAGTGTCCTGAAAATCGGAAAGTCGAGTTTGCTTCCAGTGTGTCTCAGAAGAGGGCTCTTACATGGTGGAATGGAGTTATGAGGGACCGTGGTGCTGAGGTTGCATTAGCACAAACTTGGGCTGAGGTTAGGGCTCTTATGATGAGGGAGTTTTGTCCTCGTCATGAATTGAGAGCTTTAGAAAGGGAATTTGATGACCTAAAGCAAGACAGTGGTGAACATCGAGCCTATACTGACCGTTATGAGGAATTGAGCCTGTTATGTCCTACTATGGTTACGCCTGTGGATAAGGCGATTGAGAAGTACATTGATGGTCTTCCTGACTTAGTTAAGGATATCGTTACTTACAGCAACCCTACTACTGTCAGACAAGCCATTAGGATCCGACCAAACATGGTTAGTGACCATAGTTGTATAGGGAATAACCTTCCGAGGTTATACCTTATGGTCACTTCGTTTAAGTAGTTGTATGATAGGTAGTTTATATGCCTAAGGAAAATGACCAAAATGCCCTTTTTATGCATAATTGATATTTAAGCATATGTAACCCAAAATTTTGTCACTTAACTGATTATGAAACATTATTAAACATGTTTAGGCATATAATACTTGTCATAGGACTAGTTAGGCGGTCCAAACGCGTTTTACGCGAACGGCGCGTTAAAGTAGCATAAGCTACCTAAACGGGTCGTAATGGGTCGTAAGCACTTAGGTTAGGTTTCCTTTTAGTATGTAGACCTTGTTAAACCATATCATATGAGTTCCCACACTCATTTGGTTTATGAGACCTCATCCTATCCGATCTTCCGTTTTAGGTCCGGTTCATTTACGTAGTTACCTATATTAGGTGCCGTTTGATTTCCATGACTCCTCTAGCCTGCTTAGTAGTTGTTCAAGACTTCTAAGCACTCTCAAGTGAGTACATAGTCTCCTCTTTTACTGTTTTCAAATGTTTGGGGGTGAAACATGTGTACCTATTTGTTATTTTCATGATTTCGACTATATGATTATACATGTTAGTACTTATCTTTTGTCAAACTGAATTATTATCTATGGTTTAAACACTAATTTTTCAAAGATTATTAAATAAATTGTTGGGTTGTACTTATTTTATACATTCACCAAACCGATTGTTAGTAAGATATAGCGCTACAGGATTTGACACCCCATTCCTGTTGTATGGAATGTCAGAAACCGATTTTTTTTTATCCAAATAGAGATTGACTTTGTGGTATTTCTATAGTCCCCAAGGTGTATTTTGATACACTAAGGTTTGAATGAATTCTAAATCACATTTTTTTGTATATTTTGTTATACTTCCAAAGTATGGTTTGATATGCTCTCATATGTGATAATGTACAAAACCAACATATATTTTGTTAATCATTAAGACATAGTTTGATATGTTATTTATAAAACCAAAACATAGTTTAATATGTTATTTATAACTCCAAAGTATACTTTTGATATACTACTGAAAATTATTATTTTTAACAACTGATGTATTGCAAAATACATACTTATATCGTGTATAGTTTGTACGTTCTTTCGTTACTTTTAGTTTAGTTTTGCTTTGAATTACGTACTATTGATGAAAGTTCGTTTTTTCAGGTCTTGATACGCTAATTGGCTAAAAATTGAGTGGAAACGAGCTAAAGTCCTGAAACATTGCATCCTGGAATGAGTCACAAAGAGTTAGAATTATTTTTGAGGAGTTTTGGGGTGTTAAAGCTGAATTTCGGAGCAAACCTTCTGTGGAAAAAGAGTCAGTCGCGTAGCGCTAGGGTGAAAGGTCATATCAGTCGCGCTACGCGACCCTTAAACATGGATTTGCGGAATTTGGACTCACTAGCGTAGCGCGAGAGTAAGATCAAGACCAGTCGCGCTACGCGACTGGTAGTAAAGTTACGTATGATCAGTTGGCAGCTAGGGTTTGATATAAAGAGCCAAGAAAAATCAATTAAAACCCTAGTTACGAATTAGAGAACATTGGAGGCAATTGTTGAGCATTCTTGGAGCTGAATCGGAGTTCTCGAAGCATCAGAATCATCGGTACAAGTCAGAGACAAAGAATCGAAGGATCCATCGGGTTTTCTAATTCCTTGTTTTGTCGATTTTCTTTCTTGAAACTTGTTACAATGAATTCATGTTTAGACATCTTCGTTTTGATTTCATATTTTAGTATGCTTGGCTAAACCTTTAAACCGCCTAGACTAGTTGAATGGATTGAATAAAGTTTTTACCGGTTTTGTTATTTGCACGTTGTTTATGGATTGATTGTGATTTGTAAAAGGTTTGATTTAATGATTTGATGTATATGCGTGCTTTGATTTGGTTTGTTATTGTTATTTGCTTCATATGATTCTTAGTGACGGTCTTTATCACAACATAGAGTCATATTAGGGTTTAGGGTTTCGGTGAGTGTCTATATCACATAAGAAAACCTTCACTCTTTAGGGAGAATCGGCCGATAACCTCTAGAAGTAAGTGGTAGTAATTTGCTAGATCTTAGTGTTCTGCTAGTTCTAATACCTGGGAAGTGAGGGGCTATTGGTAGGTCTTACCCGGCGAATTGCTTTAGATAGGCCTTGGGAAAGGTTATGTCTTGGTTTACCTGTCGGTTTTATTAGTCTATCAAGTCAAATCTATTACTTCAAACTACCCTAGACCTAGGACTGGGAAGAAATAGGTCAATATTAGGGTACTTACACAATAATTAGAGGACTGGGAAGAAATCTAATAACCGGTAGGATTAACGGCCTAGGTAGTGTCACAGGTTTCTCCTTGAGAAGGGTCGAGGGGCCTCGATGGCTCTTAATAGGTTTAGTATTAAACGATCCCGGTTCCATAACTCGTGCATTTAACTTAATTGGTAATTTCTTAAAAACAATCCAGGATTCTTGTCTAGGTGGTCTCGTTCTCTCATAAGAAAAGTTCACAGTCTTAGTTCGTGTTTAGTCTTGTTCTAGTTATTTTAGTAGTTAATATAGATTTCCTAGTTTTCAGTAACCCCCCCCCCCCAAAACAATTAAACAAGTTTAAGTCGCGTCAGTCAGTGTCTGTTAGAGTCTAGTTTACGTAATACATAGAGTCTTTGGGTTCGATACTCGGACTTGCTTAGGTTATACTACATTGACCGGTACACTTGCCGGTTGTGTGGTTTAGGTTTTAGAGAGTCCTAGTCTATAAATTTAAAGCTTTATAGTGTCTAGAATAGAGAGTCTAATTTAGTTAGTTTTTATAGTCTGTTTAGCACACATCAAGTTTTTGGCGCCGTTGCCGGGGACTCTTGGCAATTGCGTTCATTAGCTTTGATAGACTTAATTGACATCGTACGTGCTACTTGCTTTTGTATATTGAGTCATAGGAGTCTAATTTTCTGTGTATTTTATTTTTGTTGATTCTTGTAAATATGTGTGAAATTTGTGGAGGACCTCATTTTACTGTTAAGTGCCCACAATTTGAGGGGTCCTCTGCACCATGTTACACTAACCCTTTTGTGCAGTCACAACCATATTTTTCACAGGGGTATTCTTTGAATTATTATGATAATCAGCCTTATTACGATGATCCATATCAGCAGCCACAAGATAACGAGGGTCAGTCTTATGATCAATATTCTGGTAGCAACTATGATGGGGGTGATGCTGCTGCTTGGGGCAGGTTAGAGGAGTTGTTTGTTCAATTAGTTGCCCAAAAAGCCAATACCCAGAAAATCCTAGCAGAGCAAGATAATATTATGAGAAATCAACAGTCTGCTCTATTAGATCTTAAACGTACAGTAGATGACATGGCTAGGAGATTGGAAGAAGAGGAACAAGTGCAAAAAGTCCAACCAGAACAGCCAACGACTGGCTATACATATGATGCGGACGGTAACTATCTCGGTTACATGCTTTCTACTGGGGAATTAATCCCAACATTTCCAGAACTGGGGAAAGAGCTGCCATATGAAGATTGGTTAGATGAAGAGATCACTTCAGTCACGGAGACGAAAATGGACGCTGAAGTCCCACCTCCGGTTCCACAGGTTCCAATCATTAATTACTGGAGTGACTCCGATGATGAAAAAGATGAAGAAGAGTGGGCTGCTTATCAAAGGTCGTTAGTGAAGACAGAAGTGACTGAAGAGGAAGTGGAATTAGGAGATTCAATAGGTTTTATGTTTGGTGTAGGGGACGGAATTGAAGAGGCTGAAACTAGGTCGTCTGGGGAGGATGAGTTTTTAGAGTTAGAATTAGATGGTTTACCGATCTATGAAGAGGTAGGAGTGTTGGATCCTGATGGGGATATAGCATACTTTGATGCTCTACTTGAAGGTGAACCAACAGAGGTGAGCAACCCTACACCAGACGAAGAAACTAAGTATCGGGATCATTCTGTGAAAATGGTGGTAGAGGAAGAACACCATAGCTGGCCTGTGGTATTAGTGATAAATGAAACTTCAAAATCAACAATACCACGGGAGAGGGCAAAGAAAAGAAAGGGAAAGGATCAAAATCGAAAGAGGATTGAAGCTTGGTGCAAGATGGGGAAGAAGAAGAAGAAGACATTACCGTTCACGCACGTTCAATCTTCGCATTACATGTCGCGCATTCGGTTTCTTCCAGGTAAGTACAAATTCTGGTGGTCTGACTCGTTTAAGAATTTTAAAATATTTTATTATTCCACCATTAAATGTTTAACTGTTTTTGAGAACCGGGTGGAATTGAACGGGTTAGATAGGGTTCAAATCAAAGAAAAACCTCCTGATTAAGTTCAAGTGTGGGGAGGTTTTGTAGAGTTTGTAAATTTTCTTTATTCGTTGGATTTTCGGTAGTTTGTAGAGTTTGTATTTTGAGTTTCCTTTATTTTGTACCATGAGTCTAAATTAGTAGTTTTTGAGTCGTTTTTAGAGTCGATACTGCGTTGGGTTCTGCTTTGCTTTGATTGTGCAGGTTTTGGATTGTACCAACCGTACCCAATTGCCATTCGGGTGATTCTGAGCTTGCCATTTTGATAAACCCAAGAAGACTAGGCAACGATCGCGAATGAAATGCTATACGATCGTTCGGGGGATTCAAGATTCGTATAGCTGGCACTGACTTTTGTCCTAACCAGCTAAGTCGTTTCCCTTTTGTTGTTGTCGTATATTTTTATTTATTTCGTTTGCAGTTTCTTTTCGTAGGTAGTTGTTGAGTCGTATTTTCGTTCTTGCATTAGGGACAATGCAATCTCTAAGTGTGGGGATGGGATACTTGTAAATATTTGAGTCTTAAATATGAAAAACACAAAAAAATTGAAAAATTAGAAAATGTCTTTCGAATAAAAAAGAAGTTTGCAAATTAAAGCGGAAAATGATAGAAAAGGTGATTTGTTGCTTGGTTTGAATAATAATAATAATATGAGATGATAATAAATCGAGCTTGCGTCTAGTTAGGGATATGTGGATAGGCCCGGGTTTGGTTTTAAGTCCCTTTGATCTAATATACCTTAAATTGTCGGTCTGCTAGTGGGTTTTCGCCTGGGAAATATGGGAAATTAAAACTGCCGATAAGAGTATAAGGGGCACCGTTATAAGTTAAAACTGTTAGAGTTTGTGATCATGCGAAAAAAAAAAATGAAATGAAAAAAAATAGAATAAAAGTGAGCTAGAAACTAAATGAAAGTAACACAGGCCTACGTATTCCGAGTTGGGGATAGCGACTCTACAGCCGGTTTGCCTCTGGGATGTGTGAAATCGATTTGCCGAATAAAAGTACCGAAACCTATGTAATCTGTGATTGGGGATAGCGATTCTACAGTCGGAATACCGCTGGGTTAAGGGAAAGCATCGTCTAGTCTTACGAATTCGAAAAAAAAAAGAAAAAAAGCAAGAAAAAGAAAAAAATGGAAAAGAAAAAAAAATTTGATTGTTTACTCTCTTGGTTTTGATATAAAACGGTTAGGAATTGATCCATTGATCGTTCTTTTAGTCCTATAAGCTTGAGGTGGGAGTAGATGGATCGTAGATTCTAGTGTGAGACCCTAGGTGGATTGACCGCACTTAAATTAAATTTACATGATAAGGGCTTAGGATTAGATTCGGGTTTAAGAGGATCAATATATTCGCAATCGCAGCTAACGCAAGCTTTGGTTTTAACAAGATATAAATAATTTTTGATCCAAGTAATGATTTGTCTCTGATTCCGTTGCACAATTCTTTTTCGGGGACGAAAAAAGGGTAAGTGTGGGGATATTTGATGTATTGCAAAATACATACTTATATCGTGTATAGTTTGTACGTTCTTTCGTTACTTTTAGTTTAGTTTTGCTTTGAATTACGTACTATTGATGAAAGTTCGTTTTTTCAGGTCTTGATACGCTAATTGGCTAAAAATTGAGTGGAAACGAGCTAAAGTCCTGAAACATTGCATCCTGGAATGAGTCACAAAGAGTTAGAATTATTTTTGAGGAGTTTTGGGGTGTTAAAGCTGAATTTCGGAGCAAACCTTCTGTGGAAAAAGAGTCAGTCGCGTAGCGCTAGGGTGAAAGGTCATATCAGTCGCGCTACGCGACCCTTAAACATGGATTTGCGGAATTTGGACTCACTAGCGTAGCGCGAGAGTAAGATCAAGACCAGTCGCGCTACGCGACTGGTAGTAAAGTTACGTATGATCAGTTGGCAGCTAGGGTTTGATATAAAGAGCCAAGAAAAATCAATTAAAACCCTAGTTACGAATTAGAGAACATTGGAGGCAATTGTTGAGCATTCTTGGAGCTGAATCGGAGTTCTCGAAGCATCAGAATCATCGGTACAAGTCAGAGACAAAGAATCGAAGGATCCATCGGGTTTTCTAATTCCTTGTTTTGTCGATTTTCTTTCTTGAAACTTGTTACAATGAATTCATGTTTAGACATCTTCGTTTTGATTTCATATTTTAGTATGCTTGGCTAAACCTTTAAACCGCCTAGACTAGTTGAATGGATTGAATAAAGTTTTTACCAGTTTTGTTATTTGCACGTTGTTTATGGATTGATTGTGATTTGTAAAAGGTTTGATTTAATGATTTGATGTATATGCGTGCTTTGATTTGGTTTGTTATTGTTATTTGCTTCATATGATTCTTAGTGACGGTCTTTATCACAACATAGAGTCATATTAGGGTTTAGGGTTTCGGTGAGTGTCTATATCACATAAGAAAACCTTCACTCTTTAGGGAGAATCGGCCGATAACCTCTAGAAGTAAGTGGTAGTAATTTGCTAGATCTTAGTGTTCTGCTAGTTCTAATACCTGGGAAGTGAGGGGCTATTGGTAGGTCTTACCCGGCGAATTGCTTTAGATAGGCCTTGGGAAAGGTTATGTCTTGGTTTACCTGTCGGTTTTATTAGTCTATCAAGTCAAATCTATTACTTCAAACTACCCTAGACCTAGGACTGGGAAGAAATAGGTCAATATTAGGGTACTTACACAATAATTAGAGGACTGGGAAGAAATCTAATAACCGGTAGGATTAATGGCCTAGGTAGTGTCACAGGTTTCTCCTTGAGAAGGGTCGAGGGGCCTCGATGGCTCTTAATAGGTTTAGTATTAAACGATCCCGGTTCCATAACTCGTGCATTTAACTTAATTGGTAATTTCTTAAAAACAATCCAGGATTCTTGTCTAGGTGGTCTCGTTCTCTCATAAGAAAAGTTCACAGTCTTAGTTCGTGTTTAGTCTAGTTCTAGTTATTTTAGTAGTTAATATAGATTTCCTAGTTTTCAGTAACCCCCCCCCCCAAAACAATTAAACAAGTTTAAGTCGCGTCAGTCAGTGTCTGTTAGAGTCTAGTTTACGTAATACATAGAGTCTTTGGGTTCGATACTCGGACTTGCTTAGGTTATACTACATTGACCGGTACACTTGCCGGTTGTGTGGTTTAGGTTTTAGAGAGTCCTAGTCTATAAATTTAAAGCTTTATAGTGTCTAGAATAGAGAGTCTAATTTAGTTAGTTTTTATAGTCTGTTTAGCACACATCAAGTTTTTGGCGCCGTTGCCGGGGACTCTTGGCAATTGCGTTCATTAGCTTTGATAGACTTAATTGACATCGTACGTGCTACTTGCTTTTGTATATTGAGTCATAGGAGTCTAATTTTCTGTGTATTTTATTTTTGTTGATTCTTGTAAATATGTGTGAAATTTGTGGAGGACCTCATTTTACTGTTAAGTGCCCACAATTTGAGGGGTCCTCTGCACCATGTTACACTAACCCTTTTGTGCAGTCACAACCATATTTTTCACAGGGGTATTCTTTGAATTATTATGATAATCAGCCTTATTACGATGATCCATATCAGCAGCCACAAGATAACGAGGGTTAGTCTTATGATCAATATTCTGGTAGCAACTATGATGGGGGTGATGCTGCTGCTTGGGGCAGGTTAGAGGAGTTGTTTGTTCAATTAGTTGCCCAAAAAGCCAATACCCAGAAAATCCTAGCAGAGCAAGATAATATTATGAGAAATCAACAGTCTGCTCTATTAGATCTTAAACGTACAGTAGATGACATGGCTAGGAGATTGGAAGAAGAGGAACAAGTGCAAAAAGTCCAACAGAACAGCCAACGACTGGCTATACATATGATGCGGACGGTAACTATCTCGGTTACATGCTTTCTACTGGGGAATTAATCCCAACATTTCCAGAACTGGGGAAAGAGCTGCCATATGAAGATTGGTTAGATGAAGAGATCACTTCAGTCACGGAGACGAAAATGGACGCTGAAGTCCCACCTCCGGTTCCATAGGTTCCAATCATTAATTACTGGAGTGACTCCGATGATGAAAAAGATGAAGAAGAGTGGGCTGCTTATCAAAGGTCGTTAGTGAAGACAGAAGTGACTGAAGAGGAAGTGGAATTAGGAGATTCAATAGGTTTTATGTTTGGTGTAGGGGACGAAATTGAAGAGGCTGAAACTAGGTCGTCTGGGGAGGATGAGTTTTTAGAGTTAGAATTAGATGGTTTACCGATCTATGAAGAGGTAGGAGTGTTGGATCCTGATGGGGATATAGCATACTTTGATGCTCTACTTGAAGGTGAACCAACAGAGGTCAGCAACCCTACACCAGACGAAGAAACTAAGTATCGGGATCATTCTGTGAAAATGGTGGTAGAGGAAGAACACCATAGCTGGCCTGTGGTATTAGTGATAAATGAAACTTCAAAATCAACAATACCACGGGAGAGGGCAAAGAAAAGAAAGGGAAAGGATCAAAATCGAAAGAGGATTGAAGCTTGGTGCAAGATGGGGAAGAAGAAGAAGACATTACCGTTCACGCACGTTCAATCTTCGCATTACATGTCGCGCATTCGGTTTCTTCCAGGTAAGTACAAATTCTGGTGGTCTGACTCGTTTAAGAATTTTAAAATATTTTATTATTCCACCATTAAATGTTTAACTGTTTTTGAGAACCGGGTGGAATTGAACGGGTTAGATAGGGTTCAAATCAAAGAAAAACCTCCTGATTAAGTTCAAGTGTGGGGAGGTTTTGTAGAGTTTGTTAAATTTTCTTTATTCGTTGGATTTTCGGTAGTTTGTAGAGTTTGTATTTTGAGTTTCCTTTATTTTGTACCATGAGTCTAAATTAGTAGTTTTTGAGTCGTTTTTAGAGTCGATACTGCGTTGGGTTCTGCTTTGCTTTGATTGTGCAGGTTTTGGATTGTACCACCCGTACCCAATTGCCATTCGGGTGATTCTGAGCTTGCCATTTTGATAAACCCAAGCAGACTAGGCAACGATCGCGAATGAAATGCTATACGATCGTTCGGGGGATTCAAGATTCGTATAGCTGGCACTGACTTTTGTCCTAACCAGCTAAGTCGTTTCCCTTTTGTTGTTGTCGTATATTTTTATTTATTTCGTTTGAAAAGAGAGAAGCAGACCTTTCGTAACGGAGAAGAGAGAGAGAACGAGGAAAGAAATCGACGGCGAAGGCGTCGTTTTCCGGCAACGATCCGCCGACGGCAGTGGAGCCGTGTCGGCGGCGGCGGCACGGGTTCTCTGACCGACAAAGCATCACGGTAAAAACCCCCTTCACCATAAAAGACACATTAGTTACACTATTTAGTAAAAACTCTTATCGGACTTGATCGGTGAATTGGAGCTAGAACCTGTGGTTCTAGGGCTGTTGGATCCCTCAGGGCTTGAAATATCGGATGATTTCTTCGAATGGAAGAATCTGCCTTTGAACACCATTGTTGCAGGTTATCATCTAGGGTTTCGGATGAAGATGGAGGGACAGGCAATGAGGGAGGCGATGTTTTGTGGTGGTGTTTTGTGGCGGATGAAGATGCCTTTGAACACCATTGTTGCACGTCACACATGGTGTTTTGTGGTGGTGTTTTGTGGCGGTTCTAACTGTGGTGGTGTTTTGTGGCGGTGGTGACATGAATGAGGGAGGCGGTGGTGTTAGAAAGATGGAGGGAGGGGTAGGTGGGGTTTTATAAAAAATCTATACTTTTTTGAGTTTTGAAAATACATATTAAAAGATATTCTTACGATTTAAAAAAATGCAGATTAAAAAAAATATATTGTTTTACATGTCATCATGCTAGACTAGATAAAAATGCCACATCAGCTCATGTATGACATGTAGGAAATGCCACATCAGATAAAATTGCCACATAGGCTAATTTTAGTAACCTGGTTAGTGAATATTTAACGAGGGGGTGCCATGACAATCAACATGTTAAGTTGGGAGTGGTCTGAGGCAAAGTGAAAGTTGAGAGTGTCATCGGCCAAATGGCAATAGTTGAGGGTGTTTAAATCCATTAACCCTATTTAATATACTATTTGCTTAACGAATGGGTTTTGGTTAGTGTTTAGATAACGAGACGGGTGTAATGTGATGAAAACATGGTAGATACGCTGTTGGTACTTCTTATATATAAGAGTTTTCATCACATTACATACCGTGGCGTTATTTAGTACACCTGGGTTAACGATTTTGGAACTGAAATATATTTTAATATATTACTTATTCGACTTTCTTAAAACCAAAGTATATTTTTATATATACTATAAATCTTTTTATCAAAATATTGTTTTTCAAACAATATATTTTATACAAACTCATTTTACTTAATTATTTAATTTCCTTTGTATTATTATCATCTGATTTCTTATAAATTTTAGTATGATTTATAAAAGAAAACCTTTTACAAGGATCATGACTACTTTTATTAAAACCTTTTCTTTAAACTCATAAGTCATGAATCCTAATTACAATAAAAACCTATGTATATCACAGTCATTTTTATGCTGACGTACCTATTTTTACACATGTTTCAGGTGCTGCTATATGATGGTTGTTGATACATGCTACACTTAGGATGGACTCGTGCCTTAGCGACTTTAAAACTTGGAAAGATAATATTTGTATTTAGCTGATTTGTAATAGAACAAAGACTTCAATTATTCAATAAAACAAAATTATTTGATCCATGGTTGTGAAACAATGATTCTGTTATAACACTCCCCGACGTTTCCGACACGTCTTGTTGTTTTACGTGGTCGGGGTGTGACACAATGGTGAAGCTTATCAAGTAGTGTATACAAAACCCCACATACCGGCAGTAATTGAAGATTACAAAGACTTAATCACTGTAATTATAACTTTGAAAACAAGTAGTGTTTTGAAAACCATTTGGTAAAAAGAGAATGACTCACATTGCAAGTTTAAACGGTCAGAGGCTGCCTACTGATTAAGCTGGTAAACCTAGTTAAATATACAATGTAAACGAAACTAGGTTAGTAACTTAATTCAACATTTACGATAATTCACGAGATCGAAACCCTCACGATGAATGACAAAGTATAGCCCGAATTTAGGCAACACTTAAACATCCATCAGATCGGTTTTAATCGATCGGACATTGTATCGTAGCAGTGATCGAGTTATTACCCCGTTATTGTAGCAGCTTGTCGACACTACAAAGTGTTATTTGAGTAGAAAGAAAGCGATTTTGAATAAAATTTTCGACATATTTGAACTGCCCATGCACATCCAATTTATAGCAATTTTAACAGTTTCTCGCGGCCCGTGACGGCCTGAAAGCAATCCTTCGCGCCCCGCGAGAGTCGACCTAGCTACGGCTAGGGGTGCCGTGTCACCCTCTCAGCTCGCCATGTGGACAACGCGTGTCCCTGATCGTTATCCGAAGAATCCCCAGGCTGCCGCGCCCCACAACGTATTGCCTTAACTCTGTCGCGCCCCGCGACACACCGATTTTTCTTGATTTCTTGGATTTTTGTAAATAGGAAAGATGTACGGGTTCGGGTTTTTACTTATGGAGCATTTTAGGACATTTTTTTGAGAGTCGTTACATCCTCCCCACCTTGTTTAAAATCTCGTCCTCGAGATTTACCGAAATAAGTAAGGATATTTTCTTTTCATTTCTGATTCCAGCTCCCATGTGTATTCAGGTCCTCTTTGCGAATCTCATTTTACTTTGACCAGAACCAATCTTTTATGTTTGAGATTCTTGACTTTTCTGTCTTCTATTTGTAGTGGTTTCTCAACAAACTTTTACTTTTCGTTTACCTCTATATCCTGAAGATGTACTACCAGTGATTCATCTGATAAGCATTTCCTCAGGTTGCATACATGAAATACATCATGTACACCGGCTAACTCTTCTTGTAGTTGTAATTGATAGGCAACTGGTCCTATTCGTTGGAGGATTGTGAAAGGTCCGACATATCTTGGACTTAACTTTCCTTTCTTTCTGAATCGGACTACTCCTTTCCAAGGAGAAACTTTCAATTGTACCTTGTCTCCTACTTGAAATTCTAACTGCTTACGTCGATTGTCGGCATAACTCTTCTGGCGGTCTCGAGCCGTTTTTAACCTTTCCTTGATTTGAGTTATCTTATCGGTGGTTTCCTCTTTTTATACTATCATTTAGCATGCTGTGACAGTCCAACTGATCTACTATCATTTCCTCTTTTTACAACAAAACTCATTTTTGCAAATTTTTAATGTTTTTTCAGCTTGTAGAACACTAGAATCACTATTAACTGTCTTGTTTATTGATCTGATAACAATTTACAGCACGGAGACACTTCGACAGCACTTCGGCGTCGGAACCAAGAAGCTTACAACTGATTTCGCATGAATGGGTATTTATAGGCATGTGATTTCGCTTGAACATGCTCAAGCGGAATCACGTTTCAAGCGGAATTACTTCAAACGGAATTATCTTCATGATTTCGTTTGAATTAACCAGCTGATTTCGTTTGAAATGACCATGTGTCATTTCAAACGGAATTACCTATAAAACCTCATTTCTCGTTTTTCGTGCCCTGCTCTATACAATCTAGTATAAGACTCGATACAAGATGAAGTCGATAGACGTATGCACCAACAGACTCCCCCCTCGGATGTTGACGAGTCTGAAGTATCGAATCTTCTCATTCTTCAGTCTTGACCGGTCTTCTCTACTTCCATAGCAACAAGATCAGGCACCTGGCTTCTTTGTCTTCAGACTCCCCCTTTCATTCAGCTGGGATCGTAGTCTGGAATTCTTTATCTGTAGCATAGCAACGAAAGCCTAGAATTCAACATCAGGAATCGAAACTTTGCTTTGTTCAACATTTCCTGCACAAACTTTCTCACAAACATATAAGTTTTTACAATAGTTACATCAAGTTCAAATTAATGATCTTGATTAACTAAACAAACTTTCTTTCTCAAAATAAATTTCTTCAATTAAACACACACTCCCAACCCTGTTCATCATGTTCAGCACTTGAAATTTTGAAAATCAACTCTTCAACATCAGTTGTCGAAAATCTTTTTGAATTTACAAATAAAAACTAAACATCTAGACAGAACAATATAGAAATGCAGTAAAGAAATATTTACAGACACTATTTTTGTGAGCTTGTGTAAGAGGATCATATCAGATTATGTGACCAATCACTAGCACCGTTAAGCTTTAACCATTTTTAGTTCTAAACAATTCACATAGATTGACGATATTGTTGTCCACTTAAACTCAATCTAAAAACTTTCAAAATGCTTACCGATACGTTAAGGTATATTAATTTTGCACTAAATTCTTATGGACCCCACGATATCAGCATATCCCCCCATCATGCAATACACTGACTCAACTAATGCCTTTAAACTTTTATCAACTGTGATATGTGCAAAAACAACTCAGAATGTTTAAACATTAACAATCAGGTCGATACTTCCGTATACGCAGAGAAAGTCCAATGTTTAAACAAAATAAGAAAGATAAAACAAGTTGAAGTTGTTTAGGCTTTAACCACCAGGTCGATACTCACGTATACGCAAAGGTGATCCAAAGCTTAAACGAAACACCAAAGAAAATAAAGCAGAACGTTTAGGCAATAACATCCAGGTCGATACTCACGTATACGCAGAGGATGTCCAAAGCTTAAACAAAATAAAGAAATAAAACAAGTTTAAGTCTTTGCAAAATAAAATGCACAATCACAGCGACTTTTCAGCAAAGTTGTGAAAGCTCACAGACTTAACCGGTTTTATGTCTTTCAACAATTAGCGATTACCGAGTAGGCACACAATCAAGAAGGATAAAACTAAGTACTATGCTTTCAACCATGTTTCCCACTAGAACTAGGCTTTTTCATTTAAGTTTGTATCGTTATCGCAAATCTACTAGTCTAGTTGAGCCTACCGTCACATCTTTAGTGAGACCATTTATCACATTTTATCTCTCCATATCTTTAGCATACTGTGACAGTCCAACTGATCTACTATCATTTCCTCTTTTTACAACAAAACTCATTTTTGCAAATTTTTAATGTTTTTTCAGCTTGTATAACACTAGAATCACTATTAACTGTCTTGTTTATTGATCTGATAACAATTTACAGCACGGAGACACTTCGACAGCACTTCGGCGTCGGAACCAAGAAGCTTACAACTGATTTCGCATGAATGGGTATTTATAGGCATGTGATTTCGCTTGAACATGCTCAAGTGGAATTACATTTCAAGCGGAATTACTTCAAACGGAATTATCTTCATGATTTCATTTGAATTAACCAGCTGATTTCGTTTGAAATGACCATGTGTCATTTCAAACGGAATTACCTATAAAACCTCATTTCTCGTTTTTCGTGCCCTGATCTATACAATCTAGTATAAGACTCGATACAAGACGAAGTCGACAGACGTATGCACCAACAGGATCATCCTTTCACTTTGTCCATCTGTCCAGGGATGGTATGCTGTACTTAAATTTAATCGCGTCCCCATTGTTTGTTGGAAACTTGTCCAAAAATGCAAAGTGAAACGACTATCCCTGTCTAATACAATGGAGAGTGGAACTCCATGTAGGGATATTACCTCTTCTACATATAGCTTAGCTAATCGTTCCATTCTAAAGGTTTCTTTCATTGGTAGAAAATGAGTTGATTTGGTTAATAGATCTACAATCACCCAGATTGCATCGTTACCTTTCCTGGTTTTGGGTAGCTTAGTAACAAAGTCCGTTGTTATTAATTCGCATTTCCATACGGACATTTCTAATTGTTGAAGTAAACCTGAAGGTTTCTGGTGTTCCGCCTTAACTTGTGAACAAGTTAAACACTTAGAAACGTATCTAGCTATATCCTTTTCATCCCTATCCACCAGAAGTTATTCCTCAAATCTTGATACATCTTGTTGTTACCAGGATGCATCGTATACCTAGATTTATGGGCTTCCTCTAATATTCTATCTCGTAGGTTTCCTTGTCTTGGTACCCAAACTCGTTTCTTATGGAATCTCCAAATTCCATCAGTTCCCTGTTCTAATTCTTTTATTCTTCCTTTCATTCCTTCAGCATCATCCTTGATTGCTGTTTCTTGAATATTTTTCAGTTGTTCCATTAAATCTAACTGTATATTTAATCTAAGAGCACAAACTCGTCTTTGTTTCTCATGGTACTTACGACTTAAGGCATCTGCTACGACATTTGTTTTTCCTTCGTGATATTGAATATCACATTCGTAATCACTTAAGATTTCCATCTTCATTGCCTCATGTTCAATTCTTTTTGCCCAAAAATATATCTTAAGCTTTTATATTCTGTAAAGACAGTAAACTTACTACCATACAGATAATATCTCCAAATCTTAAGGGCAAAAATTATTGCTCCTAATTCTAAATCATGAGTCGTTTAATTTTCCTTGTGCTTTTTCAATTGCCTTGATGCATAAGCAATCACCTTCTTACGTTGCATTAACACACATCCTAATCCTAGCTTGGAAGCATCACAATAGACTTCAAAATCTTCTGTTCCTTCTAGTAAGGCAAAAATTGGGGGCATTTGTTAATCTTTGCTTTAGAATTCTAAAGGCTTCCTCCTGCTTAGGTACCCATTCAAACTTAATAGTTTTACAGGTTAGCTTGGTTAATGGAACAACTATCTTAGAAAAGTCTCGGATGAAACACCTATAGTATCCAGCTAGTCCTAGAAAACTTCGGACTTCTGTATCTGACTTCGGGACTTTCTAACTGGTGATAGCTTCTATCTTGGAAGGATCTACGTGAATTCCTTCATGATTAACCATGTGTCCTAAAAATTGTACTTCTTGCAACCAAAATTCACACTTAGAAAATTTAGCGTAAAGCTTTTCTTTTCTTAACAGGGTTAAGAGAGCATGCAGGTGCTTGGAGTGTTCGTCCTGGCTTTTGGAATAAAAAAGTTTATCGTCCATGAAGACAATTACAAATTTATCCAAGTACGGCTTACAGATTCTATTCATCATATCCATGAATGCGACAGAAGCATTCGTTAATCCAAATGGCATGACTGTAAACTCGTAGTGACCGTATCTAGTCCTGGAAGCAGTTTTAGGAATGTCTTCTTCCTGTACTTTCAGTTGATGATATCCAGAGCGCAAATCTATCTTAGAGAAATACCTAGCTCCCTGAAGTTGATCGAAAAGATCATCAATCCTAGGTAACGGTATCGATTCTTAATGGTAACCTTATTTAATTCCCTATAATCGATACACATGCGCATTGATCCATCCTTCTTTTTCACAAACAACACCGGTGCTCCCCAAGGGGATGAACTGGGTTGTATGAATCCTTTTCCTAACAATTCATCTAACTGTTTTTCAGTTCTAACATTTCGGTTGGCGCTAAGCGATAAGGTGCCTTAGCTATTGGAGCAGTTCCAGGTATTAGATGAATTCTAAATTCCACTTCCCTATTTGGTGGTAATCTAGGTAGATCTTCCTGGAATACATCGGGGTATTCTAATACTACTAGGATTTCCTGAAGTTCTTTGATTTTAGTTTTAATGATTACCGAAATCATATACACTATGCCTTTCTTTCGTTTGCAATTAGCAACTTTCATTACTAAAACGAACTTCAGCGGTTTGCGTGGCTTGTCTCCTGTAATTAGAATCATTTCTCCTGCTGGTGTACGGATTTCTATGGAATTTTTTATCACATAGGATTCGAGCATGGTTGGCTATTAACCAATCCATTCCTAGCACGACGTCGAATCCAGCTAAATTCATAGGTAGAAGGTTTGCCGAAAAATTATCGCCTAAACGTTCTCTTTTTCCTTCTTGCAGTACTTTATCTATACTGACAGAGTTTCCTTCTGCCATTTCTACCGTGTAAACTTGACTAAGTTTGGTTAAGGGTTGCTTAAGAGCTTGACAGAAAGAAATATTTTTGAAACTTTGGTTTGCACCAGAGTCAAATAATACTTTTTCATAAACGTCATGGACAAGGAACGTACCAGCTGTCACGTCCGGTATCAGCTATACTTCTTGCATTGTTAGCTGAAAAGCTCTTGCATTTTCCTTATTAGTTCCATCGGCCTCTTTGGCTTTGTTTTCAGCTGGTGTCACACCCCAACCGATGGCGGAATCATCGTGGCACGGCACTAGGCGAATCAGATTGCTCAAGAGAATCCATAACAACTATATTGCGACAGTATTTATTACATTTGTTATCCCATACTAACAATCAGTACAATCACATAATTTATCACAGATTTCTTGTCCTCTCGAACAATACAAATCCGACAACCTAGATTTTAGGTGAGTTTCTAGACATCCTGGCTTGATTTGATGTAGCCTATGATCTAACCTGCAACATACGTTAAAATAATGTCAATACAAAAGTATTGGCGAGCATACAGGTTTGATATGTAATAGTGTAATAGATAAAAGCTGCGAAATTCCACGTACATAAACGTAATACACGACATGTATACTCACAAAACTGATACTGCCAGCTAAGTCCTCGAGCTGCGATTGCGATTGCTAAACTAGGCCCCGTCGGGAGCAATAGTACTATACTAGTCATGGTGGGACGTCGCGAGTATAGTCCTAGCACATATGTAACAAGCATCACGTATAACTATGAACGTAAGTCATTCGCAAGTGGTAAGTAGTTTAAGCATTCGATGTAATTTGATTTGATAGCAACGTATGTTACACCCAAAAGTGCAAAAGCAAAAAGGGTTCAAGTATACTCATAGTCGGTGTTCGGCAAGTAAACATAACTTGGTTGGATTGAAGGGAGTGCGTCTGAGATTAGCCTGATTACAGATTGATAGCGTAAGCGTCGAACAACGCGTTAAACGGTGGCGGGGAAACAAGTGTCGAATGGTAATCCGATCGGATGGCCAGTCTTTCGGGTGGCAATCCGTTCGGATGGTCATCCGATCGGATGTCCATTCGTTTGGATTGTCACCTTAATTGGTGAAGGTGTGATTGAATGTGGAACTAAGTGCAATCAGATAGGATGACTGTCCGATAGGACGGCTGGGATGTCCGATAGGACGGCTGTCTGATCGGATGGCTGTCCCATCGAACGACAATCCGTCCCAACGATCTGATCGTCTTTGGCACCTGATTATTTTTGAAGGTTTTACAGTTTTGATCGAGACGGTGTTATAACGTGCTAAACAACAGAAACCCCATCTCGAACCAAGTGACCCGATCAGACAGGAATCACCCAAATCTGACCGGTTTACTGGTTCATGACGGTCTTTCTGGGTTAACCCAAAATCGGTCGTCTATTTGATAGAAACCAGATCTTGAACCAGCATAACACTAAGTATGAGTAGAAGGTAGGTACAAGCTCCGATTCTATCGGTTTTGAGTGCATTAAGTGTAAAAGAGTTGAAAGAAAGCTGGAAAACCATCTTTCAATCATTTTAACCATGATTACGTGTAGATCTATGCGAGTACATTGTCTAATCATGTGGAAATTCTTCAGATTTGAGTTGTTCTTGGTGGAATGAGGCCAAAGCTTGAAGTTCATAAGAACTCCATGATGGCATCATCCTAGAACACCTCAAATCCATTGATTTCACGGTTAAAAGTTGAGATTCAAAAGTTAGGAAGGTGAAGGAGTGCGTGTAGATCATAAAAGTACAAGATTTGAGGTAGAAACTTACAAGAATCACGAGAAATTGAGAGGAAAGAGTCCCAAAGGGTGATGGTCAAGTGAGAGCTCCACATCAAGGCTATTGATGTGAAAGTGGAGGTATTTATAGGCAATAGAGGAGAGGAGGTGGTGCAGTGAGTCGGATCGGACGGCTATCCGATAGGACGACTGTCCGATCAAAGTGCCATTCAATCAAACGCCTCAGGCGAATTGAGTTTTGTCGTTTCGTTTCGATCGTTATGCGTTGCGATAGTTTGGTTACACATTTTCATACCCATACTCGTATATTTATTATAATTAATCACATAGGGTCGTATAAATATCCATATTTCAAAGTTGCGATACAATAACCGGGTTTCGTTTCGAATATGTGTTACTCTGCGACGCTTCACGGCCATCAAGGAGGGTAGAATAGATCCTCACTCAACGTCATCGTGAGCGTTGGTGTGTGTGATGTGATGTGTTATAGCGATAACGTATGCGTAATATGCGAAAATACTGCGAAACAACGATGTATGCGATATAGCTACATTATGATCCGAATCTCTGGTGCTAGGCGTAACCAGTATAACGAGTAGCAACAATGCACGAACGTGCGGCTTGTTACAGTCTCCCCTGCTTTAGGAAATTTCATCCCGAAATTAATCCATAAGAAGGGTCGCGAGGGTCGATGCGAACGAGAGTAGCGATAAAGCATCAAGAATAGGCGAGCGATTGATTGAGGATTGACGTGAGAGAGCGTTGCGATGACTAGCGATGGCAGCGAGTAAGACGATTTATACACAAAAGATGGCAACACAAAGAAAGCGATCCAGAAGTATTTTGAATTCTTGAAAAGTTGATTAATTCGAAAAGGTTTAAAGAAACTTGTTTATGAAAAATCTTCCCACAGCGCGGTGTTAAACTGCTTCGACGTTTACACCCGCGTTATGAGTAGGGTTTTATTAGGTTACTAAAAGATTTTATGGTGTTTTAAACTCGTTTTACGAAATTTTCTCGTTGCGCGGTAGTAACTTAAGTCGATTGTCACACCATCGTTACAAGATAATCTCGTTTTGTACAAAGGTTTCTATCAATTTTTAGAAAAGTTTTGTCAGGAGAGCTTTGTTTACACAAAAGGTTTAAATAATATCAAAAAAATTCAAATTTTCAATCTTAAAGTCAGCCCCGCATGGCACTTTCCCATGAAACAATTATATATAGGAAGTACCAGCGGCGTATCCACCATGTTTTAGCCTTATGGCTTCCGTCTCGTGAGGCGGTGTCATACGTGTCAACATAGTACAGACATATTTGCGATGACTTGATCCAAACAAGGAAGGGTGGAATCAAGTCTTAAAAGGTGAACCGAGTGATGATGTCGTTTTCAAACTCAGTTTAGTGACACGAGCGAGTGCGACAAGCGATAAGCAGTACGCGATAATTGATGGCACAAATTAAACATAATAAGCAAGGATGACGGCGACAAGCGAAAAGCGATGAGCGATAAGTGACAACCGTCGAGCGATAGGCGACGATCGATGCGTTACAAGCGATGGGAGATATGCGCGATTAATGTGATTCGATTGTATTGATCAACACCACAAAATTTAACTAACATTAGACCCCACATGGCCTTTTTCCACGAAAGTCTGCTAATATGGCTAAAACACTTATTTATAGGAAGTACCAGCGGCGTATCCAACATGTTTTAACCATATGAGTTTCGTCCCATGGAGCGAGGTCATGTGTGCTACCTTAACACAGATAGCACAGATATTGGTAAGCGATAGCGATAGCGATAATGATTACGTTAAGCGATACACAATGAGTGATGGAGCAATACACAAGTGATAGATCGATACACAAGCGATATAGTGATACCCACGATATGCGATAGTGCGATGCACATAATAAGCGATTGAGCGTCACACAATAAGCGATTGAGATCGTGAAATACCCATAATAAGTGATAGCGATTGCGAGGTAGATTCTAGCGATAATGCGATTGCGAGCTTGTTGACTTACAAAAAGTCTGGCGATTACACGCTTTGAGTTGCGAGTGATAGCGATTGCGAGGTAGATTCTAGCGATAATGCGATTGCGAGCGTGTTGACTTACAAAAAGTCTGGCGATTACACGCTTTGAGTTGCGAGCGTGTTGACTTACAAAAAGCCTTGCGATGTAGTGTAGTGTGTCGAAAATGGATCCATTAGTATACTTGGTCTAATAACGTTCAACTTGTATGGCACTTTCTTCACAAGACATTGGTTGGCATGGCGAAGCACTTATATATAGGAAGTACCAGCAGCGTATCCACCATGCTTCAATCACACGCCTCTGCCCCATGAATAGGTGTCACACTGTGTCGACATGGTCAAGAGGCTTATATATAGGAAGTACCAGCAGCGTATCCACCATGCTTGACCATGCTTTTAACGTTATGGAATCATTGAAACTCGTTACGATCTCCGTGCACTGATCACAATAATCCCGTGTGCACCCGTGATTAATTTGATCCTTGCACGCTTATCGTACTTTATCTCAAGAATGCATAGTAGGGGTAAAACACATTATATAGTACATAGTCCTAGCGTATAGTCCGTGTGCGAGTGAGTGAAAGATAAATAGAGTCCACGTTGCATCGAGAAATAGAACAAGTTCAATATGCAAATGAAATTAACGGTGAAAATCGTATCTTTACAACAATAGTATAAGCATAACTAATGTTGTTGTGGAGGACTTCTGCTGAGACTGCGATTGTTGCTGAAAATCCTCAAGTTTGCGGTTCCGTGAGGCAGTGCTGGGTAAGATGACCATACCAGTTGCATTTTGCGCAAAAGCGACAGTTAGCTTCTGGCGGGTGATGATACGTACATATGAGACACAGGGGATGAGTTCCGTTGTAGTCGCGCTTCGAGTGAACTTGAATTGCTTTAAGAGGTTCTGGTTGTGCCAGCTTAGTTGTTGAAGAGTTTGGGCTCATGGTCTTTCGTTTGCGGCTGTGCTGAGCTTCCTGAAGTGGTGCATTGTCATCGGAGTATTCGTCTGAGGACTCACTTAAAGACTCGTCGGAGGAATCATCGGAAGAATCGATGACGATTGCTTGATGTGCTTGTTTGATAGGATTCTGAGAGAAAAATCCGTCCAAGACTCGTTTGTCGTTGATCTCTGCGGCAAAGCGATAGGTTTCTTCGACGGTAGCGGGTCTTGCAGCTTCGACAAAATCGCCCACACATTCAGGCAAGCCACGAATATACTTCGTGATGGCTTTCACTAAAGTGTTGACTTGACTTGGGCAGATTATGCTAAGCTGTTTGAACCTTGTGGTGTAGCCATTATTGTCACCTTCAACTTGCTTAATTTTCCAAAATTTGTTTTCTAGTTTCTGAACTTCATGGGGAGGGCAGTACTCTTTCTTCATGAGCTCTTTTAGCTCATCCCAAGGGAGAGCGTAAGCTACGGAGATCCCACGTTTGTTACGTTCGGCTGTCCACCAGTCGAGTGCTCGCGATTGAAATACTCTGGTAGCGCAAGTAATACGAAAACCATCGGGACACCCACTCTGATGAAGGGTAACTTCGATAGAATCTAACCACTGGAGTAGTTGGGACACACCTCCTTCACCCGTGAACTCCATCGGGTCACAGGATTTGAAGTGTTTGTAGAGGAAAGCAGATTGCAGCGCTTCCGTCTTAGAGTCTTCCGAGGCTCGAGAGTTGCTGAGAGAGTGCACTTGAGTGAAAATTCGAGGAATGACCTTGGCCACTTCCCTGGCCACAAGTGAGGCAATCATCTTTTCTGCGCTTCGTTTGGCTCTTCTCCTGGTTGTTCGTCTCGAGGTAGGGTCGTTGGAAGGCATCTAGACAGAGAGAGAGAGATTTGGAGTGAGATTCGATCATAATGATTTTGAGTTTTGCGATGCGAGTGAGTGCGATCAAAACTTGTAGCGAGTAATATAATAGACTTCACATAGGAGCCACATAGGAGACACGAGATTCCTAAGTTCTCACATAATTGATTTGCTTGTATATATATAATTAGTTGTAGTTTATGCTTACCCACATACCTGTCGGGATATAATGCCCGAGGACGCGTTGAGGGGAGAAAGCGAAAGTGAGGAATTAGACACTTGTTTTGTTGCGAACGTTCGGTTTTCGTTTTAGATTGCGATGGTTGTGCGAGTCGTGCGTTTATAAAGCAGGGAGTGAAAATCGATGAATCGAGAAATTGATAAAGCGTAAAGTTTCAAAATGTAAACACATAAGCATAAATAAGTTCCAACAAGTGTAAAATCGGTGGGTCGTATGCTTAAAGAAGTAGATATAGTGCCTCGGGTGTTTAGGAGTCGACTACCCAAGGTAACCCAACTATACCCAACAAGTTCGTGCACGTGCGTTGCCCTAGAAGACTCATGCTTCCACTCGGACGCAGCTCATTACATTCGTCTTCCTAGTCATCGCATGGCCCGAGTTATCGTTATAGAGTAGTCCTTGGTGAGAGCTTTTGAAAACAATTTTATAGAGAGTGGAACGGTTCATTAAGATACGGGTTTCACCCCTGACTTAATAACTTTGCTCCTAACTGTGGTTGTGCTCCTCGAATAAATCCGGGAGTTCCACTGGATTTTGAAATGGAGACTTTCGTTGAGTTATGGATGTCACTCCTAGCTCGACGAAAAGTTCTCGTGCTAGAAAAGTGCGCTGAGTGAGCGATCTTATCGAGAGTTCTTGGTTTTTGCGCCTGATCTCGACTGGTCCACTCGGTTGCGTTACGCGAGTATTTTAAAAAACGTGTGTATTATGTTAGCCTTAGGAAAGGCTAAGTAACATTCCAGCCTTAGGAAAGGCTCTTCACGTGAAATTGTAGTAAGCGGTGTTCACGCGAAGTGGTAGTTTTAGCGGATTCGAACGAGAGTATCAAGTAGGCCCGTGCAATTCCCCTACTGGGCTCACACGAGTCGGCCCGTTGGTACTTAGACTATAGACTATGTCGTTTCCTAAGACATCGACCCGGACTAGGTCGAGTCTTGCCTAATTCCCTATAGTTATGGATCTGATACCAATCTGTCACACCCCAACCGATGGTGGAATCATCAGGGCACGGAACTAGGCGAATCAGATTGCTCAAGAGAATCCATAACAACTATATTGCGACAATATTTATTACATTTGTTATCCCATACTTACAATCAGTACAATCACATAAGTTATCACAGATTTCTTGTCGTCTCGAACAATACAAATCCGACAACCTAGATTTTAGGTGAGTTTCTAGACTTCCTAGCTTGATTTGATGTAGCCTGTGATCAAACCTGCAACATACGTTAAAATAATGTCAATACAAAAGTATTGGCGAGCATACAGGTTTGATATGTAATAGTGTAATAGATAAAAGCTATGAAATTCCACATACATAAACGTAATACACGACATATATACTCACAAAACTGATACTGCCAGCTAAGTCCTCAAGCTGTGATTGTGATTGCTAAACTAGGCCCCGTCGGGCGCAATAGTACTATACTAGTCATGGTGGGACGTCGCGAGTATAGTCCTAGCACATATGTAACTAGCATCACGTATAACTATGCACGTAAGTCATTCGCAAGTGGTAAGTAGTTTAAGCATTCGATGTAATTTGATTTGATAGCAACGTATGTTACACCCAAAAGTGCAAAAGCAAAAAGGGTTCAAGTATACTCACAGTCCGTGTTCGGAAAGTAAACACAACTTGGTTGGATTGAAGGGAGCGCGTCTGAGATTATCCTGATTGCAGATTGATAGCGTAAGCGTCGAACAACGCGTTAAACGGTGGCGGGGAAGCAAGTGTCGAATGGTAATCCAATCGGATGGCGATCCGATCGGATGGCCAGTCGTTCGGGTGGCAATCCGTTCGGATGGTCATCCGATCGGATGTCCATTCGATTGGATTGTCACCTTAATTGGTGAAGGTGTGATTGAATGTGGAACTAAGTGCAATCCGATAGGACGGCTGTCTCTGATCGTCTTTGGCACCTGATTATTTTTAAAGGTTTTACAGTTTTGATCGAGACGGGGTTATGATGTGCTAAACAACAGAAACGCCATCTCTAACCAAGTGACCCGATCGGACAGGAATCACCCAAATCTGACCGGTTTACTAGTTCATGACGGTCGTTCTGGGTTAACCCGAAATTGGTCGTCTATTTGATAGAAACCAGATCTTGAACCAACACAACACTAAGTATGAGTAGAAGGTCGGTACAAGCTCCGATTCTATCGGTTTTGAGTGCATTAAGTGTAAAAGAGTTGAAAGAAAGCTGGAAAACCATCTTTCAATCCTTTTAACCATGATTACGTGTATATCTATGCGAGTACATTGTCTAATCATGTGGAAATTCTTCAGATCTGAGTTGTTCTTGGTGGAATGAGGCCAAAGCTTGAAGTTCATAAAAACTCCATGATGGCATCATCCTAGAACACCTCAAATCCATTGAGATCATGGTTAAAAGTTGAGATTCAAAAGATAGAAAGGTGAAGGAGTGCGTGTAGATCATAAAAGTACAAGTTTTGAGGTAGAAACTTACAAGAATCACGAGAAATTGAGAGGAAAGAGCCCCAAAGCGTGCTGGTCGAGTGAGAACTCCACATTTCTGGCGAGGCCAGAGTCGGTGTTATCCTTGCATACTCGAAGAATTTCAAAGTATACTCATGACAATTAACATACACCATCCGGTGGAGGTATTTATAGGCAAGAGTGGAGAGGAGGTGGTGCCATTCGATCAAACGCCTCCGGTGAGTTGAGTTTTGGCGTTTCGTTTCGATCGTTAAGCGTTGCGATAGTTTGGTTACACATTTTCATACCCATACTCGTATATTTATTATAATTAATCACATAGGGTCGTATAAATATCCATATTTCAAAGTTGCGATACAATAACCGGGTTTCGTTTCGAATATTTGTTACTCTGCGACGCTTCACGGCCATCGAGGAGGGTAGAATAGGTCCTCACTCAACGTCATCGTGAGCGTTGGTGTGTGTGATGCGATGTGTTATAGCGATAACGTATGCGTAATATGCGAAAATACTGCGAAACAGCGATGTATGCGATATAACTACATTATGATCCGAATCTCTGGTGCTAGGCGTAACGAGTATAACGAGTAGCAACAACGCACGAACGTGCTGGTTGTTACAGCTGGCTTGACCAATTTAGGGCAATTTGGCTTAAAATGCCCTGCCTCTCCGCAGTTGTAGCAGACTGTGGATTTCTTCCTGCATTCCTCCTCTCGGTGCCCCGGTATTTTGTAGAAGTTGCAATATTCCTTACATTTTCCGAAATGTTTCCTTTTACAATTTCTGCAAAACGGCGGTGCGGAACCTTGCCCAGTTCCCTTTATCTAGGAATTATTATCATTACCCAAATGGAAACCGTGGGTAATCTTTTGAGCCAATTCTTTTTCCTATTCTCCTCTCGTGTACGAACCAACTCATCAGTTAAGGTATTGGCTAATTCGACTGCATCGTCGATCGTTCGGGGTCTAGCAGCCTTGACTATGTCGCGGATCTCACTGATCAATCCTCAAATATAGCGAGAAATAAGTACAGGTTCTGGCGAGGCCAGAGTCGGTGCTATCCTTGCATACTCGAAGAATTTCGAAGTATACTCACGACTATTAACATACACCATCCGGTGGTTCAGGAATCGGTTTGTCATTTGTTGTTTTTCGTAGGATAGGCAAAACTTCCTTTCTACCAATTCCTTAAATTCTTCCCAACTCATGGAATAAGCCACGTCACTTCCTTTAGCTTGTAGCACCGTGTTCCACCATTCTAATGCTTCTTCTTTGAAAAGGTGGGATGCATACATTACCTTGTCTTCTTCTGCGCACTTACTTATTTTTATCACAGCTTCCGTCTTTTATAACCAACGTAGTGCAGCAGTTGCTCCTTTGTTGCCTGTGAATTCGATTGACTTGCGGCTTGGAATTCTTTATAAGTGCAACCAGTCGTTATCACTTTCCTTTTCTTAGGGAATGGGTCTTTAATTACATTATTATTATTGCCTCCATTTATGCTATAACGGAAATTATCGTCGCGGGTGCATTTGCTATGTTCGGCTTTGGAAGGTTCAACTGGATTCTTAACGGTTGCGATGATTGCCAGGATTGCATTTGATATACCCTGAGCAACTATATTTTCTATATCTTCGCTATTGGTTCTGATTGATTAACTTCATTTGCCGATTTGTTTACTGCGTTATCCATCTGAATTATAGATATAACAGATGAATTAATATCACAAAGATAGCAATTAAACGCAATATTGCAATCATAACCCAAATTAAGTCAGCACGTATAACCAAAATCGTCGATATTGCGACATTTCTATTTATATATATATATATATATATATATATATATATATATATATTTATGCATCCATACAAGCCACGTATTTACAGATGTTTTATTTTTGTGATATTTATATTATTATACATTATTTTATTATTGTTCTTATTTTAGATATATATATATATATATATATATATTTCCATATTATCATTATACAAAAACTTCTATTCTATGTTAACGGTCTTCAGAAGAGAAATTCCCTTTTGTCGTACTTCCAGGAGATGTTCTCACTCATAGCTCGGATCCGGTTCACTGCATCCACCAATTCTTCGCCGTAGTGGCGTAATTCAGCAACGTTTTATGGGTTCATGGGTGGAAAAGTAGCGGGGGCTGGTTCAAACTATAGGTAATAAGGGTTCGGATTATTCATAAGGTTTTGGAAATGCCAGTCGTTGGTCCACCTCTCCTCAATTGGGTTAGTCTGGGGTAGTGGGTTGACAATAGGTTCAGGGATGGCAGGTTCCAAGTTTATGGGAAGTTTGTTTTGAATGGGAATGTTCACAAGGTTTTCATCGGCTGGCCTAAAAAGGTCACAGTTTGCCAACTTGCGGTCTAGTTCCTCCTAGGGTGGTAAGGTTGGCGCCTGTCAAGAACTTTCTCCTACTTTCTCTTTTCCTTTGGGTTCAACAGTTTTCTTAACTTTTTGTGCTGCAGGCTTCTTCTTTCTCCCCCTTTTCCAGTCTAAAAGCCCCATTCTCTTTTTGGGTTTGGGCTTTTCCTAGGCTTGGAACACCATTGGCTCTTTGGTGTCAGCCTGGTAACTGGACTGGTCCCCGGTAGTCTCCATATCAGTGGAATGTATTGTAAAATTTCGGAGAGCTTCCGATAGTTCATTCATGCTGTTAGTCACACATAAGGAAACACATAATTCCCAATTAAATTTTAATTATTGTAATTTAATTTTCATAGAAGCATAAAAATTTCTATCTAGAATTTAAGTATTTTCCAATACTTAATTTGCTTAAACCAGTGGCTCTGATACCACCTCGGTCATACAAGTTTCATAATATGAAAGTGGTAGTTATTTTCCTTCTACATTGGTTTTTCTTGGGTCTTTAGCTCCACAAGACGGGTATGCTTTCCAGTGGGTGGGGGTTGTGTATGTAGAGGTGATAGAGTGTGTAACGTCACTGAATCTTTCCCGCGTGTTAGCCATCTTCACTTGCTTAGAAACCAGTTCCCAACGGCTCGTAGACGGGTAGAAGCGTCAGACACAAAGTAGGCAAAGACAGGTTTCCTACTTTGTAGGGTGCTAAGGCAGTTGTCTAGGTATTGTTCTACCAAATAAAGGTATGAACATGTAGAGATTATTTTTGGAGGGATGGTGATCATCAGCCTGACCCGCAGAGTCCACCAGGATTTCCATGCACTACAAGTCGTTATTACGTGGCCCCCGTAATAATAAATTGTCTTGCACAGTCACCCCAACTTTCCCTCGTCCAAGCAGATGATCAATCAAAGAGGGGAAACTACTTTCCTTATTCCTCTGACATGGAAAGGACCATTGCGGTGGTCCACGCGCTAACATTTGTCACCGTTACGCGCGAATAAGCACGATTATTAAACATAATAGGAATAAGGAGAATTCCTAGTGGTTGGAGGGGCACCTCTAAGATGAACACTTCATTTTCCTAGTCCGGACAAGAGCCTCTTCAATCTTGTTTCAAAAACCATAGGGACTTCGTCCTGCTGATGAGGGTGTTGTCCAAGGTTGCCCCCTCCACCTCGCCGTTACTACCGTAGTCAGACACCTTCGCTTTCGAGAGGGAAGAATGGCCATCTCCTACGGAAACAAGCTTAGAATCTCGTCTGGTAATCACTCCAGCTATGAGCTTTGTAGTAAACGCGAGGTCGATAGCTTCATCGTGGGAGACAAGAACAATAATAGGGTTCGGAGTCGAAGGCATCTTGTTCACGTCAATAATTATTCTGTACACTTTTACGTATATATATATCAATAAATAAATATGTTACTTAGCATGAACAGACAAATAGATACATCATATCACATATAACTCTCGTTTGTCCTTTCCGGGGGGGGGGGGGTCATTTTGTCTTTGGCAAGTCTATCTCACTAATGTCCTTGCCTTGTCTTTTCCTTGAAAAATGTTTGACTCATGGATCTTGACGCTTACGTGAATGCAATGAAAACCCTTTTTGTAAAATGTTTTCGTGGGAGAGTTCTAGTCATTGTAGTCTAGACTTAAGAAGGAATCCTAGTTCACTACAATCAAAGCTCTGATACCAAACTGTCACACCCTGACTTTTGCGGAAGCGTATGATGTGTGACTGGTATAATATCATTGCATTCAATCATAATAAACAACTAAATGATCAAAACGATGTTCATCCATTCATAAAATTTAAAGTATTACAAACACCGGTTATTTAAGTTTTAAAACACAACCTTCGACTAAGTCACAAACCAACAAAAATGGATGACATCTAAACTTGAAATCTACTTCTAGAAACAACACCCGTGCCCAAGTTCCAACCTGTTACCTGAAATACATGTAATTTTGGAAAACATCAACAAAAGTTGAGCGAGTTCATGCGTTTTGTATGAGTACTGAAAACCTTGTAAACCTTTGAGAAACTCCTTTGAAAACGGGTATGAAAAGCATTTATGAACAAATCAAATTAAATTTTTGCAAGGACATTAACTTATACCCTCGTCGATTCCCTCGACTAAGTCGAATTCCCCTTCGACTATGTCAATTCACCTTGACTATGTCAATTCACCTTGACCATGTCAATTCACCTTGACCATTGTCGATTCACCTCGACTGGGACACCGAAGCACTCAAGTGGTCACACAAGTACCATGAGTGGGGTTCGGCCATACCCGTTAGATCTAACCTTCGTCCCTAATTAAGAATTAATGGCATTTCAAATTTAATCTATGCTTACATGATCTAATTAACTCATTTCATACCGTTTAAACATTCGTAACATGTATTCCATCCCCGAGAGTTATAAAACCAAAAACAGTTAAGAGAAAAGGGGGACATGAGCTCACGGTTTTGCGTTCTTCAATCCGACGTAACTCACGCTGCTATTAGTGTGCACGACTACCTACAACGTACTATGGTCTATTAGACGAGTGGGTCTTGCCTAGACTTGGTATTAATTAGTGTCTTTGAGTTACGCTACTTTTTGTCTTCAAGATTATTCCAAGTTATATAATTATTTGTTAAAATAATAAATATTTTAACTTAAATTATATTCATTAAATTTTGGAATAATTGTTATAGCAATATATTTTAACTTAATACTTTTCAAGTATTTACACTTGTAATTTCCTTCCCAAGGATGGGGGTATCTTATACTTGTATATTTTTGTCATGTATTTGGGGTCGTATTCCGGTGTGTATTTATACGTACGAGAATACGTATCTTTATTGTATTTATTAAGTATTCTTATACTTAATTTCGTATTAATTATTCCGGAATATTATCTTTAATAAAAGTTCACCAATATATATCTCCAAAATATATATTTCAATAAATATTACTTAGAAAAATTATCTATAATTTTCCTTTGGCAAAATATTTGTATTTTCATGTAAGTTCCAAAAGTAATATATTTTCAAGTCTAACTTAGAAAATATATATATATATATATATATATATATATATATATATATATATATATATATATATATATATAGGGTGGGGTTCTAGAGTGAACACTAATGTATTTGCGAACTGAGTGAACAAATCCTGACCATTGATCTACACACGTGTATGGTCAGGATCTCATCATCAAATCGTAAAATACACTAGTGTATTTCAACATCAAATCTTGGTCATTGATCTACACACGTGTATGGCCAGGATTAGTTCACTCAGTTCGCAAGCTACACTAGTGTTCACTCTTGAACCTAATCCTATATATATATATATATATAAACTTATCTATCTCCAAAAACGATATATTGCATATTTAATTGAGAAAATATATCTTTCACCCAAAAATATTGTATTTCATGTTTATTGAGAAAATATATATTTCTTTCAAAAATATTATATCTTCTAAAAATTTTCAGAAAAATATATATTTATACTTGCCAAAAATAATATATTTTTCTCTTGTAAAAAATATGATATATTCTTGTAGTAATTGTAAAAATCATATTTTTATTCACTTGATGTTCAAAATATTATTTACCAAAATATATATATGAATATTATTTCTGGAGTATTTTGTAAGTTATATTCTCTAGTTCGGTTTCACCAATATTTTGTGTCTACCTTGTATATTCATATTCTTGGAATTTTGGTAATATTTTTTATTGTATTTTTTTTTTGGGTATTTTGATGAGTTATGTTATTTCATGTCCTAAAATAATATAACTAATACACAAAATATACAAACACTCACACACATGGTGACATCTGAATATATATTTCCTAAATACATATTAAGTCACTTTTATTTATAAAAACCAACCTCCAATATTTATATTTTGTAACAAAAATTATGACAAACTTTTATGTGAAAAATCCATGGTTTAAAAAACACTTGTAAATATTTATTTGGAAATATTTTCTAAGTGTTTAATTTTTAGAAAAATTTTTGCCATAGTTTCACCTAAAAATGGAGGTTTCCATGCTTTCAAAGCATATCATTTTCTTTTAAAATCATTATCATTTATCAACAAATCATTTAAGACTTACCATGTGCCAAAAATAATATATTTACACTATGACATGAACTTGAAACTTTGTAAAAATTTGTAGTAACTTAGTATGCTATTTAGTAGGTTAAGTTACCCTTAAAAACATAGTTTATAGTTTATAAAAATCATCCTTGAAGATTTTAGTTCTTCACAACTTGTATGAAGATTTTCTAAAAATACTTCTTCTTGTATTTTTCTTGTTAACAATATGTTCCTAGCTTTGATTTAACACTTAAAACATGTTTACTTCCTTTAAACACCATGATCATGTTAAATCTTGTAGTAAACTTTAGTTTCTTGAAAATATTATTCTTGAAATCATCATCTTACAAGTCTTATAACATGTTTCATACTTTATTATTCATAAAAACAACTTCATTGTTCAAGTTCATGTTTACATAGAGGATGATCATTATGATTTTCTCAAGATCTATCCTTATACTTGCTAGATCATGTGTTTAATCATCATCTAGCAAGGTTCTTATGATGATCAACATCTTGAACACAAGAGATCATCATTCAAGTACATTACATACACTTAAAACAACTTGATCTTCATGTTTTAGAGCTTTATGTTCATGTTTATGCTTATGTTTCTTCATGATCTTTATATTTAACAACTTATATCATCTTTTACCCAACATAATATGAAGTAAAATGAGATCACAAGAGTCTTACTACTAGCACAAGGCTAGGGATGATCAAGAGAAGAAATAGAGTGGATAAAAGCAAATGGTGAAGGTCCTTCAAGTTCCGTTGCTTGCAACCTTCTTAGATAGGCTCCTTACACCTTAAAAGCACCATGGATTGGATGGAGATGGATTGAAAATGAAGGTTGTATGGAGGGTTGTTGTGGCCGTGAGCTAGAGAGGAAAGGAGGAGAAGTGATGTTGTGTTGTGAGTGTTAGAATGTTGTGGACTAGGATCTTGTGGATACTTATAATTACTTCCAACATTAAGAAAGCATATGGTATATTTGCTTAGCATATTCTCAACATAATCTTATAAAATATATCAAGAAAATCAAGGGTGGGACCCATGTCCCCTAACCGTCCAACATGGGGGGGGGGGGGTAAAGTGTAACTTTTAATGGTTAGTTACTTGATTTAGTTAGGATTCAATGGTGCTAGTTAGGTATTTTATGTATTTAATGTTTATTAGATGTAATATGATGTTTGGTGACCATAACTAGCTTTGTAACACTAAAACAATGCTTTTATTAAAAATGTGATGTTTCGGGTAGTGTCCGGTTGTTCGTTTCGTTAATGTTCGTTAAAGTGCTAAATTGCACAGTTTAGTGTGCTTTATGTTACCTTTTATGACAGTTTCGATTCCCGACACTTAGGAAAGCATTCAGGACCATTAAATCATAATTCTGCATTATATTTAATTATTAAAAGCTGAATTTTTTGCTGAATTTATTTATTTTCTGCAGAATTTTGCAGTTTTAGTGTGTTTCTGGCACTCTCCAGTACCTATATCATCTCTAGGTAGGCAGTTTTGTAATCCCTACTTTCCTACACACTATACTAGTGTAACACTTGGTCCTGGGGCTTATTCTGTGTCTTAACCTCATATATGTCTAAGTACTGAACTCCCACCAGTACCTCTAGTTTATCTGACAACTGTGCTTACTCTACTTTGTGCATTCATAGATCTATATTGGGTTGCATGCAGTAATGACAAAAGTCTTGCAAGATGAAATGCCACTGTATGTATATAACAGAAATCAGAAATTCATTCGTCTTATAAACTAGATCATGCATAGTCATTAAAGCACAGATTACCGTCAAATTATTGTACGGAATGTACGGAAAAATGCCAGTTGTCACATTCTCCCCCCGTTAAAAGAATTTCGTCCCAAAATTCAGGCGATGCCATCGGTCGCCGGGGAGTTGTGAACCAAATGTGGTCACTTAGGCTTAATTTGGTCTTCATGTTCCCAAGTAAACTCTGGGTCATGATAAGAATTCCAACGAACTCTAACAAACCCATTATGACTTCTCCGGGTCTTGCGGACTCCCAGTCTGCAACCTTAACAGGTTCTTTAATAAATTGGAGTTTGTTGTTGACGTGAATCCTGTTTGCAGGAATAACGAATGTTCCCAGAGTCAGGCTTCTCTAAAGACCAGACACGTGGAATGTGTCGCGATCATACTGATCTTCTCTGGAAGTTTCAGCTTGTGAGCAAAGGTCCCGATCCTTTCCAGGATCTCTAAAGGTCTAATATACCGTGGGTTCAACCTCCCATGCTTTCCAAATCATACCATGCCTTCCCAAGGAGAGTCCCTCATTAAAACCATACTTCCTATCTCAAATTCCAACGGTTTTCGCCGCTCGTCGGCGTAGCCTTTCTGTATACCTTGTGCCGTCTTGACATGATCATATATCTGAACGATCTTGCCTATAGTTTTCCTGAACCAATTTGGGCCAGTAAATCGTTTATCTCCGGTCTCTGCCCAACACGAAGGGGGATCGATACTTACATTCCCATAAAGCTTCACACGAAGCGGCCTAAACAGCGGTGTGATAAATATTATTGTAGGAAAACTCCACTAGGGGCTAGTGAGTAATCCATCTTTTCATCAAAGTTTATCACACAAGCACATAGCAAGTCTACCAGAGGCTGTATCGCTCGTTTGCTCTGGCCGTCCGCCTAAGGGTGAAATGTAGTACTAAGGTCCAATCGTGACCTAAACGCCTTTTGAAACGTCTGCCATATCCTTGGAACAAAACGACCATCTCGGTCGTACAAGGTAGGATTAGGCACTCCATGACGTGCCACAACCTTTCTAGGCTAAATCTCTGCTAATTCCCTTGCGCTGCCTTCCTCAGTGCCTTGGTAGGGAATGTGCAATCTTGGTGTGTCGGTCAATAATCACCCAAATCATATCGTGACCTCTTTGGGTTCTTGGTAGCTTGTAATCAAAATTCTGCATGGTTTGTTCCCTTCTTCCATATGGGAATCTCAGACTGTTGCAGTAGCCCTGATGGCTTCTTGCATTCTGTCTTAACTTCGACACAAGTAAGACAGTTATTCACATATGCAGCTACATCAGCTCCCATCTTGGGCCACTCATATTAATCCTTCAAGTCTTGGTACATCTTATCGGATCCTAGGATGGATCGAGTACCTTGACCTATGAGTCTTGCCCCAAAGAAAGCGTACATAAATGCCGCGAAACGAAACCCAGAGTCGTTCTATGAAGTACAAGGTTCCGTTTTCCTTAGGCAATAATTGCACTTTCATTCATGAAACACTTCAGCTTGAAGGTTTGCTGACTTGAGCGTCTCTTGCTCAGCTTCACGAATCCAAGTAACGAGATTTTTCTGTATGGTCATCTCTAAGGCTCGCTCCCTTAGAGGCTTTGCGCGATCCTTGTGGCTCAAGGCGTCTGCTACAACGCTTGACTTGTCCAGGTGACACTTAATCTCTCAGTCGTAATCATTCAGTAGCTCATTCTATCTTGTTATCTCATGTTTAAGTCCTTCTTATTAACGGTGTGCTGCAAACCCTTGGGATCAGTAAAGATCGTGCATCGTTTTCATACAGGTAATAACGTCAAATTTGTGATGCGCAATTACTGTACCTAGTTCAAGGTCTCTTCTCATGATCCCTTAATCAACGTGACGCGTATGCGATGACTTGGTCTCGTTGCATCAACGCGCAATCGAGACCTTGTCGAGAAGCGTCACAAAAACCGCAAATCTAACTCCTTAGCTCTTAATTGCAGGGTTGACATAAACCTCATTCTTATCCATCACGTATCCTCAAAATCTTACCTCGCGAATCCCAGGTTTGCACTTAGACATCCTAACACACAACTGTTCTTTCTCTAAGAGTCCAGAGATAAAAATGCAGATGTTGCTCATGACCTTCCTTGGTCGTTGAACATATAAGAATGTAGTCAATAAATATAATCATGATCTATCCAGGTATGGCTTACACATTCGATTCATGAGGTCCACGAATACTGCCGATGCATGTGTTAAGCCAAACGGCACTACAAGGAACTCGTAATGCTCGAAGCGAGTCCTAAAGGTCGTTTTAGGGATATTTTCTTCTTGTATTTGCAGTTAAGGACATCCTGACCTCAAGTCACTCTTTGAGTAGTAACTAGAACCTTACGATTGGTTCAATCATGCGCCAATCCTTGGCGAAGGATACCGGTCCTTGATATCCAATTCTCTGAAGTTGATGCCAATTAGAAACTGCCAACTTTCTTCGCGTGTCCTTAACTAAGGAAATCACGTCCTTAATTCCATCTTGGAATAGTAGCTGGGGCCTTGCAGTTGGTCGACAAGTCATCAATTCCCGCTAAGGGGTACCGGTTCTTGATGGTTAGTGGTCTATCCCCCCTGTAACCTATGCGTAACATTTTTTCTACATTAGTTCTTTTGAGTCCCTCTCAGATTAGACTGTGTACGCATGTAAAAAATTGTCATCCTACTTCCTAATGAATATCACTGGGGCTTCCCATGGTGAGAGGCTTGGCCTGGTAGATTTCCTCTGTCTAGCAGCTCTTGCAGTTGCATCGGAGGCTCATGTATCTCGGACGAAGCTAGTCGGTAAGGCGTCATTCAGCACTGGTGCCGCTCCTGGCACTAGGTTCATCCCAAGCTCCTCTTGTCGCTGTAACCTAGGCAATCCTTTGGGAAAGGCTTCTAGTATTTCCTTCACATCGAGGATGTCTTCTGGGTTTAGCTTCTTGGTCTCTTCACTGTCAACATGGGCAGGGTAGGCTATGCAGTCCGTTCGGAGGCGCTCCTGTGTTTCTATGGCCAATGTGAGGTGTCGCAGATCCACTGCCTTATGGGGCCTAGTACCCTTGCATCTATTGTAAGAAGGTTGTGTACTATAAGTGTTTCATCATTCGCAAGAGGGATGCGACTGATTTTCCTTATAACGAACAACCTCAGCTCTATACTTGGATATCCAATCCATGCTAACTACGATATCATGACTTCCCAAGTCAATGGTAATAGAAGGCTCCAACCTTCTAAGTTCCCAAAATACAATCCTTAATCATCTCTTTCCCTTAACTAACCTTCCATCCGCCAATACTAAAGAATACGGGACATCTATTCTAATCGAAACTAGGCCAAGCAGTTTCTTAAGTTCTTAAGCATACAAGATTAAAGTTGGTGCCAGTATTAATCAAAAATAGATGCATAAAGTTGGTTAATAGGGAACACACCCGTAACCGCATCTGGATCCTGGCATGCTTCACGAGCTTCGATAGTGATGACCCTTCCTCGCTTGGTTCTTCCTAGGGCAATCTTTCCTAAAGTGCCCTACTTCACCACATCTGTAGCAACCTGGAACTTTACCATTATCTCTTCCGTCTGGATCCTTAGCCCAATAGGCATCCTTGCTGTGCCCTTCCTTTCCACACCTTCCACACTTAGGCCTCAGACATCGACCTTCATGGTAAAAAATTGCATTCCTCGCATCTCGGCTTATTCCCCAAGTAAACCTTACCACCGGCCTTATTAGTGGCTCCATAAGCTTTCCTGCCACGAGGCGGGTTCACTTCCCTTCTTTTGTTTGCTTTAGAGCTTCCATAGCTGACTTGGGTGCCTATCTTTAGGTACGAAGACTTCCTCTTGTTATTGCCCGAAGACTCCACATGAGTCTCTTTCTTGTTTGCCTCAGATTCCGAAAACTTTCCTATACGTAGAGCTTCTTCAGTAAGAGTGACACTCAATTCGATAGCCTCTGTGATGGTTGGGGGCTTTGAGGCAGTAACCATGCTCATAATTTGAGGTGCAAGTCCCCAAATGAATCGCTCAATCCTCTTGAATTCCAGCTTGACCAAGTAGGGAACGACCCTAGACAAGTCGTGAAATCGTTGGACGTACTCAGAAATCTTCGGCCCGTCCATTTTCAAATTCCAAAACTCAACCTCAAGCTTCCGGGTTTCGGCCCTAGAACAGTATTTCTTCTCCATCATTTCCTTGAGCTCGTCCCGGTTCAGTGCATAAGCAGCATCTTCACCAAAGATCTGAACCTGAAGGTTCCACCAGGAGAGTGCGCCATCCAAAAACAACCCTGAGATAAAGGTAACACTCCGTTGGGGCGAACAATTACTCATTCTCAGAACGGAGTCAGTCTTTTCTGCCCAACGAACAAATGCAACGGCGCCTCCTGTGCCGTAAAAGTTCAATGGCTTGCAGTTCAGGAACTGTTTATAAGTGCAGCCAGTTGGAGGGTTACTTCCAAAAGTGCCACCACTGCGTTCAGAGCGGAGGACTTCATGTTGCGCTATAGCTTGGGAAATGCGCTCATTGAGTTCGGCCTTAGTTAACGTAATGGTGCACGTGTCACGTCTGGGCAACATTTTCTTCCGTCAAAAGGTATGGGGTAGGTTAGACAACATTCCATAATTGCCTATGAAGTATATATTGCCACAAGCAAACATGTAATCACCCAATATCACATGCATATATCCTCAACAATGTATAAGTAAGGGAACAACCACTGAGCTTTCATGTAGGCTTGGCAACTTGACTTATTGTTTGTAATGAGGAAAAAAAATGAACTCGAGACTTCATCACCTCGGTCATACAAGTTTCATAATCTGAAAGTGGTAGTTATTTTCCTTCTACGTTGGTTTTTCTTGGGTCTTTAGCTACACAAGACGGGTATGCTTTCCAATGGGTGGGGGTTGTGCATGTAGAGGTGATAGAGTGTGTAACGTCACTGAATCTTTCCCGCGTGAAATCGGTTCCCAAACGGCTCATAGACGGGTAGAAGTGTCAGACATAAAGTAGGCAAAGACAGGTTTCCTACTTTGTAGGGTGCTAAGGCAACTGTCTAGGTATTGTTCTACCAATTGAAGGTATGAACACCTAGAGATTATTTTTGGAGGGATGGTGATCATCAGCCGGACCCGCAGAGTCCACCAGGATTTCCATGCACTACAAGTCGTTATTATGTGGGCCCCCGTAATAATAAATTGTCTTGCACGGTCACCCCAACTTTCCCTCGTCCAAGCAGATGATCAATCAAAGAGGGAACACTACTGTCCTTATTCCTCTGACATGGAAATGACCATTGCGGTGGTCCACGCGCTAACATTTGTCATCGTTACGCGCGAATAAACACGATGATTAAACGTAATAGGAATAAGGAGAATTCCTAGTGGTTGGAGGGGCACCTCTAAGATGAATACTTCATCTTCCTAGTCCGGACAAGAGCGTCTTCAATCTTGTTTCAAAAACCACAGGGACCTCGTCCTGCTGATGAGGGTGTTGTCCAAGATAGCTTCATCGTGCGAGTAAAGAACAATAATAGGGTTCGGAGTCGAAGGCATCTTGTTCACGTCAATAATTATTTCGTACACTTTTACGTATATATATATCAATAAATAAATATCTTACTTAGCATGAACAGGCAAATAGAAACATCATATCACATATAACTCTCGTTTGTCCTTTCGAGGGGGTCATTTTGTCTTTGGCAAGTCTATCTCACATAGACTATGCCTTAATTGGCACCTTAATTTGGGGTATTCTACTCCCTACTAATGTCCGTGCCTTGTCTTTTCCTTGAAAAATGTTTGACTCATGGATCTTGACGCTTACGTGAATGCAATGAAAAACCTTTTTTGTAAAATGTTTTCGTGGGAGAGTCCTAGTGATTGTAGTCTAGACTCGAGAGGGAATCCTAGTTCACTACAATCGAAGCTCTGATACCAAACTGTCACACCCTGACTTTTGCGGAAGCGTAGGATATGTGACTGGTTTAATATCATTGCATTCAATCATAATAAACAACTAAATGATCAAAACGATGTTCATCCATTCATAAAATTTAAAGTATTACAAACACCGGTTATTTAAGTTTTAAAACACAACCTTCAACTAAGTCACAAACCAACAAAAATGGATGACATCTAAACTTGAAATCTACTTCTAGAAACAACACTCGTGCCCAAGTTCCAACCTGTTACCTGAAATACATGTAATTTTGGAAAACATCAACAAAAGTTGAGCGATTTCATGCGTTTTGTATGAGTACTGAAAACCTTGTAAACCTTTGAGAAACTCCTTTGAAAACGGGTATGAAAAACATTTATGAACAAATCAAATTAAAGTTTTGCAAGTACATTAAAACATGTGAAGACATAGGGAGCACTCGAAATGTGTAGACTTATACCCTCGTCGATTCCCTCGACTATGTCGAATTCCCCTTCGACTATGTCAATTCACCTTGACTATGTCAATTTACCTTGACCATGTCAATTCACCTTAACCATTGTCAATTCACCTCGACTGGGACACCGAAGCACTCAAGTGGTCACACAAGTACCATGAGTGGGGTTCGGCCGTACCCGTTAGATCTAACATTCGTCCCTAATTAAGAATTAATGGCATTTCAAATTCAATCTATGCTCACATGATCTAATTAACTCATTTCATATCGTTTAAACATTCGTAACATGTATTCCACCCCTGAGAGTTATAAAACCAAAAACAGTTAAGAGAAAAGGGGGACATGAGCTCACAGTTTTACGTTCTTCAATTCGACGTAACTCACGTTGCTACTAGTGTGCACGACTACCTACAACGTACTATGGTCTATTAGACGAGCGGGTCGTTCCTTGACTTACTATTAATTAGTGTCTTTGAGTTACGCTTCTTTATGTCTTCAACATTATTCCAAGTTATATAATTATTTGTTAAAATAATAAATATTTTAACTCAAATTATATTCATTAAATTTTGGAATAATTGTTATAGCAATATATTTTAACTTAATACTTTTCAAGTATTTACACTTGTAATTTCCTTCCCAAGGATGAGGGTATCTTATACTTGTATATTTTTGCCATGTATTTGAGGTCGTATTCCGGTATGTATTTATACGTACGAGAATACGTATCTTTATTGTATTTATTAAGTATTCTTATACTTAATTTCGTATTAATTATTCCGGAATATTATCTTTAATAAAAGTTCACCAATATATATTTCCAAAATATATATTTCAATAAATATTACTTAGAAAAATTATCTATAATTTTCCTTTGGCAAAATATTTGTATTTTCATGTAAGTTCCAAAAGTAATATATTTTCAAGTCTAACTTAGAAAATATATATATATATATATATATAAACTTATCTTTCTCCAAAAACGATATATTGCATATTTAACTGAGAAAATATATATTTCACCCAAAAAATATTGTATTTCATGTTTGTTGAGAAATTATATATTTCTTTCAAAAATAATATATCTTCTAGAAATTTCCAGAAAAATATATATTTATACTTGCCAAAAATAATATATTTTTCTCTTGTCAAAAATATGATATATTCTTGTAGTAATTATAAAAATCATATTTTTATTCACTTGGTGTCCAAAATATTATTTACCAAAATATACATATGAATATTATTTCCGGAGTATTTTGTAAGTTATATTCTCTAGTTCGGTTTCACCAATATTTTGTGTATAACTTGTATATTCATATTCTTGGAATTTTGGTAATATTTTGGATTGTAATTTTTTTTTGGGTATTTTGATGAGTTATATTATTTCATGTCCTAAAATAATATAACTAATACACAAAATATACAAACAATCACACACATGGTGACTTCTGAATATATATTAAATACATATTAAGTCACTTTTATTTAAAAAAAACCAACATCCAATATTTATATTTTGTAACAAAAATTATGGCAAACTTTTATGTGAAAAATCCATGGTTTAAAATACACTTGTAAATATTTATTTGGAAATATTTTTCTAAGTGTTTAATTTTTAGAAAATTTTTGCCATAGTTTCCCCTAAAAATGGAGGTTTCCATGCTTTCAAAGCATATCATTTTCTTTTAGAATCATCATCATTTATCAACAAATCATTTAAGACTTACCATGTGCCAAAAATAATATATTTACACTATGACATGAACTTGAAACTTTGTAAAAATTTGTAGTAACTTAGTATGCTATTTAGTAGGTTAAGTTACCCTTAAAAACATAGTTTATAATTTATAAAACTCATCCTTGAAGATTTTAGTTTTTCACAACTTGTATGAAGATTTTCTAAAAATACTTCTTCTTGTATTTTTCTTGTTAACAATATGTTCCTAGCTTTGATTTAACACTTAAAACATATTTACTTCCTTTAAACACCATGATCATGTTAAATCTTTTAGTAAACTTTAGTTTTTTGAAAATATTATTCTTGAAATCATCATCTTACAAGTCTTATAACATGTTTCATACTTTATTATTCATAAAAAACAACTTCATTGCTCAAGTTCATGTTTACATATAGGATGATCATTATGATTTTCTCAAGATCTATCCTTATACTTGCTAGATCATGTGTTTAATCATCATCTAGCAAGGTTCTTATGATGATCAACATCCTGAACACAGGAGATCATCATTCAAGTACACTACATAAACTTAAAACAACTTGATCTTCATGTTTTAGAGCTTTATGTTCATGTTTATGCTTATGTTTCTTCATGATCTTTATATTTAACAACTTATATCATCTTTTAACCAACATAATATGAAGTAAAATGAGATCACAAGAGTCTTACTACTAGCACAAGGCTAGGGATGATCAAGAGAAGAAATAGAGTGGATAAAAGCAACTGGTGAAGGTCCTTCAAGTTCTGTTGCTTGGAACCTTCTTAGATAGGCTCCTTACACCTTAGAAGCACCATGGATTGGATTGTCACACCCCAACCGATGGCGGAAACATCGGGGTATGGCACTGAGCGAAACAGATTGTCCAGAAGTTTCCATAACAATTACCATTACCAATCAATTTAAAGTAACATGTCCCATACCATGTCTCAAAAGGTAAAACAAATTATTACAGACAAAATCTAGGCAAATAGTTCTATTCCGATAACTCAGATTTTTCAAATAGAGCAATTGTTTACCTGCTTCTAGAGACTCTTGAGTTCATTTGTCAGACAACTATTTGTTGGCCCCTAGAGCCTTATTCTAGCCTTGATTTCCTAGCAGATAAGCATCCTAAGAACCTGTCACATACGTTAAAATAAAAGTCAATACACATAGTGTAAAGGTGAGCATACAAGTTTGATAATAGCATATAGAGTTCGAAAGCGTTACTCATAACCAACACGTACACAGAGTGAAATGAGGCATGTTAGTTATCGACATGAACCTATCGATACCAATGACTGTGGGTTGACTGCCCAAGGCAGTTCATAATACATGATCACCACTGTAATCCATGCAAATAATTGTCCTTAACAACCCCCGAGTGAACAGGTGCTGAGTCCAAACTAATAGTACTACCGTTGCTAAGGCAGGTAGACAACATTCCATGTGTAAACATAACAAACAAGCATTCATTTAGTCACGTATAACATGCGGTAACGGTTAGCGTTTAAAGTATTGAGTAGTGTGTTCGATGTGTTTTAGAATAAGTAACGTATGTAACACCTAAAAGTGCGTAAAGCAAAAAGGGATCGAGTATACTCACAGCGATGATGGATTGAAGGGAGCGCTAGGGATTAGGGTTAGCCTGATCAGAACGATAGCATAACGATAAGCGATGCGTAAAACGATGCAAGGTGTAAGTGGCTCGGACAAAAGTTCGGTCAGCTGGTAATCCGATCGGACAGCCAGTTCGTGCGGATGACAACCCGTTCAGGTGGTTATCCGGTCGGACGGTAGTCCGGTCGGATGACTATTCGAGTGGATTGTTTCTTCCTCTGAGAAGGATGTGTTTGTGTATGATGTCTTGACCTTTGAAGTTTTCGTTGTAGCATTTCGTAAACATTGAAGTATCTCTACCTTTCAAGTCGGTCGATCGGATGGTCAGTCGTGCGGATGACAATCCGCTCGGATGGTTATCCGGTTGGACGGCGACTCGAGTGGCGAGGTTACTCAGTGAGAACAAATTTACAGCAGGGCGGTCACTCGGTCGGATGCCCATCCGAGTGGGTGGCAACCCTGTTGTTGAACATGTTAAAAATTGTTTAAGTGTTAAAGTCCAAGTATCTCATGATCCGAAGAGTAATTCGGTCGGATGATAGTCCGATCGGATAGTAACTCGTTCAATACTCAGACTTCAGACAAAATTGGTTAAGTGTGGGACCCAAGATGTAGGTCGTTCGGACAGCCGGCCGCTCGGATGGCTATCCGTTTGGACAGTAGTCCGATCGGATAGCACTCCGTCCTGGTCGTTCCGTTCGTCTTACACTTGGTCGTTTTGATTGTTTGTCGTTTTATCGAGACGCTTTGATAACGTGTTGACCAACAGAACCCCATCTTGTCCCAAGTGACCAGATCAAACAGGAATCACCCTAGTTCAACCAGTTAACCGGTTCAAGACGGTTGTTCTTGGTTAACCCGAAGTCGGTGGTCTCGTGAGTAGAATCCAGATCTTGAGCTAGCACAACACTGAGAATGAGTAGAAGACTAGATCCAGGTCCGATCCTATTGGTTTTGAGTGCATTGAGTGTAAAAGAGTTGAAAGAAAGTTATAAACCATCTTTCAATCCTTTTTCACCATGAATGTATTTAGATCTATGCAAGATCTTTGTTTATTTGTGTGGAAACCGGTTAGATCTAAGTTGTTCTTGGTGGGTTGAGGCCAAAACATGAAGTTCATAAGAACACCATGATGATGTCATCCTAGAACACCTAAAATCTAGTGATTTCACGGTTAAAAGTTAAGATTCAAAAGATAGAAAGGTGTAGGAGTGCGTGTAGATTAAGGAAGTACAAGATTTAGGACGAGATCTTACCGGAATTGGGAGAAATCGAAGAAAAGGTAAGGAGCACGAGCTGTTCGGACGTCAATTGCCAAAAGTGTTAACTTATGAGAGTGACATGGGGTATTTATAAGATTCCCAAAATGGAAAGGGGAAGGTCGGTCGGATGTCATCTCGATCGGATGTCATCTCGGTCGGATGGCAACCTGGCACCACTATCAAGTGGCAGCCCGGTCGGATGGCACTTGGTTCGGGTGTTTGGTGCGACGACTTTTGCTGTTTCGATTACAATTGCGAGCGATTCGATGCAACATAGTTTCCTAGTCAAATTACTTTTAATCCCAACTGCTCATATCTCGCACTATCTCTTCTCCACTAATTATCATACCATTTCGATTTCGATTGCGTTTTGATTGATTACCACACATAACATAAATAAACATGCACAAGTAACACATAAGGCACACACACGTATAAAAATAATCAAAAGCGTAATTCGAGTTGCGAGTGCTTTTGCGATTCGATGTTGATTAAATTAGATTGATTAGCGTTTAGTTGACTTTATCGCATTGTTACTTCCTATAGTTCACAGTCGTACATCGATTAAATAGCGAATAACATACGTCGATTACTGTGATTATTGACACTTACTTCACATAATACAACTAAAATAAACACATAAAAGAAATTCACTAAAAGTCAAGTTGCGAAATCGATCGTTGACCTTGACCTTGACTTTGACTTCAGAAACATGGGGTGCTACATGGATGGAGATGGATTGAAAATGAAGGTTGTATGGAGGGTTGTTGTGGCCGTGAGCTAGAGGGGAAAGGAGGAGAAGTGATGTTGTGTTGTGTTGTGTTATGAGTGTTAGAATGTTATGGACTAGGATCTTGTGGATACTTATAATTACTTCCAACATTAAGAAAGCATATGGTATATTTGCTTAGCATATTCTCAACATAATCTTATAAAATATATCAAGAAAATCAAGGGTGGGACCCATGTCCCCTAACCGTCCAGCATGGGGGGGTGTAAAGTGTAACTTTTAATGGTTAGTTACTTGATTTAGTTAGGATTCAATGGTGCTAGTTAGGTATTTTATGCATTTAATGTTTATTAGATGTAATATGATGTTTGGTGACCATAACTAGCTTTGTAACACTAAAACAATGCTTTTATTAAAAATTTGATGTTTCGGGTAGTGTCCGATTGTTCGTTTCGTTACTGTTCGTTAAAGTGCTAAATTGCGCAGTTTAGTGTGCTTTATGTTATCTTTTATGACAGTTTCGATTCTCGACACTTAGGAAAGCATTCAAGACCATTAAATCATAATTCTGTATTATATTTAATTATTAAAAGCTGAATTTTTGCTGAATTTATTTATTTTCTTCAGAATTTTGCAGTTTTAGTGTGTTTCTGGCACTCTCCGGTACCTATGTTATCTCTAGGAAGGCAATTTTGTAATCCCTACTTTCCTACACACTATATTAGTGTAACACTTGGTCCTGGGGCTTATTCTGTGTCTTAACCTCATGTCTGTCTAAGTACTGAACTCCCGCCAGTACCTCTAGTTTATCTGACAACTGTGCTTACTCTACTCTGTGCATTCATAGATCTATATTGGGTTGCATGGAGTAATGACAAAAGTCTTGCAACATGAAATACCATTGTATGTATATAATAAAAATCAGAAATTCATTCGTCTTATAAACTAGATCATGCATAGTCATTAAAGCACATATTACCGTCTAATTATTGTACGGAATGTACGGAAAAATGCAGTTGTCACATGTCCAATGGTGAAGCTTATCAAGTAGTGTATACAAAACCCCATATACCGGCAGTAATTGAAGATTACAAAGACTTAATCACTATAATTATAAATTTGAAAACAAGTAGTGTTTTGAAAACAATTTGGTAAAAAGATAATGACTCACATTGCAAGTTTAAATGGTCAGAGCCTGCCTACTGATTAAGCTGGTAAACCTAGTTAAATATACAATGCAAACGAAACTAGGTTTGTAACTTAATTCAACATTTACGATAATTCATGAGATCAAAACCCTCACAATGAATGACAAAGTATAGCCCGAATTTAGGCAACACTTAAACATCTATCAGATCGGTTTTAATCGATCGAACATTGTATCGTAGCAGTGATCGAGTTATTACCCCGTTATCTTAGCAGCGTGTCAATACTACAAAGTGTTATTTGAACAAAAAGAAAGCGATTTTGAAGAAAATTTTTGACAGGTTTGAACTGCCTATGCACGTCCAATTTATAGCAATTTTAACAGTTTCTCGCAGCCCGCGATGACCTGATGGCAATCCTCGCGCCCCGCGAGAGCCGGCCTAGCTATGGCTAGGGCTGCCGTGTCACCCCCTAGGCTCGCCACGTGGACGACGCGTGTCCCTGATCGTTATCCGGAGAATCCCCAGGCTGTCGCGCCCCACGATGTATTGCCAAATTGGTTTTGCAACCAAAGGATTTATGCAGTACATGTAGCTGCTGCAATATATTCTACTTCAACGGTTGAATTTGACATATCAGTTTGTTTCTTGCTTTGCCAGGAGATTAAGGCATTGCCTAAATACTAACATCCCTTTGTTGTTGACTTTCTTGTTGTCAAACATCCTGCAATGTAACTATCTAAACAGCCAACTAACTTAAGATTGTCATTAGTTGGATATCAGATTCCTAGTGTTAGAGACCCTTTTAGATATCTGAATATCCTTTTCGCGGCAATTAAATGTGTCTCTCTTGGAGAGGCTTGATATGTTGCACAAACACAAGTGGCAAACATGATTTATGGTCTTGATGTAGTGAGATACATCAATGACTCTATCATACACCTATACAAGGTTTGATCCACATGTTTTCCATTTGGATCAAAATCCAATGATTTGGATGTACAATTTTCTAAATCAACTTTCTTTTAAAAAGCTTTCACATATTTTTTTTTGATGTATAAAAGTTCCTCTTTCAAGTTGCTGAACTTGTAAGCCTAGAAAACATTGTAATTCTTCCAAGGCACTCATTTCACACTTTGATGTCATTAGATTTTGAAAGGCTTCACACAGTTTTTAATTTTTTGATGCATAGACGATATAATCAACATAGATTTGTGCAATTGTCAAGTCTCTTCCTTCCTTTTTTTGATTTATCAATTCCCCTCCCCACCCTCTCTTAAAGTTATTATTAGTTATAAATTAAGTTAGAGTTTCATACCGTGCTCTTGGAGCCTGTTTAAGTCCATACGAAGCTTTATCAAGCTTGTAGGCATAATTAGGATAATCAGCGTCTTCAAAGCCAGGGGATGACACACATAGACCTCTTCATTGATTTTCCCTTAGAGAAATGCACATTTGATATCCCTTTGATACACTTTCATCTTGTGAGTTATAGCAAATGCAAGAAACATCTTGATAGCCTTCAATCTGGCCGAAAGTTTCATCATAGTCAATCCATTCTTCTTGTTTGTACCCCTGAACCGCTAGCCTTCCTTTGTTCTTTACCACAATACCTCTTTCATCTGTTTTGTTCTTGAATACCCATTTGGTTCCAATGGGACACTTTCCCTTTGGTAATGGTATATGCTCCCAAACTTCTTGTATTTTGAATTGAAGCAATTCTTGCTGCAAAGCCTCTACCTAGCTGCTATCTTTCAGGGAATCTTGATATTTTAGAGGTTCATTCATGGACAAAAACCAGTAAATAAACAGATGTTTGTTGTTTGGCTCCTTCTAAGGACTTCTTTACTCATATCTCCTATGATTTATTCCTGAGGATAAAACTTCAAGAAAGGGTGCCCTCCTACCTAAGGTACAATGTTTGTGATGGTGTTTGAAGAGATGGGTTTAGATTGATCATTTGAGAAGTTATTGGGTGTATCAGAGAATCGTGGTGGTGTCATTGAACCAAGAGGTACAGTAAATGAGTTATCAGTAGTTTGAGGCTCAGAACTACTGATAGGTGAATACTCAAATGAGACATCAGCAACTGCCGAAACTGTTGTGCCAAAGTCAAAGCTGACTTTAGTAGTTTGATTTTTCTTGTTTGTGGATGACAAAGGCTGTATGAAGACCTATGTTCTATAATCTACTGTTGCATCTTCAACAGTTTGATTGACCCTGGAAACTGTTGGATCATTTCTTGGTTCAAATTTTAGGATATCCAGACCAAATAATTCAGTAGGAATGGAAGGTATCTTGAGTGTGGATAATTCATTGAATTTTACATTTAAAGTCTATTCTATCACTTTTGTTCTAGGGTTGAACACTCTGTAGACTTTTTCAACTGAAGAGTACCCAATAAAATAACCATAATCTACCTTGGCATCAAATTTTGATATGGAATCTTTTAAATTCAAAATGAAGCAACGACACCCAAATACTCTGAAGAGAAATTGATGGCTTGATCTTTTAGAGCATTTCAGAGGTAGTCTTTTGATGTCTTTGATTGATTAGAACCATGTTTTGCACATACCCATCAGTATTTACTACTTCTGCCTAGAAGGAAAGTGGTAAACCAGAATCAGGTAGCATGGATCTTACAGCTTCAATTAGAGTTTTGTTCTTTCTTTCTACCACACCATTTTGTTGAGGAGACCTAGGCACACTAAATTGTCTTACAAACCCTTTGGATTCACAGAATGTCTCAAGTATGTGATTTCTAAATTCCGTTCCATTGTCACTTCTAAGAACTTTAACAGGAAGATCATAATGCTTCTCTGCCATCATAATGAAGTTCTTTATGATCTCAACAGTTTCATCTTTAGAGTGTAAGAAGTAAATCCATGTGAATCTTGAATAGTCATCAATAATGACTAAACAATATCTCTTCTTGTCCAGACTCATTATCTTAACAGGCCCAAATAGATCAAGATGAAGCATCTGAAGACATCAAGTGGTTTTGGATTCTTCAATGGATTTGTAGGAAACATTATGTTGCTTTCCTTTAGGACAACAGATACAATGTTGATCACATTTGAACTCTTTCTTAGATATTCCCCTTACAAGACCTTGCTTGGATACATCATTGATTATTTATAAGTTGATATAACCTAACCTCCTATGCTACAGTTCAGTTTCCTTTGTAGTGAGAAAATAGAAATACACTTTATGGCATGTGGTTATTTTTCGGCATATCAACTGCATACACATTTCCACTTCTGTTGGCCACAAGTTGAGCATCATTGGAAATTGACACTCAATTTTTTTCACAAGTTCAAGGCCAACAATTTTACAATAGTTTTTAGATAAGATTGTGACATATTCTTTATCACACATATGTGACATGGAAGGTTGAATTTCAAATTATCAACAAGGTTGACATTCTCAAATTCTAGTTTTCCAGCATTTACATAACCAGGCCTTAAGATTTTTCATTTAGAGTCATATCCAAAGGATATATCAGATCCACCATGGGCTCTATAGTGAGAAAGAAGTTTCTTACAACCTGTCATGTGTATAGATCCCCCATTATCAACATACCACAAGTTATCAAAGTGAGAGAATCCATTTTTGATAATTTCATTTGCGAAGACAAGTGCCAGATTAGCAGACATGACTTTTGAAAATTTACCAATGGTTCTTTCGAGAACCTTATAGATGAGTTTTTCATTTAGAAAATCCTTAGATGTAATGAGTTCATATGCGATTACAAGTTGCTTGAAGTCGGCAACAAACATGGCAAGATTATTATTGTTGGGAACATCACCAGACATACTAGTCAAGTCTACAAATTTTTGAGTGAAGAAACTTTGATGACTTGAGTCTAATGAAAGGTAACCAATACTTTGAGAAATTGCTGGTGCATGTGTTTGTGACACAATTTGTGTAGATGTGGAATCTTGTGGGGGAACATGTGACATTTTAGCTTGATAATATTGATTTTGACCAGGTAAATGAGCATACAGATCAGATGTTGGCATAGGTGTGTGAGAAAAATGGGCTATAGTCAGTGTGTTTGGATGAGGGGTAATTTGGGAAAAACTTTGATATGAGTTTTGTGAATTTGATTGATTGGTGAGATAGGATATGAGACTAAGGATGAGGAATCTAGAGTGGGATTTATGCATTCTCTTGCAAACTGCCTTAGTCTATGACACTTATAGCACTCTACTCTAGATTTATCCCTTTCAAATTTGCCTCTTCCTACCCGTTTTGTTGTAAATTTTTGTTTTAAAACACAATAGGGAAAATTGGTCTAGAATATCAAATTCTTCTTGATCAATTGGATACTTAGATTTTTAATCATTCGTCATCAAAACAAAATTCCGGTTCCCATCATATGATGTGTTGTGTTGAGTTGAGAATTGAAACCAATAGTTATATCAACAAAGTGATCATACCCCAAGTTTTTTACACTGTTGGATGATGATGTCTCATCAGGGTTGTATTACCAAAAGTGTAATTATGAGTAGTTTTTCCTGAAGACATCAACTTTTGTTTCTGATCAAGCTCTCTCTCATAGGTGAGGAGTTTACGATGAAGTTGCGTCAGAGTTATCTCTCTGAATCTGTGACTCAGAGTCGAATTTATATAAGTTTGATCTGCAAGGTTTAGCTCACTAATCAGGCATTTAAATCGCTCAATTTGTTGAGTTATGGATTCTCCCTTGATATGAGTGAATGTTTCATATTGCTGATTCAAAATCTCCCTAGTGTTCTCCTGAACCTCATCTGTACCACCAAATTGTTCATTCAAAGAATCCCACAACTCCTTAGCATTCTCACAATGGAGCAATCCAGCATAGATTTCGTTGGGTAAGGCCATGGCCAGTATCTCCAATGCCTTAGCATTGAGCTCTAACTTTTGGAAATCCTGCTCGGAGTTATTAGTGGGTTTCTTAGGAATATTAACATTTGGTATTTTGGTACTCGGTATAGATGGAACATGAGGGTCATATACCACAGACCTCCAGCAACATGTGTTCTACTGTGATAAGTGGTGACCCATCCTTCGTTGCCATATCTTGAATTCATGATAAATGAGCATCGGAGGCTTGTTTACCAATCCAGTATTGTGAGGATCATGATTGACATCTATCTGAATTCTATTGAGTTTTTCTTAGAAAACATAGTATCAAAACAATTGAATCTTTCGACTGGTCTAATTCTTCTCTAGTCCTTTGATCACTCAATCAGTTATCAATATGAGCTATTTTATCTTCTAAATCAACGGTGAAGTCAATTCAGTGTAACCTTGCTCTAATACCAATTGTTAGATCTAATAGTGTGTGTGTGTGTGTGTGTACTTTTGATAAAACAGTTGAAAAATATGGAAATTCAACCAAACAGTTAAAATAAACACATCATCATAAACACAATGGATTTTGGAATGATTGTATAATGATTTCATTGAATTCAGAATGTTTATAATTCAATCAACGATACAAAAGTACTCTCCCTCACCAAGTTTACTATCTCTCACTTAGTTCTTCTGCCTTTTGACTCTAAGTGTTAACTATTACATTGACGGAGATAAACTATATATAGGAGGAGAGAACTAATGGTGATGTCACCATGAAAACGGCTTTAAACAACCTATTAATTAGTGTAACTACCAACAGTTAACAAAACTGCTAGATAGTTACCAAAGACATTGTTACACTGAAACTACAGTAAACAAAGAGAAAATAGTTGGATTCCTAAAACTGCTGGAAGGATTTAAGCACTTTTGGAATCTGGTACTTTTGGTCCTGTATTGACTTGTTGACTTGGTCTTTTGGTCTTCAGCCTTGACTTTGTTGACTTGAATGTTGATAGTTGACCCGTCACTTTGATAATCCAACACTTTGTACTTTGTCTTCTTATTTGTTTGATCAGCAATTATGTTCCAGTAGTTTGGGTGATTGTTTGGGAAGCCTTCAAGGGGGGCGGGGGACTTCTGGACTTGCAATGGTACTTCAACTTATTCCAAACTTTTGTCTATCTTTGCAAAGACATCAGAAATATGTTTCATGAAGGTTGAACATCTGAGCATCATCAAAAGAGCAAATCTTACTCACACATCAAAAAGATAACACTCCAGATCAATGCTCATATGTTAAAATGTACATATCCTTACCTATATGAGGAAGAGGTAAAACCCATCGCAGGTATACCCTGTTGTTGAGATTGCATTTGTGGCTTCTACTCTTCTGATTAATCCCGTTGGATCATAGACTGACAGTAGAAACATAAGTAAGACTACCTTGTAGGCAACAACACTATATTTTCTATAAAGTCATAAAAGCTCGAAGTCCCTAGTACCAACAAAAGGGGGCATCATAGTCTATCCATGTGGTAGTTTCTACCTCACACAAACTGATGATACAACCACCTCTGATGGGGGAGCCGATGACTTCATTAATTTGGATGATGCCTATTATATGAAAATTGAGAATTTGATGGAACCAGCTCAGAGCTGAGGTCTCCATTCTCAAGCAGATGGTCACCAACATGCCTCAAGCAAAGTTCAACTAAGCCCAAAATATATCTAACAACTGACCTCTTTACAAAAGGAGTTTGCATACACTAAACTGATAATCACTAAAATAGCAGCCACCTGCCACAGTATGGGTGCTATCCACTATTTCCAAAAAACTACTGGTACCAAAAAAGGGAGAATGGGCTTACTTAACAAAACTATTTTTCAAACCCATTTTCAAGAGACACAAAAGAATGAATTGGGAAAACTTTCAAGAAAAAGATAGTGTTCCTTCCACCTATCCCAAAAATTTCAACCTGACATCTTCTAAAAGCTTTCATCAATCACTCGGGAGATAAAGAAGTGTCAAGGCAGTAGGACAATAAGAGTTAAATGTTTGTACTTCCAGAAAGCTTAACATCAAGTTTATTAAGGGATAGGATTAATCATTAAACTCGAAACTACCGATTAAGAAATACAAGAAGCATATCAAAAATAGAATGTTTAGTAGTTTTAGAAATCTAACACTTCACGAAAATATGAAGTAGCTCAAAAGAAGTGTTGCCTACTCATGAATTTTAATGGTAAATCATGTGTTGATAAAGGTGTTAAACCTTAAATATTTCCCACATCTCTCAGTTGCTTAAGAATAGAGTCGCGATCCTTTGTTTTTCTTCTAAGGTCTAAATAGTTGCCTCCAATCTTCCCTAACCCTGAGATTGTGAGATTCCAAGCACTTAAAAATTAAAAGATTTGATGATCATGTTCAAAAAAACCTTTCTCTGAGGTCAGGATGGATGACCATGATGAGGAAAAGGAAATGTCCAGAGCAACACTTGAAGCAAAATATTTCTACGACTCTTCATCAACAAATAATAGAATAAAAGATAGACCCTAATAAATGTGATTTTAGCATCAACAAATCTAGGGGAGATTGTTGGGTTATGTAAGATCTGCTAATGATGATGAAAGCTAAAACCCAAAGTAACCATTTACTTGCTTGTGGAATAAGGTTGAAGCATTAATCAAAGTACTAGAAGTTCCCCCCCCCCCCCCCCTTGATAGCTTCATAAACAACCAACCAAAATAGCTGGAAATGAACAACTGGATTGTAAGTCCCGTAAAGGATCTTTCAATGATATCAAACTTAATCTTGTGTGAGTACGGAAAACAAACACAAGATGATTCAAGAATGTTAATAACCAAAACAAGAATAAATCAAACACAAACCAGAACTTGCATTCACTGATTAGAGGATGACTGATACAAGAACACACTTGGTTTCGGCTGGCTATGAGAACACACAAACTGATCTGATTGGTCTAGATGAATGAGCTTGCTTTGGTTATGTTGCCTGTGTTCCATGTGCCTTTTCTGACCTCTTAGGTACCTGTTGATTTAGAACTAGCACATGTATGAGATTTAGACTGATGATGATTTTCGTCTTTTATATCCTTTTCAAGTTTGTTTTCAAAAGACGATTCAACTTTGATTTCTTTTTCAAGAAAATTATCTTGTAATTTAACATCTAAAGTGACCACCTCTTCCTTTTCAAAATTTTGTTCAGTTTTAGTTTCAAAAGATGTAAAAGTTTCATCTACACATGAGTCATGTGTGTTCAAGAGTGGTTCACTTGCAACTTCGGTTTTCAAAGTGGTCCCACTAGATTCAACATTAGGGACTTCTACTGAGACAGATTCAGAAGAAAAATCAAAACATTGTTGATCTTCTTGAGAAGGAGTTTCAGTGGTCTCACTGAATGCATCATGAGGGACCTCCCGTGTCACACTATCAGTAGCTGTAAAGTTAGAAGCATCACAATCATTAACAACTGAAAAACAATCATCATCACACACAGTATCTAAATGTTCATCACAAGCATTCACATTCTTGCCTAAAACATCAGGCCTAAAGAAGACAAAGAACCCAAAAAATTAACAAAGTTTTGTCCTAAAACATGATCAGAATTAGGTTCATTTATTGAGTTTTCAGAAAAATCAGATTTTGAGTCTGGTTCATCCCCAAGTACATCTTCACTAGTTACTTCAGTTACTTCATCTGCACGGGAAGACGAAGCAATAGTATCATTTACACCTTTAGAAACAAACGTGATCGGCTGAGTTGCTCGATTCTCAACAGGTTTACTGTTGATCGATGACTTATCAGTTTTTGGACCGTAAGTCATCGTATCCTCATTTACCAATTCCTCTACAATGAAAGGCAAGTAGGTGTAGTTATGATTGTATGGAGGAGGAACTTGGTTGTAAGCCAAACCACACCCTTTCTTTTTCTTATACTCTAATTGGAGGTCACATAGATTTTTGACCAATTTACTGGAAGACTCATAATTTTTAATATTGATTTCATTAATTTGATATTTTTTGTTTAATATCTTCCAGTTCCTTGGTCAAAACACATACTTTTTCTTTAACCTCCAAGTAGTAGCATGTCTTTACACTCAGATCATCTTTCAGTCGAATAATGTCCTTTCATTGAGCTTTCATTTTTTCTTTATAAAGCCTTTCATTTTTTTGTTAAAGAAGAATTATGTCTTTTAGTAACGTTATAGTCTTGGATTAGCTCAGCGTTGTGTAAACGGTATGCCTCAACTCTACCTCTATATTCAGGAGTACAGAAAACAGAACTTACCTATTCAGCAGTGAGTCCATGAACAGGAGCTGACAGAATCTGAGTCATGAAAGCCAAGTTTTTGGTAGATTTATGATCCTCGGGTGCTGAAGTAGATGTTTGATCCTCATGTGCTGAAGTCATGAATGCAAATATTTTCTGAGGGAGTTTGATTCTCTGGAGCTACAAGGCTCAGCTGTTGGATCTCTGTGTTCCATCAAAAGTTGACTCAGGTTGAACCACCAAAGCAGAACTGGGAGCACTTCCACTAGCAGTAGTGGTAGTGGTAGTATTTGTTGTAGTAATTGCTCTCTCAGTGTTCCTTGTGGCAGGTGGAGCTGGAGTTTAATTCCTGTTGACTAAAGGCTTTGTGCAATTCCGTGCCAAATGACCTGGTTCATAAAAATTGTAGCAGCGCATCTGAGACTTGTCAAAAGGTAGCCTGGTTGGTCCTGAAAAAGTAAGATGTTGCCATTTTTTTCTTCCTGTTTTTCTCACGAAGTGTTTTGTCCTAAACGCCGTCATTGCCATCTGCCATGTGATATCCATTTCTTCCACATCCTCTGGATGCATTTGATCCAAGTCATCCATAGAGAATTTTGGAGGATCTACTTTACTTGCAACAAAAGCTTTTAGATAGTTTATAACAGAGGCAGCGATGTCCAGATTCTCCTTAGACTGTTGCGAGAAGAAAGCAATCATCTCATTCTTGACAGTTGGATTTGTTGACGCAGCAGCAACTATGGATGAGGTGACAAATGGAGCTGGAGTGCCAGAGTAGTGAACATTAGCAGGTGTTGGAGCAGCCTTAGCAGATGTCGAACTGCTAAACATTTGAAACCCAGCTTGTGTCATGAGAGCAGCATTGTTGTTTGAAGCAGAGGGTGTTGCGGAGAATCCAACAGCTAGCATACTATTCTTGTAATTTGTTTCCCTCTGTTTGTCATCTAGCTCACACGCCTTGATATGAGAAATCATCTCTGATAAGCTGCATCTAGCAAGATCTTTAGTTTTCTTGATCATGGCTACATGATGATCCCAGCTTTTTGGTAGGGCATTTAGAAGTTGTCTGTTGGTTATAGCATTTGTCAAGGGCAGATCTTCCAAGAAGGGAAAATGGGCTAAAGAGCTACCATATGTCCTTTGGGCAGATAGGACAACTCCAAAGAATGCCACAAGCCAAACTCCATTCTCCCTAGTCTTTGGAACTGAGGCAGTGTTCCCTACAGAAATGGTGGTTTCTACAGCAAGAACAAGCATCTGTGATCCTGAAGCAAATGCGAAAAACATGATTCAAGACCTAGACACTATAGATGACCTCAGAGATTTAGCAAGAATGAGGATGGCTAGCTACTAACAAAGAGTGGCTGGATCATACAACAAGAATGTCAGGGTTAGAAGATTTCAAGTTGATGATTTGGTGTTAAGGAAAGCATTCCAAAACACTACAAATCCATCTAATGGCAAACTAGCACCAAAGTGGGAAGGCCCCTATTTAATAGAAGCAAAAGCCGGAAAGGGGGCATATTGCTTGCTAACCATGGATGGTAATCTCATACCAAGAGCTTGGAATGTTATTCATCTCAAGAAATACTTTATGTAAGAAGGATCGGGGATCCTCAGCGATTCTAATATTCTGATTTAGGATCTAGGATCCTCAAAGGATATATGATCCTTCCTTTGGTAACATTTTACTTTCATTTTCATTCATTTTATACTTATTACTCATTACGAGGCAAAGATGTTAAACATTTAACATCTATTTTCATAAAGTTTAAGCTTTGTTGGTGCTTTGAATGTCTGTTGATTACATCTTACTCAAGTCTTGTGTCTAGATAGTTTGAATGAACACACAATAGGGTTTAAATTAGGGTTTTTACATGTTTATCTTGTAGATTTCGCTTGAAAGGGTTTATATGTGTTTCAAGCAAAATCAACAACAGGAGATTTAGCTTGAAATGGTTCAAGTGAAATCATGATTTAGCTTGAAATGGTTCAAGCGAAATCAACAGGACTATATATAGGTTTGTGTGTGTCATTTGTGTAAGACTTGGTCATTGTGTGAGAGACGAAGTGCTGACGGATTTGTATCAGATTACTTTGTAAAAGCACGAAAATCAATTAGAAAAGAAAGATTAAAAGGAAACTAGCTGTTATGACTTTGTTTACGTTGATTCCGCCTTCGTACTCAAAGATGAACTGCCTTAACTGACGTTTCAAGGTCGTAGAACGGTCCAACAAGCTTTTACAGAGTTGTTATCATTTTATAGAAGATCAAAGTGGTTGGTCAACTCTCCAAAGTTTTTAGGTTTATCCCTAGTTTATGGGCTTGTCCCCGGTTAAGGTATCTTATACCTTCTAAGGTTTAAAGGTTTTCATCTTTCACACGAATTGGGTTTTGACACCCCGCCAGTAGTGCACGTTTATCCAAGTATGGTTCGAGCAATGGGACCAGTACACGCTTAGTGACTGACAATTTCATTGTTGTTGGCCATATGTAGGATCTCAAGTCTAATGGTAGATGTACCATACATCTATTATCCTAAGGTTTCTAACGTTTTCACATAAGCTAAGGTTTTAGCATTTTCATGTCATTTACGTTAGGAAAGTCGCTAGTTTGGGGCAGACCCCAGTTTACACCCGTTTATTTGGGCTTGTCCTCAGTTTTTTGCGCTTGTCCCTAATTATGGGTTTGTCCCCAGTTATTTGGGCTTGTCCCCAATTTATTTGGGCTTGGCCCCAGTTTGTTTGGGCTTGTCCCCAGTTGTTATTGGTTTTTCCCTAAATTGTTTGGCTTAGTCCCAAGTTCATTTTTCTTACACAATCTTGGAGCTTTAAAGTTTTGCAAGTTCCGACAATAAGGATCCCGGATCCTTAAAGCTTTAACTAATTTTCACAATTTATTTGTTCAGTAATAACTTATAAGGATATAGAATCCTAACTTGGATTCTCTGGTATGTTTTATCCTTAACTTTGTCTATGTTGCAAGTTATTTTTTACCCTTTCCAGTTAAGGATTTATGATCCATATTCATTGAAACAATTAAAGTTTTCTATTTAACTTAGCATCATCAAATTTTGACAACTTATGATTCTACAAATAACAGATGATGAAATACATTTGAATATGGAGAACAGAAGCATAATAATAAATGAAGCTTTAAAGATAAAGGAACAACAACAAACATAGCCAAAAGTTTAATATTATTTAAACCCATTTGTTATGTACCAAAATCATCTGGCCTGGATTTCACCAACAAAACATGGACCATCCACCCAGGCCAGATAGGGCTATCTAACAGTTATAGTGTTCATGCAGAAAATAAAGTGCAGGAAAGTAAAATGGCAGGATAACAGAGGCTTCATCCCCCAAACAGAGGATCCCTCCACCATCTGTCATCCTACCCGATGTCCAAAGGATCAGTGATCTTTAATCCTAAAGCTATTGTTCAAAGTTATTACAGACCAACTGTTCAAGATTCAAAACATCAACAACCACAAAAAGCATAAAAATGGGCTCCGGCCTAGGCATCAACATCCATCATCGCCCATATCGCAGCATCACCAACAGTTACAGCATCTCCACCAGCTTCCTCACCAGCTCCACCCTTTGGCTCCTTGGCTTCACTTGTACCGGCCTCCAATTGTAATGCCCTGCTTCTTCGTACTTTCCATAATTAGAAAGTGTTGTTTGTATCTATTTTTGGAAGTCTAGTGTTCTTGTTTTCATCTTTTCGTTGTAATCGTTGTAAAATCTGAGACTTAGATCATAATAAAATTCGTATATTTTACATTCATCTTATACACATTTCATACATGTTCATACGTTAGAATTAATTAAACATGTGATACTATAATCATAATTCGTGCAAAATACGTTAAACTTACAAACACGTGAGTTATATGCTCAATTTATGTGAATACGATACTTAATCTCGACAAACATACTTATTTATACTTGTTTATATTTGCTTTTATGATTTAATTACATTACACACCCTTAAGTATGATCCTTTATACTTAAACCACCCTAAAACACATTAAAACATCAATATATGAAAGTATAAGGGTCATAAATGCCAAAAATCAAACAAATCACAATCTGAGGTGGCTCGCGGCCCGCGACCCCACCCTCCTGCTCGGTCGTGCCCCGCGACGTAGTTCGATCCACAGACTCCCCAAATCAGCTACGGGATTGGGCATTTTTGGGTGTTTTATTTGTGTTTCTTGCATTTAATGGCCACCAAACTTAACCCTAATTCATTCCATATAAAACCCAAGCCTCCTCCACACATTTTTCACTTTGCAAACTCACTAATCTCACTCTCAAACACTCTAATTCAGCTGGAAATCAGTAGCAAAGACAGATTCGTTACAAGTTACAAAAGTGAGCATAACTTCACTTTTACTTCATCTTTTTCACCCATTCTTTCTCATTTGCACTTGGAACAACCTTAGGTGTGTTTCCACAGGTTTTCCATGGAAAACCAAGGCTAGAACATCAACCAAATAAGGTGAAAAGTGCAAGGAAACTTTCTGTTTTGCATAAATACTTGTTAAACTTGCTTAAACTTGAGATTTCTCAACCCATTCCTATGTCCTTACACCGCTAATCAAGACCATGATTATGTGAGCTTAAAAACAAGATTATGACATGTAAATCTAGAGGGTTAATCCTCAAAAACTTTCTATTTTACTAGGTTTTAACCCACAAGTGATGAACAAGTCTTAAACTTGAAGTTGTGTGATTATATGGTTAGCTTGGGCTATCCTACTTGTGAATCCACACATCACTTGATGCTTTCCTTATTAGATAGAGTTTATTTCATTCCTTAATGTACATTCATGACCATCCTTGTTGTCTATGACAATATGTGTATTGGTGAATACAAAAGAGGTTCCTAAATGGAAGATTTATCTTCCTACCTCATGCATGACTTATATGATGTTCTTGTTATATTATTGGACTAGAAACTTATAATATATACTATATAACATATATAATATCCAAGTAACCAAACCTTTGATGAAGACCTAGTGGTCATTTGTCAAAATGTTAAGTTACATCATCTAAGACCTTAATACTTGTTACTATTCTAATGGGTATTTTAACCCATGAAAACATTCAAACCCTTTGTGGGTTTCATAGTGTCAAAACGAGTATTATGTGCTAGATGATTATTTTCTCATATGTCTGCTTTTCATGTACTTTAAACTCCGAATCCTTAATCCTCTGATCCAATACTCATACACCTATGTTTCTTCGTGTATAAGGACTTGGTGCTCCATCCTAATCAAACAACAAACCCTCGCAGACTTACCAAGTGGAAACTTGCAAAACTGTGAGTATACTTGATACCATTTTACTTTTAAACACTTTGGGTGCAACACTTGAAACTTATTTTAATCACACTCTATCCACGTTTAAACATGAAACTATATGATGCTTGTTAATCTCGTATGCTATGTAAACTTTTGTGTCAATATATGCTCATTGACTTTGCTAGCCTACCTTAACAATTATAGCGCTATAGGATTAACGCACTGCCCATTAGTCTTAGGGTATTGTTAAGTTAAACATGTTAACCTCCTGCTAGTCTCTTGGGAAAGGGAAATTTGCGTTGTATACTCGGGTTTGAACATATAGCTTACACTTTATCAGCATATTAGCAACTTGCATATTGTTATTCATGTTGGTTATGAGCACGTTAAACATTTTTATCTTATATTATGCTATGTATCAAACTTGTATACTCGCCAACTTTTTGTTGATCATATTTTAATACATGTTGCAGGTTGATAGACGAGATGATGCTAAGTGAAGAAACGAGATTTAGGTGGACTTAGAAACACACCTAGAATAAACAATTATTTTGATGTTATGTTTGAAACAATGTTGTTCTTGTTTGAATTTTTAATGACATTTTAGCATTTTTATGAAATTGAATTTAAATTATATTGTCACATAGTGTCATGATGCATTGAGCGATTTGTTCGTCTCATCCTGATGTTTCCACCATCGGTTGGGGTGTGACACCAATGTCAGCACCTGATCCTCTTCAGCTTCAGCACCAAGGTTCAGAAGGGTAAGCTTCCATCCATCCATGTTCCAGGCCGAGCGATCAAAGGCAGGATCCATAGCCTCTTCAGCCATTTAAATCCTAGCCTGCAGAATGGTCTGAGCAGCATATACCTTAGCATCCTCAGTTGCATTGACCTGTGCTTCGTGGATCCCAATCTCCACAAACATCAGCTACTCGTCTAGCCCAGTCTTTCCCTTCTCCAGTTGGGCCAGTCTTTTGTCCTTGGCTGCTGCTATTTTGTAGAGATCGGCAAGCTTCTCCTCTACTTCGGCCTGATTCCTCTCTTGGATAGCTTGGAGATGGAAAAATCCTTACAGTGATGACATCATGGAAGTGGCGCTCGATCTGGAAGGCATCCTCGGTGTTATCAGCAGGCTTCTTCCTCTTGGAGCCAGTCCTAGCACGGGTTGACATTGTTTTTAGCTCCTGTTGGGTTGGACCCTTGGCCAGCTCCTTCTTCAGAGAGCGAGGAGATATCATGTTGTCGATGTCACCGAGTTCGAATTTGGAAGCAGATTTAGAAGCAGACTTTTAAGCACCTATGCAGACAACAAAAATATAAGTATTCATAATCCTTAACTTTATTACATACATAACACTTTGTCACATATTAATACTTACTTGACATGGTTAAGGATGTGGATGATGCTTCTGCTAGATCTTTAGCTTTCAGCTTGAATGTCCAGATGGTGGAGTCCAGGGCCCAAAACACTGCTAATCTTTGCTCGGTACCAGGTTGTTCAGCCAATGAAGAAAAATTGCTCACTGCATAAACAGAAAAAAGACAGGATTAGTTATCCTCATAAGAAAAATCAAAGTTCCTACAGTTCTATCCTAAGGATCTTATATCCTACCCTTCAAAGCCGACTTTTTAGGGAGAGTATTCCCTAGAGGAATAGTATCTCTCCTAACAAAAAAGAATTGATTTCTCCAGTTGGTGTCGTTCTTGGTGATTTTGAGAAGTGGGAATGGATGCTGGGGTTTAGCTTTAAACAAAAATCTATGGGATCCATGTGAAACCAGGTTATAAAGACGAGCCAGCTCTGAAAGATTGAAGTCTAATCCTTCATCCTTGATGATTCGCTCAAGAGTGTACAACACCCTCCATAACATTGGCATGTCCTGATTATAAGATAGACCAGTCAACGTAAAGAAACGTTGAGTGAACTCAGGGAAGGGGTAAGAGTAACCAATTTGAAACGGGGCTGCTGGAAAATAAAGCCAGGTTGAGGATACGAAATCACTTTTGATAGAAGAATCAAAAGGATGGAACACCGTTTCTGGAGGAAAGCGGGTGAAAAATTAATCAATCTCAGGATCAGTGAATCGACAGAGCTCTAAAGATGGATTCTTCAGTAACTCTTGACTCTTTGGTGGACTTACAGAGCCATGACCCTTGTTGGGTGATGTTCTAGTAACCATCTTTGTCATGGTGGTGCTGAAGAAGATGAAGGATAAAGAAGAAAAAAAAGGATTATCGGAGAAGAGGGAGAATACCTGATTGTGCTTCGGAATGAAGATTATAAAAAGAATTTTCTGATTTTAAATAAATCCCTGATCTTATCTCAATCCTATATATTAGCAATGATATGCTATGGTGATCAAATCAATGACGTCGTTCCGATCGTAACGGCTAGTTGATACTCCAACAGCTAGTCCGCATTGAATGGAAATATGGCCGATCAAATTTTGTTAATAATCAGCCATCTTTGGGGGAAATTGTTAGAGGATAATTTTTATTAACTATGGATCACATATCCTTAGACCGGTCTGGATCACCGATCCTTAATAAACGATGCTGGAAGTCTGAGGATCACGGATCCTTATTATTTCACAACTTCACTAAAAATTGTTCTCTGTATTTCTTCATGATAGTATGCAGGTCATGGACGATATGGACCAAGTCATGGCGAGAATCTCGGTCCACATTCGTTGAAGATGTTGCACGTGTGGAATTGGTTCAACGTAAACTAGCTTGTACGTGGTCACCCTACTTTTTCGCACTTAGTTGTTATTTCCATTTAAAGGGGTTGATCAAGTGTTTAGATAGAAATATTTCTATTAGCAGAAACACACACATACTCTCAAATATCAGCTCTCGAATACACTCTCACGTTAGCAAACATTTTACCATACTTGATCAACATCCGAAGTTGTAAACATTTTTGTTCAATATACTTGATAGTGATAGTTTTCACTATCCGGAGATTTTTGTGCCGGAGATCTCATAAGGATCAAGGGCTTTTTCCTCGTACAAATCCTTGTGTTCATTGTTCGTAACATTTCACATTTGATTATTCACTTATTCAACATACAAGCACACTACCTCACAAAATCAGATTTGGTTACATTATCCTTTGTTTGGTTTTTGACCAAAACATATATATATATATATATATATATTGGGATTCCCTGGTTCGTTACAGTATTGTGTAACACCCTATTTTCGGTTTTATATATAAAATGATATTTATTAGTTGTTGGAAGTAATTTTGGAGGGAAAAGAACTTGATGGATAGCAATGCATTTTATCATAGTACATTATAGTAATATATACATCAAGAAATATGTTAAGTTCGGTTCAAGGCAATATTGCTACCTCATCTTGTAACTCACTCGAACTTGAAGGGCTATTATCGTAAAAATCAAACATGAGGGGTATTATGTAATTTACCAAAACTTCCATGTATAAAAGGGGAAGTTTGGATCAGTTGTAGCTCATCTCTCTAGAGTTAGAGACAGAAATGATGGAAGGAGATAGAACTAGTGATATTAAGGGTGGCAGATGGTGGTGTTTCATGGCGGTTCAAGGCAGTTCAAGGCAGTGGCCGGAGGTTACCGGAGTTGCGGTTTTTTACCCGGAAACATTTTTTGATGCTATGAAGGCAATTGTAAGCTCCAATTTGCCTAAATCTTTGAATATAGTTGTTAATAGAGTTGAAAAGAAATCTATCGAAATTGTTAAACATTTGCACAGTTATAAAGAACAAATCGGTCCAAGAAATCTGACATTTGTATCATTTTGATTTTTGTATATAAGGCTTATAACACATAGGTGATCAATTTGAATAGTGGAAACGTAAAATTGAGTTGTTTAGCTTGAGATTTAAATCCGTTTTCATAGCAGAGCGTATCTGTGTTTTATATAAAACATGGCCGCTTAGATTCGATTTTCCTATAGATCTGACCGTTGGATAGAGCTGAAATTTGGATAGTAGCTTTCTTAGACATGGTTCTCAAGATCCACCAGACGTAACTTCGATCAAAGGTTGGTAACTATGGGTTTGACACTTATCAGTTGTAATAAATTGTTTGTGCTAAAATCAAGAACTTGATTGTGTTGCATGAATGGTTTAGTGCAATTATATGTGCTATTTGGTCAGCTTTAATGGTTTAGTGATGAGTTATTTACTTGAAATTGCTAAATTTCTATTGATGATGATTTAGGATTTCATTAGTAACTTGATGTTACTAGAATGATTGTAACTCTATGTTATAGCATGAATTACATGAGAATTACACCCTTAGTGTTACGCCTGATGCTTTTTGTAAGTTGATTTAAAAGTTGAAAAGAAAGATAGTCTAATTGGTGATTGGAATGAGTTACAAGTGATAAGTTTATGAATTGGTTACTTGCTAGATGTCTAGTGAATGAAATAAGCTTATATGATGTAGTAGCACACAAGGTGTTTGTGAAAATGCCTAAGTGAAGTGTAGATAAGTAGATAGGATCATGAACTTTAGAAAATCATACAAAATCATGGAAAATTCATATGTAGTCAATCCTTATATGCTTGAAAAGCCATTTGAGTCGTCCTTATTTCATATTTGAACATGTTGAACTAGTTTGAATTGTAAATGAGTCAACATGGTCGACTTCCGTAGCAACATAGAAAGTTGATGCACAAATAATAAGGTTTTCTAAGCCATGAAAAAAATCTAGGACCTAAACATTTGAATATTTTAAGATATCGGGCAATTATAGGATAGGGTGTTACAAGTGGTATTCAGAGCTCGGGATTTAAAGGATTAAAGTGTTAGACTTGGTTGTGTGGTCCAGTAACTTATTATTTATAATAACGATCTAGCATGGTTGGAGGTTATTATAAACAACACTTATGACTATCATGTGAACACACGTTAACCTCAAATGTGTTGGTAAAAGACAGTTAAGGCGGCCTAAGGCCTAACTAACTAACTAACCGATATTGATAACAAACTACTTACATTATCAAGTATAATAGGATTCGTTATAGAATAGGCTCATATTATATTGTAATGTTACTAATCTTTTGTGAATATTTCAGTGGTATGACCCCCACATCTGAAGATGGTGGGAACCTGATGATCAACCCAACGTGATGGTAGAAGGGTCAGAAGTATCACAGTAGGGCATGCTCATCAAGGACCTAAAACAAGTGATGATTCTGAATAATGGTCATGAAGGTCCATCGGGGTGAGTATCACCCAGGTGCATGCTTCAATTATGATATAAATTGTTATATGCAACATTCATGTGGTGAATGACGGTTGCATATAGGGATTTAAGGCTTGGGAAACCTTGATGAGATACCCATCTAGGATGACGTTCTCAAGAGAAATTGGCTTGGGAATACGCATTGTTCACAATAGTGAATAACAAATGCATAAAGGAGTTTTAGACTCGGAAGCTTGGATGGGGGTGACCATCTAGGTAAATGTTTTCAATAAAATCATATCAAAGATATCCAATAACCGCATTAGTGAAAGTGATTGCATAAAAGTTTTATAAAGTGAAAGCATCCCACATGTTTTTTGGATGAATAAAGGTAAAACCTAATATTTATAATATAACAATAGAAGGTTTTTTACCAAATAAAATTTGAGGACACAAATATGAACTGAAAATTTTCTTACAATGGAGGTAACGTATTAATTATAATAAGGCCATGCGTACCATGTGTGGATTACTTACCTTGGATTGGTAAGTGTTAAACACATGATATAGTAGATTTTTATAATTAAGGCATATATATATCTAAGGTAGGTAGGAGTAGGTGAGCGGGAGGTGTCGAAAGATCCTTGGGGTCATGAAGCCTTCCGGGCATACTCAAATAAATGGTTCTCATAGAAATCATAGAAATGGTGTATGGTGTGCGAAGGGATACGTGATCCAAGGAAGTCGTTGGAATTAGTCATTCAAGGTCTAGAGGGTCATGATTGACGGAAAGGCAAGTAAAACCAAAGTATAAATGACCACCAGGGTCATAGAAGCAGAGGTATTGCCTATTAAGATGTCACGCCCCGATATTTCCACGTATTACCGGTGGGCCCGGTGGGGAGTATCGTGACGTAGTTGATATCATCATAGTCAAACAACACAATTATAAATGCACAGCGGAAGCAAAAGATAGATTTAAATGCACAGCACAATTATAAATGCACAGGCGGATCAAATAAAAAGGAAACATAGTTCATCAGACTTAAATGCATCCAAGCTTGCGAGACTCTTATTGATGCTAAGGAGAGGCCAGCCAATTTAGAGTAGTACCTGCACTTAACCTTTTTGGGAAAATATGTCAGTCTACACTGGTAAATACAATTAACTGACTCATTTTGAAAAGATTTAGAAAATTGATTTGAATGCACAAGGCACAAAACATTTTTATAACTTGGGATAATTATTTATATATAAACTTGTAAAAGAATTACATGTTTGTTATACGTTCAGTAGCCCGGATTGACGCCGGGTTAAAGATTAATAGACACACCACATGATATAGTCCCGCGGCGGGTTATTCCCGAAACCGGCGGTTATACCTTATTATTTATATATGCACTAGCGGGTGTACGCCTACACCCGCGTGCTAAGGTCGTGGCCATTTCGTAAAATGATGCCAAGGATATCCGGGACATGGTCATTAACCCCCCAAAGGCTTTAATCAAACAAAAAAATTTAAACAGGACATTTCAATAAATTAATCTTCATACAATTAAAAATTCAATGCCCGACCAATCGGTATTTTATATACCGTACCCCAAGCTCGTATAAGGAAAATAAGTTAAAAGTATTTACCTTTGCAAGTATTAATCATAAACAGCAAATGCACGTAGCTTTTACCGGGTCTCCTCGTCTGGAACAAAGGTTTATAATAACCTATTAGATTCCTAACGGGTCTTTAATTAAGCCTAAACTTAGACCGGTTAGTTTTAAAGGAAGATACGGTTCAAACGCACAATTAAGTGAAGACCGGAATAGAATGTGATTTAGACCCGACAAGTTTGAAGACTTGTATAATATGGGTAAACTAAACACATTCTGGATTTTGAGACAAAATGATAGGGTTTGACCCGTTTCGGTCAATTTATGCAAACTAGTTACATAAACCGAACCGAACGCGCAAGATGCGTAACGGGTAACCAAATGAGTCATATACAAGTTTCCTAAGTTAATATGCCTTAAATATGTTGTGACATCAGTAAGATATCTTCTATTATGCCCAAAACGAATTTAAACTCAAACTATGCCCCGTAGGGGCATTTTGATCATTTTAAAGGTTATAAAAGAGATTTAATAATAATCTGAGTTACAGGTCTGATATAATCAGTAAAAATACTTAATTTAATAAATTATAACAGTAGGGTATTACATATATGTGAAATTTATCATTTATAACCTAACTATGCACCTTAGGGGTATTTTGGTAATTTCACATAGGCTTAAAAGGTCAAAACTGGAAATCTGACTTTAAAACTTTTGCTTACTGTTAATATATAAAAATTTACTGAAAATATCAGTAGGCATCAAACCTTATATGTTTAAAATAGTTTTAATACATATTATGCGTTAAAAACGCTTAAAAAGGCAATTTTGAGCTATTTCTGGGTTTTTAAAGGAAAGCTGATATTTTTATTATTCCAGAAGGCTCAAAATGTTTTATTTATCATATTAGATCAGTAGAAAAATGTTTGGTATCAAAATAATTTGTAAAACTCATTTTATAGTCCAAAAGGGCAAAACCGGCAATTACCGAATTAAGCTTAGAACTCTATGTTATGCTCAGCCTAAAATTAAATAAAAATCTTCAAAAATCCAAAAATATTATTTTATATCAGTAGGTAAAAAGTTTGATATTAAAAATTGGGTTTAGATAGGCTATATGTTAATTAAACCGTTTAATTAATAAAAAGCTTTTCATTTACGCTAATGAGCATAACTCCTAATCTAGACCTCAAACTTATGTCAAATTATAGGGACAAGTCTAATAATCAGTAATGAAGGTTTCTACTCTTTTACATTTTCAAAAATCACATTTTAAGGTCATATGGGCATAATAGTCAACATATAGGCAATAAACGGAAACATGGATACGAATCGGATAACTAATGAACCAAGTTGTATAATCACAGAGAGTTATACTAACATGAAACCTGGTCCAAATAAGGCTCTAAGGCATTTCTAAAACATGCTTAAACGGGTCAGAACTAAAAGTCAAAGCAGAAGTCAAATAATGCGACTTTCGGTTCCGAACCGGGCCTAAACTGAAAATTGTCGGGTTGAACATGTTTAGACATGTTCTTACATTAATTACCAAGTTATATTAATGATAAAACAGGTTGCATGGCTCCTACGTTGCTAATTATGCATTAATTTGAAAATAAGCTTTCTGTTGACTTTTTAAGATTAACTTTGACCCGACAATTGACCTAGTTAGAGTGGGAATCAGAGGGTGCCCTTTTAAGGGTTTATTACCCACATAATTACCAACTCATAGGTATTTTCAATTTGAAATTTGACTGGACAGGTTATGATTAATTACGAAGTCAAACTCTAATTACGACGGTTTGACTTTAAGCTAATTAACTAAGCTAAACTGAATTAAAGAAAGTTAAGGACACTTACAAGAGTCCTAAGCACGACTAGGAAGCCTAAGAAAACTTGGTTGCTGATCAGAGAGCTCCAGAAATAAACTTGTGAAGGTTTGAAAATGAATGTGCTCAATGTTGCAACCTTGAAGCTCCTTATATACTCATTTTGATTACTTAGGATCTTGCCATGGATGTCTACAAGTGTTATGAGATCAGTACAAGTGCCCCTATTGCATGTTAAACCATTGGAGGAGTCCCTAGTATAAGAAAACAAGCCTTTTAAGTCGGTTACAGACCTGAACTGGTAGCTGCCATGAGTTTTCTGTCGCTGGCATGTTTACACGGGCTGCGTAGACCCATAAGGAATCTTACGGGGGCCGCCTGGCTCCCCAGAACCAGCCAAACAAGTTTCAGCTAATTGCAGTTTGGCCCCTGGTCCTTTATAACATGGTTTTAAGTTCCAATTTTGCATTTTCAGCCCTCTAACTTGATTTTTAAGGGCCTTAAGACTTATACAAACTTTGTTAAGTCCTTGGTTAACTTTGTGATCACCCGAAAAGTCATAAATTTCAACGTTGACGATTTTAACCCCTCGTATACGAATATCGTCATAACTTTCTCATACGATAACGAAACTTGGTGAAATTTTTATCACATACTCTAGTGAGTATAATTTATCGTTACAAAGGGTTTGCTAAAAGGTCACTCAGAGGTATACTTTAAACATGTTGACACATTTAACCCCTGTAGGTTGTAATCTTTCACTTTCTTTCACAATTAGCTTCGTATGATCCATGATTCATTCGTTTAAGGGTATAAACATCGTGTAGGGTTATTGCAAGATATATTTATCCATTGTTGACACTTTGAACCCTTATTTTCACATACTTTCTCTGTTTGTCAACTTTAGTCCTTCATAAGTAATCTTCTACACGTTTACCGCTCATCACATGTGTCGATACATTATTGGACATAATTTTTCGAGGTGTTACATCCTCACCCCCTTAAAAGAAATCTCGACCTCGAGATTTACTGAAATAAATGAGGGTATTTTTCTTTCATTGTGGACTCTACCTCCCACGTGTACTCGGGACCTCTGCGGGCATCCCATTTAACCTTGACAATTGGCACATGCTTCCTTCGAAGCTTCTTGACCTGTCGATCCTCGATCGACAAAGGTTTTTCCACAAATTTCAGGCTCTCATCTATATGCACATCCGTATGTGGTATGACTAGCGATTCATCAGCTAGACATTTCTTCAGATTGCAGATGTGAAACACATTATGGATTCCATTGAGTTTTTCAGGTAAGTTTAACTTATAAGCCACTGAGCTGACACATTCAATGATCTTGAATGGTCCTGTGTACCTTGGGCTTAATTTTCCTTTCTTACCAAAACGCATCACTCCCTTCCAAGGTGATACTTTAAGCAATACTTTGTCACCAACCTCGAACTTTAGATGTTTAAGCCTTAAGTCTGCGTAGCTTTTCTGCCTATCTCTGGCAGCTTTCAGGCGGTCACGAATTTGGACAATCTTGTCCGTTGTTTCAAGGACTATATCAAGTCCTGATAGCTGAGCTTCTCCTACTTCTACCCAACAAATAGGCGTCCTGCATTTCCTACCATCTAATGCCTCAAAAGGCGCAGCCTGAATGCTTGTATGGTAGCTATTGTTATAGGAAAACTCGATCAATGGCAGGTGGTTATCCCAACTACCACCTAAGTCAATCACACATGAACGAAGCATGTCTTCCAAAGTTTGGATGGTACGCTCACTCTGCCCGTCCGTCTGAGGATGATAAGTCGTACTAAAGTTTAAGCGCGTGCCCAAAGATCGTTGGAAACTTTTCCAAAAATGTGATGTGTATCTCGTATCTATGTCATAGATAATAGACATTGGTACGCCATGCAGAGATACAATCTTATCTATGTATAATTGGGCTAACATGTCTGAGCTATAAGTCTCCTTAATGGGTAGGAAATGTGCTGACTTAGTCAGTCTATCTACTATCACCCATATAGTATCATTTCCTTTCTTTGTATTTGGCAACTTGGTGATAAAATCCATTGTCACCATCTCCCACTTCCAGGTGGGAAGTTCAGGATGTTGTAGCAAACCTGACGGCTTCTGATGTTCAGCTTTGACTTGAGCGCACGTCAAACATTTGGCTACATAGGTAGCTATAGACTTCTTCAAGCCTATCCACCAATACTTCGCTTTCAGATCCTGGTACATCTTGTCAGCTCCAGGATGGATGGAGTATTTAGAACTATGGGCTTCCTGGAGGATAACATCCCAAAGTCCTCCATAAATTGGAACCCATATCCGTCCATTTAATCTCAGGATTCCGTCCTTGCCATAGGATAACTGTTCAGCAGTTACTCCTAGCTTTTCATCCGGATAGTTAGTTTCTAATACAGCTTCTTTCTGTGCAGCTAACACTCTTTCATTCAAACTATTCTTTAATTTAATGCTCTTGGCATTGATTCTTATGGGCTTCACCCTTTCCTTCCTACTTAAGGCATCGGCAACCACATTTATCTTGCCTGGATGGTATCTGATTTCACAATCATAGTCATTTAGAGTTTCCATCCATCGTCGCTGTCTCATGTTTAAGTCCTTCTGATTAAATAAGTGTTGGAGGCTTTTGTGATCAGAGTAGATCACACACTTAGTTCCATACAAATAATGCCTCCACATTTTAGTGCAAATACAACGGCACCCAACTCCAAATCATGGGTGGTGTAATTCTTCTCAAGCACTTTTAATTGTCGAGAAGCGTAGGCAATAACTTTGCCTTTCTGCATAAGCACATATCCCATACCTGTGTGTGATGCATCACAATAAACTACAAATTCATCAATTCCATCAGGCAACGTTAATACTGGAGCGTTGCTCAACTTCTGCTTCAAAATATCGAAAGATTCTTGTTACTTAGGCCCCCAGTCAAACTTCCTATTCTTTCGTGTTAGTAGAGTCAGGGGTGGTGCAATTCTTGAGAAGTTTTCAATAAATCGCCTGTAGTATCCTGCTAAACCTAGAAAGCTACGAATCTCAGTAGGCGTCTTCGACTCTTGCCAATTCATAACAGCTTCAACCTTAGCGGGATCTACTTGGATACCACGCTCACTAACAACATATCCAAGGAATTGGACTTCGCGAAGCCAAAATTCACACTTTGAAAATTTGGCATAGAGCTTTTCCTGTTGAAGTAGTTCCAGAATACATCGAAGATGCTTCTCATGGTCGGCCTGATTCTTTGAATAAATTAGAATGTCGTCAATGAAGACGATAACAAATTTGTCCAAGTATGGCTTGCAGACACGGTTCATGAGATCCATGAACGTTGCTGGTGCATTAGTGAGCCAAAAAGGCATCACTAGGAACTCGTAATGACCATAACGAGTCCTAAATGCAGTCTTGTGTACATCTTCATCTTTAATCTTCATTTGATGGTAGCCTGATCTCAAGTCGATCTTGGAGAAGTAACCCGCCCCTTGCAATTGATCGAACAGATCGTCGATCCTGGGCAATGGATATCTATTCTTGATAGTGACCTTGTTAAGCTCGCGATAATCAATGCATAGACGCATCGACCCATCCTTCTTCTTCACAAACAGGATTGGTGCTCCCCATGGAGACGAGCTAGGTCTAATGAAACCTTTTGCCAACAATTCATCTAACTGGGTCCTCAACTCTTTTATCTCTGTTGGTGCCAACCTGTAAGGTGCCCTTGCAACAGGTGCTGCTCCTGGAATAATGTCAATTCTGAATTCTACTTGCCTATCTGGTGGCAAACCAGGTAGTTCTTCCGGAAAAACTTCTGGGTATTCAGAAATGACGGGAATATCTTCAATCTTAGGGTTCTGCTCATCAATAGTTACCTATGCCATATAAATGACACAACCCTTCTTCAAACACCTAGATGCCTTGAGCATAGACACTTGCTCAGGCAGTCCATACTGGGTATCTCCCTGAATGGTAAGCGACTCACCAGACGGAGTCTTGGTCACCACTTGCTTCTTGTTGCAAACAATCTGGGCCTGGTTATGAGATAACCAGTCCATGCCTATAACTATGTCGAACCAGCTAACTTCAAAGGAAGTAAGGACAATGGAAAAGAGTGGTTCCTAATGGATATGAAACATCCATCTAACATGGTTGATGAGGTTTCTATGGTGCCATCAGCTAATTCAACCTCATATTTTATGCTTAGGCTTCTAACAGGTAGGTTTAACAACTTACAAAACTTATCATCAACAAATGACTTATCTGCTCCAGAATCAAATAACACCCTTGCATAAACATCATTAATAAGGAAGGTACCTGTTATGACATTATCATTCTGGATCGCCTCCTGTGCGTTCATCTGGAAGACCCTAGCATTGGTCTTTTCCCATCTTCAGCCTTCTTTGCAAACTTTGGGCAGTTGGACTTAGGGGTTGTTTGGTAGCCTCTTAATGACCATTCAGATGCTACCTCTTAATGGTATAAAACCTCTGAATGAATAAGAGGTAACCTTAAGTCTGAATGGTTAAGAGGTAACCTCTGAATGGTAAATCATCACATGTCACATTTTTCTACCTTCTCATTGGTAAAATTCTTAATGGTTCCATTAAGAGGTAGCCTCTTAATGACCATTCAGAGGCTACCTAACAGCCCCTTAATGTGCCCTTTCTCGTTGCAGCTATAGCACATCGCATCCTTGATTTTCTTACAGTCCAATGTCTTGTGCTCAGAAGATTTACAAATCCCACAAGGCCTTGGCTGCGATTGGGATTTTGATTCAAATCTGCACCTCCCGAAATGGTGCTTCTTACAGACCTTACACTTGGGCTTATCACCCGATTGATGACCATCCTTTTTAGTTCCAAAACTCTTTTTGTGGTCATTGTTTCCCTTATGCTTCTTGTCTGACCGTCGTGAGTTGTCATTCTCACGCTTTCTCTTCTCAGCATCAGTGTTTCTCAGCGATCTCTGCCTGATCGCGTCCAGAGTGAGAGACAATGATATATCAGCTGCAGACCGAAAAGTAGCTGGTCTAGAGGCCTTCACACTGGCCTTGATTTCTGGGGCTAGACCCCCAATGAAACGAGCTATCCTTTTGGGTTCCGGAGTCACCAGGTACGGAACCAGTCTTGACATAGTGTTAAAGCTCGTAAGGTAGGCTTGACAATCTAGGTTTTTCATAACCAAAGACAAGAAATCAGCTTCAATCTTTTCAACCTCGTGCTGAGGACAGTAGTTTTCCTTAATGAGAGTAACAAACTGATCCCATGTCAGATTGTACAATGGGATCTTCCCAGTGGCCTGAATCAAAGATCTCCACCACGCTAGTGCCTCGCCTTTGAACGACTGAGATACAAATTTTACCACGTCCTTATCAGCGCAACCACTGATATCCACCACAGTGTCCATCTCGTCTAACCATGACATGCAATCAACTGCTCCTTTCTCCCCAGTTAAATCCCTGGGTTTGCAGAAGACAAAGTATTTATAGGTGCAACCTTTAGCACGTGGTTCTTGATTTAACACAATTCTCTTAGATGGAACACTCCTCTGATTTGTTGAGTGATGAGAATCACTTTTACGAGCGGTATGAGTTCTAGAGGGTGGTTTAGAGTGTGGCACCGACTGGGTTCTTACATGGGTACCACTGGATTCATTGAATTGCCTGTCCAAAGCTCGCGTAACAGCATTATCTATTAACGCTTGTAATTCTGCTCCTGCTACGTTGACCCTGGAGGTGTCATGATTTTCTCTGGGGTGACTGCTGGCTTCGTCTGACCCGGCCATGTAGCTTGTTTGCTATATAAAATAATGATTTTAATTCATTCAGAGGTCTATAACAATTTTATCATTCTAGATGATTTATTAATCATGGTATTTAAGAACCATTTTGATTAATTTGTTAGGCATATATATATTCAGGATTTTTCATTATAATAATCCTTAGTTATAATTAAAATATTTTAATGGCAAAAAGGCCTAGTCATATGGACGGCTTTAAATTTTTAATCATGATCTTATAGGATCAAGGTATTGAGGTTCTAATTATAATTCATTACCTCTTCTTAACAGGGGGTCGAAGACCACAAATGTCTTTCGTCTTATATGACAATGAATATAGCCCGTAGGCATTACATCCCTATTGGGTGTTTAATATAATAAAAGCAGTTGGAAGAATTCAATGCAATGATGACTTATGCGATTCTATCGTATCGCAATTTGTCAGGAATATTAACATGTTTTACAGATGTTAACGGGGATTTGAATCTTTTAAATAGGTTTTACCATCTTGGCCATAATTAGAATGACATGTGGCTAGGTTTTTACCTTTTAAGATTCTTATTATTTTATTAAAATGGTAGGTTTTGTAAAATGAATGTTATTTTTCATTTATTTCACATATTATATTTATGCATATAATTAAAAATGAAAATTTAAACTAACCATTCCATTAAAATTTAAACAAGTACATGTTTGCCCTAAACGGGACTTCTGCAGAAATAACACGCCCGCGCAGGGGCTAATCTAACAAACATACCCACGCAGGGGTCAACAGAAAGACATGCCCACGCAGGGGCAAAATACAGAAACAAATGTCCACACAGGGACATGATTACAACACTAGAAACAGACAAACAAATAAAGGAATTAATGATCCTTTTTGCTTTTTCCCTTAATTAAGTTTGCCAGACTCTTGAACATTCCACGGTTTTGCCTACGGTCTTCCCGCACTTCCTGTCGCACGTCATTAATCCTTTGAAGAATCTCTTGATGTTGCGGTGGCGACATCACTGGCTGCTGCGGGGGTTGCTGATAATGCGGAGGTTGAGGAGGTGGTGGTTAATGATACCCATAAGTCGGGTATCCCGTCATCCAGGGACCTCCATAGGGTCCTTCCGGATGGAGAGCATTGTAGTTCGCAGCTACCAGGTAGGGGTCAACTTCAGCGTAGTTGTAGTGGGTGTGAATCAGCTGCTCAAAGGGATTATACGCCGCCGCACCGGTGTATGTAGGTATAGGGTCGTCAAAGCCCAACGGTGGTGGCGCGACAGGCGCAGAGTTTACTTCCGAGATGGGGTTTGAAGACCCACCCATCTGTGGTTCTTCATAGAGTGGCGGGTAGAGGCTGCCACTCGAAGGTTGAGGGGTGCTGATACGCACTTATCCTCGCACGGACATCCGTGCGTTCGATCTTCTTTGCCTCGGCGGCACCGGAGGCTGTTGCTGAGCTGGTGGTGGTGGCGGAGTGACCGCGACAAAACGAGAATCCTCGGAGGGATCCTGCTGCTGCTGCTGTGGTGAGTTGTGGTAACTGGGAGTAAACACCCAGTCGATCTGTCGGAACCTTTCTTCATAGCTGTCGGGACCATTATAAGGTGATCCCACGAAAGTTGACCCGTCTGAAATTTCGATGGGGTGGTTAGGGGTTCCGGACGGTGGCTCTGTGGGATTGGTGTCCTCGTCCATGTCCATTGCATGGTCGCCTGAGAAATGGTCTTCGGGTCCTAGTGGGTTAAATCCACTGGTTCTCCAAGGTAGTTTGTCGGGTTGAACCGGCTCTGGAAAAAAGGGCGTTCGGTCATCAAAAGGTGAGTTGTGGCCCTGGAGAGGAATGTAAGATTGGTGGGAATTATGGGGCTCATTTTCAGAATGAGGCCCAAAGGAGTTTTGAAAAGAAGGGGAGGAGCTCAGCGAAACTGAGCACCTTGCTGGTTCAATATAGGTCCTCCAGTTATCTTGAGGACTCCGGCTAAGTGAATCTGATGGTGTTCGCCGGTACGAAGGCCCGGCCTCATGATCATTTGGGGCGACGAGTGGCCCCTTGCCTCTTCCTCTCCCTCTTGGTGGCATCTTGTTCAATATGTCAAAACAAACAAAGGATACAACAAGAAAATATAAAAGACAAAGTTAGAAATAAAACAAATTTGGATAAATCCTAAGTTCTTTGTCTAGACTCGAGAATCGCGGAATGTGCAATTGTGTAACTGAGATTAAACACAAAAAGGCTAGTGTTTAATTCACTCAGCGTTGGCTCTGATACCAACCTGTCACACCCCGATATTTCCACGTATTACTGGTGGGGAGTATCGTGACGTAGTTGATATCATCATAGTCAAACAACACAATTATAAATGCACAGAGGAAGCAAAAGATAGATTTATTTCAACCGAATAAATTGTAATATTAAGTATCACAAAATAGTTGAAACAGATCCACAGGTGGATCAAATAAAAAGGAAACATAGTTCATCAGACTTAAATGCATCCAAGCTTGCGAGACTCTTATTGATGCTAAGGAGAGGCCAGCCTATTTCGAGTAGTACCTGCACTTAACCTTTTTGGGAAAATACGTCAGTTTACACCGGTAAATACAATTAACTGACTCATTTTGAAAAGATTTAGAAAATTGATTTGAATGCACAAGGCACAAAACATTTTTATAACTTGGGATAATTATTTATATATAAACTTGTAAAAGAATTACATGTTTGTTATACGTTCAGTAGCCCGAATTGACGCCGGGTTAAAGATTAATAGACACACCACATGATATAGTCCCGCGCCGGGTTATTCCCAAAACCGGCGGTTATACCTTATTATTTATATATGCACTAGCGGGTGTATGCCTACACCCGCGTGCTAAGGTCGTGGCCATTTCGTAAAATGATGCCAAGGATATCCGGGACATGGTCATTAACCCCCCAAAGGCTTTAATCAAACAAAACAATTTAAACGGAACATTTCAATAAATTAATCTTCATATAATTAAAAATTCAATGCCCGACCTGTAGGATCGTGTACGGACCCGAAACGAGTCGTTAAGAGGCATTCTACACAATATGAAAGGAGGAAACAGACATATTGTGTGTGATTCAGCAAGATATTCACTTATAACTGTCTTTTAATTGATATCTGAGCAATTACAGATCTGTAGACACTTCAACAGAGCTTCGCCATCGGAAAACTCTATTCTAATTTCGTTTCAAATGACAAGACCTAGCACCTATTTATAGACTTGGTGATTTCGCTTGAACATGACTCAAGCGGAATTACTTGTTCAAACGGAATTACATTACAAACGAGATTACACGTCCAAACGGAATTACACACTTCAAGCGGAATTACACACTTCAAGCGGGATTAACTTTTTGACTTGTTTTCTTGATCTTCGTGCCATGAACAATACATGACTTGATACAAGACGAAGTCGACAGACGTATGCACCAACAGACTCCCCCTCGGATGTTGACGAGTCTTAAGTGTCGAGTCTTCAACGTCTTCAGCCTTTATCAGTCTGATTACTCTCTTTCTTCATCAGCACCAACATACTCCCCTCGAACAAATAATCTTTCCTTGGATGTTGATCACAATCTGTCTTTCACAGGATTAGAATTGTGATCTGGCTCTATTCTTAGGCTCAGAATCCAGGTTATCCTGCACATCCTCTACCACACAATAAATTTCACAAATTTAACAATTTACAAATTTATCTATCACTTGCAGGTATCTTTCCAGAATTATCATTGTAAAAGCTTCTGATGACCACTTGTAAACAAATATTCAAAAACTTTTCTCATTTAGAACACAAACTCCCCCTCACGAAATGCTCATCATGTTTAGCACTTGGAATTTTGAAAATCAGCTCTCCAATATCAGTTGTCGAAAATCTTTTTGGATTTTTCAAAATTTATGCTAAAACACACTAAAATCTTTTTGGATTTTTGAATGAAATGAAATGCAGTAAAGAAATATTTACAGACAAAATTTTTGTGAGTTTGTGTAAGAGGATCATATCAGTTTATGAGACAAATCACCAACACCGTTAAGCTTTAATCATTTTAAGTTCTAAACGATTCACTTAGATTGTCAGTATACTGATCCACTTAAATTTTCACACAAAGTTCAACTGCTCCGAGATACGAGATTAATGTCTTAAGTACTTAAACTTATTCGCGTGTCCCACCTCAGAATATACTCCCATATCCAGATCCCAATATTCAGTCTTATAGGTGAGTATACCACAGATGATATCTGTAAGGGGTTAAATGCGAAGACCGTGAGAGCTCAGGTCAGAACTTCCGTTCAGCAGAGAGATGACGACTTCGACTTTTGGTGAGTCCCCTTTAGAGGATCTTTTTTACAATAGCACATGATTAGCATTTTTCAATGTTTCATCATTTTTTATGCTGAGGGTAAACTTTTATTTCAAGCAAGCGTAAAGTATTCTCCGGGGACTAGGCCATTGCTTCCGCAAAATCAGAAGTCCCGGGATAATACCCCAGATATCACTGAGCATAAAGACCTAGTATCTCAGAAAGAGGGACCTTTCAAACAAGATTTCGGGGGTTACCCATATATCCGAGAGATGTTACCCACGAATTAAGCAAATTTGAATTTAGGTTTATATCTCGTCACAATCTACTAAATGTGCAAAAACCTACTAACACATCATCGGTGAGACCGTTTATCACTTTTTACTTTCCATTTCTTTAGCATGCTGTGATCGTCCACTGATGTACTACCATTTCCTCTTCTTTGACAAAACTCATTTTTGAATTTTATCATGTTTTTGGCATTTTCAAATTTTCTAATGCTTTTGGATTTTCTGAAATTTTTCTTACTCCCCCTAAAATTCAAAATCATATAAGGAAATTTGAAAACAAACTGTACAAGTAAATTGACAACCGATATCGAATCGCTTCAAATCGCCATCCACTTGGCATAAACAATCAGAACTCCCCCTTTCAACAAACTATTTTCTCATTATGATTTCAAAACACTTAAGTTTGTTTTAATCAAAATGATTTTTCCGGAAAATAAGTTTTGTTGATTGATTTTATCACTTATAGGTTAGGGATTCATCACATTGTTTTTCTCAAAATCACTTGAAAAAATTTAACAATTTTAGATTTTTCCAACAAATATCACTTGTAGAAAATCAAGTACAACTTAATGTCCCTGATTTACCACTTGTAAGTCGAAATATCATTTAACAACCATCATTCACATCTGTGATATTTCTCAAGAAAGATGTCGATACCTACTCCACACTTACCAACCTGGGAGCTCCGGCAAGTCATACTTATCACTTATGAAAAACAGACATCCAAGCTTCACCAAACTTGGATGTTTCTTCCTCAACTTCACTTGGGTAATAAGTTGCTTTCTTTGTTTCATAAAAGTCCTTTACCCCTTTAGCCTTTCCCTCAACCATTTTCCCAAAAATCTTTTTAGCATTTTCATTAAACACTTTTTCGACATCAAATTCATTCTTCTCAGAATAGAATTGATTCGAAATCTCAACCTTTCTAACTTTTGATTTAAAATTCTCAGCCCTCAATGGTGGAAAATGAACATCATCCATTGGAGGCACTGAGTTTTCTTCTTTATCCTCAACTTGTGGCTCATCTGACTTTGTGGAATCAGATTCATCGCCAGATTTCACATCAAACTTCTTAACATCTTCATGAAACTTCTTAACAACCGACATTTGGTTGTCATGCTTAGCTCTCTTTTTATAAAAGCTTGTTTTTGAACATTCGCCAACTTCATATGTTGAATTTTCAAAAATTTTAAATTTTTCCGTTGGTGGTTCATTTTTCTCAACAACTTTTTCTTTGAGTTTTTTAGAGACTTCCTGTTTGATGTTGGTAGCTTTAGAACAGTTCCATGCAATGTGACCAACTTCATTGCATTTGTAACAGGTTCTTGTCTCCTTTCTTTGATTGGCTCCATTCTTCACATTCTCTTGCTTTTTGGCAAGGAATTCTTTATTCGATTGCTTCCAGAATGGGCTTTTTGATTCCTCTTCACATCTTGTTCCTGCAACAAATTTTGTATTTGTTTTAGAAGTTTTTTCATGTTTATAATTTTCAGGTGGAATAAAACCAAGACCTTTCTTTTTAAAATTTCCATTATGGTTTGGTTTCTTTTGAAAACCAGAACCAGAACCGTAACTTTTTTTCTTGTTTAATCGTTGTTGAACTCTTGAAGTGTATTTTTTAGGTTTTACAGTAAGATTTACATCTTTTATTTCAGAAATATTAAATTCTGTTAGTTTGAAAACCTTTTTGATTTTTTCAACTTGAACACTTCTTATTGGAAATTCTTTATCAGAATATAATTTGTCAGAGTCATTCAAAGTGTATGCAACTTCAAATGTTTCATCCTTCAAATTATATTTTGATAACAGGAATTCTTTATTGTAAACTCATTTAACCGATGATTTTTTACTGTTGACTGATGATGATCCCGAACTTTCAGACTCAGACTTTGACTCCGACTCCTCATCTGTATCCAACACCTGATCGACCACCTTTTTTATTAACTAAGACTCATGATCAGTGTCAGACGATGTGAACGTAACATCAATATTTTCTGGTAACTCATCAGTTCTTTCGGATTTTAACTTTATATTGACAGCCTTATTGACTTGCTCCTCATTCAGTTTTCTAGGAGAATACCCTTCCCAAATTGGAGGCGGACACTTGTTATAACTAACACTCTGTTTCTTACCAGTATCCTTCTTCTTTGGCTTCTCATCTTTAAATGCTTCAAGACCTGCAACAGTTGGATAAATTCGATCAATCAGATAATCAGAACTAGAATAGCTTTGTAATAACCGTCTGATTCTTTCATTTTCTATCTTTTCATTTTCCAACTCCCGCTGCAACTTTGCACATTCTTCAATGTAATGATTAATCGCCTTCTACTTTGTCATCATCACATCATTCATCATAGTCAATGCGTCTTCTCTTTCTGAATTAGTCTTTTGTAGACTAGTTACTGTTCTGTTTAACACATCATACGACTCTTTCACATAATTGAGATTGAACAGTAATTGTTCTTTCATTTATTCTTGCTCACTCAGTTTCTCATCTTTTTCTGCACGTTGCTTGCAAGATTCTAAACACTTTAAGCAAGGCTTGATGACTTCCACAATCTTTTCAACTTCGATGACCTTCTCAACCTCAATCACTGTTTCAGCTTCAATCACCTTCTCAGCTTCACCATTCCTCTCAGCAACATTAACTTCCTTCATCTTTTTCAACTCTTTTGCTGCTTGTTTCTTCTACAATTTCTCCAAGCGATGTGCAAAATAAAATTGAAAACTTTCAGGAGATAAATGAGTTTTTGCAACATTATTAGGTCTTTCTTCCTCATCATCACCACTGTCATCAGTTGGTGATTGATCAAAATCTATCATCTTTTCAGAACTATCATCTGAAGAACCAGAATCAGATGGTGTTTGATCAAAAACAGTTGCTTCTTCTGAACTTTCATCGGATGAAACAGATTCTTCTTCTTGATTCTTCTCATAAATACCAATCACTTTCATCCATTCTGTAACAAATCAGGCTTTTGAACTATTTGAGCAATGAAAGCTTTAAACTCCCTATTCTCATCCATAAACCTATTCCAGCTAAATCCCGGAGCCATTTTCTCATCGTCTTGATCAATGATACCATAATAAGCTTTCTTGTTTGCATCTTCGATCATTTTCCCATGAGCAGTTTGTGAATCTTTTTGTTGATACGGTTGATGAGCAACTTGTTGATATATGGCTTTTCGATAGTAATCATCTTTTCCAAATCGATTCTTTGCTCCACTCGCTTCCTGATTTTTGCATTCTCTTTTGAAATGACCTTTCTCCCTGCATCGAAAACAAGTAACTTTAGATTTATCAAAACCCAAAGTAGAAACATGTGCATCCAAGAAATCATTTCTTCCTGTAATCATTTTGAACTTTTCAGCTCTTCTCAAGACACTAGCTAAGCACCATTTGATGTCCATGAGCTCCATCTCTTCAGCGTCTATCTGATCGTAATCCTCTTTCGTCAGCATAGGATTTCCGATCCTCCCTGCAACCAAACCTTCATAGGATTGTAACACAGTTGCAAGTAACGCCATGTGATCTTTTGCAATTTCTTCAGAAAAACTTTGACCATCTGGAAGATTCAATGCAATGTTGCACTGTATCACACAACCATTCCCACTTTTTAAACTTTGAGACTAAAAACTTGAAGTTGAACTTTTTGGATTAACATTCGGGTATGAAGAAAATCCACTGCTGCTGTTTGGACTTTGATCAACAGTTCTAGATGAGTTTCCAGCACTAAAAGCAGTTTGGATTTTTGGACTCATTTCAACCTCTTGAACATTGCCTTTGTAATACATTTTCACATCTTGTTGACCACTCGGATTACTCATCCTCGCAATCTTTTGTTGTTCAAGATCTTAACCCTCAATCTTCTCGATGAACTGAGAAATCGTCAAACCATCATATTCTCTGGTGTTCTTTAAGATCATCAAAAATGTACCCCACTCTTTTTGAGGTAAAGCATCAGCTAATTTGTCGACCCATTCTTCTTGTTCTTTGGTTATGCTTAACAATGACATAGAACGCACTAAGTGGCAATATCTTTCAATCAATTTCTTTGTATCTTCCCCTGGCAGACTTGTGAATAGATCAAATTCTTTCTTAAGCAATGCATTTTTACTTTTGATCATCTTCTCACTTCCCTCAAATTTGATTTTAAGAGCATCCCAAATTGATTTTGAAGTTTTGTCATGTTGAAGCAATACAAATATGTCTTCTTTAATAGCTTGCTAAAGTAGACTAATCATCATCTTTTCAGCTTTGTACATGTCTCGTTCTTTATCAGTGAATTCAGAGATTGTTTTCTCAACTTGCAGATCAGTACGTGGTAGTACATATTTTTTCAAAATACACTCCCAAGATCTCAAATGATTTGCTTGAACCCAGATTTCAAACCGATCTTTCCAACCGTAATACTCCTCAATGCTCATTAGCTTCGGGGGTTTTTGCATAGTTCCAGTCTCATTTTCCAAGTTCATGTTCTGAGCAATGACAGCCGGAGTAGTCGGAGATGTTGCAAATGCATTATAAAATTCTTCACTCATGATTCAGTAACAAAATTTCTCACACCAGACAATTTCAAACGAGATAAGATCTTCCAAGCGAAATTACTTCAAATGAGATTACATGCACACAAACTTTCAAACGGAATTAAAAGTTTCAAACGGAATTAATTCACAAATGGAATCAACTCTTCAAACGAGATCACTTTGAAACGGAATCACTGATTTCGTTTGAACCAGCACACTTTCAAACAAAATCACACCTTGAAGCGAAATCAACTAATTTCGCTTGAAACAACTTAAACGGAATTACACACTTGAAACGAAATCACTTATTTCAAGCGGAATTAGGTGTGTTTTTCAAGCGGAATCAACCTGCTAATTCCATATGAAATGATGCTGACATCATCATTTTCAATCTGTTTTCAAACGAAATTACGTATTATACCAAGTTTTAAGCCGAATTAAGGTCCAATATTCTCAAGGATTCATTAAAACCCTGTTACGCTTATAATATGTGAAATTCAGATCATTTTGACTGGTAAAACTTGTTCAATTGAGAAAAGACGGTGTAGAAGTAAGAAAACACAATGAAATCAAGCTGAAATCTGCAGAACTCCTCCTCCTGAGCTCTGATACCACATGTAGGATCGTGTACGGACCCAAAACGAATCGTTCAGAGGCATTCTACACAATATGAAAGGAGGAAACAGACATATTGTGTGTGATTCAGCAAGATATTCACTTATAACTGTCTTTTAATTGATATCTGAGCAATTACAGATCTGTAGACACTTCGACAGAGCTTCGCCGTCGGAAAACTCTATTCTAATTTCGTTTCAAATGACAAGACCTAGCACCTATTTATAGACTTGGTAATTTCGCTTGAACATGACTCAAGCGGAATTACTTGTTCAAACGGAATTACATTACAAACGAGATTACACGTCCAAACGGAATTACACACTTCAAGCAGAATTACACACTTCAAGCGGAATTAACTTTTTTACTTGTTTTCTTGATCTTCGTGCCATGAACAATAAAAGACTTGATACAAGACGAAGTCGACAGACGTATGCACCAACACGACCAAGCGGTATTTTATATACCGTACCCCAAGCCCGTATAGGAAAAATAAGTTAAAAGTATTTACCTTTGCAAGTATTAATCACAAACAGCAAATGCACGTAGCTTTTACCGGGTCTCCTAGTCTGGAACAAAAGTTTATAATAACCTATTAGATTCCTAACGGGTCTTTAATTAAGCCTAAACTTAGACCGGTTAGTTTTAAAGGAAGATACAGTTCAAATGCACGATTAAGCGAAGACCGGAATAGAATGTGATTTAGACCCGACAAGTTTGAAGACTTGTATAATATGGGTAAACTAAACACATTCTGGATTTTGAGACAAAATGATAGGGTTTGACCCGTTTCGGTCAATTTATGCAAACTAGTTACATAAACCGAACCGAACGCGCAAGATGCATAACGGGTAACCAAATGAGTCATATACAAGTTTCCTAAGTTAATATGCCTTAAATATGATGTGACATCAGTAAGATATCTTCTATTATGCCCAAAATGAATTTAAACACAAACTATGCCCTGTAGGGGCATTTTGATCATTTTAAAGGTTATAAAAGAGATTTAATAATAATCAGAGTTACAGGTCTGATATAATCAGTAAAAATACTTAATTTAATAAATTATAATAGTAGGGTATTACATATATGTGAAATTTATCATTTATAACCAAGCTATGCACCTTAGGGGTATTTTGGTAATTTCACATAGGCTTAAAAGGTCAAAACTGGAAATCTGAGTTTAAAACTTTTGCTTACTGTTAATATATAAAAATTTACTGAAAATATCAGTAGGCATCAAACCTTATATGTTTAAAATAGTTTTAATACATACTATGCGTTAAAAACGCTTAAAAGGCAATTTTGAGCTATTTCTGGATTTTTAAAGGAAAGCTGATATTTTTATTATTCCAGAAGGCTCAAAATGCTTTATTTATCATATTAGATCAGTAGAAAAAGGTTTGGTATCAAAATAATTTGTAAAACTCATTTTATAGTCCAAAAGGGCAAAACCGGCAATTACCGAATCAAGCTTAGAACTCTATGTTATGCTCAGCCTAAAATTAAATAAAAATCTTCAAAAATCCCAAAATATTATTTTATATCAGTAGGTAAAAAGTTTGATATTAAAAATTGGGTTTAGATAGGCTATATGCTAATTACGTCGTTTAATTAATAAAAAGCTTTTCATTTACGCTAATGAGCATAACTCCTAATCTAGACCTCAAACTAATGTCAAATTTTAGGAACAAGTCTAATAATCAGTAATGAATGTTTCTACTCTTTTAAATTTTCAAAAATCACATTTTAAGGTCATATGGGCATAATAGTCAACATATAGGCAATAAACAGAAACATGCATACGAATCGGATAACTAATGAACCAAGTTGTATAATCACAGAGGGTTATACTAACATGAAACCTGGTCCAAATAAGGCTCTAAGGCATTTCTAAAACATGCTTAAAATGGTCAGAACTGAAAGTCAAAGCAGAAGTCAAATTATGTGACTTTCGGTTCCGAACCGGGCCTAAACTGAAAATTATCGGGTTGAACATGTTTAGACATGTTCTTACATTAATTACCAAGTTATATTAATGATAAAATAGGTTGCATGGCTCCTACATTGCTAATTATGCATTAATTTGATAATAAGCTTTCTGTTGACTTTTTAAGATTAACTTTGACCCGACAATTGACCTAGTTAGAGTGGGAATCAGAGGGTGCTCTTTTAAGGGTTTATTACCCACATAATTACCAACTCATTGGTACTTTCAATTTGAAATTTGACTGGACAGATTATGATTAATTACGATGTCAAACTCTAATTACGACGGTTTGACTTTAAGCTAATTAACTAAGCTAAACTGAATTAAAGAAAGTTAAGGACACTTACAAGGGTCCTAAGCACGACTAGGAAGCCTAAGAAAACTTGGTTGCTGATCAGAGAGCTCCAGAAATAAACATGTGAAGGTTTGCAAATGAATGTGCTCAATGTTGCAACCTTGAAGCTCCTTATATACTCGTTTTGATCACTTAGGATCATGCCATGGAGGTCTACAAGTGTTATGAGATCAGTACAAGTGCCCCTATTGCATGTTAAACCATTGGAGGAGTCCCTAGTATAAGAAAACAAGCCTTTTAAGTCGGTTACAGACCTGAACTGGCAGCTGCCAGGAGTTTTCTATCGCTGGCATGTTTACACGGGCCGCGTAGACCCATAAGGAATCTTACGGGGGCCGCCTGGCTCCCCAGAACCAGCCAAACAAGTTTCAGCTAATTGCAGTTTGGCCCCTGGTCCTTTATAACGTGGTTTTAAGTTCCAATTTTGCATTTTCAGCCCTCTAACTTGATTTTTAAGGACCTTAAGACTTATACAAACTTTGTTAAGTCCTTGGTTAACTTTGTGATCACCCGAAAAGTCATAAATTTCAACGTTGACGCTTTTAACCCCTCGTATACGAATATCGTCATAACTTTCTCATACGATAACAAAACTTGGTGAAATTTTTATCACATATTCTAGTGAGTATAATTTATCTTTACAATGCTTCGGGTTTGCTAAAAGGTCACTCAGAGGTATACTTTAAACATGTTGACACATTTAACACCTGTAGTTTGTAGTCTTTCACTTTCTTTCACAATTAGCTTCGTATGATCCATGATTCATTCGTTTAAGGGTATAAACATCGTGTAGGGTTATTGCAAGATATATTTATCCATTGTTGACACTTTGAACCCTTATTTTCACATACTTTCTCTGTTTGTCAACTTTAGTCCTTCATAAGTAATCTTCTACACGTTTACAGCTCATGACATGTGTCGATACATTATTGGACATAATTTTTCGAGGTGTTACATAAGATCAATCATAGTCATGGGCTATGGTTGGAACAAAATAGAAAATTGCCTTCAAGGTCTGGAGGGCCATGATTGGTGGGTAGTGAAAATTAGTCACTCACAGTCTACAGGGCAAGGTTTGACGAAGTAAAATGAAGACAAGTGATCTAGAGGATCACAAAATAACATTGGAACACGAGAACAAATGATTTTGGAAACACCAAATAATTTTAGAAAATGACACAAATAAGGACTGGAAGACCAATGTGACATGAGGGGCACACACACGCATATATATATATGGTAAGGTTCGAGAGTGAACATTAGGTTGAGAGTGAACTTTGTGAACTAATATGAGCCATTAATTGTTTAGATCTTGGAAATTTTAATAATGGTAGTTGTTAGGGATAGAATTTCATAGCATATGGATCATGGATCCTCAAATGTAGCCTGGATCACGGATCCTCAGTTCAGTTTGAATTAAGGATCCTCAAAAGATGCTGCAAGACTAAGGATCCAGGATCCTCATTATTATCCTAAACTAACAATTGTTTCCATCATTTTTGAACTTGTTTTGCAGGTGTATTCGAATGAGACTTGGTCCAACCGAGATTCTAGGGGAATATGCTTGATACTTCTGCACGTGCAATGACTCTATGACCGTTATGATGATCGTGGGGGAACTTGCACCTATTTCGGATAGTTTGTTAGTTAGATAATTTCTAATTTTAAATGGGATAGCAAGCTTGATTTAGAAATATGGTAACACACATTCACACAAATCTCTCTCGAACTTGAACTCTCTAACAATCACTTGGCGATTACACACACACTAGCAATCATTGTACCAAGCTTGTTATCATCTCGGGTTGTAAACTTTGTTTGTTTAATATAGTTGGTGATCGGTAGTTTCCATCACCCGAGGTTTTTTATGCCAGAGATCATCCAATGATCAAGGGCTTTTTCCTCGTATAGATCCTTGTGTTGATCATTCATTTCATTCTTTTGTTGTTCATACATTTGTTCAATTAACCTAGCATCTAACCTCACAAAAATCAGATTTGGTTACATTATCCTTGTGTGATTTTTGACCAAAACAGTTTGGCGCCCACCGTGGGGCAATCGGTGCTTCATTCTTGAAATATTTTATTCATTTCATTCATTTCTGTTCATTGCCTTCAACCACATGGCTTCTCATGCGAAGAACACTTCAAGCTCCATGCCGGTGGTCACCTCTTCACAGAGCATTCCACCCTTGCCTCCTGTTCCTTCTGGATCCCAGAAGAATGCTGAGAATGCTGCGAAGAAACATACACCCGTTTTCACAAAAGCAACTACTATTGTTTCTTCTGGTCCAACTAACAATGATCTTTATTCTTTGATTTTGCAGATGAAGGATTACATGCAACAGCAGGACAAAACTAATGACAGGATCCTTCGTGAGATTGATGAAATCAAGAAATTGAAGAGATCAGTGGAGGATCACTCTCCGTTGGTGCCTAGATCACTAAATTTCGATACTCTAGCCACAACTTCCCAGCATTCCATAGCATTAGTTGTCCAGTACCATGGAGGATCATCAAGTATGCACTATGGATCATCGGCAATGACACAGGCTCAAGGATCCTACTTCCATCCTTCAGGATCTTCTCTTCAGCCTCAAGGATACTCCTTCCAGCATCAAGGATTCTTCTCTAGTTCGGGAGGATACATGGGGACGCCGTCAGTTCAAGGATCCTACTCTCAATACCCAGGATCCTCATCTCAGGTTCAAGGATCCTCATCGCAGGTTCATGGATCCATGGAATATCCCCCAAGACCTTCAGCTCCGATGCATACGGGATCCAACATCTTTTAGGATCAAGGATCCTTAAGGAGTCAACAACCCCGGAGTTCAGAAATCCATGTGGGAGACTTCATCCCTATGTAGACTATTGCTTCATCTGGTCCCTCGATCATACCAGAATCACATCAGTTTGGATTCACATCAGGAATCCCAGCCTCGAATCAATCAGGAGGTAACACTTTAAATACATCTTATAATGCTAACCATGGCTTTATGCAGGAACCAGGAATCAACCAAGCTATGGCAAGGGAGTTGAAAAAACTCAAGGATATGATATCCAGTGTACCAGGAGTGGTTAAGCCCATTCCTGAGATTCCAGATGGGAGTCACAGAATATCTCGCTTTGCACCCCCTATATGTGATGCAGAGATACCAAAGAGGTTTCAAACACCAAACATGAAGCTCTATGATGATACAACTGATCCAGAAGAGCATGTAGCTCAATATAGGGAAAGAATGGAGATCAACCCCATTCCTGAAAAGTTAAAAGAAGCATGTCTACGCAAGGGTTTCGGATCCACACTGACAGGATCAGCTCTTAAATGGCTACTAAGTATTCCTCCTTACTCTATTACTTCATTTGTTAATCTAGTTAACATGTTCAATAGCCAATTTTCATGTAGTAGGAGATTCGAACGTTTAACTAGTGACTTATATAGGGCAACTCAGGGTAATAATGAGTCATTAAGGGATTATATAACTAAATTTAGTAGAGAATCTTTAGAAATTCCCAACTTAGATATTGCAACAGCTGTAGAAGCTTTCAAAATGGGTTTGCTTAAGGATTCACAATTCTATGATGAACTTGTTATGACACCTTGCAGGAACCTTAATGAAGTAAGAACCAGGGCCCTTAGATTCATTCGTTTAGAGAATGACAAAAGGATCCAGGAAAGACTGTCAGGATCCTCAAAGCAGGAGAAGCAAGGATCCTATTTCAGGAACAACAAATCCAAGTCATACAACAAGTCTGACAATCAAAATGTGCATGCTGTGGAGCAAGAGGAAGATGATGAAGATTATCCTCCTATTTCTGAGTATTGTTTTGCCGTTGACAATAATGAACTAATCCTTGCTATGCAGAATTTAGGTGAAAAAGCTAGATGGCCCAGAAAGAATGATAAGCCAGCTGCTACAAAAGTTAAATCCAAATGGTGTGCCTATCATGAAGATTTTGGTTATCTCACCGATGAATGTATAGCACTCAGGAAAGAGATTGTTTACCTGTTAAGCAAAGGATACTTGAAGGAGCTATTCGGAAGAAAGAAATCTAGGATCCAGGATCCTGAAAAAAATCCCAGAAAGGGCTCCTGCTCCTCCAGTTGATGCCCAGATTATCAACTTTATCTCTGGTGGATCAGATATATGTGGCACTTCCTTTTCAGAAGCTAAGAGGCATACGAAAGAGACAAAGATGGAGAATGGGAATAAGCCTATTCGAACTTCCATCCTTACATAGGAAAAAGTCATATCCTTTGATGAGGATGACCGTGTGGATATTCAGGATCCTCATCGTGATGGTCTTGTTATTACATTGTTTATTACTAACCATTTTGTTCGCAGGATTCTCATAGACGGGGGAAGCTCAGTGAACATTATCCAACTCGATGTCCTCAAGAAAATGAACATCCCTGAATCAGAAATTATTCCAAGATCATCAGTTCTTGTGGGATTTAGTGGAGAAACCAAGAACACATTGGGGGACATTAAACTTCCTATTTACATAGAGGGAGTTAATTCTTTTCAAAAATTTTGTGTCATAGATTGCTTATCTTGTTGTAATGTTATCCTTGGCAGGCCATGGATACATGATATGAAAGCAGTCCCCTCTACGTATCATCAGTGTGTCAAACTCCCTACTCCATGGGGTGTGGTGAAGATAGAAAGTGATCAGCAAGAAGCCAAGAACTGTTACACTTCATCAATGAAGCCAGCCTCAAGACCTAGGGAGGCATAGCAATTAAAGTGTCCTCCAAGAGATGTCCTGGAGGCGAGAGAACAAGATGTTAAAGACATCCTGATGGATCCTCAGGATCCTGAATCCAAGGTTTTTATAGGATCCGGGATCCTCGATAGCATTGAACAGGATTTAGTATCCTTCTTAAAAAGGAGAAAAGCTATCTCCGCCTGGAAACATGAAGACATGACAGGTATTTCTGAAGATATTATTACTCATAAACTTGGCATTATCAGGCCTTATAAACCCATACATCAGAAGAGGAGAAAGTTTGCCCCTGAGAGGAATGCCATTATCCAAGAGGAGGTAGATAAATTGCTCAGAGCAAGTATGATTAGAGAGGTAAAGTATCCAAGGTGGCTAGCCAATGTGTTGTTGTTCAAAAGAAAAATGGAAAGTGGAGGGTATATGTCGATTTTACTGATTTAAATAAGGCATGTCCCAAGGATCCTTTCCCATTACCCCACATTGACTCCATGGTGGATGCTACAGCGGGTCATGAGTTGTTAACTTTTATGGATGCTTCATCTGGATTCCAACAAATTCAGATGGAACCATCTGATCAAGAGGATATAGTCTTTATGACCCCAACTGGTATCTATTGTTATATTGCTATGCCCTTTGGACTAAGAAATGCAGGTGCTACATACCAAAGGCTAGTAAATATGATGTTTAAAGAGCAAATTGGACACACGATGGAAGTCTATATTGATGACATGGTGGTTAAGTCCAAGAGAGCTGAGGATCACCTTAGAGATTTGGAGGAAGCATTTGATATCCTTGATAGATACAACATGAAATTAAATCCTTCCAAGTGCCACTTTGGTGTAAAAGCTGGCAAGTTCCTAGGTTATATGGTGACAAAAAGAGGGATAGAGGAAATTCCAGAACAAATTAAGGCAATTGTGAATATCAAGTCTCCTACCAATGCCAAGGATGTGCAAAGATTGACAGGGAGGATCGCACCCTTGAACAGATTCATCTCAAAGTCATCAAAGAAATGCAAAGAATTCTATGACATCCTAAGAAAGAACAAAAAAAATTGACTAGACTGAAAAGCATGAGAATGCCCTCATGGCCCTTAAGGATTACCTATCCTCAGCTTCAGCTTTAATGAAACCAGAAAAGGGGGATATATTATCCTTATATTTAGCAGTTTCTTCTAAGGCAGTAAGTGCAGTCCTTGTTAAGGATCATGAAGGTACTCAACATCCTGTATACTATGTAAGTAAAAGTCTACTTGATGTTGAGTCCAAGTATTCTCATTTAGAAAAACTTATTCTTGCTTTAGTCATGGCATCTACTAAATTACGCCATTATTTTGAGACTCATCCTATTATTGTTAAGACTAACTTTCCCATCAAGAATGTTCTCAGGAAACCTGAAATGTCAGGAAGGATGGCAAAGTGGGCAGTCAAGCTAGTGCATATGATATCAAATATGAACCAAGAACTGCCATTAAATCCCAAGCCTTAGCTGATTTTGTGGCTGATTTCAGTAGTGATCTACAAAGGGAAGCTAAGTTGGAAGTTCAACAGCTTGAAGAGACTAAGGATCCTTGGATACTCTTCACAGATGGGGCTTCAAATATCAAGGGAACTGTACTAGGCATACTACTAATATCGCCACAGGGGGGCATAATACCCCACTCAATTGCTTGTGAGTTTCAAACTACTAATAATAAGGCTGAATATGAGGCCTTAATAGCTGGTTTGCAAATTGCCAAGCATATGAGAATCAAGTATCTTGAGGTACATGTAGATTCTTTGTTAATCACTAACCACTACAATGGTTCTTGTGCTGTTAAAGGTGAAAGGCTAATCAAATATCTAGAGATAGTCAAGAAATTGGCAGACTCTTTTGCTTCTTTTAGTTTGACACATGTACCCAGGGAAGAAAATGCAGAAGTCGATGCCTTAGCCAACCTTGGATCATCATTGAAGATTCCAGAGGATGTTAAGATTCCTATTATAAACATCTTAGCTCCTGCTATTGAGGATCACACAGCCATGGAGATAGTGGAGGATTCTGCAGTCATACCTAGTGATGGGGCACAGCCAAGTTCAGGATCCTGGATCCTTCCAATCATGAGATATATATATAACATGGAGAGATTCCTACTGGAGAAAATCCTAGAGCTTTCAAAGTCAAGGTATCTCAATTTACAATATTAAATAACATATTATATAAGCGATCTCTTGCAGGTCTATATCTAAGGTGCATTGAGGATCTAGAAATCCAAGAAGTTCTAAAGGATTTTCATGAAAGAGATTGTGGAAACCACACTGGGGGCAGAGCACTATTCTCAAGGATCCTTAGAATAGGATATTATTGGCCTACTATGAAGAAGGATGTTGTGGATTATGCGAAGAAATGTGATGCTTGTCAAAGACATAGCAATATCCTTCATCAACCAGCGGAGCTCCTGCATCCTATATCCTCTTCATGGCCATTCATGAGATGGGGTATGGATATAGTTGGCAAATTTCCCAAAGAACCAGGAGGAAAAGTGTTTATGCTTGCTATGCTGATTACTTTTCCAAATGGATAGAAGCTGAAGCCTTTACACAAGTCAGAGAAAAGGAAGTGATATCCTTTATTAAAAGAAACATCATTACTAGATTTGGCATACCTTCTGAAATTATTTGTGATAATGGATCTCAATTTATTGGGAGTAGAACTACTAACTTTTGTGACAGCTGGGGGATTAGGATGATAACATCAACACCAGTCCACCCACAAGCTAATGGTCAAGAAGAATCATCCAACAAGATCATCATCAACAACTTGAAGAAGAAGCTTGGATCCAAGAAAGGGAAATTGTCGCAACCCCCGACCCCTGCCTCGGGAGGCGGGCGGCCACGGCCTACTCAGAGATGGTGGTATCGGTGTTTATCATTATTTGGCAGCGGAAATTTCATCAAGACCGTAGTTAGGAAATATTTTATCAGAGTAAAATACCACGCTTTTATAATATTAAACATATGGGAAATTCCCAAGTTTTCATTACAAACATTTTTAAAGGGACAAACCCTATTTTATTGAAATAAAACATCTTCTTTATTTAGGTAACTTTTATAGCCACTTTTCCAAGCCTTCAGTGTTGTCCAGCTGGCTTCTATTTGGCTTTCACATTTTGTTACCTGAAACGTGTTTAAAAACATTTTGTCAGTGGAAAATACTGGTGAGTGAATCCCAATTTAATCAAGACAGTTTTTATCAGTTTACAACATTGAGGGCGATCTCGCAATTACATTTGTTTATTTTTCTACTTTAATTACCACCCACGGTACTGTCAACCCGACTTGTGGTCATGTTACTACTTATAGTGCAGTAACAAATTTTGTATACAAAACCCCAACATACCGACGATAATTGTAGAATACAAATACTCAATCACTGTTTAAATATAATCTAAAACATTGAGGTTTTGTAAAAACAGTTTACAAAAAGGAGATTACTCACATTGCTAATTTAGACTTTTTCCTGTGGTTTCCTGGTTATAATCTAATAATTTAAACAATGCACACGTGTGAGTATAATAACCCAATATTTACATTAGTTATACCCTCCCCGAGACAGAACTCCAACAACTACGTCGGGCAGAACCACGACAGCCGTTACGGAGCACTAGATCAATCGGGCAGCGTATCTAATACGTAACCGGGGGTTATGATACTTACAATGAGGCAGAACTTCGTTAATTAAGGTGGTATTATGCCCAGAGATTACTTCTACCCTTAAGAATTTGAGAGAGATTTATGGGAAATCAGCGACGAAAACTGAAGGCTGATGGCCTCCTCTTATATGGTTGGTCGACCACTTCCTCGAGGCCCGCGAAGAACACATAAGGGGCCTTCGTGCCCCGTAACGTAGGGATAGTAGGGCCTAGCTGCGCTGATTCGGACAACTAGCCTCAACACGCATTGCACCACGTGGCGTCACCCGGTGAGCTTTGATGGCTAGTTGTCGCCGCTCGCGTAAGCCGAAGGCTATGCCTTCGCGGCCCGCGAGCGATTCTCAAATTTTTATTTTTATTTTTATTTTATCAAATTAAAGGTATTCGAGAACGGTTTTCGCATATGGGGTGTGTTTTAAGGCATATTGAGGTGTTCTAAATATTTTAGGAGTGTCGAAATTATTTTAGGAGGGTTGTTATATCCTCCCCACCTTGTTTTAGAACTCGTCCTCGAGGTCTACTGGAACAGGTTTGGATATTTCCTATGCATTTCTGATTCAAGCTCCCATGTGTATTCTGGTCCTCTCTTGGAATCCCATTTTACTTTTACTAGAACCAATCTCTTGTGTTTGAGATTCTTGACTTTTCTGTCTTCAATTTGTAGAGGCTTCTCTACAAACTTAAGTTTCTCATTTACCTCTATATCCTTAAGAGGCACTACTAGTGATTCATCGGATAAGCACTTTTTGAGATTACATACATGAAATACATCATGTATTCCTGCCATTTCCTCTAGCAGTTGTAGCTGATATGCTACAGGTCCTAATAATCTCAAAAGGTCCAACATACATGGGGCTTAGCTTTCCCCTCTTGATGAATCTGACCACTCCTTTCCAAGGAGAGACTTTCAATAACACTTTGTCTCCTACCTGAAATTCTAACCACTGTTATCAGCATAACTCTTTTGTCGATCACGTGCTGCTTTCAGTCTTTCCTTGACTTGAATGATTTTGTCTGTTGTTTCTTGCACTATCTCTGGTCCAGATAGTTGCTTTTCTCCAATTTCTGCCCAACAAACTGGAGTTCGGCACTTTCGTCCATAAAGTGCTTCGAATGGTGTAGCATTTATGTTGGTATGATAGCTGTTATTGTAAGAAAATTCTATTAATGGTAAGTGATCATCCCAATTTCCTTCGAAATCAATTACACAAGCTCTAAGCATATCTTCCATTGTCTGAATTATCCTTTCGCTTTGTCCGTTCGTTTGCGGATGATAGGCTGTGCTTAGATTTAGCTTGGTTCCCATTGCTTTTTGGAAACTTGTCCAAAAATGAGAAGTAAAATGGCTATCTCTATCAGAAACAATTGATAAAGGAATCCCATGTAATGAGACTATTTCATTTACATATAACTTGGCTAGTTGTTCCATACTGAAGGTTTCCTTCATCGGTAGGAAATGAGCAGATTTGGTTAACCTATCTACAATCACCCAGATTGTATCATTACCTTTTCGTGTTTTGGGTAATTTGGTAAAAAAGTCCATTGTTATCAATTCCCATTTCCAAACTGGCATTTCTAACTGCTACAACAAACCTGAGGGTTTTTTATGTCCAGCTTTGACCTGTGAACAGGTTAGACACTTCGCAACATAAGCTGCTATATCCTTTTTCATTCCTATCCACCAGAAATTCTTTCTTAAGTCTTGATACATCTTATCACTTCCAGGATGCATCATATACTTAGATTTATGGGCTTCTTCTAATATTTGGTGGCGTAGGTTTCCTAGTTTAGGTATCCACATCCTTTTCTTATGGAATCTCCAAATTCCATCTGTTCCTGGTTCTAATTCCTTAATTATTCCTTTCAAAATCTCAGTATCATCCTTAATTACTGATTCTTGTGTTTTCCTGATCTGTTCATTTAAATCTACCTGCAGATTTAATTTAAGAGAACGTACTCTTTTTGGCTTTTCGTGATACTTTCGACTTAAAGCATCGGCTACTACATTAGCCTTTCCTACATGATATTAGATATTACAATCGTAATCACTAAGTATCTCCATCCAGCGTCTTTGTCTCATGTTTAACTCCTTTTGCCTGAAAACATACCTTAAACTCTTATGATCGGTAAAAATGGTAAACTCACTACCGTAAAGGTAATGTCTCCAAATCTTAAGGGCAAAAATTATGGCTCCAAATTCCAAATCATGGGTTGAATAGTTTTCTTCATGATTCTTAAGTTGTCTAGACGCATAGGCTATAACTTTTTGACGTTGCATTAACACACATCCATATCCTAACTTAGAAGCGTCACAATAGACTACAAAGTCTTCAGTTCCTTCTGGTAATGCTAGTATGGGTGCGTTGGTTAATCTTTACTTAAGAATTCTAAAGGCTTCTTCTTGTCTTGGTCCCCATTGAAACTTAACAGATTTACAGGTTAGCTTAGTTAAGGGAATGGCTAATCTAGAAAAATCTCGGATAAATATTCTATAATAACCGGCCAATCCTAAGAAACTTCTAACCTCGGTTGATGACTCAGGGGTTTTTCATTTGGTAATTGCCTCAATCTTTGTGGGATCCACATGAATTCCTTCATGGTTAACTAAATCTCCAAGAAGCTGTACCTGTTCTAACCAACATTCGCATTTCGAAAATTTAGCATAAAGCTTTTCTTTTCTCAGCATATTTAGGAGTCCATGCAGATGCACTGCATTGTTCCTCTTTACTCTTAGAGTAAATGAGAATATCATCTATAAAGACAATTATGAATTTATCCAAATATGGCTTACATGTTCGGTTCATCATGTCCATAAATGCGGCTGGGGCATTGGTTAAACCAAATGGCATGACAGTAAATTCATAATGGCCATACCTTGTTCTAAAAGCGGTCTTAGGAATGTCCTCTTCCTGTACCTTTAATTGACAATATCCTGAGCATAAATCGATTTTAGAGAAAAATTGAGCTCCTTGCAGTTGATCAAACAAATCATCGATTCTCGGTAATGGGTACCAATTTTTAATCGTGACTATATTCAATTCACGGTAATCAATGCACATACACATTGACCCGTCTTTCTTTTTGACAAATAATATCGGTGCTCCCCATAGTGATGAACTTGGCTGTATAAATCCTTTCTCTAAAAGTTTGTCTAACTGTTTCTTCAATTCTTGCATTTCTGTTGGTGCCAAACGGTAGGGCGCTTTGGCAATTGGTGTTGTTCTTGGTAGCAGATGAATTCTGAATTCGACTTCCCTGTTCGCCGGTAGTCCTGGTAATTCTTCTGGAAACACATCTGGAAACTAAGATACTACGGGAATATCTTTCAGTCCTTTTCCTTTAGTGTTAAAGATTATGGAAATCAAATACACTAGTGACCCTTTTCTTGCATAACTGGCCATTTTCATCACAGAGATGAATTTTGTGGATCTAGACGGCTTATCTCCTTTAATTGTGATCTTTTCACCTTTTGGTGAATTTACTTGTATTGACTTTTGATCACATAGAATACTGTCTTTATTAGCAACCAATCCATTCCTAATACAACATCAAATCCTGCCAAATTCATTGGATAAAGATTCGCAATAAACTTTTGATTTAAAAATTCTATTCTTGCTCTCTGCAAGATTTCAGTTATCTTAATGGTTTCTCCATTTGCTGTTTCTACTAGACATTCTTGTTGAAGTTTAGTTAATGATTGATTGAGAAGTTTTCAAAATGAAGTATTAATAAAACTTTGGTTCGCACTAGAGTCAAATAATACTTTGGCAAAAACATCATTAACTAAAAACGTACCTGTGATCGCGTCCGGGATCATTTTGGCTTCTTCTGCAGTTAGAACAAATGCCCTAGCATTTTTAGTAGTCTTGTTATTCATGGCTGGAGCTAGTTTCGGACAGTTCGGCTTGATATGCCCCTTTTCTCCACATTTGAAGCACACTCCATTACTGGGTTTCTTCCTACAATCTTCTTCTTTGTGTCCTGGTATCTTGCAGAAGGTACAGTAGGTGGAGCATCTTCCTGAATGCTTCTTCTTGCAGGCCTTACAGCAGGGTGCAGAGGTAGAACCTACGTTTTTCCCACGGTTGGAATTTCCATAGCGAAATTCTTGGGTAAGCTTTTGAGCTAGGTTCCTCATCTGGTTCTCTTCTTGTGTACGCACTAATTCATCAATCAAGGTGTTTGCTAGTTCTACAGCTTCTTCTATAGTTAGTGGCCTAGCTGCCTTGACTACATGCCTAATCTCATGGATTAATCCCCAAATGTAACGGGAGATTAATACTGGTTCGGGTGATGCAAGGGTCGGCACTATTCTAGCATATTCAAAGAATAAAGTAGTGTAACCCTTACTATCCACTCCAGTCATTCTAAGGTTTAAGAATTTATTAGCTATCTCTTCCTTTTCATTAGGAGGACAGAATTTCCTTTCCACCATATTCTTAAACTCATTCCATTCCATATTATATACTTGGTCACTTCCCCTAGACTGGAGGATAGTATTCCACCATTCTAACGCTGAGTTCTTAAACAGATTGGAGGCAAACATTATCTTATCCTCTTCTGCGCACTTGCTTATTTTCAAGACTGCCACAGTCTTTCTATCCAGCGTAGAGTTGCAATGGCTCCTTCACTGCCCGAGAATTTCATTGGTTTACAAGACCATAATTCTTTGTAAGAACAACCATAAGACATGGTTCTTCTTCGTTTTGGAATGGGCACTGGAAATATGGGTCCATTGTTTACGCTGTGTTCTGGTTCAGTAGGTGGTCGTTTACTGCCATTATTACTTTTATTATCCGCTTCCTTAACCGTTTTGATAATATATGGCATTGCGTCTATAATCCATTGTGCCACTATGTGTTGGATGGCACTATTATCTATCTGGTTTCCGTTATTATCGTTATTCTGGTTTTCTTGATTCACTTTGTTGTCCATCTGAATTTTAAACATTTACCACATATTAATATCACAAAATAATATTTAATGCGAATAATCACACAACAACACATTGATCCAAAATCGTCGTCATTGCGACCTTTACTCTATTTTATATTATGCATCTATATTTATTACACATACAACTGGAATTGGAAATACAATACTAGTATGCATCAATAACTATAGGATTATCTGTTTTAGTTGATTATATATCTATAATATATATTATTATTATTTTTAACATACACACACTTATATATATATATATATATATATTATTTAGTGGGGATCCATCCAATACTGCATGTTACGCTCGTCATATTTCCAGACGAGCCTTTCCCCTATCTGTCTCATCCTCTCACTTCCTTCTAATATCTTCTCACCAAAGGTTCGGCGTTCTTGCACATTCTCAGTGCTCATGGTTGGTGCGGGTGCTGGTATCGGGTCTGGGTATTGTGGCATGGGTTCTTCATAAGGGTACGGGTTCTCTAGAATCTCCCTGATATATTGGTCATTATCATAATAGGGGTCTAGAGGGTCAAGGTCTGGGTAGGGTCCTACTAGGTTTTGCATGGGTTCATCTTGTAGTGGATAGCGTTGTTGGTAATCCCTATGGTCATCAAACCATGGGTCATAGTCTGGGGGATGGGGTGCTGGTACTCTCGGGATTTCAGCTGGGTCAAAAGCAGGTGCTGGACTTTGTTCTCCTGGGTTGGGCTCGATGTCCATGGGTTGTGTTGGGAATAGGGGTAATGGTTGTGGTGCTATGAGTTGTTCTAGGTTCGGGTCGGCAACTGTGGTTGCTAGTATGTGGAAGCTTGCCAGTCTCCTATTGATTATATCCTGAGTTTGTGTGTTCATTTCTCTATTAGCGGCTGCTAAACCTCGCTGCTGCTGAAGTTTTCTCATTCTTTTTCTACTCTCGTGAGCTCCTCTTCGGAACCATCCTCTCTTCTTGGGAGGGAATGGCTCTTCAGATTGGGCTTTGAACACGAAAATCCCTTCTTCGGTATCAGCTGAATACCCCGAGGGGGTTGGCTATGAAGAGGTTCCTTCGTCCCTACATGAGCTGGACAATTGACGGTAAGCGTCCGAAGGTCCTTGGTCACTCATACTGTAAACTAACAAATTGTCAAATAACACAAAATGATAATATACAGATATGCACGTATTCATGTAGATTATTTCCTAACATATTGGATAATATTTTGGTGTCAGCAGAACATTTTTGTGGCTGAATCAGTGGCTGTAGCTCTGATACCACCTTCTGTCGCAACCCACGACCCCTGCCTCGGGAGGTGGGCGGTCGCGGCCTACTCAGAGATGGTGGTATCGGTGTTTATCATTATTTGGCAGCGGAAATTTCATCAGGACCGTAGTTAGGAAATATTTTATCAGAGTAAAATATCACGCTTTTATAATATTAAACATATGGGAAATTCCCAAGTTTTCATTAAAAACATTTTTATAGGGACAAACCCTATTTTATTGAAATAAAACATCTTCTTTATTTAGGTAACTTTTATAGCCACTTTTACAAGCCTTCAGTGCTGTCCAGCTGGCTTCTATTTGGCTTTCACATTTTGTTACCTGAAACACGTTTAAAAACATTTTGTCAGTGGGAAATACTGGTGAGTGAATCCCAATTTAATCAAGACAGGTTTTATCAGTTTACAGCATTGAGGGCGATCTCGCAATTACATTTGTTTATTTTTCTACTTTAATTACCACCCACGGTACTGTCAACCTGACTTGTGGTCATGTTACTACTCACAGTGTAGTAACAAATTTTGTATACAAAACCCCAACATACCGACGATAATTGTAGAATACAAATACTCAATCACTGTTTAAATATAATCTAAAACATTGAGGTTTTGTAAAAACAGTTTACAAAAAGGAGATTACTCACATTGCTAATTTACACTTTTTCCTGTGGTTTCCTGGTTATAATCTAATAATTTAAACAATGCACACGTGTGAGTATAATAACCCAATATTTACATTAGTTATACCCTCCCGGAGACAGAACTCCAACGACTACGTCGGCAGAACCACGACAGCCGTTACGGAGCACTAGATCAATCGGGCAGCGTATCTAATACGTAACCAGGGGTTATGATACTTACAACGAGGCAGAACTTCGTTAATTAAGGGGGTATTATGCCCGGAGATTACTTCTACACTTTAGAATTTGAGAGAGATTTGTGGGAAATGAGCGACAAAAACTGAAGGCTGATTGCCTCCTCTTATAGGGCTGGTCGACCACTTCCTCGCGGCCCGCAAAGAACACATAAGGGGCCTTCGCGCCCCGCGACGTAGGCATAGTAGGGCCTACTTGCGCTGATTTGGACAACTAGCCTCGACACGCATTGCGCCACATGGCGTCACCCGGTGAGCTCTGATGGCTAGCTGTCGCGGCCCGCGAGCGATACTTAAATTTTGTTTTTATTTTTATTTTATCAAATTAAAGGTATTCGGGACCGGTTTTCGCATATGGGGTGTGTTTTAAGGCTTATTGAGGTGTTCTAAATATTTTAGGAGTGTCGAAATTATTTTAGGAGGGTTGTTATAGAAATGGGCAGAAGAACTACCCTATGTGTTATGGGCTGATTGAACAACTCCCAAGAATGCTACGGGCCAGACTCCATTTTCTTTAGTGTTTGGAGCTGAATATGTGATCCCTATAGAGATGGTAGTCTCTACTGCAAGAACAAGTATCCGTGATCCTGAAGGAAATGCTGAAAAATTGGTTCAAGATTTGGATACCATAGAAGAACTCAGGGATTTAACAAGGATAAGATTGGCTAGTTATCAACAAAGGATGGCTGGAGCTTATTACAAGAATGTCAGGATCAGGAAATTTCAAGTTGGTGACATGGTGTTGAGGAAAGCATTCCAAAATACCACAAATCCTTCTGATGGCAAGTTAGCACCAAAGTGGGAAGGCCCTTACCTAATTGAAGCTGAGGCGGGAAAGGGGGCATATCGTTTATTAACCATGGAAGGTGATCTATTACCAAGAGCTTGGAATGCTGTCCATTTAAAGAAATACTTCATGTAAGAAGGATCCTTGGTTATCTTCATACCCAATACATATTAAGGATCTTCTGAGGATACATGATCCTCATTCTGGTAATGATTTCATTATTATTTCTCTTATTCTTTAAATTATTTAATTATAAGGAGAAAGATCCAGGATCCTTTATCATTTTCATCAAGTTCTGAGTTTTGCAGAAGTAGGTGTATTCTTGACAAAGGATCAAGTATCCAATCAATTCTCCAAAGACTTTGGGTTTATCCCCAGTTCATTGGGCTTGTCCCCAGTTTAAGGTATCTATTAGGTTCTTACACCTTCGCCAGTTGTGCACAATTATCCTAGTGCAGATAAAGGCAATGGGACCAGTACCCGCTTTAGGGGCTGACAATTTCATTGTACTGGCTGTATTTAGGATCCAAAGTATAATGGTAGATGTACCATACATCCGTTCCTAAGGTTTCTAACGTTTTCACGTTAGCTAAGGTTTTGGGCATTTTCATGTCACTAAGTTTGGATAGTCGCCAGTATGGGCCATACTCCAGTTTACACAAGATCCTTTGGGCTTGTCCCCAGTTTTTGGGCTTGTCCCCAGTTTTGGGCTTGTCCCCAGCTTATTGGGCTTGTCCCTAGATTGTTGGTCTTGTCCCTAGATTGTTGGGCTTGTCCCCAGATACTAACACTTTCTTTTGCAATTGGCTTAGTCCCAAGTTATATCCTATTGCAGGTTTCCAGAGCTAAACAGTTAAGGATCCAGGATCCTAACTTTCTACAAGATTTAATTCTTTGATTGGCACAGTTGTAAGTGTTAAGGATATAGAATCCTAACTTGGATTTTCTGGTATGATCCTTATTAACCTTAGTTTTATTAATGGTTTGCTCATCCTACCATTATCCTTTGACAACAGGATATATGATCCTAGATCATATAAATTTTTAAAAACTTTTGATTAGTGGATATATGATCCTTGGTTATATCCTAAATTCTTTAACATAAACTGATTTTGGCATTCATTTAATATTTTAACCAATAACTTGTAAGTTATAAAATTATGCAATGACAATTGATAAATAAATATACATAAATCAATAACACAAAGATAGCCAAAAGTTAAGATTTTATTTATTTATCAAGTTTAACCCTTTAAAAGGTTGTCAAAATTGCCAACCCAAGCTTCTACCAGCAATACGTGGCCCGTCCACTTCGGTTGGCAAAGGGTGTCCATATTAACAAGGTTCATTGAGTGAAGGAAATCAAAAGATGAGGGGCATCAAAGGCTTCATCCTCCACAAACAGAAGGACCCATCCACCTTTGCTACCCCCTATTGTCCAAGGATCAGTGATCCTTAACCCAAGCAACTATTGTTCAAAGTTATTACAGACCATTGTTCAAAATACCATAGCCAACAAAACAAACTACAAAACCATAAAAAATGGGCTCCGACCGCATCTAGAAATATCCATCATCACCCATTTATGCAGCCTACACCTTCACTGCTTCGTCAACCTTCTCCTCACCACCCTTTCCACTACCACCAGCTGTCACCTCCTCATGATCCTTGACCTCACTGCCTCCACCTTCAAGAGCTAGCACCTTTTTAGGTTCGTATTCATCTCCAAGCTCAACTAGCCTTTGCTTCCATGCCTCCAAGTCCCATTCAGACCTGTCAAAAGAAGGATCTGCAGCCTCCTTGGCCATCTGCAACTTGATCTTCAGCATGGCTATGCTAGCAGAGAGTTTGGCCCCTTCCATGACCTCAGTTCTCTCTTTCTGGGCTGTGATCTCAGCTAGAAGAAGCTCCTTCTGCAGCATGTTGATGTCCTTTTCCAGGGAGGAGATCTTTTTGTCTTTGGCAAGGGCAATTTTTTGGAGGTACAGGCTCTTCTCATCAGCTTCAGCCAGCCTTTGGTCCATAAGGATCTGAACCTCAGCAAATTTTTGCATAAAGGAATTCAACATTCAGGATTCTTTATCCTCAAAAAGGAGTACAAATTTCAGGATACAGTATCCTTACCTCAGAGACATAATCATGAAACTGACGTTCCTTCATAGGCAACCCTTCGGAGGTTTCAGCAGGCTTCTTCCTTTTTGTTCCCTTACCCCTTGTGCTGATACCTTTGGGCTTCGGATTGCTCTGGCTTGCAGCCAGCTCCTTCTTGAGGGACCGTGGGGATGCAATGTCCTGAAGATCAGTGAGGCTGAACCTGGAAGCAGATTTTGAAGATTTGGTAGCACCTACAAGCATAAAACACAGATAAGTATTCATATCCTTATTTTATTAAATATTTATACATACACAAATATGGATACTTACTTGACATGGTGTAGGAAGTGGATGAAATGTCTTCTAGATCCTTTGACTTTGGCGGATATGTTCTGATGGCAGGATCAAGCTTCCAAAAAGCTTCAACTCTCTCCTTGGTGACGGGTGATTCTTGAATATGTGACAGGGTGATAGCTGCATAGACAAAAACAAGGATCAGTTATCCTCAACAGAAAAGAAGGATTCTTACCGTTGTCCTATTCTAAGGATCCTATATCCTGCCATCTGTGTTCCACTTTTTGGGAAGTTGGTTCCCATTTGGAATAGAATCCCTCCTCACGAAGAGGAATTGATTCCTCTAGTTGGTGTCATTCTTGGTGGTTTTCAAGATTGGGTGAAGCTGCTGGGGTTTGGATTTGAAGAGATATCGGTAAGAACCATGGCTTACAAGGTTATACAGTTGGCTTAACTCAGACATCCCTATGTCTATGCCCTCCTGTTCTATGATGTGCTCTAGTGTGTACAGGACCCTCCACACCATCGGCATAGCTTGGATGTAGGAAAGGCCGGTAAGTGTGAAGAATCCCTGTGTGAAAACAGGGAAGGGATAAGTGAACCCTATCTGAAAAGGGGTTGCAGAGAACGTGATCCAGGTGTCTGATATACAGTTACTTTTTGTTGAAGAATCAAAAGGTCTGAATATGGTACCATCAGGAAAGCAAGAGCGAAACTGATCAACTTCAGGATCAGTGAATCGGCAGAGCTCCATTGAAGGGTTTTTGGTTAAACCCTGACTCTTCAGTGGACTATTATGGTCAGGATTCTTGGCAGGGAAGGAAGGAGTGCTCATCTTCGCCATGAATTTTTGTAGAACAGAGGATCAGGGAGAAGAAGATAATAGAAAAGAGAGAAGGAATTACCTGATGAGATCTTCGAATGTGAATTTAAAGGAGATGATCTCGAATATAAATGCAGATTTTGATCCTTATCTCTAACCTATTTATAATGATTATTGTTGCAGGGGATGATGATCGCTGACATCAGCACTGTAACGGCTATATCCTTTAGCAACGGCTAGTCCGAAATAAGTTGAAACATGACTATCTAATTGGATATCCCTAACAATTGCCCCCAAACATGACTAGTTGATATAGTGGGTTTTCGCCAAGTGATTGTTAGAGAGTTCAAGTTCGAGAGAGAGTTGTGTGAATGTGTGTTACCATATTTCTAAATCAAGCTTGTTATCCCCTTTAAAATTAGAAATAATCTAACTAAAAAACTATCTGAAATAGGTGTAAGCTCCCCCACGATCACCATAACGGTCATAGAGTCATTGCACGTGCAGAAATGCCAAGCATATTCCCCTAGAATCTCGGTTGGACCAAGTCTCATTCGAATACACCTGCAAAACAAGTTCAAAAATGATGGAAACAATTGTTAGTTTAGGATAATAATGAGGATCCTAGATCCTTATCCTTGCAGCATCTTCTGAGGATCCTTAATTCAAACTGAACTGAGGATCCGTGATCCAGGCCACACTTGAGGATCCGTGATCCATATGCTATGAAATTCTATCCCTAACACTCATTATTATCCTAAACTAACAATTGTTTCCATCATTTTTGAACTTGTTTTGCAGGTGTATTCGAATGAGACTTGGTCCAACCGAGATTCTAGGGGAATATGCTTGATACTTCTGCACGTGTAATGACTCTATGACCGTTATGGTGATCATGGGGGAACTTGCACCTATTTCGGATAGTTTGTTAGTTAGATAATTTCTAATTTTAAAGGGGATAGCAAGCTTGATTTAGAAATATGGTAACACACATTCACACAACTCTCTCTCGAACTTGAACTCCCTGTAATCACTTGGCGATTACACAGCTACACACTAGCAATCATTGTACCAAGCTTGTTATCATCCTGGGTTGTAAACTTTGTTTGTTTAATATAGTTGGTGATCGGTAGTTTCCATCACCCGAGGTTTTTTATGCCGGAGATCATCCATTGATCAAGGGTTTTTTCCTCATATAAATCCTTGTGTTGATCATTCATTTCATTCTTTTGTTGTTCATACATTTGTTCAATTAACCAAGCATCTAACCTCACAAAAATCAGATTTGGTTACATTATCCTTGTGTGATTTTTGACCAAAACAGTAGTTTTGTAATTATTTATATGTAAAAAATAAATGAAAAGGGTATAAAGGTAAATTGTTAACTACTTCTCTCTCCAATTAAATAATTAATTACATTCTCTCTCATATGTTTCTCTGTAGAAGTGAATGTACATATATGTATTATATGTATTCACAATTTGAAAACGTATGTACATATATGTACATAAACAAATATTGTTCCATCCGATCATCTTCTTTAAGTGTACATGTCCGATTTGTAATGTGCACATATGTACATTCATAATATACTTCTAAAAAAGAAGTTAATGATATGGTTGTTCAACATGGTACATATGTGTATAGCAAGTATCTGAGATGATTGTTCGGCATTGTACATACGTGTACATAATAGTCTCAACACGTATATACATATATGTACATTAACAAGTCATATTCTTAATATGTATGTACACATATGTACAATATCACACCTATGTTCAGAACAAGTGTACGTTATCACACAAGATTCATGATCAGTACATGAAGAATAATCATGGATATGCAATTGTAAAGAAATGAATATTTCCTCCAAAAAAATATGTAATCAAACGTTCTGTAAATAATCCATTCTTGCATGAATATGCAATTAAAAAAATCCATTATTTTGAATTAAGAGAGATGGAGAAGATAATTATGCAATTTAAGAAAACTATCAAAATTAAAAGTGTAACTGAAATTCAATGATTAAAATAAAGATTTAAAACTAATTTATTGTATAATTACAATCCTACCCTTAACAACTAAAAAGGAAATCAATGGTCCTGATTAGTTCACACAGTTCACTATGAAGATGTTGTTCACAAATGAACATAATCCTATATATATATATATATATATATATATAGGGCCAGGATCATTTCAGAACCATAAATATTTACAGAACTCGCAGAACTCCTAATAAACAATCTTTTTATTTATATATTTTTATGTTTAGGATAATTTTATCATTTATTATGTGTATTTTTACGATTACATACATGTTAAGAGTAATTTTATCATTTCTTATATGTAATTTTATAATTACACATATGTAAACTTGTTTTTTTTTACATATATGTAATTAGTTATGACACATACATATAATTTTGGCAATTAAACATATGTAAACTACTTTTAACATGTATGTAATCAAATAAATACATATAATAGATGATAAAAAGATCCTAAATACAAAAACTTATATATAAAATAATTGTTTATTAGGAGTTCTGAAAGTTCTGTAGGAATTTAGAGTTCTGAAATGTTATTAGGAGTTCTGATGTTCATATGTAAACTACTTTTAACATGTATGTAATCAAATAAATACATATAATTGTTTATTAGGAGTTCTGATGTTCATCCTACACACCTCATAATTTATCCTACACTTTAAATTAATTTTTATCTTCTTTGAAAAAAATATATATTTTTTTAAAATAAGTTACAAATTTAATTTAGTTAGCTATTAAAAAGGAAGACTAACAATTAATGATCTATCTAATTTTACCAATATACCCTTACACCCATATTAAATACAAAAATTAAATGAAGTAAAATGAAGCATTATTATTGGTTGAAGTTTGTTCTTTTTCATTCTTACAAAAAATTTCTTCTCATTTGAACCCTCCACTATATATATATATATATATATTATACCTCAAAGGAAGAAAAGTTGCTTAATGAGTCAACTGGGTAATGTGTGGGAATCGGGTATGATTTGCGCGTTAAATAAGAATGGTAAAAGAAACCCTTAACATTTTTTTAATGTAAGAATCGACATACTTTTAAAATAAAAATGTTGAACTGAAACTCGGTTTTAGTTAATAACAACATTTTGACAAACGTAAACAATAAGTGATGAATTGGAAAATGCTTCCAAGGGAGCCATAGAAATGGGAAGGGGTCTTCGGGACCAAAACAAACCTAAGAGAGGACGATCGGTTAGGGAAATGGTCTTTACAATCAAAATACCTCCGGAAAATAATTTAGCGAAACAATCATGTATGGTTATGTAAATAGTTGTTATATGATAAAATAACATTTAAGTAAACATAAAGAGTCGGGCGACTCTGATTTAATGTGACGAATTCCAAGCTCACAAGTGCGAAAGTAAGGTTAGAAAGCCAAATAAAGGGGTTACGAACCCTAGGCCTAGAAAACTGTCTAAGGATATATTAAAGAATGATTTGTGTTAGTGCATATTTTGTGTGTCCGCCACTGTGCGAATAGGCTAGATAGAGCGTGTGTTGAATGTTGTATAGTTACGATTTAGAAATGAACACATGACATTTTGGAGAGAATGAGAACTCAACTATACGGATGAGGTCGTCCGCACGGATGAAGCTCATCTGCACGGACAGCACTAATCCGTTTCAGATCTCATGTCTATATATAGTTGTCATGTGTTATAATTTGTTAAGTTTTGGAGTTTTAGCTGGAGAGATTGACTGATGCTCTCTCCAGCCTGTCAACGATGTATGCTCTTTCGGTATTAATGGAAGTTTTCTACTTTTGACTATTCTTGCGAGATTTCTACCGAATTAGCTTTATCTTATCCAAACTTCCATCTAAACCCACCAGATCTAGAACTTTCAAATGGTATCAGAGCTATGATACCAATTCAATCGATCTAACAGTTGATTAAATCACCTACGCTCATGAATTATGGGTTTTTAGACGAAAAACATCAAATTGAAGGTCAACCCATGGATAAAAAGTAAAATTGAAACCATATGATTGATTAGTAATGATTTTCTACCATGTCTGTGGAAGAATCATCATAAAATTCGAAGAAATAAAGATTTTGGATCGAAAAATATGAAAAGCGACGTTTCGAACAGACGAGAAAGTTTTGTTCGCATGAGTCATTCGTCCGCACGAATGAGCCTGATCCATTTGAATAATAGTGTTCATCCGCATGAACTAGTAATTCATTCGCACGAATCAACCTTCATCCGCACGGAGAAGCATTCATCCGCACGAACCAGACCTCATCTGCGCGAATCAACCTAATTCATTCCAAAATCAGTTAGCTCATACGCATGTAGGAGTCATTCGCACAAAGGAGTCATCCACTCAAGGAATCTTACACGCGAATGAGTAAAAATGTCTAAAAAAAGAGGCATTTTTTGATCGTGGGAAAGAGATGAGTGTCCAAAAAAAATTTGGTGATTGAAATTTTTTTCGAGATTTTAACGTCAAATATGGGTTGTTCGGGGACACCGTCGAAGGATTCAGAGAGTGATTAAGATGATGAGATCGCACAGTAGTGTTGATAGTGGGGTAGTCATGAAGACTGGTATATAACATGTATCATTTGGTAAAGTGACTACTAATGGGCAAAAATAGAATAATCCGCATTGATGAAAAACGGACTTTTATGGAGCAAAATGCCACATATTCAACATAGTTGAGTTTTTTGGAGAATAGAGAGGACTAAATTTTCCAAGTTTGAGGGGGAAATTCAGTGATGAGTTTAGAGAGTTCAGAATTTGCCAACAATGAGGGAGAATAAAAATTTTCAAATATTAGAACATTTTTGGAAATTTCGACAAGAAAAAGTACAATAGTATTCGGGTGGTTCAAACTTGAAATTTTTAGGTGATGCAGAGTATCTGGATTTGTTCGTCTGTGATCATAGGAAGTTTAGATTTTTTAGATCGTGATGAGGTTGATGTATTAGGGTTTGAGTCCTGAGTCTTCGTATAAGTCGGTTAGCAGGATTAACGTCAAAAGGATGCATCAATAATGTCGATACTTAAAAGATATCAGAGAACTTTCAAGATATTAGATACACGACAACTTTATGATAGTCTAAAGTGTCAGAATGGTTAATATTCAAGCAAATGAATTGTTTTCTGGACTAACCGTCGGACAATGAGGATGTTGTGTAGATTAAGTTGTTGGCAGGACTAACGGAGAAGGCTATAGATCTGTTATTGTAACTGAAGACGAAGAATGTGAATTTGATCATGGAAGAATGTTTGTTAGATCACAGTGTGTTACCAGATGATTTGTTATCCGATGAAGATTTGCTGACTGTGGTGATTACCATTTACACTCACCAGTATTTGAAGATTGGTTGTGCATAACGATGGTTAAGGAAGACGGGATTTCAGATTTTCGTGGGTATTCACAAGACTTGAAGCTTACCAGTGTGGTGTTCGAAGTTTCTATCAATTGCCGGTTAGATTTTTGAAGATTAAGAGATTGAGCTAAAGTGGTAAATCAAAAACCGAACGCGGTTGTGGTTAACGTTGAAATGGAGATGCAACATTGATTAGTTGCATGTTAGTGATTATTCGGGAAGATTGCAGTTAAGCAAATCAGAGGAGGTCAGGAACCGTGCAAACAAAGAACTAAAGTGTCACTCCAAAGGAAATCATTTCAGGGGGAATATGTTATTGCAAATGCAAACCCAAATCATCAATCAAGTGGGAATTAATTGAGAATATCAAATGCTTGATTGAAATTGCAGAATATTCAAACACGGCTTACATATTTGAAGATCAAGATTCAACAGTGACGTACAAGGGGGAAACTGTTAGTGCATATTTTGCGTGTTCGCCACTGTGCGAATAGGTTAGATAGAGCATGCGTTGAGTGTTGTTTAGTTACGAGTTAGAAACGAACACATGACATTTTGGAGAGGATGAGAACTCATCCGTACGGATGAGGTCATTCGTACGGATGAGGTCATTCGTACGGATGAGGTCATTCGCATGGATGAAGCTCATCCGTTCCAGACCTCATGTCTATATATAGTTGTCATGTGTAAGGAATTTGTTATGTTTTGGAGTTTTAGCTGGAGAGATTACCTGATGCTCTCTCCAGCCTGTCAACGATGTATGCTCTTTCGGTATTAATGAAAACTTTCTACTTTTGACTATTCTTGTGAGATTTCTACCGAATTAGCTTTATCTTATCCAAACTTCCATCTAAACCCACCAAATCCGGAACTTTCAATTTGAGATTGAGTTGTACTCAATTAAAAACCGAAACTAAATCCTTTGGGCTTTACCCAAAGAAGTATGTAGGAAGTGTTTCGGGGACGAAACCTCTTTAAGGGGTAGATCTGTAACATCATATTTTCGAGTGTATTTATAAAATGATATTTATTAGTCGTTGGAAGTTATTTATGAAGGAAAAAACTTGGTGGATAGCAATGTATTTTATCGGAGTACATTTTAGCAATATATACATCAGGAAATATGTCAGGTACGGTTCAAGGCAATATCACTACCTCATCTTGCAACTCACCCGAACTTGAAGGCTATTAAAAATCAAACATGAGGGGTATTATATAATTTACCAAAAATTCCATGCATAAAAGGGAACTTTGGCTCATTTGTAGCTGATCTCTCTAGAGTTATAGACAGAAATTATAGAAAGAGAAAGAACTAGTGAGATTATCGGTGGCCGATGGTGGTGTTCATGGCGGTTCTCAGTGGCGGGCGGTGGTCAGAGGCTGCTGGAGTTGCGGATTTTGACCCGATAACATTTATTGATGCTACGAATGAAATGGTAAGCTTCAATTTGCCTAAATCTTTGATTGCAGTCGTTAATAGAGTTGAAAACAAATATGTCCAACTTGTTTAATAATTGTACGGTTGTAAAGAACCGACCGATCCGAGAAATCTTGTTGTTGAATCATTTAGATTTTTGTAGATAAGGCTTATAACACATAGTTGATCATTTTGAACGGTGGAAACATAAAATGGAGTTGTTAAGCTCGAGATTTAACTTGTTTTCATAGCAAATTATTTTTACGTTTTATATAAAACACATCCCCTTAGAATCGATTTTTCCGGGGATCCGACTGTTGGATAGAGCTGAAATTTGGACAGTAGCCTTCTAACACACGACTCTCAAACCCCCTATCTGAGGAAACTTCAATATGCGGTTGGTAACTATGGGTTTGACACTTATCAGTTTGTAATAGATTGTTGTGCTAAAATTAGGAACTTGATTGTGTTGCGTGAATGGTTTAGTGCAATTATATGTGCTATTTGGTCATCTATAGTGGTTTAGTGATGATTTGTTTACTTGAAATTTCAAAATTTCTATGGATGATGATTTAGGATTTCATTAGTAACTTGATGTTGCTAAAATGACTGTAACTCTATGTTATTAGCATGAATTGCATTAGAATTACACTCTAAGTGTTATGCATGATGTTATATGTAAGTTGATTTGCAAGTTGAAAAGAAAGATAGTCTAATTGGTGATTAGAGTGAGTTACAAGTGATAAGTTCATGAATTGGTTACTTGTTAGATGTCTAGTGAATGAAATAACCTTATATGATTTAGTAAGCACACTAGGTGTTTATGAAAATGCCTAAGTGAAGTGTAGATAAGTAGATAGGATCATGAACTTTAGAAAATCGTATAAAAACACAGAAATTCATGTGTAGACAAGCCTTATATGCTCGGAAACACCCTCTGGGTCGTCGTTATTTAATATTTGAACTGATTTGGATTGTAAATGGGCTCAAAATGGTCGATTTCGGTAGCTACATAGAAATTTACTGCACAAACGGGCTAATTAAGTATGGAATGTTTAAAAGTGGTGCATGTAACTGACTTATACTAAAAGTTCATTTACACTTTTGTAATCCCTTTTTGATAGATAGGTTTTGTTTAATTGACTAATTTCATTATGGAAAATTAAGTTATTCAAAGAAGAGTAATTTGGGGATTTAGGTTAAAGTTAAGGTTGGATTGTAACTTTAATAACGGAAAATGCTTAGTCAAAGTATGGGATGTACATAAATGTAAATATGTTTTACGAACAACCTAGCGGGAGTTAGATACTTGATTTACTTAAATTATTGACGTATTACGAAATGGGTGCATAGTAACCCGAATACTTAGTGTTTTTAAATTATAGTCAAATAGACCAATTGGGTCATTCAGGTCAAATGGTGATGTTGTCACCATTTGAACTCGGTATTTAATGCTTTGTTTTGTTGGGTTCCATACCTACAGATAAGCATAATGGTAAAGGCATGCATTGCCATGAATTATCAAATGGAATCACAAGATATTGGTAATGGGTCAAGGGTTTGACCTCGCCAAGTATTTGTAACGGGTCATATGTTTGGTAAGGTTATATGACACGACTAATGGTGGTTGAGCTAAAGTTTGGTAATAATCTACCTCATGTGTGGCTATGTTAATTAGTAAGTAAAACGGTCATAAGAGCGAAAATGCGTCTATGATGCAAAACACAGCTAAATGAGTCTTGAAATACAAAGACATTGGAAACATTTATGTCCTTTGGTACATAAATGATCTTAATGGGATAACGAGTTAAAAAGGGTCTAATAGATTTCATCTAAACTTGTAAATTTCTTCCAGTCAGGTAAGTGACTTAAATTGACCAAAGTGCCCTTCAGGTAATGGATCCTACAATTGAGTTGATCATTCCATGAACCAAATATGGGAGGCTTGAGCTAGAATGTTCAATACCTTTTAACGGGACGGTTTGGGTTTGTCCAACCCAAAGAATGGTTTGGGAGCTAACAAATCCGGACCCATGCATATTAGCGAAGTACATTATACACATATTAGCAAAGTGCACAGATCAATGCATAATGCACATATTAGTGAAGTGCACAGATCATTGCCCATATTTGTGAAGTGCACAGTTTAGCAAAGTGCATAGGCTAGCATAGTGCACTGATTAGCGTAGTGCACGTAACTAGTACAAGAAGTGGCCATGGGTCAACATTTTGGTCGACATTAATCCCCCGTGCCAAGCGAGGGACTAAGTAAATCTCTTCTGCGACACATGGAGAACATCCAGACTTACAAAAATGTTTTCTTTTAACGTTATTAGTCTGATTAACCAAATTACTAAGTGTTTGTATGAAATTTTATGGTAGGCAGAATATAGAGGAGGTACCGGATGGGGGATCAAGTACGCAAGGAATTGAACACTCTTAAACTGTCATCTCCTTTGGGATGTCTTATCGGAAAAGTTTAAGCATGATCATGCGTGACAAAGTTTCTCAACTCTAAAACTTTTAATATGTTTGGATTATGTTGTATGAGTAATATTTTTTTTTATGTCAGTTTGTTTGGGTTATCAGTTAACCCTGAATTATAAGTTTTATGTCATAAAAATTTTGTGGGACCTAAGCGTTCAAATATTTTAAGATATTCGGTAATTATGGGATACAGTATTGCCTTGAACTGAACCTGTACATATTATTAAAATGTACTTCCAATGACTAATAAATATCATTTTATAAATACACCCGAAAATAAGATGTTGCATATTAGTACAGTACCGACACTCGGTATTAAAGTTGAATACAACTCCATTTTCAATAACATTTATATCAAAAGACAACTATATATTCATATTATTTTTAAAAAGTTAACAAACGTGAGTTATAAGAGAAAAACAAAATTGAATGAAAGTTAAATTAGCTAAAGGCATATATTATTTATTTTATAAGGGCGAAGCTGACATTTAAAAATAGTCATTGTTCACAACATTATTGGTTTAGTTCTTTACGATACCAGTATTTGAAATCTTGCTTGATTCTGGGATAATTTTTGTTAAAGTCATGAAAGAATTTAAGACCTTTTGTAGTGGCCCGTGGTTGGGTGGGCCACGAGGCCACCATGAGTAAAACACCATCCCTACTCCTCGATTTTTATCAAATTTGGTCGTTGTACATGGTTGAGGCCACAAGTTGGATGTTGCACAAATCAAGGAAACTAACCATTAGGCTAGTGAATTATCCAACTCCATTTTTTTTCAATTTCAAACCAAGTGATTTCACATGCTTCACCATTACGTGTTTTCATCAAGTGGTTTTGTTAAGATGACGTGGATAACACGTGGCAAAAAAAAGCCAAATCACCTGCTATCCCACTATAGAGATGGGCATAATAACCGGTTCCAAACCCGAACCGGTAGAACCGACCCGTACCCGGTTCCAGTTCCAACCCGATGTATAGAAGAACTGGTTCCGGGTTCAAAATACCCGGCGGTTCTTACCCGGTTCCATATTTCTTGATAATAAACGGGTCGTACCCGGTTCCTACCCGTACCTGGTTAGTACCCGTACCCGGTTCTTCCAGTACCCGGTTCCACTGTACCCGGTAATAATTTACCGTTAGAACCGGTTACTAGCCATTAGAATCGATTCTTGAAGGTTGCAAACACACCAAGCATAACTAAACATAACACACCAAACATAACTAAACATAACACACCAAACATAACTAAACATAACACACCAAACTTAACTAAACAAACTGGTTACATCAAACACACTAAACATTTGAAGATCCGGTCCCGGATCCTTCACCCTTTTCATTTTTCGCCTTGGTCACGGGGCAATGGCGGTCGATGTGTTTTTTTAGCGTCGAGTTGGCGGCCGCTTTCATGAACTTTCTGCAACCAATCTCATGGTTATCGGTCATCAAACACAAATCGAAATGCTTCCAAATTGACGGGTTTCGTTTGGTTTCCAAAACCATAACAACCTCGTCATTGCATGCCATTGTATCTTCGAAAAAATGAAATCAAATGTTGAAGTGTTGAATATTTGTAGTGGTAAGGAAATGGAATAGAGAAGATGCGGTATATATACAAAAAAAACAATTTTTATATTATATAATCGGTTTTCAACGGTATTATATCCGTTGGAACCGGTTCCAACAGTAAAGTGGCAGCTTTTTGGTTTGAAAAACCCGACAGAACCGGTTCCAAACGGTACCCGGAACCGGGTCCAGAGTACCCGTAACCGGTTACATCGGTTCTAGTCTTTTTGACGACTATCCGGGTTCAACCCGGAACCGGTTCTTCAGAGAACCCGGTTCCCCTAACTACTATCAGTACCCGGGTACGGATAGGAACCGGTTCCAGATATTAATCCCGATTATGCACATCTCTATCCCACTACACAAACAAACTGACTAGAAGCTATGCAACCAATATATGGGTATAAATAAGGGATAGATGTGAGGTTTTTCTCTTAGAGTTTTTTATGTGCATTCGCTTTGTACGCAAAGATGTTCTTCCCACTGACCCCTTCCACTTTAGACATTTCCCTTTTAAACCTTTTTTTTTATTTTCATACTTCCTTTGAAAATCACAATTTTAATATATTTTCTTTAACTTTTGAAAATCATAATTTTAATCTTTAAAATACTACTTTATGTTACAAGTAGTTTTACCCCTAAACTACTACTTCATTTTATAATTTTTACAATAACTTTTGAAATTTGTATTTTTAACCCCTGCATTATTACTCCATTTTGTGCAATTGGCTCTTTCGTTCCTTTACTAAAAAACCCTATTTTTATGTGCATATTTTTTTATACGTGTCAGTATAAATTCGAGTTGATATGTGTTTTGAAGTAAACTTTTTTTGGAAAGTCCATTTTGTGCATTTGCCCCTTTTGTTCCTTTACTTAAGAAAAACTATTTTTTACTTGCGTTTTTTTATATACGTGTTGGTATAAATTTGAGTTTGTATACGTTTCGAAGTACTTTTTTTTAGAAAACAAGTCAGATAAAATAAAATATGTTTTCGTGCTTATTTTGTGTATGTTTCCGGTTGTTCTATGTTTCGCAATAAGTTTAGTTCCGAATCGAGTGGGATGAAATATAATACGTTTTTATTCGACAGTATAAATTATAGTTACTCTACATCTCAACCATGCCACAACTTGCTACAAGTAAAATTTCAATCCTTGATGTGATTATGTCTTTTGATTACACGTGTTAGTTTTCCGTTTATACGTTATGATTGTACATTAAAAATTTGATTGCTTTAGGTAATCTTGATCCAATATCAGAATGCTATTGAGTTAACTTGGATACGTCAAAACGTGCGATTTTATATGGTTAACGCATCACATAACGTTTGGACTAATCCAATCGAGGTTTAAAATGTATCCACGCCGCAACGCGCGCGGTTCTAATTACTAGTTTCATTGAATCATGTAAAACCATTGAAAATTTTTATGGATTACTGTGTTCTTATGAGGGTCTATTGATGAACCAACACATATGTAGCGGCTAGTTCTCCCAGACCTTAGGTCAATAGTTCGAGCTTGAGCCACCCCGGGCTTTAGTCCACCGTGTGTTACGCCAGATAGATTCTCTCTTGTGACGGCTCATGCCCCTGCCACTGGCAGTGGGTGGTATGGTTTCCCGGGGAACACCATTAGCCAAACTCTGACGTCAGCGTGGGCCCAGTCAAGACAACATAGTCTGGCCAGAGTGGGGTTAGACTGAGTGTAGTGGGGCAACTCCCACCCCTAGGTCGCCCCAAGTCGCCTAGAACACCGCCCCCGGGGGCGACTTGGGGGGCGACCCCCTCCAGCCCGTCTCAATCTCGTCGCCCAAATTCAAACCTTTATATCCGTTGCCAACGGTTATGTTGGCTAAGCTTATTTTTTTTTTTAATAATCCAACCTTTATAAAATACCCCATATCAAACACATTTTTACCACAATTTTCTCTCAAACTCATCAAAATTTATACCAATCTTCTATCAACTCAACAAAATTTATACCAATCTTCTATCAACTCGTCAAAATGTATCCCCACAACATCCCTCCTTTCAACCAAAATACACAATCTTCCAATCCACAACCCGATCTGACGGACCCAAACGTTTTAAATAACCCCGCTTTTTACGCCTATTTCAATAATATGCACGTTGCTAGCCCTACACCGCAAGTATACTACAACAATACGCCCATACCGCAACATATGGGGTTCACCACTTGGAACACACAACAACCCGGTGGTTTTCAAAACGTTGGAGGATCGAGCCAACAAAATGGTATAAATTTTTTAGATATTTTTTTTTGTAAAGAATATGTTTTTTTTTAACTTTGTTTGTATTCCATCTAGTGGTTGATTTAGGTGACGAAGAAGTTCCGGAGACCCAGTTCGATGTCGGTCAAAAAAAGAAACGTTCGCACAAGAGGAAAACAACGGGTGAAGAACGCTTGAAAACCAAACTGATACCATGGACTTCCAACGAGGAAATGAGCTTGTCCAAGGCTTGGCTAGAAATAACCGAAGACCCGAGATGTAGTAACTATCAAAAGGAAAAAACATATTGGTCTCGTATTTACAACCTTTTCCTCAAGTTGGAAGATCAAGAAGATGGATACCGTGATGCCGATGGTATCGGCGCGAAGTGGCGTAAAATGCGTACTTTGATTCAAAGTTTCAACCAAATATACACTCGCCTAAGTAACTCGCGTGTGCGCCAAAGTGGTTCCGACGATGCGATGCTCCAAGCAAACGCCCAAAATGAATTCCGAGCCGAACACAAGAAGGTGTTTCCTTATCTTGCTATTTGGCAATTTTTAAGAAGGAGTTCGAAATTTAACACAGTCATCGCCTTCGATCCATTTAAAACTCGTGGCCAACCGTCGGCTAAGCGGTCAAAAACCTCATCCTCAAACGACCAACAAAGTACCGGTTCGGACGCTCGGTGCCAAATGAATCTCAACGACATTGAGGAAGATTTGGAAGAGCCACATGAAGAGGCCGAACCGTTTCAACCACCACAACCACCACAACGTCCGGTTGGCCGAGATAGGGCCAAAAAAGGCGCCCAATCGTCTTCTAGCGGTGTACGAATCGACTACACCGAAACGTTCGAAAAGGTGACCAATAAGTTAGACGGCTTGTTGCAAACGAGCCAACAACGGATCAACTTAAAAAAAGAACACGGGGACTGAAAGCTAAAGCTGAAAGAAAGTCGTCAAAAAACACTTGATTTGCAAATATTAACAACCGACACGACAAACCTTACCGGAGCCGAGCTCGCTTTAGCCGAGCAAATGAAGCAAGAAATTCGAGAAAAATATAACCTTTGTTGAAGTAATTTTTTTATTTTGGTTGAAGTAATTTTTTTTTTAGTTGAAGTATTTTTTTTATTTTGGTTGAAGTAATTTTTTTTTTAGTTGATGTATTTTTTTATTTTGGTTGAAGTAATTTTTTTTATTGAAGTATTAGTTTTTATTTAGTTTGATCAATACTTTTATAAAAAATAGGATTTTTTTTATATCTTTTACATAAAAAAAAGACAAAATAAGTGTTGCCACGTGTCGCAAGACGCCCCACCCAGCAAGGTTGCCCCACTACCCCTTTTTTGGTCAAAATCCTCTTATGTGACGTGGCGCCACGTGTCGCAAGACGCCCACTCAACAGGTTGCCCCACTACACTCAGTCTTAGGATCCTCTGTTTGGGAGGATGTGAGATCTCTCTCTCAATTCTTAAAGATTCTCACCATTCAAAAAAAGACTAATAGTGTTTTACTTAACGTAGGTAATTGTTTAATTGTTCATTTTAGATTTTTACATTCCTACATATGAGCAAATATCACCTGCATCCATCATTTGAAAGATGCTTTTTATCATACATTTACGTACCTACACTTTGTTCCTTTTAGATTTTTAAGGGCCTGGTCTATTCGCACACGGCCTTTGTCTTTTTGCACACTCAAAGCGCCCTGCTTTGGCCATAGCGGGGCGCTTTGGCCAAGGTCAACAGACAAGGACTGACTTTGTCTACCGCCTACCGCACATGAACATGACGTGTTTTTTCATTAATTGTAGTATTATGATGTATATGGTCATTTTGGGTCGTACAAGTGCTTATTGAATCTGATTGGGTCGTGTCGGTGACATTCGGTTTTTAACGTGATGTAACGCATATATTGAACAAACACAAACGTGATTATTATTAAACACATTTAACCTACATCGTGAACATATGGGGTTACATTAAGGTCAGGGGCACGATACGTAAGCATTTCGTACGTGTTGATCTGATCCCTGTATAATGTATGCCAGGCTGCTGCGCGCTCTGTTCTGTGTGCTGTCCAGAGTGGGTTTGGGGGAGGCATTGGATAACAACCTCCAATCTCTACATGTATGAAATGCCCATGGTCGACGAACACAACCGCAACCACCAGGTGAGGTTCCTCAGCTTCGTTTGGCCCGCCCAGCAGAGGGAAAATTGTACAGCTCCCACGCATGTCGAAGGTGTGAACAATCACACCGTATCGTTGGGCAATAAGAAACCCCGTCTCAGGCATCGTCATGTAATTTTCGATATCTGCTCGTCCCACCCCCTTGAAATCGATCCGTCTAAGCAGCGCATCATAATGTCCTATGTTTTCCGGATTGAAAAACTGCCTCCAAAGCGATTCGTTCGTACATAACTCCTTTATAAGTTGTTTCCGGATCATCAAATATGAATTTTGTTTCACTCCTAACCCAACAGCCACCGATCGAAACCCACAATGACCATCTGGTTTCACGTCCTTTATTCTAACGATGTATGGATGGATCACTTCGGGAATCTGAGATGCGTAGTTGCGGATCGCTATATCCGTCTTAGGACCAAGCTTGATCATCGGGAAATCAGGGTGTAGGTTGATCGTCTGAGGCTGTGACGGTGATATGTACGAGCTGTGACGGGGAAGATCGTCTGAGGCCTCGACCCAAGTTTCTCCCGACGGAATGTACGCGCTTTTTCTAGCGGCTTCAACCTTTCTTTCTTCCTGCGTTTTCAATGTTGGGCGACCACGAGTTTTCTTCAGAACAGCAGGAGGTTTTTTGTTATTGTTCCCTGGATTGAGGATTTGCTGAAACTTTTCAAAGAAGCTCCTTTTCACCTGAGGGGGTGTTGGATCGATCTTTTGTTTCAATTTTTCAAATTCCGCGTCTACATCGATATCCTCTATGTTTTTCTTTGCAGGCTTGAAGTTAAGCTTCTTCCAGAACACGTCTATGTGTGTGATCCGGAGTTGCTGACCTGTGGTTGAAAACAAATTAGGTGGCAAAATCATAACGAGAAAGGTCAAAGATATTAATTACCTTTATTTTCCAACTTTTCCAAACGACAGGCACATGGCAAACCACAGCTGGTAAAAAGTTGGCAACCACAACTTGCACCGTAGGCTCTCAACCCGTCTTCCTTACGTTTTAGTTCCCTACTCAAAAGCTCAATCGCATATATTGAAACCTTTCTGAGAATATATGCAAGCATGGGCTGCTTCTTGTGGTGCGTCATCACTTTTCGGAGGCTTGTTTCAAAGCTACTACTAATCTCGGTGTATTGTCTATCAACAACATGATCAACATACAGTACAAGTTTATCCAGTGTGTTGCGATGACTTGGAAAGTGACTTTTTAGTGTTGCATGCATGCCCTCAACCCTGTTGGTCGTAGTTTGGTGAAAGTTGATAGTTTTGTTAATCCAGCATGATACAAACTTTTCACGGTACGGATCCAACCAGGATTTCTTCATATAATCAAAAACCTATAAAATTAAAAAAAACGTAAATAGTCAGTTTTTGTTATTATATAAAATTTGAACATAATTATGTAAGAAATACCTACGTTCACGGTCATCTTCTTTCAGCTGTGCTTCAAGGTTTTCCAAGTTATACCTGTATATTTCCTCGGTCGTAGACTCGCACAATAACCAAAAACTACGTACGAATTCTTTCCAATCCTTGTCAGAGAATTTCTTCTTGCTGTTCTTATTAATATTTTGTTGAATATGGAACCGACAAAGATACTTATGCGCTTTTGGAAAAACTTGTTCACACGCGTTCATTAGCGCAAAATCCCTGTCTGTTAAAATCACGCGCGGTTCCATACATCCTACCAGCATAGACTTGATCCTCTGCAACACCCATAGGTAGTTCTCTGACTTCTCAGCGGAAATTACCGCACAAGCAGCCGTAAACGATTTGTTTGTCGACGTCATGCCTACGACCTGAACAAATGGCAGGTTGTACATGTTCGTTTTGTAGGTGGCGTCAATCATTAGCACATGCGGGAAGGCACACCACATATTGAATGATCTTTCGTGAACAAAGAAGACATCTTCAACTTCGTTTGATATCTCATTCGTGCGCATGTAATAAGTGTAATTTTTTTCGAGAAGAATGCTTTCAAGTTTTTGCATCGGAGACTTACCGACATTTTTTTCGGCGTTGATCTTCTGAACAGCGTTGTGTATATCTTTCGGAATAAGCTTTCTAGCCGGATTGTTTTTTGTCAGCGTTCGCCAGATACTTTGGTTGGGAATGTCTTGCTCTGCCAGCTCCTTAACCAGTTTTGTATCCTCCGAAGAAAGCCTTCTCGCATACGCGTGACCCTCTAAGTTTTCAATAGGAGTGTGGTTATGCTTCGCCTTCGTCACCTCGATCCTCCAAACACTTCCGGATGATTCCGAAAACCCGATCATCTCGAACGGGCAGCCTATTTTCTTGCTACCCGTTTTCCTCTGTGTAGCTATACTCTTATGCTCCCCACCAAAAGTACATTGAAACCAAATCTTGTAATTCTCTCCTCTTTTATTCGACCTCTTAGTCACAATGAGGTAACCGTTGTCTTTTGCCGTGTCTTGTATCCAACGCACCAACTCTTTACGTGACGAAAAGGTCTGCGTTGTATCAAACGAAAACGTAACCGGGTAACAGCCTTCCTCGTCAACAGACACATCCCCCGGCTCACCATCGTCAACGAGGTCCGAATATACTTGATGTTCAAAGTTGTGCTCGCCACCGTAACCGAAATTCGAATAACCTTGTAAGCTCTGTTGACAACCGTAACTGTCGTTTGGACCACACTCCTGCTGTACAAAGCTGTACTCGCCACCGTAACCGAAATTCGAATAACCTTGTTGTGCGTAAGGGTCCTCCACAGGGGTATTCAAATCCAGCGTCACCGTGTTATCACGATAACGAATGCCAGATACAACCTCTGCCTCCCTCAAGTTGGACGAGACCGGTTTCTCATACGAGTCAGAAATAGCGGTCCCCTCGTAAGAATCAGGAACAACTGTCTCGTCAGAATATTGACCGAAAATATAGTTGTTTAACCACGACATCGTTTTTTCAAGAGATGTAATTAATACAGCAAAACCGCGCGTTATTTTGAAGAAACACAATGGATGGGGAATAAAGGCAATACAGACCTTTGATCTGAAATGAAGGCAACCACGAGGGTGAAATTTGATCTGAATAAAGGCAATACGTTATTTTGAAGGAACAACTGTCTCACAGGTTGCTTTTAAAAGGCAAAGAGGGTGAAATTTGGGGTCGAAGCGCCGCGCTTTGGCCATAGTGCGGCGCTTAGGGTTAACGACAAACCTCATAATCAGCTTTATGTCTCTCAAACAGTAACTCATGTCTCAAACGTCAATCAACTCACCTTTTGTCGATCTAAGCGCCGCGCTATGGCCAAAGCGCGGCGCTTTGAGGTGTGAAAATAATTTTGGTCGTGTGCAATTAGCATGACTCTTTTTAAGTGACTGCACATTGTTTGTTTAAGAATTTTACGTACCTACGCATGTGTATGTATGTACCATAAAACTGGTAAACCTGCATATGCGTATGATGAAAAGTATGTTGATGTGATTCATGATACACTTTTTTATGTACGTCAAAATTCAAACACAACACAATTAAACATTATATCTACATATGTGTGGTTACATAAAAATTTTAGAAACACTATACATATCTGCTTGTCACCACGAAATATGTCATCCGAATCTCGTATGAGATAGCAAGACAAAGATGAAAGGGATTAGGGGAGATATTAATGTTAATTTGAGAAAGAAAGTATTTAATTAGATTAGCATTATACCCTTTTTATTTAATTTCTAAATTTAAAGGTAACAAAAGAGATACATATTTTCTTTTGGGACGCACTAGTGTAATTGAAAAACTTGAAAAACATTATGAACCACACATTTTTCATAAGTTTTTCGTAATATACACAGATGTATAGCTTAAAACTGACTACATACATATGTGTATAATTCAAGATTTGACAATATACAAATATGTATATAGTCAAATTTTAAACTATACATATGTGTATATTACAAAAAGCTTAGAAAAAATTATGATCCAAAATATTTTTATCAAATTTCTCAAATAGGATGGATTTAGGATCTCTATCCTATATATATATATACACATTACACATATACCATCACTTCTACGTGTAAATGCAAATATACATAAAAGAATTAAAATTGACTAGTCAAACACATTTAAATATTAGAGTAAATTACAAGTTTTGTCCTTTATCTTTACATCAAATTTCAGGCGCTGTCCTTTAGCCAAAAAGTTGACAGGCGGTGTCCTTTATGTTGCCAAATCTTGCAAGTTTTGTCCTTTTAGCCAAACCAAGTTAGATTTTTTGGTTAAATCTGGTCACTCAAGGGCATACTTGTCATTACACCTTCACAGGGGTTATTTTGTACACACTTAATATTGAGGGACTGAATCTATAAAACTCAAAAATTAAAAAATTAAAATTGTTTCTCCTTCTCTTTGAACCCACCATGAGAACCCAATCTCTCTCTAATCTCTCTGAACCCTTCACCACCACCACCACCACCATCACCCCACAACCTTCACCACCGCCACCCACCCCACCTCAGCCTTCACCGCCTCCACCCCCACCTACCGACCACCCCAACCCTACTGCGCCAACCATCACCACCGTTTCTCGCAGCGGCCGCCAGTTGCAGCGGTACAATCAAGGCCAGCGTCAAGTTGTTGGGTCAGTACTGTCACTAATCTATGATTGGCTTCATGGTTTTTGCATTTTGTTGTTGGTTTTTAGTTTTTCCCCAAATTTGGATTGATATCTAGGTATTTTTAAAACCATTTTGTCTGTAATTTTTTGTTGTTTTATCTGAACCAAGACCGGTTTGAATATCGTTATCTAATTTGATTTAATGTTATCGTAAATGTGCAGAAACGAGTTTCAAACCTTTGGAAGGGACCTTGAGCTTGCTAAAGGAAGAGATATTGAAAGATATAACAAAATATTGGAACAGTTAATGGAGTCCTATCGCCAATGTTTATGAGCCGTTTATAGTTTACATCCCTGCAAGGCTGCTAACATGGGGTCAATGGTACATTTGATGAATTGAAAATTAATAATTTGAATACTTAGATAAATTTGAAGAAAACTTGTTTTCAGATTTGAAATATGAAATTAGGAAAATGATTTAATGATTTGGGGAAACTGAGTGCTGAGAATTGGTATTATTTTATCGATTTTTTTTTCTAAATATTTGTTTACTAAAATGAAATTTAAATGTGATGCAGATGTATATCTTTGTGATCAGTGCACAAAGAAAAGGCAAAGGAATGTTGTTCCCTAAGGTATTTACAAGCCACCGTTAACCACCGCACCACTACAGACAACCAACAATCTGGGAAGCATGTTTACACAGTGGGAGATATGAATAAACATGGGATTTTCAGATGCAAATATTTTATTTTAGGACGAAAAAGTGCAAATTTGGTCCGATTGTATGGTGGTTGTAGATGATGAAGGGAGGTAGTGGTGGCGGTGAAGGGTGGTGGTGGAGGTGGAGGATGGTGGTGATAAGTGGTGCAAATTTGGTCTGATTGTGATTGTATGGTTATAAAAATAATATCTTAAATTATTTTGTTTTATTTTTACATAATAGCCCCTTGATATAATTTATCTTACACAATAACCCCTTGAATGCTGAAATTACAATAGTACCCTCATGTGCCTTGCACATGACTAGATTTAACCAAAAAATCTAACTGGGTTTGGCTAAAAGGACAAAACTTGCAAGATTTGGCAACATAAAGGACACCGCCTGTCAACTTTTTGGCTAAAGGACAGCGCCTGAAATTTGATGTAAAGATAAAGGACAAAACTTGTAATTTACTCTAAATATTATTTTGCCTTTAGATATATTTGCTAAAAACAAAAGTTAGAATAAGATTTGTATGTATATACGATAACATTGAATTGAAAAAAGTATGATTTTGTTAGATGGTAAATATTCAATGATATTAGTTGAGGATTTGTTGTGTAGTTAATGTGGTCGGTCGGTCGCCTTTCACACCCATATGATTATATTCTCATTTACATATTCTTGCATTTGATTCTTTGTTTCCCTTTTGGTTAATAAATAGAATAAAATCGAATTGTGCCAATAATCTCTAGATTAAGTGGTAGAAGGTTTACATTTCTTTTAAGAGATGCAGGTTTAACTCCTACTTGGTGTAGAGTGAGACACTGGTGGACAATGATAGGAGACCCAGGGAAACCTCGGTTCGATCCTTGAGCCAAACGGGTTTTACTGGTAATTTCACCGACGTGCCTACGGACGGGTGGGTTACCGGGTTTTCCCCAGAATTGGTGGTGGACTCGGGTTACTCTTGGGGTACTCCGTTTTGGTCCAGTTGGTGCCCCAAGAGTGCTTGTGATTGATTCTGTTGGCCGTTAATAAAATAATAATAATAATAACATCAAATTCTTATTATATATTATAAATTTGCAACATAATGTTGCATTGTAACTTGTATATTTTGCATAAATGGTGATTCATGTCTAAATTGGTTGTATTGTTGGTTGTTAGTTTTGTAATTTCCAAATAGGGATGACAATCAAACCTGAACCCGATGGGTAAACCCGAAACCCGACACATTTCGGACGGGTTTGGGGTCGGTTAATCGGGTTTGGGACGAGTTTGGGAATAGTTTTTATTTTTTTCTCGGGTTTGGGACGGGTTTGGGATTTAGTGATATACCCGTTTACCCGACCCAATTACCGGATAAAGTGTACCCGTTTACCAGATTGTATACCCGATATAATTTATTTTATATTATTAGTATGTATATATATGATACATCCATTTTTTACACATATAGGTATTCTATTCCGTATACAATGTAGTTATTTGATATATGTTTTTATAATAACAATACAAAATGTAACCGGTTAGTAGTTACCCGATAGATACCCAATGAGTTTTGAGATGAGTATACCAAACGAGTAATCTTTTTAAATTAACGGGTTTACCCGAAACCCGCGGGTATACCCGATACCCGATGGGTATTTACCCGTTAGAAACCCGACGGGTTTTGGGACGGGTTTGAGACAAGCTTATCTAATCGGGTTTGGGTTTGGGATTACCTAAACCTGTCCCAAACCCGACCCATTGCCATCCCTATTTCCAAACTATAAATTAGAAACATGTTTTTTGCATTATATACTTGTAACATGTGCATTGGGAGCATTTAAAAAATTGTATTTTTCACTTTCAATCCAATTGTGTTTATCTTTTATATTCTAACTCTTTTGGCTTTTTTAAATTTAACCCAAAGCTTTTCAACTTTTCAATTTAACCCCAATACTATTTTATTTTCAACTTTGGTTGCGAGTCAACATGCAGCAACATGATGCAACATACGTGTGGGGTTCAACATTTTTTGCCTGTTTTTTCCCCTTTGATTGGCAAGTCGCAACGCATCTATTTTTCTCCATCTGACAATTTCGTCGCAACGCGCGGATCCTAGATCGACTTAGTTATTCGTTTCTACGTTTTACGTTTTTGTCTAATTGTTTCGCATTAACACGCCACAACGGGCGTACGTAGTTCAACGATTTTACGTATTTTTCTGTTTGGTGTTATGTTTTACTTTTTTATTTAATTTATTTTTACAAGCTCTTCTGATGTTGGTGTTCGCTGGCAGTGGTTTGGCATTAGTGCTACTTGGCACAATTTTTTCAAACGTATTTAACCTATTAAGTTTGTTACTAATAATTTGTTTCGAGTTTACCGTTATACCTCCTTTACTTAAGAAAAACAAATTTTTTCACGTGTTTATTTTTATGTACGTACCAGTATAAATTCGATTTGCTCTATTTGTCGACATAAACTTTTATAAGAAACGAGTCAGGTCAAATATAATACGTTTTCGTTTAAAAAAAACATTTTTATGTGCATATTTTTATGTACGTTTCGATTTATATTTGAGTTGGTGTATGTTTCGACGTAAGTTTTTTTAGGAAACGAGTCAGGTGATGTTTTGTAAATTTTGTTTCCAACCGAGTGGAGTCAAATTGTGCTTTGTTTTTTTCATTTTTTCAAAAGCTCTAATTCATCTCTTTTAATTTTACGTGTCAGCTTTTCCATTATACCCGTTACATTTTCTATGTATGACTCGGGTCACATATAATACGTTATGATTGTACGGTATAAATTTGATTTACTTTATATTTGATCCAATTGCAATACTTATATAGGTTACATTGAGTTCAATAAGATACGTCGAAACGTGTGTTTTCATATGGTTAACGCATCACATAACGTTTGGACTAATCCATTCAATGTTTGCGATGTACCGCGCCGCAACGCGCGCGAGTGTTATATCTAGTTTGTTTTTATTTTGTAATTTATTACTTAAATTATTCATCTTAATATCCATACTAAATTTTAATTCAAACTAAATAGTATAGCTTACCAAGAGAAACTATTATATTGATAGATTAAAAGATTTTCTTTATATGTAGATTGGTGAAGCTGTTTGAATATTTATCAAATAATATAGATAACTATAGATAAAACTAATGAAATTGTGAACTTTGATTATTGCCTCACATACGTTGCAATACACAAAATCACATTGATAAACTTCTCAAAGCTTATTTTTTTTAAATTATAAAGAAAAAGAAATCATACTTTCACCCAAAGTTTTCTTTGTGGCATCTCACTGGTGTACTATTTAACATATATTATAGAGTTGTTATTACTTCATTCAGACACATTATGAGTTGTTAATCTTTAATATCTATCTTGTACTATCTCAACATTAAAAATGATACATTGTGATTTATTCAAGTGACATTAATTATTCGTCTTCAATACAATACTCGATTTTACTTTTTTTTTAACGGCCAACAGAATCAATACTGAGCACTCTGATTTCTTGACATATGAGTTAAGATATAGCTAAGATATGTAATCATGACAAATTATTTTGCAGTTGATTTTTTTATTTTTCACATTTTATCAAACTACTTCTCTATTTTTATATTTGTTACATATCTTGAATCTTGACTTCAATATATTGAGATACAAACTTTCATTTTGCAACTAGTTGCCATAAAAATCTAGCCGATACTTTTGACCAAAATCAATTATTCAATTCCAACTTCAGCGTAGGCCTATCTGGCTCAACACACCGTTTTTTAGCAGGAACCCAAGAGATGACATCATGGATCACGTTTCAGCGGCCCAATAGTGTTCCCATTTGGGCCTCGGAACAAGCCAGTCCACAACACTTTGATCTCACCACGAATTTATTAAACACGTTGAAAAAACTATGAATTTATAAAATAAAAAAAAATTAAACACTAATTATTATGAATATACTAGATTTTTACCCGTGCCGCACGTTGCGGCGGCAATGTCATGTTTGTGACTTCGTTACATAAAGTCTATAATCTTGAAGGTAAAAACAGAAAATTTAAAACCATGGTTTGCGCATTACATTGAGAACTCGGTCGACATCGTTTTGGTTTATTATGGTATTGATACTGTACCGGCATTTGGTATAGCAATCGTAAGAGAAAATCTAAACAATAAAGTCATGATATGCCTGAAAGAATATTGACATGTATTTATTTGAACATTTTTCAAGCATTTGAGTATGATGAAAAACACTTATGCAAATATTTGTCACATAAAAGATTATGCGTAAAAGCATGGTAATACTAATACAATTATAACACAACATTCCAATGTTTGAAGATAACATTTATGGAAAGATGTACATGTATCTACAGAAAAATGAAAAGAGATCATGTTAAAAACTAAAACGCATGGCTCATCATATAAATTATTTATTGAACCATTGTGATACGTGTATCCATCCGATAATAACACGGTAGCTAGTTATCGTTATCCGATAATAACATGGTTCCTAGTTATCGTTAAATATTCAAAAAAAAAATGGATATAGTGTCCATGTAGATATGTTTGGATTAAATTGTTAAAGTGTGTCTGCATATGAACCAAAATGTAAAAAACTACAATTAACCGTCTATGGAACAACTCTTCTTCATTCCTAAAGTTCAAAATTTTGTAAACAAACTTTTTACCCTGAAATTTCTCTCTCTCTCTCTCTCTCTCTTTGAGTTTCCTACTCTACCTGCTTCAATCAAGAACCACTCTACTCTTTCTCTCTTTGATTGACCACCACCAAGAACAACCTACACCTAGAACAAACTCCACCATCTCCGGCCCCCTATTCTCTATCTATCCATCTTCTACCCTCTTTCTGTATTGTCTCTCTCTTTCTTGTTAGGGATTCCGAGACAAAAAAAAAACACTCGAGATTTAACTGTGAACTTAGAAGATCTAGCCAGAAAACAGGGCATGCAGCACGGATCGGACTATCCTCGTCGCCGGAGTCATCGCGGCAGTTCATTTCCCTCTCTTCATCGCCTCTCGGCTTCCTAATTGCATTTTCCGGCGACTGGTGTGGTGGTGGGACCGGTTATCACCGATTGTAATTTTAGACAAAAGGGTAAAAGTGTAATTTGTCGGTGGCACCGATAAATAAGTATATAACAAAATTTGTTTAATTATTCTTTAACCATTTATTTATTTTACTTAACCCAATCTACAAACTAATTTTATTAACCCAACTATCCAACCCAAAGATTTATCCTTTTTTATTGATTGTTTTTTGTTGTTTTATGTGATTATTAGGATAAAATATAGATGTATAACAGTTTGATCTTTTTTTGTTTTTTAGTTGTTCTAGACTTGTAGTTAATTATTTTGTTGTTTTATTTTAAGTTTTGTTTGTTTATATGATTACTAATGACCATTTAAAACTAGGTCTTGAATGTTTGAAAATTAAAATTTAAAATTATGGATATGGTATTGGTTGAACATGATTATTTATTTTGTTTAAGTGTTTTCTGTTGTTTTATGAACTTATGGAGCAATTTATATGTAATAAGAACCATGAGTAGAGAAGTTATGACGTGATTTCTCAAGAGGAAAAATGTTGGACCAATTTTTTCGTCGTATTCTTCTAATTAAAGAACAAGCTATGTCTTAGATAAGTTTTTTTGTTGTTTTATTTAATGATTAGGGTAAATAGAAGTAGGTAGGGTTTGAACTTTGATGGTTTTGTATGTTGTTTACTATTTTACTTGAAACTTTGTTTGCTAATGTGATAGGAAGTTATGAAATAAGGTTTGATTGTTTCAAAATTGAAATCGACCCAACCTTACCCGATTTGATCCGACCCGTGAAACTTTGTTTGTTTATGTTTACTTGTTTAGTTGTTTTACATGACCCAACCCGATCCAACCCGCTAGGTACCAAATTTTTTTATATAGCTAGGGGTTTAAAATTTTTAAAGTTTTTTCGCACCCCCAGAAAAAAAATTCATGGGTCCGCCACTGTAGCCACTAGTTCGTAATTGTTTAATAAAGGAATTTCGTTCATTTAGTTAAATGAACGAGTATGAACAGAGGTTGTGTTCGTTCATTTATATTTATAAATGTTCCGTAACGTGTTTCTTTATATTCGTTCATTTATGTTCGATAGTTCACTAGGATTTTTAATTTTTTATATTTTATTTAAATGCTTCACATTCCCACTAACTAAATATTTAATAAATATTAATGTGATGTATATTACATGTATCATGTTTATGTACCTTCGAATTGTGATATACATTCGTTCATGTTTGTTTATGTTTATAAACACTTGTTTGTATTTGTTTGTGTTCATGAATGTCCATTTTCATTTCATTAATGAAAGAACACGAACAAAAGATCTCGTTCTATACGTGTTCATGCAAAATTCAAAAAAAAATCCATAAACATATTTATTTGTTGTCCAAAAAGCTCGTAGTTCACTCGGATTTAGCTAGGAAAAAACTCGCTTGATATGGGTCGGTTTAAAAGGAAGCCAAGATGGCTCGACTTGGTTAAAAAGCGAGCCTTGCTCGGCTTAGTTCGTAACAAGCCAGATTGGCTCTGTTTGACTCACTCGTTAGCTTGGCTGAGTTTAGCTCATATTATTTTACTTTTCGTATACCTTGTGCATGTTTGGCTTAGTTTATTTCTGACTTTTGAAAAGGACTTTTGTCCAAAAATAAGTAAGAATTTTTAACTTATTGACTTATTCACTCACATAGAAGCTAAGCCAAACATTTTCAAAAGTCTTTTTTTCCCGAAACAAGTCAATAAGTCAAGGGCCAAACTATCTACACACCTTATTTTAATACACACAATACATTATAGAAACTCAGCAAAAGTCTACTCCAATTCTACTTGCAATGTCAATCCCTGTATCAAATCTAACCCCCACTCTCCAAGTCTCAAAGCTCTGCCTCGGAACGATGACATTTGGTGAGCAGAACTCGTTATCCGAGTCATTTAACCTGTTAGACAAAGCATTTGATTCTGGAATCAACTTCTTCGATTCCGCTGAAATGTAAGGCCTTTCTTTTTATGCAAGTTTTTTTTTTTTTTTTTTTTTTTTTTTTTTGTGAATAATGAATAATTTGGTTTGAGATTTGTTAAGGTATCCGGTGCCGCAGCGTGCGGAAAGTTATGGACGCAGTGAAGAGTATTTTGGGCGGTGGATTAGAGAGAGGAAAGTGGGTCGTCATCGTGTTGTGTTTGCCACTAAGGTTATTTATTTTATCTATTTAGCCCTTTGCTGTAAGAATATGATATGCAATGTGTTTTTTAGGTTTTGTAATTTGTATAATAAACAAATGATATGTGTTGTTGGATGTATGAATCAATTATGAAATTGAAAAGCTATGTTAGGGTACAAGGGTCGGGTCGGGTGGTGGTTTGAAGAAATATGCGGGTACACCACCGCATGGACGTCGGGTGCTTGGTTGTTTTTGTTTTGTTTCTTGGTGTACTTTCATGGGGAATGTCCCATGTTTGAACTAGTGTGGGTTTCTCCACGCTACTTGTATTTCTGTTTTGTTGATATATAGAATCACCGGGGTAACCCTTTACCCAAAAAAAAAAGACGTCGGGTGGTATAGGATAACATAACAGGAAGCTTGGTTTTAAAAAGCGTGATGCGTTCATGCTTACTTATAAAAAGCGAGAAGCGCACCGCGGCGCAAGGTGTTTATATAAGTTTTTTGTTTTGTATATTATAGTACGTTTTTAGCATCCCCTACCCAAAATTTAACTATAAAAAAAGCTTTATGTATGATTTTATATATAAAGAACCTAAAAATACAACATTCTGATTCCTAATGCGCAAAAACTCTCAATGTACAAGAGGTGCATGCCTCTCAAGCCATTTTTCAGTGCACCTCAAGTGCCTCACCGGCGCCTTTTGTACGTGTGCCTTAGGTAGTCAAAAGCGAAGCACCTTGCCCATGAGGTCGCCTGACGCCTAGGTACGCCGCAGGCGCGCTTTTTAAAACCAAGCGTCCAGGTCCCAAAAAATGAGGCTCGAGGCAAGAGCTTCACATACGCGAGGCGTTGCTCTATGTACAACAAGAAGTTGCATCTCTCTCATCTCTTTGACGTATCAACCCTTTTAATCCCTATGGTTGCTCTTACATATCAGCCTCCTACACACCCTAATTTGACCAATGTTGACCCACATGTGCATGAGGTGCTGCCTCAAATGCTTTGTGAATTTGCTTATTGATTTTAAAAGTAACTGGTGTGGTTATTTCTAATTACGTTTGCAGGTTAGTGGCCCTTCAGGGCAAATGACTTGGATTCGAGGCGGCCCAACAAGTTTGGATAGCAGGAATATAAAAGAGGCTATCGACAATAGGTTAGTTCACTTTACTACTAAATCTGACACTGCACTTGTTTCACAAGAATACCCGTGTACACTGTTTGCATTTGTATGTTAATGGTGCATTTATTTCGTTGTATACATGCATTGGCAAATATTCAGTTGATGTAACGGTTTGATGGGTGGTTTTTGTATACTGGAGAATCATGCAGCTTGCTGCGCGCGCAGACTGACTATATCGATCTTTATCAAGTGCACTGGCCTGACCGGTTCATATATATTCCCTTTAAATACCTACATCAATATAACTTCATAACAATTTCTTCTGAATTATGTCCTGAATTTCTCGCAGTTATGTTCCGATGTTCGGGGAAACTGATTATGATCCTGCCAGTCAATATAATTTTGTTAGTTTTGAAGAACAACTTGATGCTCTAGGAAGAGCAGTTGATGCCGGTAAGGTCGGTAATCCTGTCAATCAAATCACCCTTAGTAATCATTTGTGCACAAAGTCAACATTACGTAACGATGGGATGGGGGATTTTGTGTAGATCAGATTCATTGGTGTCAGTAATGAAACGCCATATGGGGTCATGAAGTTCCTACAAGCTGCTGAAAAGAATCCCGCTTATCCAAGGATAATATCCGTTCAGGTGTTGTGTTATTGATTTTGTTTAAATGATACATTAGGGTCGATTTGGGTTGTGTTTTATTAATAATGGGTCAGACACGTTGAGCTAAAAGATTTAAAATAAATGTCAACACGGGTAGACATCCATCCAAAGTTCATTAAATGCTCAAAACCTCCTAAATTACTTATGGAAAACGGTTGATTTATCATTGAAATAATATAGTTCTATAATCACATTTAGTACCATACCTATTAATGAATTTTAAGAAATAGAGTAGAAAGCGTTTACGATGGTTTGCCCCAAGCTAACCCGACTTCTTTTGACTCACATCACATTGCCACATCTAATGAGAATATTTGTATCAATATTGTAGAATTCATATAACTTGCTCTGTCGAAATTTTGATTCGGGGTTGGCAGAATGCTGTCACATGGAGAGGTATGTTTGCATACTGTAAATATAGGGGTGACAATCGTGGCCCATTCTTCAATGAATAGGTTGACTTGGGTCTACTAAAGTTATACAACGGGTTCATTTAGGTCGACTTATTTGACAACGGGTCAGTTACAGGGTAAAATTGTTGGCTTATAGCCCTCTGGCAATGGGTTTGCTTTCGGGAAAGTATCTGTTACCTGACGGTGGTGCAGCCGATGCTCGTTTGAATCTCTTCAGAGGCAGGTATTCGGAAGGGGAATCCAGATACAACTTATCAAATCCCACCATTAGAGAAGCTATTAAAGTAATTCCAATCTTTCTATTACATTACATTACATCTGATGTTACATACTATATGATATTGAGCTTATATGTTACATTTGGTGGTTAAATACATATCAGTTCCTTTTTTCTGTTGATGATCAAATATGTTGCATTACTTTCTGATCCAACAAAATTCTGTAGGCATACATTTCCATTGCAGAACGTTATGATATCCATCCGGTGTCTCTTGCAATAGGTATGCTCTACAAAAACTACTAAATGGGTGCTTGTTTTAAATGGATGAGAAACTATGCTTATCTGCTTAATTTTGATGAAAGAAGTTGTCTTCGTGATGTATTTAAAGTTACAAGTTTAGCCTAAGCTCAAGCTTTAGCGTAGCTCATTTCGAGCTCTATGTCTAAAGCTTGAGCTCGGCTTGTTAATAAATTTGCAAACTCAGGCTCAGCTCGTTTACTATCTATTAAATATTTGGTCATTTTATTTATATACATAATTATTTTTATAATTATAATTTTACATATGACAAAATGCATATTATTTTTTTATGATGGTTTTATATATAATAATATGTATCATCTAATTATATATTTATATATAAATAAGAATTGTTATATATATATATACACACAGGGGCGAAGCATTGAAGGGGCCGCGGGGGGGGGGGGGGGGGGACCCTCCGAACTTTTCGCTTAGTAGTGTTCTGTATGTACGTTTAGTATATAATTTTTTAGGTATATACGTTTTCGACCCCCCGTTTTTTTTTTTTTTTTAAATTAGGTATATACTTTATATACTTTTAGGTATGGTGACTTCCTACCCCCCAGTAGAAATTTTCAAGCTTTGCCACTGTATACACATAAAGTGCTCGTTTGGCTCATGAGCCTAGTCAAAATGTGATACTTGGGTTCTGATTTAGGCAGAGCTAGTTTAAGCTCGGTTCATTTCAAGCTTTTAGCAAGTCAATCTAGAGCAGCTCCTGAGTGACTCAGCACCCCTTGATTTAATTTGTTTACTTGTTTCTTGGTTATCTCTGGCAGCTTTTGTTTTGGGACATCCTCTTGTGAGCAGTGCCATTTTTGGAGCTACAAAATTATGGCAACTTGAACAGGTGGTTAGTGCTTGTGAAGTCAAGCTTAATGCTGAGATCATTGCAGACATAGACGAGGCTCATTCAAGGTTTCCCAATCCCTGCTCCTGAGTAAACATCGTTCTCTGGTTTTGTTAGTTGTAGCCCGCTGTGTAACCTCTCGAGTAGCTCACGATAGACTTGACAAGCACGGTTTTAGAATTTTGTAGATTAGTGACGAAGATCAAAATGTGAAGTTTAAAAAAATTACTTTATAAATCACATGTCGCCTGCGTGCACACACATATATATTATATCTTAAGATATTAGTATTGGAATATTGGATTTTAATAATCCCAACTATTCGCCATTGGCCGCCAATAGTCCCAACTTAAAAAATAACCACTGGCAGTCCCAACTATTGACATATTGGCCACCAATGGACCCTGACTAACAGAACCCTAACGCCGTTAGTCTCTGGTCGCCGGAAAATCATTTTTGGCTAGAAAAAGGTTTCTAAAGGTCCGATCTAAAGTTACAAAGAGATTTGGGACGAAAATGTTGAGTTTTCCGGCCAAAAAGAAGTTTTTTGGCGAAAAAAAGAGTTTTCCGGCGACTTCAATAATGGGAGCTTTTACTAGAACAAGGTTCCTAAAGGTCCGTAATAACGTTAGAAAGAGGTTTGGGGCGAAAATGTTGAGTTTTCCGGCCAAAAATAAGTTTTCCGGCGAAAAACGTTTTTCCGGCGACCGGAGACTAACGGCGTTAGGGTTCTGTTACTCAGGGTCCATTGGAGGCCAATATGTTAACTGTGAGTGGTTATCTTTTAAGTTGGGACTGTTGTCGGCCAATAGCGAATAGTTGAGATTATTAAAATCCAATATTCTATTAGTATTTCAAATAGGGGTGCAAACGAGCCGAGCTCGACCAGGCTCGAGCTCGTTTAACATATGAAAGCTCGGGCTCGGCTCGATTCAAGCTTTATTTCTAAAGCTCGAGCTCGGCTTGAAGGTAACTTTTCGAGCTCGACTCGTTTAGTATTTATTAATTAATTTTTATTAGATATAATTATTGTTATACATATAATTTAGTTATTCTTTTTATATTTATATAAATGTTAAATATTATTATTTAAATATATGTTTAATATATTAATAAAAAATATATAAAAAGAAAGCTCGTTAAGGCTCGCGAGCTAGCTCGATAAGCGAAGCTCGGGCTCGTTCGCTAAACGAGCTTGTTTTTAGGCTCGAGCTCGTTTAAGCTCGGCTCGTTTAAGCTCGGCTCGTTTGCACCCTAATTTCAAGAATAAGAATGGTCCCATTTAAGAAGTTATAATAGTTTTAAGTTTGGTACTACAAGCCTGCATATGAACCAATCTTTGACATTGATGTTATTTATGCCAACTGCCAAGCCATTCACCATTATTATTATGATGGGGAATATTATGCGTATCACCTGTTCATTTAAATATTATGCGTATCACCTGTATATTTAAATATTATGCGTATCACCTGTTTATTTAAATATTTCGACTAATAATGTTTTTTTATTATCACAAGAATTCCGTTTAGTACTTAACTCATCGAAGGACAATAAAGGAGGTTATTATTTTATTATTAATAGTTTAAATTTTACATAACGCTTGTTTACTTTTTAGTAAGAGATAATGGATTATAATAATCTTAACTATTAGTCGTTGGCCGACAATGGTTTCAACTTAAAAAATAACCAGTGGTGGTCATATCTTTTACCATATTGTAAACCAATGGACTTTTACTAAACCGGAAACAATAAGGGGATATAAAGAAATTAAGGTTTTGTTAGTAAAGGTATATTGATTTACAATATGTCAAAAATGTGGGACCATCACTGGTTATTTTTTAAGTTGGAATCATTGCCGGCTAAGAGTTAAGATTATTAAAATCTATTTTGGGTGGATGTTAGTAAATTCATCTTATCTATGTGTACTTCTTAATCTTTAACCAATAATTGTTGTCAAATTGGATTTAAATAATCCCAACTCACTGTTATTGGTCAATAATAATCCCAACTCATTTAATCACCAATAATAATTCGAACTATTCACTTTTGTTTGTAAAATACTCCCAGTTAAAAAAACACTAACTATGTTAAAAAATTGCTGATGTGGCAGTTGATGTGGCATTTTTTTGATGACGTGGCAGCTGATGTGGCAGTCTACGTGGCATTTTTTGATGACGTGGCAACTGATGTGGCATTCTACGTGGCATTTTTGATGACGTGGCAACTGATGTGGCAGGTGATGTGGCATGCCACATCAGCAATTTTTTAACCTAGTTAGTGTTTTTTTAACTGAGAGTATTTTACAAACAAAAGTGAATAGTTCGGATTATTATTGGTGATTAAATGAGTTGGGATTATTATTGGCCAATAACAGTAAGTTTGGATTATTTAAATCCAATTTGCCATAATTGTTCTATTGGTAGAGATCTTCAACACTTTTCCCTAGTATGGTAAAGATCACGAACTTCTTCTCACTAGTATAGGTAGCGACCTATTTTTTCCTTCTCGGTCCTTTGTAATGATTTTTACAATATATGGCGCACACACACTTGTTTAACCTAATGTTTTTCTTTTCTCTCTTTGATTTCTAAATGGAATGAGTATATAACGTGAATATCACTTATGAGTATGATTTTAGGTTTATTGATTTTCATTAGCTCAAGTGTAAGACTGCTTGGTGTGGGGATGTCCCCGGGCCGGCCTGGTGCGACGACAGGCCTGCACACTACAAACCCCCCCCCCCCCAATCGGGTCGTCCCCGATCTCCGTCCCCCCCCCCCCCCCCCCTTGACGCTAAAGTCGGGCCAGCTTTTTCAAAAATAAAGCAGTTACAATGGCTAATTCCCTAAACAAAGATTTTTTTTTACCAATTTATACCATTTATCCCCATTTTCAAACCAAATCAACCCAATCTCTCTCACATTTTCATACACTTCTTAATATTTTATAAAGTTTTAGCCATGTCATCTTCATCGTGGTGTTCATCATCTTTGGGTGAAGGCGATTTGTTTTTTGCAAACGCTGTAATGCAGGCAGCACAAATGATCATCGAGGAAGAAGAAGATGAAGAAACCACGTCACAACCGCGAACTAGGCAAGCCGCCATAAACCGAGACCGAGAAGGATATATTATTTTTCAGTGTTAATAATTTAGTTATATTATTTTTCGGTGTTAATTATTTAGTTATATTATTTTTCGGTGTTAATTATTTATTTTTACGTTCACGTGTAGGTGTCCATAATAGATTAGTGAATGATTTTTTTGGCGATGAACCCGTGTACACAGCCGTAATGTTTAGACGTCGGTTTCGAATAAGTCGTCGACTGTTCTTACGTATAGCAGATAACTTTTCGCGGTCTGGTCCGTTTTTTACATTACGATACGACGCTAGAGGCAAAACGAGATTCATTACTTTACAGAAATGCACAACGGCCGTTCACCAACTGGCATACGGGACGACACCTGATTCGTTGGATTGGGCATCAAGGTTTATTAGATAGGTTTATCTATAGTTTGTTTATTTATTTTATTAATAGAGTTTGAGTCGGCTTAAGACTATAATAAGTTTAGTATAAATAGATGGTTAGGGTCATCATAATTAGTGTGCTCTCATTGATAAATTAATAAAAGAGTTGAACAAGTTTGTTCATATTGCGTGTTTGTTTATTCGATCAAGGGTCTCACCTTGCCAAACGAAGCAAATCCAAAGTAACCTGCTTTGACGGATCTTTTACGCCCGTTTATCATGCAACACGCCGGTCTCCTCTTATCACGAAACAACACGATCAAGGCACCAGCGAATCCTACTGTTGTCACCGGATATATACCTGTTGCTCAAACCCGCAACTAATAACCGAACAGCCTTGAATCATCTTTCTTTCATCACCGCTAACAGCTACGAACACCGATGTTCATCACGGTCACCCCCGTCATCTCAATCGGTTCTTACCCGCAACAACGGTTGACCCGAACACCATAACGTCTTTTTTCCTTACGTTGATCAAACAGGCAAAAAACCCACCAACTCAGTTGATTCACCTATGAATACTTTTACCTATGTTCCTTGAAAACATAATCCACCTATAGACCAACTTTTGAAAACCATGCACACGTGTGAGATGTTACAAGTGTAGTGAGTTTTTTTGTTTGGGTTGAACCGAGAAGACTTCGGGCGTGATCGAGGTGAAGATCGTGGGTCCGGGAGAGGTCGAGATGGTAATGAGCGGTTCCGGGATAAAAGTTACGTGAAATGTTATAAGTGCGGAGAATATGGTCATTATAACAACGAGTGTCCGAAGTTGAAAGATGAAGAGGTGAACTTGACCCGATATGAGGATGATGAACCGGCTCTAATGTGAAGAAAGTTATTGACAAGATTAGGGGGGTGATTGTTGGGACTAATCTTGTCATAATTCAAAAGTTGGAGGGTGCTAAGCGTTTTAGTTTATTTTATTTAGTTTCCTAATTCTAGTCTAGCTATGTTTCTTGGGCATCAAGGTTTATCTAGTTTGTTTATTTATTTTATTAATAGAGTTTGAGTCGGGTTAGGAATTTTAAGGATGTCCGAAAGAACTGCACGAGAATGTGTGTACAAGTTTTGCGGATGGGTGGAGAAGCTGTATAGCAAGAAATATCTGCAGAAACCAAACCCAAATGACGTCAAAAAAATGTATCAATTACACGAAGAAAGGAATGGTTTTCCTAGAATGCTCGGGAGCATTGATTGCATGCACTGGCCGTGGCAAAACTACCCAACTGCATGGCGCGGTCAATTTACGCGAGGCTATCATGGATATCCAACTATAATACTAGAGGTTGTTGTGTCATAAGATCCGTGGATTTGACATGCTTTTTTCAGTGTTCCAGTGTTCCTGGTTCGCTTAACGACCTTAACGTCATCTAATAATCAGAGATCTTGGTGGAATACATTTGGCACAACTCACAAAACGAACCCAATGACAACGTGCCAAATGAAGACTATTAGTTTTTAATTAAGTTTTTTTTAAGTTAGGTTGTTTTTTAACGTAATGTAAGCATTAATATTAATTTTCGAGTTTAAATTAATTTTATATATTGCATATTTTACTTGCAAAAATTTAAAAAAAATAATAAAGGGAGGATACGGGATACCCACCCTCCACACCATTGGTTTATCCTTGAAGGACAATCCTCCTTGCGTGGTGACGTGGAGGACCATTCTCAAAGGATGGGGCTCCTCCACACCCCATAATCTAAGTGTGGTTCAAAGTTATAGTCTAAGGGGCTGTTTGTTTTTTTCAAGAAAATCTTCCTGACCTCTTATGTCTACGCCGCGCAGACCACGCGCAGACCTTTGGGTCTGAAGAATGTTTGTTTCTCGAAGACCTTTCATTAAAAAAGGCCCGCGCGTCCTCTTCTTGGGGCAGAGGTGGACTCATGTCTTCAAACCTCTTCTCATTCTTTCTTTTTGCCCAGCTACGACAAACACAATCACCCCCAAAGAAAACCCTAGCCCTTCTCCATCTCCTCCTTTCTCCCTCCACACAGCCGTCGCTCCCCTCCTTCCCTCCACGCGCTGCCGGAACCCTGCCGTCGATGCCGATCCTCCTCTCCTGACACGCCGCCACCGCTTCTTCAGGTGTGTTATTGTGTTTCAGTTGTTGTGAGTTATTCTTGTTTGCTTTCTGAGTTATGCTTGTATCAAGAATAACAAGTCAACAACCCACAACTCCACAAACTTGTTGAATCTACAACTTTCATAGCGTTTCAGCAATAAGGAGATTTGGGCCATGTATGCTTATTATTATCCAGTCATAGCTTAATCTAAAACTTTCATAGCGTTTCAACAATAAGGATTGTTTGTATAGCTATATTTGATTCAATAGTTGCTTATGAAATCCAAAGATTTTAGCTGTTGCTAGCCAACCTTACCCAACACCTTTATTTGTATGTAGTTTTATTCTTTGAGTTGGCATTTCAGTTGATTTTATGGATTTGTACTCACTATTCACGTACATTACATCGTACACACTCCGAAATTCTCTCCAGCCTATAAATAGGACCCTTCACCCTCATTTCTCACCTTTCACACTTCGAAATTCTCTCTAAATTTCTGAATTCGAGCATTATCAGCTGTGCATTACCAAAAAAACTTCTATGTGAGTTTTAAACTCACAAACACTTTAATTCCTCTTATTTCTTCTACTTTTTCCACCTTTTATACATGTCCTTCATACCTTGCAACCCGGTTTCACAGACTTGCCATGGCAGTCTGTTGACAAGCTCAAGAACATTGATGACCAAGTTGAAGATTGAAGTATACTTTTTTAAAAACAACTTTCTGGCAGAATCATGAACCCACCAAGCTCACAAGCTAAGTCTATAGTTGTGGGTTAGTGTTGAGATTGATTCCAACCAGGAAGATGAGTTGTTCAAACAAAACCAAACAGATTCGTCTCCAAAACATAGCCATTCGCACGAAGGGTTAGCCCTTTCGGGCGAAGGGTCTGTTTTACCTCGTTCCGGCATTTTTCTAAGTGTTGAATGTAACTCAGATCCCCATTCTCAATATGGACGATTGTGTGTTAACAGAGTGTGGACTGTGGAGCCTTGGCTTCCAATCTAGTTCCACCGCCTCACTTGAACTGGCAAACGAACACCCAAACAGTCTCCTAGACCTAGAATGAGTTAACCTCGTCCAGCCTCCAACACTTGATTCACACCTTCCATGTTGAGACGACACACCCAGGTTGTCCTTATTCGGCTGTTTGGTATTTACACTCTGTTATTTACAAGCTGTTATTCATGACCAACCGGTTTGTTAACCAAGTTAACAAATTTGAGCTTTGGTGAATCATATAATGAGACTATTATCTCCATATATGACTTCTGTGAACTACATGACATTCTGGACTATTATTATACTAGTATACTACATAATATAACTTAACTAGACACCGACGTAACCAGTTAATGGTTAAGACGTTCAAAACGAAGTTCGAATCGTACTAACAGCCCACTCGCGCGAAGGGAATTCTCCCACTCGCGCGAAGGGTACTTCCTGTTCGCATGAAGGGTCCATTCGCACATACGGAGTTGTAACATCTCGGTTTCCGCTATTTCAGTTTTACGTTCCTCGCTACAGATTCTAACGGGCAAATCAAGACCCGTGAAATCACAGTAACTTAGTGTCGTAATGAGTTCCTAGACGAAATATAATTTCCGTTTAAATCATACTTTATACTTATATACTTATGTACATCATATTCCAAATCTGAATCCTCTGTTCCACTCCATAAAATTTGTATGACCATACGCCTTCATTTCCCCATTCCCAACAACTCGTCAACTCACGGATAATCAGAGAGCTTTGCAAACTTGTGAGTATACTTGAATGCCTTTTTTACATTTTACACTTTTGGGTGCAATATGTTTACTTATCAACCTACATAGTTACACTTACATTTTATACAATCACACAAAAAATCAAATCATGCATGCTAATACGTTCTACTTGATTCGTGTTTCTGGAGCATTCTTATGTGATAAACTTTTCATTAACTTCGTATAAGCCTCCCCTTAACATGTATAGCGTTATAGGAGTAACTCACCGCCCGTAGTCTTGTGGTCATGTTAAGTCTTTAAAACATGAGGTAATAAGAGGATTGACTCGTGTATTCGCGTGCCAGTTTTTACGTTAATCTTGATAAGTAAGTTTGCCATGTGGATTCGTTTAAATCATTTTTATACATATGTTATATTAAGCTTGTGTGCTCGCCAATACATTTTGTATTGAACTATAATTTTAAACATGTTGCAGGTTGATGATGTCGATGTTGATGAAATCCAGTAGGGATGATTTAGATACACACTTAGACTACTAGAAATGTTGTTGCATTTTGATCGTTGTAACTTCTTGTATCTTTTTAAACTTGTTGTATTTTGTTTATCAAATGTTGTACTTGAATTTCCTCATGTTGTAATTTCACAATTATGAAATGAATGAAATCGGTTTTGAGTTAAATATTGTTGCAATAGTGTTATGAGGTCTCGAGCAATCTCGTTTTTGTCTCACTCCGATGTTTCCGCCATCGGTTGGGGTGTGACAAGAGTCGTTGGCTGTGGCGTCGTAGTAACCTCCCCACGACACACCCACCTTCGTCGTTTGTTCCGGCGGCCTTACCGCCGCCGTCGCCCAAGCCGCAGCCGCCGTAACCATCAACCTAACCACCACCGGCCGCCTCTTTACCTCCACTCCACCAAACTCATCCTAAAATAGCCTGTACACACCGTTAAACGAACCGGAACGCTAAAAAAGTTATAGAAAAAGGGTCAAAGAACTCACCGGAAATGTCTCCGAAAAATAAGTTCTTGTGAAAACTTTCAGAACGGTTTCTAGTAACCCGATCTAAACATGTTTGGAAAGAAACTTTCAAAACGGGCTCGCTGGAAAATTGACCGGAACCTCGTCAGAGTTGCTCCCGAGCCCAAACGACTTTGATTCTTCAAAAACGGACACCGCCATTACATTGAGAAGGTTCGGTTTAGTGGGGGTGGGAGTGTTTTTAGCCGGAAAATGGTCGCTGGAGGACCGTCGCTGCCACCCCGTCGGCTGGGGCTCTACCGGTGACCGGACTTGTTTGAGTGAGTGAGAGAGAGGAGAGGGAGAGAGTTGGGAGGCTAGGGTTTGGTTGGAGGAGAAAAAAATGAAGGAGAAGAAGAAAAAGATGAATATATAACTAGGGTTTTCGAGTGGGCTGGGCCTGAAGCCCATTCAGTCTTGTTTTTAACCTAAGTGCGTTTTCGAGGCCCGTTTTCACACCCAAACTTCATGATAATTCATAAAATGTTTATTTAGAGTCAAAAACACGAAAAATTATGTCGGAAGTCGATGTTTGACGAGTACGTTGTCGGTTGTGTTAAAATCGCGTATAATGTATCGGTTGTCATTTCTTGTTCTTTTCTCGATCCTTTTTCAACTGCGAATAGTAAAATTCGATTACGAAGCTCAATATATCATAATATATCGGTTTTTGGGAAATTTAACGAGTCTGATGCTCCCATTTCGATGTCGGTGCGTTCTTATTGTTGGGCTTTTCGTTCACGTATGCGTTCTGTTGCGTTAAAAAGCAAATATCGCAAATAAATTCGTGTGCGTAAAATATATGTATATGAACTCGTATTTTTCGGTGTTTTCAGTATTTCATCCGGTTTTAGTTCGTTACTATTTATACGTTCGGCAGTTTTCCCGCAAATCCCATCCGTGTACTATGAAGCCGAATAGCCAAGCCTAGGCTTTCCAAAGGCCTAATTAAGTTCATTTGTGTCTTGAAACATTACTTATTCTTGTCTTAATGTTTGTTATGCGCGTAATTATAAACCAAAAATTACCGGTTGTCACAAATTGTCCCCTAATACCATACTTTTTACAATAATCATTAAACGCTTGAGAAGTGAATTCACCTCCTCTATCACTTCTAACTTCTAAGTGATTTAATCTTAGCACACACTTCATTTTCTACTAGTGCTTTAAACTTCTTAAACGTATCACAACTTTCCCCTTTATTTCCAAAACATACACCCCCTTGCGAGTAAAACCATCAGTAAAGACAAGCATATACCTTTTCGCGCTCTGAGATGTAGGTTTGATGGGTCCACAAAGGTCTATGTGAACTAGTTCCAGTCTTTCAGTTGATCGCCAAATCACCCTTTTTGGAATAACAATTCTGCTTTGTTTTCCGATATTACACGTCTCGCACACAACACTTTTACCACATACCCGTGGTAAACCTTTTACCATGTTCTTATATTGCATTGTTCTAATGGCTTTATGATTCACATGACCAAAGCGCTTGTGCCAAGTATGTGCATCATTACCGACACTTACTTGCAAACATTGAGATGGAGATTCCCTCTTTCTTCCATAGACTATGAACATTCGATTCCTTTTCATCGTGGACTTGATAATCAACCATCTTTGTGTATGAAAAACACTGTATTCCCCATTTTCTATTACCACTTTGACTTTTCTTTCTTGCAATTGTCCCACACTAATTAAGTTTGAAGTTAACTGGGGAACTTAGTACACGTTTGTTAGGACTTGAGTGATTCCGTCAATTTCGAAACAGATATCACCAAGTCCTTTAACATCCATCCTTAATCTATTTCCAAGTTTGACAGTGTGTTTGAAGTGTTTATTCAAAAGTGTAAACCAATTTCTCATACCTTTCATATGATTTGAGCATGCAGAATCAAGAAACAGTACCCTTTTTCTTCAACATCTTGGTTTTGTATTTGTGCAATTAGAACCAATTCCTCATTTTCGTCAAATTCAGCCTAATTGGCTTCCTTATCTTCTTGTGTACACTCGAATTGAAAATGTCCTTTCTGGTGACATTTTTAATATTTAATGGATGATTTTTCGAAGCTCCCTCGTCCCCTGCCTTGACCATGTCCCAAACCTCCTCTTCCTCTTCCATATCTTGTTCAGAGTTGTGGTTATCAACCTTCAAGGCATGTTCATCCACTTGTTATCTTACTAGCTTTTGTTCATGCACCAAAAGCGAACTCTATTGTTCGTCCACAGAGAGAGTATCTAAATCTGTGGATTCTTCTATCGAACACACAACAAAGTTGAAATTTGGGGTAAGTGTTCGAAGAATTTTCTCAACTATCTTTACTTCTGTCATCTCCTCGCCACTGGTTCACCGTCAAATTTGGGAATAATAAAACCTTGTGACGAATTTCCCTGAGTGATCTTGCCCTCTTTCTTCTCATGAATCACTCACTTTTGCTATGATACCACTTGTTGTAACCAAGTGATAGCTCAAGTTTTCTCTCAGAATTTTGTGATACTTTATTGAAACAAAACACTGGCTTATATAGCCTTACAACTAAGATGAACAACCCTAACAAACTGCAACGTTCAAGCTTAACAGTCGGAGCTGAATGGCTACTGACCCACGGATCCTAACAAACGACGCCCGACTCAAACAGAGAAAATGCGAACAAATAAAATACCAAATCAAGTTAAATACTTTAAAAAAATAAACCAGAAAATGAACCTGGTCCAAAGAAACTGGCCAGACCCGTTTTATTCTTTATTTGTACCTCTACCTTAAGCCGAATACATTTTAAACCATGCAAACCGAACATGAAGCCTTTAGCCGTGTTTATCTAAATGTGACAAAAAAGTTGACAAGTTGTAATAAAGTTGTAAATGGATCATAAACATATTGACGCCTTGACGGGTTATGAAATGGTTGTAATATAGTTGTAGACGAGTGAAATACATAATACACACATTTTTTTATGTTCCTAATCTTATAAAATGATTAACGACAATTTAATTTTTATACAATCTGAATACTACACTCTTTGTTTCCAATAGTTTTGTGCCATAACCTCTAGAATGCCATCTGCACACAACCAAAGTTCCGTTTTACCCCTTCCTAAATGTTACCCAGACCATGTGTAATGGGGAAGTGACATAAAGCCCTTCTTTTGGGCATGAAGTGACATGTGGTATATGGGGCATTATGGGGGTTAGTTAAAAAGGGGTGTAGTGGAGTTTGTGAAAACGTGAGGAAATCTGAATTTTAATTTCTTTTTTTTAAGTTAAAAAAGGGTTCAAAATAGATGTGAGGGGATCTGATTGGCCATTCAAATTTATCTCAAGCGTGTTTGAGAAAACACCATTAAAAAAGGCAAAAAATGCCCAGAAAGACGATGTAGTGGGCTTAATGAGTAGGGATGGCAATCAAATCCGAACCCGCTGGGTAAATCCGAAACCCGACACATTTGGGACGGTTTTGGGGTCGGTTAATCGGGTTTGGGACGTTTTTGAGAATAGTTTTTTATATTTTTTGCGTGTTTAGGACGGGTTTGGGATTTAGTGATATATCCGTTTACCCGACCCAATTACCCGATAAAGTGTACCCTTTTACCCAATATAATTTCTTTATATTATTAAATATGAATATATATGATACATCCATTTTTTATACATAGAGGTATTCTATTCCGTATACATTATAGTTATTTGATATATATTTTTATAATGACAATACAAAATGTAACGGGTTAGTAGTTACCCGATAGATACCCAATGGGTTTTGAGATGAGTATACCCAACGAGTAATCTTTTTAAATTAACGGGTTTACCCGATACCCGATGGTTATTTACCTGCTAGAAACCCGACGGGTTTCGAGACGGGTTTGGGATTACCTAAACCCGTCCCAAACCCGACACATTGCCATCCCTAATTATGAGGCGTTTTTGGGGTATTTTACCCCAATTCCACCCCACTAAGGGTAGCCTCACTTATTTATTATTATTACTCATAAATAAATAAACAATCTACACAGCGGGGTAGAGTACAACTCACTTGGTAAAGAGTAGAACGTGTGAACTTGGATTGAGATGAGTTGGCTATACAATAAACTTTCGGTCCGGGTCGGGTCGAATCGGGGCGTAAAGTCTTATCATGATTCTCATTCAAGTTAATAACTATCAAATGTTTACTCACAGTTTTAGTATTAAATATGGATTCCTACTAAATAATAATAATACTATACGATACAATTTTAGTATATTAGTTGGTAAGTAAATCTTTTAAGATAAATTTTCCATACCCAAACAAATGACTAAGGGTGAATTTCAAGTACTATAAGAAAGGAAAACAAAAATCTAAAAGACTAAAACCGGAAAAGTTTAAAGTGTAATTCTGTTCAATAAAAGGTAACAGTGATCCTTGTCATAATTAGGCCAGGTGGCATTCTTCTTGTTCTTGATGAAGCTTTCATGGCGTCTCCAAATTTCTGGATCCTACATTTCATCTACAGTGAATCGCAACTCGTTTTCTTTGACCTCCTTTACAAAATCATCCAATGAGTTTCCCCTTTTAGGCCCCAAAAATATGGCTTCTGAGGGCCCTTCCTTCTTCAGCAAGCATTTGATAGTCTGCACAAGGCCTTTGCGGAATTCTTTAAAGAAAGCGCTGCAAGATTACAAACTAACTTCGCTATCAATCAAAGGAAGGAAATGGAAGGTAATATTGTAATTAGCACTAACAAGTTGTAGAGATTACCAATCACTTGCAACAATGATATCAAAGCTTGGAACAACCCGAGATCTCTTCCAGTGCAGCATCATAGATTTCACGTTTGTGCTGCCAAATACGCTTGAATTGGCATTTATGTTATGTTGAATATCTAAATGTTAAAGCATCTCCAATTTGAAGCATAAATAAAGGTCTTAGTTAAAAAAAAAAGACGCATTGAAGCTATGATGATGATGATGGAACAAAAAGGATACAATCAACTACTTGAGGATTTCCATCGGATATCACTACTTCTGATGCTTCTGAGACTGCTGCAATAAGCAATCCTGCTAAACCGTATCATGACCCAAGTTCAATGACCTTTTTAGACCTGGATTAGTAGGGAAGCTGAATTAATGGATTATGATAGCTTGTATAAGTTCTTCCACAGGTGCAAAAAGAATAACAAAATAATCGTAAGAAGGAATTAATCCAATGGTAGGGACAAATGAATGTAATCACCTGAATAAGTCTAGCTGTGATAAACAATAATAAACAAGAACTTCCTCTGATGGCTAAGAACATGTTCAATGAGAAAGTAAATGAACATTATGGAAAGAGTAAAGGGAGAAAAATATTATATAATATGAAGAAATTACTGAATGAATTAGGATGTCTATAGAGTTACGTCCTGATGCTAGGATAAAAGTAATGATTCAAAGAAATCAAATAGCTCCATGAAACTCAAATTCTTTTATCACATTTATGATCTATGAGTCTTCATACTTATCTTTTTGTTATTTTTGGGACTTCAGGTTGGTTCTGGTTTACATGTATGATATATCTTTTCTGTATTGCTATATATTGTTTACGGTTTGTATACCCTATTAGGAAACTAATCTTCTGAGTGCAAAGAGAACTTACTAACAAGGCCCGTGTTGTCAATATCATATGTGTTACAGATCCTAAAATCATCAAGGTTTGCACTGTAGGACCGGTTTTCGACTCCGTAACGGTTGCGAACCGACTCGTGTAACGTGCGGAATCCGTACACGAACGTGACCGAACACACACGACGTAATATAATCTGTGATTCGATAAAAGATCTGAAAAGTACAAAGTCACGTGAATCACCTAGAACACTTTCTCTCTCTACTTTCTCTCTCTAAGCACCAAGCTCTTCAATCTTCCAAATGAGCAAAAAGTTCTAAACAAAAGCCTTAAAGATTCTATTTATAGGCCAAGGGTCTTAATGAGAGTTCTCATTAATTACAGAAATGCCAGATTGCCTTTCTACTAAATATAACACTATAAGCTCAAGTATTCTTCTATTTCAGCTACGAATCGTATTGACGGAGGCGATAGACATTACTACACTAACAGAATCCCCCTTGGATATTGCCGCAGTCAATCTCGTAGCGTCTTGCCTTTCTCATTCTCTGAGTCTTCTTGAAGGTTTATTATCTTTAGCAACACAGACTCCCTCTTTCTCGAACAGAATCCCCGTGGATCTGTCTTCAGCTTCTCCCTTTTCAGTAAACTTTTCCTTCAGGCTCCCCCTTTCGTCAAGCTTCCGTGCTTTTGGGATCGACACTTGGCTTTCTGAATACAAGCTCCTCCAAGATAGTTACCTGGCTCCTTGAAAGCACGCTCCCCCTTGCGTTAAGCTCGTCTTCAGACTCCCCCTTAGACTCGGCTATCGGGATCGTAGTCTGGAATAGCATCTGCAAATCTCAAACATTTATAAGTAAAAACATTTTGAACATCCAGGATTGATTACCTGGCTCTCTCAGCATAAGCTAAAATATTTCAAATATAAGATAGTGAAAGCTTTTTCCGATTGTCCAAGAATCGTGACATGGCTCTTACAAACTTTTAATCAAGATCCTGACTCTTAAAATATAATAATATGAATATATCCAGGATTAACTTGATTCTCTCCCCCTATCAACAATCTTCATAGATTTGCCGGTGCGTATGTAAAATGATATACCTGCCTAGTTCGCATAGTACCTGCACTTAACCTTTTGGAAAATACGCCAGTTTACACTGGTAAATACAATTAACCGAAACTTTTGAAAAGTTGTTTAAGAAAAGTGATTTAAATGCACAAGGCAAAAATAATATTTTATAACTTGGGATAATTATTTAAAAATAATCTTGTAAAAGGATTATATGTTCATTATACGTTCAGTAGCCCGGGTTGAATACCGGGTTAAAGATTAATAGACACACCACATAATATAACCTACAGCGAGTTATTCTCGAACAGGCAGGTATATCATTTTACATACGCACCGGCAGGTGTATGCCTACACCCCGTGCTTAAGTCGTGGCCATTTCAATGAATAAGCCGAGGATATCCAGGACAGGGTCATTAACCCCCCAAAGGCTTTAACAAACAAAACAGATTTAACCGGTTATCTCAATGAATTAACCTTCATATGATTAAAGATTCAATACCCGACCAAGCGGTATTTTATATACCGTATCCCAAGCCCGTATAAGGGAAAATAAATTAAAAGTATTTACCTGAGCAAAATATTTAAATTTATCTCAGCCGTATACAATCAACAAGTGCAAATATCTTTTACTGGGCTCCTAAATCTGGAACGAGGTTTTAATAACCTATTAGATTCCTAACGGGTCTTACTTAGGTTTAAACTTAGACCGGTTAGTTTTAAAGAAAGATATACGGTTCAAAACGCAAGATTAAGCGAAGACCGGATTAGAATGTGATTTAGACCCGACAAGTATGGAGACTTGTATAATATGGGTAAACTATACACATTCTGGATTTTGAGGTAAAAATGATAAGGTTTGACCCGTTTCGGTCAATTTATGCAAACTAGTTACATAAACTGTACCGAACGCGAATAATGTATAACGGGTAACCAAAAGAGTCATATACAGGTTTCACAAGTTAATATGCCTTAAATATGTTGTGATATCAGTAAGATACCTTCCATTATGCCCAAAACGATTTTAAAATAAAATTAAGCCCCGTAGGGGTATTTTGGTCATTTTAAAGATTATAAAAGAGGTTAAATATTAATCTGAGGTTCTGGTCTAAAATAATCAGTAAAAATATTTATTTTTGCAGGTCATATCAGTAGGGTATTGCATATATGTGAAATTTATCATTTATAACCAAACCATGGTTGCAAAAATCGCGACTAGCCGACGATTAATCGCTGACTAGTCGCTAGTCACCCATCAACTGAGTAATTTTCAGCTAATCAGTAAAAAAATCGCTAGTCGGCCCTAATCGGCCCTAGTCAGCCCTAATCGCGACTAGTCGGTCGGGAAAAATCAGAAAAAATTAGGGAAAAACAAAAAAATCAGAAAAAATCGGAAAAAAACCACATATACCGGCCAAAACCTCCCAGATTCCGGTCAAAACTTGTCCACTTAAAAAAATTACGTATAAAAATATATGTATATATGTATAAAAACTTAAAATTATATATAAAAAGTCTGATCCGATTAATCCCAAGTAATCCCGAGTAGTCGCTAGTCCCTACCTCACCGACCCGCTAGCGACTAGCGAGTTCTCCAACCTTGAACCAAACTATGCACCGTAAGGGCATTTTGGTCATTTCACATAAGCTTTAAAGGTAAAATTTGGAAATCTGAGTTCAAAACTTTTATTTACTGTTAAAGTATAAAAATTTACTTAAAACATCAGTAGGTATTAAGTCTTATATGTCAAAATAGTCTTAACCCATACTATGCGTTTAAAACGCGTAAAAAGTCGGTTTTAGGCGATTTTCGGGTTATATAAGTAAATCTAAGTTTTTGATAATTTTATAAGGTTTAAAATATTTTATTTATCATATGAAATCAGTAGCAAAAGGTTTGGTACCAAAATGTTATGTAAAACTTATTTTATTCAAGAAAAGGGTATAACCGTCCATTGTCGAATCAAAGCAAGAACCCTACATTATGATCAATTTAAAAATAAATAAAAATCTTCAAAAATCCCAAAATATTATATTACATCAGTGGGTAAAAAACTTGGTGTCGAAATTTGGGTTTAAATAGGCTTTATGCTAAAAATGCCTTTTAATTAATAAAAAGCTTTCAAATTACGATATCGAGCATAACTCCTAATGTAGACCTCAAACTGATGTCAAATTTTTAGGATATGTTTATAAATCAGTAATAAAGGTTTTTGTCCTCTGAAATTTTCAAAAATCTCGTTTTAATATCAAAAGGGCATAATGGTCCATATTTACGCAATTAACGGAAACATACAAATGAATCGGATAAATAAGGAACCATGTAGTATAACCTCAGAGGGTTTTACTAACTTATAATATGGTCCTAAAGAAACCTTAAGGCATATCTAAAACAAGTTAAATCGGGTCAGAACTGAAAGTCAAAGCAAAAGTCTTCTTTTGCGACTTTTGGTTTCGAACCGAGCCTAAACTTGGAATTGTTGGGTTGAACATGCTTAGACACGTTCTTACATTATTTACCAAGTTATTTTAATGTTAAAACATGTTCCATAACCTCTGCATTGCTCGTAATGAATTTATTTGCAAAATAGCTTTCTGTTGACTTTTTAATATGAAGTTTGACCCGACAATTGACCAAGTTAGAGTGATAATCAGAGGGTGCCCTTTTAAGGACTTATTACCCACATAATTACAAACTCATATCCAATTTCAATTCGAATAATGGCTGGACCATTAGTGATTAATCACTAAGTCAAAGCGGCTTTGACTTTCGGTCATTAGACTAATAAAACATGAACTAGAGAGGCTAAGAATGCTTACTAGAGCTCTTAGCACGAAAATGGAACTGAAGAAAACTTCTTGATGTCCAGAGAGCTCCAGAGGATGGGTTTTAAATGATTTCAATGTGAGCAATTTCAAGTGTTGCAACATGGGGTCTTGTATAGGATTTCAAAATTCACAAGATCATTCCACACAAGCCTATAACTGATTTCTGATTATCCCAGGTGTCCCCTATGCATGTAATACTGTTGGCTCAGTCCCTGAATTCGAAAACAAGCTTCCTAAGGTGGTGGAATTGGCTGGACAGGCAGCTGTCCATTTTTCTGCCCAGTTACAGGTCTTACGGACCGTAAGACCTGTGCCTTACGGTCCGTATCCGCTTTTTAATTTTTATCGCCCAGATCAGCCACCTTACGGTCCGTAAGGTGGTCTCTTTACGGTCCGTAAGACTTGGTCAGAAGACAAAAATTTTGAGAACTTTTGACATTTGACCATGCAACCTATAATACCTTGAATCCCTGGTCATTATCAGTAGTAAGGGCCCTCAAGTTCAGGTCTACATCATTCAGAATGTACTCCATGCATTTGTGTTGCCTTGGAGTCTTGTATACATCGAAACTCCACAAGATTAATATTCGTTATCTTTGATATCAAATTATATAATTGTTACAATGTTTTTGGGTTCGTTAAAAGGTCACTCAGAGGTTACTTTCAACATGTTGACACTTTTAATTCCTATGTTTCATAAGATCCTTATTTTAAGCACAAACGACTTTCAATGTTCGACAATTTATTTGTTAAAGAATACGAACGTCGTGAGAGGTCAATCAGAGGCACATGAATGGTAAGTTGACACTTTGGATCCCTTTATTAACATATTTACATTGTTTAACAATTTAAGTCCCTCATAAATAATTCTTTACACGTTTAAAGTCCATGGCACGTGTCTTCAAAATATTGGTCGTGATTTTACGAGGTGTTACATCCTCACCCCTTAAAAGAAATCTCGACCTCGAGATTTACTGAAATAAATGAGGGTACTTCTGTTTCATTATGGATTCAACCTCCCACGTGTATTCGGGACCTCTACGGGCATCCCACTTAACCTTCACAATCGGTACGTGCTTCTTTTGAAGTTTCTTGACCTGTCGATCCTCGATCGACAAAGGTTTTTCATCAAATTTTAAGCTCTCATCTATATGCACATCCTTATGTGACATAGCTAGCGAATCATCGGCTAGGCACTTCTTCAAATTGCAGATGTGAAACTCATTATGAATTCCACTGAGCTCTTCAGGCAGGTTTAATTTGTAAGCCACTGTTCCGACACATTCGATGATCTCGAATGGTCCTATGTATCTTGGGCTTAACTTTCCTTTCTTACCAAAACTCATTACCCCTTTCCAGGGTGATACCTTAAGTAACACTTTGTCACCTACCTCGAATTTTAGAAGTTTAAGCCTTTTATCTGCGTAGCTTTTCTTCCTATCCCTGGCAGCTTTGAGAAGATCACGTATCTGCACAATATTGTATGTCATCTCCAGGACTATATCAGGTCCTGTTAGTTGAACATCTCCAACTTCTGCCCAACAAACGGGCGTCCTGCACTTTCTTTCATACAAAGCTTCAAAAGGTGCAGCTTGAATACTCGAATGATAACTATTATTATATGAAAATTCAATCAACGGAAGATGATCATCCCAACTTCCACCTAAATCAATAACACAAGCTCGTAGCATATCCTCGAGTGTTTGTATAGTACGCTCGCTTTGACCATCCGTCTGAGGATGATATGCTGTGCTGAAGTTCAATCGAGTGCCTAGTGATTGCTGAAAGCTTTTCCAAAAATGCGATGTATACCTCATATCCCTATCAGAGATGATAGACACTGGCACTCCGTGGAGAGATACAATCTCGTCCACGTACAGCTGAGCTAACTTATCTGAGCTGTGTGTTTCCTTAATAGGTAAGAAGTGGGCTGACTTGGTCAGTCTATCTACTATTACCCAAATAGTATCATTTCCTCGCTTTGTTTTCGGTAACTTGGTGATAAAATCCATAGTTACCATTTCCCACTTCCAGGTGGGAAGTTCAGGCTGTTGTAGCAAACCTGACGGCATCTGGTGTTCTGCTTTAACTTGAGCACACGTCAGACATTAAGCCACATAAGTGGCTATAGATTTCTTCAAACCTACCCACCGGCAATTTGCCTTTAAATCCTGGTACATCTTATCACAGCCAGGGTGAACAGAATACTTGGAGCTATGGGCTTCTTGAAGAACCACATCCCTAAGTCCTACATAAATTGGAAGCCATATTCGTCCATTTAGTCTTAGGATCCTATCCTTGCCATAAGATAACTGTTCAGTAGTTATGCCCAACTTCTAATTCGGATAGTTAGCTTCTAATACAGCTTCCTTTTGAGCGGCTAACAATTTTTCATTCAAGTTGTTCTTTAATTCAATGCTCTTGGCATTGATTCTAATGGGCTTAACCTGTTCCTTCCTGCTCAAAGCATCGGCGACTACACTCGCCTTGCCTGGATGGTACCGGATTTCACAATCATAATCATTCAATGTCTCCATCCATTGGCGCTGTCTCATGTTCAGATCCTTCTGGTTGAACAAGTTGTTAATGCATATGTCTGTTGACTTCGTCTTGTATCGAGTCATGTATCTAGATAGATATACCAAGACACGTTGTACAATAGAAATGGGAAACAGGTCTGAACCAGCAGGTTCTTGCGACCTGGCCAGTTCGTGCGAACTGACCAGTTCGTGCGACCTGGACATGTCTGGTTCGTGCGATCTGGGTTTCCTATAAATCGAGGTCTTGTGTCTTCATTTGCAACGATTCTGATTCCAGTAGCGAAGCTCTGCTGAAGTGTCGCCAGCTCTTGTAACGTTGTGAAATCAATACAAACGACAGTTAATCTACTTCTAAGTGTGAATCTAGCTGCAATGAAGATCAAATCACTGAATTCCGCCTCTGATTTGGTCTAGAACTCTTCTGATCGACTCGTTTAGATCGAATCCCGATCCTACAAGTGGTATCAGAGCTCAGGAGGAAGAGTTCTTACCATTTCAGCTTGTTTTCACGGATTAAACTGATTTCTACTCATTCTTCTACACTTTTTCTTCAAAATCAGAAAGTTTTCACGGTTAAAATGAGCTGAATTTCACAAATAACACGTAAAACACTGTTTTAATCAATCCGTGAACAAATCAGAACTAAAATTAACCTAAAACCTGATCAAAATTGACAAAATGATGAACGATTGAACGAAGAACATTCAGATCGTGTGAGTTTTTCTTCAGATTGTTTGGAAATCATCTCAGATTGTGTGAAAAGTGTATCAGGTCGTTTGAAATTGTCTCAGATCGCACGGATTGAATTCATCATCACCAGGTCATTTGTGTTAGGTCCAGGTCGTACGAGTTGAAAGCATTCAGGTCTTACGAGGAGGGTTAAGAATATTCAGGTCGTTTGAGGTTCATTAGTTCGCACGAAGTGGTCCAAACCGCTTGAAAGTTTACCAAGTCGTTTGAAAAGTCCAGCTCGTTTCAATCCCAGATCGTTTGAAATATTTCAGATCGTTTGAAATTGATAATTTGTGAATCTTTCAAAACCGAAACATGGATACTGAATTTTACAACGCATTTGCTACCCCGATCACTATGGGTCAGAATGTGAACTAAGAAAATGAAATGGGCACCATGCAAAAACCGCCTAAGATCATGAATATCGAGGAGTATAATGGATGGGAGGAACATTTCGTAAATTGGGTTCAAGCGAATCACTTAGAGGCGTGGGAATGTGTTGAAGAACGATATGTTAGACCAATTGATGAAGACGTAGAGATTGTAGCAATTAAAGATTTTGATGACCAAGAGAAAAAAAAAACACAAAAGTGAAAAGATGATGATCAGTATATTGCAACCAGCTATTAAGGAAGACATCTTGATTTTATTGCAACACAACGGAAGTGCACACTCAATGTGGAAAGCACTAAAAACGAAGTTTGTTGGAAGCTTAGACATGATCAAGAACAAAAAATCGCTTTTGAAGAAAGAATTTGATCTATTTCATGGATTGAAAACTGAAAACACCAAAATGATTATAGAAAGATATTGCAATTTGGTGGTTAACATGAAGCGATTGGATATCAAGAAAGATAGAGAAGAATGGGTTGAAAAGTTGGCTGATGCATTACCACAAGATGTTTAGGGCACATATCTTATGATCTTGAAGAATAATGGTGAATTTGAGAATCTATCGCTGAGCAAGTTTATTGAAAAACTCGAAGTTCAAGAGATGGAACAACGGAAGATGGCAAAAAATGAAGAATTCTAATGGTGAACAGGACATTGGTTTGTACTACAAAGGAAGTACGATTGATAAGACCAACATTGCACCAAAGATCGAAACTGCATTTAACGTAAAATCTCAAGGATCAAACAACAATACTGGATTCTCTTCATATCCATCATTTGATCCAAATTTTTCAGCAACCAATAATGGCCAAGTACTACAATGTAACATTGCATTACATCTTTAGAATGGTCTGAATTTCTCGTATGAGGTTGCCAAAGGTTATATGTCTTTATTGGTGACCGTATTAGAGTCTTATGAAAGCTTGGTAGCCGGAAGGATTGGTAATCCAATGTTGACCAAAGAGGATTATGATCAGATTGATGCTGAAGAAATGGAACTAATGGATATAAAGTGGTGTATGGCTAGTGTGTTGAGAAGAGCTGAGAAGTTTAAACAGATCACTGGAAGAGATGATTTCCGTGATGCTGGAACTTCACCTTTAGGTTTTGATAAATCTAAAGTTACTTGTTTTCGTTGCAGGGAGAAGGGGCACTTTAAGCGAGAATGCACAAATCGCGAAGCAAGTGGAGCTCAAAATCCATTCAGCAACAATGATTATCATCGAAAAGCAATTTATCATCAAATTTCTCCACAAACTTCACATGCTAGGAAGGATCTGATTGAAGAGCCATCAAAGAAAGCTTATCTAGTTCATCAAGAAGATGAAAGAATTCCAGAAGGTTTTAATTGGGATCATTATGATCCTAATAGAACTTCAAATTCTAAAGCATTTGTTGCTCAAATTGTTGAAGATTCAACTGCTGAAGATGAAATGGTATATGCTTATTACGAATCTCAGCAATTCAGTCCTAAAAAGAAAGAAGAAGAACCAGTTTCAACAGAAGAGGCTTCAGAAAAAGCACCAATATTTGATCACTCATCAGAAGAAGAGAGTGATGATGACAGTGAAGAAATTCGAAAACTTGAATATTATAAATGAGAATTTTTACCTGTTAGGTATAATTTGTATTTTGCAGGTAACATGGAAGAGATCAAAGAAAGACAAGCCGTGAAAAAGAAGAATCATAAGGCAGCAACTGTGAAAGAAAAGGTCAAACCTGAGGAAAATGTTCGAGTAGTAAAGAAGCAGGTTAAAGAAATTCCAGCTATCAAGGTTGAGAAGGAAGCAGATACTGAAAAGATACCTGAGAAGTGTGAAAATTGTGATACTGTGAAAAGGCACAACAACAAATTGATTCATAACATGAACAGACTGAAAGAATCTTATGATGTTTTAAACAAAGCCATGAATCAATATAGCAAGTCAAGCAATGAACAAGAGATAGCTATGAAGACACTCAATGGAGCGTTCATTGTCACACCCTCAAAATCCACATACGGAGTACCACCGCGAGGCGTGTGACTGACCAGGATCCAGCCACTAATTATTTTGAACCGTTTAGTTATTAATACAAATAACGGTGTAATTAGCGACCAATTTAATTTTTTCAAAACATAGTTTAAGTTTGCAGCGGAAAGGAAAGTAGAACATATCGTAATTTAAAACCACAAGTTTATTAGTTATGAAATTACAAACCACGCACTCCAGCCGATTGCAATGGCCGTCCTAAACTGTATCTAGCAACCTGCAAAGCATGCAGTAGGGTATCAACATAAAGTTGGTGAGTTCACGAGTTGTCCAGTTTTAGTTTTTGAAAACGTAAGTTGTTTAGATAAAACATTTATAATCACGTCATGGGGAGCTACCCCATATGAAAGCTACTAAACTGGCGTTACCGAAACTATTGACGAGAAGATTTTGTGCCCCGAGTCAATGTCTATCGTCATTGACCAAGATGCAAGGTATACTAGTTCACGCCCGATCTCCCCCGGTCACGGTGTGAGGTTGTCAAACCTAATAGCGCTATCAACTAATTACCCGTTCGCCCCCGACGATTAATCGGTACTGTAAGCAGGGACTTTACATGATAGAGATTCGTTTAGTTTGGCTAGTTGTGATTTATAAATAATATCCAAACGTATCTCCCCCGGAGATAGTAATTTAAAAGTACCCATTCGTATTTTCCCCCAGAAATATTAGTTTGAAAGTATTCATCCCAAAGATGGCAGTTTGTTCGTGTCCCTCCCTGGGACGCATGCTTTTAGTGTGTGAACTCACCTTGGTTTGCTCGACAGACAATTTACTTGTGTTTGGTTGGTCAACCATACCCTATTATGGTTATATAAATATTTATTAGGTTCGTGTGCAAGAAATGTCACGTACAACTACACGTATCTAACACATAGCACGTAAGTCATACTAGCATATATGTTATTGGGCCTATCCTAGCATATAAACAGTTAAACAGTAACAGTTAAACATTAACAGTAGCACGTAGTCCAAAACACCAGTTTGTGAGGCCCAATAACTAAGCAGAGTAGTCCAGTCGAAACCGGGTGGTCTCGACTCGAGAACAAGAGGTCTCGATTCGCAACCACGAGTTCCTGAGTCAAAATCAGACGGTCTCAAGTTATACATTTCTGAGTCGCAACCATGAGGTCTCGAGTCAGGCTTGAGTCGAGATCAGGAGTTCTCGAGTCGCAACCTACCCGATCTCGAGTCCCCTGTTGTTTGTCTGGTTTCAAGTGGTCACTAAGTGGTCTCAAGTCGAAACCACTTGATCTCGACTCGCAACCACTGTGGGAATCTTTCTAGCACCCTATTCATTTGTACGAACCAATCACAATTCCTTAACATGTTTTATCATGCCGTATAATCATCAAATCAGATTAAACCAACATATTTCAAATATCTTTCATATCATTCAAATAGTTCATGATAACATACATGCAGTCACTTTGTGGCATAACATCATCTACCAAATTAACACATTACTCGGTTATCATCAAAGATTTCCATTCCTTTCATCATTCAGACCAACAAAAACTAATAGACACAAGAAAAGCAGCCATTTATATTAACTCAGGTTTACACAATAAATCATTAGTCACAACAAACATTTTGAAATCAACAGTTAACATTATTCATATCAAATCCGAGAAAGAAACACATATTTTGCTACACACATCTTATCCTTATTTCAATTCCAAATGACCAAAATTCCATCATAACATTCTAACAATACCTACCTTCTGTCTATTTACACTACATTTGGCAACAAGTATCAAGAATCATAAAATATGCAAATAATGATCACATATTAACCAACAATCACAAAATGCAGACTAGCACAACAAACATATGTTGTATATGTATAATCACCCCATATACTAAACTCATACTTTCTTTGTTAAACACATAGGAAGTGATCAAGGTATTCAGCCAACATTTTTTTTCATCATAAGTCCCCTATCAATAGTAAACAACCTGTTTACACTCAAACAATCAACAAGTATGTTCCTAATAAAAAACCACAATATGCAAGACCAATTTAGACACATACTAACCGAAGTGAATGGGTGCAGGCCGTCTACACGCCGTTGCTGCCGTGAAACCAGTCGAATTTCTGTCGGAATCGAGCCACAGCCACCTCTGTAGAGCCATTGCTGCGAGCTCGAACCAATGATCTGACCGAGTGGACTCGAGATTTGTCAACTGTTGACCCGAGTCGACACAGACCGCTACCACTACTGTCGTCAGTCTCCACAGGAGAAACTTGTCGGGTATAGCAAAACAATCGTCGTCGCCGTGTTCCGCTGAGACCCGCCACCGCTGTGTTCCGTCGAGACCCGCCGTCGCTGAAAACGACGCTACCCTACTCCGACTTCTCTCTCTCAACGTCTCTCTCTCTCTCTTCGTTTATTCTGATTTCGCCGCCACGTGCGGCGGCTCCCTTTCCTTCACTGAGTTACAGGGGTGACATATGAGAGTGGTATCAAGGAAGTGATGGATGTGTGATGGTGCAAGATGAGGTGGGGGGTGGGGGTGCTCGTCGAAGAAGAAACACGGTGGCAGCCGGCTGGTTCCACCCCGGTCGCCGGAAGCGAAGAACGAGAAGGAGGGAGAAGGAAGGGGTGTCGGCTGATGTATGGTCTAGGGTTTTTAGAATATAAAATGAGGGGGATAGGAATTATAAGGGTGTTTAAATAGTGTAGGGTTTTTAGATTTAGGGAGTGGGGTTGGGCCTAGCCCAAGTGCGTTAATCCATTTAAATAACGTGTCACGCTCAAACAGGTTGGCCCAATTATAATTAACTAATACGTAAATAATTAAAACTCTCGTCGCGGATTATTATTATTTCGTGAAATAGTGACGGTAATAACAATAATAAATTAATAATAGTGAATACGAGCATTAATAAAATGCTTGTTTCTCGACGATCAGGATCAAGGGTTCGAGTTGTCACATTCTCCCCATGTTACAGGAATTTCGTCCTCGAAATTTAAGCTAAGACATACGATTTGCTCCAATTATAGACTCGCTGATAACCTAGTGTTATACGTACATAAACGTAGTTCACAAAAGTTCACAAAATAAACATATAAGCCACGTAGCACATAAGGTCACATAGCACGTAAAATCACATAGCATTAGATTCACAGAGTTGTACGTATCCCACGTGGTACGGATTTTTACAAAATTAATTATAACGTAAAGATGAAATCACGCAAGGAAGCCCGAAGCGTCACATTATCCCCAAGTTTTAAGAACTTTCGTCCCGAAAGTTAAAGCGTAGCCACTGACAAGCTAGTATGTGTGAGAATGTTTCAACGGGGTGTCACATCATCCCCCCGTTAGTTTGGAATTTCGTTCCGAATTTCCGCTGTAGCTTCAGTGCTGGGAGTCTCGTTTGCAAAAAAATGGGGATACTTGCGCTCCATCTGGTCTTCCCGTTCCCAGGTAAACTTTGGGCCACGGCACGAGTTCCAACGAACTCGTATAATAGGTATCTGGCTACGTTTGAGGGTTTTGACTTCTCGGTCAGTGATCTCAATCGGTTCATCAATAAAGTGTAGCTGATCGTCAAAAGTTTGCTCCCTAAAGGGAATGATGAGTGTTTCATCTGACAGACACTTCTTCAGATTAGGCACGTGAAAGACGTGTACCACACCCAGCTCTTCAGGCAGGTTTAGTCTGCGAAGCTACCTTACCGATCCTTTTGGTAATTTCGAACAGTCCAACATATCACGGATTAAGCTCGTCTCGTTAGCCATAACGTACCACACCCTTCCAGGGTGAAACTTTAAGTAGAATCCAGTCTCCGACTAGGAATTCTAGAGGTTTCCTATGCTTATCCGTGTAGCCTTTCTGACGGTCTGGAGTTGCCATCATGCGTTGTCTGTTCTGGGCAATCCCACCCGTTGTGTCAAGTGCAAGTTTTGGGCCGGTAATTTGGCTTCCGCCTAACACAGAGGTGACCAGCATCTGCGTTCGTGCAATGCCTCAAATGGTGCTGTCTGAATGCTAGTGTGGTAGCAGTTATTGGAAGAGAATTCTACAAAAGGGAAGTGTCACTAGTATCCAAGGTCGATAACACATGTTCTTAGCATGCCTTTGAGTGTTTGGATGGTGCGTTTGGCCCAATCATCAGTTTGCGAGCGATAAGCGGTGCTCATGTCTAACAGTGAGCCAAAAGTGTTTCGTGCACAGCCTTGCGTAGAATCGGATGCAAAACGTGGGTTACGATTAGGTATAAGAGAAGTTGGCATCCCGTGCCTAGTATCTTGATGTAGACTTGAAAATAGGATATGAAATTGGACCTGTTGATTCACACAGAATACCAGGAACAATTCTTCCAAAATTCGTTGATTCTTGTGGAATACCGAAAATTGGGGGTTTCACACTCAAGACACTCACAAGTGAATTGGGAGAGAAAAATGACTTTTCATAAACTTCAAAACTCATTATCTTCCTCCCATTACATCCATATAAATAACAACGTAAATTCAAAACGGGCCTCAAAACACACTTGGGCCAACAGCTAGAACCAAATAAAAGTCCACGAAAAGCACTAAAAAACATAAAAATGTAAATAACTCATAGAAATAAGCGATTTTGGGTCTGGACGTTGACCCAAACCACCTGGTGGTTTGTGGAAAGATGGGCTTCGTTCTCACGATCGTTTCGCCTGGTCGCACGCCCAAAACGGACACCTGTAGCCCAAGTTAGAGCCATTTTAGTGAAGCCCCTTTTGTCACGCGATCTTGGGCCTCTAAATACAAAATGGCCCGTTCCTCAACACTTGGGCCTGCATCATATCTACTTCTATCAAGTAGACGGTTGCAAGTTCGAAAACTTGCTGGTTTCTTTAGTCGCGTGCCGTTACTGGCAGACATTTCATCAATCCTTGGATAGGATAGAATAAGATAGAAGCACCTCGTAGATTACCTTCCAATTGCTGGAGTCGCGGATCGCTGGGCATCTCTCTAATGTCATGTGATACTCTTTCGAGTCTAAATCGTGAGGGGTTATGTAAGCGATCGAGAAGAGCAGGCTTTGCGACGTTAAAAGTCACGCGTTGAAAACTTAACGCAGATGGCTTGAGTCGTAGAAGTATCAGGGTAGAGCGTAGGAGTCGTCCTGATTCCCACTAGTTTTCGGAATAGGTTCGGGCATCGTCGAAAGAAACAAGTGTCGAATTTTGACAGGATGGAATAAATTCGAGTGTCGTAACTAGGTGTTGATCGTATCGAGTTCGAAGAACAGTGCTTGCGATACCCGTTACCCCCGGGGTATCCTTGGCTCGTTGCTCCAACGAGTAACATTCGTAGGAAGTAATTCGTCCAAACGGAGATTTGTGCAGAGTAGAGTAGGATAAGGATCATGGAATCCATGAAACATAACACGAGTAGCGAGATAATGCGAGAAGGGTAGTCAAATCTGATGCGTTCAACTTGAGACAAAACATAAAGGCTTTGGGATCGGCAATAGGGATTTATCTGATGTCGATGAGGTAATTGGTCGTACACAAGCTATGGGCGTTTAGAATACAGAACGTTGCTTGCTGTTAAGGGGTGTTACGTCGATGTGGTTAGCGCAAATTGAAGTAGCTAGAGAGGGATGGTCGTCGTGCGGGTCGGTAGGTTTTAAGGTCTACTGAGACGTCTGGCAGGATGTGATTTCTCAAATTGGTAGGAAATCAAGTTCGAGTGGATTAGTCTGAGTCGTGCGAATGAGTTTGAAGTAGCGCTTGCGTTGTCGGGGGGGCTTTGATGTGAAACTGCTGAAACAAGCTTTCGAAAAGAACGATTGAGGGAAACGTTGCCAAATTTCAGGGTTTATGAAGTTTGTCGACTAAAGGTTGATCTTGCTGAATTCATCAAACTGAAGAGAGATCTGGTCAAGGTTTCTATACGAAGAAACGTGGACGTCGTGATAAAGAAACGCCGGAAGCGAGGATACTGCCCCAAAGCAATAATTGTTGGTTCGTACGAAAGCTAGCGAAATTATTCACAGAATCTGAAAAGTCATCAAGGAATAATGACTCTGGCAAATGAAGGATAAGGTAAGCGTCTAGGTCACCGTGCTCGTCGGTGGGTTGACTGGTCCGTGTCTTCGTCATGTCACGCCTCTCAAATACACAGATTTGTAAGGAAGATATCAATTTGCTGGGTTTTGGGGCGTGCTGAGGCATAAGGTTGAGCTTGAATAAGGGTTAACCATGTAACGAGGAATTAGAGGAAGTAGCTTCGCGTCGGTGGGAATGTGATACGGTTGTTGGCACTGCAATGAGAAGCATACACTGCGCATGCTTCTCGTGTTCGAGACGTGCAAACAGAAATTCGAAAGGCATAACTTATCAGAATGCTTCAAGAATCCAGGTGATCTGCCAGATGGGGGAACAAGTCTCACCCTTAAGTAGGGAAAGGAAATACGTAAGTAAGAAGGATGTGAATGTCGTCATCGTTCCTTCTAACATCACACGATATAGGAATGGCTCCCCTTCATCGGGTCGTTCTCGTATCTTCTCTGTGTGGTCCGTAGCAGGCCTCCCCTAAGCGGGTATATCGAGTAAATCGTTCATCGCGTCGATTCGTTCTAATCCAGGGGTGATATCAGGAAATATGTGAACGAGGACTTGGAATAACTGGTTCCTTGCCTTAAGTGTGTCGTGGCTTCGAATCGAGGTTAGGAGAATTCACTCCTTAGCGCACATCAAGTTTGCGTAGTTTCCGTCTAATTCACAGCGTCGAGTACTAATTACACAACTACATATTTACGCACATAAGCCAAATACATACATACACATTTACACATATACGTGCACAAGTAAATGCCGATGACTATAATTACTATGTGAGTACCTGAATCTGACGAACCTTGCAATCCGGAGTGTGGTGTCGTTGTGGTTTTCATTAAAGAACGGTTATAGTCTGGTTTTTCATATAAAACATTTTTCATCTTAAAAATATTTTATATCTTAAACCTAGTTCACTATAACCAATGGCTCTGATACCAATCTGTCACACCCTCAAAATCCACATACGGAGTACCACCGCGAGGCATGTGACTGACCAGGATCCAGCCACTAATTATTTTGAACCGTTTAGTTATTAATACAAATAACGGTGTAATTAGCGACCAATTTAAATTTTTCAAAACATAGTTTAAGTTTGCAGCGGAAAGGAAAGTAGAACATATCGTAATTTAAAACCACAAGTTTATTAGTTATGAAATTACAAACCACGCACTCCAGCCGATTGCAATGGCCGTCCTAAACTGTATCTAGCAACCTGCAAAGCATGCAGTAGGGTATCAACATAAAGTTGGCGAGTTCACGAGTTGTCCAGTTTTAGTTTTTGAAAACGTAAGTTGTTTAGATAAAACATTTATAATCACGTCATGGGGAGCTACCCCATATGAAAGCTACTAAACTGGCGTTACCGAAACTATTGACGAGAAGATTTTGTGCCCCGAGTCAATGTCTATCGTCATTGACCAAGATGCAAGGTATACTAGTTCACGCCCGATCTCCCCCGGTCACGGTGTGAGGTTGTCAAACTTAATAGCGCTATCAACTAATAACCCGTTCGCCCCCGGCGATTAATCGGTACTGTAAGCAGGGACTTTACATGATAGAGATTCGTTTAGTTTGGCTAGTTGTGATTTATAAATAATATCCAAACGTATCTCCCCCGGAGATAGTAATTTAAAAGTACCCATTCGTATTTTCCCCCGGAAATATTAGTTTGAAAGTATTCATCCCAAAGATGGCAGTTTGTTCGTGTCCCTCCCTGGGACGCATGCTTTTAGTGTGTGAACTCACCTTGGTTTGCTCAGCAGATAATTTACTTGTGTTTGGTTGGTTAACCATACCCTATTATGGTTATATAAATATTTATTAGGTTCGTGTGCAAGAAATGTCACGTACAACTACACGTATCTAACACATAGCACGTAAGTCATACTAGCATATATGTTATTGGGCCTATCCTAGCATATAAACAGTTAAACAGTAACAGTTAAACATTAACAGTAGCACGTAGTCCAAAACACCAGTTTGTGAGGCCCAATAACTAAGCAGAGTAGTCCAGTCGAAACCGGGTGGTCTCGACTCGAGAACAAGAGGTCTCGAGTCGCAACCACGAGTTCCTGAGTCAAAATCAGATGGTCTCGAGTTATGCATTTCTGAGTCGCAACCATGAGGTCTCGCATCAGGCTTGAGTCGAGATCAGGAGTTCTCGAGTCGCAACCTACCCGATCTCGAGTCCCCTGTTGTTTGTCTGGTTTCGAGTGGTCACTAAGTGGTCTCAAGTCGAAACCACTTGATCTCGACTCGCAACCACTGTGGGAATCTTTCTAGCACCCTATTCATTTGTACGAACCAATCACAATTCCTTAACATGTTTTATCATGCCGTATAATCATCAAATCAGATCAAACCAACATATTTCAAATATCTTTCATATCATTCAAACAGTTCATGATAACATACATGCAGTCACTTTATGGCATAACATCATCTACCAAATTAACACATTACTCGGTTATCATCAAAGATTTCCATTCCTTTCATCATCCAGACCAACAAAAACTAATAGACACAAGAAAAGCAACCATTTATATTAACTCAGGTTTACACAATAAATCATTAGTCACAACAAACATTTTGAAATCAACAGTTAACATTATTCATATCAAATCCGAGAAAGAAACACATATTTTGCTACACACATCTTATCCTTATTTCAATTCCAAATGACCAAAATTCCATCATAACATTCTAACAATACCTACCTTCTGTCTATTTACACTACATTAGTCAACAAGTATCAAGAATCATAAAAGATGCAAATAATGATCACATATTAACCAACAATCACAAAATGCAGACTAGCACAACAAACATATGTTGTATATGTATAATCACCCCATATACTAAACTCATACTTTTTTTTTAAACACATAGGAAGTGATCAAGGTATTCAGCCAACATTTTTTTTCATCATAAGTCCCCTATCAACAGTAAACAACCTATTTACACTCAAACAATCAACAAGTATGTTCCTAATCAAAAACCACAATATGCAAGACCAATTTAGACACATACTAACCGAAGTGAATGGGTGCAGGCCGTCTACACGCCGTTGCTGCCGTGAAACCAGTCGAATTTCTGTCGGAATCGAGCCACAGCCACCTCTGTAGCGTCGTTGCTGCGAGCTCGAACCAATGATCTGACCGAGTGGACTCAAGATTTGTCAACTGTTGACCCGAGTCGACACAGACCGCTACCACTACTGTCGTCAGTCTTCACAGGAGAAACTCGTCGGGTATAGCAAAACAATCGTCGTCGCCGTGTTCCGCTGAGACCCGCCACCGCTGTGTTCCGTCGAGACCCGCCGTCGCTGAAAACGACGCTACCCTACTCCGACTTCTCTCTCTCTCAACGTCTCTCTCTCTCTCTTCGTTTATTCTGATTTCGCCGCCACGTGCGGCGGCTCCCTTTCCTTCACTGAGTTACAGGGGTGACATATGAGAGTGGTATCAAGGAAGTGATGGATGTGTGATGGTGCAAGATGAGGTGGGGGGTGGGGGTGCTCGTCGAAGAAGAAACACGGTGGCAGCCGGCTGGTTCCACCCCGGTCGCCGGAAGCGAAGAACGAGAAGGAGGGAGAAGGAAGGGGTGTCGGCTGATGTATGGTCTAGGGTTTTTAGAATATAAAATGAGGGGGATAGGAATTATAAGGGTGTTTAAATAGTGTAGGGTTTTTAGATTTAGGGAGTGGGGTTGGGCCTAGCCCAAGTGCGTTAATCCATTTAAATAACGTGTCACGCTCAAACAGGTTGGCCCAATTATAATTAACTAATACGTAAATAATTAAAACTCTCGTCGCGGATTATTATTATTTCGTGAAATAGTGACGGTAATAACAATAATAAATTAATAATAGTGAATACGAGCATTAATAAAATGCTTTTTTTCTCAATACACTGAAGACTCGTCATCATCCAAGGGGGAGTTTGTTAGTGCATATGTCTGTTAACTTCGTCTTGTATCGAGTCATGTATCTAGATAGATAGACCAAGACACGTTGTACGATAGAAACGGGAAACAGGTCTGAACCAGCAAGTTCATGCGACCTGGCCAGTTCGTGCGAACTGACCAGTTCGTGCGACCTGGATATGTCTGGTTCGTGCGATCTGGGTTTCCTATAAATAGGAGGTCTTGTGTCTTCATTTGCAACGATTTTGATTCTAGTAGCGAAGCTCTGCTGAAGTGTCGCCAGCTCTTGTAACGTTGTGAAATCAATACAAACGACAGTTAATCTACTTCTAAGTGTGAATCTAGCTGCAATGAAGATCAAATCACTGAATTCCGCCTCTGATTTGGTCTAGAACTCTTCTGATCGATTCGTTTAGATCGAATCCCGATCCTACACAAGTGTTGAAGGCTCTTATGATCAGAATAGATCACGCACTTGGTACCATATAAATAATGCCTCCAAAGTTTTAGTGCAAATACAACGGCACCCAATTCTAAATCGTGGGTGGTGTAATTCTTTTTGTGCGCTTTTAATTGTCGAGAAGCATAGGCAATAACTTTGCCCTTCTGCATTAGCACACATCCCATGCCAGTGTGTGATGCGTCGCAGTAAACCACAAATTCTTCAATTCCTTCAGGCAATGTCAACACAGGTGCATTGCTTAACTTTTACTTAAGAATATCGAAGGATTCTTGTTCCTTAGGACCCCAATCAAACTTAATATTCTTGCGAGTTAATGAAGTTAGGGGTGCAGCAATTCTTAAGAAGTTTTCAATAAAACGCCTGTAGTATCCTGCTAGACCTAAGAAGCTGCGTATCTCTGTAGGAGTCTTCAGTTCTTGCTAATTCATGATGGCTTCAATCTTAGCGGGATCCACCTGGATACCACGCTCACTCACCACGTGTCCAAGAAATTGGACTTCACGAAGCCAAAATTCACACTTTGAAAACTTGGCGTAGAGCTTTTCTTGCTGAAGGAGTTTAAGAATACACCTAAGATGTTTGTCATGATCAGCCTGATTCTTCGAATAAATAAGAATGTCATCAATGAAGACAATGACAAACTTGTCCAAGTAGGGTTTGCAAACGCGATCCATGAGATCCATGAATGTTGCTGGTGCATTAGTGAGCCCGAAAGGCATCACTAAGAACTCGTAGTGACCATAACGAGTCCTGAATGCAGTTTTATGCACATCTTCATCTCTGACCTTCACCTGATGGTAACTCGATCTTAAATCAATCTTGGAGAAGTAACTTGCCCCTTGCAGTTGATCGAACAAATTGTCGATCCTGGGCAATGGATATATGTTCTTGATTGTAACTTTGTTTAGCTCGCGATAATCGATGCATAAACGCATCGATCCATCCTTTTTCTTTACAAACAGAATCGGCGCTCCCCAAGGAGATGAGCTAGGCCTAATAAAACCTTTCACCAACAAATCATCCAATTGAGTCTTTAACTCTTTCATCTCAGTCGGTGCCAACCGGTAAGGTGCTCTTGCAACCGTTGCTGCTCCAGGGATAATGTCGATTCTGAACTCCACTTGCCTATCTGGGGGTAAACCAGGTAGTTCTTCGGGGGAATACATCAGGGTATTCAGAGATAGTGGGAATGTCTTCGATCTTGGGCTTTGGTTCATCAATGGTCACTTGTGCCATATAGATGACACAACCTTTCTTCATACACCTTGATGCCTTAAGCATAGACACTTGCTTAGGCAGCCCATACTGAGTATCTCCTTGTATTGTGAGTGACTCACCATGAGGAGTCTTAATAACCACTTGATTCTTATCACAAACGATCTGAGCTTGGTTATGGGATAACCAATCCATGCCTATTACTATGTCGAATCCAGCTAGTTTCAAAGGAAGCAAAGACAATGGAAAGGAGTGGTTCCTAATGGATATAAAACATCCATCTAACATGGTTGAAGTAGTTTCTATGGTACCATCAGCCAATTCTACTTCATATTTTATACTTAAGGTTCTAACAGGCAAATTTAATAACTTACAAAATTTATCATCCACAAATGACTTATCCACACCCGAATCAAACAATACCCTTGCATAAACATCATTTATAAGGAAGGTACCTGTTATCACGTTGTCATCCTGAACTGCTTCCCGTGCATTCATTTGAAAAACCCTAGCATTGGTCTTTTTACATTCTTCAGGTTTCTTGGCATACTTTGGGCAGTTGGACTTAATGTGCCCCTTCTCGTTTCAGTTATAGCACGTCACATCCTTTATCTTCTTGCAGTCTAACGTCTTATGCTCATTTGACTTACAAATCCCACAAGCCCTGGGCTGCGACTGGGATTTCGATTCGTACCTGCATTTCCCCAAATGACGTTTCTTGCAAGTTTTACACTTGGGTTTTTCACCCGACTGTTGATCATCCTTTTTAAACCCGGAACTCTTTTTGTGATTAGATTTCCATTTGTGCTTCTTATCAGAACGTCGTGAGTTCTCATCCTCACGCTTCCTTTTCCCCTCATCCGAATTCCTAAGCGATCTCTGCTTGACCGCGTCGAGTGTAAGAGACAATGATAAATCAGCCACTGACCTAAAGGTAGTAGGTCTTGATGCTTTCACACTCGCCTTAATCTCCGGAGCCAACCCTCTAATGAATCGAGCTATACGTTTTGGTTCTGGTGTAACTAAGTATGGAACCAAATGTGACATAGTGTTGAAGCTCATGAGATAAGCCTGGCAGTCTAAGTTCTTCATAACTAAGGTTAAGAAATCAGTCTCAATCTTCTCAACTTCATGTTAGGGCAGAAATTCTCTTTGATTAGGGCAACAAACCGCTCCCAAGACATGCTATATAAGTGGATCTTTCCTATAGCTTGAATAAGTGACCTCCACCAAGCTAGAGCTTCTCCCTTAAACGATTGTGATACAAACTTCACAACGTCCTGCTCTGCACAACCACTAATGTCAACCACTGTATCCATCTCATCGAGCTAGGTCATACAATCGATGGCTCCCTTCTCTCCTGTGAAATCTCTGGGCTTACAGGAGACGAAATACTTATAAGAACAACCCTTAACACGAGGCTCTTGGTTGAACACATTATGTTTGGATGGAACACTTCTTTGATTCGACGAGTGACGAGCATCGTCCTTCTTTGACTCATTTTCTTTAGATGGGGGCTTACTACGAGCCACAGATAGAGTCTTAGAATGTGTACCACTTGATTCTTTGAATTGTCTGTCAAGTGCCCTAGTAACAACATTGTCTATTAATGCCTGTAGATCCGCACCAGCTACATTAATCCTGGTGGTATCATGATTCTCTCTCGGGTGACTGTTTACTTCCTCCGATTCAGCCATGCAGCTTGATTGCTACAAAACATTTGACAATATCTTATTCAGAGGTTAATCATGGGATCATCCCTTTTTGATGATTCATTAACCATGGCAAATATAAACCATATTTGGTTAATTTGTTAAACATATTTATTTAGGATTTTCATTATAATTTATCCTTTTATTATAGGTCATTAAAGATATTAAAGCGGCACAAAAGGCCTAGTCACAAGGACAATTTTAAGATTATAAGCCATGATTTCAGAGAATCGAGGCATTAAGGTTTGAACGTAGTTCATAGGGAGGTGTCGGCTACAAGTGTCTTTTGTCTTATATGACAATGAATATAGCCCGCAGGAATTACATCACAAATGGACGTTTTTAAAATAAAGAAAGGTAAGGTATTGGAAGAATCCAATATAAGGATGACATGTATGATTTTAACGAATCACATTTGCCAGGAGTGTTAACATGTTTTCAGATGTTAACAAGGATTTGAATCTTTAATAAGGATCTACCATCATGGCCCTGTCTTAAAATGGTACATGGGCTAGGTTTTGCCTTTAAGATTTTGTTTAATATTTATTGGCAGATCAATATAAAATGAAATGTTTTATGTTTATTTATTTCATATAATATATTTATACATAATGACAAAATGAAATTTGAACTAAAACATTCCACTAAATTAAGAAGGAGTACATAGATGCCCTAAATGGGACTTTTAAATAACTAACTTGCCCATGTAAGGGCTAAAATGAAAATGCAAGTCATCGCAGGGACTGAATACATAAATAGATGTCCACACAGGGACTTAATTGAAAATAAACAACAATACAATTAAATAAATAAGGAATCATCAAAAATCCCTCTTCTTCTTCCCCTTGATCAGATTCGCCAAACCCTTGAGAAATCCCCGGTGGTTTCTACGCTCTTCTTGAACCTCTCGCTCCACCTGGCTTAACCTTTGAAGAATCTCCTGCTGCTGTGGAGGTTGGATATGCGGCGGCTGCGGCTGCGGAGGTTGAGGAGGTGGCGGGTATTGGTACCCATAGGCCGGGTACCCAGTCTGATATGGGCTCTATAGGGCCCTTCAGGGTGAAGAGCATTGTAGTTTGCCGCTACAAGGTACGGATCAACATCGGGGGCATTGTAGTAGTTATACCCCGGGTAGGCTGGCTGCTCAAAAGGGTTATACATCGCTGCACTGGCATATGAAGGAATCGGGTTATCAAAACCTATGTGTGGTGGTGGTGGTACGACTGGCGCAAAGTCCACCTCAGAAACTGGGTTTGAAGGCCCATCCTGCTGCGGGTCTTCATATAGTGTCGGGTAGTGGCTGCCACAGGAGTGTTGAGGGGTGCTGAAATGGAAATCCCCTCCTCGCACGGACATCCGTGCACCTATTCTTCTTCGCCTCGGCGGCTCTGGAGGCAGTTGCTGCTCAAGAGGCGGCGGTGGCGTGACCGCTACGAAACGTGAATCTTCAGAGGGATCCTCCTGCTGTTGTTGTTGTTGGTTGAAGGAAGGAGTAAACTCCCAAGGGTATGAGGCAAACCTCGCCTCATAGCTATCTGGACCCCGATAAGGCGATCCATGAAAAGATGACCCATCAGATATCTCTATGGGATGCGTGGGCATCCCAGATGGTGGTTCGGCAGGATCGGGGTCATCATCCATATCCATACCCTGAGCTTCAGGGAAATGGTCTTCAGGGCCCAATGGGTTGTAACCCATTGGTTCTTCACTCACGTTTTCCGGATTAAACCGGCTCTGAAAGAACGGGGTCGGGTCCTGAAAGGCGCGGTGAGAACCTTACCGCTGTAATGGCAAGTAGGAATGGCGTGAATGGTCGGACTCGTTGCCTTGATGGAGCCCGAACGATTCGTGGTAGGAAGGTGAGGAGCTAAGCGAGACAAAACGCCTCGCAGGCTCTAAGCAGGTCCTCCAGTCTTCTTGAGGACTTGTGCTCATTGTAACTGACGGAGTTCGCCGGTGGGAATGCCCGGCCTCATGATCGTTAGGAGCAGTGAATGGCGCCTTGCCTCGTCCTCCTCCTCGTCTGAATCTTGGCGGCATTTTCTTGATCCTGTCAAAACAAACAAAGGAAAACAATAAAGAATAAAAATAAAGATTAGGATCAGTCTTAAGTCCTTTGCCTAGACTCGAAAGTCGAGGAATGTGCAACTGTGTCATTGAGATTAAACACAAAAGACTAGTGTTTAATTCACTCAATGTTGGCTCTGATACCAACCTGTCACACCCCGATATTTCCACGTATTACCGGTGGGCCCGGTGGGGAGTATCGTGACGTAGTTGAATGCACAACGGAAGTCTAAAAGTAATAATATTACAAACCGAAGGAAAGTATCATAAATATTACAAACGGAATGTAAAAGAATCCACAGGCGGATCAAAATATTGTTCAACAGGTTTTTAAGTGACAAAGATTGCAAGACTTTATTATTTATTCACTAAGGAGTAGCCAGCCTAGTTCGCATAGTACCAGCACTTAACCTTTTGGAAAATACGTCAGTTTACACTGGTAAATACAATTAACCGACACTTTTGAAAATTTGTTTAAGAAAATTGATTTAAATGCACAAGGCAAAAATAATCTTTTAAAACTTGGGATAATTATTTAAAAATAATCTTGTAAAAGGATTATATGTTCATTATACGTTCAGTAGCCCGGGTTGAATACCGGGTTAAAGATTAATAGACACACCACATAATATAACCTACATCGAGTTATTCTCGAACAGGCAGGTATATCATTTTACATACGCACCGGCAGGTGTATGCCTACACCCCGTGCTTAAGTCGTGGCCATTTCAATGAATGAGCCGAGGATATCCAGGACAGGGTCATTAACCCCCCAAAGGCTTTAACAAACAAAACAGATTAAACGGGTTATCTCAATGAATTAACCTTCATACAATTAAAGATTCAATACCCGACCAAGCGGTATTTTATATACCGTATCCCAAGCCCTTATAAGGGAAAATAAGTTAAAAATATTTACCTGAGCAAAATATTTAAATTTATCTCAGCCGTATACAATCAGCAAGTGCAAATATCTTTTACTGGGCTCCTAAATCTGGAACGAATGTTTTAATAACCTATTAGATTCCTAACGGGTCTTACTTAGGTTTAAACTTAGACCGGTTAGTTTTAAAGAAATATATACGGTTCAAAACGCAAGATTAAGCGAAGACCGGATTAGAATGTGATTTAGACCCGAGAAGTATGGAGACTAGTATAATATGGGTAAACTATACACATTCTGGATTTTGAGGTAAAAATGATAAGGTTTGACCCGTTTCGGTCAATTTATGCAAACTAGTTACATAAACCGTACCGAACGCGAATAATGTATAACGGGTAACCAAAAGAGTCATATATAAGTTTCAGAAGTTAATATGCCTTAAATATGTTGTGATATCAGTAAGATACCTTCCATTATGCCCAAAACGAATTTAAAATTAAATTAAGCCCCGTAGGGGTATTTTGGTCATTTTAAAGATTATAAAAGAGGTTAAGTATTTATCTGAGGTTCTGGTCTAAAATGATCAGTAAAAATATTTATTTTTGCAGGTCATATCAGTAGGGTATTGCATATATGTGAAATTTATCATTTATAACAAAACTATGCACCGTGGGGGCATTTTAGTCATTTCACATAAGCTTTAAAGGTTAAATTTGGAAATCTGAGTTCAAAACTTTTATTTACTGTTAAAGTATAAAAATTTACTTAAAACATCAGTAGGTATTAAGTCTTATGTGTCAAAATAGTCTTAACCCATACTATGCGTTTAAAACGCGTAAAAAGTCGGTTTTAGGCGATTTTCGGGTTATATAAGTAAATCTAAGTTTTTGATCAGTTTATAAGGTTCAAAATATTTTATTTATCATATGAAATCAGTAGCAAAAGGTTTGGTATCAAAATGTTATGTAAAACTTATTTTATTCAAGAAAAGGGTATAACCGTCCATTACCGAATCAAAGTAAGAACCCTACATTATGATCAATTTAAAAATAAATAAAAATCTTCAAAAATCCGAAAATATTATATTACATCAGTGGGTAAAAAGTTTGGTGTCGAAATTTGGGTTTAAATAGGCTTTATGCTAAAAATGTCGTTTAATTAATAAAAAGCTTTCAAATTACGATATCGAGCATAACTCCTAATGTAGACCTCAAACTGATGTCAAATTTTTAGGATATGTTTATAAATCAGTAATAAAGGTTTTTGTCCTCTCACATTTTCAAAAATCTTGTTTTAATATCAAAAGGGCATAATGGTCCATATTTACGCAATTAACGGAAACATGCAAATGAATCGGATAAATAAGGAACCATGTAGTATAACCTCAGAGGGTTTTACTAACTTATAATATGGTCCTAAATAAACCTTAAGGCATATCTAAAACAAGTTAAATCGGGTCAGAACTGAAAGTCAAAGCAAAAGTCTTCTTTTGCGACTTTTGGTTCCGAACCGAGCCTAAACTCGGAATTGTCGGGTTGAACATGCTTAGACACGTTCTTACATTATTTACCGAGTTATTTTAAAGTTAAAACATGTTCCATAACCTCTGCATTGCTCGTTATGAATTTATTTGCAAAATAGCTTTCTGTTGACTTTTTAATATGAAGTTTGACCCGACAATTGACCAAGTTAGAGTGATAATCAGAGGGTGCCCTTTTAAGGACTTATTACCCATATAATTACCAACTCATAGCCACTTTCAATTCGAATAATGGCTGGACCATTAGTGATTAATCACTAAGTTAAAGCTTAATTACGATGGCTTTGACTTTAGGTCATTAGACTAACAAAACATGAACTAGAGAGGCTAAGAATGCTTACTAGAGCTCTTAGCACGAAAATGGAACTGAAGAAAACTTCTTGATGTCCAGAGAGCTCCAGAGGATGGGTTTTGAAATGATTTCAAAGTGAGCAATTTCAAGTGTTGCAACATGGGGTCTTATATAGGATTTCAAAATTCACAAGATCATTCCACACAAGCCTATAACTGATTTCTGATGATCCCAAGTGTCCCCTATGCATGTAATACTGTTGGCTCAGTCCCTGAATTCGAAAACAAGCTTCCTAAGGTGGTGGAATTGGCTGGACAGGCAGCTGTCCATTTTTCTGCCCAGTTACAGGTCTTACGGACCGTATGTTTAGGGCCTTATGGTCCGTATCCACTTTTTAATTTTTATCGCCCAGATCAGCCACCTTACGGTCCGTAAGGTGGTCTCTTTGCGGTCCGTAAGACTTGGTCAGAAAACAAAAATTTTGAGAACTTTTGACATTTGACCATGCAACCTATAATACCTTGAATCTCTGGTCATTATCAGTAGTAGGGGCCCTCAAGTTTAGGTCTACATCATTCAGAATGTACTCCATGCATTTGGGTTGCCTTGGAGTCTTGTATATATCGAAACTCCACAAGATTAATATCCGTTATCTTTGATATCAAGTTATATAATTGTTACAATGTTTTTGGGTTCGTTAAAAGGTCACTCAGAGGTTACTTTCAATATGTTGACACTTTTAATTCCTATGCTTCATAAGATCCTTATTTTAAGCACAAACGACTTTCAATGTTCGACAATTTATTCGTTAAAGAAT